>CM053788.1:346235803-347687053 GCA_028749045.1 Cupressus sempervirens | reverse complement strand
GCATATTTACTTACATCCTTTTGTGATGACAAATTGTTTGTTTCTTCAAAGTATCATGTTTCTCCATGACTGCACAAATGATCAATTAATCACCCTCTTGGCTAGTTTGTTTGCTCTAAATCCATTTTCGGGATTGAATTTGAAATCTGACACACTTAAGTGGCTCAAAAATGTATTTTAAAAATTTGGGACTAACACGATCAAATGCTTGTGTAGTCCAATTTTGCTGATACTTTGTGAATCTTGGAATCTTTTCAAATCACATTTTTCTTCAAATTTTACAAGATTTCTGGAATAAGTCAACTCTAGTCAACTTTAGTCAAACTTGGTCTTTTGGACCTCACAGTCTGAATCTTATGTCCTCATCACTCGGGGCATCTCATCACTCAAGGTATCT
Organism: Cupressus sempervirens; assembly: GCA_028749045.1. Taxonomy (NCBI): domain Eukaryota; kingdom Viridiplantae; phylum Streptophyta; class Pinopsida; order Cupressales; family Cupressaceae; genus Cupressus; species Cupressus sempervirens. Next base: position 347,686,656 of record CM053788.1, on the reverse strand, counting down.
TGTCCCCTCTATCTAGCATCATTTTTCATCTATCTTATCTTTTGATCAACCGATCAATCTTATAATAGTTCTTGTCAAAGTTCGATGGATAAGTACCGAGACAGTCTAAACCCTGACCCCTGAGGATTAAGCCTTGTTCTGGGGATGATTCTACGATTCATGATAGGTCTCATTGTCTCTTTTATCATCTTGGTATCTAGGTGATCTATCTAGATCCCTTAAGGTTAAGCTATGTTCTAGAGTTAATCTTTAAAAGCTTATCAACTTTGGTATCTGGATCCCCTAACGTTAAACTTCATTATGGAGATAAATTTTAAAAGCTTATTGATTGGTTTTTGTGTCATCAATTTTAGAACCAATTTTGTTTCTTGATCTATGCTTCATACTTTTGATTTCTTTGAATTGAACGTGCTACTCGCACATTCATTCAAAAAGGGGCAAAATGTAATACCCCAAAATGGGCACATTGTCATATTAACCAATTCTGGTCTATTTAATTATTCCTAAGTCCTATTTTACTAGGCAATTCCTATAAGGAAACTCAGGTGCGAAAACAACTTATTACACTAATTTCATAAGGAAAGTATGATGCAAATCCTATTAAAATCTTCTACACTTACAGATTCATATCATGTAAACAAAAATATTACAGCCAACCATGCATACAGAAAATAGATAGAGAAAGGAACTCATAACGTAAGGATTTGCCGGTGGGGAAAAACCTTTCGGTAAAACAACCCCACCCCTTCAGAACCTGCACAATGTATTATCTTCAACACGAGGTTACAATACACTTGGAATGCAAGTTCAACATCAACAACAGAAGACTCCAATAGCTACTCGCAGTACCAACAATACACCTTTTTTTGCATTGCATCTCTTTGCAACCCTAAAAATGCTTATAAGATGCGCTTCACTTTAGGGCTACTCCCAAAAGGTAAACCGTATTAGGGTTTTACCATTCTCTGAGAAAATAGGAACCCCAAAAAAAAATTTGGGCCGATGCCCCAAACCCCACTATTGGGGTAGAGTGTACAGTACTCAAATATCTTAGTTGCCACATGTCTTCACCTGTCACTGAATCTTCCTAACATAGCTCTTACATGTCATAGGAATCTGTCATAACCGTTTTAGTCATGATCTCCTTACACACAATTCAAGATGTCGACACATCAACATTATTTGCAAGAAATACATTTTACAAAACAAATAATAATAAGAATAGGAATTATACAAGGTTGAGACATCTTATTCCTAACAATTCCAATTTTGATAATCTCTACTTGACCTATGTATCAAATGCAAAAAATCATTAATCTGTATTAATCAATTACTTTAATTAATTCCTAAATATTCATTAAATTGGCTAAATTAACCTTTTACTTGAATTAATTTAATTATAAGTGTTCATACTTTAATTAAATTAAATTTACCCCTAGCTAATGTATAAAGGAATTAAATATATCTGATTTAATAAGATATTTCCTCTTTTTAATTAATGAATTTAATTATTCAATTAATTAAAGTTATCCTTTTATGAGGTCATATTCTATTTTATTAAATTAAATATTCTCTCCAAATCTTCTCTTTAGTTCAGAAATGGAAACTCTGGGTGAACTAAAATCAAAAAAGGGATTAAATCAGTTAACTTCTTATTCCACTCCAAATCAAATCAATTAACTCCTTATTCCACTCCAAATCAAATCGGTTAACTCCTTTTTCCACTCAAGAGCAACTAGTTAACTTCCTTTTCTTAAGGAATTTTCCATTATGACTAAATCTCCTCTTCAATCTTGATCATCCATTTCGATTAATCTTGACCATCGATCACTTTGTGGATTCTATTTAAGAAGCTCTCCATTCTTCATTACAGAGCTAGAAAATTGGAATTTGAGTCAAACTTATGCTGAAATATCTATTCAATTTGCTCTTGCATTATTAGCTTAATTCTTGCATATCTATTTCATTCTAGTTTAATATGCATCCATTTAGCATAATGTATTTCTTCATTTCTTAGATTAACAATGCATTCTCATCTAGAGTAATCTTGCATTTCTCATTTAAGCTCAAAATCCTTTGTTTTAGAGGTCTAGTTGCCCACTTCTCATTTTGAGAGCAAAGGCAAAATCTTTCTAGTTAGAAGGCAATAGGTCAAACTGTTGGATTACTTGGATGAATAATCTCATATTTATTCTAGGATGATCTCTTAGATAATGACCGTGTTGAGGTGTGTGTGAGGATCTAAGCCCACATTTCACATGTACATCACCCTTTTGATTGCCCAACCATCTTTCATGTTGTGTTTTACTATTTCAATGATTAGCTTCGAGTCTCCTTCAATCGCCACATTCCCCCATCCCGCACCAATAACCATTTTCAAGCCCCAAAGGAGTTCCATAGACTCTAAAACATTATTCAAGACTTTCCCTAGATTATTAGCATAGGCTAGCAACATTCTACCATCATTATCTCTAACCATAGCCCCTCCTGTCAAGCCCCCGTTTATTGCCGCACCATCAAAGTTAATTTTAAACTAGCTCTCCTTAGGGGCGTTGCATCTCATCCTTCTTCTTGCAAGTTGTTTGGAATTTTCAACCTCCATGAATTCTTCATCAACATTCCAATTCCTTGCAATCCTTTTTTAATCATAGTGGGAGGAACTAATGGTTTCCTCCACTTACAATTCTGCATATTCTCCACAATCAACTTGAATATCAAGCCTGTAACAATCTCCTCACTTCTTTTTTCATTGTTGAAGGCCCTATTGTTTCTCTCCTTCCAAATGCCCCAACAGGCATGGGGGGGATCACTTTCCACATTTGGATAAGGAGAGGGTGGAGAAACGAGCATTGCTAATTCCCAACAAATTGATCTGTCCCCTTGTCGAATACCCATACCATCTCCAACTTTTGTAACAACCTACCCCAGATGTTAATAGCAAAGCTACAATCTAAGAATAGATGGGGGACACTTTCTTCCTCATCTTGACAAAGATAACATTTTTTGGGTAATTGGAATCCTTTTTCCTTAGGTTATCTATGGTAAGGATCTTCCCATGCATGGTGGCCCACCAAAAAATATTGACCTTCAAAATCAGATGGTTGAACTAAATTTTCCACCAGCAATTAGGCTACATATCTTTCTCAAAAGTCATCCTATAAGTAGAACTGATAGAAAAATGTTAAATAGTATTTTCTTTCCAATTTTCAATACCATTATTTATGTTTTATCTTAACCAAAATGATTTTTACTATGTCATTGCATGTGTTTGTAATTTTTTGTATAGTCGCATGTGTTTGTATTTTTGTATGATTGCTTTGTTTGGTTGTACATTATCTTCTTATGAATTATAGTATTTTTCCTAATGCTATTAGTTTATAAATTTAACTAACCAAGAACTAATTTTAACATGTTGTCAATGTTTGAAAAATCAGCTTCCAAGATTGTTAAATGTTGTTTTATCATAAGGTGTCGACATTGGTCAATGGCATCCCAAAAAGCCAATCCATATGAGTGTATTATCAAAGTAAAGAGGAATGCTACTAAAATATCTCTTCCACATAAACCATTCTAAACATAAAACCAAACCTCCTCTATTTAATGCAATGAAGACCATTAATAATTTTTAAAGCATTCATCCATTTTTAAAGGACCTCAAAGAAGTTATTTAAGTTTCTTCAAACATTTCTTGATGGTGATTTTGTCTATTGATCATAGTTGATTCCTCTAATGGTGATGATTTTTATTGGTCACAGTTGTTTTCATTAATTGAAATAATCACTCTTTTAAATAGTTCTATTTTATTTCCTCATTATTGAAAGACATGATTTTTTTGATAAAATCTTATATCTTTATTGTTAAATCAAATATTTCAATATTATAATTACCGTTCAGCACATTACATTTATTTGAAAATAATTTTTCTATGTCAGCTCTCACTTTTCAAAATGACTTATTTGGGATATGAAGTTAATAATATTATTATTTATATTAAATTTAATGTTAAGTAATTATTTTTTAAATGTGCAAATGAATTTGGTTTGAGTATATTTCTATAATGTAGAATTTTAAATAAATAAATTAGTAAAGTATTTATATATAATAATTAATTTAAAATTTTTTTTATTAAGTATAAGGAGATCAAAAGTACATCAAAATCTCCAAATATCTGAGAACTCGAGGACAAGACTCACACCAAAAAAAGGAGCATTACATATACATAAGAAGGATGATGAGCAAAAGAAGAAAATCAATGGAGCACATCTTCGATGGTGTCAAACAAAGCTGTCCACCCCATTGAGCCTTCCATCCAGACAAGATTTTTCTGATCTTGGATTTGTTGCAGCATATTGATCATCTCTCCAGGAGAACCATGAGGAGGCCTCTTGATTTCTTTGCTAATGAGACTGGGAGTTTGATTAAACATGTGGATATTGTCCAAGTGTCACCTCCAAAAGTACCCATCCTTCACCTCGTGAGCAAAGAAAGTAGCATATCCATCCTTAAGCAGCCTTTTGAATTTAGCCTTGTTGGTTCTCATAGTAAATGGCACCTGCGAGAAAATTTTGAAATAAGTGAGACTTTGAAAAGACTTAGTAAGCAATCTATGGGAATTTTGAAACCTTTCTTCATTTCTATACTTCCAAATTTGCCATAAGATATTAGCTAAAAGAATGTCCCAAAACATATTAACATCTTTTTTAGCATTATAAACAAAACCAGTAATGATTTCAAAAATAGTAAAAGTAGAGGGAACAGAGATACCAAACATAAGCCAAATCTCCTTAGCAAAACTGTAATAAAAAAAATGTCTTCCTGTTTCTGAGGTTTTGCAAATGCTACAGTAATTAATATCAGCAAAAGTGTTTCTAATCATAAGCCTATCAAGAATCAGCAACCATCTAAAATACTTAATTTTAGGATCAATTGAGCTTTTCCAGTAAAAATCAAGAAGTTTACTCCAAGTAGAAACATCCAAATCAAAATGCCAAAAATTATTAAGGTGACAGATAATATCTTCACTGTAATGGATGACATTGTAAATGTTCTTAGCCTTAAGATTGGGTAAAATAATTCCACCAGGCCATTTAATATTAAGAGACCTATCAGAATCAATGTGACAAATCGTAGGGAGGTCCTTACAAGGTTTAAGAATCATATTATAAATCTTCCTGTGAGAATTCGGAAGGTTAAACTTGGTTTTTAAATCACGCCACTGGATAAAGCTATCCTTTTCAAAGATGTCAATGAATTGATTGATCCCATGATTAGCCCAAAACTTAGCAGAATAGCCTTGGGTAAGAGCAAGGGGTTTATTTCCCAACTTAAGGTTCCACCAAATGGATCTTTCACCATGAAGGGACTTATCATCAAAGAATTTTTTGTTAGTGATGAGATGCCTGACATGGCTCCAGGCTTTCCAAATGGATTTAAAAATAGGAGAGCCTTGAACAATGACAAGAAAGTCACAACAGATGACATTAGCAAGAGGAAGATTCTTCCAAAATTTAGCATTTTTAGGATAAACTCTTTCAATATTACTATGAATTAGGACCTTCCAAGGGTCATCTCCTTCTAAAGCATGAAAGATCCATTTGGAGGCCAATACAATACCACTAAGCTTTAGGTCTTTAAGACCAAGACCTCCAAGGAGCTTGTTAACATGGCACCACTTCCACTTGACAGAGTGGGACTTATTGTTTCCTTTACCATCCAACCAGAGATAATTTATGATAGATTTCTAAATTTCCAACACTTGGTAATCACTAAACATCCAGGTAGAGGCATAATATTGTAAGAAGAAAGAATCTTTTGACAGACTTGGATTCTACCAGCAAGAGATAAATACCTGTTATGCCATTTATTAAGCTTGTTAAAAATCTTATCCTTAATCCAGCTCCATGTAGTGCTTGCCCCTAGTTTGCATTTTGTTATCATTGCTGAACTCTTTTAAGAGCTAGTTTTATGTTGATGGTTAGCACCATTGTTATGAGACTATCAGATATTGTGCTATGGATTCAGTTTAATATGTGATGAGATCACTTAGACTTTACATTTCATGTATGCACAATGATTATTTTCAGTGTTTGCAGTTATTAATAATAATTAGTAAGATGATTTATTATCATATGTGTTTTCTTATGTATACTTACCCCATACTTGCATGTGTATGGTGTGTGTGTTTGCTTTGCGTGTTTTCTTTTGTACGGTGTGTCTGATGTGGTTAAGGAAGGGAGTCATAGTCACCTGCTAGTCGGGATCTACACGATGCACCACTTCCTGCCATTGCCTGTTTAGTTTAGTATATATTGTGTTTGTACATGCATAGTTTTTATGCAGGTTGCAGGTACCGGGTATCGACTTCCCTGAATTGCCAGGATGAGCGTACCCTATCACATTATCTCAATGATAAGAGAGGGGAGAAATTCTCAAGTCCAAATCCCAACCCTTTAAGCAATTTGTTCTAATTAGAAAATTAGGACAAGTATCTAAGTTGAGTACCCTCTGAATGTGTTGGATGACGTAATTCGTGATTTAAACCCTTGGTTTGATTTTGTATGTATTTTGGCTATGATGGGTTTTCATATTTTTACCTTATGAGTCTTTGATGTATTTTCTATTAATTAAGCCTAATTAAAAGATTTAATTAATGGTTTAATTAAATGGAAAATGAAATCTGGCAATTTGGGAGTGATCTGAGAATGTGGAGAAGCGTTGGCTACCGGCTGGGCTAGGGTTTTTCCCCTAGCCTGTTCTTGGTGTTGGATCTTTACTATTTTTCTGTTCTGTTTGGATTGCTAGCTACTGGACATAATTTGCGTCGGTGTTTTTGGAAATCTTCTGCAGTCAATTTTGGATTGGGGTTTTATTGTTTGCATGGCAGGGCTTAGGATTTCTTCTCCATTGGTGAGAACATATGGTTCTTCTCCAACTATGCATGCAATGTGATCTAAATCGTTTTATTCAGGGGAGAGCTCCAAGCTGAAAAAAGTTAATGGTTGTTTTCCGCGTAGCCATGATCGCCCTATTCTGGTTATTCCTCCAACGACTGTAATGGAGGACATTGATTATTGGACCAAGCATGCTTTGATATGCAAATTTCTTGGAATCCAGATTTCCCTATTCGCTCTTGAGGCATGGATCCGCCGCTCATGGCAGGTGGAAGGCGATATGGAGATTATGTTGGTGGGGAATAGTTATTTTTTTGTTGTATTCTCTTGCATGTCTGATCGGGATCGTGTTTTTGAAGGAGGCCCTTATTTCTACAACCATGTGGGGTTATTTGTCAAACCTTGGCATTCAGGTTTTAATTCTACTAAGGATCTCCCTTCAACAGTGCCAGTTTGGGTTTGCTTGCCTCGTCTTCCCTTGGAATTTTGGTGTGAAGACATCCTTTGACGAATTGCTGCTTTGCTGGGGAAGCCGGCTGCGATCGCACATCAATCCTTCAATAAAAAGGTTATTTCTTATGCTAGAATTTGTGTTGAAATTAATTTGAATAACCCATTACCAGATTCTTTGAAAATTTGTATGGGGGATTTTTCTTGGGTGCAGCAGTTAGATTATGAATCTCTCCCTTTCCGTTGCCGAATTTGTCATGAGTATGGTCATTTACTGCGTCAGTGCCCCCGTAACTCAAGTTTCAAAGGAGTGGATGGTTCTACAACTTGCAATACTGGTGGTTTGGCAGATACTATAGGGAAAGGACAATCTCAAATGGCTAATACTACCAAGGGGATGAATCCGCAAGATGCTACAGGTAAGGGTAAGGCTCAAATGCAGGATAAGGATGGATTTACCCCTGTTCGCCCTCATGCTAAGGGTCATGGTCAAAAGAGGCCTTTGAAAGAAAGATTATCTGATTCAGGTTTTAACCGCTTTGAGGTGCTGGATAGTATGGTTATAGAGGAGGGTATTCCTCCTCCTATCTCCTCTGATCCAGTTTGCCCAGATGAGAGATCTGTTCCTAATGATGCTTGTGGGGCATCCCAAGTTGTAGTATATCAGAACTGTGAGGTCCCTGTAGCTCCTGTGATAGAGGCTCTGGTGACTCCTGCAGTGTTGGAGGATAATGATGTTGTTTTAGCTGATTTGGTTAAGGATGTGCTACCATCAGGTAAGGGCAAGGGTTCTCCTCTCCCCTTGAGGTTGATGTCTTGACCCTTTAAGCGGGCTTCTTCTACTCCTCCTCTAAGGAGTGGGTGCAAAACAAACCAAGAGAAGATTAAACTCATAGGAGATATATTGATTGAGTCTGGTTCAGTGAAACCTTTGGATTCTCATTTTCCCAATTCTACCCAATGATGATTATTCTCTCATGGAATGTAAGGGGGTTGAATAGCATCCCTAGACAAAAGGCTATTCATAACTTGGTGGTTGATCATAGCCCTGATGTTTTTTGTATCCAAGAGACTAAGCTCTCTATGGAGTCTATGGTCCAACATGCCTCTAGTATTTGGTCTCGTGGCCAATGCCAGTGTGTTGGGGCAACAGGCAGTGCGGGTGGTTTAGCTATATTTTGGGATCCTCAAAAAATTTCTCCTCTTGGCTGGATGTCTTCTCGCTCAGCTCTCTCTATGGTAGCTTCTGCTCTAGACTCAAGAGAGGTAATCATGGTTACTAATGTGTATGCACCTGTTGATCTTGTGGGAAAGGAGGAACTTTGGGAACATATTCAATATGTTAGAAATTGTCATCCTTATCATCCTTGGGTGTTAGCAGGGGACTTCAATTCAGTTTTAAGTCTAGAGGAGAAGCATGGTGGTTTGGCTAGATTGGGGCCTTCTTCTGCTCTTCTTCAGCAACATATATCTCTTTTGCATCTCTCTTATGTTAAGCCTTCTAATGGTCTCTATACCTGGAATAATCGTAGGACTGGTGTTGTTGCTATCTCAGAACATCTGGATAGATTTCTTGTTTCTTGCTTCTGGGTTAGTGGCACCCTTACTATCTCTTCATAAATCCTTGATTGGAGGGGTTCAGATCATTGGCCAATCAAATTTTTTGCTATAGGGGCTTATGTTCCAAAGCATCCTCCTTTTAAGTTCCAGCTGATGTGGCTTTGGGACTCCTCTCTTCATGATTGTGTTTTTTGTTGGTGGAAAGATGGTGCTCCTGCATATGGTACTGCAATGTTCTCATTTTCTAAAAGGCTTCAATATGTTAAAAGGCATCTCAAGATATGGAATAGGGAATGCTTTGGGAACCTTCACTTTATGAAGAGGCTTGCTCAAGAAGATCTTGATGTCATCATAAGGGAGATTAGAGATCGAGGTTTCTCAGAGGATCTTGGCAAGGCTGAATCCCTTGCTTCTAGAGCTCTAGAAGAATGGGAACTTTGAGAGGAAATTTTTTGGAAGCAAAAGGCTAGATTTGATTGGCTCTAGGAAGGTGATCGTAACACTGCCTTTTTCCATAAAACAGTGCAATCTCGCCGAAATCAGAGCACTATCTCTTCTTTGGTTAATTCTCAAGGTATCCAACTGGATTCCTTACCAGCTTTGTTCCAGGAGGCTATTTGGTACTTCTCTACCCTCTTCTTTGAGGACTCTCCTCCTGCTGATAATGAAGAAAATCTTATTTTGTCCTGTATTCCTTCCCTTATCACTTAGGAAATGAATGATTATCTCATGCGTCCTATTTCTTTGGAAGAGCTGGAGGAGGTGGTCTTTGGCATGCCTAAGGGGAAGGCTCCTGGTCCTGATGGCTTTCTAATTGAATTCTTTCAAGAATTTTGGGACATCATTAATCATGATTTGTTGGAGGTGGTTAAAGAATCCTATGCTAGCAAGCAGATGCTTCGAGCTTTGAACTCTACATTCTTGACTCTTATTCCTAAGAGAGAGGGTGCTAATCAATTGGATTTTTTTAGACCAATTGCCTTATGTAATGTGGTTTACAAAGTTATTACTAAGTTGATTGCTGAGAGATTGAAAAGGTGGCTCCCCATTATTATCTCAGAAGAACAAGGTGGTTTTGTTGTTGGCAGACAAATTTTGGATGGGGTGGTTATTGCTACTAAGGCTATTCACTCTATGGCTACTTCAAGGGAGAGAGCCATGTTTGTTAAGCTGGATATGACTAAGGCCTACGATAGAGTTAAATGGAGCTTCCTAAGGAGTATTCTTCTTTCTTTTGGATTTAGCTCTGACTGGGTGAGTTGGATTATGAGTTGTGTCACTTCTGCCTCTTTTTCTGTTCTGATTAATGGTCAACCTTCTCAACTATTTGGTGCTTCTAGAGGCCTCTTCCAGGGTGACCCTCTCTCCCCATATCTATTCATCATCATGGCTGAAGGCTTGGGCAGATTCATTAAGCATCAAGTGTCCCAGAATTCTATTCAAGGCTGGCGGTGGGGTAATGGCTTACCTTCTCTTTCCCATCTTCAATTTGTTGATGATTCTGCTCTTGTTGGTCTTGCTAGGATCAAGGAAGCTGAAGCCTTTCGACATGCTTTGGACATTTATTTGGAAGCTTCAGGCCAGAAAGTTAATGAGCACAAATCTTCCATTTACTTTTTTAACACTCCTGATTCTATTCAGCACAGGATTGTTGGTATCCTACAGTTTCAGATAGGATTACTTCCTTTGACTTATCTTGGCATCCCTATTGTTGTTTCTAGGCTGCCACGTCTCTTTTGGAAAAATTTGATTACCAAGCTTCAGGATAAGGTAAATCATTGGACTCATAGATGGCTTTCTACTGCTACCCGGGTTACTCTTCTTCAAGCTGTTATCCAAGCTCTTCCTACTTATCGAAGCATGGTTCATGCTGCACCTATTTACTTTCTCAAGGAGTTTGATGCTCTTTCTCGACAATTCCTTTGGAGTGGTAATTTGCGTAGTACTAAATGGAGCTTGGTTAATTGGGCAACTTTTTGTAGGCCTAAAAAGGAGGGTGGTCTTGGTCTTCGATCTGCTCTATTGAGTAGTCAAGCTTTGGCTGCTAAACTTTATTGGCGATGGTGCTCTGGACAACATCAACTTTGGGCTCATATTATCACTCATAAATATTTTCATGGTGTTGATCCTTGCTTTGTTTCTGCACTTCCTCTTGAAGGTCGTGGCTCAATGGTTTGGCATACTTTGAAGACAGGTGCGATGTTGGTAAAGAGGAGTCTGTTTTGGATATGTAAAGGAGGTTCTCAGGCTTTGTTTTGGTCTGATGCTTGGGATGGATTCCCTTCCATTTTATCCATATACCCTCATCTGTAGCCTCTTTGTGACTCTTTTCTTGGCGTTGGATGGGATAAAGTGGCTCATTACAAGACTCCTTATCAATTGGGACCTGTTGTTGGTTACAGATGGAAGCAGTCTTCCGATTGGCCTCCTGGAGGTACAGACATGGATCGTCAAGAGCTTTCTCAAATTCTAGCCTCTAGAGAGTGTTCTTCTTTGCTTGGTCCAGATGTTTTGGCTTGGGGCAGTACCTTATCTGGTAAATATCATGTCTCTGTTGGGTATCAGGAGATAACTAGACAATTATTTGGGGATGCTGAGGTCCCTTGGTGGAAGCAAGTTTGGAATAAAGTTTCTTGGTCCAAGTGCAATTTTTTCATGTGGCTAGTGGCTCACAACCGTTGTCTTACCTGGGATAATCTTTGTAAACATGGATTTCAGGGCCCTTCTTATTGTATTTTGTGTGGTAATGGACAGGAGTCTGTCTCCCATCTGTTCTTCCATTGCTCCTATTCTACTCAGATATGGCACCTTTGGTGGCGCGCTTGGGGTTGCTCTTGTTGGCATGCTTCCTCTTTGCCTGAGTTCTGGGCCTGCTTGGGTACTGCTCCCTCCAAGTCTTCTTTTCTCCATGCTGCTTGGATTGCTAGCCCATCTTTCATGCTTTGGCATATTTGGTTGGAGAGGAATCGTCGCATATTCCAAGATTTTTAGCTTGGTGTTTTGCATCTTTGGTGGAAAATATCACATTCTCTTCAAGAAACTATTCTTGTGAAGTGTGAGCTTGATGGGGGTATGGATCCGATTGATCTTGCTATCTGTAATCATCTCAATTTTCATCTACAGGATGGGGCTGCAGCTCATAGGTTTCCTTCTATGTCCAGGCAGCTTCATCATCAGAGGAAGGGTTGGGTTAACCGGGATGGGCACTGGACTCCTCTCCCTGCGGAGTTCTGAAAATTAACACTGATGGTTCTTCCCGTGGGAATCCTGGTCCGGCGGGTATTGGCAGAGTGGCTCGTTGTAGTTCTGAGGATGTTAAATTTTTCTTCTCAGTTTATAAGGGTGATTATACTAACAATCTCATGGAAGCTCTGGCTATTTTATATGCTGTGGAACAGTGTTGCTTGCGGGGATGGAGTAAGATTATCTGTGAGTCTGATTCCCAGGTAGTGGTGAACATGCTTTCTTCGCAAGAGCTTGAGGATGTTAGTTGGCAGTTGGCTACTGTTGTTAAGCAAATTCTTTTCTTCTCTTCCTCTTTTCAATTCATTAGGTTCACGTATATTCCTCGTGAATGGAATAGAACTGCTGATTGTTTAGCCAAATGGGCATCTAGTCATGATTCGGGTTGGAATATTAGGGATAGGAGGCAACTGTCCTTTGAGATGGTGCAAGAATTTGATGATCTTGTTGCTCAGGATCGAGCTCCTTGTTGAGCTCTCCTTGTTGTATTCCTTTCTGTCTTAATAAATTTTTACCCCTCTTTTTGCAAAAAAAAAAAAAAGGAAAATTAATATGGTATTTTAATATTTATTTTATTTAATTAATTGGAAAATTAATTAAATTGGAAGATAAAAGTTATAATATTAAATTTGGGATGTGACAATATTTATTTTAATAATAATATATTTGGAGTTCATTTTTAAATAAATGACTAAATAATATTATTATTAAAGCTAATAAATATTTTAGCAATTAAGTTTTGGAAAATGAAATTTAAAAGTGGAAAATATATTTTAAATTATTAAAAGATTCTAGATTTCATGTGACTAAAATATAAATATATTAAGATTGAAAAGTGGAATTATTAAAGTTAGTGCATGAGATTTAATAAATTAATTAATTAAATTGGAAAGAGTAAAAGTAAATATTAAATTAATTAATGTGCATTATTTTAATATTTGCTCACATAAGAGTTGGCAAATTCTCGAGAGTTGTCATGTAGACAATACAAGGGTTTGTACTCTAAGAATGCACAAGCTGTCTACACTTAGAAGTTAGCATTTTATTTGAGCACATGGTGTCTACAACCTTAAGACTTATCTAGAAGGTTGGAGAAGACTCATGCTTGGTTGTCATGCTTATCTTCTAATTGTTTCTAAAGACACTCTAGATGCATCTTAGAGGCCTTTAAATAGAGGCTCTCCTAGTGTGTTTGGACAAGCTTAAATGAAAGCTAAATGGAAGCTACAAGCTACAAGCTTCAAGCTTCAAAGCTTATATGCATTTGAGAAGCTCATATGCTTCTACATGCTCATGCTCATATGTTTCTACATGTTCTAATGCTTCATCAAGCACTTCTTGTCACGTGGGAATTTCGGTTGGCTTGGATCGTGGAGGAATTGCGAATATTGGAGAAGGAAGGAATTTTCTATGAACTTCTGAGGCATGGAAAATTAGCATCAGTGTCTAGGTTCACTCATGATATTCTCATATTCCCTTTGCACTCTTTCTCTTCCTGTCTTCACCATGTCTGCTATATGTGTCTAAATATTCTTTATGATTGGATCTGCAATTTTGAAATTAAAATCTAGATATGCTATTTGGTTGAAAAGAAAACAATAGAAAAACCCTAGATCCAATTAAAGAGAAATGATTAGATATGAATCGGGTTTGGGTTCGAATTTATATTAAATTAGAAAGACAAGATTTGGAATTAAAATAGAAATTTTATGGTGAAAATTTGAATGATTAGATGTAATCTTTCTATCAATTATATTTTTAGATGCGTATGAATAAACTTTTTTATGGTTAAATTTAGAGAACAATTATTTTAAGAGGAAATTCTTAATTCATCACAAATTGTCCTGTCGCTGCCCCTTGGATAGACCCGAACTCAGTCATTCATAACTTTTTACCGTGATCGAATTTATTCGATCGCTCCAGTCAGAATTGGCGCAACTTGGCCCTCTCCAACATATTTCAATTTCAGCCCGATCCAACTGTTCATTAGGGAGATATGGCCCTCGTACTGGGACTATTTTATTCAAAGACGGATATTTCTCTATTTCCCATAACCAAGAGTTCTTTATGCTTAAACTTCACAAAAATAATATATCAAAGCAATATAATTAGAATTTAATAATTATTTAATTAGTCTAAAGACTAATAAGAATGTTCTAAATGAATTAATGGAGATTTTTAATGAAAAGTTTGTAATAGAGCTGATGGATAGAGATATTGAATTCAATACAGAATGGATGACTTTTAATATTAATTATTTAATGTGTATTAAATATTATTTAATATATATTAAATAATTTAAGAAATGACAATTTTAAATGAAGAGAATGTAATGGTAATGCATTAATTGACATGGAGTTATTATTATAACATTACTATAAGTAGAATTGTTATGTTATGTATTATTAGATAACTTGTCGATTTACCTTAATGGTGTTAAGAGTTAGTCAAATATTAACTAATGAGTATATGGAAGGATTCTATAGATCGAGTATTTATAGTTTGATGAGTTCATTATTTATTAATGTTTGTAAGGACTAGCAAACTATTAATAAATAATGGTTTGATTAGTTATCAATAAATACGATTAGAGTTAATCTAGTGGAGATTATTTAATGATTAAAGTTTTGTAAAAGATATTAGTTTTTGGTTTGAAGTATGATTGATTTTTAATCAATTAATATTCAATGAGTTGTCAATATAATTATATTATGCGATTGAGATTTATCTTGAAATGACTATCATTAATACGAATTAATTAAGGAAACATTAGTATTCATAAAGAATGATGAATGTGATCTATTATTAAGATTTTCAATATAGCTTGTTATTAATATTAACAAGTTATTATTATTGACTTATTAATATGATCATTTGAGTATTGAATTATAGTTGACTTTTAACTTAAAGAATTCTAGTTAGTTATTAGTCAACTGATGTTAATTAGAACATTGCTATGGTTATGCAATTATTAATTAAATCAATTAATGAGAGTTAATTAGATTTAATTAATAATTAAGTTATGTAATGGAGATTTAATTGATATAATTATTTTAATGAAATACTGATATCAAAATTGATAGGTCTTATTCCGATGACTTGAATAACGACTTTAGATATTTTAATGGTGAAGACTTAGTAATATATAATTGAGAATTATTAGAATGATAAAAGGTCAAGGATTGTGAACTGATGTTAATTGATCATTCTAATAAAGTTATGATCTCTTATTCGAAGAATGATAATTGGTCCTCTTATAATATAACGAATAATGATCCTAGGAAAATTGAAAGGTTAATCAATTAGAATATGGATCATGGTTAAATATAGAGGACAATTTAATTAAAGGTCAATGATGATCAGTTTAGTGAATATTTATCCTTAAATTATTCTTAGAATGTAATTCTTAATAATGGAAGAATAAGGTTATCGGGGAAAATGGGTTGACTTGTAGGTCAAATGATGAAACTTAAGACACTTGAAGTAAACTTGCAAACAGAAAACTAGAAACCCCTACACTTGATTCAACTATGAGATTTTAGCAAAACCAAAACATGTGTTTGCATCGTGTATTCTATATGCTTCTTGTTTTGGGTTTTTGGGTTGACTAGTGTTGACCAGTCCTAGGTTGTTACCAAAGGCTCAGGGGTTATGAGATGTGATGGCATGTTGATCTTATTTGGTCTCGAACTTTATAAACCCAATCATGGTAATGTGATCATATGCTCTATGAGATGTTTGTATTTACTGATTGTTATTGTTCATCAGTCTTCATGTGTGAAGCTAATCATTTTTCAGTCTTCATGTGTGAAGCTAATCAGTCTTCATGTTATTTTTCATCAGTCTTCATGTGTGAAGCTAATCAGTCTTCAGTCTTCATGTATGTGTATGAGACACTTGAGCTAATCATTTTTGAGTCATCGATCAGTTATCCTTGGATTATTTTCTAGTTGCCATGATGGGACTGAAATGTGGATTTATTTCTTGATGATGTCATGTTGTGACATGTTTGACTCAACCATTTTGGAGTCTTCGATCAGTATGATTTTGAGATATTCTTGGTTGCTTGTTGAGAACCAATGGATATTGTGATTTATTTAAAGACATATTTTGGTTATTGAGAACCAATGGATACTTATGATTATCAGTGATGCCTTCAGTTGCCAATAGAGAACTGTTGTGGTCATAATTTTCTATGGATGCTTTTCCAGATGCTCATGGAGATTTGATGATTCTTATCTTGGAGATTTGATGATTCTTATTGTGGATATTTGATGTTTTTATCATGGATATTTGATGATTCTTTTTATGGATTATCTTTTGGATTTTCTTTACAGTCGCTTGTACAGGACTGTGGTGATTTATGATTCCATGAGCTTAGGGTAGGTAATCTACTTGTAGTGTCAGGAAGTGGCTTGCAATGGGGGTCGGGACCCTAAGTGGCTGCTAGGGTAACTCATTGTAAGTTTGGTTAATAAGTGATAACATTTACACACTAAATGGGGATTAAATGAACCTAAAAAGATAATTGTTGATGTTCTCGCCCATGCCTTGAGCGCTTGTACAGGCTAGGATGGGAGTAGAGAGAACGCATGGTTGCGACCTTGCATTCCATAGTATGCCTCGTCAGTATGAGAGGATACTAGTGGCTGCATGAGATCAGTATGGACCCGTGGAGTTTAGCTAACTGCCAGGGTAACTTGTACGTGATAAATGTGATGACACTTTCCCGCTTGTAGAGTAGGTTTCCTACATGTCATTGTTGTGCCTCTGGGAATTAGATATCAGTTTTGTGTGATTAGAACCTTTGAGTTAGTATACTTTTAGGATTCCTGGACTTAGAGAGTAATTATGCTATGTGTTTTGGATAGCCTGTTTGGGACTTGAGATTATCTCCTCAGCACAGTGGGAGTGGACCACTTAGGTTCCACGCGGTCGGGTGGTAGTGTATTTTCTACTCTTATCATTTGAGATCCGTCTGAGACACTGTGGCTGATGCTTTCTTGGTTGGTATTTATCTTCATTATGATCTTGGAGCATTATGATAGATGATATACCTTATGATGGATGTATTTATTGGTATGTTTCTTATATTGATGATTTGCATATGTTAGATGATGGTATCTTATGCTTTACTTTGCATGTTAGTAGGATGTTTTAGGAGTGACATTCCTACTATGATAATACTGATGATCTCTTCGGTGCTTTGGAATGTTACGCACGGAGGGATGGCTAGGATCCACGATGGTCTAATGATGCTATTTACGGTTGGGAGGAACCGTGCACTTAGTTAATTATGTTTGTGATATATGGTTATATGTTGTGATGGATGTTTATATCTTTATGATGATGATGTATCATGTATTGTTTATGGTTTCATTTACTTTAATTGCATCATGGATTAATATTGGATGATGATGTACTTTATTTACATGGATTTTTATTCTTTTAAGATTTTCATACCTTGTAACATGTACAGTGGATGATTGAGAAATCTGAAGTGTAAATTTCAAAGGACACTTGTATATTGTTTAAGTACATTGGATGTATCATTGTTACTTCATAAGGATGTGATGTTAGATGAATGGTTGATTTAGATGTAATTCAACGTTAAGGGATCTTTAAAGAATGTAATCTGTTATGTATGTTATGTTTACTTTTCAATTGGATGTTACTATTGCTTCTGCGAATGTTATGAATGGTTTATCTTTCATGTTTTTAAAATTAAAAAAAAACTTAGTGAAATTCGTTGGGTCCCTTGGCGGGGCATTACACTCCACATCTCCTTTAAGGAGGGGTCAATAGAGAAAGGGATGCCAAGGTATTTAACAATCTTAGAAGGGCCACCCCATTGAAAGCCAAATTTTTCAAACCAAACAGGAGGTTGGTTCTCACATCCAAGACATATAGACTTAGCTTGAGATAGTCGCACTCCTAATATTTTATAAAAGAAGTTCAGCTTATTAATCATGGCTTCAAAATTGGTTTCAGAGGCTTCATGATAAAGAGAAGTATCATCAGCAAATTGGCAATTTATGATCTCATTATTATTAGGGAGGGTGATACCTTTAACCACTGGGGAAAGAGAATTATCCCTTAGAATATAAAAGAGAGCTTCAGAAGCAATCACAAAAAGGGCAAGGGCCAGCGGGCAGCCTTGCCTAATTGACCTGCTCAAAGGGAAAGGGGTTGAGAGAGAACCATTAATATCAATTTGAGCATAGGCATCTTTAAGAAGCATTCTAACAATTTTACAAATGGAGGGGAAACCAAAAGCCTCAAGCATCATATTGATGAAACTCCACTCGACTCTGTCATAGGCCTTTTCAAAGTCCAATAAGAACATAGCCACATTTTGGTTAGCAAGTTTAGCCCCATTAAGAGCCTCCCAACTAGTGATCAAGTTTTCAAGGATATATCTTCCCTTGATAAAACTAGTTTGAGTAGGACAGACAAATTTAGGAAGAATGGACTCCAATCTTCAAGATATAATCTTGGCAAGAATTTTATAAGAGACATTCAACAGAGTTATGGGTCTCCAATGTTTAATGAGGGATTTAGCACCTTTTTTGGGGATAAGTTCAATAATCTCAGTATTAATATTCCTACCCAGAGTCCCAGAGTCCCAGAGTCAATGGCTTCGTTATAGACATTAAATAAAACTTTACAAATCCAATTGCTATTATGTTTATAGAACTCCACAGGCAACCCATCAGGGCCAGGGGCTTTATCATTGCTAAAGGAGTTAATGGAGTTCTTGATTTCCTTAATAGATATAGGCTCTTCGAGGAAAGAAGCATTAGTAGTCGAGATTCTCTTGGGAATCAGATTTTTGCATTGATCTCAAAGGGCCTTAGCTTCTTGGGAGTCCTCAGAAGTGAAAAGATTCTCATAAAACTGGAATTCTTTTTTAATGGAGTCTATATCTGTAATCAGCTAGTTATTTATGAGGACCTTATCTATATTCTCTTTAGCCTGCTTGTGTTTGATAAGATTAAAGAAGAATTTACTACCTCTATCCCCGAATTGAAGCCAATGGGCTCTTGAATGAAACCTGGCTCCCAGGGCTTTGTGGTGGTGATTTTTACGAAGAGTGTTCTTAGCATGAGCCAATTGATGGCAAAGGTGAGGATCATCAGGATTATTTTGAATATCTTTCTCGACATTATACAGATGACTGTATGAATTTTAAAATTAAGTACAATATTATATATATATATATATATATATATATATATATATATATATATATATATATATATATATATATGTTTAATTTTTTTAAAATTATTTATGATATGGATAAAGATTATAGTCTTGGCTATATTTATTTTTTAAATTATGTTTTAATTAAATTTATATGATTGAAATGGAATAATAAAAATTATTTGTAATTTATTTTTTAGATTTTTCTTAATTTATATTTGAATCTTACTTTTACAATATATGAATTAATATTTTATTCAACATACAAATTAGTTTAGTTTAAAATTAATGATTTAATTTTATTATATTAATTTAAAGATTTTTAAATGCATTTTTTTTAAAATTTTACTTCATTTCACTTTAAAATTACTCATAATTTATATTTGAATCTTACTTTTTCCATTCATTAATTAATATTTTATTAAATATACAATTAATTTAGTTTTAAAATATTAATTTAATTTAATTATATTAATTTAAAGATTTTTTAATGCATTTATTTACAAAATATTATATTAATAAAAATATATTTTACAATATTAACTTGGAGACTAATGAAATTCATGAATAACAAGTGTCATGTAGTGGCTTGTATTTGATGGAAGTTATAATAGTTTAAGATTAAAAATTTAATAGTTAGAAAATAGTGAGTTGAGGTAAGTTATAATAGTTTAAGAATAAAAATTCAATAGTGAGTTGTAATGATGTTTAAGATTTTTTTTTTTTTAAATCATACATACTAAAATATTTGAAGAATAATAATTTCTAAAATAAATTATAATTTAAAATAAATTATCATATAAGTGTAATGTTAGAATTCACTTATTCTCTCTAAGTAATTAAGATTAAAAATAATTATCATTCAAACTACATATATTAAATAATAGTTTCTAACATAAAATATTTTTGAATTTATAATATGTAACTATTATAGGTAAAAAATTATTTGATAATTTTTATGAGTTTGATATTCTATCTCTCTATCCCAATCCCAATTCCACCCTCTCACATCCCCTACAATGTGTCCCTCCCTCTCTTTCTATGCATCGTATCACATGTACCCTTTGATCCCCCATCCTCTACTCCCCCTCTCTCTCTCTCTCCCTTTCTCCCCACATCTTAAGTTTTATTTTTAAAAGACCTCAAAGACGTTATTTATGTTTCTTCAAACATTTCTTGATAGTGATTTTGTCTATTGATCATAGCCGATTCCTTTAATGGTGATGATTTTTATTGATCACAGTTGTTTTCTTTAATTGAAATAATCACTCTTTTAAATAGTTCTATTTTATTTCCTCATTATTGAAAGACATGATTTTTTAAATAAAATCTTATATCTTTATTGTTAAATCAAATATTTCAATATTATAATTACCATTCACCATATTATATTTATTTGAAACTCATTTTTCTATGTCAGCTTATTTGGGATATGAAGTTAATAATATAATTATTTATATTAAATTTATTTTGTAATGTTAAGTAATTATTTTTTAAATGTGCAGATGAGTTTGGTTTGAGTATATTTCTATAATGTAGAATTTTAAATAAATAAATTAGTAAAGTATTTATATATACTAATTAATTTTAATTTTAAAATTAATGTAATTAAAATTAAGTATAATATTATATATGTTTAATTTTAAAAAAAAAATTTATGATATGGATAAAGATTATAGTCTTGGCTATATTTATTTTGTAAATTATGTTTTAATTAAATTTATATTATTGAAATGAAATAATAAAAATTCCTTATAATTTATTTTTTAGATTTTTCTTAATTTATATTTGAATCTTACTTTTTCCATATATGAATTAATATTTTATCAAACATACAAATTAGTTTAGTTTAAAATTAATGATTTAATTTTATTATATTAATTTAAAAAAATTTAAATGCATTTTTTTTAAAAGTTTACTTCATTTCACTTTAAAATTACTCATAATTTATATTTTAGATTTTCCTTAATTTATATTTGAATCTTGCCTTTTCCATTCATTAATTAATATTTTATTAAACATACAAATTAATTTAGTTTAAAAATATTAATTTAATTCAATTATATTA
Source organism: Cupressus sempervirens (assembly GCA_028749045.1). Taxonomy (NCBI): domain Eukaryota; kingdom Viridiplantae; phylum Streptophyta; class Pinopsida; order Cupressales; family Cupressaceae; genus Cupressus; species Cupressus sempervirens. The sequence continues at coordinate 347,665,239 of CM053788.1, read as the reverse complement.
ATTTAAAGATTTTTTAATGCATTTATTTACAAAATATTATATTAATAAAAATATATTGTACAAAATTAACTTAGAGACTAATAAAATTCATGAATAACAAGTGGCATGTAGTGGCTTGTATTTGATGAAAGTTATAATAGTTTAAGATTAAAAATTTAATAGTTAGAAAATAGTGAGTTGAGGTAAGTTATAATAGTTTAAGAATAAAAATTCAATAGTGAGTTGTAATGATGTTTAAGATTTAAAAAAACTATTTTCATAATACTAAAATATTTGAAGAATAATAATTTCTAAAATAAATTATCATATAAGTGTAATGTTAGAATTCACTTATTCTCTCTAAGTAATTAAGATTAAAAATAATTATTATTCAAACTACATATATCAAATAATAGTTTCTAACATAAAAATATTTTTTTATATTAAGAATAAGGAGTTCACAAAAGCAATTAAAGACCACTAAGAGTCAAAGTATCAGAGGACCAGCCTCACAGCAAAAAAGTCGAATACTATATACAACCAGATCAAAAAGCCAAAAAGGACTGAATCATAAAATAACAGCTACTGTAGCACATCATCAAAGGTGTCCATCCATGCTGTCCAACCCATATCACCTTCCATCCAGACTAGATTCTTCTCGTCCTGAATCTGCTTTAGCATGTAAAGCATCTCGCCAGTAGTGTTCTGTGGGTTTCTTTTAATTTCCTTGTTGATGCGGTGGACAGTTTGGTTGAAAGCATGAATATTATCCAGGTGTAGCCTCCAGAAGTAACCATTCTTAACTTCATTAGCAAAGAATGTGGCATGCCCATCCTTAAGCAATATTTTGAATTTAGCCTTGTTGACCTTCATAGTTATTTGAATCTGTGAAAAAAATTTGAAATAAGTGAGACTTCGAAAAGACTCAGTAAGCAATCTGGGGACATTTTGAAATTTTTCTTCGTTTCTGCATTTCCAAATTTGGCACAAAATGTTAGCTGAGAGAATATCCCAAAACATGTTAACATCTTTCTTAGCATTAGAAATAAATCCAGTAATAACTTCAAGAATATTGAAAGAAGCAAGGACAGAAATACCAAACATCAACCAAACCTCTTTAGCAAAAGAGCATTCAAAGAAAATATGTTTTCCCGTTTTCGATGTTCTACAGATGTTGCACATATTAGTATCAGAAAAAGAATTCCTAATAGGAAGCTTATTAAGAATAAGTAACCACTTGAAACATTTGATTTTAGGATCTATAGAACTTTTCCAAATACTGTTAAAAATCTTATTCCATGAAGGAACATCTAAGTTAGCATACCAAGTATCATTAATATGCCTGATAATATCATTATTGCTATTAATAATAGAGTAATTGTTCTTAGCTTTAAGCATGGAAATGATAATACCGCCAGGCCACTTGATTTTAGAATAACTATTAGAATCAACATGGCAAACCGTAGGAATATTCCTACTAGCCCTGACAATCATATTATACATTTTCTTATGAGAGTCAGAAAGAGTAAATTTAAACTTAAAACGCATCCCACTAAATAAGTCTATCATTCTCAAAAACATCAATAAACTGCTTGATCCCAATGTTGGCCCAACACTTGGCGGAATAGCCTTGGGTAAGAACAAGGGGCTTATTACTGAGCTTTAGGTTCCACCAAATGGACCTCTCACCATAGAGGGTCTTATCATCAAAAAACTCCTTATTATTTATGAATTGCCTAACATGGTTCCAAGCCTTCCAAATAGACTTAAATATAGCTGAGCCTTGAACAATGATAGGAAATTCACTACAAATAAGATCAGTGAGAGGAAGATTCTTCCAGAATTTAGCATTTTTAGGATAACCCCTTTCAATATTGTTACGAATTAGCACTCTCCAAGGGTCATCTCCCTCCAATGCATGAAAGATCCATTTGGAGGCCAAAGCAAGACAACTTAGTCTTAGATCTTTGAGCCCCAAGCCCCCCAAAGAGCTTATCAACATGACACCAACTCCATTTAACAGAGTGAGTCTTATTATTTCCTTTCCCATCATACCAGAGATAGTTCCTAATAACCTTTTCAATTTCCATAACTTGGTAATCATTAAACATCCAAACCGAAGCATAGTAAATATTATAAGAGGAAAGAATCTTTTGACAAACTTGTAATCTACCAACAAAAGACACAGACCTATTGTGCCATTTATTCAACTTATTATGAATCTTGTCTTTAACCCGACTCCACATGTCTCTTAAAGAAGGATCAACAGAGAAGGGAATTCCCAGATATCTAACAATTTTTGAGGGACCTCCCCACTGGAAACCAAACTTACTAAACCAATCAGGAGGTTGGTCATTCCATCCAAGACAAATAGACTTGGATTGAGATAACTTGGATTGACATAACTTGGCTCCAGAAATTTTACAGAAAAAAGAAAGCTTATTGATCATAGCAACAAAGTTATCCTCAGAAGCTTCATGAAAAAGAGAAGTATCATCAGCAAATTGAAAATTGATAAGAGTCTTATTGTCAGGAAGGGTGATGCCTTTGACAGCAGAGGATAAAGTGTCGTCTCTAAGAATATAGAAAAGCACTTCAGAAGCAATAACAAAAAGGGTAGGGGCAAGCGAATAGCCTTGCCTGATAGATCTTCCCAAGGGAAAAGGGGCTGAGAGAGAACCATTAATATCAATTTGAGCATGCACATCTCTAAGAAGCATCCTAACAATGTCACAGAAGAAGGAGGGGAATCCAAACGCATCAAGCATCATAATGATAAAACCCCATTCAATTCTATCATAAGCCTTTTCAAAATCCAGCAAAAACATAGCAACATTTTGATTCGAGTGCTTAGCCCAATTAAGGGCTTCCCAACTAGTAATCAAGTTCTCAACGATATATCTTCCTTTAACAAAACAAGTTTGCGTAGGGCAAACAAATTTAGGAAGAATAGCTTCCAATGTTTTAGACATAATTTTGGCAAGAATCTTGTAAGGAACATTTAGAAGGGATATAGGTCTCCAATTCTTTAACAAAGATATATCTCCCTCTTTAGGGATGAGCTTAATGATTCCAGAATTAATCTCCCTACCCAAAGTACCAGCATCAATAGCCTCATTATAAATATTAAGTAATTCATTGCACATCCATTTATTGTTGGCTTTATAAAATTCCACAGGTAACCTGTTGGGTCTTGGAGCTTTGTCATTGTTAAGCGAATTGATGGACTTCTCAATTTCCTCCAAAGAAATAGGTTGTTCAAGAAAAGAAGCATCATTAACTGAAATTCTTTTGGGGATAAGATTTCTACACTGATTCCTAAGAGTCCTAGCTTCCTGAAAATCCTCAGAAGTGAAAAGATCTTCATAAAACCGAGCAAACTCTTTTTTAATAACCTCAATATCATAAATCATTTTATTATTAATAAGTAATTGATCAATAGATTCTTTAGCCTGCTTTTGTTTAATAAGATTGAAGAAAAATTTACTACCTCTATCACCAAACTGAAGCCAGTGAGCTCTAGAATGGATTCTAGCTCCTAAAGCTTTCTGGTGTTGATGTTTCCTTAAGGTGTTCTTGGCATAAGCCAGTTGGTGACAGAGATAGGGGTTATCCACATTACTTTGAATGGCCATCTCAGCATTGTAAAAATTATTGATAAGCCAAGATTCCTTATGTCTGTAATCCTTGGCCTTCTTTTGGCCCACCGTTCTAAGGAGACTCTGCCAGGCAGAATAAAAATATTTTTGAATTTATAATATGTAACTATTATAGCTAAATAATTATTTGATAAGTTCTATGAGTTTGATATAAGTCTTATGTGTTTCATATTTTATACATATTTTATCCTTAAATACAAGTAGTGGTTCCTGGAAATCCGCTCCTATAAGACTCAAATAATATGAGCCAATCAAACTAAAGTAGAAACAATCAAAAGATTAAATTAATTATAAAAGTACTTACATTTCATTGGTTGAAGTAGGTAAAATTAATCACTCGTTATGCATAAGTGATTGCAATAGTATGTGCCTCATTTATGATTTGATGAATGTGCATAGACTATTCCATAACTCTCAAAAAGGAGGAAACAATATAGCCAAAGTTTAATAGAACTCTTTCAACAAATCAATTGGATGAATTTTATGCAATGATTGTGTTTCATGTGAACAAGTCTTCAAGATTTTCTTGATAAACATTTCAAATGACTTGCCTACACTTTGAGATAATGTGTGGATTTATCAAGTTGCATACATCTTAATTAAAAAATAAAATAAGATATGCAAATATTGAAAAATTAAACATAAAATAAAAAAGAGTAAATGGTATATTTTTTCAAATGATTATGCATTATTCGCTATTTATTTTACACATGCAAATGCCTCTATTTAGAAATTATGAACTTGCCTCTTTGTTGGAAGTTCTGAAATTTGAACTCTATTTAATGTACACTCATTTTTTCAATCATATAATCAAATGATTCTCGTTATATGTACATAAACATACAACTGCTAGTTTAAAACCCAAATAAATAAATAAATAAATAAATAAAAATAGATCACTCAATTGTTACTAGCTAACATTTTCTAAAAGAGACTATTTAGAAGAGATTAACATTCAATTATAAAAAATAGTGAGAAGATGTTCAAATAAGAACTAGAATGTGTTTCTCAAATGGCGAGATGTTTGACATAAAGACAAGGAGATGTGCAAGCTGACCTTTCATTTTTAGTTCCATCTCATCGATCTGACTCTTTAACTTCCTCTACCGTCACTTTGATGTTAAATGATGTTTAGCAATGGAACGAATGATTGTACTCAAGAGAGAACAATGTTTTAGTCACCGGCTTTCAACTTTGAGAAGTCTCTCCAAACATTGATTTGAAAGCAAAATAAAAACATACAACTACCAAATTGCTTACATTTTACTTGTGAAAATGACTGGTAATCAGAAAATACATCTCCACCATCTATCACTAAACACTAACATGCAATTTTTACCAAACTGGATTACTCCTTTTAACAAAATTAGATGGTACAATGTGTAGATACTAAATTTTAATTCGTTTAACTCAATTTTCTTTTAGAGGGTGTTATGGATTGTTTAGGTAGTTTTGTTTCATAAAAATTACATTAGGATATATAGATAATTCTTTTATATAATCTGATATTATAATTAATATTTCATAATTTTGAGTATTATGGTCTATAATTTTATGGTTTATTATTTTTTAATATTTTATTTTTATAGGTATAATTTGCACAAATTCTAAAGATTTGTATAATAGATTTAACGATTAAATGTAAACAATCTTTAAGATCTTAATCATATCTCATGATTTATGAGTCAATGAAGTTTAAATAGTATCTAAATAATTATTGGTCTTGCCTCTATATAGCTAAAGAGCTTTAAAGAGGGAAACGAGAATGATACAATATTCCTTAGTTTTTGAAAAAAAAATTGAATTGTAGATTGAAAGCATTGCCAATAATGTAAGTAAAATTATGACATCTCTCACTTTGTAAGCATGAAAATAAAAAATTCTAAAGAAAGATTGGTTAAGTTAAATATAACCTTATACTATTCCTTTGTCAAATCAAGTCTTATGTCATTATTGGAAGTGCAATTATAAAGTCTTATCTAAGTAAAATAATAAAATACAAAGAAATGATTGGTTATAAGTTTGAGAGTGAAAGAAAGAGATAATTGTGTTCTTTGTATTGGGGGTGTCTGTGTAGACAAAAAAAATTCAAGTGTTTCTTAAAAAAAGAGAAATTTTGGTAAATTATTTAGCTTTAATGTTTACATCTAATAAATAAAGATCCAATTGCGTCTAATGAATACAATTAGTAAAAACTGATGAATAAAAATTAAAATACCTAAAATATAAAAGAGTTGATAGATGACAAATAAAGACAAGCTATTATCATGAAGTTTTCCTCATATTTCTATGATTCATTTATGCTTCTGATAATGAAATATTTATGTCTAGGTATGTATGAAATTTAAGATCTCATTATTTGACCCACAGAAATTAAAGATTCAATGCATTATAAGAATACTCAAATAATCTTATTTTCCTCATACATTTAAAACATTTAAAGCAGCTTAAATTTAAGAATATGTGATTTCGACCCTATTTCGAAAGGAAAAGAGATACTATAGGCCATTCTTAAAAAAACAATAAAAGATAATTAGATAAATACAAAATGAAGGTTGCATGTTTTTTCTTCATGAAAATAGGGCCAATAATCTTCTCAAAGACGAGCTTAAAGATAAATTATATGAATGCTAATATTGAAGATTCCACAAATGATGATAAGGGTGAGACGGGCGTATTTTAAGAAGCCTTCACTTTAAAAATAAGGAGTCTATTGTAGATAAAAAACCAACACGATCTTGATAGAGCACAATAAATTCAGCTTGGTATGGATGTTATCATTCAATGAGCACTAATTTCATTATTGAACATTATTAATTTAACATGGTATGAAAGTTTGTCCAATCCAAGAATTCAACATAGCGAATTATAGACAATTCAACAGAATTAATTTATCAGGCATCTTTCTTTCTCTTCTATTCAACTTAAGACGGATCGTCTAAAAATTTGCATTCATCAACTTGGTAATATGAACCATTGATATATTTAAAGGCTTCCCAATGTCAAACATCTAAATTTTATTTTAAAAATTATAAAATTATATTTCTACAAAATTTAACGGCTTCTGATGTGTCTTGAGAAAATTATAATGCAATGTATGACTAACAGCTGTGAACAACTGCGATCTTCAATAATATTTTCCTGTATTATTTGGTATAATGTCTTACTGCATCTTGCTCTTACCATTTTCCAAGGAAACATCAGAAGCCGCCATTAAATTTTTCGAACGAAAAAACGTCCTGTAAACCCAAACAGATTGTAAAATTTTCATTTCAGAAGTAAAATGATCCTCAAATTCCAGGCATGCCGCTTTGACGGCAAATTTGCACCAAAGCCTTAAAAGATTATAAAATTGGAAAGAAAAATAGTCTCACAGTGCTGTGTCTAGGCTTCGGAATGAATCGCCGGAATAAACAAGTTGAGCAATCTTTCTACTGATGCAGATCACATAAATCAGGAAATTATCTTGCTTTTGTGCACAAATCTGAACCTATCAGTGAAATTTGACCAAAAAATGAACTGAAAAATCCTTTTGTATCAGAGAAACAAGCGGTAAATCGGAAGAACCGTGCATCCTATGCATGAATTGCAAAAAAAAAAAGTGTTACACTAATTTACAGATTCAGAAAGCCTGGAGAAGCTCAGTCTCCTGAGGCGACTAGCAATGGGGCTCCCCCAGACCTTATCGTTGCCGTTGCAGCTCAAATCCACCACTTCAACTAAAGAAGAAATGGCAGCCGCTCTCCTTTCCAAACTCCTCCTCGCGCCTCCGCTTCCGGCGTCCCCCTCTTTCGGCAGCATCGGGGTTCGAAACTCGCCCCCGCTCTCAGCTCTCAAAGCAGCCTTCTCTTCCTCGCTACACGCAGCTGAAATGCCGCCGGGGCTATCAAAAGCCACAGGCTTCCGACGAGGAAGCCCTTTGGAGCCAATATCCATCATTTCCTGGCGTCCAAACCCTATCTTCGTCTTGCAGGTCGGCGCGTCGAACCCCCTCCGCGCACTGTCCTTTCCGCTGGCGCTGGAACAGCGTGGCGTAACGGAGCCTTCGCAGAAGCTAGGTCGCGCGTTCGAATCCTGCGAAGCCTGCTTGCGCGTGCTGAGCCTGTAACCCGCCAGAGACGCCAGGGGACGGCCGCAGGAGATCGAAACCGCGTCGTTCCGCGCCGATCTCCGAACCCCGGCGTTGATCTTATCCATTCTCCGCATGGATTCGAGCTCTCTGTACATCAAAGATCCTATAGTGCCCCTGGTGCCGACGCGCACCGGATCCACATCCAGATCGTCCGCCATTTCCATACCGCACCTCATTTCCTGCGATCTCACAGGCTTTCCATAAAGCCTGCCGTAAAACCAAAAGAATGTATCAGATCCTACAAACTGCAATAAATCTAGATAATCTCTTCAATGAACCGCATGATAATGACAAGAGATGAACACGCTGGGGTACAGTGGAGCCTGGAAATGATGCCCGGTCCGCCCAAATCATTCTATAATACACCGGGCATCCCGCGCTCCGACAAAAGCTTCAGAATTAAAATTAGATCGAACTCCAAAGTCATCCATTTTTCTTCCAATTGGAATCCCCACCAACCGCCATTAACTTTCCCCAGAAAGCATTGAAAATTTGACAGATTCCTTCTTTTCCCGTTCAAAATGGACAGATTCCTGCCTTTCCCAGGTATGAAGTTTAATCTTTCCCGGGCCAGTAAATGTTACGTGGCCCGTACGCACTGCCCACAGCGCATTCACATGCCTTTGATTTTAATAAATTTCTTCTTCTGCCGCACGGTCTTCTAGGACAAATCCCTTGCACCTCCATTACTATGTCGCCAAGCACGAGATTTATGATTAACTGACAGATTTGTGCGTTGTTTGTTTACCTAAGAATGTTGTCGAGCGCTTTGAGATCGTCGTCTCCAGCCAGAGCCACTCATTTTCTGATGTTAATATTGTTGCCATTGTGTGAAGCAAAGCATTTATTTGCAAAAATATGTGTGTTTCCCGCTCTCTTGCCAAGGGCCTACATTTCCTTTGTTTTTACCCACTATTTTTTGGACTCAAACTTGTTCTACTAACCTTTTCAGATAGGCCTTATCCGGACTGTCCAATGAGGAGCCTAGGGTCTTTCCATTTAGGTGATGAATGATTTCATCTCTTCAGTTTTTTTGGGAATATTTTGACAATTAAATAATTCAGGTTCTGATGTATTTAATTGTTTAAATGTGATTGTGATGGCTATCTATGAAATGTTTGTAATAAATGTTAATAGGGGAGAGGAGCTAGTAGTGGTGGAGTGGAGAACTACTCTAGAAGAATATTCTATTAGTGTAATTCATTTATTGAATGAAAAAGTAGATTATTGTCTCATCATTACAAGTTTGATTGTTAAATAGCAAAAAAGGTCTATAAGGAGAATTTTGTCAATCAATAAACACTTCCTCTAATAATAGGATGTGAGTGGGACGTATATAGTTCAATGGTGTCATGTTGATACTTACCGCAAAAAGATTTTATAAATTTTAGAATATAACTAATTATATGATGTCACATCATCACATAAGTAAACATGACTTGTAAATAACTATGTGACTTAAGTTTTCTTAAGGCCATATTTAACACCATGGCCAAAAGGCATGTGATGTGACATGACATTTGACCATGAGAACTTGAAAGTAGGTTTTTTTAAGCGGGAGAGTTGACCTCTAAGTAGCTCAACAAAACTTTTAAAAAATTGAAATATCCTAGACAAATTTTAGGGGGTGTTAACATAGGGTCACTAACTATAGGGCCCTCTCCCTTATATTGGAAGTTATTTAAACAATAATTGAGGTGGGTATACAATGTTATGTTGGTAGATGTGACAATAATTAGCGATATAAAAAATTAGGCAAAAGATTGAGCAAGAGGATGAAAAAGAGCAAAAAATAGGTGTTTGGGCACATGAGCTATTATTTGGAGTTTTTTAAAAAGCAATTGAAGTAGGTGTATAGTGTTATGTTAATCAATCGTAACAATCTTAGTGAAAAAAAGTTGGCAAAAGATGGAGCAAGAGGATCAAAAAGAGCAAAAAATAGTTGTTTGGGCAAATGAGCTATTATTTGAATTTATTTAAACTATTATTGAGGTGGGTATAAATTGTTATATTAGTAGATTGTAATAATTATTAGTTAAGCACCGATCAAAAAAATATATTAGTTAAACAAAAGTTGAGGCAAAAGATTGAACGAGAGGATCGAAAAGAGAAAAAAGACAATTCTCGTTTTCATATCAAAATCAAATATTATTACTACTCTTGCCACTTCTACCTTTTTTTGGTTGTTGATTTCCTTATCAACCCCTCTAATCTCTCTATCAATGAACCTGTCATTATAACTGAGATCTTAGCCTTCCGTGATGGGAAACTAGTTTCTATATTAAGGGTTGTAGGAATGGCTTTAATCCTTGTAAAATAATAATGGAGGAAATACTTTGTGGATTGAGTTGTATAACCTTCCCTCAAAATTCTAGGATCAAAAGACCCTACAAGATATAGGAAATTAGTTAGGTACCTTTATCGAGGTAGATGGAAACATAGAAGACAAAAACTACAAGATGTGTATCAAGGTTAGACTTATCCCTTGTCTTTAGGAGGAAGTAGAGATTTCGATTAAGTAGGACACTTGAAGGAAAAAATAGAAAGAGAGGACCAAATTCAAATCTACTTAGTCTCTAAGTAAAAGTGAAAAGGGGTGTAATTAGGATTGAAGAGTGACGGACCCTCTCCATAGTTTCAATACGAAACCAATTAAACTAGATCTCTATGAAGAAATGTGATTTTCAAAACCAAAGGAATGTTCCTATACCATCTTAAAATGTTGGCACCCATCATTAGACACTCTATTAGGCCCCATTTTGGCAATTTCAAGATCTGATGTTTGTTCCACCATTGTAACGCCCCACCAAGGGATCCAAAAGAAATGACTTAAAGTTTTACTAAGTTTGCCAACATTTTTTTTTTTTAACAAGAAAGATAATCATACACATCAAACACATAGTAGCAGAAGCAATAACATACAATCAACTAAAAGAATACATGACAGGTTTACATTCCCTTAAGGATCCCATGATGTTGAATTACATTTAAATTTGATTAATACTAACTCTAACAACTACCACATCCACATGAAAGAATAATTAGAAAGTCCAAAGTCCATAATATACATTTGTTCTAAATGCCTCTTGGCAAATTAATTCGGAATGCTCAATCATTCACTGTACATGTCACAGGGTATGAAAGGCTAAAAGAATATACATATGAAGAAATATAAATACAACATCCTCCTTGGATCCATGATACAAGTTCAATAAATAAATGAAACCATCCACCATACATGATACATCCATCCATCATAAAAGATATAAACATCCAACATGAAATACAACTATCCATCATAAAACATAGCTAACTAAGTGTGTGGTTCCTCCCAACCCTCAATAGCATCATTAGACCATCATGGGCCCTAGCCATCCCCCGCGCATAACATCCCAAGCCACCGAATAGATCATTGGTACTATAGTAATAGGGACGTCACTCCTAAACATACTACAACATAAGCATAAGGAAATCTAACATGCTAATCATCAATATAAGGAAATGCATCAGTAAATAACATCACCTAAACATGATAAACAAGCATCTCAAGAAGCTCCAGCCATGGTGACTACGAATGGATCTCGATGGTAAGAGTGAAAAAGCACTACCACCCGATCGCGTAGAACGTAAATGGCCCACTCCCACTGTGCTGAGGAGATAGTCTCAAGTCCCAAACAAGATATCAAATCACATAACACAAATACTCTCTAAGTCCAAAAAATCCTAAAAGTATACTAACTCAAAGGTTCCAAAATATAGATCGACATCTAGACCTAGAGGCACACAAGACACGTAGGAAACCTACTATGTAAGCGGGCAAGTGTCATCATATGAATCACGTAGAAGTTACCCTAGGAATTAGCTTAGGACTCCAGGGTCCCTAGTGATCCTCATGTGGCCACTAGTATCCTCTCGTACTGACAAGGCATACTACAGAATGCAAGGTCGCAACTAAGCGTTCTCTCTACTCCCATCCTAGTCTATACTAGCACTCAAGGCATGGGCGAGAACATACAATTATCTTATTAGGTTCATTTTAATCCCCATTTAGTGTAATATTTTCATTTATTAAAACAACTTACAATGAGTTACCCTAGCAGCCACTTAGGGCCCCAGCCCCCATTGCAAGCCACTTCCCGACACTACAAGTAGATAACCTACCCTAGGCTCATAAAGAACACAAATTCAAAGAATCATAATATATCACATCAGTCCTATACAAGCGACTAGAAAGCATCAAAGATAACCCACAATAATCACATCAGTTCTCCACAAGCAACTGAAAAGCATCAAATGATAACTCACAATATCCATCAATTCTCAATGAGCAACCAGAAAGTATCCCAAAATAATACTGATCGAAGACTCCAAAATGGTGAAATCAAACATGTCACAACATGACATCATCAAGAACAAACCATTCAAAACTCATCAGTCCTCTCAAAGTGACTGGAAAGCAAAACAAATATAACTGATCAATGACCCAAAAATGGTTAAGTCAGGTATCTCATATACATACACCTCAGCTTCACACAGGAAGACTGGAAAGCAATAACAATCAATAAATACAAACACGTCATAGAGCATGTACGTAATCACATTACCATGGTTGGGTTTTAAAAAGATTGAGACCAAAACATCATAACATCACAATCACAAAACTCCCAAGCCTCTGGTAAACGTCCTAAACTAGTCAACACTCTAGGACCACCCAAACCCAAAAGCATGGACAACAAATAGAAACCAGAGTGTAAGTTCCATAGTATAGTTTGATTTAGAAAACACGGTTGAAGTAAAACTAAGGTTTTCAGTTTCCATTTTCAATATAAGTTTTTCAATACTTACGATTCGTCATTTAACCCTTTACAATTTACCCCATTTTTATATTCGAATAAGATGTACAATTACCCCACTTTTGATTTTGGAAAAAGGGGTCAAAATGTATTCAGTCAAATCCAGATTATAAAGCAAAAGCCAGAGGCCCACAACAACACTATATATTCTTATCTTCCAAAATCAATTGGTCAACAATCTCTCGGTATTCCCGAGGTAACTCATCCCTTCCAATAATATTCCAACTATCCACGTTCTCTGAAGCCCACTTCGCCAAACAATCTGCAACTCTGTTCCATTCGTGAGGGATATGACAAAAGGAGATAGAGTCCTTGAGGAACTACATAAGCTTAGTATTTGTCTTTCCAAAGAGGCTAATCTCCAATTAACACTCTCCAAGGTCTGGTTATTCAATATATCAACAACAATCTGCGAGTCAAACTCACATATGATATTTTTTCAGCCTAAAGAACATCCTCTCTCCATAGCAATCTTAATAGCAAGGGCCTCCATTAGATTATTAGAATGTTGACCCTTATAAATGGACAACATAAAAACTGCACCACCATCATTACCTCTACCTATAGCTCTAATACCAGCATGACCAGAATTTCCCCGAGAAGACCCATTAGTATTAATCTTCAAGAACCCAACTGGGGGAGGGGACCATCACCCATCCCTACAAACATGTTGCTTGCCATGGCACAACCATTTTCCAAGAGTGCATCCCCAATTACTACCATCCAAGCTTAAATTCCTCACAATAGTTTGTTCCCCAAGATCTATACTTTCATACATGTCACACTTAGCAAAAATAGTCTCCTACAGCTTACTAAGAATCTTCCTCCACAACTACAGGCTATCTAACTTAGAGTCACAAAAGATCCTGCAATTCCTCTCCAACCAAAGGTTCCAAAGAATAAAAATTGGCCCAACCGTCCAGGCACTTTGCAAGAAAGAAGTCTTTGTTGGAGGTCTACCCAAACTTTCCCAAAAGTCAATGAGAGAAGTTGCATGAATATAGCCATGACTCTAAGCCTCCCACCATCTATGCCAAATTTCCTTCGAAAAGGGGCAGAGAAAAAATAAGTGAGAGATACACTCCTCATTGTGTGAACATAAGGAACAAATAGAAGGTCCCTGAAAGCCTCTTTTGCGAAGATTCTCCCATGTAAGACATTTCTTCTAGGCCAACAACCATAAGAAGAAATTACATTTGGGCCAAGAAAAGTTATTCCAAACCTTCTTCCACTAGTGCACTTTAGCTGTACCATGTAGGTTCCTATCCAGCACAGCATAGCCTTAAGCCATAGAGAATTTTCCTTTTGGACTAGGATCCCAAGCCAGAACATCTCTCCCCTTAAGAGAGCTACAAAACCTATTCTCCAACACTTGAGCAAGAAGAGTGCCATCCTCATCAGAGCCACCAATAAGCCACTCTTGAGAATCCTTCCAGCAAGTCACCTCCACCTATCCCAAATGCTTGACAATCTTAAAATGCTCCACCTTAAACCAGCCAACATTAGTGAAAATGTGGCAGAGAGGCTAAAGCTGGGGAAAGCTAGAGATCATGGGTGGATGGCCATCCCAATAATCCTGCCAAGACAGAGCATCTGCGCCTCCATTAAAAATCCAAAAGAGGCCTTCCTTAATCAGTTGAGCACCTTTCTTAAGGGTATTCCAAACATAAGAACCTTTACCCAAGAAAGCAAGGTGCGGCACATTTGAACTATCCGCACTAGGAAAATACTTGTGAGTAAGAATCGTGGCCCAATCTGAGTGTTGATTGTTGCACCACCTCCAATATAGCTTAGTAGCTAGAGCTATGACAACAAGTGCCATAGACCTAAGACCCAGGCCCCCAACATACTTTGGCCTACAGACACACTCCCACTTAACTAAACTCCACTTCGATGAGAGAAGGGTACCAAACCAAAGAAACTGCCAAGAAAGAGCATCAAAATCTCTTACAAAGGTAGAAGGGGGAACTTGCACAAAACACCTGTAAATAGGGAGAGATTGCACCACAGTCTTAAGAAGAATCACTCTGCCAGCAGAAGAAAGCCACCTATAAGTCCAATGACTAACTTTACTCTGGAATTTATCCAAAATCCCCTGCCAATACACTCTATATTGAGATCCCAAAACCAAGGGCACTCCATGGTATAACAGGGGAAGAGAACCAATCAGAAATCTGAGGACCCTAGCAATCCTGTTTTGAATAGGCTAAGGGGTATTGAAGAAGAAAATGGAATATTTGTCATCAGTAATACACTGACCTGAAGCCTTCAGATAAATGTCTAAGACTCTGCTGAAATTTATAGCTTCACTAACTCTAGTCGTGCCCATCAACATAGTATCATCCACAAACTGAAGGTGAGAATAGGAAGGAAGAGAGTCATTCCAACTCCAACCTTGATTAACCCCCCCCCCCCCCCCCCAAACTCGAGATTCAATAAATCTTCCAAGACCCTCTGCCATGATAATGAATAAATAAGGAGATAAAGGATCCCCTTGCTAGAGTCCTCGAGAAGCACTAAAAAAATATGATGGTTCCCCATTTATAATGATAGAAAAGGAAGAGGAGGTCACACAACTCAGAATCCAATTAACTCATTCCTCAGCAAAGTCAAATGCCAAGAGAACATTCTATAAGAATTCCCATCTCACCCAATCATAAGCTTTAGCCATGTCAAGTTTCATGAACATAACCCTCTCCTTCAAATTAGCCATAGAATGAATAGCTTCCATTGCAACCACAACACCATCCAAAATTTGTCTTCCCTCAACAAAACCCCCCTGCTCTGGGGAGATCAGATTGTTGAGGAGCAGCTTAAGTCTCTTTGCAATCAACTTGGTGATGATCTTATAGACAACATTACAAAGTGCAATAGGTCTAAAATGAGCCAACCGATTAGCCCCCGCCTACTTAGGTATGAGAACCAGAAAAGTAGAATTCATGGACTTAAGCATCTGCTTATTCCTATGAGACTCTTATACCACCTCAAGGAGATCTAACTTAATTATTTCCCAGAATTCCTGAAAGAACTCAATTGAAAATCCATCAAGGCCTGGAGCCTTACCTTTTTTCATGTTAAACACCACTATCTCCACTTCAAATAGCAGAATAGGACGTAAAAGGGCCTCATTCATCTCCACAGAGACTAGGTGAGGAATGCAATCGAAGATTGCCCTCTCCTCAGCCCTAGCATCAAGATCCTTCTTAGAAAAGAGATTTGAAAAATAGTTGATTACTACCCTAGAAATATCAACATTGGAAGAAATATGAATTTCTTCAGGCGAGACCAAGGAGGAAAGAGAATTCCCCTGTCTCCGAGCCTTGACCAAGTATGAAAGAATGCAGTGTTCCTATCTTGAAGTCGATCAATACGAGATTTTTTCCTCCAAAAGATCTACTCTCGAAGCTCCCACTCTTCTAATCCTTTAAGAGCCAAGGACTCTGCTTCACTTAGATCAAAGGTCCTCCCTTGGTTCTAAATCAACCAAGTGATGTTGTCTAACTTAGCCTGAGCATCTATCCTTTGAGCCTCTAGGTTCCCAAAACATTGTTTATTCCACTTCTTAAACTTGTACTTAACATGTTAAAGCCTTTTGCAAAAAGTAAGCATTGTCGTCCCATGGGTAGGCATTCCCTCATACCACCAACCCATCATAAAATCCTACAAAGACTAATCTCTTAACCACATTAAAAGAAGGGTTCTTGGTGACTCCATAAGGGTTCTTTTAATTGAAATTTAAAAGAAGGGTTCTTGGTGACTCCATAAGCAATAGCCAAGAGCTTGATAGGCTAATGATCAAAGCCTCTCCAATCCAGAATTTCTGAATCAGTGATCAACTTGTTGTTCATCCAATAATAGAAAACCAAAAATCTATCTAGCCTTTTTGTGATAGCCTCAGCACCACACCTCCTATTATTCCATGTAAAGACACCATTAGTTGGTTTCACATCAATGAGATTCAAGGAGTCAATCATATCCCTAGAAAGATTTGTAGAGGTGTCCAACCTAGCTACTCCTCCACATTTTTCATCTAAGTTAGTATGGGAGAAATGGGTACATGGCCTGAATGTATCTAATATGAGCCCAAAGATTTGACTTTCCTAAAATATCAATGGGAGCATAAATATTAGATAGAAGGCAACTTTCCACAGTCGCCAAACAGGATGCAACCAAAGAGATAGAGGATCGACTAGAAATCCACCATAAGGGAAGAACTTTTCTTAGGTTCCAAAAGCAAGCAACCCCACCTGAACTATTCCAAGCTCCCACCCCCTGCAAATTGCCCTAGGGCCAAATGTGCGAAGCACAATTGGCCAAACCATCCATTGTAAGCTTAGTTTCTTGAATAAAAACCACATCAAGTAACTGAGAACCAATTAATCTATGAACAACCTTTTGTCTAGGGATGTTGTTCAACCCTTGTACATTCCATGATAAAACAATCATTTATGGGGGTGGGTGAAATGGGAATCAATGGTTTTCACAGACCCAAACTCAACCAAAGTATCCCCCATAATCTTGACCCTCTCTTGATTAGTCTTTCTGCCACTCCTTGATGGTTTCTCCAGAGACCCCTTTTGAAAGGATTTCTGCTATAACCCTAAAGTATGATGGGCTTTGCCACCCTTGGCCAAATCTGAGGCCCCCTTAGGAGCAGGGGGCTTTGGAACCACCTTAATTGAACTCATCATAACCTATGATCCCTGGGGCTCCTTGGTATTGTGAAATTGAGGAGGTAGATCCATATCAATCTGCACACTTTGAGGATCCTTTGGTGATAGTAATTCATCCTCCCCCTTTGCCTCTTCTTCCTGAACTTCATGCAAACCCTTATCCCTAGAAGAAAGCTCAACTAGAATACCTTCCTCCTATACTAAGTCTTCAAGAACATCAAATCTGTTAAAAGTACCATCATTGTGTCTCTCCTGCTAGGTTCTCTTCTTACCCTTGCCTTTGTTTTAAGTTTTAACCTGAGTAAAGCCCTCATTATCCGTAGGTCCAGCAGATGCAGGAGCCTTCCCCTTGTCCCCCTTAAGAGGTCCAGAGACATCCAAAGTAGCAAGCTTAAATCTAGGACATTTGTGGAGCAAGTGACCATATTCATGGAAAATTTGACATCTAAAAGGGAGAGTCTCATAATCCAGCTGTTGGATCTGTACACTAGAAATGTGTCACACTCTAAACCCTTCTATCCAAACGATTCCATGAGTTCGGAATGTTCAAATGTCGGCCTAGAGCTCCCTATCCATGGAGTGCAAGAGAGTGTATTTCAAGTTCAAGGACTCTCAGCTGAGCCTTAGACATACTCTTCTTACTAGTAAACCATGCAATGAGAGGTTGCAAAGACAAGATGCAAGAATGCAAATGTCCCAAGAAGTTCCTCAAGAATGCAATGCAACTAAAGATTAAACTAGAATGAATATGAAAAGTGCAGCTATTCTAAGCATGGATGAGAGTGTTACAATCCAACTATTAGACTATATGATTTAAGCTAAATGTAAAAATGAAAGCTAAGCTAAGCTAGAATGCCATGGATGAGAGAAAGTAGACAAGAAAGAGAAGTTCTCCACAAAGCTCCAAAGAAACCTGTTAGAAAACATGCAACATAACAATATTCAAAATGAGGATGGATCCTTTGAGGGGGAAAGCTCTCTCTCTTTTAAATTCGCATGGATGGTAGAGATCAAGATGAAGATGATGGATGATCAACGGTGGAATTCGAAAAGAGGAGTGATCCATGTGCACACACAGGTCAACCAATAGAATATAAGTTGACTCGTCACATAAGAAAAAAGTCTCACAAGCCTTTTCTTTTAATTGTAAAATAGAAAGAGGACTTTATGTGTGCACTTTAAGTGGGTTAGAAGAATGGGGTGTTTTATTTAATTAAAAGGGGACATGTTCTTTTAATCAAATAATGAACTTAGGATAGGATAGTCAAACTATAGGTTATAATCAAATAAATTGATTATTAGCAATTTGGTCTAGATAAATGATTAAATTAATTTAGCCAAAATGCTAAGAAGGGGGCTAATAGTCTAGATGACCATTTTTAGGTGATTACATTTTCCCCTCTTTGACTAATGCGTGATCGATCTGGGAACACATTATGTCAAAGAAAATCGAAGTCAAGTAGGCGATGATAGATATAGATATTTGATTCCAAAGAATGAAATGCAAAAATAGATAGCAAGTCCTAAATGCACAGCCTGATAGCAGTAGTACTGAACATTAGGAAGATGATGTTAGGATCCAAAAAGAATTCGAACATCTAGGAAAGCGAATAGATCGAGAGCAAGTGATAAGGTCAAACAAATGCTCCTAAGAAATAGATAGTTGTAACAATCAACAATAGAGTATTTCTGCCCCCTCGGGATCGAAATTGAAATGAGGTAAGAGGAAGCAGAAAGTAGCTAGACATGAGAAAATCGAGATATAGCAATGTCATTTATGATAGATAAATGATTAGAACCCAAGAATGACTATAAGAAACTGATAAAATGCCCCAGTTTGACCAAAGTTGACCGCAAAAGATAAATCATAAAAATTAGGTCAAATCGAGTAGAAAGAGGATTTAGATGTGAAAAGGTGAATAGAAGTAGATATGAAGCATAGAAATGATGAAGTTATGAAGAAATGAAGATGCCCCAGCGATGATTCAAAGATTAGACCTCAAGCAGTCAGCTAACTGCTCAGAAGAAGGTAAAATTTTAAAATGCAATTTTGACCATCAAGATGAACTCGGATTTGGATTTCGATCCCAAAAATGGATCCAGGATTTTTGCGCAATTCCAAGGAGTTTGAAAATTAGGTCAAAGTGAGGTTGGAGGCTATAAAAGGGGTCCAAGTGTCATTTTCACTATTCATTTGTCTTTTTTTGATTTGAGAGATTTTGTGTGGTCCATATAGCATCATGGCTCAGGCGAACATTCCTCTTCATCGACACTGTTTCGAGCGCAGCTAGTTGCACAACCGGCCAGAGCGATATGGGGTGCCGGTAAGTAACTACCTTTTTGTTGCTTTTTCGAGCTTTTTGTGAGGCTTTTCGCACGTTTTTGAAAAAAATTCGCGCGATACTTTTAAAGTATCGCACGAGCTTGAAAAAATTGTCGTGCAACACTTTTTTCCAAAAAAAGTATCGCACCATTCAAAAAAGTTTCGCCCCGACCATACCCAAATGTCGCACGATGCGGTGCAAAATGTCCCACAACATAAAAATGTCACACTCATTATGTAAAAAAGTGTCGCGCGACACTGTTTCAAAAAATGTGTCGCACTCTTTATATAAAAAGTGTTGCACGGCTAGTTTTGTTGTTTTTCTTAATGCTTGTTTTCATCATGTGACTATTACTGATGATTGCTTGTTTTACCTGAACAGGAGGTATTCCCGGCATTACAGATTAGAGCTCCCAAGGTGGTTGGTTTGCGTTTGAGGGTTTTGGGAATAATCTGATCACGCAAGTAGGAGAAAATAGCCGCATAGCGAGAGGAATCATGACCCACAATAGTGCAGATCACCTGGTTATCTGAGGAATCATAGGTTGGATGACGCAATTCTTCCACCAGGAACTCAAATCACGATTCATGTTCTTGTAACTGGAGGATAGATGCTAAGGTGGCCATAGAATCAGTAGCCTTGTTTTCTGCTCTAGGAATCTGTTGGAATGTTACAAAGGTAAAATAATTCCTTAGAGCATCGATCAACTTTTTATAAGGGATCAACTTGTCATCCTTTATTTGATATTCATTATTCACTTGGTGCACAACCAGTTGAGAATCCCCATAAATGTGTAGCTCAGTTATTCATCATTCAAGGGCCATTTTGATCCCATTTGTTAATGCTTCATACTCTGCAATATTGTTTGTACATGGGAACAATAGTTTGTAGGACTTTGGAATTGTATAACCATGAGGGGAAACAAACAAAATCCCTGCTCCAGCTCCATTCTGTGTGTGGGATCCATCAAAAAACATCTTCCATGTTTTGTCAGTAATGTACATGATTGAGGTATTTGGAAACTCTATTTACATAGGTGCTACATCTTCAAGTGGGAAGTCAGCCAACTGGTCAGCTATGGCCTATCCTTTGATCTCCTTACGTTCAACATACTGAATGTCAAACTCGAAAAGAATCATCATCCATTTAACAAGGCGACCAGTAAGTGCAGCTTTACTTAATAAATATTTCAAAGGGTCTATCTTGGCAATCAAGTGAACTGTATGGGCCAACATATAATGCTTGAGTTTTTGGGAGGCAAAAACTACAGCAAGGCATGCCTTCTCTATACTTGTATAATTTAGTTCATAAGCCATAAAAGTTCGACTGATATAGTGTATGGCTCTTTCTTTACCCGTCTCATCACTTTGGGCTAAGAGTGCTCCTAGAGAAGAATTCGTAGCTGAAATGTACAAAATCAAAGGTTTTCCCAGAATGGGTGGCATCAAAACCGGCAATTTTTCCAAGTAGCCTTGGATTTGATCTAAGCTTTGTTGATAGTCACTGCTCCAAATATGGGTAGATCCTTTATGCAAATTTTTATTGAAAGGTTGAGCCTTATCAACTAATTGAGAGATAAATCTTCTTATGGATTATAGCCATCCTTGCAGACCTCTAAGCTGACTAATAGTCTTTGGTGGAGGCATATCCATGATAGCTTGGACCTTTTCAAGGTCAACCTCAATGCCTTTTGCTGAAATGATATAACCTAGCAATTTTCCAAAAGTGACACCAAAGGCACATTTTTTTGGATTCGGCTTAAGTTGGAATTGTTCCATACGGTCCAATATCAAACTAAGGTCTTTGAGATGTGTGTCTCGTTTCTTTGATTTTGCCAATGTGTCATCAACATAGTCTTTCATGTTTTTATGCATCATATCATGAAAGATGGTTGTCATTGCTCTTTGATATGTAGCGCCAGCATTTTTGAGCCCAAAAGACATGACATTCCAGCAAAAGTTACCCCATGCACATGTAAAAGCTATCTTTTCTTGGTCTGGTAGAGCTATCTTTATTTGGTTATACCTAAAAAATCCATCCATGAGCGAGTACATCTCATAACCCGCAGTCATGTCCACTATCATATCGATGTTTGGTAGTGGAAAGTCATCCTGTGAGCATGCTTTATTGAGATCTCTAAAATCAGTACAAACTCGTATGGATTTTTCATGCTTGGAGATAGGTACAATGTTGGAAATCCACTCGGCATAATCAATGGCCCTAATGAAGTTTGCATTCAATAGTTTTTCTAACTCTGTCTTGACTAGTAGGGCCATATGTGGATGCATTTTTCTCAACTTCTGTTTGACAGGCTTGACATCTGGTGAGATTGATAAGTGATGCATGATGAGATCTGTATCAAGCCCTAGCATATCAAAGTATGTCCATGCAAAGTTGACCTTCTTGTCTTGAAAGAATTGAGCAAACTGTGTCTTTTCTTCGTCTGACAAAGATTGAGCTACATAGATAATCTGAGGACATTCTTATGTTCCCAAGTTGATAGGCTTTGTAGGTTCAACGAGAACCGAAGATCTACCCTAGAAATAGCTTGGCAAACTACCAAGTACCTCATCCGCAGGTGCCTCAAAGAGGTTTTCACCATTAGATACGCCTTTATTTTTACTTTTTTAAGGATCAGACACTGCCACAATGTGGTTTTTGCCATCTGATCGTTTATTTTTCCTTTTAATTTTTTGACTAAGGTACTTGATATTTGATTTCGTCATGTTAACCGCGGGTTCATTGGTGGAAGAAATGATAGGTTCAATTGCGTTCAGATAACAAGCGATCTCATAGTCGTTTTGGGAAGACCGTATTTCAGATCTTTGATTTTGGATAGACCAATCTATGAGATCTAGGTGAATTAGCGAGAGTGAGGGAGAAGTTTCAACGTGATTGACATGGAAGGAGTCATCTCTGGTGACCTGTGAAGTTGAGCCTATAGAAAATGTCGCAAAGGAGTCCAGCTCAAGAATAGTCCTAGAGGAACTAGCGTGATCCATTGAGACATGTTGTGAGTCAAACTCATCTGACCCCATACTAGACCTTTTGACTATATCGGGTTGGGTTGCATAGGCATGAATGACATCCACCCCTAGCTCGCAAGATGCATCAGAGAGGCTTTCCCACTCATACTCATGAGAATCTATACTTTGACCCCTAGCTATGAGATGAGCAATATTCTTCCTAATTCATCCTCTATTTATGTCCTCAGAAGTAGACCCTTCTTGTTCCTGTTGTTGGGAGGTAGAAGCTTCTTCATTATTAGTAGTCACTATTTCTTCTCCCCAAAGGAGGGAAGTGAGAGGAACAAAGTCTTCCTCTTGTGTAGTAGTAGCAATTACGGGAGAGTCATCATCCTCCAATTCACTAGACATGAGCAATCTTTGATCAGGTTGGTATATTATTGTTTAGCCCAAAGCCTAGATCAGCGGTGTCTCGAGCATCACGACCTTGAGTGTGACTTAAAGGTTCAACTAGAGTGTTCTTACAACCAGTTAAGGACCCATGGCCTTGGTAGCCCATTTTTGTCAAAAATTTATAGCCTTTTCCATATTTTTTAGGAGAAATAGGAGTAGTCACTGTAACCTCCTCGTCTTCCTCTTCTCTATAGATCCATTCCCTAATGGCCTATTCTTCCTTCTCTACTTCTAGTGGTATGGAATATTGCACAAAAGTGCCAAAAAGTGTCATAGCAGAAGCAAAAGACTTCTTTGCAATAGTTGGTTTCCCATAGGACCGAGGGGAAATTGGTAAGGCAGAAATAGAGTCCAAAGTGTACTTGCCCATACCAAGGCTCATCATTTTTAGTTTTTGTTCACATTCTATGAAAGATGGTGCTAGCTCATGAGAAGAGCGATTGTGCGAGACTAGTGTTTCAGCAGCAGATAATGTGTCGATAGACATGGAGTTGTCACTGGGGACAACTACTTCAATACCATTAAAAGGGAACTTAATGCACTGATGATATGTAGAGGGTACTGCTTGCATATTACTGCTTGCATATCGTGAATCCATGGCCGTCCCAACAACAAGTTGTATGCAAGTGGTAGGTCTAAGACTTGGAAAATGACATTCTTCTCGACTGGACCAACTCTGATTGGAAGTACAATTAGACCTTTAGAAGGCCTTTCGACCTCATCATAGGCCTTTATAGTGATCTTGCGCTTAGGATCGATGGAAAATTCAGACATGCCCAACTGTCGGATTACATTGAATGAAATGATAGACGGATGCAGGTACAAAAGATTTGAACTTCGACATGAAGAGCAAGGTTATGAGGATGACTGAGAGCTCGGTCATCTTCTTCAGAAAAGGTGAGATAGTGAGGGGAGGAGATGTGGTTCACCATAGCTTAGAATTTTTCCGCATCAATATCTATGGGAACATTGGTAGAACATAAAGCTTTCTCAAGGATATCCCTGTGCAAAGGAGATAACTCTAGCAATTCGAAAATGGAGATTTGTGCTTGTGTGCGTTGCAGTTGGCTAACAAGATCATAGTTGGAGATCTTGGAAGTAATTGGTTGCTTAGATGATGAAGCATTTTTAGGATCATTAGCAACTTTTAGGACAACCTTAGATTTCCCCCTAGTGACAGTGTTAAGTGGTTCACCCTGAGAAGATGAAGACTCAGCCACTCGAAGTACCACCTTGGGTCTAGTATCAGTATGATCTTGAGGAATGGATCGTGTCTTTAAGACCACTCTTGGTCATTCATCTTTAGCGTCATAATTTGGCCAGTTATCATTGTTGGAGCTTGCCATACATATGTATTCAACGGGCTCAAGCATGCCTATAACATTATCAATGTTAGCGTAAGCATAATTGATTTTGGCATCATGATTCTTTTTGGCAACTACCCTTGAGGTCTCACCCTTTTTGTATTCAGGTAATGGTTTTTGGAAAGCCTTATGATCAGTATTCTTAACAAGGCCATCTGTAACAACTTTTCCAGCTTCGATGAGGTCTTGAATTACATCTTTGAGTTTGAAGCAATTCTCTATGTTATGTCCTTTACTTCGGTGATAGCTGCAAGTATGATCTTCTCTCCACCATGGAGGTCTAACGGGTGGATCATAAGGACGTGAGTTTTCTGGTAAGGTAACCAATTTTTTTGCAATTAAGGTTTTTAAAACCACTTCATAAGGTTCGACCATAGGTGTGTAAACACGTTGCTTCTTCGCAAATTTAGAGCCTTTGTCAAAGGGTTGTGGTTTTTGAACCTTCTTGTTGCTTTGCTGCATAAATGGCATTGGAAAGGTAAAACATAGGCTCCTTAGTCTTAGGAGTGTCCACTACTCCGTGATTGACAACATACTTGTTTTTGTTCCAAGGTTTTCCTTTGTCTTTACCGTTCCATTGTTAACTCTATCCTTGTTTATGGCAATGTCACCTCTTTTGATAGCAACATCCTCAATGCGATATGCACTTTCTACCATGGCATTGAAGGATGTGAATAACTATTTTCTTAGATCAAAGTATAATTTAGGTACAAGCGTATTGACAAAAATATCAATTTTTTTAGCCTCAGGCACTTGCCGAGGATACCGAGAGTATAAAGATCTCCATCGTTGAAGGTATATTGCAAAAGATTCTCCTGGTTTTTGTTTGATGTTGCATAAGTCTAGCACAGTCACAGGATGTTGAATGTTGTATGAATATTGCTGGATGAAGCGTTGCGCAAGTTCGTCAAATGTTTTAAGAGGAGGACTTAATTTTGTGAACCATTCCATAGCTTGTCCTCTTATACTTCTAGGAAACAAATGCATAAGAAAGGTTTCTTCATGCATAAAGTCCATGCTAATAACATAGAAATGTCTCACATGGTCATGAGGGTCACCATTTCCATCGTATTTGTCATACTTAGGGACCTCTATATCCTTAGGAAATGGTAGCATGTATGGACTCCTATCAAATGGAAGAGCACAAATTGATTCAACAAATGATGTCTTAGGTGGCTCTTTTGAAGTTTGCAGTTCTGCAAATTGTTTCCTTAGTTCTTGTATTTCTTCCCTTACGATTTCAGCCTCAGTGGGCTCTCATTTTGGAATAATATGTTCAATATTAAAACCTTGAGGGAGTTTCCATCCCCTAGCTGCCATGTATCGGAAGTATTGGTCTCCATTTTCCTCTAAAGCTTTGAGCATTAGTTTTTGGGCGAAGCCATCTTGTTGAAATTTGATCACATCTTCGCTAGTTACTTCTTCATCACTATCATGATGAGATGGTTTAGGTGAAGGACATGTGCCAGTGGCAGCTCTAGGAGTCCTTAGAGGCATGTGATTACCATCATTGTTCTCAAAAGGATTTCGAGGACAAGTTCATTTATATCCTTCATAGCGTGCCTGATTGTCAGTTTCAACTTGTTGATTTTCTCTCTCCATAACATATATAGCCTCCAAAGTCTTTTGGGTTTCACGTGCTTGTTCTTCTAAGCAATGTTTAATTTCATCAGGGTGCACCATAGTGACTATACCACTCGTATCCTTGGGTGTCTCAAAGGGTGTACCAAATGGATTTTCAAAACTATAAAGTGGGTTGTGCCGAACGTTAGCCGTTTGTGTTTGAGAAAATTCAAGATTCTTATCACAAGGTTGTTTGTGAGGATGTTTGGGTGGTGTTTCCAATTGCTTGAAAATGAAATGCGTGTGGCTACCATTACCAACTTGATATCTAGTTGTGACTAGCATGTAAAGAGTTGTCTTTGTTTAGTAGGACAAGAAAAGCGAGCTGAATTTAAAGCTTTTACGATCAGGACTAGTCACTTGTCAAAATGTGATAGATGGCTTGTCAAACAGTGCTCAAGATCTTACAGCACGGGTGACTCGAGCCGAGTGGACGAGCGAGAAGCTCGATAGCGGATAGCTAGAATAAAAAAATAGCTGAATTTTGACAAGTGATTCATCAAGATGTTTCAAGACTTACATTCGACGGACTAAACCCATCTTTTCAACCTAGGACGAATTCTTCACACACTAATACGTAGCCAGGATCAAGGGTGACCAATGTGACACTCCTTAGACCAAATAAATCCAACTGCAAACTCTGTTTTTGACCCAAAATGACTCTAGGTGATACTTTCTCAAAAGAAGGGCGACATAAGTTCAGCAAATAGTGTCGCATGACAGAATGTCAAGAATGAGGCGAAACTTTTTTTTCAGCCGACAGATTATTGTACTAAATGCGACAGAATTTTATTGGTAGTGCGATAGTATTTAGAACTAACATGCGATAGAATTTCTGTAAAAATATGTCGCGCGATATTTCTCATGAGGGTGTGCGACAGAGTGCCAATTTTGTGCAAAAAAAAGTCAATTTTTGGTTTGAAGTTCATTGCAATTTGTCAATCAGACAGTTGTTTCAATCAGATAGTGTTTCATTTCAGTTTGTATCAGTAAATAGCAAGGTTTGCAAACAGTAAGTGTCGTAACATGTCTCAAAACAATTGATCAAGGGTAAAAACAACCTTGTCAATACACATTTGGGATATCAGAATGGCCTTCCTAACAACTTTTTATCCGAATGTTTATGTTGCAAGAACGTTAACACTGGTCAAAACATCGAAAAAAATAGCCAAGCAATCTACCTTAGAGTCACGATTCATTACTCAACAACTTGGCCCACGCTTGATGCTCCTTTGCCTCACACCAAGTGGTTTCCCACAAGAGATATTGGCTTTGTCATGGAAGTGCCATAAGCACAACCAAGGGAACACATATGGTGAGTGTAAATCTTGGGGTGATCCAAGTAGTCCACTAGGATCGATCCTTGCACCAAGAAGTTGAGTGACTAAAAAGGGTAGTTACTAACTTAGGGTTTTTAGATCGGGCTTCCGTTCATAGTGTTCCTCTTGCTCCCAATTATGGGACACCTCACCTTGCGATGAGTAACCGATCTTGCGATCACAAGAGTACCTTAAGCATTCTTGCCTAGTGATCTCCCTATGGTCGAAATCCCATAAGTGATCACACTAGGCGAAGACAAACACTACGTCTACCAAAGTTTTGTGTCCTTGGTAGCCTTGAGTTTATAGTGGGTTGGAAGAGCCAGATAATTGGCTTGTCCCCACTTGGATTGTTCCTCTCAAGTTGTCTGAGAGCAGGCCCTCTAAAGGATTCTAACTACACAAAGTGGATCAACTTTCACAAGTCAAGAATTCTGGTTCACCACAAGGGTGAAGAGCATACTCTCCTATTCCAATCATTTTCTCCCAAACACGCCAGGAAGATTCAGTTACCCCTTGCTTTTGAAACCAAATGGCAAGTCAAGATTTCTCATTCACCACGAGGGTGAAGAGCATACTCTCCTATTACCAAAAGACTCCAATCACAAGTTTTATGTGCCTATAAAAATGAACAATTATTCAATATCGCACATGGAAACAAAAATCAAGCAAGTTTGGGTTTTTATGCTTTGGGCAGCCTTGCAAACAATGTTAGTAGCCCTTGCACATTTGAAGCTTTGACATGCGTTCTTTTGTATGCAAGGTTTCAATTTTTTCTTCACAAAGAGGGCAACCTGCAATCACAACTCGTTAGCCCACAAGTTAGCATGAAATAATCACAAAAACTATGAATTAAACCTTTATAAAACAGCCTAGAAATTTGCTTAAAAACAACAGTCATCCAACTAAGAAGAAATTTGATCAAATCCCTCAAGGAACGAGCAAAAAAAAAATGCCAGGCGATATTTTTCTTGCTGAACAAATGTCGTGTGATACTTCATAGTATACTCGGGCGACAGTTTATATCCAGGCGATACTTTTTCTTCAGCCATGCGACAAAGTTTTGCATAGAGGGTGACAGTATGCAGGCTTCAAGTGCGACACTATTTCCAAAAAAGTGTCACACGACAGTACTGTGAACTATCGCGCGATATTGAAAAAATGTCGCCCAACACTGCGATTGTAAAAAAAAGAAAAATGCAGAGCATTAAGGGAAATGCAAGCAAAAATAAGAAAATGTAGGGTGAAACGTACAGTCCAGCCCCACGGTGGGTGCAAAAAATGTACACTAGAAATGTGTCACACTCTAAACCCTTCTATCCAAACAATTCCATGAGTTCGAAATGTTAAAATGTCGGCTTAGAGCTCCCTATCCATGGAGTGCAAGAGAGTGTATTTCAAATTCAAGGGCTCTCAGCTGAGCCTTAGGCATACTCTTCTTGCTAGTAAACCATGCAATGAGAGGTTCCAAAGACAAGATGCAAGAATGCAAATGTCCCAAGGATTTCCTCAAGAATGCAATGCAACTAAAGATTAAACTAGAAATAATATGAAAAGTGCAGCTATTCTAAGCATGGATGAGAGTGTTACAATCCAACTATTAGACTATATGATTTAAGCTAAATGTGAAAATGAAAGCTAAGCTAAGCTAGAATGCCATGGATGAGAGAAAGTAGACAAGAAAGAGAAGTTCTCCACAAAGCTCCATAGAAACCTGTTAGAAAACCTGCAGCATAGCAATATTCAAAATAAGGATGGATCTTTTGAGGGGGAAAGCTCTCTCTCTTTTAAAGTCATATGGACGGTAGAGATCAAGATAAAGATGATGGATGATCAAAGGTGGAATTCGAAAAGAGGAGTGATCCATGTGCACACACAAGTCAACCAATAGAATATAAGTTGACTTGTCACATAAGACAAAAGTCTCACAAGCCTTTTCTTTTAATTGTAAAATAGAAAGAGGACTTTATGTGTACACTTCAAGTGGGTTAGAAGAATGGGGTGTTTTATTTAATTAAAAGGGGACATGTTCTTTTAATCAAATAATGAACTTATGATAGCATAGTCAAACTATATGTTATAATCAAATAAATTGATTATTAGCAATTTGGTCTAGATAAATGATTAAATTAATTTAGCCAAAATGCTAAGAAGGGGGCTAATAGTCTAGATGACCATTTTTAGGTGATTACAAAATCTAGGTAGAGGATCCCAAGCTTATTTCCATAAAATATGGTAATGGATTAGTTAAATCTACCTCAACACAAATACAAGCATAAGAAATTACCTTACGATCCTGAGTTTGTGTAGCTGCTCCCACAGGTTTTCCAAGAAGTAATGAGATTGAATGAAGAATATCATCCCTCCAAAACTCCAACAGAAGCCTTGGCAAATGAACCCACACAGGGACCCGAGATGGAATCTCTTCGGCTGAATTGAAGCCCATGCGCCAAGGCTTGATGAAAAGCCCCACCTGGTTAAAGAAGTAAGGGCCTCCTTCAAATGCCCTATTCCTATCTGCCATGCAAGAGAAGATAACCAAGAAGTAATTATTCGCTGCCAAAATGATCTCCATATCACCTTCGAGGTTCCAAACCCGACACGCCCAAGAATCCAACATAGGTAAGGAGAGATAAAGGCCCAAAAATTTGTAGATAAGGGCATGATTCTGCCAGTATTCAACATCCTCTGAAATTTGCTCAGGTTGAATAACCAAAATAGGTTGATCTTCAAATCTTTCCAAACATCCATTTACTTTTTTAATCGAGGCATCCCATTTGAGGATGAGACCCCATCTCCCATTATAGGTTTACTCATTTGATTTCCACTATTAGCATGTGCTAAAGAAGATGGGTCAGCCATCTCCATATCCTTAGAGGCAATTTGAGATAACCCTAAACCTCGATTCACCATGGGGCAGGCTCAACAATCCCACCAGTAAAAATTGAGGTAGGAACCCTACAATCTCTAATCCCAGACCAAAGTCCTGACCAATAATGATGCAAACAAACCAAAATGCAAAAAATTCTTACACCCCCCACCATAAAATGGACCTGCCTATTCGTTAACACCATGCAATGCCAAAGGGACCCCATGCATGCAGTGGACGTAGGCCAAAACCGCAAGGAGCAAGAGAATGATGCTAAGGCATGCCAAAATGTAGACCCCAATGCACGATAGCCCAAGCTCTCAGTGGGAATACATGCAGCGCCATCTGCGGCTCACCATCATGCACCAGTCCAACCAAGAGAATTCACACCCTACTTTTGATTTTAAGTCAATTAAACAATATAACTTAAAGGGTAATCATTTATTTAATTAATTCATTAAAATAATGCTTATTGCTAGAATAATTTACAATTCTATTAAAGATTATTAATAATAATCAGTTAGAATTTACAATTCTATTAATTTACTTTCATTGTTAATTAACTTCATAATATTTAATCAAATTAATTAATAGTTATCAATAAATTTATACATACATCTTTATCAATATTAAATTTACAATTATCAATAAATCTATTAATAATTAATAAATTTAATATTTAATTATCTATTAAATATCTAAAATTATTATTTAATAAAATTAATAATAATTTTAATTTTAATATTTAACATTTATAAAATTATTTAATAAAATTAATTATAATTATAAACTTAATCTTTAATATTTGTAACAAAACTATTTAATAAAATTAATATTAATTACAAAATTAATATTTAATAACATATGATATTATAAAACTGAATTAATTTTATTTTTATTTTAAATAAAGCACTTACCTTTTAAAACCATGCCTACGATTATAAATCATAGGCAGGCCTGCTGACGTGACAACAGGGACTGCTGTGGCAATACCCCTACTCGCACGGTAGTAGGGCCTGCCATGCGGCACCCTAGTTGTTGATTTAATAAAGTAAAAGGGGTGGTGGATAAAACCCCCTCCCCAATTATATTTTTTTAATCTTTTAAAAAAATATTTATTAAAAACTTTCAAATAGTTTCCCCGAATGTGAAGCAATCTGCATTTTATTTTATTTTAAATTTTCCACTAATGATAATATTTAAATAAATAAATAATATTTAATTTATTTTTTATAATTATTTACAGATATATTTTGATAGAGAAAATATCATTAACTAATCGAATTTTTCTAACTTAGAATTTTATTTTTCCAATTTCAAAATTTTCCCAAATTATCTGATAGGAAGATTTGATTAACCATTTGAATTCCTAAATTAACGTTTCTTTTAAAATCTCAAACCCTCCCCATTATAATTACAATTTACTTTTACCTACGGACAAGGTTTCGAATTTGATTTATTTTTCTTTCAATCATATCATACAGGTGATATACAATTCAAATAACATAGATTCAAAACAAGAGAGCAAAGATTCATGCAACGAAATCTAGAGAATCGATTACAACAATCACAAAGAAGACATGATCATCTAAACAACATAATTTTAACTAGGTGAACAAAACTCAAGAACCTACTTGGTTCTGACGCTAAAATTGCAACGTCCAAAAGATTTGCGAGAGAATTTGCTTCAATCCAAGAACTTTTCTCTAACAATTTTCCCCAAAGTTTCCCTTCCAAAATTCGCTTCCAAATTTTGCTTCCAAAATTCGTCTCCCCAAATTCGTCCTCCAAAATCCTCCCTCAAAAATGAACCCTTCAAATTGAGATAAAAAGCTCTCTCCTTAAATCAAGGCACTAATTCTGCATTCCCCAGGAGAACTCTGTGCTCACCCAACTTGAACTCTCTATTAACTTTTATTAATCTTTCTTTATCTTTTCTTTACCCTTTTCATGCACGTTTAATTGAATTATTTAATAATTTTATTTAATTTTCTACTTGACTTGCTTTTAATTAATTATTAAATTCTCATGCACGCATTATGCAACTCTTATTAAATTTACTTGTTTTATCTTTTTAATTAATTTCTTATATTTTCATCTCATGCATAAATCATGCAAACTTAACACTTTTAATAAATTAATATATTTTCACTTTTTAATTTATTTTAGAAACTTAATTGATAAAATATTTATTAACTTAAATAATAATAATATTTAGCATTTATTTAAAAATGAACTCTAAATATATTATTATTAAATTAAATTAATATTACCACGCTGTAAATTAATCTTATAACTTTCATGTTTAAATTTAATTCTTTTTATTTAATTAATTTCCCACTTAATTAAGTATAATTAAATATTAAAATATCATAATAATTTTTCATTAAATTAAATCATTAATTTAATCTTTTAATTAGACTTAATTAATAGAAAATACACCAAAGACTCATAAAATAAAATACGAAAACCCATCAAAGAAAAACACATACAAAATCAAACTAAAGGGATATATTCATGAATTAACATCATCCGACACATTCGGAGGGTACTCAACTCAAATACTTGTCCTAATTTTCAATTAGGACAAATGGCTTAAAGGTTTAGGATTTGGACTTAAGAATTTATCTCCCCTTCCTTACCATTAAGATAATGCGATAGGGTACGCTCATCCTGGCAATTCAGGAAAGTCGATACTCGGTACTTGCAACTTATATAAAATCCACGCATGTACAAACACAATATTCTAAGCTAAACAAGCAATGGCAGGAAGTAGTGCATCGTGTAGATCCTAACTAGCAGGTGACTATGACTCCCTTCCTTAACCACATCAAAAATGTCGTACATAAAGAAAACAAGCACGTACACCATACACATGCAGTATGGGGTAAGTATCCATAAGAAAACACATATGATAATAAACCATCTAACTAATCATCATTAATGACTGAAAGAACTATAATAATCATCATGCATATATGAAATATAGAGTACCAAGTAATCCCATCATAAAATCAACTAAATCTAAAACAATATTTGATAATCTTAAATAATGCCACTAATCATAAGCATAAAACTGGCCTTAAAGAGTTTGGCAATGACAACGAAAATGTGAACTAGGCGCAGGCACTACAACCATACCAACGCCCTGTTCAAATTAAAACTTAAAACCCTAGAAACATGATGGAAAAGGTTTTATGTTCCCAAGAACACAATTACAAAGGCTTATGTCCCAAGAACATAACCACATAGGTGTATATTCCAACTTATTTAGGCCCAGATTTGGCACAAAGCTCGATGTAAAGATTTTAGTGGGAAATTAGATCTCATTTTTGGCTTGGCCTATTTTTTAATCCTAATATGATAGATGGGGTATATAAACATCCTATCTATCTTCATTTTGAAATACATTCATAATCCAATATTATGCAATCATATACATCATCAAATGCAACAACTACAAAAAAAACCCTATCATTAGCTCCATTTTTTGCTTTGTGTTTTGCTTCCACACGTGGTTTTAAAGAATTTCTCTATTTTTCCAAAGCACAGGGACTACTCATGGTGTAGTTTCCATCAACCGGACGAGTCTAGTGCTAGTTGAGGTGCAATGTAGTGCATGTATTCATGTTGACAACACCTATGTTGGTGTCCAAATTAACACTTATCAAATGAATGGACATGAAATTAGGCATTATGTTGGAGTATCCAAGTTTTTGTCTCATCATATTTGATTTCCTAGTGCGTCTGTGGTTAGGATGTTCTTTTGATTTATCATCAAAATGATGCTCTTATCTTAAAACCATACATCTCTTATGTCCTAGCCTAATACTTTATTGCTTATTTTGCATGTGCTTTAAGTTTTCTTAAAATGTTTATTGCACTCTCATGGAGGTTAATATAAATGACAACTAGGGGTTGCAAATATGTGTGGTCGTAGATGGTGATAAAAGTGTTTATGCATCCTCATAACTAGTTCTGATAATTATACATGTTGCACATCTAGAAGCAGCAATAGGTCATGTGTCAATAATTGAAGGTCCTTGTGATTTTATTTTTTAAGACTACTAGTTGGACCCATGACCTTTCAAGTGTATGTTTGTAATGACTATAAAAAAAATATCCTTGTGACAATGAGTGTGGGAAATATTTAAGGGTTACAAGCTTGTGAGAAAGAGAAGATGTTAATGGAAATCTCTTATCGTCACCTCGTAACTTATTATGTGGAACCCAATTTTGGACTACAAGGAAGAAAGGATTTTATACGTGGCACTTGATAGATTCTCTTCACTACATTATCATAGGGTTAATAAATTAGTATAGTTTCATGTTACGGTTGAGTGAGGTACTGACACTTGTTGAAGTCATCTAGCCCCACAAGCTCATAGGCCTAAATTGTCATTAAGGAAAATGGTTGTGGGCTTGCAAAGAAGAAGTTCATATAATTTTAGCATTTACTATGTTAAATTGGAGGTATAAGATTGATTACTAAGAGGGGGTGTACAGTTTACCGATAAGATCTAGTTACACCTATAGTGTTGTTGTTAGTTAAACAAATAGTAAATCTAAAACATATTGTATAAACATCAACCAATTGTAACACTAAGATTTATCTTGTGAAAACTCGATTAGGGTGAAAAAAACAATGTGAGAACAATGCCTACAAAATAAAGTACTCTTCTAAAATACACTCTATTATGAGCTTGCCCAACTAAGGGTTACAAAACATTGTTAAGTGTACCTCGTTATAGGATTTCCCTCAAGATCTATTAGGATCTTTATTCTACTAACAATAACCTTGTTAAAGGATTTTAGAACTCTAATCTAAGAATGTCACCTTGTTAAAGGATTTTAGAACTCTAATCTAAGAATGTCACTTTGTTAGAGGATTTACAATAAACTGATTAAGGTTACCCTTCCAAGGGATTTAGACTGCTATAATGGTAAGAAACTAACATAAGTAATAATAATGATTTGCAATTTACATTGCCTTGC
The DNA here is from genome assembly GCA_028749045.1 of Cupressus sempervirens. Classification (NCBI taxonomy): domain Eukaryota; kingdom Viridiplantae; phylum Streptophyta; class Pinopsida; order Cupressales; family Cupressaceae; genus Cupressus; species Cupressus sempervirens. The sequence continues at coordinate 347,630,030 of CM053788.1, read as the reverse complement.
TATATCAGATCCAATGAAGCTCATCAACATAGCAACATACCATTCACTACTCTCCTTCCTTCTTCCTCCACTCCAATAGTTGTGCTCCTCTTTCTCTAGCCACTATTCACCATTATCTCTTTCCTTATTTCATTCTCCCTATTTATCCTTGTAAACCCTAAACATAAAGCATGCAATCTCAAAGACATCTTGTAATGTTTGCATTTAGTAGCATTAATTAATTTAGCTCAACCTACACATACAAGTTTGTTAGAGACACAATAATAATATTTCTATGCCTCTACCGTCTAAGTTAACCCCAATCTTAAGGACGTCTCCAGATAGAGCTTCCTATCTCATAGCTACCTCGTCGTCTTCTCAGGAGTGCACCCCTTAAGATTCTTCTTGGATGGGCATCCTCAATCCAAGGCCAATCGATTACATATGCATATGTTGACAATATTCGAGTATTCTAGCACATTGATTCTTGGCCATGGCAGACAATGGAGATCTTAATATCTCACATGCTCCATGCTTCGAGTCTCATCAATCTTCATGGTGTTAACCCCATAGATCAACAAAATATTACCAATTTCAATTATTCCTCATATAAGGAATTGGCTATCACAAATATATTCCTTATTTTTATAAATAAATAAATAAAAACTAAATATCCTTAATTATTATATCCCACACATCTAATATGCATATTCAATACTTAGGATAATTTAAAATTCATCAATATTATTAACAAACAATATCGATACCTTAATAGCGGGTCCTTCCAGATTCGATTGTGTGTGATCCTAACTTGGCTTATATTAATTTAAGATAATGTACTTGATTTTTGTTAGGGTTTACCTATCCACATGGGCTTCAAGGAAAAATTGTTCCTTTACGAGGGTGACTGTGCTTATTTGTTTTGACCTGCGAACAGGCACACATATGGTGTGACTATAACAATTTGTTGTGGCCAAGTGTGAGTCTAATGTCACCATGGATTTTCCTACACAAAGTATGGAATCGAATGCTCTCAAGTTCATGGAGAAGAGAAACATGGAGGGGAAGTTAGAATTGTCAACTTTTAATGGCAAGATGAATGTCGATGTGGCCTTGGATTAGATTGAGGCCCTAACCAGTTTCTTTGAATGTGATGATATTCCAGAGAAACAAAGAGTGAAAATGGAAAAGTCCAAGTTAAAGTGGGCAGCCTAACTTGGTGGAACTTCATCTAGACTGAAAAGGTGAAGAAAGGAAGAAACTATTGACATTAAGGTCAAGTTTGTTTATTAGTGACTCACACTTAGTCAATTGGCTAAACAACTACCGAACTTATCTTGTAGTTTGTTGTGTTAATCAAGTAATCCAGGTTCTACCGAGCTCTATATTTGCTATCAAGCTTCAAAATTAGTACTCAATTCATGTCGAATAGTATTTACTGAGTTCATCAGTGACAATACAAACGAAGCTTCACAGTTCTAACCAAGTTGCACAGTGTCAACTATGGTCTCCAGTGTCTGCCAAGCTTGTAATGTTAGTGTTGACCGAGCCATATAGTGGCAACTAAGTAGTTCAATTTATATGTCAAGTTTTGAAGTGTTCATCGAGTCGCCAGTGTTGACCAAGTTCATACTACTTTGAAGTTATTAGTATGAACCAAGCTTCTACGTCTACTAAGAGAATGACGATGTCGAGTGTTGATAATGGTTGTCGAGTATGAAAACCTCACCGAGTTTGTCTTCAGAACCCAAGTACCAGTAGTTGGGCCGACTTTTTAATTCTTATTGACAATATATGTTGTAGCCAACTTTGATTAATTATGTTTTGGATTGGTGTATATGTAATGTATTATATCATATCCAAGTAAGTATTTACGGAGCAATGATGAAAATATAAAGAGTAGAAGTGTGAAGTAAAAAGGCTACAAGTAGTATAAGGAGCAAAAAAGATTTATCTATCACAACAAGGTGATCATTACATTTCAAAGGAATATCAACCAATAAATTAGAGTTGCAAATCAAAGATCAGCCACCGGTTCATCCTAATAGGTGTATCAGTTAAGTCCTTTAACAAGGTAGACTTAATAGTCTTTTGTAAATCTCTTTACTAAATGCATACTTCATTAAATGTCTTGTAAATCCTTTCATAAGATGGACCTAGTAGTCCTTATTGCTCCTAACAAGGTAGATCAACATAAGTGATCATTTGTAAGCCTTAACAAGTTAACTTTATACTGCAGTACTAAAGCTTTTGGGAATCACCCCCACCCCAATTTTACTCTCTGCTTGGAAGCTTTTCTGGGTCACTATATCTTGTGTTAAAGTGTTATGAATGTTTTACTTCTTTTAGTCTTTCATGCATGCAATTAGATCATAATATATATGAAGGATTAATTGGTGAAATAAGATTAAGTTTTATTGGTTCCTAATTCACCCCTTCCCTCTCAATAGCCTAGTCTATCCCATATTTCCAACAATTGGTATCATATCTTTTGAGGTTCTCAAAGAAGAAGTTTAATAGCCTGAGCAAAGATCAAAGGCAATGGAGGTATAAAGGTTAGATGAAGCAATTGACAATGAAAAGTTGGATTTGGAATTGGCTATTGAGCAACTAAAGAAAACAAAGGAGCAACTATCTCAATCATTGAAAAGAAGAAAATATCTTGTAGTACAAATAAATGACAATCTCTACACTGAAGAAAGAATTAAAGACATCTATCCAAAAAGAAATTTAGATGAAGTTTATGAAGCAATCAAAGATCTACTAGAAAAGAGTTCCAATCTTCAAGAAGAAGTTAGAAAGCTTAAAAAGGAACAAGAAATTCAGTCAGTAAGATTATGTGAAGTCATGGAAGAAAAAGACAAAGCCAAAGAAGAGATAGAAGGAAAGAACAATGAAATCTAGCATCTATCCCTTCAACAAGCAGACTTCATTGATCAAATCACTAATGCAAATGAAGATAGCACGAATCTAAGATCATAGAATGAAATATTGCAAAATGATCTAAACACTAAAAGCAAACCAATGAGAGGATGATGGAATCTCAAGTAGACATGAATCAGTTGAGTGAGCAAAGTCAATATAGACAAAAAGGTAAAGCAAGAATTGGATACACAGAAGAAGGTGAATCATCCAAGCAAGGAGCTCAAAATAATCAAAGGCTTACTTGCAATCACTATGGTAAGTTAAGTCATACACCAAACAAATGTTTGAGTAATGGTAAAGAAAAATTCAATAGAAAGTGTTACAATTGCAATAAGCATGGTCATAGAGCAAGTGAATGCAAAGATAAACCTAAGTTTGAAGGTAAATGTCACAAGTGCAAGAAGCATGGACACAAATCTTCTGAGTGCAAAAGTAAGATATTAAACCTAATAGAACATATTGTGAAAGCTATATTTGGATGGGGCTACAACACTTGGTGTAGATGCCACTACTGTAGAAAATTTGGGCACATTGGAGCAAATTGTGTGAAACATCACATGAGGACAAGAGACACCACTAGAAGATGTTTTATTTGTACAGAACATGAACATCTTGCCAAGAACTGTATGAACAGTAAAATGATTAAAGATGAAAAGAAAGTCAAAGCTGACAATATCAAAAAATAGATGAGGCAGTAATGGATTTCAAAATATTCTGAGAATGCAAGTCTGAGTCATGAAGGAAATGTCACTCAAGAATTGGGTGACTCAAGCATTTCAACTTGATCTCCCACCGGAATGACTGGAACTAAGACTCTAAAGCAAACATCTAACATCAGTTCCAGCCAATAGGAAGGAAATATCTATATCACCATTCAAGATGCAAAGGGATCACTGAGCAATTATGAAATTCAAGACCTTACCAAGCTAGGTTGGGTTGCAAGACCCTACCGAGCAAGGTCGAGATACACTAAAACATTGTGTGGACACCAAGCTATGGATGACTCTATCAAGCTTTAAAGTTGAACCAAGTGGAAGGTAGTCTGTCAACAAATGAGCGATCGTACCAAGCATTTATGGCGATTGAAAAGTGAAAATGTTTAAAAGGAAGGCAGTCGAATTCATTTTTCACCATGTATTCTTGAAGAACTATTTGCAAGGGTGATTTATGTGTTTCCAAGTGATCTATGTGTTTGTTGTTGAAGATTTTATTATTTTCTTAAACCCTACTGAGCATGGAGTCCTCTAGCAACAAAACCAAGAAAGGATCCAAGATGTTAGTTTGAGGAGTTGAATGGAAGGCAACAGACTTCAAATTGAGTCTAACAATTACAAAAGCGATTGACCCAACTAAGCTCAATCACAAATTTTGCCCAAGGTATTACTCATTAATGATATTCATTCACATTTTTGTTGTGTGATTCAAGAAATTTGAACCCGAGAGATGGATGAGACTCTAGCGAAGTTATGTGTGAATGGTGTGTTGAAACCCAAGCATCAACATCTGGAAACCAAGGGTTTAACACACATTCTGCATATGCCTTGAAACTTTCAAATAAAGTGGACAAGGTTTATCCTCAGCCATGTACATAATAGGAAATTATGGCTGGAGCAGCCTATTCAAATAACAAAGAAAATGATTCATAGGATAATAGGGCTCCCGATTTTGAACAAAGCTAAGACTACCAAAACCCTAAGTCAGGTAGAACTGGAAAATAAAACTCTTGCCGAGTGGGATGGAAGAGGAATGAAGATCAGCAATGTAACTGACCTAGAGCTAAAATTTGGGATTCATGTGATAGCCCATAAGATCTACATCTCTAGTCATCTTAACAACGTGTCATGTAACGCAATTGATCTAGCTCTCAAGGTAGTAAAGAATAACCTATCCTTTGACCTTGCCAATCTAATGTTGAATCAATTAAACAAGAACATGGAGAGCATCAAGACTTCAAATAACAATCCATGTAATTTTGGTTCACTCTTGACTTGTTTATTCTTCTATGTGCAAAATTTTTTCCCTTTTAAAGGTTCAATTGTATGGAGAAAAGATGTACCAATGCTATTTCAAATTAATGAATATATAGAAGAGATGGGTGAGAACTTTGTCAGTATCATGGAAGATTATTTTGATTTATTTAAAGAAAAGATGAATGGAAGATATATAGTTCCAAAGAAACTTGTAGAAGACTACAAGGCTGATATTTGTTTCATGGTAGACTATGACAACGTGTACATTCAAGCAGTCAAACCTGGAGTGGTGTGGGTTATGCCTCTAAGCTATGAGATTAACATTGATGACACCAAGGATATTATTGAGGCACTGTTGAATGAACCTATGGATCCCAAAGCCACATATTTCAATACTTATGAAGAGGCCAAAGCTAGAATAGAACTTGAAATTAAGCTTCCTCAAGTAGTTAGTAAAGGAAAGAAGAGGATAGCAAAATTGAGGCAAGCAAGCTCTACTCTCTCATTGACTGAAGGAAAAGGAGATGACGTGGAAGGCAACGAAGTAGAGGATGAAGTAGAAGAAACAAAGTCTAAGGAAAAAAGGTAAGGTTATCATAACCAAACCTACCAAATCATCCCTAGTTGTGTTTACAAGAAGTTTAGTTAAGACCAAAAGGAAGTTGAAGTTAGGTGAAGAAGATGTCGAGGAAATTATTTTCAAAAAGTCTCCTCCTACACTTCAAGAAAAGTTGAAGAAATTAGAAGAAGGAACCGGTATGGTATGTTTTAAATTTCTCAAATATGAGTCAAGGAATGCAGATGAGAAAAGGAAAATTGAGGATGTTGTTATGAATAAACTAGGGAGATGGAAATACTCTCCTGATGAACTTGCACATTAGATACCTAATGAGCTTATGCAAGAAATCAAGCCTAGACGGTAACATGCACAGAAGATAGCAAAAGAAATCTATGAATAGACTTTGAGGCAACTCATGTCAAGTCTCAGTAACAAAGAGGTGAAAGATTCCATGAAGAAGAATGAACAAAAGTTCACTCTTAAATTGGACACATACATGATTCTTCTCAAAGATATAGAATCTATAGTGAAGAAAGCTACTACCACATGGAAGAACATTTACAAACTTCATAAACCAGATGATTTTTTTGTTCATGTTAGTGTTAAGGAAGATGAGGAAGACATCAAGGAAAATGATGACAATGATGATGAAGAAGATATAGAAATAGAAGATGTAAATATGGATGACGAGGACCAAGAATAGGAAGCTATAGAGGAGAATATCTTGAGATTTAGAGTATTGAAGAAACTGACCCAAAGAAGATAGCAGCAACAGTAATGGCCTCATTTCCTCATTCTCCAAGCAAAGCTTTAATGCCATCAAGCTCAAAGAAAGCTTCTATCAAGTTGGTTGTGGCAACCACTGCAACATCAAGCACCCAACTAGACTTTGCACTTGTTCAGTTGAGTACCATATTGACTGAAGTGATCAACACTTCATCTACTGAGCAACTAGTGCCCCCACCATCATCAAATTTGGCTACACAATAGCTAGATATTTCTACTATCAGTGCAATATCTATGTTTTTTGCTAGCCCTTCTATTTCTACTGTTGTTATAATTCCAAATGTGAAAATAAAAAGTACAAGGACAACTAAGATCAAGCCTCAACTGAGTACAAAAGTTTCTAGTAAGGATAAAGGTAAAGAAGAAGATATTAATCTTGATGAGGATATAGTTATCCTGAATTAGGATATCTCTACTTTCAATCTTAATCAAATGAACATAATGGGTGAACTATTGCAAAAGAGAGCCAAACAATAGAAGCTTAGAGAAGAGAAAACCAAAGAAAACCAAGTGCTTGAAGATGTGAAAAGCATACTTGTAGATGTACTAAATATTGAGGTTGATAGTACAGAACCTGTTTTGGTTCAGTTAGTAGAAGGTGTCTAAAAATTCAATGAAGATCTAAATGGACAAGAAAAACTATTACAAAGGGTAGAGAGGAAATTTGAGAAAAAAGTATTGGAGCAATTTGCACAAAAAATTGCAATAGATCAAGTAGAATTGTCTACTACTCTCAGCTCATTGGAAACCTTTGCAAATAATGTTACTTCATTATTCATCAAGTTGTTTGATACATCTATCTTCACTCAGGGAATCAAAGATAAATTATCTAAGATGGATGAAGACTTGAAGGCAAGTGCACACCAATTGTCACTTGACCCGAGCTACAGTTCTACTCACTACTCAAAGATCAAATTTATGATTAATTTGCAAGCAAAATTATTAAGGGAAGAAGCTAGGATTAGGGTCACACTTGTAGATATCTAAGGCATGATTCTTTCAAACATGGATGCATTGTAGAAACACATTGCACATACCAAAAATCTCATCCATGATAATAACTTCTCTATAGCTTATCACATGATGGAGCTATAAGTAGAAGTACAGATTGCATGTCATGCAAGCAAGGTGTTACAAGAAAATTGGGACAAGACTATGGAATTAATTTTGAAGGTACATTCTAACTTCTTGTCACATTTTGGCATTATGATGTAGCATACACCTTTGGCATTTATGTCAAAAAGGGGGAGAAGATGTGATATATACAAAGGGGAAATGATAAGAGAAATATGTATATATATTGAGGAAAATTATAATATGTGATATATGTATGGGGGAGCAACATAATATTATACAAATACATGTATAGATAATTAGAAAACATCTTTTACAAAAGCAATTTTGAAAAATCTAAAACCAGAGTATGTTATCGAGTTGAAGACACAGAACTTGAAATTTTGAGAATTCAGTTTTGGATTGATAATTGTTTTTGTCACTAATGCCAAAGGAGGAGATTGTTGACATTAAGGTCAAGTTTATTTATTAGTGACTCACACTTAGTCAATTGGTTAAACAACTACCGAGCTTAATCTAGATTCTACCAAGTTCTACAGTTGCTACCGAGCTTCAGAATCAATACTTAATTCATGACAAGCAGTATTTACCAAGTTCATCAGTGACAGTGCAAACTAAGCTTCATAGTTCTTATCAAGTTGCACAATGTCAACCATGGTCTCCAGTGTCTACCGAGCTCGTACTATTAGTGTTGACCGAGCCATACAATGTCAACCCAGTGGTTCAGTTTATATGTCAAGTTTCAAAATGTTCACCGAGACACCAATGCTAATGGAGTTTAGACTACTTTGAAGTGATTAGTATGAATCGAGCTTCTATGTCTACCAAGAGCATGATGATGCTGAGTGTTGACAATGGGTGCCAAGTATCAGAACCTCACCGAGTTTGTCTTCAGAACCTAAGTACCAGCAATTGGGTGAACTTTTTGATTCTTATTGATAATCTATGTTGTAGTTGACTTTGATGAATTATGTTTTGGATTGGTGTATATGTAATGTATTATATCGTATCCAAGTAAGTATGTATGAAGAAATGATGAAAATATAAAGAGAAAAAGTGTGAAGTAAAAATGCTACAAGCAGTATAAGGAGAAAAAAAGATTTATCTATCACAACAAGGTGATCATTACATTTCAAAGGAATCTCAACCAACAAATTAAAGTTGCAGATCAGAGATCAGCCACTGGTCCATCCTAACAGGTGTATCAGTTAAATCCTTTAATAGGTTAGACTTAAGAGTCTTTTGTAAATCTCTTTACCAAGTGCATACTTCATCGTATGTTTTGTAAATCCTTTCAAAAGGTGGACCTAGTAGTCCTTATTGCTCCTAATAGGGAAGATCACCAAAAGTGATCATTTATAAGCCTTAATAGGTTAATTTTATACTATAGTACTAAAGCTTGTGGGTATCATTCCTACCCCAATTTTCCTTTCTACTTGGAAGGTTTATGGGTCACCAGGGTATGTGCAGGATCATGGTGTGCCAAAAAGTGGTGATGTGAAAAAAAGAGTTTGAAGACGCCTAAAAGCGCTTCAAAATCCGCTCTGACTTTTTTTTACCTATCCAGGAACCAAACCTGGAAGGTTAAGCCGAGCCTTATCGGATATTCGATATCATATTGGATATCCGATTTGATATCGAATATCCGATAATATCGGATATCCGATTTGATATCGAATATCCGATAATATCGGATATCCGATTTTAAATCAAATATCCGACTAATAATTAAAATAATATAATAGTATGATATATTATTTAATATTATTATTATTGATATAAAATAATAATATTATTATTAAATAATATATCATATTATTATATTATAATATTATTATTATTATATTATAATATTATTATTATTATAATAATTATTATACTATAATATAATAATATTATTATCATTATATTATAATCGTATAATATTATACTATAATAATAATATTATAATAACATATTATATTATAATAATATAATATAATATTTCATAAATTATAATATATAGTAATGTAATATAATATATATGATATAATATAATAATGAAAAGTAATATCTTATAATATAATATATAATAAAAAAGTATAATATATTATAAATTATAATACTATAATATAATAATAATATTTTATATTATAATATATAGTAAATTAATATAATAAATATAAAATATAATATAAAAATATATAAAATGTAATATATATTGTATATTATATGTTATATTATATATATTGTAATGTCATATCGGATATCCGATATAATATCGGATATCTGATACCTGTGCATTGGATTAAACAAAATGACAGACCCGTGGCCCTTATTTTACGCGAATTTGGGCCAGTATTGCCATCGCGGGTCGGATATCAAATACCAAATCGAATATCAGCTATCAGGTGTGTCCCCCCCCCGACTCATTTTTAACCTAAATTTAATAGATTTTAACATGATTTTGTTTGTTTTAGTTGAATCTAGGGTTTTTTTGAGAAAAATGGTTAAAATTTAATTTTTTTTTTAATATATATTATGTTTTGCAATTCAATAGGAATGGCTGATCAAAATGATGACACTGAGGCAGGGAATAATATTCCTCGCAACCCACCACCAAACGATCTAGTATCCCCACAAAATCATCCACCAAATGATCCTCTACCTCCTCAAAACCCTCCTCGAATCAAGGATTTGATAAATGAAAATCTCACTGAGTTGAGAGGTTTGCATAGAACATACAATAATGTACCTGCACTGGCTCCTATGTTATCCATGTTAAACACCATAGTGGATAACATGGAAACCCTTACAAACCAACAAAATGCCTCTCTTCGTTGGTGTGATGAAATGCACCAGATGTTTGATGATGGTTTGGATTATGATGAGGTCGTGGCCCTCAACATAACCAAAGACGATTTGGCAAGCCTTTTTGCTAACCCAAAAACGGGTATACCAGTTGACCCAAAAAACACCAAACTATTGATTAAATGGTGCACAAATGATGTCATACGTGCAAATTTTTGGGACCGTTGGTGGATGGTCTTTGATATCCCTCCACATGGAAATTTAGACATACCATTTTATTTCCTTAGAAAATTATATGCAAAATTTGTGTTGAAACTTAAAGTGAACTATTGGAGCATGAAGCCCAACATGGGCTTAGGACTAGGAGCTCCTCATGATAGACCCTCTTCCCAGCGAAAGAAACTTGGCACTTTTGTCCCCCCCTGATATCTCCCCCCCTCCTCAAGTGCAGCATCCAGATATTATGGCAGACGCTAGCTCTCAAACCATCAAAGCCATTCATAGGCTGAGTAGCCTAATGATATCTCAGGCTAGGTCAATCATGCCTCCTTGTGTTGATGATGTTGGTGCCAGTTCATCATCGGCTAGCTCATCACACATTTGTGTGCCTCACACTTGCATTACATGCAAGAATATTTGCCTGGGTCCCATAGGTGATCTTCCTAAGTATCATTTTGTATTAGACGAGGATACACCAGACGCACGTGCAAAGGCTACAGACCCTGATGCGAGAGAGGAGGGGAATGCAGAGGCATGGACTCCTTTGGTGTCGGTACATGTATACATTTTTTTGTTATGACATATGTGATTTAAAGTTAATTTTTATAATAGAGTAATTTTAATTTTTAAGCCATACTGACTTTTACATGTATGTGATCTTCATTCATGTTTAGTTGATGACCGAGGAGGAGCTCAGACAGATAGATGATGCTACACTCTCGGCCATTTCATTTGGCCTTGAGACATCTACGGTACATTATGTTGTGTTTGCATTTATTTTTTCTATTTGATATTGTAGCATATATGGTTTCTTATCTTTCTTTTATCTTGCAGATACCACCTACCCCGGGGGGACAAAGTGTGGGGGGTGAGCCAACATGCATTGACAAAGGAAAGGTAATTAGATGTTTTCTAATTGATTAAATATTTATGCATTCTTGTAAAATGTTTGTGGTAATCTCATTTAATTACATTATTTATTATATATAGGGTGTGGCTACTGGCGATGAGCCTGTACAAATTCGGCGTCCTAGATCATCAGGGATTTTCATTCGCACAGAGAGCCCCATTGTATGTATAAGTATCATTTATTTATTTTTTTTTTAATTGATGCAGAGGAAAGTATGATTGTTGTTCTATACAATTTCTATGATTTTTTTCGTACCAATAATGATTCATGTCTTGCATATGTTCATTACAATTTAAATAGGCTTATATGCACCTGTCCAACCGACCAAGTTGGTTACAAAGGTTTATTTAATCAAACAAATACCAAATTACTACTTTCCCTCCAAAACTAATATGACCGTTTGAATTTGAAATTCAAATTCAAACTATAGTTTTTATGCATTCCCTAACTTTCTAAACTATTCCATTGACTCAAAATTGGTCATATGGATTTATTAAATGCAACTAAGTAAATTTCCAAAAAATTGAAGTTTTTATTGTTTTTTCTCCAAACCATCGTACACTCTGATCTCCCCCTTTCAACTGAGATCACATATGACATATATAAAGGTCTACATGATCGTTGGAACAACCATATAGGTGTTCCCAACCATAAAACAAACAAACAACCACTTTTTGTTAATACTGTTTAGACTCTAAATACCCTATTCTAAGGCCTTTTGGTCCCATGGAGTCACTTGGTTTATAACCACACCAAAATTCTTGTGGGCCTTACATGTGCCTTTATTACAAAACATAGACCAACTTGTAAAATATGGACCAAACCTTTATTCCAACTTCCTAATCTACTTGAATCCTCGCTTTCATGGAGTGGCAAGGTGTCCGGCAATAGAGATACTTGTTCCCCCCTGCCACATAGGTTAGGTGCCCTACACCACCTTTCCTCTCTCTCATTCTGAATACTAGTCCACCAAGTGAGTGATGTTCCTCTCAGTCTTGTTGTTGCTACTTTTACCTTCTTATCTACCTCTATGTCTTCAAGATCAAAGTAGTTCTTCACTATCCATTTTACCCTGGTATATTGGAAAATCAATATGGTTCTTCCCACCATTACCTTGTACTGCCTTAATGATTCTCATAAATCTCCTTTCTTTAGGATCATCTGTTGTCTCATGCTCTTGCCTTGCATTACCAACCTCTTCTTCTTCATGGTTCTCTCCATGATTTCTTCCTCTAACCTCTTCTCCTCTAGGTTCTTGCCTTTCCTTTTCTAAGGATTCTATCCTTGCAATAAGCTTCAGCCTCTCTCTTCTCATCTGTCTTTCTTCCCTCACTCTAGATGCTTCAAGTTCTCTCCTCTCTCTTTTCTCTTTTGCCAACTCTTCTCTCAATTATTCAAGTTCTCTAGCCATTTGATTTTTATGAGGCATTTTCACAAGAATTTTTCTTCCTTCCCAAGGGCCAACTCACTGATTCTCTTTCTTTCCTCACCAAGAAATCTCTGGACACCACTTATGTACCTTTCAACTTTGGGACACACAAGGAGGAATTAGACACACCAAGGCTTCAACAAAGGGACCAACACACTAAGGATTTTCAAGATTATAGGTCTTGGTCACACTCCTAAACACCCAAACTTCAAAACCCTCCTTAAAATGGCTTAAAAACCAGGGCCTGCTTGTTCAAACCCCAAAACTCAATTCTAGAATGTTTTGACTTGTCTAATGACAAGATATGATCATGACAACCTACACGAACCTATCAAATGACTCATCTACCATATGAAATCCTAAAATCCTATCTCATGCCCAATTACAACTTTCTTCCACATATGAGTCCAACATTATAACTTTGTATGCTTCCATGAGCCATAATTGGTGCAAGGATTGCCTAATTGACTTCAAGAGATGTTCCATGACCTCTGTAATGCCTTGGATCTTCAATGTTCCCTTGATGAGCATGGGATGCTCTTGCATCACTTATCTTCATAAATAAATTCAAAACTAATTTCTGTGATATTAACAACTACTATTTTGTATCTCATAGGAGACTCCTAGTGGACATGAGGTTCGACGGGACAGTTATGTAGATTTGATGATGTGGCCACTCACTCCTGAGGAGGAGCCTACAATAGTAAGTTGTAGTTTGAATTCATGATTAAATATGTTATAAATTTAGCATGCTATGAATTATAATGTTATAGTTTAAATTTTAGATTCATCTGACAAAGGTATTTGAACATATACAGCCCACAATCACAGAGGTACCAGCATTGCCGAGGGCATACAAGAGGACTCTTGATCGGTGCAGGAGGTCGATGAGAGAGGTATTTATTATGAAATTTTGATAGTATTAATCTCCAATAAGGAAAAGATCATTATGCATTTGAGTAATTCAATGTTAGATATGTAGAATCATATAAATTTAGTAGTCTAACTTTGGGTTTTCCTTTTTTGTTTATGTAGGAGGCATCCGATCCACCTAGTGTAGTGAAGAGGCTGCATTTTGATCATCCACCAGCACCCTAGGATAGTATAGTTTTTGTAGGATGCATCATGAGACATTTTGAGATGGCCTATGCCACATTGTATATAGAAACATTGATATTATACACATTCTGATGGCAGGATCAACCACATTTTGTATATGGATCTATGTATTTTGATATATATATATTTGAGTACTTTGTCTCTTGATACATGATCTCTGATATATATTTGTGTAAAATTTTGTCTATGGATACATGTATTTTGATATTTTTTTTTTTCATTTACGTGCACAATGATATACATATTAATTTAGTGTCTAGTATTGTTCAATTTATCGTGGATCACGTGTCATGCCCTAAATTTTACTAGTAAAAACACAACAATTTTTTATTTTTTTTGTAGCTTATGAAGTCGCATAAGAAATTACATATTGTAAAACAAGGTTATCATTGAATAGGAGTTCAAGACTCATGTGAATAGTGTGAAGGTGTTAACAGTTTAGTCACAGGTGGTTTTCAAATAGATTGGATGACAGTCTAGTTCAAGTTAGCGTCACGAGTCAAATGAGCAAGTTCAAGATACAACACTCATAAATTAGTGAGGTAATTCATATCCTAACAAGCCTCTGATACTAATATTCTATTAGGGTCTTTTGGTTGTATCATATAGACTAGGTCGTGATTCTAGCATGTAAGGGAAGGGGATCAGAATTACTTATTATCCTCATTACCAATGTACACACATTCATTAATCATTACAATATATATTAATGTGACAATTACTATATTACTATATCCTCATTATCTATCAACATTGCTTCCTCACCAAACTAGCACTCACTATAGTTTTCTAAACACAAAAATTACTATTTCAATACATAAATTAAACTCACTCTAACAAAAGACAATTACTAACTATCTAGCTCATCAACTACTAACTAATCTAGCTACATTGTCATGCTTTTACATTTACTATTTTAATTACTATAATTACTATACTATTACATTTACTTTTTACATTAAATTACATCTAACTATTCACCATAAGCTCACTTTCTCACTATCAATATTATTATTATCAAAGCATGTTAAGATTCAAAGTAGTTTCATAGTACGAATTAGTAAGCACATAAAATGAGGAACTCTTAGTAAGTCTAAGGGCCAATTCAAAGTACTTAACTCAATAATAATTCACGATCTGTATTTAAACACATCCTACTACACCATCGTATTGAGTGTGTCAATTTAAATTTGTCAGATGAATTGTTTATGCAAGGATTAGGTGCAATCGTATAAATAAGGTTTGTTTATAACATACCTCATCGTTCTGACATATATGTATCAATGTATCAATGTGCTTTATTGACTAGATAAAACTAGATTTGAGTCATATTCTCTAACATGCACACTAATATGCCTTTATTTATTTAATTACTAATTTATTATTTGAGTGTTGGATGTGACTTAGAGGTCACAAGATTGTAATGTGTACCATTCTGTCACTTAGAAAATATATTAGTCTAGGACACTCATTAGTCTCTATATGCTATTATTATTTTTATTTTTATTGGATAGCAGTCTAGAATCTGGGAATATTCTTTAATATTTTATTGCTCTGTATTAAGGAAGGGATTTATTTGCCTTTACCATACATTTTCTAGAGAGGAAAATGCATGCCTACAGCAATGTATCTCATAGATTTTATTATGTCTTCTCTTACAACAAACTTCATTTTGTTATATCATAAAATTAATTTGATGATTTTCTTGCTTAGAATTGCATTAAGCTTGGTAGTTAAAATCAATGTTATCCATGCATGTGATATGAACATAAAAATTTCCTTCCAAATTATTTAGTGCACAACAAGATTGTAAGCAATCTACTAAGTTTTAAATGTATACAATCAATGGTATCACATAACATCTATGGATTGTTATTATCAACTAGTCATTTACAATACCACAAGGAGAAAACTTTCTTTCACATTTTCAAATGATAACAATGATGTCAAAGCAAATCTGTGACTCATACCAATGCTTTCATAACAATATAAACTCCAAATGAAACATGCATATACAACCTTATCAATTATTTCTTCTACACGTACATTAGGTAACAATGATACAATCTCCTTCCATCACAATGGGGCAACATAAGGGACTTTTCAAAATCATAAGGAACATGGACATTGAAAGATATGGACAATGAGTAGCATGAACATTGTCCAACATGATCGTTGAGAACATGAACAAGCTGGTGAATCCTCCTTCACAAATGAGGGCACAATATCAAGTTTTCTCATCCAACATCAATCTGCAAGATGATCATTCCAAGCCATTTCTATTGCTCCCTTGGACACAAATCTGCATATGCAACACAACAAAATAACAAGGACCATGGGTGCTTTCCACCCAACCATAGGCCTCAAAGAGACCACCCTCGCACTAGGGAACAAGGCTCAAACTGGGATACACATACAATCTTTCAATGCATAAACATTACATTTCAAACTTGAACAATTTCCCCCCAAGACTATTTCACAATGGCTTCACAGATGGAACCATAAACATAGGGTGAAGGTGTGTTCTAAAATGGAGACTTGCCATACCAAACTATATTTGCAATAAAAAAATTTCATGCCCTCTCGGGGCTATCATAATTCACCAAATTTCATGCCTCTCGGGGCTATCATAAATGACCCATTTAATGCCCTCTCGGGGCCTCCACATTTCCTCCTCCAAACCCACTACCATCAGCTATAACTCCTCAAACTTCCTTTCTACACCATACTTTCCTTATCACCCCCAGCAAGATATGAAATGTTATGGCATACAATGGAGCCCATACTCCAAGGTTTTCAATACATTTTTTGAACCCAACTTAAGCCCTTCACCCTGGACTTCTCTTCCCTTCCCACAAGTTTGAGTGTAAGTCCCACGCCCA
This sequence comes from Cupressus sempervirens, assembly GCA_028749045.1. Classification (NCBI taxonomy): domain Eukaryota; kingdom Viridiplantae; phylum Streptophyta; class Pinopsida; order Cupressales; family Cupressaceae; genus Cupressus; species Cupressus sempervirens. Next base: position 347,613,388 of record CM053788.1, on the reverse strand, counting down.
TAACAATACTCAAGCACAAAACAAGAAAACAAAACCAAGTAGAAATAAAACAAGAAATTTTCAAGAGCACAACACATTTTCACAACACAATATCAACACCCATAATACAACAAGGAAATAGATGAAATCCAAACCTCATACTCACAATAATCCACACAATAAAACAAGATGCACAATGGTGTCACACTAATCTACATGGAATGAACACCATTCAAGCACTCACATGAATGCTACTCCACAATGCAATGCAATGCATACTCCATTGATAAACTCCACACTTGCATATTTGCTTAACCATGCTAAAAGAAAGAAATGGAAAAGAAGCAAGTTTGAGATACCAACCTTGGTCCAAGCTAGGGTAAGGATAGTTGTAGTATAGCTCCCCTAATCTCCCTCCAAAACCTACGTGTCTCTAAAATTAGAGAGTGGGCAAACACCCCACTAGTTTGGCCAAGACCCTCTAATAAAGCCTTCCCACTAACTTATTTTAGCAAAAACACTAAGCCACTCCATCCCTACAAACTTGTCTCCTCTAACGGTTCATCGATAGCCCTCACGAGCTCTGAGTTATGACCCTCGAAGGATCGACCTCAAAATGCACTTAGAGCACCTTGAAGACTCCTCGATACGGGGTGGCTGAAAATGATGGATGGTCTTCGTGGCTAGAAAAAAGGTGTGACTAGGGTTCACCCACCATCTGGAGCTAATGGCACCGACGATTCGATGCCAAGATCAGCAGTTTCAAAGTTACGCTGTGGTGTACCTATGAATTGAGGCACACTACGAGTTTTGGCATCGAGCGAGATCACTGTGCTGAATCCAAACAAAATGTGATCTCTTGAAAATGAGATAGGTTATTTTAGGCCTCAGCATCACCATCCTGTAGCATTTGACAGTTCATTGATAGCCCTCACGAGCTCTGAGTTATGACCCTCGAAAGATCGACCTCCAAATGCACTTAGAGCACCTTGGAGACTCCTCGGTATGGGGTGGCCGCAAATGATGGATGGTCTTCATGGCTAGAAAAAGGGTGTGACTAGGGTTCACCCGGCCATCTAGAGCTAATGGCACTGATAATTCGATGCCAAGATTAGCGGTTTCAAAGTTACGTTGTGGTGCACCTATGAACTGAGGCACACTGCGAGTTTTGGCATCGAGCGAGATCGTTGTGCTGAATCCAAATGGAATGCGATCTCTCAAAAATGAGATAGGTTATTTTAGGCCTCAAGATCACTGTCTTGTAGTATTTGACATTTCATCGATAGCCCTCACGAGCTCTGAGTTATGACCCTCAAAATATCGACCTCCAAATGCACTTAGAGCACCTTGGAGACTCCTCGGTACGGGGTGGCCGCAAATGATGGATGGTCTTCATGGCTAGAACAAGGGTTTGACTAGGGTTCACCCGCCCATTTGGAGCTAATGGCACTGATGATTCGATGCCAAGATCAGTGGTTTCAAAGTTACATTGTGGTGCACCTATGAACTGAGGCACACTACGAGTTTTGGCATCGAGTGAGATTACTATGCTGAATCCAAATGGAATGTGATCTCTCAAAAATGAGATAGGTTATTTTAGGCCTTAGTATCACTGTCCTGTAGCATTTAACAGTTCATCGATAGCCCTCACGAGCTCTGAGTTATGACCCTTGAAAGATCAACCTCCAAATGCACTTAGAGCACCTTGGAGACTCCTCGGTATGGGGTGGCTGCAAATGATGGATGGTCTTTGTGGCCAAAACAAGGGTGTGACTAGGGTTCACCCGCCCATCCGGAGCTAATGGCACTGATGATTTGATGCCAATATCAGTAGTTTCAAAGTTACGCTATGGTGCACCTATGAACTGAGGCACATTGCGAGTTTTGGCATTGAGCGAGATCGCTGTGTTGAATCCAAACGGAATGTGATCTCTCGAAAATGAGATAGGTTATTTTAGGCCTCAAGATCATTGTCTTGTAGCATTTGACAGTTCATCAATAGCCCTCACGAGCTCTAAGTTATGACCCTCGAAGGATCGACCTCCAAATGCACTTAGAGCACCTTGGAGACTCCTCGGTATGGGGTGGCCGCAAATGATGGATGGTCTTCGTGGCCAGAACAAGAGTGTTACTAGGGTTCACCCACCCATCCAAAGCTAATGGCACTGACGATTCGATGCCAAGATCAGCGATTTCAAAGTTACGTTGTGGTGCACCTATGAACTGAGGCACACTACGAGTTTTGGCATCGAGCAAGATCGTTGTGTTGAATCCAAACGGAATGTGATCTCTCAAAAATGAGATAGATTATTTTAGGTCTCAGGATCATCGTCTTGTAGCATTTGATAGTTCATCGATAGCCCTCACGAGCTCTGAGTTATGACCCTCGAAAGATCGACCTCCAAATGCACTTAGAGCACCTTGGAGACTCCTTGGTATGAGGTGGCCACAAATGATGGATGATCTTCGTGGCAAGAACAAGGGTGTGACTAGGGTTCAACCGCCCATCCAGAGCTAATGGCACTGACAATTTGATGCCAAGATCAGCGGTTTCAAAGTTACGCTGTGGTGCACCTATGAACTGAGGCACACTGCGAGTTTTGGCATCGAGCGAGATCGCTGTGCTGAATCCAAATGGAATGTGATCTCTCAAAAATGAGATAGGTTATTTTAGGCCTCAGTATCACCATCCTGTAGCATTTGACAGTTCATCGATAGCCCTCACGAGCTCTGAGTTATGACCCTCGAAAGATCGACCTCAAAATGCACTTAGAGCACCTTGAAGACTCCTCGGTACGGGGTGCCCACGGATGATCGAGGGTCTACGTGGTTGGAACAAGGGTGTCACTATGGTTCACCCACCCACTCGGAGCTAATGGCACTGACTTGTAGTTGTTAGGAGTTAGATTTTGAAAAGTTGTCAAGAAAGGTTGACCCCTTTGACTTGTATCATGAAAGGTTGCTTTGTGCCTTGCTTGATTGTTTGAAGACTACTCCATGTGTCACTATCTTTCTTGGAAAAAAAATTGCTTTTGAACATCAAGCTTGCAATATTATTAATTATTGTCAAACTTTTTCAACCAAGTCAAAACGTCAAATGCAAATATTTGTTTGCATTTTTTGCTAAGGGGAGTTTCATAAATTGACTTTGATTTTCTATGTCTCTAGTGCTTGAACATGCTTAAAATGGCTCTTTGGTCTTAGAGCTATTGGTATTTTCTAACTTCATGGTCTATGATATGCATACTAAGAATTTCTTTCACTAAATGGTTTCCTTGATCTATTGACTACACTTAAATTTGTTCACTTGTCATCTCTCTTTCTACATGTTCAATACAAAGAGCTAGAAGAGACAAATAATCTTTCTTACCTTCATCTCTCTAAGCACATGATAGAAATCAATTCTAAACTTTAGAAAAGGTTAGAGGAGAATATTGCATTCTTAAATTAATCTCCCTTAAGACCTTTACATACACACGGGGCATTCTTAAATTAATCTCCGTGGAAGAAAATTTCATAAAACTAAAGATTCCATAGTGTTGAAACATAAAATCCAAGATCTCATTTATGATGGGACTGTTGATACCTCTAATGACTCATCCACTCATAGCCTTCATATCCAACTTCATAGCATGTCATTATGCATGTGCTATCTTGCTTATTGGCTTTAATTGCTTATCCTACATGCTATCTTCTTTCATGGATTTCATGGCTTATCCCAAATGTGCTTCATACAACTTTTCAATATGAAAGTCTTTCAAAACATTATACAATATTATGACTCTTTATGCTTTCAAATGCTATGATTGGTTGCAAAATGGAAGAAATCAAGTATTCTAATTGTTCATTCGTACTTTCTAGATTTTTCTTATTTGATTAGTTTGATAAAAATAGTTTTAATAATCATAATGTCAGCTTTATGTCAAATAAGGAAAAAACCAAATTTGTAATAAGATATCCGCATGCAATTATCTTTCATATAGTTATAAATGCTCTTAAAATTGTCGTTATAGCCTTGTATCACATGCAAATATGATTTGGAAGAACTTGTTCAATATCTTCCTCTTATAATTCCTTACAAAGAACCTACCAAAATACAAAAACCATATACAAAAAACTACACATTTTACATCATAATACATCATAAATTTTAGAAATTCTCTCCAATACCACCCCCCTCCAACTCTTCATGATATACCTACATTCCAATATCATACAAAAATTAGTCACTTATTGTATTAAACAAGATAATCATCAATTCATTAAATCATTATGAAGAAAATAACATAAGAAGTATATATACCTAGTCGAGTATTCCAATAGGGTCCTCTCTCTATTTTAGGGTCTCCAACAAGGCTTCATGATCAGCATTAGGAATAGTAAAAAGTTCTTTTACTTTTGGTCTTCCTTGATGCTTCAATAACTTTAAATTTGTTGCTATAATAAGATGTGAATATATGAGAATTACTTTGTGCTTCTAATAGTCTTCGAATGTAGGAATTCCGTTCCTTCTAAGCATGTATGTCCACAGCCATGACCCAACAACAACCACTGAACCAGTAGGATACGTGAATCCATCATCATCTGTGATCGGTTGTGCAAGTTTTTGTTTGCCTCTTACACAACGTGCTAACCAATAATCAGATTTCTCATCATTCCCCTGTGGTGCAACCAATGCAAAGACATGTCCTGGCTGAAGTAGATCTAATAGATGGTTATGCTCAAGTGAACTTTCCATGTCACCATTTTTGATAGAGGGTATGATAGACAATGGAGTAAGATAATGTGGAGGCCATGTGTCCACCCACTCACTTGACTCACAATGATCCCAATCACACTGAAAACAAGTACGACAAAAACAAGCTAGTTGTCGTGTCCAAATGGTCCATGTACTAGAATTAGAGCTCCGAAATGAATGCATTTTTGATGAGTCTCTCACTGTAGCACAATCTGATGTATCACCTATGGACCCTTCCTCAACCAACGAAAAGAACCTGCGTACCACTGAATTAAGAGTCCCCCCCTGTGATAATGCTAAACTACACCAATCAACAATGCTACGAGCATCAAGAAGCTCTGTTGTTGAAATCTTCAGTTGCTCCTTAACTAGAGCTCTCTTCACACATGCCCCTGCTCCATCATGTTCCCCTTTTCCATGGCCAGACTCAAAAAAACTCCAAATATGAGGCACCCCTCTCTCTACGTGCATCCTACACAACTAATAAAACATGCAAGCATTCTTGAATTGACCTATACAGTTATCTGACCAAATGATATGTCTATCCATAGCAATTGCATGCTCATGTAAGAAATCAAAAAAATTCTCGAAACAATGTTGCACAAACTCGTGAGAGTGAGATCTATCATCACTCATATAAAAATGATACTCTCTAATAATCGTTTGATTATCTTCCACATTATCAGGGGCATGTCTATATGTTATGTGAACAAAAATTGCAATATGAATAGAGTTGTAATACTGAGATTGTGTCTCATTTTAAGGTTGCAATGTGTAGTTCTCAGCAAAATCAACAACTGATATAATAGTGCCAATGGGAAAAGTCTCCTTACACATTCTAAATTGTTGATCCAACCACTGAGACCTGTGACTATGTCTTGCATACTTGTAAAAAATATTTGCCTTGAAATCTAAAATAAAATTAGCCACATTGATATCTTTTCCAACCAATTCACATCTAGAGCTCTCACTCCCACTCTTCAATGTGTATTTCACCATTTCATAGACCCTTTTTTTCACTATTGTCTTTCCAAGATCTTGTTCACACCCCTCATGGAAACATGTGTCAAACTTGGATAAGCCACCACATTCTGAACACTTCTCATTTAAGCAAGCATTTTTATAAAAGGAACAACCATCAAATCTACGACATAAGAGTTGATCTAACAAGTCTCTTGATGATTTTGGAAGCCCACTAGCCCCACAATCCTCCAACATTTCTTTACTATGCAAAGTAGAACGGAAGGAACGTAATAGTTCATGGTGCATAGAAAACTCAACATGATATTTGCAACAACATGTATTTAGAATTTTGAGTGGCACACAATAAAATGGCTTCAAAAATTCAAAAGCCCTTTGTTATATATGAACACTTGGATGACTCTCTCTAAATTGTTTGAACAACATAGTTTGACTTACCTCCAAATAGTGTTTAGGATGTGGCGTGCGGTCTCTGATGCCAATTCTCAACTTTAAGACATCTTTAGCATTGGGTGATACTCGTGAGTTAGAGTGCCAAAATTGTATAATTTCTTCCTTCACATCGTCGGATAGCTTCTTATCAAAACATGGAAGTCTCCCACCAAATGCCCATGTTTCATTTTGAAGAGGATCATCAATTTTCTCTCGTCGACTAAGTGCTCTTCTCAAAGTAGTACGATTTAGATTCAAATCAATAAAAGTTTGTCTCATATATCTACCCTTTCTCAAATGATGACTTACCAAAGAGGTTGTAATAACCCTTCGAGTAGCTCTATTATCCTTCTCTCTGCTATTTTTCCCAACGCTATTGAGAGCACTGAAAATATTTTTCACAATAATGGCATTTCTTTCCAACTTTTTATTGACACGAATTTTCAATTTGGAAAGCATAGGTCTCATCTTTTGCATCTTTAATAAGTGCATGAAAAGATGACATTGCTCTACCACTATCTTGTTGCCGAAAAATATCTGATATAGTCTTGAACCTCATAACTGAATGGTTCTTTCTGATTTTTTTCCTTCCAAACTAGTCATAATTCTTTCATCAATTTCAAGTATCCATATTGGTGTTTTAGAACCTTCATGTCGATTATAATTAGGAGATATGTAAGGTTCTTGTGCATTAGGTTCCTGTGCATTGTCATCTTCGACATGGTCAATTATGCAATTTGGATTATAACTTGGTGGCATTTCTTCTTCAAAATTTTCAATCTCTACATTTTCAATTTCCGCATTATCATTTTCAATAGGTACATTTTCATTATCTGACTCTATGATTTCACCTTCTATTAATTCATCGTCAACTTGATTGATATTTAGCATACCTTGTCTTTTTTTTTGGTGTTTCATTTTGTCCTTTTCCCTATATGCCGCAATGTCTTCATTGGATATTTTCCTTTTACGTTTATCCTTTTGATGACTGCTGCTCCCCATTCAGATGACAAATTCGAACACCTAAGGTTATATTTTTGAATTCTTTTTGATTGGTTGGGCCCCAAAACGCGACTTTTTACAAATCCCGTGAAAAAAGAGGTAAAAAAGTAATGTTGTCGGGTCTATAGGGACAGTCAAATATTGGAAATTGATGCCAGTAAAATCGGATATCCAATATGAAATTGGATATCTGATATAGGAAAAGGACTTTTGGGGGGAAAACTTGCTAAGGTTTTCCTCCTTTGCCACAATAATATTAATATTATGAAAATATTTGGAGGAAAACGACTTTAATTTATAACTAAGTTAATAGTATATTAGTATTAGTATAAAGTATCAATAATATTAATATATAATAGTATTAATATACCTATAGTATCAATATTATTATTATACCTATAATAGGATTAATATTATTAATATAGATATAATAGTGTAAATATATAGTGTTTATTTATATTAAGCTACAATATATAGTATTAATATATATAATTATTATAGCTATAATAGTATTATTATTATTACTATACATATAATAAAATTAATATTTAGTGTTTATCTATATTATAATTATTATCCTAAAATAGTATAAATAGTATATCCTAAAATATTATATTATATATCCTAAAATATTATGTTATTATATAGATATATTAATAACATACATATTAATATAATAATATTTATAATATATATTATATTTAATAAAAATATTACGTTGTTATATATATATTATATTATTATACATATTAATATAATAATATATAATACAAATAGGGTCGTCGTTTAATGGGTCAAAGAGGGTCATAGGTCACCCTATGACCCCATTTGACCCATATGAATGATTCGACTATGTCCTTAGGGGTCCTAGGACCCCTAGGGACATATGTCGTCGTTTAATGGGTCAAAAGGGGTCATAGGTCACCCTATGACCTCCTTTGACCCATATGAACAATTCGACTATGTCCCTAGGGGTCCTAGGACCCCTAGGGACATATGTCATCGTTTAATGGGTCAAAGAGGGTCATAGGTCATCCTATCACCCCCTTTGACCCATAATACCCATTTGAATATGTCCCTAGGGGTCCTAGGACCCCTAGAGACATATATCGTCGTTTAATGGGTCAAAGAGAGTCATAGGTCACCCTATGACCCCCTTTGACCCATATGAACGATTTGAATATGTCCCTAGGGGTCCTAGGACCCCTAGGGACATATGTCATCTTTTAATGAGTCAATGAGGGTCATAAGTTACCCTATGACCCCATTTGACCCATATTACCCATTTCAATATGTCCCTAGAGGTCTTAGGACCCCTATGGACATATGTCATCATTTAATGGGTTAAAGGGGGTCATAGGTCACCCTATGACCCCTTTTGACCCATATGAACGATTCAAATATGTCCCTAGGGGTCCTAGGACCCCTAGGGACATATGTCATCGTTTAATGGGTCAAAGGGCGTCATAGGTCACCCTATGACCCCCTTTGACCCATATTACCCATTCAAATATGTCCCTAGGGGTCCTAGGATCCCTAGGGACATATGTCGCCACTTAATGGGTCAAAGGGGGTCATAGGTCACCCTATGACCTCCTTTGACCCACATGAACGATTCGACTATGTCCCTGGGGGACATAGTCGAATCGTTCATGTGGGTCAAAGGAGGTCATAGGGTGACCTATGACCCCCTTTGACCCATAATACCCATTCGAATATGTCCCTAAGGGTCCTAGGACCCCTAGAGACATATATCGTCATTTAATGGGTCAAAGAGGGTCATAGGTCACCCTATGACCCCCTTTGACCCATATGAACGATTCGAATATGTCCCTAGGGGTCCTAGGAACCCTAGGGACATATGTCATCGTTTAATGGGTCAAAGAGGGTCGTAGGTTACCCAATGACCCCATATTACCCATTCGAATATGTCCCTAGGGGTCCTAAAACCCCTAGGGACATATGTCGTCATTTAATAGGTCAAACGGGGTCAATCCCCCTTTGACCCATATTACCCATTCGAATATGGCCCTAGGTGTCCTAGGACCCCTAGGGACATATGTCATCATTTAAAGGGTCAAAGGGGGTCATAGGTCACCCTATGACCCCCTTTGACCCATATGAACGATTCGAATATGTCCCTAAGGGTCCTAGGATCCCTAGGGACATATGTCATCGTTTAATGGGACAAAGGGGGTCATAGGTCACCTTATGACCCCCTTTGACCCATATGAACGATTTGAATATGTCTCTATGGGTCCTAGGACCCCTAGGGACATATGTCGTCGTTTAATGGGTCAAAGAGGGTCATAGGTCACCCTAGGACCCCCTTTAACCCATATTACCCATTCAAATATGTCCCTAGGGGTCCAAGGACCCCTAGGGACATATGTCATCGTTTAATGGGTCAAAAAGGGTCATAGGTCACCCTATGACCCCCTTTGACCCATATTACCTATTCGAATATGTCCTTAGGGGTCCTAGGACCCCTAGAGACATATATCATCGTTTAATGGATCAAAGAGGGTCATAGGTCACCCTATGACCCTCTTTGACCCATATTACCCATTTGAATATGTCCCTACGGGTCCTAGGACCTCTAGAGACATATATCGTCATTTAATGGGTCAAAGAGGGTCATAGGTCACCCTATGACCCCCTTTGACCCATATGAACGATTCGACTATATCCTTAGGGGTCGTAGGATCTGTAGGGACATATGTCATCGTTTAATGGGTCAAAGGGGGTCATAGGTCACCCTATGACCCCCTTTGACCCATATGAACAATTCGAATATGTCCCTAAGTGTCCTAGGACCCCTAGAAAAATATGTCGTCGTTTAATGGGTCAAAGAGGGTCATAGGTCACCCTATGACCCCCTTTGACCCATATTACCCATTCGAATATGTCCCTAGGGGTCCTAGGACCCCTAGCGACATATATCATTGTTTAATGGGTCAAAGAGGGTCACAAGTCACCCTATGACCCGCTTTGACCCATATGAACAATTCGACTATGTCCCTAGGGGTCCTAGGACCCCTAGGGACATATGTCATCGTTTAATGAGTCAAAGGGAGTCATAGGTCACCCTATGACCTCCTTTGACCCATATGAATGATTCGACTATGTCCCTAGGGGTCCTAGGACCTCTAGGGACATATGTCATCGTTTAATGGGTCAAAGAGGGTCATACGTCACCCTATGACCCCCTTTGACCCATAATACCCATTCAAATATGTCCCTAGGGGTCCTAGGACCCCTAAAGACATATATCATCGTTTAATGGGTCAAGAGGGTCATAGATCACCTTATGACCCCCTTTGACCCATATGAACGATTCGAATATGTCCCTAGGGGTCCTAGGACCCCTAGGGACATATGTCATCATTAAATGGGTCAAAGTGAGTCATAAGTTACCCTATGACCCCATTTGACCCATATTACCCATTCGAATATGTCCCTAGGGGTCCTAGAAACCCTAGGGACATATGTCGACATTTAATGGGTCAAAGGGGGTCATAGGTCACCCTATGACCCCTTTTGACCCATATGAACGATTCAAATATGTCCCTAGGGGTCCTAGGAACCCTAGGGACATATGTCATCATTTAATGGGTCAAAGGGGGTTATAGGTCACCCTATGACCCCCTTTGACCCATTAAATGATGACATATGTCCATATGTCATCGTTTAACGGGTCAAAGAGAGTCATGGGTCACCCTATGACCCCCTTTGACCCATATTACCCATTCGAATATGTCCCTAGGGGTCCTAGGACCCCTAGAGACATATATCGTCGTTTAATGGGTCAGACCCATATTACCCATTCGAATATGTCCCTAGGGGTCCTAGGACCCCTAGAGACATATATCGTCGTTTAATGGGTCAAAGAGGGTCATAGGTCACCCTATGACCCCCTTTTGACTCATATGAACAATTCGACTATGTCCCTAGGGGTCGTAGAACCCGTAGGGACATATGTCATCGTTTAATGGGTCAAAGGGGGTCATAGGTCACCCTCTGACCCCCTTTGATCCATATGAAAGATTTGAATATGTCCTTAGGGGTCCTAGGACCCCTAGGGACATATGTCATCGTTTAATGGGTCAAAGAGGGTCATAGGTCACCCTATGACCCCCTTTGACCCATATTACCCATTCGAATATGTCTCTAGGGGTCCTAGGACGCCTAGAGACATATATTGTCGTTTAATGGATCGAATAGAGTCATAGGTCACTCTATGACCCCCTTTGACCCATATGAACAATTCAACTATGTCCTTAGGGGTCGTAGGACCCGTAGGGACATATGTCATCGTTTAATGGGTCAAAAAGGGTCATAGGTCACCCTATGACCCCCTTTGACCCATATGAACAATTCCAATATGTCCCTAGGGGTCCTAGGACCCCTAGGGACATATGTTGTCATTTAATGGGTCAAAGAGGGTCATAGGTCACCCTATGACCCCCTTTGACCCATATTACCCATTCGAATATGTCCTTAGGGGTCCTAGGACCCCTAGAGACATATATCATCATTTAATGGGTCAAAGAGGGTCATAGGTCACCCTATGACCCCCTTTGACCCATATGAACGATTCAACTATGTCCCTAGGGGTCTTAAGACCCCTAGGGACATATGTCATCATTTAATGGGTCAAAGGGGGTCATAAATCACCCTATGACCTCTTTTGACCCATATGAACGATTCAACTATGTCCCTAGGGGTCCTAGGACCCCTAGGGACATATGTTATCGTTTAATGGGTCAAAGAGGGTCATAGGTCACCCTATGACCCCCTTTGACCCATAATACTCATTCGAATATGTCCCTAGGGGTCCTAGGACCCCTAGAGACATATATCGTCATTTAATGGGTCAAAGAGGGTCATAAGTCACCCTATGACCCCTTTTGACCCATATGAACGATTCGAATATGTCCCTAGGGGTCCTAGGACCCCTAGAGACATATGTCATCGTTTAATGGGTCAAAGAGAGTCATAGGTTACCCTATGACCCCATTTGACCCATATTACCCATTCAAATATAAGAACATATGTCGTTGTTTAATAGGTCAAAGTGGGTCATAGGTCACCCTATGACCCCTTTTGACCCATATGAACGATTCAAATATGTCCCTAGGGGTCCTAGGACCCCTAGGGACATATGTCATTGGTTAATGGGTCAAATGGGGTCATAGGGTGACCTATGACCCCCTTTGACTCATATGAACGATTCAAATATGTCCCTAGGGGACCCCTAGGGACTTATGTCGTTGTTTAATGGGTCAAAGAGGGTCATAGGTCACCCTATGACTCCCTTTGACCCATATTACCCATTCGAATATGTCCCTAGGGGTTCGAGGACCCCTTGGGACATATGTTGTCATTTAATGGGTCAAAGAGGGTCATAGGTCACCTTATGACCCCCTTTGACCCATATTACCCATTCGAATATCTCCCTAGGGGTCCTAGGACCCCTAGAGACATATATCGTTGTTTAATAAGTCAGATAGGGTCATAGGTCACCCTATGACCCCCTTTGATTCAAATTACCCATTCAAATATGTCCCTAGGGGTCCTAGGACCCTTAGAGACATATATCGTCGTTTAATGGGTCAAAGAAGACCTATGACCCCCTTTGACCCATATGAACGATTCAGCTATGTCCCTAGAGGTCGTAGGATCCGTAAAGACATATGTCGTCGTTTAATGGGTCAAAGGGGGTCATAGATCACCCTATGACCTCCTTTGACCCATATGAACGATTTGAATATGTCCCTAGGGGTCCTAGGACCCCTAGGGACATATGTCATCATTTAATGGGTCAAAGAGGTCACCCTATGACCCCCTTTGACCCATATTACCCATTCGAATATGTCGCTAGGGGTCATAGGACCCCTAGGGACATATGTCGTCGTTTAATGGGTCAAAGGGGGTCATAGGTCACGCTATGACCCCCTTTGACCCATATGAACGATTTGACTATGTCCCTAGGGGTGCTAGGACCCCTAGGGACATATGTTGTCATTTAATGGGTGACCTATGACCCCCTTTGACCCATATGAACGATTCGACTATGTCCCTAGGGGTCCTAGGACCCCTAGGGACATATGTCGTCATTTAATGGGTCAAAGGGGGTCATAGGTCACCCTATGACCTCCTTTGACCCATATGAACGATTCGAGTATGTCGCTAGGGGTCCTAGGACCCCTAGGGACATATGTCATCGTTTAATGGGTCAAAGAGGGTCATAGGTCACCCTATGACCCCCTTTGACCCATAATACCCATTCGAATATGTCCCTAGGGATCCTAGGACCCCTAGAGACATATATCATCATTTAATGGGTCAAAGAGGGTTAGAGGTCACCCTATGACCCCCTTTGACTCTTATATATTAATAATATACATATTAATATAATATATATATATATATATATATTACATTATTATATTTAATGAAAATATTACGTTATTATATAGATATATTAATAACATACATATTAATATAATAATATTTATAATATATATTATATTTAATAAAAATATTACGTTGTTATATATATATTATATTATTATACATATTAATATAATAATATATAATACATATTACATTTAATAAAAATATTACGTTATTGTATATATTAATAACATACAGATTAATATAATAATATATAATACGTATTATATATATAAATTACATTATTATATTTAGTAAAAATAATAATATAAATTATATTTATAGATTGTAATAAGATTAACATAAGATATTATTATATATTACTAGATTATATCTTGTATGTTTACATTACGTTATTATATATATATATAGATATATATATATATATATATATAATATGTTAAAATATGCCTTTACATATTAATATAAGTGAAATAATTTAAAAATAAAAAATTAGAACGTTTAAATCGAATTTCCCTTCAAAATTTGAAAATTTTTAAAATTTAACTATCGAGCCATATCAGATATCCAATTTGGAATCGGATATCCGATCAGGCTTGATATTTACCAAGCCTGCCCGGTCACCCCCAAAGACGTGTTTATAGAGAGTTTTAGTGATACTTAGATTTCGGATAGCCGTCTGACAATGTTATTTTGATCGAAATTGAATGAAACGAAATGGGTTTTTTAATATCGCTCTCTAGATTCCATCAATATAATTTCTGTCAAATTTTGAGTTCGATAAGTATTTATTAGTTTATTATCAATGAAGATTATTGTAAAGTGTTGATTGACATACTGAATGAAAAATAGCTATAACTTTCAAACGGTATAACATTTTTTAAATCTAAAAGTTGCATCACATTATATACTTCGGCTAGTATAAGAAAAAAAAAAAAATTAAATTTGGTCAAATTTTCTATTAGTTAGGGTGGTCAGACATGGAACTTTTTTTAATCTGAAAATTTTTTGGTAGAAAATTCATATTTAATTATTTATTTGGAATAAAAATATCAAAAAATATGCCTCACATTCGGGCATGAGTCTAGTTTTCATATCTATAATTATATTAAAAAAATATTATGATTTGATTTTTATTAAAGTGGTCAGACATACACCTACTTTTTATTTTTGCCCTGAAATTTTCTTAGTACTTCATTAAAATTCAAACTTTTGACCAATCAATTGTTTTTTTCTCCTGATAAGGCCTAGTAGTTTAGAAACTACATTCAATTTTCTACAAATTATTTTCTTACAACTTTTTGATATAAAGTCCATAACCACTTCAAAATTATGTGTCAAGTTGACATAAACCTGATTTGCTGATTTTTCACTGCCACTTAAGGCCATAGTTTGGTACACCATGATCCTGCACATACCCACCACATCTTGTGTTAAAGTGTTATGAATGTTTTATTTGTTTCAGTCTTTCATGTAATTAGTTTAGAATATATATGAAGGATTAATTGGTGAAATAAGATTAAGTTTTATTGGTTCCTAATTCACCCCTCCTCTCGTAGTAACCTAGTCTATCCTATATTTCCAATAGAAGCATGATTTCTTCTTGGGATAGAATGGCGTCACTAGTCAGAGAAACCTATGTGAATGAAGACTATGGGTTATAACTCTATTAGGAGGAAGAAGAGTTTGAAACAAAAGGATCTACATGTTAGTTCCTATATAGAGGATTTCATAAAGTTGTGTATGAAGACCAACATTGTGAAGGATGAGGAAGAAAAACTTCCAAGGTACATGAATGGCCTCGTGGTACCCATCCAAGAGGAAATAAGCCTTCACACTTCCACTTCTATGAATTAGTGTTATAAGTTAGCCATCAAAGTGGAAGAGAAATGAAAGAGGAGGCATGACCAAAACAAAGGGAAGGAGAATAACAACAGCAAGAACTTCGAGGGAAACAACAACTCTTGGAGCAAAGGGAAAAAAAATAGTAGTAAGACTTCTAATTAGAACAAATATCGGGGATAATATAGTTCCAAGGGGAACTAAAAAGGAGGAAAGACCTTTGGCAAAGGAAGAGGAAGAGGCAATGGCACCATCGAGTGATACAATTGCAATCAGTTAGGTTACCATGCAACAAAGTGTCCTAAGAAGAAGAACAATAATCAAGGGGAGAGGGGAACTCAACTCATTCAAGAATATCATATTGACTATAGGGATATTTAACTTGAGGAAGGATCATGTTTGACGATGAGACAAGCCTTCTTGCAGATACCTCAAACCCAAGAGCCACTCCAAAGGAAGAACCTATTGAGAACAAAGATCAAATACTAAGGCAAGGTATGTAGTTTGTTAATTGATTCTGGATCAACTGAGAATTTAGTGTCCTCTAAAATGGTTGACAAACTTAAATTTCCTAAAAATCCCCATCGCTTCCCCTATCATGTCTCTTGGCTCACAGAAGTTTGGCAAACCTTAGTAACTAAACAAGCTTGGGCATAGTTCTCGATTGCAGATTTTAAGGTTAAAGTGTTTTGTGATGTAGTTGAGATGGATGTCTCCCACATTTTCCTTGGTAGACCATGGAAATATGATGTAGATGCCACACACCATTGTAGGAAAAACACCTATTCTATAACAAAAAATGGGGTAACCTTTAAAAATAAAACCTATGCCTGATCCTAAGGTAGAGTCTACTATAGTCACCATAGGAGAGAAGGAAATGATGAAGGCATTAAAAGAATTTGACTCCCAAGAATTTATACTAGTTTATAAACCTAAGGAGAACATCGGTGGTAGGGATACATAACCTATTCCAAATGAAATCAAGGATCTACTACTCAAATATAGTGATTTCACTACTAGTGACTTGCCCTCAAGCATCCCTCCCATGAGAGATATTAATCATCAGATTGGCTTGATCCCTGGCTCCTCCTTACCTAACAAGGCACCCTGCAAAATGATACCAGTACAAAATGCAAAGATTGTCAAGCAAGTCAGTGGTCTACTAGAGAAAGGACTGATTCAGATATGTATGAATCCTTGTGCAGTCTCATCTGTCCTTTCTCCCAAAAAGGATGGAAAGTGGAGGTTATGTATTGACAAGATGACCATAAACAAAATCATAATAAGATACAGTTTTCCCATACCAAGAATTGAGGATCTTCTAGATCAACTATGAGGTGCTTGCTACTTTACAAAAATTGACTTAAAGTTGGACTACCATCAAAATAGGATCAAGCCACGAGATGAATGGAAGACATTATTTAAAACTACTAAAGGTCTCTTTGAATGGTTGGTAATGCCTTTTAGATTAAGTAATGCTCCTAGTACATTTATGAGGCTTATGAATGATATATACATTGATTTCATAGGAAAATGTGTTGTTATATATCTTGATAATATCCTAATATTTAGTCATAGTAGAGAAGAGCATCTTGATCATGTGGAACAACTATTGAGGAGACTTCATCAGCACAAGTTGGTGATCAACTTGGAAAATGCATTTTCATGAAGAAGTAACTTGTGTTCCTAGGCTTTGTCATTTCACAAGGCGCCCTCAAGATGGACCCTGAGAAGGTTGAAGCTATTGTCAACTAGCCTCCACCAAAGAACCAAGGTGATGTGAGGAGCTTCCATGTCCTTGCCACTTTCTATAGGAAATTCATCAAGAATTTTAGTCATGTGTGTGCTTCTATGCTTTACACCATCAAAGGAGGAGGAAGGAACAAGTTTGCATGGACAAAGGAGGCTAATGATGCTTTTCAGTATTTGAAGAACAGAATTTCTCAATATCCTATCTTGGTGCACCCTAATTTCAACAAAGTCTTCACTATTGAGAAATGCAAGCAACTTGGCCATAGGTGTAGTCCTAAGCTAAGAAGGAAAACCAATGACATTCTTCTCTAAAAAATTGAATGAGGCAAAGAAGAAGTACTCTACATATGACCTAGAGTTGTATGTAATGGTATAAGCCCTAAAGAAATAGAGACACTACCTAATCCCTACGGAATTTGTAGTTTATACTGATAATCATACGTTAAGTTTTTTTAATTCTTAGGAAAAGTTATCAGTTAAGCATCTCAAATGGATGGAGCAACTACAAGAAAACATTTTCAATACCAAACATAAGAAGGATGTAGAAAATAAAGTGGCTGATACCCTTAGCAAAAGAGTGAGATTAGTTGAAGAATTTCAACTCCAAAGAGTAGGCATAGACTCACTAAAGAATTTGTATGCATGGGATCCAGATTTTGGAGAAGCCTTTGAAGTATGCACAAAGATGGTAGAAAAGTACCATACTAATTTTTTTTGAATATCTAATTTAGAATGGACTCCTATTTAAGGGGGCTCAACTATGCATTCCTAAGTGTTCCATGAGGACAAACATTATAAAGGAGAAGCATTGTGGTGGATTCGGTGGTCACTTTGGAATAGACAAGAAAATAGATGTGGTAAAGAGGAGTTACTTTTGGCCAAAGATGGGAAATGATGTTAAGAAGTTCATTTAAACATGTATCATTTTCCAACAAGCCAAAGGAGTATATACAAATCAAGGATTTTATCAACCTTTACCAATTCCCACAAGGCCTTAAGAATCCATTTCAATGGACATTGTAATGGGCCTACCTAGAACCAAACATGGATTTTATAGTGTGTTTGTCATAGTGGACAGATTTAGCAAGATGGTCTACTTTGTACCATGCAAAAGCACTAATGATGCATCCCACATTGCACATATTTTCTTTAAAGAAGTAGTTAGAATCCATGGCCTACCCCAAAACATTGTATCAGACAAAGATGTAAAGTTTCAAGGGAACTTTTGGAGGACTCTTTTCAAAAAGTTGGGAACTAATTTGACCTATAGCTCTACCTATCATCCACAAACTGGTGGGCAAACTGAGGTAGTGAATAGGTCACCAGGAAACCTCCGAAGATGCCTAACTAAACAACATGCTCAAAGTTGGGATTTTATCTTACCCCGAGCAGAATTTTCCTTCAATGACTCCATGAACATGTCTATTGGAAAAACTCCTTTCCAAGAAGTATATGGTCTTCATCCCAAAGGTCCTTTGGATGTAGTTGAGTTACCATCTTATTTTAAGGTTAGTGCATAAGGAGAGGCACTTTCAAAGCTCATCACCAAGGTGAAACATGAAGTGAAAGAAGCACTATAGAAATCTACCATGAAGTACAAAGAGCAAGTAGACAAAAGAAGAAGGGAAGTCCATTTCAAAGTTGGAGACAAGATATGGACATTCATGAGGAAAGAGAGACTACCTAAGGGTAGGTATACAAAACTTCACATGAAGAAATTTGGACCATGCTACACACTCAAAAAAATGGGTGAGAATGCCTATGAGATCTCTCTTCCCCCTATGTTGCAAATCTCTCCAATTTTCAATGTTGTAGACCTCACTCCTTATAAAGGTTTGACAAGTTCAACAAATGAATAGGGTTAGCAAACTGAAATGGATGGAGACTATATTACTAACCTCCCTCAAAGAAAACCATTTGAGTTGGAGGAAATATTGGATACCAAGTTTCTGAAACAAGAAAGGAATAACAATTACATGCAACATTTAGTAAAATGGAAAGGACTCTCTAACATTGATGCAATTTGGATGAAAGAGGATCAAATCAAACAACATGGCACCTCTATGGAACAGTTAACATCAAGTAGGAACTTGAGTTTAGAAAGTCAAGGGTAATATGGTATGGGAGAACCCACATCAAATGAAGAACCTTCAAAGTCCTAAGAACTTATAAGATAGGTTAGTTGTAACATCTAAGCATTTGGACTTACTTGCAAGGCCTAGTTCTAGGATTAGCATAATTATAAGTCAACTATGGTCAACTATGGTCAAATGGCTTAAAATCTTAAGATATTTCATGTTTTCATATTTTTTGCATGTTTTTATCCTAGTTTTATCATTTATTTAAGGTTTGAACATATTTTGTTCACAATTTGCAAAAGTTGCATAAAATGCAAAAACTGCTCAAAAGTTGTCAAGCAACTTTTTGGCAAAAATTGCAAAATCTTGTAAATTGATTCCCAATGGAAAAAAATGGTTTGGAATGTTGTTATGATCATTGAGGAGTCCTACATAATCCATTTTAGGTGGGGTGGTAGGTACAATCATGTACTTTTGCATTCAAATCAATAAAAATAACTCAAATTTCCTGCCAATTTGATGTTGTAGCAACATGTACAGACTTGAACAGATGCACAAGGGTGTCTAACCTAAATTTTCAGAAAGGCAGATCAATCATATTTCCAATTCTCTTGGTTTGAGTTCTTGATCAATCTCCTAACTCAAGATATCTGCATTTTTGTAGAAGTTGTTCAGAAATCTTGTCATACCTAGGGTTTCACGAATAATTTGCCATATCTCATGATTTCACCATGGTAATTTGATGGCCTCTTGTGAAATCCAAGTGTGGATTATTTACTTTAATATGTTCTTGCTCTCAGAATTGTATGTGTAGGTGGCCAAGATAAATCGGATGCCCTAGGCATGCAAGATCCCTGTACATGCTTATAACGTTGGTCAACATCTCTCGTAACTCACTCCAGAAGTGATATTGAGATTTGAAATCAGGTTTGGTATCTTTTTATTCTTTCCCCTTCATTTTCCAAGTATTTTTTTGAAGTTTGGACCTTTGCAAAGTGTATCTCCTTTGTATTTGGAGACCTAATAGGGCTAATTGCCTAAGGAAGAATAACCGTACTTTGTTTGTATCTTCTTATCCTAGTGTTTGGGTATGTTTAGTAAACCCCAAAAGGGTACTTTAATATGTGATTTAACCTTAGGTATATGTAGATATCATTGAAGTTAAGTCAGATTTTCATGGAAAAAGGCTACAAGCCTAATATGGTGGATTTATGAAGCAACCATATGAAAAATGTTGCATAGTCTTGTTTTAACTATCATTCCACCTTATGTTAGACCTAAATAGACTACAAGTCCATCCTTGAGTCTCCTCTAATCTTATTTTTCATTTTGGGGTCTTGTGTCAAGAAGTTGTCAATTTGTGCATTTTTGGCAATTTGGGATAAGTTGTCTAAATTGAAGGATCTTCCTTGTGATTAGGATTTCCTTGTATAGGGGGTTAGTTTTGATAACCTAACATCCTATTTAAGCACTTATTACTAGTGCTTAAGCACATTTGGGTAGATTAAAAGAAACTTTTGTTTGGCATATCTTTAGTGAAGGGGATCTAAGGACTAGTTACTCACCAAAGGACTATTCCACCAGGATCCACTGCATCACCATGTCTTTGTGCAAGCTTGTACAACATTTTATTTTCATTAGTACATTCCTCCACATCATAAAATTTAGCCTAACTTGAAGATGTTAGATTTATCATCATTTAATTGTGCACTTGTTTCTCCTTCATTTGTTTAACAGGCATGGGTCTAGAAACTTCAATGTATTCATTCTCTAGATAGTATAATACAAAGTCTCCAACTCTAGATAGATTCAATTTCATCAACCATTTCCATGTTGGGAAGTTCTCCTTGTTCGACTTAGGTACCTCTCTCTTTTACATCTTGATCTGTGGCTTTCTTCAAACTTTCCTTACAAGCGCCAAATACTCTCATACCAATTTTTAGAATATTTAGAATAACTAAGAGGGGGGTGAATCAGTTATCCTTAGGTGCAAATGTACCAATTCAACTTTCACTAACTCCAAACAACTTATTCAAACTCATTAAACAACTCAATCCATATAGAAACATATCAACAACTTAATATTTTGTTCATTACTTAGCTCTCTACTTAGTGTATGTTGACCAACAGTAAAATAAATAATAGTAAATAGTATGCATTACATATAATATTCACACTTATATTACACCTGGATTTAATGTGGAGACCTGATTTGGTAAAAACCACCAAGTAACATTTTACCACTTTTCACTCTTCAAAAGTAAGCTCGGTTAAGAGCCAAGCCTATTAGAGGTTACAAAATACATTGTTAGGTGTGACCCTATCAAAGGATTTAATCACCATGTTAGGAGTGGCCTTTTTAGAGGACTTTGGATCATTACATTAGAATGTCACCTTGATTAAAAGATTTACAAAATGACTATTAGGTTAACCTTGATTAAAGGATTTTGACTTCCAAAATGGTTTAAAAGTAATAGCAAGTACAATCTATAAAACACAACTCACTTTGAAAATTGATATCTCTATTTAGCTCATATTGTGGTTCATTGACTAGACTTCATTATCATATCCATCACTGATATGCTCAGCAAGCCTTCAAGCAATCACACTTCACCAATCTCTTCACTTTACCTCTGCTACTCTATTCTTCACAGGTTCTCCTTAAGATCTCCAATCAACAATGAACCAACCCTAGAAAACATCTCCCATGCCTCCTTAAATAGGTAGTTTTGATCTTTTGTCACTTAAACATCACAGTAGATCTTAGGATTAGGTTAGATTCAACAAATCTATCCATCATTTTGTCCTTCTACTCCTTTCTTGATATTTTAGAAAATTATCTTTGAATAATTTCCTTTGATCTCATAACAAACTCAATTTGTGCATTAAATATGTCAACTCATCAATCCTTATCATCTACGCATTTTGACTAATCCAAAAATTCAACTATGTTAGGCTCAAACTTGATTCTTTCACAAACTATAACTTTTACAGACACTCAGCCATCAATGTATAGCTCAGTCACTATTGTTTTATCTCACTCAGCTTTTACTGGCTTGCTTGGTCATCACTATGCTCAATTGCTACTATACATTGCTTCTTCAACTTACTTGGTCATAACTATCACTTGGCTAATACTACTTTCTCGGCTAACCTTTAAGTTCCTTAATATTTTGTTTCAATTCCTTCATTGACCGACCACATTTTTCTATGCTTTTCTTGTGCTCAACTCAATACTTATACACTTCATAGGATGATTGTACAACACATCATCTTATCAAAGACTAGTTGTTCAAGTGCCTATTGTAATTCCATCATACTTTCTCCTCTTCACTCAACAACTTCATTAGTTCATCTAGTCATCTCTCTTTTCAAAAACTCTTCATCAATCAACATATATGACACTCTACACTGTTAGTAAATGTCTCTCCAGTAGTGGTGCGAGAGCACCTTAGAAAACATTAGAATGTTAACGAGCTCAAAAATTCAATCAACACTACAAGTTTGGTATAGTTCAAAGAAGTTATACAAAGTCATATTTAATCATTATTTATGGGTAAATATATATTTTGTAAAAGGAAAAATAGAAATATGTAATTGGAAAATTATTAAAAATGAAAGATGAGAATTACATTCCAAAAAGAATGGACGGACAAGATAGTTTGGATTTTAGTTTTAGTAGTTTAGATAACTACCAAGAACCGGTTTATGTTATTGGTTAAAAAATATTTTGGTGTGATAGTTTTCATGTGTGTGTGAAAAGCCAATCTAGGTTGGAGAGAGTAGAAAAAAAGTTCTCTCTACGAAGAAAGTAATATGTAATTAGTATGAAGCTTTTTGTATTCTGTGAAGGTTCGACATTTTGATTTGGGGCATTGCTATTTAAGAATCAATTTCTTTATTTATATTCACAAAGATAGAAAAAATAAACCGATTTCCACTTGTTCCAAATGAAAGCATTATGTGTTTGGAATCAGTGATGGCGAACAAAGTAGCAACTTATATGTTAAATTTTGATTAAGAATTTGAGTTAGGTGGGAGTAGACTTATGAATGCAGTTGGAAGAATTCAAATGTGCTGATTTAATATTGTTACATAGTAATAATTCTTGCATGAAGTCAATTCTTGAATCTACAATGTCTTTTGCAATGAGACGTTTTAAGAGTTTGATAATTAAATTAATGTGGTTGCCATCCATGATATTAGTTTGAAGTAATAAACTAAACTTTCTTATTTGGCAATAATGGAATCCATCCCCAATTAATTTAGTTTCAGATTGCTTTCCACGATATGTATTGGATTTTTATCGGGTTGCATGTTATTACATATGCTTGATTTTTTTTAGGCTGCAAATTCTGATTTAAACAAGGGATAATAACAATGGAAAAGTAGACTGCACTTGTTCGTTTGGTTCTTGGAAGATGACATGAATTGGCTATTTCAAAATCTGGATTTGAAATTTTTTGCGTTTGTTTCAAAATTGGCAAAATGAAATTAGCATACCGGACTTCCAATTTTGCCTCAAAACCAAGTTTTCCAACTTCCTACTAGCAAGTAGGAATTGAAAATCAAAACCTGGTTATGTTTTTTAAGGAGTGTAAAAACAATAGATTGGACTACTTTTTGAAATTTGTTTTCAACTCCAAGCTTATGCATAAAAATGTGTCTTCACACACATCTTCCAAGTGAAACAAACGGTTCAAGTAAAATCCCAAAAATTAGAATGAAGATTTGCAAAACCTTGATTTGGCTTGGGCGTTTCTTGGACCCCAAAATATTTAATTTGAAAATCAAAATCTGATTTAAAACATAATTGAAAATGTCTTGAAGACCATTTCAACCCATAAGAACAAAATCTCCATTTGGAAAAATGGATTTAGGCAATAGTTTAAGGAAGTGGAATTTTTATGTGGCTAAAGAAGTTAATGGGAGGATTTTCAATGGAAGTTTCTAAAAACATTTAATCAAATCAATCTGATTTTGCACAAAGGTTCTTGGTGGATGTAGATTTATATTAAGAAATAATGGAAAGATGGTTATGAGTAAGTTTTTCCATAGAGTTAATATCATCCTGAATGGTATTTGTGAGTTGATGAAATTGCATTTGGCAAATTTAGTAAGATTTTTGAGCTTGTGAATTTTGTTCTACATAAAATTGGTATTAGAGCTCAAAAAAAGTTCTGGGAAAAGGTGGTTGTGTGTGTTTGTGTGGTAATGATAGTTTGAGAGAAGAACATGAAAAAAATTCCAAGAGACTAGGTAAAAAGAAAAGAACCTAGGTGAGGCATAATGGAGCAAGCAGATGTAGCTTTAATGGTAGGGTTGTACTTTTTAGAAGGTATCAACAAAGAAAGGAATCATGGCTAAAGGAGATAGATGAAAAGAAGAAAGAATTAGAAAAAGAAAGGAGGAACGAAAGAGAAATGAAGAGGATGCTACTAGAGGAGATATAAAGTCTGAGTAGAAGGCATGGGGAGAATGAAGCTAAGTTCAAGAAAATTATAGGAAGGATAGAGACTGATAAGGAGGATGTTGTTGAAAAAATTGAGTTGAATGCAGAAGAAAAGAAAGAGTACAATACCATTACTATTCATGATCAAGTGTGTGATAAGAAAGATATTGAAGAATTTGTCAGTGAGATTGGTGTAGAACATAATAATGGCCAAGAATGTTTGGTGAAGGAAGAAGTGATTACTAAATCTTTTGAGATTCATGAAGTGACACCAGTTGATAGGCAAGAGGAAGATAAAGCTATTTTTTATAGCAAATTGACTTCCCAAGTTGTTTTTGCTAAAGAAAAATGTGATGCACATCACATGGTTCATGAAAAACTTTAGATTCATAAGGACTCAAACACTCTTAATGCTGATGATATGTTTTGTTCTAACAATTTTTATGTAGGTATGCAGATTTCATGTATAGTGGATCATGCTAAAGAATTTTCTATGACACTTGAAGCATTAAAGGCTACACTATGGAGCAACTAGAGATTCACTTTATTTTTCTTAAAGATGTGCTTATCCTAGTGCAAAGAAATTGGAAAGTTCGAAAGAAAAAATATAGTCAACAAGACCTTGAATTCTTTTGTCCCTAAGATTTTGATGAGGGAGCACCTTAGAAAATATCATAATATTAATAAGCACAAAAATTTAATCAGCAGAACAAATTTTGTAGAGTTCAAGGAGGTATACAAAGTCATATTTAATCATTATTTATGATTAAATATATATTTTGTAATAGGAAATAATATAAATATGTAATTGGGAAACTATTAAAAATGAAAACTGAGAATTACATTCCCAAAAAGAATGGACAGACAAGATAGTATGGATTTTAGTTGTAGTGGTTTGGATAACTACCAAGAACCAGTTTTATGTTCATGGTTAAAAAATATTTTGGCATGATAGTTTTCATGTGTGCACGAAAAACTAGTCTAGGTTGGAGAGAGTAGAAAAAAGTTCTCTATGCAAAGAAAGTAATATGTAATGGGAGAAAAATAGAATTCGTATGAAACTTTTTTCTATTATATTTGTACATTTCAAATTGAAAATTCCAATGCTTTGTAAAGGCTCAACATCTAGATTTGGGCATAGCTAGCATTTCTATTTTATATTTTTCATTGGTATTGATAGCCCTTATTTTCATTGAGCTAAAATTTCAAATTTTATGGTGAAATTTTTTTTTGAAAGAAAGTTGTGTTGTTAGGGTTCATGGTTTATTGCTTTCATTTCCATAAAATGGCCCTAACATGGTATTTTTTTCGCCAGCCCAGTATTATATTCTTGCCCTAGTCTGATGAAGTAATGCCCTAGGATTGTGTTTTCATCTTTCTCATGATTTTTTTATAAAAATTTGCAATATGTACCTTACCCTATGTTTTATTTCTAAGTAGGAGATTTTTTGTAATTTGAATCATCTCTTACAATCCTACAATCAAAGGCATTGATCAGTGATCGTAGGGTTAAAATCTAAGTCTCTTGATCTTAAGATATGTTGTGGTCATAGTACCACAAAAGTAAAGGATGAGATTCCCCATCTTACAATCTCTTTGTGTCGTGTCATTGTAAGTTCTAATGAAAATGATTTAGATCATGGTGTGTGATGTTATGACAAATAGGTGATTGTGGGATCGTAGAGGCAGAAAAGAAGGATCATGACCATGCAATAAGTAGCTTATCTTAGGATCATAGAAGTGTGAAAAGACAAGGAAGAAGCTAAAGAATGTTGATCCTACAATAAAGGAGTGATTGAGTCATCATAATGGTCTTTGTGAATTATTCTGATGTTACGCTAAGGCCATAGTTGAAAGATCGTGGGAGAAGAATTTGAGGCTCATGATGCTACAAGAATCGACAATCATAAGATCATAAGGCAACAAATAACAAAGCAAGGTGGAAATTCAGTGTCAGAGAAATGACATGTGTTCTATCCTGATTGGTTAGAACTACAACGCATAAAAGGTGGATGTCATGTCAGGTTAGTGAGGCCAACGTTGCAATTGCATAAGTTTTATGGCAATATGATAGATCTCATTCTCTGATCTTACAACAAAAAGTGTTTTGTAAGATCTCAAGGACAGTGATAAAGAGTTATGATGCTACGACATGCAATGTATTGGGAGATTGTAAAGGTGAAAGTTAATGGTGACGATGCTATGATAAACAAAGGCAATAGTTTCTCGTAACATTGTAAGGGTAAGAAGGATGATTACCAAAGTTACAAAATGGTCCACTAAACTATGATCATGAGATCGTAAGGCAAAGGGAAAGCAAGATAAGATGCTACGCTAATGAGTATAAGCTACATCTCATAAGATCGTAAAGGATTTAAAGATAAACTCTGATGTCATGGTAACTAGTGTCTCGTGAGATCGTAAAAGCTTTTCTCAAGATTTACGACAATACAATAAGGGTTTAATTTCAAAGGATCATAAGATCATAGAGAAATTGTTCCCTGCCTAAGATGTTACGAAGGGTTTGGCTTCTAGGTTGATTGTAAGATCATGAGCCCTAGGTTTGTCATGAAAATATGCTTTCCATTTTCTTAGCTAGAAATGACAAAGGACTTTCAACCACTGATATTTGAGTAATATATAGAAAGTGTAATGTTGGATAGTAATGACGACAACCCCCTAAGGTGATAGAAGAAACTAAGTTTAAGGCTCGAGCATGTTGAAAATCAATGGAAAGGAACGTTGATGATGTACATTCAACTATAAAAACATTATGTTGATCAGTTACAGTTTACCATTCACAAAGAGAAGAAAATCCAAGCAGTTGCAAAGTTTCCAGTGCATGCAAATTATTACTTTCAGTGCCTAAGTCTAATTTTGCCCAGTGTTTTCCAGTATATAGTCAAAATGTCTGACAAGGAAGTTGAAGAGATTTAGGCGGCAGACATAGAAATTGTAGGGACCTCCACTTATAAGGGAAGAAAAAAAAGACAAAAGAAACCTAATAGGTTTGTTGAGGAATAGATTAAGTTTTTTCCAGGATCCTCAAATGTTAATGTTGCAGATGATCATGCTTTTGTGGACCCATATGCTCTATGCAAAGATGCTACATGTCTTGGAGTTATAGGTTGTGAAATTTTTAGATACTTTTACCACAATAGAGAGAAGAAGATCCATGTGTTCAACCTATGAAAGAAGAGCTTAGCAAAATTGATTTTTCAAAAGTTTTCATTGATGTTGATTTGGTAAAGGCCCTAATCAAGTCGTACAATCTGGCCACCAAATCATTCCATAGGAGGGATGGAACTATTCTATGTACACTAGACCGTGCCTCATTCATTGAAACATTTGGATTAGATTGTGTCATGGGCTAGCCTGTGGACTTGAAGGATCTATAGAGGAAGTTTGAGAGAAACACAAAAGCCTATACAGGGAAGTTTAAGGTACAACATATTCCCATGGACTTAAAGAATGTGGGTGATTACCCTAAGAAGGTGGAGAAAATGATTCCTTTGGATAAATTTAAGAATTATTTTATTAAAATAGTGTATGGTGTCCACAAGGTGGTTGGCAAGGATGGAACATATATGGTGTATGGAGTAGAATTGATCATAGCCAAGGATGTGCTAGAATCATTCCACAAAGGGGAATATGATTATGTTGAGTATATTGTGGAGGTGATGAAGGAAAATACTGCACTTGCACAAAATGGAGAGATGAAAGGTTTCAAATTTCATCATTATTCACTATTGATGCACCTGATCCTATACAAGAATGTGGGATACATAAGCCCTAATTTCATTGTTCATGCCTCTAATGAAAATAGAGAGCTTCTAGTTGAGCTATGGACAAGGGTATGGGATAGTTCATATCACTTTTTTGATTCTATATCAATTTTCAATAATTTTAGTACTGTCATTATGAAAAAGCTAGACCTAGGTTACTTTAGTGCCCCTAAAATCTTAAAGAGTCTTTTAAGACCAGCCTTGCTCCCTAAGAGAAAAAGATTAGATCATAATTGGGGGGATATCTTCCTGTTTCCAACTTTTTCTTTGATGAGAATATATGGTTGTCCCCAACCCCCACATATTTTTCCAAAGTTTATTCCTGCAAGATTGGCCATTATTGAATTCATGTGGTATTTTTTTATGGTGAATAGGGAGTACCTAGAGCCTAAGGTTCATAAGGGCACATTTTTGTGTAGATGTTTCATGGCGGGGGACTTTTAATTGGAAAAGAGGCCCTAGATCAAATTCATTCTTTCCTTTACCACTACAACCTGTCAATTGGTCATTACAAGATGTATGATCCCTATAATTTGATGAGGATCACTCTCAAAGAAATTAGGAACTATGTGTTGCCTAATACCAAGGAGGTACCCCATAAGGACCTCATTCTCAATATTGTTGCAGAGGGGGAGGCAGTAGATAAACTGGCCAAACTTGATGATGTGTTCAGGATAGAGAGGGAGATGAAGAGAGTAGATCCAATTTCAAGGGATTTATATGGATATGCCCTATCCTCATAGGATTAGGAAGATGGTCACTGACCATGCTGAGATTGTGGCCCAAATACCAGAGGGTCCCTTAGGAGAAGAAGAGAGGGTATGTCCTGACAACCCTAAACCTGACGCGACTCTAGAATTAGAAGAAGATGAGCCTATTGAGGCATCATGGGTCACCAAGGCAAATAAGAGGAAAAAGGTTGTCTATATCCCCATAGAGGTTAAAAAGAGGACATTATAAATCTTATCAGGAAAAATTCAATACTTTGTTGACTTGAGACAAAGCTATATACAAGACAGGGTTATTGTAGCTGAGAACACACTCATTGACCTAGAATTAGCTGCAACAAGGTTGGATAATAGGATCATCCAAGCCCAACAATTTATAGAGGATGAAAAATTCATCAAGTCAACAGAGTTCAAAAGTTTTTTGTAAAAGGTAAAACATAGTGAGTTGGTGTTGAAGATGAAACTAGAGGAATTAGATGAACAAAAGCTAGAACTAGTTGAGAAATTGCAAGCCTATGATCCTAAGAGTGGAGTCATGACTCTGGAGGAGGCAAGAGACCTTTTGCAAAGGATTGGGATGTTTTTGGTGCCTAGATGAGTTTTGGAGCAAGCATTTATGCTTGATCAGATTAAAAGACATGAAAATTCCATCTCATATGAGGCATATGGTGTTGGTGGAATGTAGAGAGGATCAAGATTCAACATTGACACCAAATCTATGGCAGTATGGAGCATGGATCCTTCATCAAACAAACCAGAGTTGGTGGATATGGAGAGCATCGAACAAGATAACATGGTTGTATGGACTTTGCAAGGTACTTTAGGTACAGAGATCTCAAAGGGCATGAAACATTTTTCATGAATGAATGAGGCCAAGGTAGAGGAGATGATGTAACTCAATTTCGTCAAAGAATAATTCAGAAACTAACACAAGATAGATGTTTTAGAATACCATAACTCTTCATTAAAACTTTTGCAACTGTACTCTATCTCTACAATGAAAATAAACACCTACTTATTACAATTCTAAAAATTACCATATTTGGCAGTTTTTCAGAGAAAAAAAATAGATTTTTCCATTTTTCTTAATTTTTAAAACTCATCCTACGAATCCCAATTTTTCCCAAGAAAATATTCCAACTAAGGCAAGATGAATTTCCAACTAATCAACGAAATCAAAATACGATTTCGAATTTATTACAAAAACAACTTTCTAAAAAAATTGAAAAAAAAACACAAAAAGCCAAATTTAGAGGTCAAGATGAGATTTTAGGCTCTTAAAAAAATGTTGAAACAACCACCTATTGAGTTGAGCTCCATCAAAAATCCAAATAACTCCTTCTAATGCAATTGCCTATAAAATTTCAGCCAAAACCCACATCTGAGTCAAAAGTTATGACCCACGGAAGTAAATATCAACCAAAACCCACATTTGAGTCAACAACCTTGACCTCAGATGCACCTGCATCATTTTTCCCTGCTTGAAAAGAATGCAGCTCTTGCAAGTTCTGGTCCTCAAACTGCTTCCATTTAGGCTCATCTAGCTTCTACAAATCCCATTCCATAATCCAG
This sequence comes from Cupressus sempervirens, assembly GCA_028749045.1. Lineage (NCBI taxonomy): Eukaryota > Viridiplantae > Streptophyta > Pinopsida > Cupressales > Cupressaceae > Cupressus > Cupressus sempervirens. The sequence continues at coordinate 347,582,627 of CM053788.1, read as the reverse complement.
GTGCTATTTGTGGGTGCCAACCCTTCCCATTGCACGAGATATCTATTGTAGTCACCCTGGCAAGTCTGAATAGTCTTCTTGTCTAGAATCTGTGTAACCTTTTCTCTTTTTTTTATTAGTATGGTGTGTGTCTAGTCTACTACATCCTCCTTTTCGACAGAGGTATCATCACCATGGAAAGTATACAAATCAGAAATATTAAACACCGTAGATATATCAAGACCACTGGGGAGCTCTACCTCATAAGTATTACCATTAATCTTCTTCAAAATCTTGTAGGGACCAATTTTTTTATATTTCAATTTATGATAAGTCCCAGTACAAAACCTCTCCTTTTTGAGATAAACCATCACTAGATCTCGTGCACTAAAAACTTAATACCTTCAAGTAGCATCTGTAGAAGCTTTGTACCACTCATTGTTGTCTTGCAACTTCTATCTTACATCTTCCTTGAACTGGTAGAGCTTCTCTACAAAGGCTTATCCATCATCACTGACTTTGTCACCCAAGGGTAGCTACACCAAATCAAGAACACCCTGAGGGTTATGTCCATAAACAACTTGAAATGGTGATTTATTAGTTGACCTATTCACTAAGCTATTAAAAGAAAATTTTACCTGGGGCAATGCCAAATCCAATTGTTTGGGCTTCTCTCTAACAATACATCCCAATAGATTACCCAAACTATGATTGACAACTTTTGTTTGTCCATCAGTTTGTGGATGGTAAGCACTACTGAACTATAATTTTATTCCCATTTTCTTCCATAAGGTCCTCGAAAAATAACTCAAGAACTTAGTATCTTGATCAAAGGTGTGTTGACAATTGGCTAATAGTGATATGTAATTGTTGTCATATATGGAAACACATGATGTACATGTTCACAGAAAACCTCAGAAATAAAGATACTCAGTGTTTGGTAATTAAAAAATTGTCTAAGTATAGAATTTGGTCTACAACAATATATTGTTTTGTTTATAACTTGTTGCAGACATCATATTATGACTAGTAAAGTTACATGGAGATAGTATACATGTTGGTGATGATGTATATAACCTCATATGTTTGTATGGATTGTACGGATCAAAGATAATCATGTTTTGATGAAGCAGGACAATAGAATTGAAGGAAATAATTGTTTTGTTTACAAAATAATTACTTGTCCAATTAGGGCTGACATCCTAGATGTTTACTCTAACTTGGAAAAGTAAATTTTGGTCTTACCTAACCCAATAGTAATTTGTGTAAAGGCATGGTATTTATGCAAAGGACTTTTTGTGATAAGAAGTGAGCTTACAATTGCTATCTTGTAAGATTGTGAATTATGATGAGTGAAATTTTGAGAGTGATATATGTGAAGTTTTAAATGAGCTATCTGTGATCCAAGATTGAGCTAAAGGTCAAAGATCAGTCAAGGAAGGAAGATAATCGTAAATTACTTGTTTTAGCAATGAGCTCTTCTTGTAGTTGAAATTGCATGTTGGGTAATGGGCTCTTCTTGCATACATTATACTACAACTCCTTATAGGGTTGGAATCTCCTAATAGGGACTGCTTATACTGAATTTTCTCATTGACTCCTAACAGGGTCCATCCTCTAACAAGGAACTTATATATTAGTATATTATCTAGTGGATATCATCCCCACCAAGGTTTTCACTTGGCCAGGGTTTCCCTAGTTAACAAAATATGGTGTTATGAGTTATCTTTGTGCATTGCTACTATTACTATTCAAAATTATTTTATTGCTTTGTTATTCATGGTTTAAAGTAAGTAATAATATCCAGTTGGTGACTAAAGTTTGTAGATTACGAATTCACCCCTCCCTCTCAGTAATCCCTATTTCTAACAATCGGTATCAAAGCACAATTACTTTGAAGAGGCTTAACAGCTTAAGTAAGATCCCCAAGGATATGGAACAATTGATGAAGAACAAAGAAACATTGTGAGTGACCTTCGAGAAGAATTTAATGAAGCATTTGTGAAAGGAACATATATCTCAAAAGAAAAGTTAGATGATGATGAGATAGGAAGATCAAAGGCAATTGTTGAATTTGATTCAATTAAGTTGAATTAAGCTTTTCCACAAAATCAGAATTTGAGAACTTCATTCAGATGTCAAATTAGAGGTAGAAAAGTTGGGAAAAAGTGTATCCAGTTATGTTTAGATGGCACCTAAGCTCGCTTGTAATTTGGAGCTCATCTAAACAAGTTATGATGGAATTCAAAGTTACTGGTATTATAGTAAAGGTTAATTCTACAATAGAAGATGAAAAGTATGATTTTGTAGAGAATTTCATGATGCAAAGTCTTGAGGATGTTTTTCATGATGGAAGGAGGTTATAGTAAATCTTGGGTGACATTTGAAGATCAGATAGATGATCTTGAGCAGTTAATTGATTACAAAATGCAAGTAACAACTTTTTTGTATTTGTGAAGTATGCAATTAATGCAAGTTCAAGTTGATGAATAAATAGAGTACAGAATTGATTTTTTACTTCATTGCAAACACATCTGAACTAAAGAGCATTCAAAAGTGACTTGTTAGAGTGATTTCAAAGTAAACCATATTTTCAGAAAAAGGTATTTTATCATTTTTTCACAAATTTGTTCGATAAAAGATATTGTTTGATAAGATCATGGATATGTCAGTAGTACAAGTGTTGAGAATGAAGATAGACCTAAGTTTAAGATTGTTTCCGCAAAACCTAATGAAGGAAACTCTAACTCAATGTTATCTATCACTCCGAACAACATAGTTTATCTTGAAGACGTAGAAAGTTATTTGAATTGCAAGTTTGAGTCAGTTGGTAGTGAATTCATCAACAAAGATATGGAACTAGTTTTTAACCATGACATGACAATGAAGCCTAGATTTGAACATCTAAGGGAATTAGACTCATTTAAGTATCATTTCTATGTGAATTAGACATAGATGAATGGACTTAAATTATATTGAGTAGGATACATGATGGTAAATTGTGGATGTAAGATAATGTAGTTGACATTTCTGCCAACCTTATTCATGAAGTAACATGTCTTATCAAACAAGCTAGTGTACCTATAGGTGAGAAGTTGGTCAAGAAGAAAGTTGAAAGTTACACTAAAGCAATATATAATGGTAAGGCTATGGTGATCAACACCATCAAGAAAGATGATGTGAGATTTCTTAGTAGAATTATTGCTTATTAAGTTTGTGCAAGTTCTAAGATAGATGAACTTTAATAAGATTCATATATGAAACATATAAGATATGTGTAGAGAAAGAGCAAGTTAATCTTAGTGAAATACTGAGAATGCAACTCTTGGAAAACTTGGAAAAGACCAAGAGAACAAAGAATGGTGTATTTAGATTCCAATCATTGATAAGTCACACATTCTTTTATGTACTTAAGAGATTTCCTTACTTGTCAGTCACTGACATAATGAGTAGTGAAATATGCACAATGGAGAAGATTTCAAAGGTATGCAAAAGGCATCCTATAGACAAGATATTAGATAGTGGCAATCTAATAATAAGGAAATTTCAGAATGAAATGAAATAGAGATTTATAATTACACCTGCAATTGTGGATGGATTCAAGGAAGACATTTGTATCATGGTTGATATAGATCATACATATATTCAAGTGGTGGAACCTCGGGAGACATTTCTTGATCCCTTGAGCTATGAAGTGAATGACGATGTAGCAGTTGGTTACATTGATTTGTTATTAAATTCAAACAAAGACAAAGCAGAATATAGATTTGGCACATATGATGAGACCACTCAATATGCTCATCAAGCAACCTTAGAGAAGGCATCACATAAGAAGGTTGAATCAATAATGAAGAAGGCACTATCAGAGGCTGGAATGATAGAGAGTGAATCTAAGGTTGTAAGATAGATGATGAAGTAAGGTGTACTAAACATACAACCTTTGCCAGTATCAGTTGTTGAGACATCTTCGAAACAAAGCATTCCATATGCAGTAGTGTCTGATGTTCAACACAGTGAACAAAAAATAAAATCTGAGAGATTAGTTGAAGTAGTGTCTACAAAGACAAAAAGAGTCAAACAGTTGGCCACAAGACTGGGAAAGAGATAAAAAACATTGTTGGCAATTGAGTCAAGTGATGAAGAAGATGAGGAATAGGAAACTAAGCAAGCAGAAAAGGTGACTCCACCTAAGCAAGCAGCAAGAAAAGATTGGCAACCTTGGAAGCTGAAGATTGAGAAGATTAACACAATGATTGCAAATGAAGTTAATTTTGTTCAAATGAACAAGTTCTATGATTTGTACAACAATTTTGAGAAAGATCAAATAGATATATCTACTGTAAGATATATTATATCAAATAATCTGAAATTGAAGAATCTTGAGAGCATTATAAACCAAAAATTCTATGAGAGACTCATTGAGAAGAAGGCTCTCACAAGGGAAGAAGAACTTGAACTTTGGAAGTCTATGCTAAAAACCATTTGCAAGACTGATGATGAAGATGAAATAAAAGAACTATTGAATAACCTCGCTCCATATTTGAGGAACAAATTGAGGCCATTTTTATTCATGACTGGTGAGAAGGATAATTTGAGAAGAGAGATTATAGCAGCAATTAGTTAAATGATGTCAAAGTCACAAGCAACATCTCTTCCAACTCCTAGAACCTCAAAAGTGTTAGTAAGTGGTGACACCATGCAAATTGACCAAACCAATGTTACTATTAACATTGATGATACCAATCCATTTGGTGGTTCTAAACCAAATGAACTAGACACCAAAGATATTGAGGATAAGTTGAAACAAATTGAGGAAGAAAAGAGGCTATTGAAAGCAGAAAAGAAGAAAAAAGGGGAAGCCAAGTAGAAATTGCTCGAGGAAGATAGGAAAAGAAAGGAAGATGAAGATAAGAGAAGGATTGCAGAAGAAGAGAGGAAAAAGAAAATTGTGGAAGAAGAAAAATATTGGAAGAGAAGAGAGTAAGAGAGGAAAGAGAAAAGAAAGAAGAGGAAGAGAGAAGAAATAAAGAAGCAGAAAAGAAATAGAGGGAGGATGAGACTAAACCATCTAGTTCATCTACTCCACACTCTCTTGCTAGTTTATCTACTGATGATGACGATCAGATAGATCTGATAAAAGAATAGAAAAGTGAAGAGTTTACAAAGGGCATTAATGGAAGTGACTAATAAACTGCACAACACATTGGATGTTCATCACACAAAACTAGATCCTAAATAGAGAGCAGTGCTGGATACAATTGTTCACTTGTGTGTTGTCTTCGATGCTACACAAATGTCATATCAGTTATCAGATAGATTCTATCAAGCTCAATTGGTCAACAAAGTGAATTACAGAGTCTACCAAGTGTTCTTGAAAGTTACTCTGTGGAAACAGTTTCTACCGAGCTCACTTGGGCATCAAAGGTTTCTGTGGCAAAAGTCAATTTCTATTGAGCTCACAAGGTCAACGAAGGAAAGTTAGTGTTTACCGAGTTCACTCAATCTCCAAAGGATTTTGCAAAAGTCTGCAATGTTCACCGAGCTTCAGTTGGTTAACACTAGAAATCATTTCTGGAGCAGTGTTTACCGAGCAGGGTCAGCCAATGAAGGATTTCATTGTTTTGGGAAATAAAGTTTAATTATTTCATATAATGATTGTAGCTGACTGATGTAATGATTATTGGTAATTGTAACTTGTAAATGAGCTAACTTGACAATTTGTATGGTATAAATAAAAGGTCAAGATGTGAATTCTAAAGTATGAATGAGCAAGCATGTAAGTGTATTGACTGAGAAGAAGAAGGTGTGAGTGAATTTTGAAGAAGGATCAGATATCCTTGAGGAGTAGCAAAGATTTATTTGATCAATGAGGATCTAGCGAAGCAAAACTAAGATCTGTATCAACAAAATTTATTTGCATCTCATTCAGGTCACTTCATTGTTACTTTCTCACCATTGTAGCAGTGATTTCTAAATCTCTTAACAAAGTTGGTTTAACAGCCATTTTGTAAATCCTCTAACAAGGTGGACAATTCTATTGAATTGTTCTAAAGTCCTCTAGCAAGGCCACTCCTAGCAGGGTGATTAAATCTTTTAACAAGGTCACACCTAATAGTGTGTTTTGTAACCTTTAACAAGGTTGGCTCCTAACAGGGCTCACTTCAAAAGAGTGATAATCAATAGCTAGTTACTTGGAGGTTTTTCCCACATTGGGTTTCCACGTTAAATCTGGTGTCTCTCGTGTTCATGTTATTTCTTTTATGCATGCATGTTAAATCTTTGTGAATGCTTAAAGATCAGCAATAAGTTAACATACATCTACCAAGTTACAACATTTTTCTATGTGGCTACCGAGTGACAGTAGTAACTATTTTTTAAGATATCTAAGGGATGTGTGGATTTGTTTATGTGGTAATTGATTCACCCCCCCTCTCAGTTACTCCATCTATATTTCCAACAATTGGTATCAGAGCTTTTGGTGCTTGTAGGAAGGATTTCAAGGATTTAAGCTAAAGATCAGGATGTCTTACAAGAGGGAAATTCCAAGACTTAACAGGAATAACTTTTTAGCATGACAAGGTCTCATGAGACTCCATTTGGCTTCCATTGGAGATACAGAATTGAAATATCTTGACGAAGAATATACAACTCCCATTGGTACATTATTTGTCAATGATATTGCTAAGAAGAAGACTCATAACACCATGATGATAGACATTGCATCAACCCTAAGCTATGAAGAATTTGATGATGTCAAGGATTGCCAAACTATCTTTTCTATGTGGAACAAGCTAAAAGATATATATAGAGGTGATGATAATGTAAGAGAGCCAAAGCAGAAAGTCTAAGAGGACAATTTGATCAGATGAGGATGAGAGAGGATGAGAACATTGCTAAATATGTTAAAAGAGTCAAAGCAAGTGTTAGTGCAATCAAAGCTTCTAGAGGAGATATCAAGGATGAAACAATTGTAAGTAAAGTTCTTAGAAAATTGCTTCCCATTTATGCAATTAGAGTTTCTACAATTCAAGAAAGATGTGAAGAAAATCATAATATAAATTTAGAAGCCATAGTAGGAAGATTGACTACATTTAAGCTAGATAACTATGACAACTATGTTCTAACTTCCAAGAACATTGAATCAGCATTTGAAGCCAAGCTTTCACTCAAAGATAAGGGAAAAAAGATAAAGGATTCTTAGTTAGAAAGTGAAGAAGAATATGAACAGAGTTCTGATAGTGATCTTGAGGTGGTTGAAGCTTTGCTAGGAAGGAAATTTTCTAGAGGCAAAGGGAAATACAAAGGTAAAGTTCCTTTAATCTATTTTTCATGTGTGAAAATTGGTCATATTGCTACTAGGTGCCCATACAAAAAAAACAAGGATGAGAATAAAGGTCACAAGTGCAATAGCAAGAAAGACTTTAGATCATTCAAGAACAAAGGTAAGAAAACATGTTTCATGGGTAAAAATTCTAAGGATTCTGATAATAGTGAGGATGAAATTGTTTACATTTTTGTGAAAGATGAATCTGATAATGATGAGAAAGATAAAATGGCACTTATCTCTCATGTGAGAAAAAATGATACATGGATCATAGACAGTGGTTGATCTCATCATATGACTGGTGACAAAAAAAAGTTTGAACATTTTGAAGACTATGATGGTGCTAGTGTGAGGTTTGGTAATAATGAACCTTGTTGCATAAAAGGAAGAGGAAGAATCTCACTAATCAAAGAGCTTGTATGTGATAATGCCTATTGGGTTGAAGGACTAAAACACAATCTGTTGAGTGTGGCACAGCTACTCAATATTGGATTCAAAGTGGAATTCATGAATGGAAAAGCAAGACTGCTGGATGACAAAGGAAAGTTGATTAGATCAAGCATATAGACAAAAGATAACTTGTTCTATCTTGAACTTGGTGAATGTTCATGTTTTATTGCTCAAGTTGAAGAAAGTCGGTTATGGCACAGAAGGTTATGTCATGTGAATTTCGATAACTTGGTGAAAATAAGAAAATTTAGGAAAGTAAGAGGCATTCCTAGGATAGAGAAACCTAATGTTGGTCTATGCAAGAATTGTTATATTGGTAAGATGGGAAAGACTAGCTTTAAAAGTAAGAACTATCAGTCTGAAGAAGTTTTGGAAATTGTGCATATTGATTTGTGTGGAACCATTGGAATTGAGAGCTATACTGGAGAAAAGTTTTTCATTCTTTTTGTTGATGATTATTCTAGAATGATGACTATCATGTATCTAAGAGATAAATTAGAAGCATTTGAGAAGTTCAAATGGTATTTGGCCAGAGTAGAGAAAGAAACAGGGAAAAGACTGAAATTCTTGAGATTAAATAGAGGTGGTGAATTCATCTCCCATGAATTCAATAACTATTGCATTGAAAGAGCAATCAAAAGATAGGTATCAACACCTGGTACTCCCAAGCATAATGGAATTGCTAAAAGAAGGAATAGATCTATCATGGACTGTGCAAGAACTTTAATGATTGAAAAGAACATTGCTATCAAATACTAGAAGGAAGCTATCAGCATTGCAATTCATACCTTGAACTGAGTACAGTTGAAGAAAGACTCATTCAAAACCTCCTATGAGTTATGGTATGGTTTTTAACCAAATGTGAGTTACCTAAAAGTATTTGGAAGTAAATGTTACATTTTGAAAGAATTTAGAAAAGGCAAATTTGATGTGAAGGATGATGAAGGCATATTTTTGGGATATTCTTGCAAGAGTACGGCATATAGATGTTTGAATTTATCTGCACACAAAGTCATAGAAAGTGAACATGTGAAAGTTGATGAGTTTGCATAAAGGACTGAAGAAGAAAGCAAAAAGGAACCAGAAGATTACAGGAGATTTGTTTTATTGAACCTGATACAGTGCCAGATACATCTATCAATCAGGAAACTTCTATTCTCGAGTCCTTAGTAACCAAGTTGCAAGAAGCTCAAACCAAGTTGCAGGAACCCGAGTCACATTCAAATGCTACTAAGCCAATGCCTATCGATTCTAAAGGACCTAAGCAATAGTTAGATCAACCAGAGCCAGAAATTGAAACTCAAAATGAAGACAGTAGAACTTAGTCAAAAGGCAAGGAACCTATATTAGCCAAGTATGTTAGGAGACATCATACACCATATCAGATTATTGGAGACAAATCTAAAGGTACTATGACAAGAAGTAAGCTAAGAGGTATTTTTTTACATGTTGATTTTGAACCTAGAAATGTCAAACATGCATTAGAAAATGAAAGTTGGATTGAGGCTATGAATGAAGAGATAGAGAAAATGGAGAAGAATAAAACATGGACTCTTGTATCTCGGCCTAAAAATAAGAATGTGATTGGAACTAAGTGGTTATTTAGAACTAAGTTGAATGAATATGGTAAGGTATCAAGAAACAAAGCTATACTGGAATGTAAAGGCTACTCTTAAGAAGGAATAGACTATGGAGAGACTTTTGCTCCTATTGTAAGACTGGAAGCTGTCAGGACCTTACTTGCATATGCTACACACAAAGGATTTAAGGTATATCAGATGGATGTCAAATCAACATTTCTTAATAGTATTCTGGATGAAGAAGTTTACATTAAAAATCCTGAAGGTTTTATTGATCTAGACAAGAAGGACATGGTCTGCAAATTACACAAAGAATTGCATGGTCTGAAACAAGCCCCTACAGCATGGTATGAAAGATTGCATAACTATCTTATTCAGATTGGTTTTCAGAGAACTAATGATAATAGTAGCTTGTATATCAAGGAAGGACCAGATAACAAGATTGTTTTGGTAGAAATATTTGTAACGACACTTTGTTTACGGGAAATGATGATCTACACAAATAATTTTTAGAGCAAATGAACAAGGAATTTGAGATGTCAATGTTTGGTGAGATCAAATTCTTTGTTGGTCTTCAAATTTAGCAAAGTAAGAATGGTATCTACATCACTCAGTCTAAATACATCAAGGAGATACTCAAAAAGTTTGGTATGGAAGATTGTAAACCAGTTTGGACTCTTATATGTATTGGACTTAAGCTTACCAAGGATGATGAATCAAAAGAGGTAGATCAAATCTTATACAGATCAATGATTGGAAAGTTGCAGTACGTAGTTCATACAGGGCCAGATATTGCTCGTGCAGTTGGAATTGTAGCAAGATTTTCAGCAAAACCAAGAGAAAATCACATGATGGTAATCAAAAGGATCACGAGATACTTGAAAGGCACTGAAGATTATGGATTATGGTATAAATTTGGAAGTAATCTGGACTTGAAAGTGCTTACTGATGCAAATTGGGCAGGAAACATTGATGATAGAAAGAGTACAAGTGGAGGAACATTCTTTCTTGGAAAGAGGTTGGTTTCTTGGACAAGTAAAAACCAAAATTGTACATACCAATCTACAACAAAAACAGAGTATGTTGCAGTAGCAGAAAATTGTTCTAATATTGTTTAGTTCAAATAGTTATTGGAAGGCATGAAGGTGGAGATCAAAGAACCTGTGGTTATGTTTTGTGACAATACAAGTGCAATCAACATATCTAAAAATCCAGTGATGCATTCAAAAACCAAGCACATTGTAATAAAATATCATTTTGTCAGAGAATTGGTGCAAGATAAGGAGATCATATTGGAATATGTCTATACAAAGGAACAAATTGCTGACATATTCACCAATCCATTACCTAAGGATGCATTCTTGTATCTAAGAGGTAAGTTAGGGGTCATTCTCCTATCTGAAGCTCACTAATATGAAGTTTTAGTGATGCATCAACAGGTACCAAGTTGAAGATCTATCAGTTGATGCAGCATTGTCATGGAAACATTGCATATGAATCAGTACTCAAGGTACATTGTTACTTATTTGGCTTTTGTTATCTTTGGCATGTGTTGTCAAAGAGGGAGAGTATACTGTCATATCTTTCTAAAATTTGAATTTGACTATGGAGATTTTGTTGTTTGAAAAGAAGCTATGTAATTCTTTCATAGAGGGAGATTACTGCATTAGAGAAGCTTGTGGCATATAATCTAAGAGGAAGAAATGCTCTATCAAAAAAGACTTATTTTCAAATTTCATCTGCTATGACATGTTGTGTTGCCATCAATTCCAAAGAAGGAGATTGTTGGATATAATTGTTTAATTGTGTGTTGTCTTTGATGTTACACAAATGTCATATTAGTTATTAGACAAAGTTGATCGATCTCAATTGGTTAGCAAAGTGAATTACAGATTCTACCAAGCATTCCTGAAAGTTACTCTGTGGAAACAGTTTCTACCGAGCTCCCTTAGGCATCAAAGGTTTATGTGGCAAAAGTCAGTTTCTACCAAGCTCACAAGGTCAGCAAAGGAAATTCAAGTGTTTACTAAGTTCACTCGGTCTCCAAAGGATTTTGCAGAAGTTTACAGTGTTCACCGAGCTTTAGTTGGTTAACACTGGAAATCATTTTTGGAGCAGTATTTACCAAGCAAGGTCAGCCAATGAAGGATTTCATTGTTTTGGGAAATAAATTTTAATTGTTTCATAAAATGATTGTAGCCGACTGATGTAATGATTATTGGTAATTATAACTTGTAAATGAGTCAACTTGACAATTTGTATAGTATAAATAAAAGGTCAAGATGTGAATTCTAAAGTATGAATGAGCAAGCAACAAGTGTATTAATTGAGAAGAAGAAGGTGTGAGAAAATTTTGAAGAAGGATCAGATATCCTTGAGGAGTAGCAAAGATTTATTCGATTAGTGAGGATCTAGTGAAGCAGAACTAAGATTTGTATTAGCAAAGTTCAGTTGCATCTCATTCAGGTCACTTCGTTGTTACTTTCTCACCATTGTAGCAGTGATTTCTAAATCTCTTAATAGAGTTGGTTTAATAGCCATTTTGTAAATCCTCTAACAAGGTGGATAGTTCTATTGAATTGTTCTAAAGTCCTCTAGCAAGGCCACTCCTAGCAGGGTGATTAAATCCTTTAACAAGGTCACACCTAACAGTGTGTTTTGTAACCTTTAACAGGGTTGGCTCCTAGTAGGGCTCACTTCAGAAGAGTGAAAATCAGTAGCTAGTTACTTGGTGGTTTTTCCCATAGTGGGTTTCCACGTTAAATCTAGTGTCTCTCATGTTCATGTTATTTCTTTTATGCATGCATGTTAAATCTTTTTGAATGCTTAAAGATCAGTAATAAGTTAAGATACATCTACTGAGTTACAACATTTTTTCGTGTGGCTACCAAGTGACAACAGTAACTAGTTTTTAAGACATCTAAGGGATTTGTGGATTTTTTTTTGTGGTAACTGATTCACCACCCCCCCACCTCAATTACTCCATCTATATTTGCAACAAGCACAAGCAGTGCTAAAATCATTTGATGAAGAATTTACAAATCTACTAAATGTTGCAGAGGCAAAGGCTCAAATTTCCCATGATGCTAACTTTTTTAGCACCATCTATAAGAATATCAAGAATGAATTAGTTAATCTTGATACTTGTATAAAAGGACTTCAGAAATGCCAACAGGAAGGTAAAACTCTATATGTTAAGTGTACCTTATCATACAAACTAATTAAAGACATTGGTAGTTAGATAGAGTTAAAGATGAGTGAGCTAGAGACTTTGTCCAACCAAAACCAACATCCATCTTGTAAAGTAGATGATTTTGAGAGTCAAGTTACTAGTATTCACAGTGACATCAGGAAACTGGAACTTTGAAAAGAATAGATCTTGAAGAGAACTTTTGATTTCAGAGAATCCATTGCTCTAAAATTATCTTTTGTTGAGAAGCAGTTAGAGGAATGTATCAAGGCCAAGGACACATATTCAAACTCTCTGTATTTAGATCTAAATGTAGTTGAGATTGCATCATATGCTTTATGTGTAATTCTCACTTTACCTAAGTCTACCAAAGAAAAACGGACCAAAGGTATGGATAGTCTGAAGACTATTTTTTATGATTGTATGAAGATAATCTTAGCATATGGAAGGATAACAGTTTTGACAGTTTTTGGACAATATCTTGATATTTTGACCTTTTCCATTGATGTCAAAGGGGGAGAGATACAATGTGAAAATTGAATTATCAAAAGGAGAGATTTTTTGGGAGAGATAAAATGGAGAGAGATACATGTGGAAATTATAAAAGTGTAAAGTATATTGTAAGGGGGAGCATATATGTAAAGTTGAACAAGTTGTAATAGATGTAAGGTGTTGTTTACTTCTATTTTTTTCACTTAGCAAATTTTCCCTATTCTATTGCCATCAATGCCAAAGGAGGAGATTGTTGACAATTAGCTAATAGTGATATGTAATTTTTGTCATTTATGGCAACACATGATGTATATGTTCATAGGAAACCTCAAAAATAAAGATACCTAGTGTTTGGTAATCAGAAAATTGTCTAAGTATAGAATTTGATTTACAATAGTATATTGTTTTGTTTATAATTTGTTGCAGACATCATATTATGACTAGAAAAGTAACATGGAGATAGTATACATGTTGGCGATGATGTGTATAACCTCAAAAGTTTTTATGAACTATACAGATCAGATATAATCATGTTTTGATGAAGCATAATAGTAGAATTGAAGGAAATAATTATTTTGTTTACGAAACAATTACTTGTCCAATTAGGGTCGACATCCTAGATGTTTACTCTATCTTGGAAAAATAAATTGTGGTCTTAGTCAACCTAGTAATAATTTGTGTAAAGTCATGGTATTTATGCAAAGGACTTCTTACGATAAGAAGTGAGCTTGCAAGTGCTATCTTGTAAGATTGTGAATTGCGAATTGTGATGAGCAAACTTTTGAAAGCGATATATGTGAAGTTTTATATGAGCTATCTGGTGATCCGAGATCGAGCTAAAGATCAAAGATCAGTCAAGGAAGGAAGATAATAGTAAATCACTTGTTTGAGTGATGATCTCTTCTTGTAGTTGAAATTGCATGTTGGGTAGTGGGCTCTGCTTGCATACATTATACTACAACTCCTTACAGGATTGCAATCTCCTAACAAGGATTCAAAGTCTCCTAACAAGGATTGTTTATACTAAATTTTCTCATTGACTCCTAAAAAGGTCCATCCTCTAACAAGGAACTTATATCTCAGTATATTATCTAGTGGATATCATCCCCACTAGGGTTTTCCCTTGGCCAGGGTTTCCCTAGTTAAGAAAGTATGGTGTTATGAGTTATCTTTGTGCATTGTTACTATTATTGTTCACCATTACTTTATTTATTTATTATGCATGGTTTAAAGTAAGTAATAATATCCAGTTGGGGACTAAAGTTCGTAGATTACTGATTCACCCCCCCTCTCAATAATCCCTATTTATAATAAGGTGATTATTTTTGGAACCCCATGTAATCTGACTATTTTTAAAAAGAATAACTTGGCCACTCTAGTAGCATCACTAGTTTTCTTACAAGCAATGAAATGAACCATTTTTGAGAATTTGTCCATAACTACAAAGATAGAGTCATTACCTTGTTGTGTATGTGGCAATCCTAATACAAAATCCACACTCAAGTCTATCCATGGCCCTATTGGTATTGGTAATGGAAAACCCCATGTTTTGGGAGTGCCCTTTGGCTACTTGACAAATTCAACACCTCTCCATAAACCTAGTGATATCTTGCTTCATCTTTGGCCAATAGTACTTATCTTCCATCAAAGCTATTGTTTTATCCTTTCCAAAATGCTAGCCATACCATTGCTATGAAATTCTCAAATAATATTTTCCTGCATTGAGCCTATAGGAACACACAACTACTTTCCCTTGAACAAGTAACCATCTTGCATTAGATACTCACCTTGAATATTGTCTACATGCCCAGGTACTAGATTCTTCAACTGATCAACAACTTCCCAAAAGTCATTATCAGATTCATACAAGCCTTTGATTGTATCAAAGCCAACCACCTCTATTTCCATGATGGTCAAAATAACAACTTGCATGCTCAAGGCATCTACAACTTGATTTTGTTTGCCTAATTTATGCTTCAGAACAAAGTTAAACCCCTATAGGAAAGGGACCCACTTTGCATGTCTAGTGATCAATTTGTTTTGTATGTTCAAGTATTTTAGAGCAATATGGTTTATGTAAAACAAAAATTCTTTGGCTACTAGATAATTCTTCCAGTACCTCAAAGCTTGCACAATTGCATGGAATTCTATATCATATGTAGAATATTTCTTTTGCGCATCATTCAATTTTTCATTAAAAAAGGCAATGGGCTTACCTTCTTGGTTGAGTACAACACCAATGCCCACATGTGAGGCATCATAGTCCACTTCAAATACTTTGTCAAAATCTAGTAGTGCTAGTATTGGAGCTTTAGTGACCTTCTTCTTTAGGTATTAGAAACTCTCTTCAACCTCTTTGGTCCATGAAAATTCCCAACCCTTAGTGCAGTATGTCATAGGTGCTACAATGTTGTTGAAATTATGAATGAACTTCCTATAGAAAGTAGCCAAGCCATGAAAACTTCTCACCTTGGTGATACTACATGAACTACGCCATTCAAGAATGGCTCAAACTTTCTCTGGATCCATCTTGACACAATCTGCAAAAATGACAAATCCTAGAAAGACCAAGCTTTCTTGCATGAACCTACACTTCTTCAAATTAGCATATAGCTTTTCTCTTCTCAATACCCCCAATGTGATCCTCAGATTTTGTAGATCTTCTTCCCTATCCTTACTAAAAATTAGTATATCATCAAAATAAACTACTACAAACTTACCAATGTAGGGATGCAACACAGTGTTCACGAGTCTCATAAAAGTACTAGGTGCATTGGATAAACCAAAAGGCATAACCTTCCATTCATACAAACCATCCCTCATTTTGAAAGGTTTTTTCCACTCATCTCCCTCTTGGATGTGAATCTGATGATACCTGCTTCAGAGATCAATCTTCAAGAAATATGTCACTCCAGAAAGAACATCCATCATGTCATCCAAACGTAGGATAGGAAAATGACACCAGATGGTTATCCTGTTGATGGCTCAACTGTATGTGCAAATCCTCTATGTTCCATCTTTATTTGGAGTTAATAATGTTGGGACAACACAAGGGCTCATGCTTTCTTGTACTAAGCCATTTTGTATAAGCTCAGTCACCTGTTTGCCCAATTTTGCATGTTTTGTTAGACTCATTGTTGAGATAATGGGTGTTGCACACATTGCATAATATTGTTATTTTATTATGTAATGTTGTACCTAGATGGACATGCAACATGTAAAGATTCCCATGGAACATTCTTGATGAGTTGTATTGTAACATTGTGATAATATTTCATGTAATTATTTAATATTGGGGAAAAGAATTAAATGCCCAATATTAAATGTGGGGTCAGTGGGTTAGGTAGCACATGGTTTTAGCACATGGTTTATGTAATACCACTTAGTGGTTTTGTGGGACTTGCTACTATATAAGCAGCCACAAGGGTAGTTGTTGTAGGTAGAGTAAGAGTGACAAGGAGAAGACAAAAGGCAAGAGTCGAGCGGGACAAGGCTTGACAGGTTAGCCAAGGGAGCATTTGTGAAGGTTGAAAGCATGGCATGGGATGTGTGGATTCATGCTTGTTCACATAGTTTGATCGGTTGTGGCTATGGCCATGAAGGCTTCCATGGTTGTATGGCAATGGTATTTTTGCTAAATAATACATGGTGATGGATGCTTTTGGAGGCTGGGTTTTTTCCCTCAATGAGGGTTTCTCAGGGTATATCTTGTGTCATAATTTTGTGGGTATGTTTTCTATTCTCTTGCATGTGGATTTTAATTTCGTATTGATTTTAGATCTATTATGAGTTATGTGGAAATGGTTATA
Organism: Cupressus sempervirens; assembly: GCA_028749045.1. NCBI lineage: Eukaryota > Viridiplantae > Streptophyta > Pinopsida > Cupressales > Cupressaceae > Cupressus > Cupressus sempervirens. The sequence goes on along the minus strand of CM053788.1, from coordinate 347,565,803 downwards.
TTCTTTATTGCCAAGTTTCCTTACACTCATTCTATATGCCACTTGACTGGGGAGACTTGCTCATGGAATAAGATCAATATGATGTTAGATATCTCATTGTGGGGGAATTTCGTAAAATAGCTTTTCTAGAATAACATCTGAATATTCTTCAAACACTGCAGCTGCTTTTGGTGGTATAGTCAAGTCTTCCTCTTTCCCCTCTTGTACTACCAATGCATAACAACACCCTGTCACTTTCATCTCCTTGAAAAGTTCCTTTTTAGATAGCATATTTTCAGTTTTTCCATCACCCATGAGAGGTAATAGGAATACCTTAGATCCATCCTTCCAGAAGGTGTAAGTATTATTTTCCCCATTATGAATAACCTTTTTTTCATACTATAAGGGATGACCCAAGAGGACATGGCATGCATCCAACAGAATCACATCACACCATAGCTCATCCTTGAAGACCTTCCCTATGGAAAATTTAACAAGGCACCTCTTATCTATTGTGACTTCACTTCCCTTTTTAAACCATACAATCTGATAAGGATGAGGGTGCTTTTCACACTAGAGATTTAGTTTATCCACCATTTCTTTAGAAATCATATTCTCACAACTACCTCCATCAACAATTACTTGACATACCTTTCCCCCTGAGGTACACCTTATTCAAAATATGTTGGTCCTGATCCATGAATTGTCAATTCCTTTCTCCTCTACATCATCCTTGGCTGGAACAATCATTGTCCTTCTCATTATGATACTTTCTCCCATATCCAAAGATACCTCTTATTCGGATTCATTGTCAGCCTGGGCTAGGTTCACTCTAGATGGCCCTCCTTGATTTCTATCTTGCATGTTGAAATTGGAACACTCAAAATCCCTATGGCCTTATTCTCTACACCTAAAAAAAGTGAGAGGCCTTCTCTAGTTTTCCCAGCCTCTTCTGCTTCCATAGCCTCGACCTCGCTGAAATCCCTTCCTCTTTCTTGATTTGAAGGATCTTTCCTAGTGTCTATATTTTTTTGGAACCTTGAAAACTCTCTCCATGACCATTATTAGAACCTCCCTAAAATGGAGTTGAGGTACCCCTTTGACCACCTATATTCCTCTAGTTATATTACCTATTCTGCTTTTCTTCATTCTCAGAGCTAATTGGTAGGCTTCCTCCATACTATTAACATGATGCATGCTTAGTTCATCTTGAATAGAGAATTTTAGGCCATTCACATACCTGGCAGCCATTTTCTCATTATTTTCTTGATGCTCTATGCGCATGGATAGCTTGTACAACTCATTTGTATAGTCTTGCACTGAAGACAAGTTTTGCTTCAAATTCTAGAATCTACGAAAGAGGGTTTGTGAATAATCCATGGGTAAGATTTTTTCTCTCAACTATTTCCCCATCTTGATCCATTTCTTAATCTTCTCCTTGTCATTTCTAACTAGTTCCTTTTGTAGGTGATCCCACCATATCATTGCATGTCCTTTTAGTTTTGTGCATGAAAACTTCATCTTCTTTTCTTCTGTCATAGGCTTCAATTCAAAAAAAGTTCCCATCTCATTTAGCCAATCTATTAGTTCTTCTAGCTTAAGACTACCAGCATAGTCTGAAACATCAATCTTTATTGCTTCACTTTTTCCTTCTAAGGCCTTGAAAACTCTACCTTCATAGCTCATTTTTCCCAATCTTTCGTCTACATTTTCTCTGTCTTCATCAAATTCATTTCCTCTTTGTATTCCTTGATTATCTAGTCACTCATTGAGTCATTCAATCTCCCTCTACATATCTAGTGCCAATATTTGCATTGGTGTGATGCCTCCTCTTCCTCTTCCTCTTCATCTCCCAGCCATCTTATTGCTCTAATACCAAATGATGTAACCCAATCTTGTTAAAGAATAATTTAGAAAATGACACAAGACGAATGTTTCAAAATATCATAACTCTTCATTAAAATTATCACAACTCTACTTTACCTCTACAATGAAAACAAACACCTACTTATTACAATTCCAAAATTTTCCATATTTGACAATTTTTTAGGAAAAACATATTTTTCCATTTTTGGTAATTTTTAAAACTCATCCTATGAATCTCGATTTTTCCCAAGAAAGGCCCCCAACTAAGGCAAGATGAATTGCCAACTACTCAATGAAATCAAAAATACGATTTTAGATTTATTACAAAAATGACTTTCAAAAAAAAATTAAGAAAACACAAAAATCCAAATTCGAAGGTCAAGATGAGATTTCAAGCTCCCAGAAAAATGTAAAAACAATCACCTATCAAGCTGAGCTACATTGACAATCTAGATAACTCCTAATGCAACTTCTATAAAATGTCAGCCAAAACCCAAATCCAAGTCAAAAGCTATGACCCCTGAAAGTAAATCTCAACCAAAACCCACATCTAAGAAAATAGCCTTAACCCTCAGATGCCCCTGCATCAGGAGATAGAAACAAGACTTGCCAAGTTTGTGCATGATTACATTGATGTAAGGAAGCTCTATGAGGATGATCTTAGAAAGAGTCGAGTCTGCAAGGAGAAGATTGAGGAGTTTGAGGCCAAGGTCCAAGTGTTAGAGGCTGAGGTCACTTCTCTTAGAGAACAACTAGTAAATGCAGAGCAAGTGCCTACTATAGAGAAGAATAGAGAACAACATAGTCAAGAGCAGTCATCCAAGGTCACAACAGAGATAACAACACAGACAGATGAGCTAGAGGCAAGGTATGCAATAGAGCCTAGAAGAATGAGCATTGATGCTCCACCTCAGCAAGGAGATGAGGTAAGGAAATATGTCCTTATGTATATGATTGGCCATAGGCTTGAGTTTATGAAGAGCACATCATAATAGGCCCATACATTGTATGTTTTTTTACAAGATGCTAAGCAATTTTGTAATGAAGCACTTTCATGGCTATCACCTACATTTAATATGTAGAGGCCATATACTCAATTCTTAGAGAGATTTATTATGTTGATGGCTAAGAAGCTAGATTTTCCTGATAAGATAATCACGGTGAAGGAGAGCCTAGAGATAATTAATGAATTCATTGGTTTCTTCACTAAGAAATTACAAATAATACAAGGAAAGATGAGAGTGTTATCTCAGGGAATTGAGTCTTGCATGCCACCAATTTTGGATAGTAGCAACATTGAAAGAATGGCATGAATGGTCTGATGCATTCAATGCAATATTGACTCAAGAGGCCACAGTGGCAATTTCTAAAGATGGTAGTGATGCCCCTTCCATAATTTTATTGACTGCCTATTTAGAGATGAAATAGATTTGAATAAGTTCTCAGTGGAATCTAAAGCCATAATGGATGCTAGGTGGACAAAAGCCATGAAGGACCTAGAAGAGGATAAAAGCACAGAGTGGCCCACCAAGTAAGAGATTTATGTATGGGAAGCGGTGGGAGAAATAAAGGCTCTACCAGAAGGAAGCAATTGAGAAATAATTGAGATTAAAGGCAATCAGAGATTAAGGATAAGATCAGATACACTAAGAAATTCATTAGAAGGATAAAACTCTCATAAATATGCCTATTAAATTTTGAGACTTTTGAGGAAACGGAGAGCAAAAGAAGACGAAGTGGATTAAAATTAAAGTTGTTGCAATAAAGTGTGACCTGCTGACTTTTCAACTACCTTCCTAATTTTGGATCAAGTGCGAGAGAATATTTTTTGAATGTCTTTTTGTATATGTCTTACCTTTTTCTCTTCCATTAAGGTGATGACATGTGTCCTCCTTCCATTTGTAGCTTGTTAAAATCATTTATAAGGATTTCCAAGATGTGGAGTAGAGGTTGGAAGTTTGTATATTTTTCAGTTTTATGTTATTTTACAGTTCATCCAATTTTAGTGATTGTATGAATGTGTTAATACTTGTGGATTTGAAACAACAATGAATATCAATGATCGAATTGCCAAGTTTTGAGTTATATTGTGAGTCTTTATTTAGTGTTGTATGTATTTTCAAAGGAAATTTTGCATATCTGTGTATCTGAATTTTGTCTCCTTCCTTGCAAATCTGTGATCTTGAAATTGAAATGAGCAATGTTTTTTCAATTTAATGCAATTCAAATAGATTGTATCTTTTATTGATTGTTTTTAGTTCCAAGAATTTATTAATTGCTTTCAGTAAGTGGTAGTGTTTTGGGTATATAGGGGGGATATGATAAGAATGAGATTAAGAGTTCACTATTGACAAATTTAATAGCAATTCAATTAAATAGGTCTAAGATTGTTGGTTTTGACTCTATATAACAATGAATAAGGTACTGATCAATTAATTTTAGTTGCAAGTTGATGATTTATATAGTTGCAAAATATACATACCAATCAAAATTAATTTTCCATTTTATGTAATGAAGAACTAAATTTTCTGGTCAACCCTTATTTTTAATAGCTTTCCTCTTGATTATAAGTAGCCATTATGATCAAGAAGCTTACTACAAATCTAAGAAGAAATTGTGACCAATATCTACTATAAGGGATAGGTTTGAAGGAAAATGTATCAATAAGTAAGTGTCTGAAGAGAAATCCAAATCATCAATCACCTTCATATCCCTGAGGTTCACCCACCTTGGCCCCACAGAGCCTACAGAGTAGGGAATATTTTGTACTTTGTTGAAGTTGGTCTAGAGCTGAGATTAATCATACCAAATATAGGATCAGGGTAATCCTTAGGTTTTTTTTGTCTTATGTATTCTGGTATTGGGTTTAAAGTACCTAGTAGTCTAAAAACCAACCAACTGGTATGATAGAAAATATGGATTTAAGAATCAATTACTTTCTTAATATTCACAAAGATAGAAAAAAGAGACCAATTTCCACTTGTTGCAAATAAGAGCATTATGTGTTTGTAGTCGGTGACAGTTCTTTATTTATTTGGTTTTAATTTGTCATTTTTAAAGGAACAGAGTAGCAACTTATATCTTGAATTTTAATTAAGAATTTGAGTTTGGTGGGAGAGGACTTATGAATGCAGTTGAAAGAATTCAAATGTGTTCAATAATATTGTTACATAGTAATCATTCTTGCATGAAGTCGATTCTTGAATCCACACTGTCTTTTACAATGAGACGTTTTAAGAGTTTGATGGTTGAATTAATGTAGTTTCCATCCATGATATTAGTTTGAAATAATAAAATAAACTTCCTCATTTGGGAATAATAGAATCTATCTCCAATTAATTTAGTTTTAGATTGCTTTCCAAGATATGTATTGGGTTTTTATCAATCTGCATGTTATTACATATGCTTTATTTTATTTGGGCTATAAATTTTAATTTAAATAAGGGATAATAAGAACACAAAAGTGGTATGCACTTATTGATTTGGATTGAGAATTTCTTGGACCCCCAACTCTTTAATTTGAAAATCAAAATCTGATTTAAAATAGAACTAAAAATGTCTTGAAGACCATTTCAACTCATGAGAATTAAATCTCCTTTGGAAAAATGGATTTAGGCAACGGTTTAAGGGAGTGTAATTTTTATGTGGCTAAAGAATTTAATGGGAGAATTTTCAATGGAGGTTTCTGATTTTAATCAAATCAATCTAATTTTGCATAGAGGTTCTTGATATATGTAGATCTATATTAAGAAATAATGAAAAGATGGTCATGAGTAAGTTTTCACATAGAGTTAATAGCGTCCCTCATGGTATTTGTGAATCTATGAAATTGCATTTGGAAGATTTTGAAAGATTTTTTAGCTTCTAAATTTTGCTTTGTATCAAGTAGATTTGACATCAATGACAAGATAACAATTATTCCAATTGTAGTTTCCAACATAAATCGTTTTACAACTTTTAATCGCAAGTTCACAATAGTTTAGATCTTCACGCCTTAACCAAATTTGACTTGCACAGTATAAAATAAATTAGACATGTATCATCTTGTCATGAAGCTACATATATTTTTTCATGCATCTTGTTATCGTGGTTCATAACCATTGTCAATCTTTTATATATTCACCTAGGTCTGGCCCTATCTTCCTAGACACATGGAAAGAGGTTGTAACACTGCAAAGAATAAAATAACATGAAACTTCTAATCACATGTTTACAACCATCATTAGTATTTCTAATCCTTCATTTCATCTTGTTTTCACATTACAAGCTGCCATGGGTAGTGTGTTTAGTCACTAACCTGCAATGAATAATAACCCTACAACTTTCCATCGTGGGTTCATGAAAACCATTAGATTTCCCTATTTTGGACCAAATCTAACTCATAGAACAAAGGAATTCCAAAACATATGGCAACTCATCACTGATCTGCAATGAATAAACATTGTGCATCTTTCTATTGTAGGTTCACAACTATTGTGCATCACTAAATAACATGTTAATACATAGAACTGATGGGTCCACTATTTTTGGAAACTACAATTGGAAAAATTGTTATGTTTTCATTGGTGTCAAACCTACTGGAGAGACATTTACTAACAATATAGAGTGCAATACCAGTTGATTAATGAAGAGCATTTATGATGTAGCACGAGGAAGGAGTATCCCTAAAGGAGATGTCCTAGCCCCTAGTAAATAACCACATAGCAGAAACACAACACAAGATAATAATTCATGACACTTTATTCATGAAATAAATGATTACATGTAATGTATTGGGCTGTAAGGTCTTCCTAGTTATAGCCAAATACAAAATAAGTAATAGTTCTATAAGATCCCTCAAGATCCACCCCAAACCCTAGCTATTCTAGATTCATACTCTAGTAAAAATGCTTATGCCCACCAAGAAATCTCCTTATTTTCCAAGCCTTAGCTACTAGCTCTTTAATTTTTTCTCCTTTGCCACATCCTCTTCTCCAAGCTAGATGATTATCACAAAAGACTCCACAAGACCCCCTACTTATACCCAACTAAGCCATAGGTCAGCCTAGCATGTTAAAAATTAAATAATCCCTTGCATTAAATGCACATTTAAGCCACAAGTTAGCTTACAACAATAATTAAATACAACCAAATTAAATGCCAAGGTCAAATCACACTAAAAACTAAACACAAAAAACTCATGCAAAGTTAGAACCAAGACATGATTAAGCATCAAAAAACTATTTCTGAGTATCAACAATAATTAGGTTCAGTTAGCACATGAAGGAACACTCGGTTAATACTATGAACTCGATTAACACTGTAAACCTGGTTAACATTGTTGGTTAACACTAAACTTGGTTAATACAAAAAGTTAGTACCAAGTTAATACTACAACTCGGTTAACATGATAGGTTAATACTCGATCAATATTTCAACTTGGTTAACATGATAGGTTAATACTTGATTAACACTACAGCTCGGTTAACACGACAATTTAATACTCAGTTAACATTGCATCCAAAATACTCAGTAATGACTAAGCCTTACATATTTCTTTGAATGAGTTCCCTACCTCCAAGGGCAAAATACTCCAACATGCAGGATTGCTAACTACCCTAGGATGCTCTTGCATCAAACACCCTAGGTGCAAAAAGATATTCTCAATAGCTGGAAGAACATCTTTTTGGATTCAACACATATATTTCCTCCAAGTCCTCAACTTGCACAATCTTTCCCTTGTTCCACTTCTTCTCTCAATGTTCCACAAGTTTTTCATTCATGTTGATCTTTAACCCTTTTAGAATCCTTCAATTCAACTCAACTACCAATACTCAGGTTCCTCTTACCAAGATCTTCATTCTAAAAAGGAATTAGGGAATTCTTCTTGTCACCTTTCTCAATAGTAATCACATTCTTGAAAAAATCATTCATAGCCTTACAATCATACTGCTAAGGTCTACCAAGAAATATGTAACAACTACTCATATCCACAATATCACACAACACTTGATCCTTATACGGCCCAATCTGAAAATCGACAAGACATTTCTTCCTCACCTCTAAAGCATGTTCATCTTATAACCATCCAATCCTATAAGGACAAGGATGTCTCACTCTTCTCAAACCAAGTTTCTAAACCATCTCCTTAACAAAAAGGTTGTCAGTACTACCACTATCCACAATCACATTGAAAACTTTACCACCAGACTTACAATGAGTCCTGAACAAATTAATCCTTCTATAATATTCCAGTATCCTCTAGCCACCTAGTACTTGCCAGACTAGTAAATTCTATCCTTGATCAATTTTACTGATATCATTTTCAACATCATTCATAGAAACATCTCTTCTATCACCAACCTTAGGAAATTCATAAGCTCTATGTCTTTCTTCATAACATCTAAAACAAGTACCCTTAAACTCACCTCTACCTGTCCTTCTATTCTAATCAACAAGTTTTGGTTCATCTTTTGCACTTGATTTTGCCTTTATTGAGTAGTCCTGCTTCTCCTTCCCTCAATAACTACCTTGATGTTTCCTCTTTATCTTCTCTTTTACTCTCAAAGCATACTTATAAGCATCCTCAATTGAAGTAATATTCAACATACCAACCTCATCCTAAATATTGAAACTCAAGCCATTAATATATCTAGCCACCTTTTCTTTAGACAACTCTCTATGCCTAGATCAAATAGTCAACTTGTAGAACTCCTCTCTATAATCTTTGACAATCATATCTTTTTGCTTCAAATTTTGCAATCTCTTAAACAAATCAAGCTCATGATCAATAGGAATGAACTTAGCCTTTAGTTTAGTCACCATCAATCTCCATCCCACCTTCCTCTTCTCTATCTTACTATGATTCCTTCCATCAAAGAGAAACACGTCCCTTCAGTTTAGTCTATTCCAACCTCACTCTAAGTGGATTTCCAATATCCTCTAGCTCAAAATATTCTTCCAATTCTCCAATCCAATCAATTAGGTATTCAAGATTCAAAGTACCTAAGAAATTAGAAACCTCAATCTTATGCTTCATCTTTAACTAAGATCCAGGTCTAGAAAATTGACCAACCTTATCTCCCATAGATCTCTCCACATGATAAGTTCTATCTTCACCACTCAATCTAGCAACCTCAAAGTCTTTAGTAAATTCCTCATAACCATCTTTAGTACCTACATGTTGAGGTACACCACCTCTTGCACTTATGATCTTAGCAATCATATCACTCTTTATCAGTGCTATCTTAGATCTGAATTCTACTTTAATCTTCTCTGTGATCCTTGCTTCCAAATCATCATAGAGATCTTCAATCACCGTAGGGTCCAATTTTCTCATAGGCATTTTCCCATATTTTCACAAATCCTCCACAGCAAATCACCAATATCCAACCTTCAATCAAATAATCCCCACCCCAGATCCTAGTACAAACTACCTGATCTTTGAAAATTTGTCTACATGCTTAGGAACAACTACACTCTGATACCATCTGATGTAATACAAGGTAGGAGTATCTCCAAAGAATATGTACTAGCCCCTAATAAATAACCACATAGAGGAAACACAAAACAAGACATAAGATTTGATACCAATTCATAATACTTTATTCATGAAATAATTGAATACAAGCAATGTGATGGGCTATAAGGCCGTCCCAGTTATGGCCAAATATAAAACAATTAATAGTTCTAAAATATCCCTTAAGATCCAACCAAAACCCTAGCTAGTCTAGATCCACACTCTAGTTAAAAACTCCAAGGAAGATCTAAAATTATGCTTGCAAGCCCACCAAGAAATCTCCTTATTTCCCAAGCCTTAGCTACTAGCTCTTCAAAGTTTTCTCCTCTACCACATCCTCTTCTCCAAGGTGGATGATTGTCACAAAAGACTCCACAAGACCCCCTACTTATACCCAACTAAGCCACAAGTTGGCCTAGTATGTTAAAAATTAAATAAACCCTTGGATTAAATACATGTTTAAGCCACAAGTCAGCTTACAATAGAAATTAAATGCAACCAAATTAAATACCAAGGTTGGATCACACTAGAAACTGAACACAAACAACTTGGTAAAAGATGGAACCAAGACATGATTGAGCATCATAAAACCACTTCTGAGTATCGGCAACTATCAGGTTCACTTGGCACATAAAGGAACACTCAGTTAACACTGTGAACTCGGTTAACACTACATCCAAACTACTCATTAATGATTGAACCATAGATCTTTCTTTGATTGAGTTTCCTACCTCAAAGGAAAAAATACTCTAACATGTAGGATTTCCAACTACCCTAGGATGCTCCTGTATCAATTTGAAAAGAGAGATGATTAGATTAAGTAGTGAAGTTGTTGATTAAAGAGGAGCAAGTATGTTAGAATTAAAATGGGCACTTGATTAGTTAGTATTTGAGAAGATAATGTTTTTTTAATCATTATATGAAGTGAAGAAGATAGTTGAGTTGATGTGTAGAAGAGAAGACAAGCGTTGAGTAAAACATTAAGCTTGACTGAGTGACAGTTTCACTGGGTCAATGAAGGAGATCAAGCAAAAAAGTAAGGAACTTAAGAATTGCCCGAGTAAATAGTATAAGACAAGTGAGAGTTATGGCTGAGACAGATGAAGAAGAAAATGTAATAGTGACCGAGCATGTTGAAGATCGAGCAAGCCAGTGTAATCCAAGTGAGACAAAATAGTAGAGACTGAGTGATGACCGAGTGTTAGCATGTTTATAGTTTGTGAAATAAATAAGTTTAAGGCAGACATAGTTGAATTTTTGGATTAGTCAAAATACATAGATGAAAATGATTGATGAGCTAGCGTATTAAATGAAAAAATTGAGTTTTTTGTGTGATCAAAGGTAAGGATCTAAGGAGAATTTTCTAGAAAAATCAAGAAAGGAATAGAAGGAAAAAAATGATGGATAGATTCATTGAATGTAACAAAACCTTAAGATCTACAATGATTTTTAAGTGGAAAAAGATCATAGCTACCTAATTAAGGAGGTATAAGAGATGTTTTCTAAGTTGGTTCATTGTTGATAGGCAATTTTGTGGAGAATCTATGAAGAATAGAGTAACAGAGGAAAAATGTGAAGATTGGTGAAGTTTGATTGCTTGAAGGGTTGCAAAAGAAGATCAAAGAAGGAGATAATAATGAAATCTAGTCAATGAACCAACAAATGAGTTGAATGAAGATCTGAATTTTTAGAGTGATTTGTATATGAGCATATCAAACCTAATTGTTACTTTTTAACCATTATGGCAATCAAAATAATTAAATCAAGGTTGACCCAACAATCATTTTGTAAATCTTTTAATCAAGGTGATATTCTTGTGGAATGATCCAAAGTCCTCTAACCAGGCCACTCCTAATAGGGTGATTAAATCATTTAAAAGGGTCACACCTAATAGTGTGTTTTGTAACCTTTAACAAGGTTGGCTCTTAACTGAGGTCACTTTAGAAGAGTGAAAAGTGGTAGCATGGTACTTGGTATATTTTCCCAAATTGGGTTTCCACATCAAATCTCAATGTCATATATGTGTGTGAATGTTATATGTGTGATGCATGTTATTTATTGTTAGTCAACAAATATTGAATAAAGAGTTAAGTAATGAATCAAAATATTAAGGTGATGATGAGTCTCTATATGGATTGGGTGGTCTTATGAGATTTATTAAGTTTTTTGAAGTTAGTAAAGGTTGAATTGGTACATCTGGACCTAAGGATAATTGATTCATTGCCCCTCTTAGTTATTCTAAACATTCTAATAGTTTAAGATAGGTGTTACCAAATAGGAGCTTGCTACATAGAGTAAAGAACATAACCTTATTGAATACCTTATTTGGACCTAGAAAATGATTTACACATGTGAAAAAGGACTTTAGGGCCTGTTAAAAGTAATGACCAATGTGATATTTAAAATATTAGAGGATTGTGACTTTTCTAGGGAAATAAAAGGGAACCCCCTACATGATGATCCAACCCAACCTTTAATGACATGAAAATAATACCTTGGAGCAGGAATATCAAGTTATAACATTAGGAAAATACAAAGGCCCCTTTCTAATGATGTGACAACCCTTCATTAAGTCATTTCAAAAAGTAATTCAAAATTTTAACATGGTAAGGGTTTTTGTGGGTTTTACCTAGGATTTTTTACAATTAGACAAATTTCATAGACATGAGACTATGCAGAAACCCGATTTTAAAACCAAGATATGACCAATTAATGACACAAGTCCAAGTTTTTGCATTTCACTAGAAATAGGACTAACAGTGGCTTTGTGTGGAGATTATGATAAACTTGTGTCCATGCAAGAACCTCAGAATCTTTAGGTGAGCAGACTGTATAATTGATAATTTGACAACCCAAAGAGCACTAGGAAAAACTACAATAAAAAAACTAGGGAAACACTTAGGTAAAAAAAATGTACAGAGAAAGAACAAGACTAAAAAGAAACATACCTATGTACAACTTTATAAGGGTATTTTACTATTCATGGAAGAGAAATACCTTCAATAGTACTTTGGTAATTTTCATGAATAAACAATTACAAAAGGTTCCCTAATCATATATGAATCCTCCCCTGACTTGTCATGAATCATATATGGAGCCAGCCAAATTGGGACAAATTTTCCATGCTTACCCTTATCCTCCAATTTGGCATTCCAAAGAAGTACCAGGTCATCTATCTCAAATTTTCTTACAATAGATTTATTTCCATATAAGTGATTCACCTGCAATTGCAACTTTGCATTCTTAGCAGTTGTCTTCTTTCTAGTCTCATCCAAATCAAGGATGTCATCCAGTCTATCTTGCATGTCATATGTCACACAAGGATAACTTTAGTGGCTAATATTCACCAATTGGCTAATCTCACTCATTAGGGACACCAAATTTGGCTATTTTTTTAGACTTTTGGGGTGGCCATGTCGCCTACACTTTACAAAAATTAGGTCCCATTCTTAGGCTAGTCGACTATAATAATACAAAAGTATTTTTATTTTAGTGATAAATTTTCCAATGAAATTTAATTTTTTGATATAGTAAATTAAATATTTTTGCCTAAAATTTTCAAGGCTTATCTTAATTGATGGTCATATTCACCAATATTTGGTAAAAAATCATAGATTTGACATGTTTCTCTATTTCAAAGACTTTCCATAAAACTTTTTGTCATTTCTCTCTTTGGCTTCAAATAGATTTGATTGGGGACACGTGTCTTTATTTTTGGGACTTACTTTTAAAATTGGTATCATTTTAAAAGTTTGGCCCGAAATAGGATTTAGACCATTGATTTAGGATCATCTAAATAATACAGTTACTACCTCCAAAGCATCATTCAATAATCTGGAGGGAAACTATCATGATAGAAGTGGGCTAATATAAACTTCAAGTTTGATAATTAATTAGGATCCATATAATAATAATAATAATAAAATCATGGTTTCTAAGTATGTGTACTTTTATCTATAATTTTCATCAAAAATGAAAGATTCACCAAGATTTTATAGAATTTTTATATGTTTGAAAAAAATTGACAATAAAATTAATTTTTTTCCTACTAAAAAAAAAGAGACATTCACGAATAGAAATTAAAATTCCCCCCCCCCCCCCCAAAACTAATGTTTGATTTGCCAAAATTTTATACTTTTTTTCAAAGGGGGGTTTCTAAACGTTATCCCTAGTGTCTCATCTTCATCATATTATTGGACAAATTAGTATATTCCAATTAAGTTATTTTGAGGTATTCTTGTATGTATACTATAGACCAAGTCAAAAGATGCACAACCAATAGCCTTTTTTATTTTTACTCTATCTTCCCATAATGCTAAAGGTAATTTGGAATTCTATGCTCTCTTATTCTCATCTATGATTATTTTGATGATCATCAACATGCTCTTATTGCTAGAGTATGTGTTTCCATTCCCTTGAGGGTGGTATGGGGAAGATGTGGATCTGGTAACTTTATACTTGTCATAGAATTGTAATTACTCATTAGACCTAAAATACATGGCATTATCTATTACAACTTTCTCTAGGTAACCAAACCTAATGACAATATTGTTCAAGATGAAATCAGTCACTACATTACTAGTTGGTCTTCTATTTAGGATAGCCTCCACCCATTTTGTGAAGTAATAATTTGCCACCAAAATCCAAGAATGTACCCTACTTAACTTATTTGCAATTTTACCTATAAATTTTATTCCCCAATATTGAAATGGTGTTTTCACCTCTATTGGTTTCAATGGAAGATTTATAGAAAAAATTATCTTACCTAAAAATCTTTGGCATACATCATATTTCTTTACCAACTTATTGGCATCCTTAAACAACATGAGCCACCAAAATCTATCTCTTATCGCCTTATGGGTTGTAGTCTTTTCCATGTAATGACACCACAAACCCCACGATGCATCTCATTTAGAATCTTTGTTGCTTCTTCCTAGATTACACATTTTAATAAAATACCTTTTGTATTTCTCCACCATAGCTTCCCTATGACAATTTCATACTTAATTTAACGTAGCTCCAACATCTTTTCTCATTTTCACTCATCCCAGTAGGGTATTTCATATGTTGAATATAATGGATGAAATCTATATACCAGCTACATGAATCCATATTACATAAATATGACATGTGATCATCATCTATTTGATTGGAATCTAGATTATAATATGTCATTAGTTTTTATAGGTCCTAACCTCTAACAAACTTGGTGATCTAGACATCTATATTAAATTCTTGAATCCTATTGATACATTTTCATCTTTATCCTAAGACCTCTTGCTGAGAGAAAAATCCATTCACTGTTGCACTAGGGATAAATTTTATTATTGTCTCTCTCATTAGGTAACACCTAAATGCCTTTATAGCCTTTACCAATGTTTGGGATTTTTTCTCATTTATATCATACTTCAAGCCTGCAACTTGGAGAGATTTTGTAAACAAACCAATGGGTTGCTCAATTCCCTCCTCAATTTCTTTGAACAAGACTATTGCAACTTTGTGAAATGAGGAAAAGGAGAAAATTTGCATTGGCTTTCTATAATTGGGGATCTTAAAATAGGTGTGTACTTGATGGCCTCCTTAATGTTCTAAAATGTTATTGATGGCTTACCATACTACTTGATCTCTACTACCTCACTGAGCATCTTCGAAATAGGTCTATTTATCGATACAAAGTTAGTTACAAATCTCCTCAAGAAGTTGAATTGTCCAAAGAAAGAATAAATACCCTTTACATTCTTGGGCATTGGGATCTTATTTATGGTTTAAAATCTCTCAGAGTCTATCCTAAATCCTTCTTTGGACACCAAGTGACCCAAAAGCTTACCTTTTGTCATGTAAAATGCACATTTCCTTGGGTTCAAAGAAACACCATACTCCAAAGCCCTTATAAATATTTTCTCAAGGTGTTTATAGTGCTCCCCTTCCTTCTTGGAATATGCAGTGAGATCATCTTGGTATACCACCAAGAACCTATTTGTAAAGCCTGCAAAGGCCACATCCATTTTTCTTTAAAAAGTAATTCCAACATTAGTGAGCCCAAATGGAATTCTCACATAGAAATATGTCCCCCAAGGTAAGGTAAATATAGACTTATGTTGTTATGATTCCTCAACCAAAACCTAATTGTAGCCTAAGAACTCATCCATCATTTACATTGACTCATAATATGTTACTCTCTACAACATGGCTTGCATATTGGTCAAGCCATAGTTGTCTTTTAGTGATGAAACATTTATGTTTTTGAATCCAACACATGGTCTGATGTCTTTTTTCTTCTTCTTGATGAGAACTAGATTAGAAACCCATAAGGAATGTCAAGTTGGAATTATAATGCTAGCATCCCTAAGCTTCATCAGCTCTTCTTGCATCTTTGTAGCAAGAGTTGGATTAGTGATGGAGGAGCATCCTTGGTTGGCTTGTAATCCTATAGGGTGGTGTGGTTTGGCCTTGGAGTTGGGGAACTCAGTCAAAGAAAGATGTGTGACTCAATCACCAAAGACAGAACTCGATCATTACTGGGTAGTTTTTTCTTTTTGTGTTAACTAAGTGACTTGGTCAATAAAGGCATTTGACAATGCTTAGGGCACTCGATGTATATTGTGGCTTAGTTTACAGTAGGAACTCAACAGTAGTGTTTCCCAAGTTGGCTCAATCAATGAAGGGAGCTCTATTATGCTTGGTGGGTTGTTGATATTTAGTGGAGGTTTTTGATACTCGGTCATGTCTTGGTGTCTATATTTCTCGAGTTGTCTGTGAGCCAACCTTTTTGCATTTAATTTGGGTTGTATGTATTTAATGAGTGTTACAGTCAACTTGTGGCTTATGCATGTATTTAATGTAAGGGTTATTTTATTTTTTAATGGAATAGACTGACTTGTGTCTTAATTGGGTATAAGTAGGGGTGTTTTGTGGAGTCTTAAATCATCATCATCCATCTTTGAAAAGAGGATATGAAAAAAGAGTGATTTTTGAGAGAAGGGCTAGTAGAAAAGGCTTGGGAAACAATGAGATTTCTTGGTGGGCTTGTGAGCACAAGTTGAGATCTTCATGGATCTAGACTAGCTAGTGATGGGATTCAAGGGATCTTGCAAAACTATATTTGTAATTGCTTGTATTTGGCCAATACTATGAAGGCCTACAGCTAGGCACATTGCATGTAAACAATTATTTTATGAATAAAGAGTTGCATTTGGTATCATATTATGTATCTTGTTTCTTTTTTTCCATTGCATTTTTATTTTCAAGGATATGGATTACCTCCAATAGGGGTACATTTTGATCTCACTGCATTAGTTAGTTGGCCTTTGCTTCTGCCTAAATGGTTTGGCATTTTCTTTCAATGGGAGAACATGCTTGAAAAGATCTCCTCTATAATCCTTTAGATCATCATAAGACCATGCAAAGACATGTCTATACTTCCTTAACAATTCAATCAAGGATTTTCTTACCACATTGGATATCTTCTAACCTATGTACACCATTTTAGGGGATTCATTAATACCCAAGTTTATCTCCTCTAACTCCTCTAGTTTCTTGTCTCTTACATATGATTATACTATATCTTGATTATCAAAAATACTTTCCAACATAGCCAAGCCTTTGTAAACCATTTTTTTAAAGTTTAATCACCTCATACCAAAAATGGTCCTATTTCCATCTATGGTCTCTACAAGTGCACTATAGTGAAGTTCTTGGCCATAGTGTGTACCTTCATAGTTGAGAAAATACAAGATGTCTAAATCATCATCAAACACCTGCCAAATTTCAATATTATCTCAAATTGAGGGCGTGGTATGTACCTCAACTCTTAACACTCCTAAAAAAGTCATATCATCTAGTTTTATAGCCACATTTACTAGTAGGTCTGCCCTTTTGTTATTGTTTGTCTCCATCCACACAATCCCAAAGGCATCAAAGGATTCAATCTCATCTCATGTTTCATTTATATATTGTTTGAGCCTTTTATTTTTTTATTCATATGATGATCTAACTTGTGATACCACTAGTTCAAAATCTCTAATTGCATGTAGACACTTTATACCATATTTGGTAGCTAACCGTAAAGCAAGGAGAAAATCCTCATATTCAGAAATATTATTAGTACAAGTGAAATCTAAGGTGAAATAAAACCTAAATATCTCATTTTCTAGTGAAATAGGTAACACTCTAGCACCAACACTTTTAGATTTGACACCATCAAATTACATAGTGTAGAAGTCTCCCTTTTTGAAGTCTTTCCTTACCTCTTATGTCATTGGTGCAAGTGTTACTTCCTCTTCCAAAATAATGACCTCTTCTCAAAAAGAAATGATGTATGTTTCTGTAATACCCCGCCAAGGGATCCAAAGAATTAACCTAGAAATTCACTAAGTTTGGTAGCATTTTTTTATTTTTTTAAAATATGAAAGTAAATACCACATATAACTTATGCACCATAGCGAAAGCAATAGCAATGTCCATCTAAGAGTAAACATAACATCCATAATAGATTACATTCTTTAAGGATCCCTTAACGTTGAATTACATCTAAATCAACTAACATTATTGAATCCATCTAATACCACATGAAATAATAATGATAATTCCAATGTTTATACATTACATTTCTAAATGCTCAATCATCCACTGTACATGTCATAGGGTATGAAAAGCTTAAAAGAATATACATATGTGAAATAAGGTACATCATCCTATTCTAACCCATGATACATCAAGGTAAAGATAATCACATGGTACATCATCATAGAAGATATAAACATCCATCATAAAGATCAAACAAAATAAACTAAGTTCATGGTTCCTCCCAACCGTAAATAGCATCATTAGACCATCATGGGCCCTAGCCATCCCTCCGTGCATAACATTCCAAATCATTGAAGAAATCATCGGTATTAACATAGTAGGAATGTCACTTCTAACACATACTACATCATATGCAGAAGATGCAAATAAAAGCATAAGATAACATCATCTATTATATGTTAATCATCAATGAAAGGATACATATCCACCATTACAAAGAACACATCAGCCACGATGTCTCAATGAATCTCAAATGATAAGAGTGGAAAAAACACTACCACCTGACCGCGTGGTACCTAAGTGGTCCACTCCCACCATGCTGAGGAGATAATCTCAAGTCCCAAACAGGCTAACCAAAACACATAGCATAAATCTCTATAAGTCTAGGAATCCTAAAAGTATACTAACTCAAAGGTTCCATCACACAAAACTGACATCTAATTCCCAGAGGCACACAAAGACATGTAGGAAGCTACTATGCAAGTGGGAAAGTGTCATCGCATATATCATGTACAAGTTACCCTGGCAGTTAGCTAAACTCCACGAGTCCATACTGATCCTCATATGGCCACTAGTATCCTCTCATACTGACAAGGCATACTATGGAATACAAGGTTGCAACCATGCGTTCTCTCTACTCCCATCCTAGTCTGTACAAGCACTCAAGGCATGGGCGAGAACCAAACAATTATCTTTTTAGGTTCATTTAGTTAGTATTAGGTGTGAATGTTTTCACTTTTTAAACAACTTACAATGAGTTACCCTGGCAGCGTCTTAGGGCCCCGGCCCCCATTGTAAGCCACTTCTCGACACTACAAGCATATAACCTACCCTAAGCTCATAGAATCATAAATCTCAAAATCATAAAAGATAATCCATAATAAGAACATCAAATATGCATAAAAGCATCAAATCTCCATGAGCAAGCATCCATAGAAAATCATGACCACAACAGCTCTCTATTGGCAACTGAAGCGTCACTGATAATCAGAAGTATCCATTGGTTCTCAATAACCAAAATATATCTCAAATCATACTGATCGAAGACTCCAAAATGGTTGAGTCAAAACATGTCACAACATGACATCATAAATCAACATTTCAGTCCCATCATGGCAACTAGAAAATAAACCAAGGATAATTGATTGATGACTCAAAATGATTGGGTCAAGTGTCTCATAAATAAGAATCTCAACTATAAAAATCAGTAATTACAAACATTACATAGAGAATTCCATCACATAACCATGGTTGGGTTTATAAAGATCAGAAATAAGACATCATCACGACATCACAATCATAACCCCCAAGCCTCTGGTAGACGTCCTATAACTGGTCAACACTAGTCAACCCAAAACCCAAAAAAAAATAGCATAAAGAAAACACAATGCAAGCACATGTTTTGGTTTTGCTAAAATTACATACTTGAATTTAAATGTGGAGGTCTCAGATTACGTTTTCCAATCTAGACATCAAGTGGAGAAATTGCACGTTTTACCTAACCCATGTATTTGTTTTATAGATAAAAGTTTCTCCCCAAAACCATTAGACTCAATTTTCTAATTGATTTAATAATATTTTGTTTATATAAACTTTGTTTGAAAAATGACATTCCCAATGAGTCCAATATTATCAACAAAATTTGCATATTTCAAAACTTTGATTTATAACACGTTCTAATAATTAACCTTAATTAAACTAAGTTTAATTAAGTTAATTATTAATATCTCTTCATTTTAATAATAATTGATAAATTATTATTCATATTTTTAAATCATTTATCTTTTACAGAATGGTCCATCTATACAAATCATTTTAAATAAAATAATTATTTATAACTAATATACATATACTTATACTTATACTTGTGTGTGTGTGTGTGTGTGTGTGTGTGTGTGTGTGTGTGTGTGTACACACACACACACACATACATAAATATATATATATAACAATTGATAAATAAAAATTGATTTCCATATATTACAATTAATAACCAAAGCCAAAGGCAAATTATATTAAGTCACCATCGATTACATATCGCTAACACGAGCGACCAAACCCGTCGTAGGTACCCTGCGACCACTACCATAAAGGCAGTACCTTGTCACGGGTACACTACATATGCAGTTACCCTGTGACCCGTTTAATAAAGAACAGTGGGGGAAAGGGGGGGGGGGGGGGGGGGGGGGGGTACGGGGTATAACCTGCCCCTCCACACTTTATTATATACATTTTTTTTAAAAAATCACATAAAATGATTTCAATATTGTTTTTAATAAAACGTTTTCATGCGATGTGAAGTTTATTAACATAAATCTCTATTGCGATTTAATATCTGAATATTCAATATATGTGTATATATATATATATATATATATACATATATATATACATATATATATATATATATATATATACATATATATATACATATATATATATATATATATATTTACATATATATATACATATATACATATATATTTACATATATATATATATATATAGATGTAAATATATATATATATATGTAAATATATATATAGATATATATATATTTACTATATATATTTACACACACACACACACACACACACACACACACACATATATATATATATATTTACATCTATATATATATGTAAATATATATGTATCTATGTATATATATATGTAAATATATATATATGTAAATATATATATATATATATATATATATATATATATATATATATATATATATATATATATATATATATATATATATATATATATATATATATATATATATATGCAAATTCAAAAATATAAACATATATATTTTACAATGAGCATATACACAATTTATTTAAAGATGTCAATTTTCAAAATTTTCCTATAAACTATTTGATCTCAAAATATGTTCAATAAATCATCTAATGAATTTGGCTACAATTTAACCCTAGCCCCATGTTTTTTTCAGATTTATGATTATAATCAATTTTAACTACCCATATTGAGAATGCATACAACAAAAATAGGTAAATCTTCAGAAGACATATGGAAGACACGAAGAAGATAGGAAGTACATGATGCGGAAATAGCTTAAGTAAAATCACAAGAATCTACCTAGATTTTGATGCTAATTTGCTCTTCCTCAGAAACTCGCAGAGCAAGCTCCTCCCTTCTCTAAAGTTCTCGAGTCCTCCAATTCTCCAAAATGCTCTCCAAACGCTATGTCTAAGCTTCTAGGAATGCCTGAATATGAAGAGCTCCCAGGAAACTCCTAGAATGTCTCTAGAAACAGCTAGAAGGTGTCACCAACTAAGCATGTGTCTTTTTCAACCTTCTAGATGAGTCATAAGGTTGTAGACACCATGTGCTTAATTGATGCACTAACCCCCGTGTTGTTGACATATGAGAAATGAAAAAGTGTGTTAACTCCTAGGCAAGCTTATAACTCTAAGTTAATTTTTTATAACTTTCATTATTATTATTTATTTATTACTTTATTATTATTTTATAATTATTATTAATTTCTAATTTCTAATTTTCTTTTATTTAATTGTTTTTCCTCAATTAATTCTCATTTAATTAATTATAATCAAAATATCAAAGATCATGATATTATATATTAATTTTTTTAAATAATTAATTTATTAATTAAATCTATTTATTAAGACTTAATTAATAGAAAATTCACCATAGACCTCCAAGATAAATATGAAAACCCATCATAGAACAATTCACACAAAATCAATCTCAAGGGTTAAAAATCATGAATTATGTCATCCGACACATTTGGTGGGTAAAATATCCAGATACTTGTCCTACCTCACTAGGACAAATGGTTTAAGGGTTTGGGATTTGGACTTGAGAATTTATCTCCCTTCTCTTATCATTGAGATAGTGTAATAAGTACGCTCATCCTGGCAATTCAGGGAAGTCGATACTCGGTACCTACAACCTGCATAAAAACTATGCATGTATATACAATATATATAATACTAAGCTAAACAGGCAATGGCAGGAAGTGGTGCATCGTGTAGATCCTGACTAAGAAGGTGACTACGACTCCCTTCCTTAACCATATCAGAAACGCCATACAATATGAAAAAACATGCACACCATACACATGCAAATATGGGGTAAGTATCCATAATAAAGCACATGAGATAATAAACCATCTAACTAATCATCAACAATAACTGAAAGCAATATAATGATCATCATGCATACATGAAATGTAAAGTCTAAATGATCTCATCATATACCAACTGAATCCATAACATAATGTCTGATAGTCTCAAAACAATACCACTAATCCATCAACATAAAGCTAGTCTAACATAGTCTGATAATAATAACAACAATGTCCAGAAAAGATGTGAACGAGGGCAGACACTACAGTTTCCAAGAAGAATTTCCCATCATTGTTAATGATTCATTTGATCACATGTGCGACCCTTTTCTCCCTATCTACTTTCACATCTTTATCACCTATGTGTAAAGTGGCAAATGATAGGTCACGCTGCAAACTAGACCCCATAGAAGTACTCCATTTTATTGACACTAGCATACCATAATGAAGAGGGATATTTGCTATCAATACATGCATAGTTAGGTCATTTTCTAGGTAGGAAGCCAACTTATATGGAAGTGCACAGATGGTTCCTATAACAGGGACCTCTCTAGAATCTAAAGCATAGCACCTTATTTTCTTTATGTCTACTTTCAAGCTAAGGGATTGAATAATTTTAAATGGTATGATAGTATTTGAAACATGTGAGTTTATCATACAGTTTTTTAGTGTCTTACCATTAAAAATGAGGCTCTAGAAGAAAGGATCAATATTTTCAATGTATGTTGCAGCAAAATTGTCTAAGTACATTCAAGGAATTTGGGAAACTACCCCTTCATCATCCTTTCTTTTTTCTAATTGTTACTAAATTTTAGCATTCTACTAAAATGTGATAGACTTATACAATTCTTGAAGTGATTTTTATACACTTACAATTTCAAACTTTGCAAAGTGTCAGTTTCAATGTTTCATTTTGAATTATGACATGACTAAATCATACAATGTAAAAATATAAAAGAAGACTTCTTATTGTTTTACATTTACATAATTAAACGCGCAAAGGTATATTATGATATACATTCTGCATTTTGAAGTGCTTAATTTCATTCACTAATGAAAGTACAAATATAAAAAGAGGTCAGAATACAATTGTTCCACAACAAGCTTTGGGTTGCTTTCAAAACAATACATCTTTCATGATAATTTTGTGAACATATAGAAGTTGAGATAATAGAAAAAAGGAGGGAAGATTCTCCATTGGCTGGTAATGGTACATGGATGGACTATTGACTAGCATTGATTAGAGCCATGCATCTAAGATGTACTTGCAAGAGGAGAATAAATGGAATCAGTCACTAATGACTAAGCAATGAAAAAATTCATGCCCTTTTTCCTAATAAATTAACCTCCATACATTATAAACATTACCATAAAAGATTCATTTCAATAGTGCTATAAACATAAATCATGAAGAAAATAAGGAGAGTGTGTTTTATCTAACGAGTTGTTAAATGTGTAGGTATTGTATGCCTAAAATATGGGCACACTTCTATGAGTCATTATATCCAAGATTGCTCAAAAATGAGGTCTCCAATGGCAGCTCATAGCTCTCTATTCATGGAGTGCAAGGGTTTGTAATGGAGGCCCTTAGTTTGACCTAGTTTGTGTCCATGCAAGTACACCATGAAACAAGAGATTCAAGGATCCAAAATGCATGCAAATGGAGATGAAAACTAATCTATATGATAACAATGCAAGAAAGGAAGTCTAATAACAATGCAATACTAATATATAATATGAAAATGCAAGGATGAAACCTCATGATGGAAGCCATGGATGCATGAGAGAAGAAGACAAGAAGATAGAAGTTCTCCACAAAAAGCTTTAGTATTCAAACTCCTTTAAAAAATCACTCTCCAAACCTGTAGCATAACAATAGCATAATAATGGATGTCCAAAATGAGGAGAGGGCTCTCCCTTATAAAGAAAAATGTGGAAGTGCAAAGCTTCTCACAACTAATATGGGATAATAGAGTTCGATCCATGTGAGACAAAATTCCACCAATGAGAAAAGAGGAGAAGAATTAAATGAGGGAAGGAAAATGGAATTTATTTCATTTTTATTTATTTCATTTCCTTTTTCACGTGGGATTTATTTAATTAAAAGGGAGCAAGTTCTTTTAATTAAATAGGAAATATTTAATTAAATTTAAAGAGAAGTTTTTTGCTTAATTAATTAAATGTGGATAAATTTAATTAAAAGAGGGGTTTTCTTTTAATTAAATGGGGACTTATTTTATTTAATTAAAAGGGAGATTTTCTTTGAATTAAAAAAAGACTTAGGATAAAATGATCAACCTTAGAAAAATAAATAATCGATTTTGATCAAGGAAATTGATTTAAATTGATTTAATAAAATATTGCAAACCATTGATTCAAGAAATTTGATAAATTGATAAATTGAATAATGGGGAGCCATAGTCTAGGGGACCATTTTAGGGTGCATACAGGTACAGGTACACTAATCACTTTCTATACCATGTAAATAAATATCTAATATATCAATTATCATTTTCTTTTCATTAGGTAATACAATGAACAAATAATAGTGATTAGCAATTATGAAACAAATGGAAGGGTGAATCTTGTGGTTCAAAGAAAAGGGGTAATCGGATATATAGAAGGTTGAGTTTAGAATGCAAGATGAAGGCGACATTTATCATTTATTTATCTTCAAATATTAGCATAAACTATCACAATGAAACCTAATTCAAAAGGTACAAGATATTTTTAGTAGTTGGCATGAGTGTAAAGAGCATATATAGAGAATTGAGAATATCAAATATATTATACCAATTTTAAACAATATCAAAAGAGCATTATTAGAAACTAGAACAACGGGTTAACAAGGAAGCGAGAGTTCAAACAAAGGGCAAATACAAAGAAATTTCAGTCAAAAAATAAATGATAAATAAATCAAGAATGTCGCCCCAAATGTTTAAATCATGATTTCCAACAAATATAAATAGAGAAAAATGCCCAGCGAAAAGAGGATCAGTAGTGATATATGTTGAGTTAGTATATTACAATATTGCAAGTAGTGACTGTACACTCGAAAGTGTCCCACTCTAAACCCTTCTATCCAAACGATTCCATGAGTTGGAATGTTCGGATGCCGGCTTAGAGCTTCCTATCCATGGAGTGCAAGAGAGTATATTTCAAGAATAAGAAAGCTCTCAGATGAGCCTTAGAGATACTCTTCTTGCTAGTAAACCATGCAATGGGAGGTTCCAAAGACAAGATGCAAGAATGCAAATGTCTCAAGGAGTTCCTCAAGAATGGAATGCAACTAAAGATTAAGCTAGAATGAATATGAAAAGTGTAGCTATTCTAAGAATGGATGAGAATGTTACAAAACCAACTATTAGACTATATGATTTAAGCTACATGTAAAAATGAAAGCTAAGCTAAGCTAGAATGCCATGATGCCATGGATGAGAGAATGTAGACAAGAAATAGAAGTTCTCCACAAAGCTCCAAAGAAACCTGTTAGAAAACCTGCAGCATAACAATGTTCAAAAGATGGATTCTTTGAGGGGGAAAGCTCTCTCCCTTTTAAAGATGTACGAATGGTAGAGATCAAGATGAAGATGGTGGATGATCAACGATGGAATTCGAAAATAGGAGTGATCCATGTGCACACACAAGTCAACCAATAGAATATAAGTTGACTTGTCACATAAGACAAAAAGTCTCACAAGCCTTTTCTTTTAATTGTAAAATAGAAAAAGGACTTTATGTGTGCACTTTAAGTGGGTTAGAAGAATGGGGTCTTTTATTTAATTAAAAGGGGACATGTTCTTTTAATCAAATAATGAACTTAGGATAGCATAGTCAAACTATAGGTTATAATCAAATAAATTGATTATTAGCAATTTGGTCTAGGTAAATGATTAAATTAATTTAGCCAAAATGTTGAAAAGGGGGCTAATAGTCTAGATGACCATTTTTAGGTGATTACATTTGCCCCTCCTTGACTAATGTTTTATCGATCCGGGAACACATTATGTCAAAGAAAATTGAAGCCAAGTAGGCGATGATAGATATAGATGTCTAATTTCGAAGAGTGAAATGCAAAAATAGATAGCAAGTCCTGAATGCACAGCCTGGTAGCAGTAGTACTGAACACTAGGAAGATGATGTTAGGATCTAAAAAGAATTCTAACACCTAGCAAAGTGAATAGATCGAGAGAAAGTGATAAGGTCAAACAAATGCTCCTAAGAAATAGATAGTTGTAACAATCAGCAATAGAGTATTTTTGCCCCCTCGGGATCGAAATTGAAATGAGGTAAGGGGACATAGAAACAAGCTAGATATGAGAAAATTGAGATATAGCAATGTCTGATATGACAGATAAATGATTAGAACCCAAGAATGACTATAAGAAACTGATGAAATGCCCTAGTTTGACTAGAGTTGACCTTGAAGGATATAGCATAAAAATTAGGTCAAATCTAGTAGAGAGATGATTTAGATGTGAAAAGGTGAATAGAAGTAGATATGAAGCATAGAAATGATGAAGTCATGAAGAAATGAAGATGCCTCAGTGATGATTTAGAGATTAGACCTCAAAAGGTCAGCTAACTGCTCAGAAGAAAGTAGAATTTCAAAAGACAATTTTGACCATCAAGATGAACTCAAATTTGGATTTCGATCCCAAAAATGAATCTAGGATGTTGAAATTATTTAAGAGGTCAAAACTTTATATAATGTGATGATAAGATAGAAAAGAGATGAAGTGAAAGATTAAGAAGGTGAAAAGACATGAACAAGAAGAAAGTAAAGAAATATATGAAAGGAGTTAGCTGATATGTCCACAAAAAAAATGAAGAGAGAGCTCTCCCCATATGCAAGAATGCAAGACTAATCTAGAAAATGAACCTAAAATGCAAGCTAATATGCAAAGTGGTTTACTAGCAAGAAGTGCATAACATTTAGACTCTTAATTTCATCATTGAGCATTTATTAGGGACATCATGAGATCATACAACCATCACTAGTATAACTATGAGGATATGAATATGATTGATATCAGATAGGTATGTGGAAATCCAATCTAAACATCAGAGACATGTAAGTCAATATAACTACATGATTAGATTCCCTAAGTTTAATTTAGCAAGATTACACCTGTATCAAGGCATAAGCGCCAAGATAATCCCTGAGTGCGGTCTTGCAAAACAGTCAAGGATGATACATTTGTAAGTCAACATGTTGGATAGGACAAGCATAAATGCTTACAACACTATAGACAAACAAAGTATACCCATAAGCAGAAATCAAGAAAATATGTCCCATGCCCCCAGTCTTCTAGTCAATGACATCCTTGAAAGACTATTAAGGAGGGAACACATGGCAAAGAAATCATCATAGATAGCACACAAAGTAGATAAAGGTCAGCATAGCTCAGTCGTTTAAGTGTTAAAGTGCGTGTGTGTAAGTCACTTGGCCATTTCTTCAAGACTTGATTCTGATAGTGAGAAATATCGCGACATCGGAGACCATAGGTAAACTATCTGTAAAGTGTTAAAAAAATACTTGATGTCAAGGTGGGGGAAGTGTTGAGAAACACTATTTTGTGAATTTTCAAAGAAACCCTAATGCACAAGAATACCTCAATAGGCTAAGCAGTTGTGCCCCCAAGACGAGGACAAGAAACAATTCCAAGCTAGGAAATGTGTAGCAAAATAGGTGATTGAGACTGATAGACAAAGGTGCAAGGGTCTCAAGTAGCACCTATTTCCAGATTTTCACCACTTGATAGATTTTTTCAGGACTTTAAAATTTTTTTTTGTATTTTTGTATTTTTTATTTTTTTGGTGATACATCAAAGTTCCTATTGCTAGGTTTTTACTAAGATGATCATTTTTCAGGACTTTTTTTGATTTTTTAGTATTTTTTTAGCATCGTATATGATTTTTTGGATTTTTTAGAAGGTTTTAAGAGATTACTAGTTCTCGAGCAAGATCACATCATTTTCTCCCAATGTCTAGCAAGGTATAGGATATGATGGAGCAACGAGCCAGTGGATAAGCAAAGAGGGATGAAAAAAGAGTATGAAGCAAGTGAAAGTGATCCTCAAGGACTGACTCCTCAAGAGTACCCAAGCTAGGGAAAGAGGTGAAATAGTCATATGAAGCATGTTTTGGATAAGCGATGGAAGTAATGAGCAAGATAGCATGTAGGATAAGCAATGAAGCCAACAAGTGAGATAGCATGAAGTGTGTAGTCCAAAAGAGTAGCCATGTCAAGAGACCTATGAGAACCATGTTTCATTTATTATGATCAAGACCAAGGGGTCAACTAGATAGTATAGCAATGGGATAGAGCAATAAGAATAAAGCTCAAGATAGAGGCTATGAGTGAATGGGAGAGCACAATAGAAAATCTCATGGATAAGATAGCCAATATGCAAAGATAGCTCAACATTGTCAAGATCAAAGAGAGAAGAGGGGATAGATGGATGATGGAAGAATTACGCATGATGCCTGTTTGCCAAGTTTTCATCATGGTACTTATCCAAGGTGCCACAAGAAGTAGTTTTCACCATTGGATAAATTTATTTCTCTTTACTTTTGCTACCAAGGTGCCACAAGATGTGGTTTTCACCAAGGCACATTTTCATTTTTTCATTTTTTTTTTGAATTTTTAGAAAGAGCTCAAGCTTTTTGAATGTAGATAGTGCTCCTCTAGGAAAGATAAGTCATGATAAGCCAAGACCATAGAAAGGTATGCTCAAAGATGTTGATAGGGTGATGAAAGAGAAATGGTAGTAGGAAGAGTATATGGAGGATAAGAGTTCATGTATAGAAAGTAAGTGTAAGCTTTAGAGGATTTCATGAGGGTAGCTGAAATATTGAACAAGATCAACATTGACACACACCTTGAAGGGTATTGGAATGATGGAGGAATCATGGATGAAATAGCTTGAGATTTAGATGTATGAGGTGGTAGAAAAGATTTGGAAAAAAGTGGAGTGGAAGGCTTTGGAATATTTTTAGGAAGATTTTTGGAAGAAGATGGAATGGAAGCCTTTGGAAGCTTGAATGTCAACTTTGAAGTATTTACAATATTCAAGTCTTCTAAAAGAGACTTGGGAATCCATATAGCTTTAGATTTTCCTTTGGATACTTCAAAACACATTTCTTCAATAATGGGTTTAGGAACCCATATTTTCTTTGATTTAGCTTTTTTAATAGTGGACCTTTGCGGTCTCTTTTGTGCATTCTCCTTCTTAGCATTCACATGTCGATTAGATGGTACATAGTGATCTTTCTTTTTCAATGGATTCTTATGTTTATTCTTACTTCCAAAGGACTTGGGATTTTTGGATGAATAAGGATGATATGACTGGTTTAGGTGGATAGATGGGTGATAATTCATCAAGGATGAGCGTCTTTGTTGATCTTGAGGTATGATAGGAGAGCTAGGGAATGAGCTAGGAGTGGAAAATGTAGAAGATGAAGGAACATAAGGTCCCAATATAGATGGAAGGTTTGAAAGCTTTAGCTTAGATGGATAAGGACCAAGGATAGATTTAGAAGATGCAAAGGGATAGTGGGAAGGGATATCAACATCTTTAGAGTGAGCAACATGGTAAAAGCCATCAACAAACTCATGAGTAGCTTTGATAGGAACAACATTTTTAATAGAAGCACTTGAAGCTTGAGCACAATTTTGAAGTGGATGTGGAGAAGTAGAACATGAGGGGATGCTTTGATCTTGACAAGTAGCTTTGGATAGCATATGAAGAGAACTTTTCTCATAATATTCAGTAAGCTCAAGGGAGATAATGGAAGTGGTATCTTCGTCATACTTAGGAGGTGGACAAGATATAGGATATGGAGGGGAAAAATCTTGAAAGAGATGAAAGGGTGCTTGATCTTGATCTTTCTTGACATTTATAGCTTTTTCTTTTTGAGAGTCCTCTTGACATGGAGCCACTTCTAAGGACAAGGGAGAATGAAGAGTGAATGGAGTAGTGTTTGGATTAGGAATAGTAGTGCATGAAGGTTGAGTATGTTTAGGATTAGTAGCATGGAAAACATTTTCAGCCAAGTGAAGGTTAGCTTGAGTTTCTTTTAGAGATAGCCCTTGAGGATAGGCATAGTGTACGTGAAAAGAATTAGGTTCTTTATTTGATAAAGGCATGTTGGAAAGCTTTGAAGTTTTGGGAGATGCATGAGTGTTGGAAGAAGTGGAAGATGTAATGGAGCCACTACTAGACATAGGTTCATCAATGTAATCTTGCTCAAGAGAAGTATCCTCAGCACATGAGTCACTAGAGGTTCCAAGATCAACAATCTCATCATCAATTAGATCTTGGATTTTATGTTTTAGCTCAATGCAATTCGAAGTACTATGCTCATTATGTTGATGATAAGTGCAATAGATATCCAAGAATGGGTTTCCATATGAGCTAGACTTAGGTAACATGATGATCTTATTGCCAAGAAGTTTTTGCAAAGTGTCATCATAAGAATCTTCCAAGGGAGCAAAAATTCTACTAGAAGTATGTCTAGGATCTTCTTGTTGTTTCTCAAGTGACTAGAATGCATTCATGTCTTCATCATTATCTTGGTCAAATATAGGTCCATCATGAAATTTTGGAATAGGCTCAAAGTAGGTATCACTTGCTTGTCCTCTAAAGAGGTCTTTAGATCTAGAAGATGAAGACATTTGATGTCTTGAAGTAGAGCATGTAGACCTAGAAGAAGAGGATGACCTCAAAGAAGGTGACTCACATGTATGTAAAGACCTTAAGGAAGATTCATGTAATGATGCAATCTTCTCCTCTAACCTTTTCTCAAGTTTAGACTTCATTTCTCTCATGCGCTTAGAAAGATGAAGGTAAGAAAGATCATTTGTCTCTTCTAGTTCTTTGTATTGTGCATATAGATCTTGAAACTCTTTAGTGACATGGAGGATATCATGATCATCTATATTTGGTTGAATTTTGGTAGCATAAGGTTTAGATCTCATAGTTTTAGATGCAAAGACAAGCATAAAAGAGCCTAGAAGATAACTTGATGTTGAAACTATAGGAGGTAGAGTGTTCACTTGCCAAGATAGTAGAGAGAGATTAAAGTGACTTGTCAAACAATATGTCCAAGAAACTTACGACATGAATGACTCAAGTCAATAGCTAGGCAAGATGCCCAAATAGCCAAATAAATAGAGCAAGCAGGGTGACAAGTGAACAACTTTCCCAACCCAAGAGTGTAGTCAAGAAATCAAGGTAACCATTTTAGCAAAAGGATAACTAGCAAGCATGCATAGACCATGAAGACAAAAAGACCAAGAGCACTAAGACCAAAGAGCCACTTTAAGCATGTTCAAGAACTAGAGACATAGCAAATTAAAGTCAAATGATGAGACTCCCCTTAGCAAGCAACACAAGAAATTTTTTGCAGTTGATGTTTTGACTTGGTTGACAAAGTTTGACAATAGTTGATAGCATAGCAAGTTTGATGTTCAAAAGCAATTTCTTTCCAAGAAAAATAGTGACACATGGAGTAGTCTTCAAACAATCAAGCAAGGGACAAAGCAACCTTGCATGATACAAGCATATATGAGGTCTCAAAAGAAATCTATATAACTATCATCATGTGTATGTTCAAAAGATTTCCACGGGTCTAGCACATTCAAGAACACATCAAGCAATATCTACCTAAAAGTCATGGTTCATTACTCAACAACTTGGCCCACGCTTGATGCTCCTTTGCCTCACACCAAGTGGTTGCCCACAAGAGATATTAGCTTTGTCATGGAAATGCCATAAGCATAACCAAGGGAACACATATGGTGAGTGTAAATCTTGGGGTGATCCGGGTAGTCCACTAGGATCAATCCTTGCACCAAGAAGTTGAGCGGCTAAAAAGGGTAGTTACTAACTTAGGGTGTTTAGATAGGGTTTCCGTTCATAGTGTTCCTCTTGCTCCCAATTATGGGACACCTCACCTTGTGATGAGTAACCGATCTCGCGATCACAAGAGTACCTTAAGCATTCTTGCCTAGTGATCTCCCTATGGTCAAAATCCCATAAGCGATCACACTAGGCAAAGATAAACACTACATCTACCAAGGTTTTGTTTCCTTGATAGCCTTGAGTTTATAGTGGGTTGGAAGAGCCGGGTAATCTTCTTGTCCCCACTTGGGTCATTCCTCTCAGGTTGTTCGAGAGCAGGCCCTCTAAAGGATTCTAACTACACAAAGTGGATCAACTGTTGGAAGTCAAGATTTCTGGTTCACCACAAGGGTGAAGAGCATACTATCCTATTCTAATAATTTTCTACCAAACACGCCAAGAAGATTCAGTTACCCCTTACTTTTGAAATCAAATGGCAAGTCAAGATTTCTGATTCACCACAAGGGTGAAGAGCATACTCTCCTATTACCAAAAGATCCCAATTGGAAGTTTTAATGTGCCTAAAAATAAACAACTAGTATATGTCGCACATGTAAAAGTAAAGAACAAGCAAAATTAGGTTTTTATGCATTGGGCAGCCCTGCAAACAATGTTAGTAGCCCTTACGCATTTAAAGCTTTGACATGCATTCTTTTTATGCAATGTTTCAATTTTTTTTATAAGGATGGCAACCTGTAATCACAACTTGTTAGCACCAAAAGTTAGTGTGAAATAACATAAAAATCTGCAATAAAAAGTGGTTAGTTTCCTCAAAAAGACAATTTATCTTCCAACCAAGTGCATGCAAAGAAATTGCAAGTTAATCACAAATCTCTCATTTTTACTCTTTGATTTTGACCTAGTCAACAAGATTGGACTTTTTTGCTATGATTTCGGATCCATAAATAGAAATGAAAAGAAGAGACCCTTACTAAGAATCAGAGAGCTTTCCAAAAATATAAGAAATTTAAAAAAATCTCTTCATTTGCTCCCTAGAGATCGATTTTGTCAAAACAGACCAGATTTATCAAATCGAGTTTTTGATCCTTAATACAACCTCAAAATTTAAAACATAAAGAAAGAACCCAAATTAGAATTAAAAACCCTTTTTGAAAATGTAAGATTTTTTGAAAAATTCACTAATTTGCGATCAAAAACGGTTTTTTATGAAAAACAAATAAAAAATCATAACTCCCGAAAATCATGTCCAAATGTTCTTAAAATCGGACTAAGACATTTTGAGCATATACTAAACTTGCAAAAAAAAATTTAGAACCAAACTCCAAGCGGTTTAAAAGATATGATCAAATATTTAAACCAACTAAATTTTTTGTCTTCAAACCAATCTACTTATGGGTTGGCCTTAAAACCAAAGTGATAATTCTACAAAAGCATTTGATTAGATCCAATATGCTGTTGTAAAAAATCAGAGATAAAAAATAAAAGCAAATGGAGCTAGAAACTTGATTCAAGCCCCACGGTGGGCGCCAAAAATGTACACTCGAAATGTGTCACACTCTAAACCCTTCTATCCAAACGATTCCATGAGTTGGAATGTTCGGATGCCGGCTTAGAGCTCCCTATCCATGGAGTGCAAGAGAGTATATTTCAAGAATAAGAAAGCTCTCAGATGAGCCTTAGAGATACTCTTCTTGCTAGTAAACCATGCAATGGGAGGTTCCAAAGACAAGATGCAAGAATGCAAATGTCTCAAGGAGTTCCTCAAGAATGCAATGCAACTAAAGATTAAGCTAGAATGAATATGAAAAGTGCAGCTATTCTAAAAATGGATGAGAGTGTTACAAAACCAACTATTAGACTATATGATTTAAGCTACATGTAAAAATGAAAGCTAAGCTAAGCTAGAATGCCATGATGCCATAGATGAGAGAATGTAGACAAGAAATAGAAGTTCTCTACAAAGCTCCAAAGAAACCTGTTAGAAAACCTGCAGCATAACAATGTTCAAAAGATGGATTCTTTGAGGGGGAAAGCTCTCTCCCTTTTAAAGATGTACGGACGGTAGAGATCAAGATGAAGATGGTGGATGATCAACGGTGGAATTCGAAAATATGAGTAATCCATGTAAACACACAAGTCAACCAATAGAATATAAGTTGACTTGTCACATAAGACAAAAAGTCTCACAAGCCTTTTCTTTTAATTGTAAAATAGAAAAAGGACTTTATGTGTGCACTTTAAGTGGGTTAGAAGAATGGGGTCTTTTATTTAATTAAAAGAGGACATGTTCTTTTAATCAAATAATGAACTTAGGATAGCATAGTCAAACTATAGGTTATAATCAAATAAATTGATTATTAGCAATTTGGTCTAGGTAAATGATTAAATTAATTTAGCCAAAATGTTGAAAAGGGGGCTAATAGTCTAGATGACCATTTTTAGGTGATTACAGTGACAACCTATTATTAGGTGAAAGTATCAAACAATAATACAAAAAATAATTAATGATGCAAATGATTATAGTAATCTATTCATGATCAAACATGTTAAAGGAAGGTGCAGATTCAATTTTTTTTAGCAAAAGGACAATCATTATTGTATTTGATTTTCTATGCAAACAGTGAGGAATCAAAAAATAACATCATCTAGGTTGTGCACAAAGTGGGTGAAATTAGATCTCATGCAAAATATAATCTTCAAAATATCAAAGGAGAATATTTGAATGCCATGTTTTATCTAATGTTTTTTGTTTTTGAAGATAAGCTATAGAGATTATTGTCTTTATGGTTATGAATACATAGCTCATGGTAGCATAGAAAAGAGTTTAGTTTCAATGCAGTAGTATTGATCATCTATAGTTTACATTAAGCATGAAATGGTAAAAACCTTCATAAAATTTCTAGAAAAGATATATGGCATAATAAAAGAAGGCATGTAATATATGATTACACTTTTCCTTGATTCAATAATGGAATTGTCTTTGTAGTCAGAGAAATAAAGAAAATTTAGGCATGAATATGTCCAACATATCAAATATAGCAAGAATTTACACAGCTAGGGGGCATAGAGGAAATAGACAAAGAAATGATTTCTTCCCATAGATAAATGAATAGTATGAAAGGTCTGTATTCATCTCATGGTGAATGTCCAAGAAAGATAATAGCTAGAGAAAAATATGTTTGAATTTAAAATGTATTGAATGCACAGAGCAATTATCTGACAATGAATATAGACCTTGACATATTTTCAACAGAGGTATCAAAAAAATTTAGTTGTGAGAAATAAATAAATAAACATGTATATTACCAAGGAATTCAAAAGAGATGCATAAAGAAAGAGATACATAAAGTATGAGTGATGAATGTTACCCAATTTTCAATGAGCAGAAAAGTGGCAGAGATATCTAAAAATAATGCTTATTAGTAAAAAAAAGAAAAGTATGGTATTTATTTCAAACAGAGCTCTAATATACTCAAAAAAAGGAAAATGCCCATGCTCGCTAAAAGAATACAATAGAACCTATGATCTGCATTACAAGAAACCTCTAATCATACTTTGAAAAAAGAGATTAAATCTCCCATTCACTAAGTTTTAACAGTGAATATTTATCAATTTTATGACCCAAAAAATGAGAAGGTCAAAAATAAAGAAATTCTAATTACCAATGTCAAAGAGACAAGGCCCCATAAGTATTCCAGTGCACAAATAGAAGGGCCATTATTTTTATATCAAATATGCAGCATGTTTACATAAAACCATCTTCAACAAAGAATGAAGGCATACACAAAGAATATTGGTAGAATCATCATAGTATTTTGAATGGAAAGGAAGTCGTTGATTTCTTCAAATTTCTAAATACCTAGTTTCAAATAGAGAATAACTCCAACATTATTGAGAAACCTCATGTCAATAGAGAAAAATACAAACAACCCACATCATCTAAAGAAGAGTAAACATATCATAATTTCTTCCATAGCCAAAAGATGTGTATACCTACAAACTTAAATAAATAAAAGGTGTCTTCAATGTCTATTAAAACCCTTTTTATATTCCCCTTTACAACACATTTCAAAGGTTGTAGAGATGTAAACGAAAATATGATTTAGGTTTTGAAGTGTTTAAGGGTTATCTTTTTTGAGAGAATTTGTTTTTTTTCCTTTTTAAGGCAAATAGTACTATTTTTGTGGAAGAGATATTATAATTGTTTTAAAGATTGATATTTATTGAGTAGTTAACCAAAATGATATTTATATTTTAGTTAAGTGAATATTTATTGATTCATAACTTGTAATCTAGTAAATATTACTTCTAAGTAATAATTTTTTATATTTATAGCAATGACCAATAGATATTACTTCTAGTGAAATATTTTTAAAAAAAATTATTATTCTATAAATATCACTTTCTAAAAATATGGTAAAATAATAAATTTATTAAGGGAGAAATAAGTTTTTAATAGTATGGATGTCATTGTAAATAAAATCATTTAGAGTGTTATCACTATCAAACACCTATTTGACAATTATTTTCTTTATATAAAAATAAGTTTATTTAAAGTTCATGAGGAGTCTTTTCTCACATAGAAGGGATTGCAACTACCTTGTCTTATAATAACATATTTCTCTATTACATGCATCTTGAGGTGATTTCACAGTCTTGGAGGCATTTTTGCATTCTCACAAATGCATATATTGGTCAAAGGGGTTTTACATTTTCCATCACATTTGGAGATCATATAGAGGAGATTATTTCAGTCTTGGAGTAGTTTGGGGCACTTTGATGCCTAGTTTGGGGTTGCAGATCAGTTGAGAGGGTCTTCATAGTAGTTTGACTTCAGTTACTAGCAATTGAGTTCTTTATTTAGAGGGGTTTGTTCCTACATGTGGATTTGATTTTTTTTTCATGTTTTGGATTATTGGAGGTGATTATGAGTAGTTTTTCATAATTTTGAGGTGTGACTTTAGTTCTAGTTGTTTCTAGGAGAGTTTTATGGTAGTCAACTACATGTTTTAGGAAGTTTAACCCCTTTTCTCTTAATTTTTAATTGTATATACAACCCTAGGTTTTGAGAGGCCTAGTTATTTTATTTTCACCTCAATATTAAGGGTCCCAACTTTTAGTCATGATTTTGCATCTCCCAAATTGTGCTTGAATGTTTAGGCATGCAAATTGTTGCAGATTTCCTAATTATTAATATACAGAGATTGATTCCTCCATTCTTCTTTTGTGTTGAACATTTATTCGTGAGATTTGGATTAAATATTGTGTTCTAAACTTTTATTCAATCAATTTCCTTATGAATTCTACATACATATTTGATATCTCATAGCATAGATATATGATTATGTTTCATATTTTGATTTTGAATATGTGAACATACAAGTATTTTCCTCTTCAACTATCAAGATACCAAAGCTTTTCATAGAGTTATTTTTGAATGGTTGTTCAATTGATTTGTGATTTTTTTCTTATGAATGGTATTGCAAAGTTGTGGTTATAAGTCTATCAAATCATTGGTGCATCACCACATTAGTTTAAGTTTTACAAGAATTTTCCTCTTTTCTCTTTTCTTTGCAACGCTTAGTTTTAGGTGATTCATCAGGAGGAACCGGCCCTTTATTTGGATTTTCTCTCTCACCAAAAGTTCACCCACAACCTGAGAGTGTTTCCATATTCCAATAGGATAGCTTGACACTGCATCACACTATAGGAGCAATCTTGATTGACAATAGTTTTTGGCACACCTAGTGGGATGCAAACTAATTCACATTTCATTATGAGATATTATTTTTACTACTATTTTTCTGTGAACAACAAGCATATAGCCTTCTAGAAGGTAACTTTTGAGCACCTAGCAATTCTATTTTACTAGTTTTGTAGATTGAGTATTTTCATCAGATTCATGATGTTTAATGGCACATCAATAGCCAAGGAATATTCTATTTGTGGCTTTCAAGAAATGCATCCCACTAAATATTAAGAAACATCATGACATACCAATAGAAACCTTAAAAACTTTACCTCATTTCACAAGTCAAGATCAAGTTTTAGCACTTGGTCACATCAAAGATGTGTCTTCTCTATGAGGGATTCATCAAGTTACTCATCAATATGTCTTATTGAAGCTATTGGTGGAATCATTAAAACATAATTCTCTTCATTGGTTTAGAGGTTTAGATGTTAATTCAATATCTACATGGGATGAATTAGGGGAAAATTGAATCATCAATTTGAGGATAAGTATGGTCATCTATCATTATTTGAGAATTTGACCACTATTAAGAGGCAAGACAATAAGTTTATGTTAGATTTCAATCATCGTTACAAAAGGATATGGAATCAGATTCCTTTTATCATGATATCGTCAAATGCTTATGATTTCTGGTTTTATCTAAAGGCACTAAACAGTGATATTTTAATGATGATTGAGTTAAGGAGGAAATACCATACTAATAGTGTTCTACATAGCTATTATAATGGACAATTTTTTGTTACAAGATAGTAAGGTTCGACTAAGGCCTATAATGCTTTGCATTGCAAAAATCTAGCTAGGTATACAAGTTATTGTACCTATTGCAATTGTTGATCCAGAACTTACAGCACCATTAGAAGAGCTCAAAGTTTAGAATCAACATCTTAAAGAGAAAAATTGAAACATGTTGATGAGCTTACAGACCTATGGTAGTGAAACTATAAATCTTAAAAGGAAAAGAAATCAAGGTAACATGCCCAATCAAGTTTCTTATCATCAAAATGTTCCTAATTATTAGGCTAGTAAACGTAATGAGAATAAAGATTTTAGTCAAAGATTTAGTAAACCTCATAATCCCATTACTCCAAACACCTCAAGAGATTTGGTACCTAGTGTTAATTATATAATATGAGGTCCAAAAAAATGTACAGTATGATCAAGGTGCTCATGGGAATCAGTTTTTCAATCATATAAATATG
Source organism: Cupressus sempervirens (assembly GCA_028749045.1). Lineage (NCBI taxonomy): Eukaryota > Viridiplantae > Streptophyta > Pinopsida > Cupressales > Cupressaceae > Cupressus > Cupressus sempervirens. Next base: position 347,526,715 of record CM053788.1, on the reverse strand, counting down.
ACCAATTCAAGAAACCGCATTATGCATGAAGAGGCTTTTGTTTTTCCAAATCTCATAAGAGTAGCAACCTATAAACATGGAGAGTTTTTTTGTTAGCCTTGATGATGGATTTGCACTTTCAATGTAGGAGATGATTAGACAATGTGAAAGAACACAACTACTCCTTACAAAACAAAATACTAAAGTCAATACTCCAAGATTTTTGTAAGGTACCCCTTATAAGTCATCTAATGAAATTTAAAATTCTACATGTTTAACACTACAGGAAGACCATGTTCTTGAACAAGTATTTCCATATGGTGAAATTGATACCACTCAAGTACTTCCAAAGTTGGCACCGTTTAGCTCAGAAAAGCCTCAAATTTTCAATGATAGTCTAAATTTTCAAGGGATAATGCATAACAATAAAATATATGAGGAAAATCAATCTTATCATAAGCTAACCTACAAGCATGTAAGGTTAAAAATTCTAAAGTAGATAAATTTCAACTACTGGGGAAATGTAATGTAAAATTAGAATAAGTATCTCCTACTATAGATGTTGATGAGATTCAAGATGATGGAATAGACAAGTCACGTTCTATTGTAGGGGTTCCTAAAAATAAGTTGCAGTTATGTGAAGATATAGATATTTTTTCTACTTACTTAAATGCTCTTCCCAATTATATTCAACATGAGAATGAAGTTGTGTCTCATTTATTTTGTAATTTACCTAGTTTTATTGAAGAGGAGGATGAGCATATTTAGATTATGACACCAATACCAAGTATTGATCAAAAAATAGAAATAAAAAAAATGGAATATCCTAAATCTGAACCAGAGTTAACACTTGTTTAAGAAAAAAAATCTCAAGAAAGAAATCAGATACAACAACAAAAAAGGGATCAGTATGTTCAACATGGTATAAATCAACATTTATTGCCAAATTTTAGAATTGAGAAATGCATATTATGATGACAAAGGACATGAAAATACATGTGAACTACTTCAAGAAGAGTACTTTAGCGGCATAATAGAGGAGTTTTGTTCACTTTTGGTCGATGAATTATTATTTCTTGGGGTTCGATCATGTAATGATCACTTAAATCAAAATGAAAAACTTGTTGTTATGTTTGATCCACTTGGGATAAATAGTTTAAAACAACAACTAGATGTGAATGAGATGGTGGATAAAAAGGTTACAGTTGAGTCTGATCAAAATAAAAAATAGAAGGTTGTATATCAACAATGAAGTGTCACTAAGTAATTAGTATTTGTACATAAAATGGGTTTTCCTATAAGACATATTGTCAAATCTAAAGCTAATAGGCCACCTCATTTAATAAACCTAATTAAAGGAGAAGCTTCAAGTGATAAAAATAAGTTATCAATCTTCTTTTGTTCTTCCTTCAAGAATTCAAGACAACCATCATGAAAATGTAGGTATTTTTCATATAAATCAGTTAATGAAGATTATCAAGTTTATTTTTGTACTTAAGATCCTATTGGTTATTGGTAAAAGAGTAAAATTGTCTTGAATCAAGAGGTTAGATGGTTCTTTTGATCAGCCTTTTAGTGATTTCATTTGAGCTAGAGATCAGTATCTCATAAGCTCAGGGTAGTTTAATTTATTTTGGCATGTATATTTTTTCATGTTCAATAAGTGTTTTTTAACACAACCAGTAAGTGAGTTTCAGTTTCAAGTTTTCAAGTTCAGTTAGTAGTTTCAATTAGTATGTTGGGAAGATAGCTGAAATATTCACCACATAATGGCACCATAATCCATAAACTAGCATCTTTAACACTAGATATAGAATATATTATATGTATCATATCAAGAACACTAGCTCATAGATCATCATGACATTCAATAATGGATATTTTAATTGTCTTCAGTTTGGTTTTGATGTCAAATATGTGTTAGTTTCAGTTATAGTTTGATAAGGTTTCAAGATTTTGAATTTTTCAAGTTGAGAGTTGGCTCTATATGACCAATAGAATGCAAAAGGAAAATTTGTCTGATCAGTTTAGCAAGTAAACACCCTTGAGAGGTTTCTAAATATTTTACCAAACTTTGGCATCCTGGAAAAATTTGGCATAGCTATAAAATTATTGAAGTGATTTCTATACATGTACAATTTCAAACTTTGGAGAGTGTCAGTTGCAATATTTCTTTTTTAATTATGAGGTGACTATATCACAAAATATAGAAATATAAAAGAAGACTTCTTATTAAATTATGGATTAAATGTTTTACATTTACATAATGAAATACAAAAAGGTATATCATGATATGCATTCTTTATTTTGAAGTAATTTGTTTCATTCACTAATGAAAGTACAAATATGAAAAGTGTTCAAAATATAATAGTGCCACAACGAGCTTTGGGTTGCTTTCAAAACAATACATCTTTCATGATAATTTTGTAAACATATAGAAGTCCAGATAATAGAAAAAAGGAGGGAAGATTCTCCATTATCTGGTAATGGTAGATGGATGGACTATTGACTAGCATTGATTTGAGTCCTACATCTAAGATGTACCTACAAAAGGAGAATAAATGGAATCAGTTATTGATTACTGAGCAATAAAAATGCTCATGTCCTTTTCCCTACTAAATTAACCTACATACATTACCATAAAATATTCATTTCAATAGTGCTATCAAATAAGTCATGAAGAAAAGATAGAGACTGTGTTTTATCTAACGAGTTTTTCAATGTATAGCTACAAGTACACAAATTACTTGTTGTGTCATGAAAATACAAATCTAATATATCAAATATCAATTAGTTTTCATGAGGCAATACAATGAACAAATAATAGTGATCATCAATTATGAAGCAAATGGAAGGGTGAATCTTGTGGTTGAAAGAAAAGGGGTAATTAGATATATAGTAGGTTGAGTTTGGAATGCAAGATCAAGGCGACACTTATCATTTATTGATCTTCAAATATTAGCATATTCTATCATTACGAAGCTTAATTCAAAAGGTACAAGATGTTTTTTAGTAGCTGGCATGAGTGTAAAGAGCATATATGTAGCATTGAGAATGTCAAAGAAATTATATCAGATTCAAACAATATCAAAAGAGCATTATTGGAAACTAGAACAATGGGTTAACAAGGAAGCCAGAGTTATAACAAAGGATAGATACAAAGGAAATTTCAATCAAGAAATAAATGATAAATAAATCAAGAATGCTGCCCCAAATGTTTAAATCATGATTTCCAACAAATATAATTAGAGAAAAATACCCAGCTAAAAGAGGATCGACGTTGATATATGCTAAACCAGTATCTTGCAATATTGCAAGTAGTGACAACCTAATATTAGCTGCAAGTATCAAATAATAATACAATAAAGAATTCATGATGCAAAGGATTATTGTGTTTAGTTCATTATCAACATGTTAGAGGAAGGTGAAGATTCAATTTTTTTTAGGAAAATGACAATTATTATTGCATTTAATTTTTTGGGCAAACAGTGAGGAATTAGAAAAAAAAATGCCATGTGGGTTTTGTACAGAGAGGGTGAAATAAGGTCTTAAGCAAATAGAATCTTCAAAATATTAAATGGAAATATATGAATATCATGTTTTATCTAATTCTTTTTTTTTATGAAGATAAGCTTAAAGGATTATTGTCTTTATGGTTATGAACACATAGCTCATGTTAACATGGAAAAGAGATTAGTTTCAATGTAGTAGTATTAATCATCTATAGTTTACATTAAATATGAAATGGTAATAACCTTCATAAAGTTTCCAAAATTGATATGTAGCATAGTAAAATGTGACATGTAATATATGATTACACTTTTTCTTGATTCAATAATGAAATTGTCTTTATAATCGGAGCAATACAAGAAATTAAGGCATGAATATGTCCAACACAATGTATCAAATATAGCAAGAACTTACACATCTACGGAGCATATAGGAAACAGACAAAGCAATGGTTTCTTCACAAAGAAAAATAAACAATATGAAAGGTTTATATTCATCTTATTGTGAATTCTTAGCAAAGATAACAACTAGATAATAATATGTTAGAATTTCAAATATATAAAATGCATAGAGTAGTCAATGAGATAATGAATATAGACCTTGGTGGCTTTTCAACAGATGTATCACAAAAATTCAATTGTGAGAAATAAATAAACAAACATGCATATAACCAAGGAATTTAAAAGAGTTATGTAAATTAGGAGTGATCAATGTTACCCTATTTTCAATATGAACAAAAAAGTGGCAGAGATATCTGAAAAATAATGCTTCTAGGTGAAACAGAGAAAAGCATGGTATTTATTTCAAATAGAGATCTAATATACTCAAAAATGAAAAATACCCATGCTCGTAAAAAGAATAGAATATAACGTACGATGTGCATTAAAAGAAACCTCTGATCATACTTTGAAAAAAGAGATAAAATCTCTCATTTGTTAAATTTTAATAGTGAATATTGATCAAGTTTATGACCTAGAAAATGAGCAAGTCAAAAATATAGAAATCCTTATTGTCGATGTCAAAGAGACAAGGCCCCATCAGTATTTTAGTGCACAAATAGGAGGGCCATTATTTTTATATCAAATTTGCAACATGTTTACATAAAATCATCTTCAACAAAGAATGAAATCATATACAAAGAATATGGTCAGAACCCTCATGCTATTTTTAATGGGAAGGAAGTCATGGATTTCTACAAATTTCTAAATAATTAGTTTCAAATAGAAAATGGCTCAAACATTATTAAGAAACTCCATATCAATAAGAAAAATACAAGCAACCTGCATCATGTAAAGAAGAACAAACAGATCAAAATTTCTTCCATAGCCAAAAGATGCACATACCCGTAAACTTTAGATAAATAAAATGTGTCTTAAATTTCTATTAAAATCCTTGTTTTAGATTAAGGTAAAAAAAGGTTTTGAAGGGGACCTGAAACCCTTAACAGAAAAGCAAAAGATAAACCATGAAGCACCACCAAGTTTTACAAGGACCTGAAACCTACAGTTTAAAAGTTATAAAATCAGGTTTTACAGGGACCTAAAACCACAAAGTAAGACCATAAAACAAAACCAAATTTTACAAGGACCTAGAACCTAGTTTTTTTTTTTAAATGAACAAAAACTAGTTAAAAAACCAAGACCAGCGACTAGTTACCAAGACCACTACCAAAATAGAGACCAGATACTAGGGACACTACTAGCTACTACTATAGCTCTTTGATCATTTTCACCACCTCTTTTCCTACCTCTACAGTGCTTTGGATTGTATCAGCAACAGATCCCCCAGTTACCTCGGCTGGCTTTTTCCTTGAGCTCTATTTGGTTCTTTTACTTGGACCACTCGGAGACATGATTTCTTCATTTTTTCTCTTCCCTAAGCTTGCAACTACTGCAAAAATGCTAGAATAACCTGCTCCATCTTATTGTCACTCTCCCTGATCAATAGATGAAGTTTGTGTTCATATTCCTTTAGTTTATCCAATATATTACCAACCTGAACTTCCATCAGAGTGATCTTTTCAAAGCTAATTTCCTAGTCCTATTGCATCTTTCCCACTTTTCTTTTCAAATTCATGATACACCTAGGAGTCAGCTTGAAGAGAGGTATCAGCCTTAAGCTTTGTAGTATGAAGGAAAGAAAGCATAGTATCCCTTCCAATAGATTCATCCTTCTCCTTCCTCATTTCTTCCTTACCAGTAAACTCATCCTTCTCTTTCTGTGTATCTTCCTTAACATTCACAGCATCCTTGTTAGTAAGGTCCTCCTTTTCCTTCACCATTACTTCTTTTTCATTCCTCACTCCTTAGGTATGCTCACTATGATTAATTTCCTTTCACCAACATTACCCGACCCTATATTTTTATCATTTCTTTCATCTACCTCATCCTTACTAGTCTCACCCTTACTGCCAGGGTAACCTTCCAAGTTAGAACTAAAATCTCCCACAACCATATTCTCCTCCTCCTCCATATTTTTATCATCATTATTATCTGAGTTGTTCGATTCAATAATCTCTTCCACATTTTTTTGAGGGGTTTCTTGCTTTAGACTCCTCCTTTTCCCACTAACCCCTACCTCACCCTTACTCTTCCTAAAGTAGGTTTCACTAATAGAGCCCTTCTTTTTCTCAGAGGGAGGGGAAGACAAAATGGCCTTATTCTTACAGTAATCCTCGATTAGTAAAATTAACCCTTCATGTAAAATTGGACGGGACTCTTTTTACCTATGGGTTTGAAGACTTTGGAGTAAAGAAAATCTCAAATAAAAAGGAAATGAGATCCTATCCTTGTGCCTAAAGTGATTCAAGAACACAAAATAAAATTTATGAACACACTTAGCTCTACCATCTAAAATAAAATACTCACGGATGCAAGAGAGCATATCCTACCAAATAACCTTAATTTGACCTAGCTCATAAAATTCACCATTCTTCTCCAGGTTCTTTTCCTCCTCATCTATTTTTGGAAATTTCTTAAACACAGCATTTGAAATACTTGTTTCCTTACTAAAATTTATGCCTTCCTTAGGCAAACTCGTCACCTCGGCTATGAAATTTTCAGACAAATGCACCGTCACCCCATGTATAGAAACCCTATCTTCAATCCAATTTTTGAAGAAAGCCTCTGTGACATGTGGTTTACATCCATGAAGTTTCTCTAGATAAGTGGTGGCATTACTCTTCTATAGAATTTTCCAAACAGAGGCTTTGGCCTTCCATGCTTTACAATTTTTAGGCTCTTATTTTCTTGGTTCTCTACCCATTTCCAAAGACTTTTTTTTATTGCAAAAAGCCAAAGTTGAGTGGACAGGAAGAAATAAAGAATAAATCAAAGCCAAGGTATTCATTAAAACAACTAAGGGGCTCATTAAAACATATACATGTGAAGCTAGGATAAAGTTCACATTAATGTACCTTCTTGAGAAAATAACATTGACTTCCGTAACCCCACATCCACATATCATTAAATTGCTAATCTTAGAAAATATTCCCCTCTATCATGTGAGTTCTATCATAATTAATAAGGGCTTTCAAATCCACACTCCTACTTAAGTCATCATGCCAGTACTCCCATTGGACAATCTGGTTGGCGATCTAGTCAACCATAGCATTACCTTCACAGAAAGAATGAGATATAAATACTTTCTCAAATTTATTCATTAAATATTTAATTTCCATTACACTAGCTTCAATTGACCAAGTAATCGAGCTTTTACCATTAAGCATATTGACAATGTTTAAGGAATCTCCTTCCATCCAAAGGTACTAAAAACCAATTTCCACTGCTAACATCATGTATATAGAGCTGCAATAGCCTTGGCTTTATGGCTATTAGAAATACCAATAGGTATAGAAATAACATCTATTATATTACCTGTATGATCTCTTAGAACTCCTCCACAACCTGCTTTTCCTGAGTTTCCCTTAGCAACACCATCAAAATTCCCTTTAAGCCATCCCATAGGAGGAGCCTTCCATCTAGTCTTCAATCTTGGGTCTTCTTTCTTCATATTGGAACCTTTGGAAAATATTGGATTGTCAATTTGAAAATGTGTATTACATTTTCCCTTAGATTTAAAATTTTCCTTTAATGCCCTTACAATGTTTTGGCCAAGCACCTACTCTAGCATTTCTTTATTTCTAAATATTTTGTTACTTCTTTCTTTTTAGATACCCCACCAGAGATGGGGAAGAGTAATTTTCCATAGGAAATCAACATCAGTATCCTTAGATGGATAGATCCAACTTTTAAAACAAAGTTCTACATTATTTTGATGAACCCAAGTAATATTCCAGTAGTTGAGAATAGAGCTCCATACTTGTTGACTGTAAGTATAGTTTAAAAATAAATGATCTTTGTCTTCAAAACCTTCTTTACATAGACTGCACCTATTAACCACATTAATGCATCTCTTTTGCAAATTGTCCTAAGTAAGAATTTTATTTTGAAGCAAGATCCAATAAAAGATATTTATTTTTGGTATAAGACCCTTTATCCAAGCTTTTGTCCTTAGATTTGAAAACAGAGGAAACTTTGAACTAACCACTAGGATCAACACTCCATATCATCTTATCCTCCTGAAGGGGATACAAAGAAAAGGAATTCAACATAATTTGGATGTTATGAAAAACCTAGTTAACATCAATAAGGCTAATTCAATTTTTATTATGCCAATAATGTCCCACAAGAGTCCCATACAATTGTTTGCATCTGTCAACTTGGGTCTTATCCTCAAAGTCCTCAATCAGGGGATGATCCATTATCCAAGTATCTTCCCAAAATATAACCTTCTACCCATTTCCAATTTTCCATAAACAACATTTTCTTAAGGTATTCTTAGTTCCCTACACAGCCCCCCAAATAGCAGAAGGGGAAAGAACATCAGGAGATGATAGAAAATCAGATAATGAATGAGCATTAAAAAGATACTTATGTTTCCATATAGTACTCCATTCCTTATCATCATGATAAACTCTCCATCCTTGTTTGGCCAAAAGAGCTCTATTCATACTTTGCATTGACCTGATTCCTAATCCACCTTCCTTGATAGGCTTACAGATTTGATCCCAGGCTATCATAGCCATTCTCTTCCTTTCCTCAATTCCAAACCAGAGAAAATTTCTTTGAATTTTATCAATAGCATCTGCAAATTTCACCAGTATTTTGAAAAGACTCAAAGCATAAGTAGGGATGCTTTGGAGACAAGCTTTAAGGAGGTTAGTTTTACTAGCTTGACTCAAAAGGTTACGCTTCTAGCCCACCAATTTCATATTAAATTTCTTTATGAGATCTTCCCAAAAAGAGTTTGAAGCTTTAGGTCCCAAAGGGAGCCCGAATAAATACAAGGAAAAGATCCTATTGAACACCCTAGAATTTTAGCAATTTTGTTTTCTCTTGGAATAGGGGTATTAATAAAAAACAAAGAGCTCTTATTCTAGTTTATCAACTGACCTGAAGAAAAAGAGTACAAACTAAGGACTTTCTTGAGATTTCTAGCTTCCTTGACTTTAGCTTTGCCCATGAAAATAGTGTCATCAAAAAATTGACCATAAGAACAAGTAAGAGGTTGAGAAGAAGGCTACAAACCTTTAATATCCCCTTGCAAAACCAATTTCCCAATATATCTCCCCAAGTAATCAGCCATAATAATAAAAAGAATAGGGGATAAAGGATCTCCTTCTCTCAATCCTCTAGAGGGACTAAAGAATTCAGTAGAGCACCCCTTCACCAAAATAGCTATAGAACTAGTAGAGATCAACTGAGATATAGCCCTTACAATCTTATGATTAAACCCAAAAGCTTGTAAAATATTAACAAGAAAAGCCCATTCAACTCTATCATAGGGTTTCGCAATATCAACTTTCATGAGAAAACCCTGATTGCTAGAGTAGGATAAAGAATGAATATTCTCATGAGCACCAATAACAGAATTGAGAATTTGCATACCTAGGATAAAACCATTTTGTTGACCAGCAACAAGATATTGAAGCACCAAAAGCAACCTAGATGTAAGGACTTTTGAGATAATCTTATAAAAGGAATTACAAAGAATAATAGGCCTGAACTAGTCTAGAGAATCAGCCCCAATCTTTTTAGGAATAAGACATAGGAAGGTAGAACTGATCTCCTTAAGCATTCTTTTAGCCCCAAAGAATTTTTTAACAACATCATGTACATCACTTCCAACCAGTTTCCATGCCTTCTGGAAAAAGAACATGGGAAAACCATCTGGTCCTGGAGACTTATCCCCTCCTAAGGTGCAGACAGCTTTTAAAATCTCTTTTTCCTTAGGAATGAAACCTAACAATTTATTTTGTTCCTCAATAATTAGAGAAGGAATCAACTTTAAAAGTTCAGCTTGGTGAGCAGAATCAATGTTAGGATCAATTTTCATTAAAGAAGAAAAAAAGGAGACCATCTCTTTCAAAATATCCTTTTCCTCGGTAATCTTCAAATTAACCTTTTTAAGATATGAGATACGAGTTTTAGCTCTATGCTTCAGAGTAGAAAGATGGAAAAACCTAGTATTCTTATCCCCTTCATTCAGCCAGATTGATATGGATCTTTGCCTCCAGTAGATTTCCTCTTTAGTGACAATGTCATGATATTCTACTAGTTTTTCATTCTCTTCACTAACAAGGTCATAAGTATAACCTTCCTTCTAAATCTTGCCCTGAATATTTTGGAGATCTTTCTTAATACTAGCTTAACTCTCAAAAATATTACCAAAACATCTTTTATTCCATATTTTAACCTCCTTTTTAACATTTCTTAATTTTGAAGCCACTCTAAAAAGAGCAGTTCCTTCAACATCAATGTTCCTCCATTCAGCCAGTTTACTCTCAAACTATGGATGTTGCATCCACATTTTTCCAAACCTAAAAGGAAAGTTTTTTTTGAAATTTATCTTTTCAGCATAATAAATCAAAGGAAAATGATCTGACTCAATTTTCTATAATGCCTGTATTTTACAAACAAACTCTTTAGTCCAATCAGGAGAAATAAGAGCTCTATCCAATCGAGCCTAAATAAAATCATTACCTAGCCTCTTATTACTCTAGGTATACTCAATTCCATGAAGATCGACATCCATTAAACCCTCCTTATTAATGAAATCCATAAGATCCAATATCCCATCCAGCTGGCTCACATTACCTCCCTTTTCTTCATGGTCATAAAGAGGAACATTAAAGTCCCCCATGAAGATCCATCGACCAAAGTAATCTTTAATCTTTATATGAGAAAGAGTGTCCCATACCTTTTTCCTAGAATTCTTTATACTTGGAGCATACATATTAACAATATACCAAACATTATTCTGATCAATGCTAGTAATTTTAACCACCATGAAATGTTTACTAGCATTCAAAATAGTTCCCGAGTAGTAGGATTTCTTCCATAACATCAGAGTTCCCCCTGAAGCTCCTTCTGAACTACTTGCTTTTAAACAATAATCTTTAAAAGACTTGATTTGTTCAGCTCTCTCCTTCTCCATCTTTGTTTCTTGCAGCAATAGAAAATTTGGTTTATGCTCTCTAACAAAATTCCTAACAATGTCAAGTTTATGACTACTATTCAAACCCCTAATATTCCAAGTAATAATTTTCATGTTTATTTTTTAGGGGTAAAATCCAAAATAGTTGCATGTCTTCCATCAGGAATATTCTGCATACTTTCCATTTCTCTAGTTCTCCTAGAAGATTTCCTTCCAAGTTTCTCTGGAGTTCCAACATTTGGTTTCACCTTGCCTTATTGCTCCAATTTACTACTACGAGTCTCCACTTCTTCAGGAACTATATTACTCTTCTTTTCTATATTTTTCCTTTGACTTGGTTTACATTTCAAATCCTTACCTTCCTCATTTTTCTCCTCAAATTCAAAATCAGTCCTAAAGGGAACAATCTCTTTGCACAAAGGTGTCTTGAGAGGCTTAGGAGTAACATTCTAATTTTCAATCAACTAGAAATTCTAGGATTCTTCCAGCACCATCGATTTACTAGTATCCAATAGAATTTCACCCTCCTCTAATTCCTCCATCTCAGCTAGATCTTCCCAGCTTGTCTCAATCTTCTGATAAATAATTAATTGCTTCGTCATATCCACCATATTCTCTATATTTTTCTCAAGTGAGGCAGAGTCTAGTATCACCCCAACCTCCTAATTTTCATTGCTCAAGTTTTCCTTCAAGGCAGAATTTGACCTTTTACCAATTTCCTAAAATTATGAGTTCAAGTTATCCTTCACATCTTTTGCATGAATAACTTTAGATTTCCAAAGTTTCTTCTAGAATTTTACTTCTTTCTTTTTATCTTCCTTATCAGTCTTAGGATTGTTCTTACCTTTATTAGGATAATGTTTCACCCAATGGCCTTGTTTTTTACAAGCAAAATAGGTATTTGGGAGATCTTCATATATAATTTCCTACATTCTTTTCCTTAGTTTTGAAATTAGTTCCACTTTTTTAGGGAGGTGATTCAAGTTTTCCACTTCCACATGTAATCTGGCACTCTGAAGTTTAGATTTTGAGGTCATTGCATGATCCATTGTGATTAGTTCCCCAAAGGAACCAGAAATTCCTTTAAAGATATCTTCATGCCAAAATTCTAAAGGAAGGCTAGGAAGTCTAACCTAGATAGGAGTAGTTAAGAACAAGGCATCAGATAAATCCATATTTGGCTCTCATTTTTTAATAGTGAGAGTACTTTTTCCAAACAACCATGGACCTCTATAGAGAACCATATTCATATCTTCTTTGCAATTAAAAACAAATGAAAAGATTCCATTTAACATAGGAGCTATATCAACTTGACCACGGATAACCCATTTCTATTTAATCATTTTTTCAAAGTTTCTATATTTGGTCTAGCCCCCATAAATTTTCCCACAAGAGAAAATTCCATAGAAGATACAGAGAAATCAACGATTGGGTCTGGAATAAAAATTTGAAACTCACCTTTCTCCTAGTAAGGTTTTGATGTGACTAGAGGGAAGGATGATTTTCCACCAAGTTTCCTACCAAATAGGGAAGACCGTGTCCTTTGATCACCTAACCCTTTCCATGAACCTTCTACTTTCCTCTCAATATTGACCTCCACATTCTCCAAAGGATTCTTCTCACTCTTGAATACCTGACCAGGCATGTGATTTGGAGTGAAAGAGTCCAAAGAAAGGTCCCAGACCCCACAACTAGTGGTACCAACATCTATAGTTCCTTCAAAATTTGCTAAATTTTGCTTGATTCATCCTTCTGTCCCATCAAAATTTGCCAAATTTTCCTCAATTTGTCCTTCTATCCCACCAAGATTAGTACCTCCCACAATATTCTCCCCTTCCAATTTCATGCCTAACAAAGAGCCAGCCAATTCAAAAACACTTAGAGCGCCAGCCATGTCTATTAAAATCCTTGTTATCTTCTCCATTGTGACACATTCCAAAGGTTACAGAGATGTAAACAAAAATATGCTTTAGGTTTTGAAATGTTTAAGGGTTATCTTTTTTAAGAGACTTTTTTTTTCCTTTTTGAGGAAAATAATACTATTTTTATGGAAGAGATATTATAACTCTTTTAGAGATTGATATCTATTAGATAATTAAGTAAAATGATATTTATATTTTACTTAAGTAAATATATATTGATTCATAACTTGTAATCTAGTAAATATTACTTCCAAGTAATTTTTTTTATATTTATAGCTATGACCAATAGATATTACTTCTAGTAAAATATTTTAAATATATATATATATATATATTTATTTATATATTTATAAATATCACTTTCTAAAAATATGCTAAAATAATATACTTATTGAGGGAAGTAATAAGTTTTTATTTGCACGGGATTCATTGTAAATAACATCAATTAGAGTGTTATCATTATCAAACACCCATTTGATAGTTATTTTCTTTATATACAAATAAATTGGTTTAAAGTTCATTAGGAGTCTTTTTCTCACATAGAAGGGATTACAATTACCTTCTCTTATAAAGACATATTTCTCTATTACATGTGTTTTGAGGTGATTTCATAGTCTTGGAGGCATTTTTGTTTTCTCATACATACATATATTGGCTAGAGGGGTTTTTTATTTTTTGTCCCATTTAGTGATCATATTGAGGGGATTTTCCAATATTGGAGTAGTTTGAGGCACTTTGAGGTCTTTTTTTGGGTTGTAGGTCAGTTGAGAGGGTCTTCAGAGTAGTTTGACTTTAGTAACTGGCAGCTGAGTTCCTTATTTAGAGGGGTTTCTTCCTACATAAGGATTTGATTATTTTTTCCTTTTTTTGGAGTCTTGGAGACAATTATGAGTAGTTTTACTTGGTTTTGAGGTGTCACTTCAGCTCCAATTGGGTCTAGGAGAGTTCAAGGCTAGTCAACTAAATGTTTTAGGAAGTTTGACCCCTTTTCTCCTTAGTTTTCATTGTCTATCCAACCCTAGGTTTTGAGAGGCATGTTTATTCTATTTTTACCTCATTATTGAGGGTTCCAACTTTTAGTCATGATTTTGCACCTCCCAAATTGTGCCTGAGTGTTTGAGCATGCAAATTGTTGCAGATTTCCTAATTATTCATATAAATAGATGTATTGCTTCACCATTGTTCTTATGTATTCAAAATTTATTTGTGAGATTTTGATTAAGTATTGTGTTCTAAACCTTTATTCAGCCAATTTCCTTATGAATTTTTCATACAAATTCGATATCTCAAAGCATAGATTTATGACTATGTTTCATGTTTTTTTTTTTGAATTTGTGAAAATACAAGTGTTCTCCTCTTCAGTTATTAGGGTACCAAAGCTTTTCGTAGAGTTATTTTTGCATGGTTGTCAGATTGATTCATGAATTTGTGGTTTTCCTCTTATAAATGGTATTGCAAAGTTCTGGTTATAAGTATATCAAATTCATTGGCGTATCACCCCATCAGTTTTGGTTTTAGAAAAAAAAATCTATCTCTTTTCCTACCAAAGCTTAGTTTAGGTAATTCATCAAGAGAAATTGGCCCTTCATCCAGAGATTCACTCTCATCACAGGTTCACTCACAACCTAAGAGTGTTTCTCATTGAGAAAAGATTGATACAAGTATGAGAATATGTTTCAATCATTATTTTTTCACTGATGTCAAACCTACTACTTGTTGGTAAGACAATTGCTTAGTTGATTTGAGTACTATCATTTGTTTGATTGATGGGGAGGATTTGATCAAATATGATAACAAGAGCACCTATAGGAAAGGTTGACTTATGGTATGTAAAAGAAGTACAAATATCAGTTAAGATAGTGATGTTATAGTGTATTATTTATCTACTTAAGGCTATAAAGGTTGGATACATTAATTAAGTCTAGAAGAACAAGTAAGAAGAATTGAGTTTGTCAAACTTGACCAAGTGCATAGTAGGTGCCAAGAAATGTTAGTGCAAGACAAGCAGAAATTTAGTTGGAGCTTAGCAAAGTAAAGATTCAATGTATGCCAAGTAAACTTAGTGGAAGATTAGTAAGGTTTAGCTAATGTCAAGCATCAATAAACTTTAGTGTTTGCCAAGTTAACTAGTTGAAGATGAGTGGAAGAATAGTATGGAAGCTGAGTGATAGCATATCAATGTTGAGTGCTAGTATTTATGTTAAATCAAATATTTGACAAATACGAGCTAACTATTTTTTTCTTGAATTGTGTGAAGCATGTGGAAGATAACTATGATGAGCTAGTGGCATAGAATTCAAGGTAAACCATTTTGTAGCAAATTCAAGGAAGATTTTAGAAGAATTTTTTGAAGCAACCAAATGGAAAAGTGGGTAGATTTATTGAATCCTACCTAACCCTAAAATGGATGATTGAGGTTGAACGGAACAAGATTTAAAATCTCTATTTATAGAGAGAGTTGGTTAGAAGAAAATGTTATCATGTGTGAGAACCTAAGGAAGACAATGATTCTAGGGTATTTTCTTCATTCAGTGGCCAAACAAAAGACATTGTTATTGGAAAGAAAAGAAAGAAGGCTTAAGAATATGAATGCTTGAAGGGTGAACAAGCTATCAGATCTGAAGTGTGTGAAAGCCAAGCAGAATGGAGGACTAAAACAAAGATCTATAATCTACAAGTGAGTTGTAATTTATTATCAGATCAAGCCTTACTATTACTTTCTAAGCATTGTATCAAACTAGGGTAAATCCTTTGGATTAAAGTTGACCTAATAGTCATTTGTAAAACCTTTAACCAGGTGACATTCCAAGTGAATGGTCTAAAGTCCTCTAAAAAGGTTCAATCCTAATAGGGTGATTAAAATCCTCTAACTAGGTCACATTAAATAGTGTGTATTGTAACCTTTAACAAGGTTGACCTTTCACAGGGCATCACTTCAGAAGAGTGAGAATTAGTAGCATGTTACTGGTGATTTTTCCCAAACTGGGTTTCCACATAAAAAGATTGTGTCAAATGTGTTATTGAATCTATTATGTTTCATGATTACATTTCTACAAAGTTATTTTGACCTAGGACAATAACTTGCAAATTTTAAACATTATATGATCTAATGACTGCATTGGTCGCATTCATAATAAAGTTTTATGGGTATGGGTTCACTAATTTGTGAAAATTTTAATTTGTACATTTGGACCTTGAATAACTGATTCACCCACACCCCCCCTAGTTATTCCAAATAATTCCAACATTTTCATGATCAAAAAGGATAGCTTGACATTGTATTAGGCTATAGGTACAATTCTGATTAACAACAATTTATGGCACACCTAGTGGGACACGAGTTGATTCATAGTTCATTCTGAAATATAAATTTTACTACTAGAAAGTATATAGCCTTTTAGAAGGTAATTTTTTAGCACCTGGCAGCTCTACTTTACTAGTTTTGTAGATTTAGTATTTTCATCATATTTAGGATGTTCAATGGCACATCAATAGCCAAGGAATCTATCGTTCATGTCTTTCAATTAAGGCATCCCACTCAATATTCAAAAACATCATGACATACCAGGAGCAACCTTAAATATTTTACCTCATTTCACAACTCAAGATCAAGTTTCAATAGTTGAACACATTAGAGATGTGACTTCTTTGTGTGGGATTCATCAAGTTATTCATCAAGATGTTGCATTGAAGCTACTGGAAGCATCATTAAAAGATAAATCTATTGATTGGTTTAGAGGTTTAGATGTTGATTCAATATGTACATGAGATGAATTAGGGGAGAAATTGTTAGAGTGAGATTGTCATTGCACCAAAAGATCGATCTTTCAATGCCCAACCACTCAACTTATAATACATAGGAGGCAGTTACGCCTTTGTCACAAATCCTGAAGGGAGTGCTGAAAAAATTTCCAACAATCTCCCTCTTAGCGTTACCCAAGAGTCTAAGGATTCAAAGCTATGACCAAGCTCTAATACCACTTGTTAGAGTGGAGTTGCACAAAAAGATCAATCTATCAATACTCGATACAATCACTCATCTTATAATACACAGGAAGTGGTTAAGCCTTTGTCACAAATCCTGAGGGGAGGGCTAAAAAAATTTCCAAAAATTGGTCTTAGAGCATTGATGCTTGTGAGGAAATAGTTTGAAGGTACTAAAAGCTAAAGATGAAGATGTGTACAAAGGAGGTGCCCAAACTAAACAAGGAAAACTTTCTTGCATTGAAAAGTTTGATGAAGCTACATCTAGGAGGTCTTGGAGACTATGCACAATCTACCATCACTACTGAGCATATTGATCTTGTTGGAGCCCTTACTATTGATGATTTGAAAAAGAAGAAATAACAGAATTAGACAATGTTAGAGCTTGCCTCTGCCCTAAGCTACTCAGAATTTGATGACATCAAAGGATGTGACACTGTAAAGAAGATGTGGGAAGCTATACAAACAATTTATGGAGGAGATAAGAATGTTTTGAGAGCCAAATCTAAAATTCTAAGAGGAAATTTCGATGACATGAGAATGCAAGAAGGTGAGACCATGGTCCAATATTGTCCAAGAATCAAAGATGTTGTGAATGCTATCACAGGAGCTAATGGTGTTATTGAAGATGAGATTGTAATTAGAAAAGTATTGAGAACACTACTGCCTATCTATGATATTAGAGGCTCTGCCATATAAGAACTAAGATGTGTTCATGTTAGTAATATGACCCTTGAAGGACTGATGGGTAGACTCGCTACCTTTGAACTCTCTAATTTTGATCATTTCAAAACTAAAAATGTAGAATCTACTTTCAAAGCTAAATTGTCACTAAAAGAACCTAAATAGAAAAAGAAAAAGGTCAAGCATGTTTGTAGTGATAGTGATACAAATGAAGATGGTGTAGAAGAGCTTGAAGCATTGCTAGCAAGGAGATTTCAAAAGGAAAAGGGAAATACAAAGGTAAACTACCTATCATGTGTTTCAATTGTAATGAGGTTGCTCATATTGTTGCTAGATGTCTAGAGAAGAAGAATAATAGAAGTGGAGACAAATATAGAAGTAAAAGAGATGAGAATACAAAAGATTATAAAGACAAAGGACAGAAGTCTTGCTACATTGTTGAAGGGGAAACAAAAGATGAATCTGATGACCATGATGATGAAGTTGTGTATGTTGCTATGAAGGATGATTTTGATGAGGATGAGGTAACTGCATTCGTATCTTATATGAACAAGAGTCATAGATGGATCATTGACAATATTGGTGGATGGATCGACTATTGACTAGCATTGATTTGAGCCCTACATCTAAGATGTACTTGCAAGAGGAGAATAAATTGAATCACTCGCTAATGCTCGAGCAATGAAAAATATCACATCTTTTTTCCTAATAAATTAACCTCTGTACATTCAAAACATTACCATAAAAGATTCATTTTAATAGTGCTATCAACATAAGTCATTAAGAAAAGAAGGAGACTATGTTTTATCTAATGAGTTGTTCAATGTTTAGGTACAGGTACACAAATTACTTTCTATTCCATGCAAATAAAAATCTAATATATAGAATATCAGTGAGTTTTCATTTTGTAATACAATGAACAAATATCATTTAGTTTTCATGAGGTAATACAATGAACAAATAATGATGATCAACAATTATGAAGCAAATGGAAAGGTGAATCTTGTGGTTGAAAGAAAAGGGATAATCGGATATATAGTAGGTTGATTTTTGAATGCAAGATGAAGGTGACATTTATCATTTATTGATCTTCAAATATTAGCATATTATATCATTATAAAGCTTAATTCAAAAGGTACAAGATATTTTTCACCACCCGGCATGACTGTAAAGAACATATACAGAGAATTGAGAATATCAAAGAAATTATGCTGGATTCAAAAAATATCAAAAGAGCATTGTTAGAAACTAGAACAAAAGGTTAACAAGGAAGCCAGAGTTCTTACAAAGGGCAAATACAAAGAAAATTTCAGTCAAAAAACACATGAGAAATAAATCAAGAATTTTGCCCCAAATGTTTAAATCATGATTTCTAGCAAATATAAATAGAGCAAAATGCCTAGCTAAAAGAGGATCAACATTGATATATGCTAAATTGATAGATTGCAATATTGCAAGTGGTGACAACCTAATATTAGTCGAAAGTATCAAATAATAATACAATAAAGAATTCATAATGTAAAGGATTATTATGTCTAGTTCATGAACAAACATGTTAGAGGAAGCTGCAATTTCAATTTTTGTCGAGAATGACAGTCATTATTGCATTTGATTTTCTCGACAAATGATGAGGAATCAAAAAAAATGTCATCTGGGTTTTGTGGAGAGAGGGTCAAATTAGGTTTTCTGCAAGCATAATCTTCAAAATATCAAAGGGGAATATTTGAATGTCATGTTTTATCTAAGGTTTTTTGTTTCCCAAGATAAGTTATGGGGATTAGTGTCTTTATGGTTATGAATGCATAGCTAATGCTAGCATGGAAAAGAGTTTGGTTTCAATGCAGTAGTATTTATTGTCTATAGTTTACATTAATCATGAAATAGTAAAAACCTCCATAAATATTCTAGCAAAGATATGTGGCATAATAAAACATGGCATGTAATATATGATTACACTTTTCTTGATTCAATAATGGAATTATCTTTGTAATCGGAGCAATACAAAAAATTAAGGCATGAACACGTCCAACACAATATATCAAATATAGAAAGAATTTACAAAGTTGGGGGCATAGAAGAAATAGACAAAGCAATGATTTCTTCACAGAGAAAAATAAACAGTATGAAACATTTATATTCATCTCATGGTAAATGCCCAACAAAGATAACAACTAGAGAACAATATGTTATTATTTCAAATATATTAAATGCATACATTAGTCAATGAGATGATGAATATAGACCTTGGCAGATTCAACAGATGTATCACAAAAATTTAGATGTGAGAAATAAATAAAGAAATCTGCATATTACCAGAGAATTCAAAAGAGATACATAAAGTATGAGTGATGAATGTTACCTAGTTTTCAATATGAACAAAAGAGTGGCAGAGATATCTAAAAAATAATGCTTCTAGGTGAAATAGATAAAATCATGTTATTTATTTCAAACAGATATCTAATATACTCAAAAATGGAAAATACCTATGCCCTTTGAAAGAATAGAATAGGACCTGTGATCTGCATTAAATGAAACCTCTGATCATACTTTGGAAAAAAAAAGATAAAATCTCTCATTCGCTAAGTTTTAATAGTGAATATTTATCAAGTTTATGACCCAAAAAATGAGCAAGTCAAAAATAAAGAAATCCTTATTGCCTATGTCAGAGAGACAAGGCCCCATCTATATTTTAGCCCACAAATAGAAGGGCCATTGTTCTTATATCAAATCTACAACATGCTTACATAATACCATCTTCAATGAAGAATGAAAGCATACACAAAGAAAATGGGCAGAACCCTCATAGTATTTTGAATGGGGAGGAAGTTGTAGATTTCTACAAATTTCTAAATACCTAGTTTCAAATAGAGAATGGTTCCAGCATTATTGAGAAACCCCATGTCAATAGAGAAAAATACAAACAACCCGCATCATATAAAGGAGAGAAAACAGATCAAAATTTCTTCCATAGCCAAAAGATGTGCATACCAGCAAACTTAAAAAAAAAGTGTCTTCATTTTCTATTAAGACCCTTGTTATCTTCTCCCTAGTAGCACATTCCAAAGGTTTGCAAAGATGTAAACAAAAATTTGCTTTAGGTTTTGAAATATTTAACTATTATCTTTTTTGAGAGACTTTTGTTTTCTTTTTAAGGAAAATAATATTATTTTTGTGGAAGAGATATTATAATTATTTTAGAGATTGATATTTACATTTTACTTAAGTAAATAGTTATTGATTCATAATTTGTAATCTACTAAATATTACTTATAAGTAATATTTGTTTTATTTATAGATATGACCAATAGATATTACTTATAGTAAAATATAAATTTTATTTTTTATCATTCTATAAATAACACTTTCTAAAATATGGTAAAATAATATATTTATTGAGGGAAGCAATAAGTTTTTGTTTGCATGGTCTTCATTGTAAATAACATCAATTATAGTGTTATCATTATCAAACACATATTTGATAGTTATTTTCTTTATATGCAAATAAGTTAATTTGAAGGTCATTAGAAGTCTTTTTCTCACATAGAAGGGATTAGAGCTACCTTGGCCTATAAAGACGTATTTCTCTCTTACATGCATCTTGAGGTGATTTCACAGTCTTAGAGGCATTTTCATTTTCTCAAACATGCATATGTTAGCCAGAGGGATTTTTGTTTTCTATCACATTCAACGATCATATAGAGGAGATTTTTTCAGTCTTGGGGCACTTTGGGGCCTATTTTTTGGTTGCAAATTAGTTGAGAGGGTCTTCAGAGTAGTTTGATTTCAATTATTGGCAGTTGAGTTCCTTATTTAGAGGGGTTTCTTCCAAGATACAGATTTAATTATTTTTGCATGCTTTTGGATCTTGGAGGTAATTATGAGTAGTTTTGCATGATTTTGAGGTATGACTTTAGTTCCACTTGGGTATAGGGGAGCTCTAGGGTAGTCAACTGTATTTTTAGGCAGTTTGACCCCTTTTCTCTTCGATTTTCATTGTATATCCAACTCTAGGTTTTGAGAGGCCTATTTACTATATTTTTACCTCATTATTGATGGTCCTAACTTTTATTCATCATTTTGCACCTCACAATTTGTGTTTGATTGTTTGGGCATGTAGATAATAGCAAAATTCCAAATTATTCATATACAGAGATTGATTCCTTCTCCATTTCTATTTTATGTTCAACATTTATTTGTGACATTTTGATTAAGTATTATGTTATAAACCTTTATTCAATCAATTTCCTCATGAATTTTGCATACATATTTGATATCCCATAGTGCATATTAATGATTATGTTTCATGTTTGATTCTAAATCTATGAAAATACAAGTGGTTTGCTCTTCAAATATCAAGGTACCGAAGCTTTTCATAGAGTTATTTTTGTAGAGTTATCTGATTGATTTGTGAACTTGTGGTTTTTCTCTTATGAATGGTATTGTAAAGTTGTGATTACAATTCTATCAAACTCATTGGTGTTCACCTCATTAGTTTTAGTTTCAGTTTTACAAGAATTTTCCTTCTATCTCTTTTATTGTCAAAGCTTAGTTTTAGGTGATTTATCAGGGCAAACCAACCCTTCACCTAGAGATTCACTCTCATTACAGGTTCACCCACAACCTAAGAGTGTTTTCAAGTTCAAATAGGATAGATTGACATTGTATCACATTATATAGGTATTGACAACATTAACACCTCTACATTTCCACCTACAAACCGATTATCCTCAATAGCACTACTCTCTCCAATATGACCTAATCATGCAAGGGCCTTAGATTTGTGTCCTTCTATTCTAAACATTTCAAATAGGGGAACCTTTACAATGGTTTGTGAAATCATGGAAAATATGTCTACTGGAGTGTAAGGAGAGATATTAATGGGCATGACTTTGTTATTTTGGTCATCCACCAATTGAGTTGTAGCAATCTCAATTCACTTGTTAATTTTTTCTTTGGGAGCTTTTTCTAAAGGTCCATCCTTACTATTTTCTAATTTTTGTGTTATTATGGCCTTTTTGGGCTCTTTCGTTTCATCTTCACATCTTTCACCTTCACAACTAGTGGGTCCTTAGTTTTATTCACCCCAAGAGTCTTGTTATTTGTGTCTTTAATAAAAATAATAGATAGTTTTCTATAATCACCATTCACCACCATATTCCTCAACTGATAGGTGCTCCTAACTTGAGCCACCATGTCTATTGTGATCCTATTTATCTCTTCTTTGGATGGTCTTCTCAAACTTGCATGGTCTGAATCAAAGGCCATGTTGCAAGCTCTGTTTTCCACTTCTTCATCATCATTGGATAATACTTGATGATACAATGCCTCGTAACTTTTTCTTTGTATGTTTACATCCATTTCATATTCTTCTTGGTCAAAGGCATAATCGCATTTAAATTAGCATCCTTCCAAATTACATGCCACATCATCTTAGTTATCATCATTAGAAGCTTCTTCCTTAAAATCCTAAGATGCAATAATTTACTAATCTATAGCATAACACTTAGGGAGGTGTGGGGATTGACATATCATACACCAAGGTATGTCTTCTACAACATTAACATAATTCCTCTATAATAGATCTAGAGTGACCTTCTCCTTGTTATTTTTTGTGGGAATAGTGATAGGTTTTTCATCCTTCCACTCAGTATTATAAGGGAAATTTTACAACTTGTTCTTCCTATTGAATTTATTACCAAAATGAGGTTTATCATTAGAAATACCTTTATTGCTAGAAACAATAGTGGGATTCAAATCCTTTAACATGTTTAGCACTTTGTCCATTTTGTCTTCTTCTTGTTTCTTGTTCCCAATAGTTTTATCATTCTCTCTTTTGTTATTCCTAGAACCAAAGAACTCTGAGTCATCTATTCTTCCTAATTCTATTGAGGCTCTCCTATTACTTTTAATATTTATAGTAGTTTTGAAATAATCCTTCAATTTTTTTGGATCCTTATCTCTCAATAGGTAAGACATTTTGTTGTCAAAGACATTGAAGTATGTAGTGAGACACACACTTTCATCTAGCCTCATGACTTGGACCAACTTGTACATTCCCTTTTGAAATCTAACATTGAAATTAAGTGTTGATTCATTTTGGTTCTTCTCTATATTTGTAAATCATCAAGCATGAAGCTGGCATTTTTCTTATCTCTACACTTATCCTTAAGACATTTTTCAAATTCATCCCATAAGCCAATACTATTATCAGGGAGTCTTCTAAACTAGTCTATGGAATCTTCAGTGAGAGAATACACAAATAGCTTCATGAACACTTCCTCATGGTCTACCTCATAATCATTTAGCATATTAATGAAACTCTTAAGATGTTCCTCTCCAGTGATGCCATTATTGCTATCAAACTTATTGACCTTGTCTCACAACGCATTTGGAACTAGGTTTGGATATCCAGGGATGCCTACAAAATACATATTCTTATATCTATTTAAATACACATTCCTTCTTTAAAAACCCAAACCACCACTATCACTATGGCCTACAATATTAACAACATTTCCTAGATTTGTATTCATTTGTGATCCAAATGCAACTTAACCTACTCCAACAGAAGAAACTATAGGATCAACTTGGGAAGAACCCAAATTACTCATTATACCACCACACAAAACACTATTAGAAATACCTTGAGCAAGTGCAGTTGGTCCAGCAATAATACAAGAAGAATATTTAAGGAACTTGATCTTCCTTCTCATCTATGAAGCCTCAACCTCATTTTCATTTTTGTATTACTCCTTGGCTAGATCTTCATGTTCATTTCTAGCCTTCTCTCATTCTATTTTTATATTGGACATAGTAAGGGAACTCTTTGAAACTATTGCAAGCTCCTTAATCTAGACACCAACCACCTTTTTCTTGCTTTTTTCTACAACCTTAATCATAGGATAATTTGTACATTTTCCAATAATGGCTTCCTCAAAATATTTGTATTGATGAATCTACCTTAAAATATATCCATCACCTTCAAATTCTTCCTTCCCTTGTAAACTATGTTCCCTCTCCTTGCATCTAACTCTTAAGGCTTTAAGGTCTCCAAAGATGTATCTATGCAATGATATAGGCCTCTCCTCCTACCTCTTATTTTTCTCTTTCAACAATGATATTCATCTAAGGATATTCTCTCTCTATGTGAAAGCATTCATGGTCACCATTTCTTTCTCTTTCTCCAAATGCATGTATTTGGCATCTTCTTTCGTGGCTCCCCTTTTGAGAGCCTGAAGCTTAGTGAATAATTCATTAGTATTGATATATTGACTTGATGGTCGAATCATTTGTTAATTAGTGACTTAAGACTTAATCAATTTGATTGGTTGTATTGCTACTGAGCTTTACAAAGTCTTCCAAACTCATTAGTGCAAACTGAGCTTTGTAGTATTAACCAAACTTATCATTGTCTATTGAGCTAGTCATGTTAATCAAGCAGAAGGAAGGTAGTGTTGATTGAATTGTAGTGTCAACTAAGCTCTTCAATGTCAATCGAATTCTCCAGTATTTGTCAAGTCATCAAATGCTAATTAATTTCATGTCTACTCTTGAGAAACCAATGTGGATCGAGCACCAGTGTCAACCAAGTGTCAGAGCTTGCCAAGTTGACAATATTGTCAAGTGTTAGAATATTACCTGAGTGGTCTTTAGAACCTGAGTATCAGCATTGAACTAACTTAGTGAAGATTTTTTAATTAGTTATTGTAGTTGAATCCATAAGGTAATTAATTGGATTGGTATATATGTAATACATCTTATCATATCCAAGTGTAAAAAATGAAGAAACAAGTAAGAAGCAAAATGAATGCAAATTAGAAGACAAAGGCTACAAGCAGTATAAGGAAAAGTAGAGTCGCATCCATCACATAAATGTGATCAATTTACATCAAAGGAATCTCATACAACAAACCAAATTTCAAAACAAAGATTAACTACTAGTTCATTGTAACATGTACATCAGTCAAATCTTCTATCAAGGTGGATTTAACAGTCTTATGATGAATTTCCTAACTGAGTGCATACTTCATTATATTGTATAAATCCTTTCACAAGGTGGACCTAATAGTCCTTATTGCTCCTAATAGGGAAGATCATCAGAAGTGATTAATTGTAAGCCTTAATAGGCCAACTTTATACAGTATTGATAAAGCTTGCAGGGATCATCCCCACCCCAATTTTATTTTCTATCTGGAAGGTTTTTGGGTTACCAAATATTGTGTCAATATTATGAATCTTTTATTACTTTTAGTCTTTCATGCATGCAATTAGATTTGAATAGCTTATAAAGGATTAATAGGTGAATAGAAGTTAAAGTTTTATTGGTTCCTGATTCAAACCCCCCCCCCCTCCCCATCTTAGTCTCCTAGGCCCACATACATTTCCAACAATTGGTATCAGAGCATTTGGTTCTCACATTAGAAGTTTAGCAGCTTGAAAAAAGATCAGAGGTAATGGAAGAGTACAGACTAAAGAAAGTTATTGAGCATGAAAAGTTGGATCTACAATTGGCCATGGATCAATTTAAAAAATAAAGGAGTAGCTCTCTCAACCCTTGAAAAAAAGGAAATAACTAACAACACAACTAAATAAAAATATCTACATTGAAGAAAGAATTATAGACATTTTTCAAGATAGAAGTTCAGATGAGGTTGATGTAGTAATCAAAGATCTACTTAAAAGAATCTTACTCTTCATCAAGAAGTTAGAATGTTGAAAAGAGAACAAGAAATTCAATCAATCAAAATGTGTGAAGACGTGGAACAAAAGGACAAAGCCAAAGAAGAGAAAAGATTTCTAATTGAAAAGATAGAAGAATAGGACAATGAAATTCATCACCTATCTCTTCAGCAAGCATATTTGATTGATCAAATCAATTATGCAAATCAAGAGCTTATCAGCTTGAGGATAGAGAATAAAAGATTGTAGAATGATTACAACATAGAAAAGAAAACCAATGAGAGGATAATGAAATCTCAAGAAAGAATGAATCAATTGGACAAGAAAAATCAATTCAAACACAAAGGTAAAGAAGGTAAATATGAAGGCAAATCGTCTCAACAAGGAACTCAAAAGAACAAAAGACCTACTTGTAATCATTGTGGAAAGATAAGGCATACATCAAACAAGTGTTGAAGTAATGGGAAATCAAAATTCAGTGGAAAATGTTATAGTTGTAACAAGCTAGGACATAGAGAAAGTGAATGCACAAAGAAATAAAAGTTTGAAGTGTTTCAATTGCAACAAACAAGAGCACAAATCTTCAGAATGCAAGACCAAGAAATGAAATCCAGCAGAACAAATTGTGAAAGCTTTCTTTGGTTAGGATTATAATACATAGTGCAAATGTCACTTATGTGGTGAGCATGGTCATATTGGACCAAATTTCATATGAGCTCACATGAGGAAGAGAGACCCTACAAAGAGATGTTTTGTATGTATACAACTTGGACATCTAGCTAGAAAATGTATGAATCGAGGTAAATTTGAAGATGAGAAGAAAGAAAAGGCTGACAATATCAAAATTCAAATGAGGTAGCAATGGATAAAGAAATCTCCAAAGAATACAAATCAAAGTCCTGAAAATGTTGACACCCAAGTCAAAGATTTGGATGACTTAACCATTTCAAACTAGTTATCCATGAAGATCACTAGAACTATAATTCAAAGGAATCATCTCATATCAGTTCTAGTTAGCAAGCAAGAAGATCCAAATCATTATTTTAGATGCGAGAAATCACCAAGTTAGATAAAAATTGAAGTAATGTCTTAAGACCTTACTGAGCAGGGTTAGGTTGCCAAACCTAACCAAGCTTGGATATAGAGGGTGAGTTTGGAGTTCCAATTGAGTGTTGATGGTGCATATTGAGTTTGAAAAGACTAATTGAGCTTATGGTTACTGAAGGTATCTATCAAGTTGATGGACTTAACCAAGCATCTTATGATTGGCGAGTTGAAAGTTATCATTGATTTGTTTGTCATACGATGCATTAATGGCATCTTGAAGACAAATTTTGGCTAAAAGATGAAATTGAAAGGTTTATTCTTCATCGCGAATTTAAGAGCATTCCTAAGCCCTCGAGCAATTCAGAGTGATTTAGTGTGAATTTTTTGAAGGTTTTATCAATTAGTTACTGAGCATAATGGGGTCTTCATCTAGTAGCAAAGTGAAGAAATATTCTAAGATGTTGATCAGAGGTGTTAAATGTGGAACCCTGTCATTCAAACTGTGTCCAATGATCATGAACTAGACCCAGTCAGAGCACATTCACAAATTCCTTTGAAGGTACTCTTGATCTATGACATTAGGTCATTCTATCATTGTTCAATTCAAGAATTAGGTACTGTTGAGATGAATAAAACATATGAGGCATTATGTGTGGATGGAAGTTTGAAACTTGAGCATAAGCATTTGGAAACAAAGGGTTTAACTCACATTTTACATATGCTAAGGGATTTCTAAAATAAATGGATTAGATTTATCTAGAGTCCAGTCCATGACATGCAATTTTGGCTTGATCAACCTATTCAAATAACAAAGAAAATGATTCATGGGGTTAATGGGTTGTCGATGCTCAATAAAGAAAAGAAAACAAAAACCCTAGGTTGAGTTGAGCTAGTGAAGAAGACATTTTCCAGTGGGATGGCAGAGGAATGAAGTTGAGTGGTGTTACAAATGTGGAAATCAAGTTTGGTAGCTATGTGATTGCTCACAAAATTTATAGTTCCAACAAACTGAACAATGTTTTGTGTGAAGCTGTGGACTTAGCATACAAAGTAGTAAAGAACAATCTATCATTTAACCTTGTCAAGTTGTAGCTAAACCAACTAAGCAATAATATAGAGAGCATTCGAGCATCCAAAACAAATCTGTGTAAGTTTGTCTCACTTTTGACATGTCTATTCTTTTATGTTCATAAATTATTCCCTTCTAAAGGCTCTATGGTATGTAAGAAGGATATACCTGTTGTATATCATATTAACGAGTTCATAGTTGACATGGGAGAGAATTTTGAGGGCATCATAGATGCATATTTTGAGACATTCAAGGAAAGAATGCAGAGAAGAATCAGAATACCCAAATAGCTAGTTGATGATTATGAAAAAGATGTATGTTTCCTTGTGGACTATGACAATGTTCATATTCAAGCATTTAGGCCAAGAATAGCATGGGTAAAACCTCTTGGATATGAGGTAAATATTAATGACACAAGAGATATCATTGAGGCCAACATTCATAAGGATTTTTAGGTCCACATTATGAAAGGATTTATACAATACAAGGTGGACCTAACAATCGTTATTTCTCCTAATAGGACAGTTCACTAAAAGTGATCAATTGTAATCCTTAATAGGCCAAGTTTATACTACAGCTATAAAGCTTGTGGGTATCATCCCCACCCCAGTTTTACTTTCTATTTGGAAGGCTTTTGGGTTACCAAATATTGTGTCAAGTATTATGCATAATTAATTGCTTTCAGTCTTTCATGCATGCAATTAGATTAGAATAGCTTATGAAGGATTAATTGGTGAATAGAAGTTAAATTTTTATCAGTTCTTGATTCCCCCCCCCCTCATTCACCTAGGCCCACATACATTTCCAACATGATATTAGTTGCATATGACTTTGTATTATCACTTAGACTATGAGGTTTCTCTTAGTAAAAGGGACCTACACTAGTTAAGACTCACTAGGTTGTGTACTTGTTGATTTTCTACATTGATCCATATTCCTTGAATCACTTTGCTTGAATGTGGTATCTCCAAAATATGCAATAATTTTATCTTGGTATGTTGCTTCCCAAAAATATGTATTAAAAAGTCCATCCAAAAGCCCAATATTCTCATACCCATAACTTATGGAGGAAGATCCATTTCCTACTACTGGTTGGTATTAAGGATTACTTCTTGTGTTATCCCTAGATTTCTAGGCATGAGCATTATTTGACTCTCATTTCTTCTTGAGCCAACTTCTTTTGTTCCCATTGGGTACTTCAGGGTGCAATGGGATCTTGAGATGTGCCCTTTTATAGGCCCTTGTATTCTTTCTCCTATCAGCCATTTGAATAATATAAAATAAAACATTGGTTAGGGAGCCTTTGTTTGAGTCAACACACACTAGGGAAAAAGTACAAAAGGGCTAGACAAAACACAGTTGGGTGCATATTTTGACTACATAAAAATAGAAGTACTTTTGCAGGCCTACATAAAACATAAAATATTGCACACTATTTCATAATTGTAATTGAAGCACCACTCTGAGAAAGTAACCATGTATTGTAAATAGAAATAACTCTATGACATAACCCAATGACATTGATTCTAACACATGCATTTTTTTAAACAAATATGCACGCAATGTTCCCAGTAGTTGTCATTTTGGTGGCTCTTGATTTGACATAATTTTAACAACCGTAAGGAATGAAAAATAAACCTAGGGGTAGCTAATTTCCATGACAAGTATATCATGAAAGATCTAAGGACCAACTGAAAAAGACAACTTCACTTTCTCCACTTTGAACTCTGCAAAATTCAGGTGGGTGCACTTGGGATTAATTACATTCTTCTTACAATGTCACACTTACTTTCATCCCCAATAAAGAAAATCTTCTAACTTAGAGTGAATAGAAAAAAATTTGGAAATACAAGATAGATATGATGCTAATAGGGGGAGGTGAATAGGTATCCTCTAAAACTTTTCCTTTTTCCCAAATAATCCTTTCTTTGCGCTTATTGTTACTCAGTTAATATTAAGCATATAATATTTGCATAAAATTAAAAGTAAATCAACTTTAACTAATGAAAACATAACATAATGAATTTGGTACTGCAAAAATGCTTGATCGGAGGGAAAATAATGATGGGGATGGCACCCACAAATGCATCACTACTAAAGTAAGAGGTTGCCTTGTTAGGGCTACAATTTTTTCACTTCTGATGACTTATTTGGTTAAGAGTATACAATAAGATCTCTAAGGATCTACCTTTTACGAGGATTTAACAATACTCATCAAGTGTGTACTCAGTTAACATGCAAGACTGATAAGGCCACTTTTTTAAAGGATTTAAGAAACTGCTACAGTGGTTAAGTAATAGCAAAAATGACCTATAGTAGTAACTTTATTTGCTCAATTAGATCATCTTTTTCTTTGTAGTTATCACCTTCCTGTGATAGATCTGTAATTCATTACAACTTTGTCTCTGTCCTCTAATTGTGACCTTGATTCCTTCCTTACTACAATACTTCACTAAAATTTTGACCAACAATGTCAACAACTATAACCAACTAATTTTAAAATATTCTCAACTGCTCATTTTATAGTATTCTTTTTTTTGTTTTGTAGCCTGACCTAATTAGTGTTTTAGAACCTTCTTGATTTGATCTCTAAACATGATTAACGATTATGGAATCATCTTTCCTTTCCTCCCTTTCCAACTTTATTTTCATTGGTTTATGTAGCCTCAGAATCATCAATAATCAATGAACATTCTCCAATAAAATTTGTACAAATCTTTAGCTCAATTCATGAAAACTTTTTTCTTTTCTCGGTAGAATCAGGTAACATTTGAATTTTTACCAATTCAAATTATATTGTTGTTCTTGTGACACTTGATAAATACATTGTTCTTCATTTTTGGTACTTGGCAAACATTCACTTAGCATCCTCTATATGTCTTGGTAAGCTTTATGCTTGGGGTTCATTGTATTCTTCTTTTCTAGATGTGAATAGAGTTACTTAGTGTAACTTGAAGCTTGACTAAGACTTGGTAGATTAAGTATCACTCGTGTTCCACTAGAGCTCGGGTAAAACTGTAATACTCTTTTATTTCCTTCTTCATTTCTTAGGCTACATATTAACTCGGTTGTTATGTACATTTTGGCACTAATAAGAAATATGATTAAACATAAATGAGTGATAGCTAATCATCCATTCTAGTAATATCTAAGCTATGTGAGGGAAAACTCTTCAGATCTACAATATAACATAAGGTAAAATTAATTTGACTTAAGGTTTATAACTATGAAAGCTTCAATGTATGCTTGGAAATAATACTACGACCAATGCTTTATCCATTGGGCTTTCTCACACAAATCAGACACTACAATTTATGATCTACTCTTCTACTTTGTAAAAGAGAATCAATATAGATTTTGTATCTTCTACTTATCAAAATATCTTCATGCAACCCTGTGATTTCCTCATATCATGCCAAGCATTTACTTAATTCATTGAATTAATAGAAACTTATGATGCAAGATATAACTCAAATGAATTACAACTTTGATTCAATTTCTTTGTCTCTAAATCATAGGAAATCAAAGAAAAATATGAAAAGAGACAAGATCTAATATATGTAACTCCAAAAATCACTTCATTGTATCGATTTTGCTTGAAATCCTTACATTTGTAGTGTCAGATCCAAGTTTCAAAATAGCCCAAAATAGACTCAGACTATCAATATTTCATTTCATATTCTTTCCAATTACAAGCATATCAAAACTAACACTAAGTACTAGACCGACAAAAAAGAATATCACATTCACAAAATCAGAATTTAGACCCTTTCTCCAAGACTTGGAAATCCTTATATAGGGAAGGATTGCAACAAGCTTCAAACTAGAGAGAATGACACATGTCTTCTTACAAATGGATACAAAATATTTTTTACAATAAGACAAATTGTCAACATAAAAACTTTGCAAACAAAAAAAAGAGGGAAAGGAAAATGGAAAAAGTTTCCAAAATAGATTGCTGGCAAATCAAGTTCTTCAGGATCAATCTTGGTTTTTTATGCAAGCATGCTCATAGAAAATGATTTGCAAAGGTAAATAATCCTATTCAAATGATTTATTCTTCCTCTTTTGGCTCTTCAAAACATTCAGCAATCTTTATCTTTAACTGCCCTCAGGTGACAGTGCAAAAGCTTCAACCTAATCCCCCTCTTCTAGATTGGGTGTCACCTATGTATCTACCACATTTTAAATATACTATGTTGCCCACTCATTGAAAATAGTGTCATGATGCCAATGGAATTGAACCACTTTCTATTCTATTGTAATTATATCTTCCACCTTACCTTCAACTATTCTAACACATGAGCCTACAATGTTAGTCACACAAACCCTAGCTCTACAATTTCTCTTAGCAGCATCTTCTCATAGTCCAATTTTTCTTTGAGTATTTTAGAAGTTTTTAAAAAATAAAAATCGTTGCAGAAGGAAATATGAATCTACACCTCAATGGTTGCGCACTCTACATCAATTTTCACCAAAATTGAATACTACAACCAATGGATGAAAAATCCACCATGAAAATTTTTTAATTTGATTTGTCAATCAATTTTCATGCAGGCAAGTTCTTGTGGTTCAAATTCATTTTCAAAAGTATTGGATCCACCTGTTATACTAACTAGAAAGTAGACCAATGAAAATAGGACATATGGATATCACTTGGCAAGAAAACCCCACCACATAGTCTTGTATCTACTCTGGACACATGTCGCTTAGTCGTAAAGTTGCAAAGACTAAATTAACATGCAACTTTTCATCATGGGTTTACAACCATTTTTAGGTCCTTTCATCATTTATTAAATCCCATTTCGTCTTCAGGGACACATGGCACTTAGTCATGAAGCCATAAAGATTATCTAACCTACATCTTCCCATCACAAGTTTGCGATGACTATTGTTAACCATATTTGCCTCCCACCAAAAATTTGAATTCGAATACTTGAGCCCACCCAATGGCCACTTCCCATCTTTAATATTATTTAAATGCCCTAGAAATACAAAAAATAAAATGATTAAAACCTTATGGTATTTCTTTTATTTCCTAATTTGTTTCCGTTGGCCCAAAACTTTCCCCTTCATCAAATCTTTTGTGATCTATGATGGGCACTTTCTCGTATTCTCAAAATGCACTACCTTTAAGTAATACAAGAAAGCGCCTAAAGGTCGCATGGCAGGTGGGTCCATCTTCTTTTGTGGGTCGTAGAGGGGAGAGCTATCGAGTGAGCTGGCATTTTGATTGGCAACCGCATTTTGTCTTTTGTCAGACTTCCTGACAATGCGAGCAAGCACCCTAGTGACACATGTCCTAACGACATCATGGAGGATATTCACCTAGGTTCAAAGGGTACGGGTTATGTACACCGTCTGATGCAATGAGATCGAGGGCTGGCGCTTCCTCGCATTATGAATATGCAAGGAGATTAAGGAATGCGGGCAATCGCCTTGTTGCCATGTGTCCTTCTAGAGTCAAGTTATTATGAAGCCACAAGGTGATGCCAAGTGGTGCCAGGTCATGCTGAAGTGTATGTTGAATGGTTCGTGGGCCTAGAAATTTTAAGGGACAGGCGCAGTATAAGGAGGATCTTTCACGATTGTTGATCTTATGGAGATCAACGATCGACGCTTTCCTACAATATGAAGATGTGAGGAAATTAAACAATGCAGGGAAGTGCTTGAAGGACACGTGTCCTTATGGGCTCGACCAAGGCATTAACAGTTAAGGCTGACAGTTATGTGACATCGTGGTTAAGTTGGGAAGGTGGCGTGGTTAGTTGATTTGGTGGTCAAACTCGGGAAGGCCTTGCGGGGTGGCAAAATGAAATGAGACCATTGGCCCACGTGGCCCACTTTGGTTGTAAGACTTAGTTGACCTGCTAACTTTGCTAACTGATGAGCCAGAAATGAAGGAAATCAAGTTTTCTTGCACGATTTGATCCTCACAATCAATTCCAACTACTCTCAAATGAATGTTGAACCCATAAATAGCAAGAGAAGACTCCACCACCCCAATTTATCCATCTACTTGGTCAAAATGGTTTAATGGTGCCATTTCTATCAAGGACCTGTTTCAACAAAATATTAGATTTCATTATAATTGAATCTGTGCCTAGGTCAGATTTTCTCTAGATCTTTATCAAGACTTAATGGCAGTGGTTGTGGAGTAACTTTAGTTAGAGAACATCTCAATTATGCCTAAGCTATAAAGGCAATTTTTGTAGATTTTGTCTTCTCTAGTTGACTCTTCTATGTTTTCTCTGATATAGCTCTGCAATTTCACTGTAAATCCCCTTTGCCTCTAAACTATATGACATTCTTATCTCCTTCATCCATTGATGTGAAGTGCAATAACTATTTACCTCTCATTGGTGTATTGTAGATATTTGCAATCTTGCATGACTGTATCTCTTTTGGCATATGAATGGTATATAAGTGAATCCTCTCTTTCCTTGTGTCATTCATTTGGGTTTTTTTTTATCTGCATGTGATTGTTAGATTAAAGCAATTATGGATGTGTATATCTTTTGGTGTCATGATGGTTCAATAGTGCATGTATGGGCAGAGATTGGTTTGAAAACTCTATTTTTGGTACATCACCCCCCTTAGGTTAGAATAGGTAGATTTGCTTCTATGCATTCCTTCTCCCTTATCCACTCCAAGAGTAGTTAGGTGCACCCTGATAGAAAAGGAAGGCAGCCTTCTCCGGAGACTCAACCTCACAGTTCAAGTCCCACAGCTTGGAGGTTGTTTCCATGTTTCACAAGGTTGTCCTTAGGTAAAAACTTTGGACAAGGGTGCAAACCTTTTGTGACAACAACTATCTAATCCATCTATATTTTATCTCATTTTCTATGCACAGACTTTTATGTGCATTTCCCTCCAAATTGTGGTCAACCAATATTTGAACATTTTGACAATGTCATGTGGAACTCTACAATCGGCTCCTCTATCCTCATTATTTATCTATCACTGGACACACCATATATATGTCCAATCAACACTACACATCACCCTTTTGTCACATCATCCTTAATCACCATGTGGCATATTGTCATTGGTCCTGAGAGCCATCTCAATGTGTCAACTTGTACTAATGCTTTGGGGGGGAGGGGGGTTGGACATGTGTCACCTCATCATGAAGTTGCAAAGAATAAATTGTGTTGCATCTTATAATCACAGGTTCATAATAGTCATTAGATCTTAATGCCTTGGCCAAATCTGACTTTCAGAGTATAAATTAAATTAAACATGTATTATCTTGTCATGAAGCCATGAATATTTTCACACCATACATCTCGTTATCATAGGTTCACAACCCCCATCGATATTTTTTATATTTGCCCAAGTCTGACCTTGTCTTTCTGGACACATGGAAAGAGGTTGTGAAGCCACAAAGAATAAATGTCATGCAACTTATGATCACAGGTTCACAAGCACTACTGATCTTTTATCATTGATCTCATCTTGTCTGCACATTGCAAGTTTCCATGGACATGTAGCATTCAATCACTAACATGCAATGAATAATCACTCCATAGTTTTCCATCACAGGTTCATGAAAACCATTAGATTTTCCTATCTTGGACTAGATATAACTTGTAGAACAAAGGACTTCCCAAAAACGTGGCACCTTGTCACTAACCCACAATGAATAAACATTATGCATCTTTCCATTATGGGTTCACAACCACTGTCAAATCTGATCAGATGATAATGTGTTAATACATCAAACTGGTGGGTCCACTGTTTGTTTAGGACATGTGTTACGAAAAAGGATCTCGCCGTGTGGAATAAAAAACATTGTGCCATTTGAACTATACCTTTTGGGGACCCAAAAAATGATTCGCACATGCAGAAAAGGACTTAGGGACCTATTAAAAGTAATGACCCAAATGAAATTCATAACATTAAAGGGTTTTGACTTTGCTAGGTAAATAAAAGGGGATCCACTACACAATGACCCAACCCAACCTTTAATTAAATGGAAATTATACCTTGGGATAGGAATATCAGGTTATAATGATAAGAAAATACAAAAGGCCCCTTTCTAACGACATGATAATCCTTCATTAAGTTTTTTCAAAAAGTAACTCAAAATTATAACATGGCAAAGGTTTTTGTGGGTATTGTAATCACCTAAAAATGGTCGTCTAAACTATTAGCCCCCTTCTCAGCATTTTGGCTAAATTAATTAATCATTTGCCTAGACCAAATTGCTATAAATCAATTAATTTGATTATAATATATAGTTTGACTATGCTATCCTAAGTTCATTATTTGATTAAAAGAACATGTCCCCTTTTAATTAAATAAAAGCTCCCCTTTCTTCTAACCCACTAAATGTGCACACATAAAGCATTATTTCTATTTTGCAAATTAAAGAAAAAGACTCTTTTTGTCTCACATGCAAAGTCAACTCTTTTTTTATTGGTTGACTTGTGTGTGCACATGGATCAACCTCATTTTCAAACTCCACCCTTGATCATCCATCATTTGATCTTGATCTCCACCATCCATATGAATTTAAAAGAGAGAGAGCTTTCCCCCTCAAAGGATCCAACTCTTGAGTATTGTTATGTTGCAGGTTTACCATTTGAATTCTTGAGAGCCTTTTATGGAGAACTTCTATTTCTTTGTCTCATTCTATCATCCATGGAATTTTAGTGTAGTTGCATGATAGCTTAGTTTCTTTTACTATAATCTAAGATCACATAATAGAACTAGGTTGGTTTGTAATACTCTCGTCTTAGTTACTGTAGTTGTAGTTTGTATATTCATACTAGTTTAATCCATATTTGCATTGCACATTTGGGAAACTCATTGTAGACACTTTCATTCTTGCTCTTAGTCTCAAAGAACCACCCATTGTATGGTTTACTAGCAAGAAAAGTATCTCTAAGGCTCAACTGAGAGCCTTCATATGCTTGAAACATACTTTCTTGCACTCCATGAATAGGGAGCTCTAAGCCAACATCCAAGCATTCTAATCTTATGGAATCACTTGGATAGAAGGGTTTAGAGTGTGACACCTTTTTGTAGACACATTTTTGGCACCCACCGTAGGGTAGAACGTACTCATTTTTCTCTTTATTTTCTTGCATTTTTTGTGTTCTAAATGTAGCTTTATTTTTTAACAGTTGCAAATTTTGGGTGATACTTTGTCAGTATCATGCAATATTTTCTTGTACTGTCATGTGATACTTTTTTGGAAAAAGTCTCGCACACGCTTAGTAAACTCTATCGCCCCAGTGTTATAAGTTCTTATGTAGAAATATTGTACGAAGGAAAACTATCACACAACTATATTGAGAAGTATTGTACGACAGTCTTCCAGCAAAAACTATTGCTTGGCTTGAATTTGCTTGTTGTTTGGGTAATTTTGTCAGTTTTTCAATTGCTACTTGTTGCTTGCTACTTATTGGTTTTTACAAGTCTATGACTGTCTAAGAGAGGTTTCTTTACAATTTGTTATTGTTATTTTGGGACTAACTCGTGCTATACTAATGGTAAATATATTTTTTTTAAAGAGTATAAAATGAAATTTGACTTTTGATGGTTCTATAGGATTTGGCCTTTTCTAAGTTTTTTTGTGTATAAAAGATAAAAATAAAAGGTTCGCATTTTTTTCCCATAGTCAAGCTTTCATTTTAGATGGTAGACATCATAACTCATGCTAAGGTGTTAACATTTTCATAACTCATGTTTGTTATATACTTTCATATGCTCTAACTTGTGGTTTTGTAGGGACGCGTGTCAAAAAGAAAAAAAAATTAAAAACTAGCAAAAAAAAAGCATGTCAAAGCTTCAAATGCACAAGGGCTACTAATGTTTGTTTGCAGGGCTACCCAACACATAAAAACCAAACACTTGTTTGTATTTATTTTATTCCATGTGTGGCATTCTACTAGTTGCTTTCATTTCCTAGGCATATTAAACTTGTGATTGAGATTCTTTGGTGATAGGAGAGTATGCTCTTTACCCTTGTGTTGAATCAAAAATCTTGACTCACCTTTGGACTTCAAAATCAAGGGGATAATTGAAAATTCTTGGTATTTTTGGGAGAAATGATCAAGACGGGAGGATATGCTCTTCATCTAGGTAGTGTATCAGAAATTTTAACTCTTGACAATGGATCCAATCTGTAGTAGTTTGAATCCTTTAGTGGGCCTACTCTTGAGCAATCAAGAGGAATGACCCAAGTGGGGACAAGCGGACCTGGCTATCCCAATCCACTATAATCTTAAGGCTACCAAGGACACAAAACTTTGGTAGATGTAGTGTTTGCCTTCACTTAGTGTGAATACTTGTGGGATTGGGACCATGTAGAAAATGCTAAGCAAGAACATTTAAGGTGCTCTCTTTTTCGCGAGGTCTGTTACCCACCGCAAGGTGGGGTGTCCTATAATTGGCTACAAGAGGAACATTATGAATGGAAGCCCTTTCTAAACACTCTAAGTTAGTAGCTACCCTTTTTTTTTCACTCAAGTTCTTGGTGCAAGGATCAATCCTAGTGTATAACCCAAATCACCCCAAGATTTTACACTCACCATCTATGTTCCCTTGGTTGTGATTATGGCACCTCCATGACAAAGCCAATATCTCTTGTGGGCAACCACTTGCTGTGAGGTGAAGGGACACTTAGCATGGTCCAAGTTGTTGAGTAATGAAATGTGACATTTAGGTAGAAATGCTTGGAAAGTGTTCTCAAATGTGCTAACCTGTGTAAACATTATTTCATATCAAACATCTCATTAGCATGGTAGAAAGTTGTTCTGATATCACATATGCATGTTGGCAAGGTTGCTTTGGTTCAACTAATTGAGACATCTAAAGTACATTTACTATCTACAAACAATGTTGTTTATTGACACAAACTAAAATCTCACACTATCTAATCTAAAACTACCTAGCTAGCAAATTGAAAACACAAACTTTTGGGTCAAAATTGTCTTCTTTCACATTTCACTGGCAAACCATCGCACTATCTCTGGAGAAATATCGTACGATACTTTTGGTCCAAAAAAAGTATCGTCTAGTTACCTTGACTTCTATCACGTGCTTATACTAAGTTATTTCACCCTGGTTAAGAGAAACTAGCGTACCAATAAATTGTGTCGCCTGGTTATATTGAACAATATCATACAACATTTTACATTGTCAAATTGTCGCCTGACTTAATGTATTGTCTCACCTAGTTGTTAAACTAGATTTCTCTTGCTCTGAACTTGTTCTTAGGTTGTCTAAAGTATCTATACTTGGTTTACCATGGTTCCTTGGGTCTGGAAGCTACATGTTAGAGTATGTTTTGCTAAAATGGCTACCTTGACCTCTTGATTGTCTTGCTTGATTGGGAAAGTCATTCACTTGTCTTTACCTATATATCTACTTGGCTACTTGGATATTTGGCTTCTTTCCTAACTCTTGACTTTAGTCATTCATGTAGTAAGTTTCTTGGACATGTTGTTGGACAAGTCATTATTTCATTACTACCCTCTATTTGACAAGTGAACACTCTACCTCCTATAGTTTGAACATCAAGTTATCTTCTAGTCTCTTTCATGCTTGGTCTTTCATCTACAACTATGGGATATAAATCTTGTGCTATCAAATCTCAACCAAGTCTAGATGATCCTAAGTTTATTGAGCTCTTTAGGGAATTGCAAACCCTACACACTCAATATAATAAACTTGAAAAGACCCCTAACCCTACCTACACTAGTCTCACTAAGGGCATGATAAAAACATATGCTAGATTTGAGAAAATGGTCGAGGAACAAAAAAACATCATCAGATGATTCTCTTTCTAGTTCTCTATATGTACACAAGTCACCCTCTTTAAGGTCACCCTCTTCTTCTAGGTCTACATGCTCTACTTCAAGACATCAATTATCTTCGCCTACTAGATCTAAAGACCTCTTTAGAGAGTTAGCAAGTAAAACCTCCTTGAAGTCTATGCTAAACTTTCATGATAGACCTATCTTTGACCAAGACAATGATGAAGACATGAAAGCTTGTTATTTGCTTGAGAAACAACAAAATGACTCTAGAAATACTTTTGATAGAACTTTTTCTCCCTTGGAAGATTCTTATGATGACACTTTGCAAACACTTCTTGGCACCAAGCTCATCACGTTGCCTAATTCTATCTCATATGGAAACCCATTCTTGGATATATATTGTGCTTATCATCGATATAACGAGCATAGTACTTTAGATTACAATGAGCTGAAACATAAAATCCAAGATCTTATTGGTGATGGGATTATTGATACCTCTAATGACTCATGTGATAAGGATACTTCTCTTGAGCAAGATCATATTTATGAACCTACATCTAGTGATGGCCTTCTTGACAACTTCACTTCTCCCAACACTTCAAAGCTTTCCAACATTCCTCCATCAAATAAAAAACCTAATGCTTTCCATATTGACTATGCCTATCCTCAAGGGCTACCTCTAAAATAAATTCAAGCTAACCTTCACTTGGTTGCAAACCTTTTCTATGTTATTACAACTAAAAATCCTCAACCTTCATACAATGCTATACCTATTATTCCAACTCCAGCTAGCTCTTTGAGTAGTGGACCTTTGCGGTCTCTGTAGTGCATTTTCTTTCTTATCACTCACATGTCAATTAGATGGGGCATAGTGATCTTTATTTTTCAATGGATCCTTATATTTATTCTCACTTCCAAAATACTTGGGATTTGTGGATGAATAAGGCTAGTATGACTAGTTTAGATGGAAAGGTGAATGTGAAGAGTTCAAGTATGTGTGTCTTTGTTGATCTTGAGGTATGATAGGAGAGTTAGGAACAGAAAATGTAGGAGATGAAGGAACATATGGCCCCAATATGGAAGGAAGGTTTGAAGGTTCTAACTTAGATGGATAAGGACCAAGGATAGATTTTGGAGATGCAAATGGATAGTGAGTAGGGGTATCAGCATCTTTAGAGTGAGGAACATGGTCAAAGCCATCAATAGACCCATGAGTAGCTTTGATAGGAGAAACATTCTTAATAGGAGCACTTGAAGCTTGAGCACAATTTTGAAGTGGATATTAAGAAGTATAACATGAAGGGACACTTTGATCTTAACAAGTAGCTTTGGAGACTCTCAAAAAGAAAAAGCTATAAATGTCAAGAAAGATCAAGATCAAGCACCCTTTCATCTCCTTCAAAATGTCACTCCTCCATATCTTATGTCTTATCCACCTTCTAAGTATGATGAAGACATCACTTCCACTATTTCCCTTGAGCTTACTAAAAATTATGAGAACAGTTCTCTTCCTATGTTATCCAAAGCTACTTGTCAAGATCAAAGCGTCCTCTCATGTTCTACTTCTCCATATCCACTTCAAAATTGTGCTCAAGCTTCAAGTGCTCCTATTAAAAATGTTGCTCCTATTAAAGCTACTCATGGGTCTATTGATGGCTTCGACCATGTTGCTCACCTTAAAGATGCTAATACCCCTACTCACTATCCATTTGCATCTCCAAAATCTATCATTGGTCCTTATCCATCTAAGTTAGAACCTTCAAATTTTCCTTCCATATTAGGGTCATATGTTCCTTCATCTCCTACATTTTTCATTCCTAACTCTCCTATCATACCTCAAGATCAACAAAGACACACATACTTGAACTCTTCACATTTACCTTTCCATCTAAACCAGTCATATTGGCCTTATTCATCCACAAACTCCAAGCCTTTTGGAAGTGAGAATAAATATAAGAATCCATTGAAATTTTAAGATCACTATGTCCCATCTAATCGACATGTGAGTGATAAGAAGGAAAATGTGCAAAAGAGACTGTAAAGGTCCACTACTCAAAGAGCTAAACCAAAGAAAATATGGGTTCCTAAATCCCTTATTGAAGATATGCATTCTAAAGCATCCAAAGGAAATGAAAAATATAGAGCTATATGGATTCCCAAGTCCCTTTTGAAAGACTTTATATTGAAAATAATTCAAAGTTACCATTCAAGCTTCCAAAGGATTCTACTCTATCTTCTTCCAAACATCTTCATAAAAAGCTTCCAAAGTCTTCCACTCCATCTTCTTCCAAAATTGCTCTGCTACCTCATACATCTAAACCTCAAGATATCTCATCCATCATTCCTCCATCATTCCAACACCCTTCAAGGTGAGTGTCAATGTTGATCTTGCCTAATAGTTTAGCTACCTTCATAAAATCCTCTAAAGCATACACTTACTTGTCATCCATGCTTGTTCAGTTCTTTCAAGTCATGAACTCTTATCCTCCATATACTTATCCTACTACCATCTCTCTTCCTTCACCCTATTAGCATCTTTGAGCATACTTATATATGGTCTTGGCTTATCATGACTTATTTGTCCTATAGGACCACTATCTAAATTTAAACAACTTGAGCTCTTTCTAAAAATGAAAATGAAAAATGTGCCTTGGTGAAAACCACTTCTTGTGACACCTTGGTAGCAAAATTAAAAAGAAATAAAATTCATCCTATGGTGAAAACTACTTCTTTTGGCACCTTGGATAAGTACCATGATGAAAACTTGGTATATAGATGTCATGCATAATTCTTCCATCATCCATCTATTCACTCTTCTTTCTTTGATCTTGACAATGTTGAGCTATCCTTGTGTATTAGCAATCCTATCCATCATCTTACCTATTGTGCTTTCTCATTCACTCATATCCTTCATATACAACTTTATTTTTATTGCTCTATCCTATTGCTATCATATCCAGTCAACCTCTTGGTCTTGATCACAAAAAGAAAAACATGGTTCTCATAGGTCTCTTGGCATGCCTACTCTTTTGGACTATATGCTTCATGTTATCTCGCTTATTAGCTTCCATTGCTTATGCCATATGCTATCTCACTTGTTGACTTCATTGCTTATTATACATGCTATCTTTCTCATTGTTTCCATTGCTTATCAAAAATTTGCTTCATATGGCTATCTTTCCCTAGCTTGGGTACTCTTGAGGAGTTTGTCCTTGAGGATCGCTTTCACTTACTTCATATTCCTTGTCTATCCATCTCCATCTTATCCACCAACTTGCTACTCCATCATGTCCTATACATTGCTATACATTGAGACAAATGATGTGATCTTGCTTGAAAATTAGTGATTTCTAAAAGTCATAAAAAAAAATTAAAAATCCTAAAAACCATATATGATGCTGAAAAAATCTTAAAACTCAGAATATATACTTTAAAAATGATCATCTTAGTGAAAACCTAGCAATAAGTGCTTTGATGTATCACCAAAAAAATCAAAAAATACAAAAAAAAATTGAAAGAAATCCTAAAGAAATCTACCAAGTGGTGAAAACCTAGAAACAAGCGCTACTTGAGACCCTTGCATCTATGTCTATCAATCTCAATCACTCACTCCACAACACATTTCCTAGCTTGGAATTGTTCCTTGTCCTCGTCTCAAGGCCACAATTTCTTAGCCTATTGAGGTTTCCTTGTACACTAGAGTTTCTTTGTCAACACACAAAATAGTGTTTCTCAACACTACCC
Organism: Cupressus sempervirens; assembly: GCA_028749045.1. Lineage (NCBI taxonomy): Eukaryota > Viridiplantae > Streptophyta > Pinopsida > Cupressales > Cupressaceae > Cupressus > Cupressus sempervirens. Next base: position 347,482,829 of record CM053788.1, on the reverse strand, counting down.
CCTTGACATTAAGTGTTTCTCAACACTTTTTAGATAGTTTACCTATAGTCTCTGAGTTGCGATATTTCTCACTATTAGAATCAAGTCTTGAAGAAATGACCAAGTGACTTACACTCACGCACTTAAACATTTAAATGGTTGAGCTATGATGAACTTTATCTACTTTGTGTGTTGTCTATGATGATTTCTTTGCTATGTGTTCCCTCCCTAATAGTCTTTCGAGGATGTCATGGACTAGAAGATTGGAGGCATGAGGCATGTTTCTTTGCTTCCTTCTTGTGGAAATACTTTGTTCATCTATAATGTTTAGAGCATTCATGCTTGTCCTACCTAAAACTTCAACTCACAAACGTATCATCCTTGACTGTTTTCGCAAGACTGCACTCAAGGGTTATCCTGGTGCTTATACCTTGATACAAGTGTAATCTTGTTATATTAAACTTAGGGAATCTAATTGCACTACCATCTTGACTTGCATGCCTTTGATGCTTAGATTGTATTTTCACATTCTTCTCTGATATCAATCATATTTGTATCCTCATAGTTACACTAGTGATGGTTGTATGATCTCATGATGTCCCTAATCAACGCTCAATGATGAAATTAGAGTCTAAATATTATGTGTTTCTCGTTGGTAAACCACTTTGCATATTAGTTTTCATTTTAGGGTCATTTTCTAGCTTAGTCTTGCATTTCTACATATTGGGAGAGCTCTCTCTTCATCTTTTTCGGACATTGTCGGCTAACTGCTCATATCTTCTTCACTTTCTTCTTGATCATGTATTTTCATCTTCTTGATATTTCGCTTCATCTCTTTGCTATCCTATCATCACATCTATATAAAACTTTGACCTCTTACATAATTTTGATGTCCTAGATCCATTTTTGAGATCAAAATTGAAATCTAAGCTCATCTTGATAGTCAAAATTGTATTTCAAAATTCTACCTTCTTCTATGCAATAAGCAGACCCTTTGAGATCTAATCTTTGAATCTTCACTGGGACATCTTCATTTCTTCATGTCTTCATCATTTCTACATTTCATATCTACTCCAATTCACATTTTCATGTCTAAAATCACCTTTCTACTCAATTTTGGCTTAATTTTCATGCTTTATCCTTCGTGGTCAACTCTGGTCAAACTAGGGCATTCTATCATTTCCTTATGGTCACTCTTTGGTCTTAATCATCTATTTGTCATCTTGGACATTTCTATATCTTGATTTACTCATATCTAGCTCGTTTTTGCATCCCTCTTACCTCATTTCAATTTCAATCCCGAGGCGGGAGAAATACTCTATCATCACTTGCTACAACTATATATTTCTTAGGAGCATATGTTTGATCTTTTCATTTTCTCTCAATCTGTTTGATTTTCTTGGTGTTAGCATTCTTCTTGAGTTATGGAATCGTCTCTTTCCTAGTATTTAATACTACTGTTGTCAAGTTGTACATTCAAGATTTTTTTATCTCTTTCTACATTTCATTCTTCGAAATAAGATATCTCTGTCTATTTCCACCTACTTGGATTCTATTTTTTTTGATGTAATGTGTTTCCAAATTGATCACACATTAGTCAAAGAGGGTAAAATGTAATCACCTAAAAATGGTCATCTAGACTATTAGCCCCCTTCTCAACATTTTCGCTAAATTAATTAACCATTTGCCTAGACCAAATTGCTACAAATCAATTAATTTGATTATAATATATAGTTTGAATATGCTATCCTAAGTTCATTATTTGATTAAAAGAACATGTCCCATTTTAATCAAATAAACCTCCATGTGACTATTGGCATGTACCTCCATGTACTCATCATTGGAAGAAGGCTTGGGGCATTAATTGTCTAAGTTTGTTTATAAAGCCACCTTATTTCCTGACAACTTGTGCTTACATTCCCTTATATTGAATATTTGTTGGTTCAACTTATGGGTGAATTTTCTATTTTTTTCATTCTCACTTTGCTTCAATCATGGAGGGTGATCGTAATAGAATTGAACTACAGAAAATTGATAAGAAGAATAAGAGAGGCCCTATGGTTATATTCATATAAAAAGAAGGTACTATCCATTTCATACAAAATATGAAAGGGTATGATGATAAAGTGCCTTGTTAAATCATCTCTACCTACGCAAAGCCTCTTTCAATGATATTTCTTTTGAGATTAATGAGGTTATCAAGAAGGATACTAGCTCACTAGAAAGGGTAAAAAATGGAAACACCCTAACCGCATCTCAAATTAGGTAAACTTGAACTAGTTCTTCTAGGTGATTGAGAAATTGTCGTCCTAAATTTTATCACTACAAAATGTAGGTAACAGTATGAAACTTTTCCGATAGAGTTCTAAATTTATTTGAGACATGTCTTTATTTAATTAGCCAACATTAATCAATCAATCGACCCCAATTTGCATAATGAATTTTTTTTACTAAAAGCTTTTGTCAAGCCATTTTTTTTTTTCTTTTTATTAAGCCTATGCTTGACTTTTGAGGCCTTCAATGTACTTTCTTGTATTTTTTTGTGTGTGTTTAGTTGCTTTTACTCTTTTTGTTTCCTCCAATCTCTTGCTTCCAATTTTCCCTTCAATTTGGTATATCTTAGGGCTTAATCGGACTTAGTAGTCAACAGATGTGATCATTTAAGTGCCCAAAAAGTGGACTCTACATGCGCAATCGTATATTTAAAATATAGATGTTATATTTTAATGTTGACATTCACTTTTTGAAAAATATAACTTAAAATGACTTTATGTTGTGTTTTTAAGTTCCTTTATCACTTAAGTGACTATAGTACACTTTATGTTATATTTTCATGTTGAGTTACTTTTTAAATTTTTCACTTAAATGACTTTATCACTAAATAGTTCTAATTTAATGTTTTTGATTAAGTAAAATAGGTTTTAACGGGGCCCTAAAACCCTTACATAACAAAGAATTGACAAAAAGGAATGCTTAAAGTAACAAGAGAAACTAAAAGCAACCAATTGAAATAGCCCCCTACAATAAAGGAGAAAACCAGTAAAAAGCTAAGGGGCAGGATAAAAAACTAGGGCTGGACAAAAATGCTAGGATGCTCAAGAGATTTCTCTCAGAAGATCACCTGCACTAATTTCTAGCTCTAACAATCTTCCAAATGCCTCCTTCATGTCTAAGAGTTCTTGGTCTGGTTCTAGAGTGTCCTTCTTCTTCATGTTGGATCTAGTACGCTTCCTCGAGCTATCATTAGTAGTCTTGTCCTTTGCGTTGTGGGGATCAGGGTCCTCCTCCTTGCTAGTTCTATGCTCCTCCACTTTTTTAATGAGTATCTTAATATTCTTATTAACCTCTTTGAGAATATTATAGCTTTGTCCCACTATAATATGCATTGAGCTCTCCATTGTTTGGACCCTGTTCTTGACATCTTCCACTCTATTGTCCATGCTCTTTTCTTCCTCCGTTATCATGTTCTTCAAGCTGTAGTTCTCCTCTCCAAGCCACTCACCCTGTATTTGAGCTCTTGGATTTCATGAAAAATCCACTTGGTGGTGTGGAAGTTGTCCACTGTGTTGTATTTGGTATTGTTGAGGACATCAATTTGCAGATTTTCCTTAGTGGTGTTGCTAAATATCACAAGGGTAGGGTCAATTAGCTCTTCCATTTCGATTTTATCCTCTTCATTCTCTTTGACCAAAGTTCTAACCAACTCTCTATTGATCCCCATCTTAGCAAAAGCAGTGTCAAAATTCCTCCACACCATATTCCTATCCTTTCCTCCGATCGAGCATCTATATTTGTTGGTTTTGAATTCCTCATAGCCTCGCTCCTGCTCCTCCCTTTCTCTCAAATTAATGTCCCCTTCCACCCCCTATTTATCCTCCTTGGACTCAAAGATTTTTCCTCTTTTTTGGCCCCAGGAGGTTGTGACTTCGTCCTCTTTGCTTGTTGGCATTTTGATGGTGATGTTTCTCTTGCCCCTCTTCCTCATTGTGCCCTCCCCTTCTCTAAGATCCTCCTCACCTTCTACACTTTCTTCCCTTGTATCCATGCGTTCAACCCTTTCATTATAGTCCATGTCCAAGGAGGTGTCAAGGCCCTATTTGGATTCAGGAAAAGCTTTTTGCTCCTTCCTTTCCATTTTGATGATTTTTTTACCAGAGCTGCGTTGTGGGGAATCATCCTCCTCTAAGTCTGTGTGCATCTCAAGGTTGTCCTCAGTATCAGAGGGCAAATAGTCCTCTCTCGACTCTTCGGAGTCCCCTCTGCCCTTCTTGCCCTCCTTATTCTTAATTTGTTTCCCCATAGACCTAACCTTAAAAAATTCATAGATTAACAATAAAAGCCCCTCATGGAGCATTAGATTGCTGGTATGCTTCTCTTTATAATCATTAATGTTCTCATTCATAGAAGAGTAGAGGTAGAATGGAATCGATATCTTCACCCCATACTTGAAATGGTTGAGTAGCATGAAGTGGTGGGTGCAAAGGCGGTTAAATTTGGTGTCGAGGGAGATATAGTTGATAACTACCTGCAGCACGAACCTCCAAAGTGGCTTGATGGAACTCAGAAGATAGTAAGTTCTAATTTAATGTTGAGTTTTACTTTATGTTTTATTTTTAAAACATCTAAGTCAAATATTACTTTTTGAATAATATTTGCACATGATACATAAACTATAGTGTAAGTATTATTTTTTACCCCTTTAAGTGATATTAACTCAGTAATCAATTAGACATGTGCTAAATAGATTACATAAGTTATGCAATCCATTTACATGTCTTTTCAAATATGCTACATGAAATTGCATCTAGAGGATGAAATTTTGGCACTTGCTTTTTGCCTTCTACATGTAAAAGCACCCAAGTATTTGAGCATGAAGATTACCATTTGAAACTTTGAATTTGTCAAAAGCAATTAAGTCATTGTATGCATTTGCACTTGGAGAACCTTTTTGGAGAAGACTTGTTCTTTTCAACTTCTCTTTCCTCCATTTTTGACTCATTAAGCTCCAAGTAAGTAGAAGATTTCAACTTTGCTTGTATTTCTTGTTTACTTTGCTATTATGTTGCATTATTTGGCTCATCTTTGTCCATTTGTTCAAAGGCATGCCATATCTTTTTCATTTTTTCTTTAAATAAGTTGAAATCTTCTCATTTCAAATGCTTAGAAATCCTCCAAATTCTAAAAACAAAATTGCATGTAGAAGAGCATCTTAAAGTTTGTCATGGTTGGGTCAATAGCAAGAGGTACGTTTTTGTTTTGTACTTAGCTTTGCTTGTTTATTTGATTGCTTGTTTTGATTTTTTTTTGGAAGAAAGTTGAAGATTTCTATCCAAGAATGCAAGTGCATCTACATCCTTTCACTTTTCATGTTTTCATGTCAATACATATTTCATCCATTTTCCAACACATGCAAATACATCCTTTGAACTTGATTACATGTGTACATTAAGTAATTATGTACATTAAGTAATTACTACATGTAATTACCTCTAGAGAACCTAATTTTGGAAAAAGATTACTCTTTTTAAATATTAAAGTCTTCATTTGTACACATTCATGTGCATGTAGCTTGCACTCTTAGCCATACAAACAAAAGCCCTTTGTTTGCTCGTATGCAATCCACCCTCCTAAATTCGTTTTTGGCCATTTTTGCCCAAAATACATTATACCTCATTCATTTTCAGCCACCAAATGTGTTTCATAGGTATCATATCCCTACTATGAACACACACCCCTCATAGATTTACCATTTTAACTCAAATCCCAAAAATTTCATGGACCCAATTTCATTGGAAGATGTTTTCATCTTCATCTTGCGATGCACTCTTCAAGATATGTCAAAACTTCTTCAAAGAACAGAGACATCCCATCGAGAAGACACTTTGATTCTCAAGAAGCAATTATTCATGTGGTCTCCACTTTCCTAATGGCAACCTTAGAACCTGAGTTCATGTGGGAATGCGCCAAGCATTTGGATTTGGAAAAAAATAAGTTAGTTAAAAATGTTAATGGGAAAGTTGTTTTAAGTTTACATCTGGATGTTACTAAGAAAACAAAATTTGCAAATCTAACAAAAGAGAATTCACAACTATAGAATGAGAAAAGCTTGATTACATCAAGTTTCCAAATGACAACTAGAAATTCATCAAAGAGAATACAATGACGCAAAATACAAGAAATCTCAAATCGACAATCATTCACAATTGCACCATCAAGTACAAGGCCTAACAACCTACAAAATTGATTCATTCAAAATCATTAGCTTCAACATTTTTATGTATTTTTCAACTTTGTAGTTGCAAAAAATGAATTGCATGTAATCCAATTACATATCCTCATGACATGTAATCCAATAATTCTTCTCACCTAATTTTACCAAGTCAAATTGGTTGAGTTGCTCCCACTTTTTCATTTTTTTCTCACTTCTTTTTCTTATATAAGAAGCATCCCCCTCAATGTAAAGACTACAAAAAAAACTCTACCAAACTTATGCAAGCATAACCTTGATTGTGTAGTACCATTTTTGAAAGAAATGTGAATAAAAGAGGCAATTATATTCAAAGTTTTGTCTAAAAGCAATTGCACAAATTGGAAGCTTTGACTATAATTTGTGTCTATTGTCTTTGGTTCATGTTTTATTGTATGTTTAAATAATAGAGCATAGTGAGTTAAAAAACAAAGTCAAAGATTGGACTAAGAGAGGAGCAATTGTGGTGATAAATAAACTAAAAACTTTGAGAGGGGTTTGTATTACCATCTCAAATTCACAAAAAATAATTAAAATTTCCTCACTACTAAAAGTCTTTGTACCAAAGTTTTTTCTTATAAAATATATTAAAAGTAAAAATAAGTTATAGAATAGAAATTATCTACTTCTAGAAGTCATTGTACCTTAATGATAATTATTTTTCTTATAAATTAGACAAATAGGACTTTAACCAAACCAATACACTTTCAATCAACCTTTCAATTGGTGTTGATTTATCAATATCACCATTTCCAACTATTAAATAAAAGTGTAGTATAAAAATTTAATCTTACTCTCCCTCACCTAGTTTGTATCCTTCAATGTTGATTTTCTTTCAACCTAGGAAGAACCCCTAGTCTACATCTTATATCTAATTCTCTTTTGTTTGCTTTCTCAACCAATGTTTGGTGGTTTACTAGTTCTATGCTTCTTGTTCTATAAGCTTTTAATCCAATAGACCCTTGTTGGTCTCCCATTGGACATTAATAGATTTATCTTATTTTGCCCATTACTCATTTTGCAAGTGCATTCTTTCCTAAAAGCTAAAAAATATATTAATTACACCATGTACAAAAACCTCTTAACTTCTTACTTACCTTGAGTTGATCCAAAGAACAATGAGAAGAGGGAGTCTTCCCTTTAAAGAACATTGCAATTAAATTTGCACAAACTATCAATTACAAAATATCCATCCAACAAAAACAACCTATCATGGACCAAGATGACTTCAACTTCAAAAACCTCCCAAATTGTAGCTTTTAATCCTTAACCATTTGAGAAACAAGAACTATATTCATATTTTGTTCTTTTTCATTACAATTGACAAAAAAATATTATTATTGAAATTGTTGAAGTGAAAAACTTCACTATCCTCCACCAAGGCCTTATGACTATTTTTCAATTTTAAGTTTGAGTCTTAGCGATGGGATTAACAATTGTTCTAGTAATTTTGATACTTTGACTAAATGATATTGGCATTAGCTTATGTAGCAAGATTTATGTACCATGTTTAAGACTTATTTTTAAAAATTTAAAATTATTCATAACTAGTTAATTAACTCTAATATATGATTACTTAATTTTTTATTATATTTTTTAATTAAAAAAAAGGGCATAGATGTAAAGTGACCATTTCTTAAGTAGCTTATGCTGCTAATATTAAAAACAATAATGTTAAGTAGCTTATGCTGCTAATATCAAAAACAATGATGTTGCAATTTATAGCTACACGGTAGAATGAACAAAAACAGTAGGCAAACTATAGCCACTCAGGTTAACCCTGCTGTTTGTTGAAAAGGCAGAAAGTCAAGTGCAAAAAGAACTGGACCTTGACGATTGTTAATAATGATACTCTTAACGATCTCGTAAACCTATTCAAAACCATTTTAATTAAAATCCCGACAGCTTTCAAACAGTAATTTCTCAGGGAAACTCCTTCAAAGCTCTCTCCGATTTCTTCCTGAAATTCAACTTCGAAAATTAAAGCAATGCTTTATTATTACTGAATCTCCAAAACGGAAGGCTTGGAATATTACAAAAGATTTCTTTAAATACATGAACAGCTGCATCGTGCTCACAAAACTTGTTCGGGAAACGGCAAAATCTGTCTCATCGAATTACTTCATGCATGCTTCCAGAGAATGGCCTATAAAGATGTGCCCAGTTCACATATTTCGACAGATAAGACCAGTAAGTAATTGATCTTCCGTAGTGTTACAGACTTTAACCCCAAACTACATCTGGGTTTTCAGCTTTGAGATTTCATCTATCAAATACTTGCATTCACCAACCCAATCAACCGGGCTATGAGAGCGAACTGTAATGCGCTGCCTTGTTTCATTCATATACTCTGTCTTCGCTACACTCACCCGAAATACATGAGGAACCCACATTGCCTTCTTTAGCTCCATCTGATATGTCTTCTCGTCTCCTTCCTGTAACTCCCACCCAAAATAAACCTAAGATCTTTATCCTACCAGATTGAGAAAGCCCGCAATGAAAAACATTGTAACATACATACCTTAGATTTAATATCAGCAAGTTCATCTGCTGTGTGACCCAGGATTTGTTCTGCGTGTTCATTAAAAACCGAGAGCCAAGCCTCACCACTAGAATCAGAGGCCTTCACCACCATTATGTACCTATTTATAGGATTTCTTAGTGAAAGGATGGATTGAATCAAACCTCATTCCCCAATACAGAACCAGTTTCTTAGTACGGAGAGACATTCACAAGCACCAACAGAATAAAGAAATTTTCAAAAGGATGGATGGAATTATCTTTTGATTTTAAAGAAAATGCGATCCTTGAAAAAGAGCCGCATTACCTTAGACTAGACTCATTCTCATGTTTCTGACAACCTTCGCACCAGTATCCCGAACCAATCTCTTCAGTCACTTTACGATTGCAAGTCTTACAAGCACGATACCACATTGCCTGATCTGGCTTGATAAAGCTAATATAAACTTTCACATTGAAATAGGCTGGCTGGAGAAAATATCAGATAGATCAATCAAAAACAAGAAATTATGGCACCCAGTACAAACGCAAGATCGAACAGCATATTGAATGTACCTTGCCTTCACCCACGGAAGGATCGGTGATTTCAGAGAGGAATGCACGGTCAGAGTACATTGATCTGGATCCTCGGATTGGAGTTCCTCCAGAAAGAGTTGATCCAAGAGATGGCATAGAGCTTCCTCTTCCATCCGTGTCATACCTAAGACACAAATATTAGATTGAATGTAAAATACCTGTTTAGCAGAGCAGAGAACATGTCAACGATGAATTAGAAACTTACCAAGAACGAAGCTTTTGGGTTTCAGGAAAATCGGGATTAATCACGACTGTGCTTCTACCAGTGGTTGATAAAGATACTCCTGCACATATCAGCATTAACCATTAAGTCAGCAGACCACATTCACAATCTCAAGGAAACGAAATCATCTAACGTCACATATTGTAGAAGACGGGAGCACCTGCGAAGTCACCGACCCTAATTGCCCTTACAGCTATAACAGGGGCACTATCTACAATATCCAGGAGTTCTTGACCTTCATTCTTCGCAAGATCACTCCAGAGGCTTAAAGTTACCGTCTTCTTGCTGCAAGAGGATATGAATCAGTCAGAAACCAAATCCAAACCTATTTAAGCCATGTTAAGTCATTTTGCACGGTCAAAATTGAAATTAAAAGGATTTAACAAGTACAATAAATAGCTATAAAACAGCATAGATGGCATTTCAGATACAAATCCTACGCGATGTATTGTTTTGGTAAGTAAGATGGCATAAATGAAAAGACTATGCTCTTTGTTTTATAACCAGCAACTTATGGGCAAGGTTTCTTAATTGAGCATTTGTCCTCAGGCATACATAGAACACAAATTTAACCAACTTCTAGCCAGTTATTCATGTATTGGTGTCTTCGCATCAAGCATAATTACACAAAACTTCACCTTTCATCTACTATAGTGATGTCACGCTTGGGAATCTCTTCATTGTTGCTTTTACGCCTGATGCTCAGAACTGGTGATACGCTCTGAACAACACCAATGACATCTGCCAAAAAAATATAACATGAATTTCAGGCAATATGGCAGAATATAAATGGGGATGCATAATAACCTATGAACATTAAATCCATCAGCAAAAGGAAACCTACCAACGAGTTCCCTTGAATTCACATATTGGCCAAGATCATCAATCTTGACAAAGTTGTGTTTATATTCTGGAATATTGATCCCCTCACCAGTTACTTCCTCGACTTCTGAGTTTGCATTTAATGTCATTTCATAGTCATTTTGCACGGTTTTAAACTGCTTATTAGCAACTCGGAGACTTCCTTTTGAAATATAGTACACCTTGCCTAATTCAAATTTGTCCCAGAATTTATCTGCAGCTTCCTTGAACATGGTTGCTTGAATTTGGGTGCCCTGCAACATACGCAGAGCAACATAGTCGATAAAAACCAGGAATTTGGTATTTTTCTCTCGTCAATGGCTTGATCGTGCCAACCAATTTGACTACAATTTACTACATTAAGCGATTATAAGCTTGTGCAAAACTCTAATTAAAATAAAAGAAGCAATGACCATACATCTTCATCAGTAAGTTCAACATTGAAAACACTGCCTTCGCCCCTGTTATTACGAAACGTGCGCAAAGGCCCTTTGTTGGTTACTCGAACCTTAATAGTCCAGTTTCCTTGATAGGGATTCAAGGAAACTAATGGATAAACTCTTCGACTAATTCCCATTCGAGCAGCAGGTGCAGCACTGCAGTAAACAAAATGAGGAAATTTTAGCTGTGAGAGAAAATATATAGATAAAAAGCATGCCCATAGAGGGGTCTCGGCTAGTGGAATCAGTAATAAAGTTAACTGCATATAGTTTGCAGATTAAAACTATCTTTGAAGGACAAAAACATCATGCGCCCAAAATATTATAAGATAAATGTAAAGAAAATGACCGTGAATGTGTCCGTCACCGCAACTTTTCAGCTCTAAGAGATACCCTTTAAATTTAGACCCTAGTTACGCACTGGAGCTAATTTCTTAGAATTAGAACAGAAATGTTTCAAAAGCAACTTTGAATCTTATATGCCCAGCAGGCAGCACTAGCACAGTCCAAAAACAAAACCAGCACAATTAGAAACATTTTTAAAAACTGAACTAATGACGCTCAACTCAGGATAAAATATTTACCATTTTATTTTAACATCTTTCCGTACCAGGTATATTTCAGGGGCACTGGATCTCAAAATAGTCTTAATCTTAACACCACACATCACTAAAATTTTCAACAATGTCAATAGAGAAGGTTTCTCTGTAAAATGGACAACAAGTGTGGTGATCCCACTCCACAAAAGTGGAGATATAAATAAATCTTCTAATTACCGAACCATTATGATCAATCCACTTTTTGGCAAGTTATTTGGCAGCTTGGTAGAACAAAAAATCAGCAACTGGGCTGAAACAGAAGGCAAACATGCAATAGGACAAATGGGCTTTAGACCGAAGCACTCTACTATAGATCATGGCATCACTCTTAGATACTTGATTGAGAAAGTTTGGGACACTCTTGAGAACAAAGCTTTTTGTTGTTTCGTGGACTTTAAAAAAGCATTCAACACAATGCCACATAATAAATTATGAGATAGAATGAAAGAGTTGGAAGTTTCTAAAGAACTTAGATCAGCAATTTATAGATTATATGAGCAAGTCAAAGCTAAAATCAGAACGACAAAAGGGCTATCAAAAAATTTTGACAATATCAAATTTAAGCAAAAGTGTCCGCTATTTCCAACATTATTCGGGCTCTCTATTGACAAGTTAAAAAAATAGAGAAACAAGACCAATGGTGAGAGGGTGCAACTAGCCCACTTTGTAATAAAATTGCTCTTATATGCAAATGATCTCATAATTTTTGCTAAAACAGCTAAAAGTTTGAAAAAGCACTTAACAACACTAAAATTATTTTGTCATGAAGTAAAAATGCAAGTTAACACTAATAAAACCAAAATTATGATCTTCTCGCTAAAAAAGAATAGAGGCATACAAGACAAGTTTCTATTGAAAAATAGCTCATTTGAAATTGTGGAAGAGTACAAATACTTGGGCATCGATTTTCATAACAAACTCAATTGAGATACTTGCAAATCAAAAAAGATCCAAGAGGGCTGGAAGGCATTATACTCTTTACAAAACAAGTGCAAGAACGCAAAATTATGAGATTGGATGACCATGAAAAATTTTTTGAGTTTGCTAGTCACTCCGGCTATTTTATACAAATGTGAAGTATGGGGAGGTAGTATATCCAAACAAAAATGGCAACAAGTAGAAAGAATTCAAAAACACTTCATCACATGCAATCTTAAAGTCAAAACCACAATTTTGTATGAAATTCTTTTGACAAAGGTGGGTTCCTATCCATTAAAAGCCATTGCTTTGGTCTAAATGATAAACTACTTAAAGAAAATCCAAAGTCTAAAAACACATCAATGGCCCAAGTTGATCATAGAGAAAAAACTAGTGAGGCGGAAAAGCACACGAATGAAGCAAAATGACAAATGGATGCAAAAATGGAATATCAACATACAAACTTGCCCAAATAACAATTACAAAAATAAAAAAGTTTATCATTGAAAAATTTTACAATATTCTGTGAACAAGACGCATAAGGCAAAAAAAATCTTATTACATTAAAGAATTTAATCCCACTTGTAGTCATAATGAAAAGGCTTATATAGAGCACCTATTAATTGAAAAGCAAAAATGTCGATAGCACAACTTAAAACTAATTCACATCAGCTGCGATGTAAAATTGATCGATGGCAAGTTCTAAAGAAAGAGTGGGCAAATAAAACATGTTTATTTTGTAATATGGGAATAGTTAAGACAGAGCAGCACTTTGTCAAGGACTGCTTGACTTACAATGACATCAGATTTGGTTATACAAAAATATTGTAGAACAAAAACTTCAACTATTTATTCAAAGAAAATCAAGTGAAGAGAGCAGTAAATTTGATTACCAAACTTCAAAAAAAGAAAGACAAGTTATCCAAAACTTTACAACTGACTAGTTCCACTCCTGACTCAAGAGGGTGATCCCATGGATCCCATAGACTACTTTAGTCTTGTGGACATCATTAAAATCTATCATATCATATCATATCATATCATAACATCTCAAACACTTAAGAACACACAAGTAATTATATAAAAGAATCTAAGAATGAAGCTAACAGCAAACAGCAACCTTTAACAATAATCAAAGATCTTGAGTAGAGACAAAAGGAATAAATAAGACAAGGGCGGTATGTACTATGAAATTCAAAATGAAAGTGAAGAGAAATCCATATATAGATTATGCAACTAAACCCGTGGATGTTTTAACAGTGCAAAGCAAAAGGTTTATAAACTGCTTTAAGCCAGATAATATGTACGGTTTATTTGAGAATAAAATCAATTAGATTGTTAGTTTGATTGTTAAGATCTATAACATAAGGTCAAACATTAAAAAGAATACAAAATTAACTTCAGACTGTGATTCCATGAACCAGTAAACTGATCAATCTATAAACATTATTAAAATCTTTCATTCAAACATTCAAAAACTATATCAATCTGAACTCCATATCATAATGAGAATGAAGGCAATAAAAAGCAATGGTCTTACTTTCCACTCTGATCATGCACAATCTGAGCTGCAGATTTCAGTATAGGTCCGTCGCATGTTTTAACTTTGACCTCGGGTTTGATACTGGCGAGATCCTCTTGCTTTCCTTCTACCCCGCCAACTTCTACATCAAGTGCAGGGGCAACTACCTCGCACTTTGTGATTATTAGCACCCTACAAAACGCAAAGCAGGAATATTTTCTGTTAGCGCATTGCTTAATAAAAGTGAGTTTAAATCTAATACACAATATAAAATTTCACAAAAACAAAAATAACTCAAACCAAAAATCAATTAGACGTCCCATGGACCCAGTAGAAAACTATACATATTATGTATATGAACAAATTTTTTCTGTGAAATTGACAAAGAGAATGTTGTTTTAAATATATTACATTCAAAAGCCAAGATAATATGGAGAAATAGGAAACCAGGTACTTGAAAACCAAATGCCATTATTTGTAGAAACTAACAAGACATAAGATCTATTTTATTTTACTAATGGAGGAGTATCCACCTTTTTCATCAGGTTGCCAAAAATTGAATATTAGAGAGGGCACACCAAGATTGATAGGAGCGTCTTTTTTTTTTCAAACAAGGCTTGGGTAGAAGATGATCAAGCAAGAAGGCAAGGGCGCACAACCCATATACCCATCTTAGATGTGATATAGCAACCCTCAGTTTACTGATACTTTGCTATTTTGACGGGCTAGCGGCTTACAAATATCGCCATGCTTGGAGCACTGCAAGGAAGATTTTCAGTCTGCAGTTTATCTCATTTTACATTTGCGAAAGGCTTGAATTTAAGATCGGCCCAAGTTATGTTACATTCTGACAAATTATTTATGATTCAGTTTTGAGACATCTCATTTATTTTTGCGGTGTTCAACTGTTGAGCCGTGCCTCTCTACAGTTAACAGAGAGGCATTGTTTCCAGCAACACATCAGAAGGGAGAGCAGCGATTTAACCTATACAGTCATCATGGCAGAAACAGGGCATGCAAACAAAGGCGCATGGGAATCCCTATTGTTGCAGTGGCAACCCAACAGTAGAATCCTCTTTAAATCCATGACGCAGATTGTTTTTAATACGTAATGTAAATCAAAACTTCAAAAATGAGCACCAAGCCTGACAAATAACCCATGCAGTGTATACACCAAAACTTGGGAATCCCACTGCCCACCAAGGCCCTAAATCAATAATAGTTAAATGACTGCCATTTGAAATAAACTTTAGTGATACTCATTAAAAGAGAAGAAACGAATGGTCATAGAGGAATCCAGGGAACAATACTTACTTCTGTGGCTGATTTTGAATGACATTGCACGTGTAATCAAGAATACGAATGAGCCCCAGATCCTGCAGCTTCCCAGAAGTAACCTCCCCGGCCATAGTTGTGGGAAGCATGGCCTTTATCTTCCTCTTTCCATCATTGGCCGTGAACCTGCGCGCAAACAATAAAATAAGCCCTGATCAATGAGCCATATGAAACTTACGTGAGAGAGGGTAAGCAGTAAAACGGATGCAAGGCGTATAATTACGTGAATCGGGTATTGCTGCTTCCAACTGGCTTGAGACCGACCACCTGCACCACCAAGTCAGCTGACTCGCCTGACGAGGGGTTTCCTGCGAGCATCGTATCTACAGCGCCTTCTGTTATCATCTCCTTCGCCATGGCCTTCCCCTAAAACAGAATTGGTCAAGAAGAAGCAGATCAGAAGCAAATCAATCCGAAGGCCTCTCGAGCGCATATGGAGAGAATGTGAAATAGAAATAGAAAGGCACAAGGCTCGTCAATTTGAAGGAAAGCGGGAAGGAAGATGGATTTAGATTTCAATTTGGAGGATGAAATTTGGGTGTGAGCGGGACGCATCTACCCGCCAATTTGAAATTGAAGGCTGAGTAGAAATGAGTTAAAATAATCCACCACAAGTACTTCCTCGGCACATCAAAAGAAAGCTCATGTGAAGGCAAATACCCAAAGTGGGAAGGATATGTGGATGAGGACTAGTAGCTACCTCATGGTGGTACCTACATCTTGACTTTTAATGGATAAGAGATTTTTGCTGTATGTTGTATTTTGTATGTGCTTAGTCATTGTGTATTCACAAAAGAAATCACTTGTCTTTTATGTCTCCATTGTTGTTCTTTTTTTCCCATTTAATATTAACTAAACATGATGATTTTTAATAAAGCATTTTAGCTTTCAATACTTAGTTTTTTTAGAAGTTTATTAAGAGTTCTGACAACTTTTGAATGACTACTTAAACATTTGTGCATAAGTATTTCGTAGTTTTTGAGGTGATTGCAGTGCATTGTTATTGTGTATTGAGATTGTAATAGGTCTATTAGGGAATGAGTACATTGTTATTGTGTATTGAGATTGTAATAGGTCTATTAGAGAATGAAATCAGTTGTTTATGTTTCAATTATTGTTCATTTTTATCATCCAATTTCTAAAATTAGTTAAAGAAGCTAAAAATGATGATTTTGATGACTTTTTAATAAATATATAAGGTACTAATAATCACTCACTTGTATCTTTCAGTAGTTAGTTTATTTGGATGTTTACTAGGACATTTGACAATTTTGGAATGACTACTAGTGTAACACTAGCACTAGGGTATGTTGGGACAATAAGACATCAAGACGAGTTTCTGGGACAGGGGTACATTGGGCCTTGATTTAAGGACGACGGGGGGATAGCTAGGGGATGGAGGTGAGAGGACAATGGGGCAAGGAAGGGTGTTGTATTTTATACATATAGAACTTGAAATGCTAGTTATGAAATTTGATATTTTAGCATAACATACCAAATTGAAATACGTCAACGTAGAAAAATTGCAAAACTATAACTAGAACCATAGAACATTCAAAATAGTAACATAGAACATACCAGTAGTAACATTCAAACATCAAAATTTGAATATAAGTTCACTACCAATCCTAGTAGCGACATGGTTGCGAAATGGTAGAGATGGGGGTGCTTTGGTACTCCAAGTATACAGTGCAAAGATGTCTTGGTGACATGTACTTCAAGGTTTTGAGAGGGATGTGAGTCCTCAGGTTTCACTGATGACTACTTAAACATTTGTGCATAAGTATCTCGTAGTTTTTGAGGTGGTTGCAGTGCATTGTTATTGTGACATCTTTAAGTAGGTATCAAGACACACTTCGAAATTATCACTTTTGCACATAATAGACCCCATAGTATACATTATTACTTCTATTATACCTCATAGTGTGCATTGTTTTTAGCTATAAACAATTAAGTAACATAGAAAGAGAGACCAAAATAAATGTTGAAATCTATTGTATTGTTTAGGATATGTGTGTGCATGAAGTTAGCTATAATGGTTATTGGTACACTTCCCCTATTTTATTTACGTAAGATAAATATGTTTTTGTTTTTGTATGTTATGTGTTAGTTTTTAAAATAGTAAATAAGTGTTTTATATTATCTTATATACAAATAAATAGTACACATATTTGAAAAAAATTGAGAAAATTATTATTCTAAAGTTCATACAAGACATATTTATTCACTGCATCAAAATTGTTTTTAAAGATTTTTTTAACTTTGTCAACTTTTTTTTTGTAATATTAGTATGTGCAATGGTGAATACATAAATTTGTACTAAATGGGATTCATCAAGGTCAATTCATAAATACATGAATGCTAGAAATTTAGTGTTTCAACCTTGCAATTGCATAAGATTACAATTTATATTAAGTGTTATTTATAGTGAGTTTGCATTTCAACACGGATTGGTCCAAATTTCCCCAAAGTTATGCATTAGCTAAATAAGCATATTGATAAATATTTGTAGCAAGATGGTGTCTAAATTTGAAGACATTCATTTTTTGCTCTTTTTTTTGTTCCATTTGAACGTTTTGAAGTCAAATTAAAAGCCTTAGATGCATTAGTTGGGCCTAAAAGTGACCTTAATTAACATAGCACATTATAACATGATAAAGCAATCCATGAAAATTTTGGTGCTTTAATGATTAGTCATTCATACTCTTAAATTAAGAGTTGTGCTCTCTAGAAGTTGGGTATCATGAAATAGAAGATATAAAAATGGGTTGTACACATAAATGAGTTATAGCAAGTATTTTCGTTGGTGTGTGTTTTTGACATATCACAGGGCATCTTAGATTGGAGATAAGTTGGGTGTAACCTTTTGGATGATTTTAGCTCATGGGTTTATAACACTTGTTTCATGTATTATATATTTAGACACTTAATCCTCTCACATTTTTTAGAAATAATTTTACTTTTTTCTTAATTTGTTAAAAAAATAACTATTAAATTTTTGTTGATCCATAATGTAGTGATTTCACAATTTATGCCTCATTTCAAGCACTTGCAGAATTTGGGACCCCTTTTTTTGCTTTTGATTTCTAGTCTTCTTGGTTTGATTACCATTGCTTTGTTTTATTTACTAGATTGTGTTCACTTCTAAGTGTTTTAGATAGTCATCTTTTATGTCAAGTTACCTTGGTCAATTCTAGTCAAGCCTTTGTATTTTTTAAATTCTCATTTTTTCTTATTTTGTATGTTTTTCTTTTTCTTTTTGCAGCCTTCTGTAGATGTAAGAGTTGCAAAGCTCCAACACTCTGACAAGTCTCACCTTTTCTTTATGTTTGGTTTTATTTGTTTTAATTTCCCTTCAAATTTGTTGAGTTGTGAATGTTTGCACCTCATATGACTTTGATGGATGTCCTCCTCACATTTTTATCTAAGTCATAGTAAACTACAAAATGATCAAAGTTGCAGAGTGATGCAAGTATCAATATAACCCTTCAAGAACCCCCAAATCAGTCATGGATTTCCATCTTAAATACAGTTTATTCAATATTATAGAGGCATCAATACATTATTCTCAATACAATCATCAATCAAATCACCATTATCAAATAACAAATCAATCTTGAAAACGTAGTTTTCAATTCTACCATTCTAGATAGGCCTACATACAGAGATTCATAACTTTTTAACCAAATATAATTTCTTTAATCCAACTGTCCAAATTAGGAAAAATTAGGTTTCCAACAACATATCCAAAACTCAAAAACATCCAACAATAGAATCAAAGGTTATGGTCTCTACACCGAGACCCATTTTCTATGACTCCATTGAAGATGGTTAAAAACTAGTTTTCACTAAAACGGTCATAACTTGAAACTTAACAAAAATTTACCAAATCAATTTCATTAGAAATATGATTCATTTGTCTTTCCATAAATATAAGTTTCATCTCTTGAAATGGCAAAAAAAAATTGTGCATGTTGCTTCAATATGACTATAATTTGAAAATCTAAAAATAAATTATCATCCATAGAATGCTCATAACTTTCTCAAATATGCATAAAATAAAATCAAACCAAAAGAAATGGAAGGACCATTCATTTTCCTACTCTACCATATCAATAATACATCATTTTCCAAGTTTCAAATGGATGTACAAAGCCTGAAAACAATAAGAGAACTAGAAAGCCAATCAAAATAACAAGTATAAAGTGCTCCAGAAGAACTTAAATATTCACTTGTTTTCCCTTCCTTTCCTTCCATTTTATTTTGGTTCAACCTTACAATGCATTTTTTATATTTTCTTGGTTAGTTTAGACCTTTAAAATATCACCCATGACCTTTGGACTTCCTTTTACAACTTTAATGCAATTTTACGTTGTTGCATTTTTTGCAACTCTTCACCCTCTTGAAAAATTTTGAGACTTTTGACAAATGTGATGCCATGACTTTACATAAACATTAAAGAAATATTGAAATGACCATTTAATAACCTTTTGCATGGTTATTATCTTTTCAAGGGTCATTTTACAACTTTTGACATATTAAAAAAATTAGGACCTTAACTATGACAATGTGGACAACATTACTTTTTTCTTACAACTTTTCTTTTCAATTGGATTCCATTACATAGAATGACATTGAAACATATATGAATGAACATAAATCACTAAAATATCCATTATGATCTCTTGTAATTATATGATGGCTAGGTGCTCCTAAACCACAAAGGTCTACAACTCTGACCACTATGATATTTCGAGGGTCTTAAGATGTCTCCAATCATATTCCTGCAAAGTTTTAGAGTTGTGGACATCTGTCATCTCTACACTCTCAAAAATCTATGTGTTTCCTTCATCGAGTTCTTTGTCGAGTCCCAACAACTTGTAGTTGTTGACATCTACCATTTATACACTCTCAAAGATCTCCATGATCTCTAGTTTTCCCTCTCCCAGAATTTTAGAACTCCTTGACCTTGGTCGAGGTTGCAAGACTTTTGAACATCCATAGTTCTGACACTTTGTTCTCTCCATTCTCACTACACAAAAAAAATGGTGGAGATGTCAGACTAGTGGAATTCCACCAAGTCCTCATCTTTGCACTTTCACACATCTAAAGTTCCATTTTTTTAGTCCTTTTGAACCTAGTCGTCAATTGTCATTTTATTTTTCTAAGTCATACTATTTTGCATTTTTTAAGGACTTCGAGGCATTTTGGGGTGAATCTCATTTTAGAAGGACTTGTTGTGCTTTGTCCTTCTCGTTTTTGTTCTAAAATTTGGGATACATTTCCAACAAAGTAAATGGTTTGCAATTCTGAACTAGGGGCAAGAAGATATGCTTTCTCGCGTAGACCCAATTTTAATATAGATTTTTTATAGTTTTGGTTGTTTTTCTAGTTTTCTTTGTAATAAATGTTATTTAGGCATTTCATCTATCACTTCTAAATGATGATTATGACCCTTGGGGTCCAGTATACTTTGGGTAGGTTCATAATTATATTAATTGCTTAGGATAGTTTGTTGTTTTTTTAGTTACTAACAAAATGTTTTGCATGCAGAGATTTGGTACACATCTTATGAGGTCTACAAAGAGTGAACAAAAGAATCTCAAGTTCATGCCTGTGTCAAACTATAAAGAGGTCATGAAATTCTTTTAGTGATTTTGTGGTAAACACCTAGAAAAAATCTCAAAAGACTAAGCTCAAAGTGCATAAATAATAATAATAATAATAATAATGCCTTTTCCATTTTCTCATCTTTTAAGAAAATAGTTGAGTTCCACTATCTTCGCAACTCTAAAGCTCCCAGAAATAGTTAAAACTTAGAAGAATATTGAGTTTGAAACTGCAAACTTGGAGTCAGATTCCAACAATTTTAGTCGACAATGCATTTTCACATTTTTCATTTTGGGTGCTTAATTTAGAATTTTTCCTTATGCTTTTTTGGTGGAGATAAGGTGTAGTGGAGTTAACTAAAAGACACTTACGAGGAGATAAGGTTTCAACATAAAATGTATAAATTTGTTTAAAAGTGGAGTGAAGTGCACATTAAAGATTAGTTTCAATTGGAGTTTCAACTTCTTCTCTTCTCATGTTTTCTATCCATGTAAATACCTCGTGTACGAAATACATATATAGAAATAAGTGTTGGCCAGTTAACAAGTTAGGAGTTATTTTTACATAAAATTAGATTGAATTGCATAGTTTTTCATATATGTTTTACGAGAGAAACAATACCTCCAAAAATCACAAATTTGAGGTAGCTTCTCTTTATAAGCATGATTCTACATTGTAACTGTTAGGATTAAACCTTAGACAGAAATAGCAATTACATACAAATATAACCAATAATAGAAAATAATAGATCACACAGAAAAGAACACAAGACACCAAGATTTAAAGCGGTTCACCCAATCCCTAGGCTACATCCACCAAACAGTAAGTCCGATATTATTACAATCTAGTGATTATAACCTGATTACAATTTGTAATCCCTTACAACTCAATACCGCCACAAGAACCAATTTCACATCACCACAAAACAAAACAAAAAAATCCCTAACCCTAAGCCCTTTTATACAAGTATTTTTATGTCACTTTAGGTTTACAACATGTCAGCCATATGTCAGTCATACGTTGGCCATGGACCAAATTTTTTTTAAAGAATTTATGAAGTATGTATAGTACTTCCCTAATCAGTCACCACAAACTAACAGTAACAAGGGCCAAATTTTTTTTCAATAAAGATGTATAATTGGTGCTCCTATTCATGGTGTGGTGATTCGTTCTTGAATACTGCATCTTTCTAATTTTTTACTGCTTATTTATGATGATGATAAAACTAGTTGTTTTTTACAAATGATGCTTATCAATCTTAGATTTTTGGAGTTTGTCATAATTGGAGAGAGAATTTCCGTTAGCATGTTCATAGTAATTCATCTCATGTGTGCTTACATATGAGTGGCTACATGATTTGATGAATTAAGAAAAAAAAAAATCAATCTCTAAAAAAAGTTCATTTGATAATTGCATCTACGAACTCACAGTTGCATTGCTCTTGGCTATTTGGGTTTCTCTATGTTCCCTCAAAGATTTTATTCACAAAGTGTTGTAGTGGTGACTTATGTCCATTTAGGTTTTGGTTTTCTACAAATTTGCTTTGATCTTTTGTTACCTACTCTCTTTGTGTTTTCTTTACACATCTGGTTAAGTTTAGAAATTCATCGTGCATACATTATTAAAAATTGCATTCACTAAAAAATAGAAAATTACAAAAAATATAATTTTGTTATCTTCTTTTTGTTTTACAGATTTAACAATTTCAATTTTTATAAACTAGTAAAGGCCTCCTTGTAAACATTCACATGTATCTCCTATTAAGATGCCCAAGAAGTTGTCAAATAACCTAAAGGAATCTTGAAGTTGGTTTTCATCAACTTTTCAAGAGAGAAATCTACATCAAATTTTTGTAGTCACAACTGTAAAAAAAATGATGCTCAATAGGTAATAATATTCATTTTGTTAGTAAAGGAAAGTTTATGAAATACATCATTAGAGTAAAGAGTCAAAATTAACATTCAAACATCTTGTTAAGGGCCAAGGTTGGGTCGATCTAATAATGAGGAAGGTTGAAAAAATATGTTAAACATGTCTAGATGAAAGTTGGACCAAAATAAACTGTAATGGCACTTCAAAAGGAAATATAGAATCAAGTGGAATCGGTTGTATTTCCAGGGATGAGTGATGAACGTATTGAGAGTGGGAGCTAAAAGAATCAAGGATGGGATGAACAATGTGAAGAAGCATTAATTGTTTTACAAGCCTATGGATTAAAAAGTTGCATTCGAAAGGTGATTCATTGATAATTGTAGAAGTGATAGTCGGATCAATACATAAATGGTATTTACAAAAATATATTACTACTAGAGTAACAATTTTTTATGAGTTCAAAATCATACACATCAAACAAGCAAGAAGTGACGTGGCAGAGACATTATCAAAATAGGCTTTGAGACTATAAATTAATGATATGTTGGCAAAGTATTTTGGTAATCTTAAACTAATTGTTGATAATGATAATGAGGTGAGAGAATGATAAAGTGTCCTAGAAAGGATGATGCCACCATTTAATGATTGATTTGGAAAATGTGTGATTGGATCATCAGGTTTACAATGAGTCTTTAAGAAGGAATACAAGTAAGGTATCTTTATTATGATGTCTAGTAGTGTTATGAGTTGAGAACTGGTGAAACATGTTGAGGTTGATTTTACTCTACTTAAGGAAAACCAAATGTGAGCTTTTCCAGGGAGGATAAGAGTAGGCACCTCAAAACATTTTTAAAATGCAAGTGTAAGTGGGTTTTGAAGGTTTTTCTGTAGGTTTTAGAGGATGAATTTGTCAATAAAAAACACTAGTATCACATAAATATAGATATCATGAGTATGGTTCTTTCATAGGGCGTGGAATTGGTAGAGGATGACATGATGGTGGGGCTTAAATCTGTATTTAAACGAGACTTACTAGGTATAGGGTCTGGCATTTTTTAGGAGTTTGAGGATCTAGAGGAGGCATAAACATTTGGCACAATTCCTTATATTTTTTGCCCAAGATAGATATACCAAGATGCATACAAGAACAAAATGATGGTGGCATATGAAAAATTGACATGGGTGTTGTGTGAGAGGATGAGAGAATTGTTTGGGCCTTAATGTAGAAGTACAATGAAAAGATGTAAGAGGGGAATGAGTGCAAAAAGAAAGGCATGGATGCAAGAGAAGGAATGAGGTTGCTTAGGAGTAGGATAAATAAGGCCCATGGTGGAACTTCTTATCTTTTGATAAATGTCTTGAAAGCCAATGTTAAGAGAGAAAAAAAATGTAATGATGGTTTTTGTGAAGTGTTTTTATAGATGGTTTTAGTCTATAAAGTTTTTTATTAGAAAAATAGGTTATGAAGGGGCTCTGAAACCCTATACAAAAGAAATTAAATATATAACATTAAAACCTGAGATATGACATATCAAAATGAAACAAATCTAGCACCAACAAAGCCAGCTATAGAAGGAAAACATAACTAACAAAGTCCGAAACAAAAAGACACGAAAGGAAAAGGAAGAAGGATAACAAATGGGACTTAATCCATTTTCTAGATCAGCCCAGTTGCTTGCTCCTCCAACTAGTCCATCTTCTTAGCTACTTCTTTAATCTGGCTAATATTTAAAGAGGCCCCAAAAATCATTTTCCTAGTGCTATCTTAGGTCCTCCTACCTATCCCTTCCTTGTTATCAACAACAACATCTTAATCTTTAGCAATAGTGACGATGACTTTCTTCTCCAAACTACCTTCCAATTTACTAATGAGGATTTTGACATGGTCGTTGAAAGCTTTGAGGATTTTATAGCTTTGATTTACTATATTCCTAAGGGCACTCTTAGTACCATTCACTTTATTGTCCAACTCCAACACTTGAGCCTCCGACTGGTAGAAAGTAGTCGTGTCAATTAGAGAACACAAAGGAGGTTTCTCCAACTTAGCAACATCCTGAATCTTATAACTATCAATTCTCCCTTCCATAGCCCCCATCCTATCCTTCAAGTTGATGATTTGATGAAGATTCCTAGCATTGTTCAGTAAATCCATATCCTCCTCCTTGTTGTTGTCACTGAGAATGATCAAATAACAATCAATGAGCCCTTAGAGATCCACTTTACATGGTGTTGCCTCTCCAACCTTTCGGTCTATCTTCTCTCTTGCAATCCTCAACCTCACTATATCCATACTCATATTTTTCCATGCTATTTTCCTACCTTTGGAAGGTGCAAGGGTTTCATCAATAGACTTTGTCATT
Source organism: Cupressus sempervirens (assembly GCA_028749045.1). NCBI lineage: Eukaryota > Viridiplantae > Streptophyta > Pinopsida > Cupressales > Cupressaceae > Cupressus > Cupressus sempervirens. The sequence continues at coordinate 347,457,767 of CM053788.1, read as the reverse complement.
TTAGTTTAGGTGGGTATAGAAATAATAACTTGTTCCTCTATAGTGGAAGCATCCTTGTACTAATCTTTAATGAAATCCAATGGGGAACTTGAGCTTTGCCCACTTTTCATCTCACCTTTACCAATATTTTGTTTCTTCTTAGTCAACTTGGCAATCTTGTGGGAACTCTCTTCCATATTCGTGTACATTTCATCCTCATCCTCCTCATGCTCATCAAATGAGATGACAACCTTAGCTTGTTTCTTGAACACAGAGGTCCTAAAAGTCTACATTGCCTTCCTCTTCTTGTCCACCCCCAACATCCTAATCAATATCCATAGACTCCTCTTCATAAAAATTCTCATCTCCATCTGAATCCATTTTCTTTTTCTTATTTTTCCTATTAAAATACATTATTCTTCAAAGATTCCACAGGGGTTTTGCAAGAAAAACCCTCACCCTTCCTCTTAGATTTTGGCACCATCTTCTCTTCCTCTAAATGCAAGCCTTCACTGTCTTCAATGTCAAAAAGGCCTTGAGACTCCTCTGACTCACTTTCATCCACATCATTCATCTCTCTCACCTTAGGGAATTTGCTAATGGAATGGGCCTTAATGTACTCATAAATGAGCAACATTAAGCCCTCGTGGAGAGGAGGGTTAGCCAGAGATTTCTCCCTTACCCCATTAATACTAGCAGGCATAGAAGATATGAGACAAAGCAAAATTGAAACCTTAATGTTGTGCCTAAAATGATTCAAGAGAATAAAATGGTGTGAGCATACACTTGAAAATCTACCATCTAGAGTCACATAGTAAATAATAGCTTGTAGGACAAAGCCCCATAGCTTTTTGACACATTTAGGCTAGAAATGTGTCTTACCTTCTTGCTTCACCAAAGCCTCACTCTCACCTGACTCCTTCGAAAAGCCATCAATGACCTCGTCCAAAAATTTGTGATCTCTATAAAACTTTCTATCGACCATCAAAATTCCCATCACCTTAGACATAAGCTCCTCATTTATAGCAATTTTCTTGTCATCTAAGTTCAAAGAACCATCATTCCACTTATACAAGAAAAGATTAGTGATATTTGGACTACCTCCATAAAGTCTCACCATGAAAGTGGTAAGGCATCCTCTCTCCAAAATTTCCCACACCTTCGTTTGCCTCTTCCATTTTTCGCAATTTGATGGTTCACGATGCCTATGTTGTCCTCCCATGGCCTTATTTTAATTCTTGAATAATAGACTGAAATCATAGAAAAACCTCATAAAATGAAGTAGATAAAGAAGAATGAGAAACATATTCATTATAATAAGTTTCATCCTTTCTCTCTTCCTTATATCTTGAAATCAACATAACATCACTTCTAAATGTGTCAATCCTTACTAATAATTATTCCTTATTTTTCTATTGATTATATCGTAATTAATACAAGATATAACATTCATTGGTAGGCTATCGTCACCTTGTCAGGTCATTTTCTCTTGACACCTCACTACCACATTAGCAATGGCATTAGCCACCATATTAGACTCACAATATACATGGGTTATATGATATCTCTCCATATTTTTAGGATATACATATTTTCTTTAGTTATATTTTTAATATTCTAAGATGGTTTTAAAAAAGCTATTTAAGCAATTGACTATATTTATAGAGTGTCCTTCCAGCCATAATTTAGATATCCCTTGGTCTTTAGCCAAATTGGTTATTTGGAGAGTGATCATTGCCTTAGCAAAATGGTTAGTCTATATTCCCAAGGGGAGAGCCACCAGTTTTAGTCTATAAAATTGGTATACTTTGTAAAGGTGGTTTTTATTGACCATGTAATTGCAATTAGTGTAGTGGGAATGATGTCGATTTTGTAAAGGAATTATTCTCTAGTTCAAGTCAAATAACAAAAGAATGTAAAGGTGGTATGGGGTTAATGAACCGTTGTAAAAGTGGTATTTTTATTAGTAGGTCAGGGTTTATGATATACCATGGTTTTGAAGACTTTTAAAAAAATCACCTACTTTTATTGTTATTCATAAAATATGCATAATTTATTGACCCAAACAAGTATTAACATTTCAATAACCACCTTCCACCACCACCACCACCAAAAATGGTGACTTCTATCCATGATCTAAGAACTACCTGCAAATACAAACCACAAGCCACCCCTACCCCCACCACCCACCAACAATAGGGGACAAAACCCAAAGAGTTTGGAGCATAAAACAAATTTTGACAAAGAAGCCCTTCCTTGGGGAAACAAAAACTGGGGAAACCAATAATTATGTAAAAAATTTAGATAAAATTTACCCCCATACACCTACCCAAAATCCCTATTATACCTCATACCTAGTCACATTGTGAGAATTTTTTAAATAATTATTTCCAATGGATTCATTGACCTTAATTCTTGAAAAAATTATTTGCAGCTTCCCACTCACATTGTGCAAAAGCTTGTTTTGATATGAAATGTGCTCTCAAATAGAGAAATAAGACCTCTGCAACATACTTTGTGAAACAAAATATTCTAAGAGGTTACATGTAATAAATTTGAAGGTACCTTATGAACTCCATGAATGTATGCAAGAGAGAAAATGATAGAAACCTAAGCTAAATGTAAAATCTAAATTAACAAAAATGAAGCATTACATCCATCCTAATTATTCTATATTTGTTTAAGCTAAAATGCAAGAAGTATAAATACTAAATGATAAAAAGTCTTATAGAATGCTCAAATAAATTCAAAAACTAAAACAACATAATAATAGCATAAAAATCCTTTGAAATGAGGAATGAGTTTTATAGATTTAGAAATGAGTGAATGGTTGAGATGAAAAGATGATAAATGGTGGAAATTTAATGTTTGGTGATCTATGTGCTCTTCTTTTTAGAAGTTTCCCCAGAGGCGTGCACTTAAGTGGGTTTAATTTGTTTATTTTATTTTAGAATTTTAATTTTATGTGCATCTTTAAAGTGGTGTTTTACCTATTTAATTAAAAGGGGACATGTTCTTTTAATTAAATAAACACAAGATAATGTGGTCAAACTTTATATTATAATCAAATCAATGATCATGTGATGAAAATATTTAAGATTAAATGAATATTTAACTATGAAAATTTTATTTAATGCATAATAAAGTTTAATATTTTACTTTGATTTAATTATTCAAATTAGGGGAACTTAGGTTACAAGGCCAAAAATATGTGATTATATTTGCCTCTCTTTGAGTCACCGTACAAGCAACACATTGAGTAAAAGAGTATATTGTGTTAGATAATTGAGAAGGTGGAGGTGAATCAATTATGTCCAGTTATCTCATAGTCCCTTCAAACACTTCATCACCATCAAAGAAACATAAACATCAACAACAATAAATTCAACACATCTAATCACTCGGTGGACATATCCAACACAAAACTTAACTCATACATCAACTTCTTTCCAAACTATTATCAAATTGTTCCTTGCACTATTGACTGTCGGTAAATTTCTAGTTACTACCAAGTTGCAGTAAACTATAAAACATGTAAATAAACTTGCAACACAAATAAAATTCACACAATTTTGATACCAATATTTAATGTGGAAAACTTATCAAAGGAAAAACCACCTGGGACCAACAACCCAAAAAATTCACTCTTCTGATGTGATCTCTATTAGGAGACTACCTTGTTAAAGGTTACATACACTTTGTTAAAGTGACCTTGTTAGAGGATTTCACCAAAGATCATCTAGACTTTATCACTCCCTGTCAAGGATCAAAAAGAGTGGCCCAATATAAAGGGCTTCAAAGCACCACTAATTGATGTTACCATATAGGATTTCACGAAATTGCTAGGTCCACTTGGTGCTTTTGAGATTTTATAGCTATAATGGTTAAACAATAACAATATAAAATGATTTGTAAGAGTAGCAACCGCCTTTCCTTGATTAGATCTTAGTTCTTGTTCTTCCTTTCTCTTTTACGTACTCAACTAACTCTATCTACCACAAACTCCTCTCTATTATCTTCTATCTACTCTGCTCACTCGACTCTTCTCCTTCAACAACTTCAGATTCCACAACAACCTTCAATTATATCTCTTTCAACTTCATCAACTCTCCAATAACATCATAATGAGATCATCACCCACTTCGAATCATCAACCTAAAACTATCATTTTTTGCTCCTTAAATAATTTTGGCAATGCTTCTAGATCCTTCCATCTTTTGTTACTTAATCAGAATTGTTGATCTTAGGTTTACAATTGAATTCCTTCGTGCAATGAATTTATATACATATAAAATATAACTTTACATAAAACATTGTGTCCATGCTTATCATTCTTTGATTTCCTTTGTCATATCCTCCTTGATTTTTCTCCATGGTTGATCTTGAAACAAACTTTGACTCTTGTAATATACTTTCTTGGACTCATCAAAAGTCAACCTCATATTCTAATTTCTCAAACTTGTTCATCTGGCTATCATTCATTAACATTACATTTACTTGGGCAACATATAACTTGGTTAATACTAATTTTCTTGGGTAACATTGTGTTCTTCCTTCCTCTTTGCAATACTAAAGTCACTCGATGAATACAGTCTCCCTTCACTAACCTTGTGACTCGATTAAGCTTGTGATCTCCAACATATTTAAATAATACATGATTGTAAAATAATCGAACCAATATTACATGATCATTGTCCAACTCATTCAATACCCATTGAATACCTTACATATCAACTCTGTCTTCATCACACTTTCTTCAAATCCTCTTCATTAATCAAATTATATGGTACTTTCTTGAGTTAGCATAATGCCTAGCCAATTAAAACTTTGACATCAATGACAGTATAACAACTAATATGACTCTTTTACATACATTTATAGTATCATCAATTACAATATTAGTTGGGGCTAACCATCTTCCCCTTTAGCATTGATGGAAACACATAATATAAGATTTTACATTACAAAACATTACATAAGATAATCAAATATATGCATTGTGAGAAACACAACTTGGCAATTTCAGTTCTTCAAATTGATACTCAATCTGTATCTTTGATAACACAAAACCTTTAACTTTTCAACATTACTCCCTCTTTGATTATGATCACTTATTCATGTTCTATCTTACGTCTTCTTCATTTCATTATTCTCTCTATTCAACATATTCTCCCCCTTTTGGGTATATTTAACATTCAGTATATTCTCCCCCTTTTGTTACTCTTCACTATTTCTCTTCCCCTCTTGGGTATATTCTTTCCCTTGGCTGTATTGTATTCATTATTTCTCTCCCCCTTCGACAACAATGCCAAAGGTCATTGTAAATTTTAATGTGAAACTTATTAGACCTTGTAATTACCTTTTTACCTTGCATGTACATATTTCATTAGATTCATCACATTTAACTTCACAATTTTAGAAATACTCCTAAAGTGTGAACACTTATGCATCAACTCCATAAGATATTTCAATTCATTCATTTATTAATGAAGCACGCAACTTTACCTAGTGAATTTAGGATAGGGGCAGGATCCCCAATTTACCTCTTGGATACTCAAGAGCATCCTTAGGCAATGGCTTGGTAGACATATCATCAATTTTCTCCGTAGACTTTACATACTCAACCTTGACTTATTTTTCTTGAATTTTCTCCCTTGAGTAATGATACTTGATAGATATAAGCTTTGACTTTGCATAGATCTCTAGATTTTTTTATATGTTTATAGCACTTGTGTTTTTTGGAAGTCTTATTGGAAAGCGAGATACTAAGAAGAGGGGTGTGAAACAGGATCTATAAAATAGTTAACCTCTTGAACAAATTAACTGAATTCACTCCTAATCCATCTCATATTTAAATCATATACCATGTACTATAAAACTAAAATAGATCTAAGTATGTTTGACATTCACCAACATGAAAATGAAAACACACAATAAAAATATTTTGGTTACCCAGAAACCCTCCAAGGTGAAGGTAAAACTAAGATGGGGATGAAACCCACAAATCTCTACTACTACAGTAATAAATTTCACCTACTAGGGCTCCAATGTTGCTCACTTCTGATGATCTACCATGTGAAGGGTCTGCTCGGTTAGAAGCATTACAAGACTGTTAAGTCTACCTTCATTAAAGGATTTAAACTTACAATAAAGTAAGCACTCTATTAGGAGATTTAACTAGGTTTGGTAAAACCACTATGGTAGGAGATTTTCCCTAATACACTGGTTATAATATCTCAGTACCTGATCCTTTGATTTTCTCTCATCAAGATGATTACAAATCTTCTCTCTTCAATGTCTAAATCTGATCTCCTTATCTGATTTGCTATGTTCTACCCTTCACTACTAGGTTGCTTTGTTTGTTCACTTGATCAAACTTATCCTTTTTTGCTTTATCTCTTAGTCTTTTCATGCATTCACAATCTTCCTTCTCACATATTGATTAGGGTTTGATCCCTTCTTAAATAGACAACAGTGGAAGGTTCTAGATTATAATAAATGATCTAGAATTCATTCTTTTGTCACTTAGTCCTTCTATTTTTTTATTGGTTACTCTACCTTCCCAGGGATTGATATCCTCTAAAAAATTGCATAATTAGTTTCTTAGTTGTCTCTAAAATTCATAAATGTCACATATAAATTATCCAAAATTATTTACATAAGTGTTTGTATCATTACAAACACATATGCCAAAACTGGTCTACTTGGTAATTGAATATCCTAATGCTCAATCATAACTAATATTCATGTCATCCCTTGACTTCTATATACTCAACATGTACTAGCTCACTTGGTATAAACTAACTTTACATTGCTCAATCTCCATATGTTTTACCTGGCACATATTGTTCTTTGATCTATACTGGAGTGCTTGACAACCTTTGACTTGTTCGACATATAGTAAAATAAAAAAAGTCCATGTAGCTCAGACTTTATTGGATGGCTCATTCGCAGTGATGACCGACTAACACTGCCTAGAAATTGACTAAGTGTTGGACACTAATAGGAAACAAGGCTTAGAGATCAACAATACCATCACTGTAAATAGTGACAGGCTCAGTTACTTCTTCTTGTATCCCTTCCAACAATTGTCTAATCAATACAATATTTGAACAATTGATCACAACAACAACATATTCAACTTCAATAGTAGATTATGAAATACAACTTTGTTTCTTGCTTATCCATGTGATCAACTTTTCTCATAAGAAAAATGCTTCTCCACTTATGTTTTTTTCGTTACCAACATTTCCATCCCAATCAGCATCTATGTAGACTTTAAGGTTAAAGTCATCTTCTTGTTTATACCACAGGCCATAATCTCTAGTTCCTTTGAGATATCTCAATATCCTTTTCATAACAATCAAACATGCTTCCCTTGGATTAGATAAAAACCTTGTAACTATTCCAATGGGTAGAACAATATATAATCTACTATATACAACATATTGTAGCTTTCCAATCACATATTTGTATTGTGTTTAATCAACCTCACCAGTAGTATTTGCCTTTGACAATTTCACTCTAGTCACCATAGGTGTATTGACTAGTTTAGACTCATCCATCCCAGATGTTTTCAAGATTTCTTTCACATACTTGGATTGAGTAATATAGGTGCTTGAAAGAATCATAAGCCAATGACAAATTTATTTCTCCAAACATTGGCATTTCAAACTTAGTACTCATTTGATCAACAAATGACTTACTACATATCATTTCCTCCAAAGATTATGTCACCAAAAAATATTTCAATAAATAAAACCATATCTTATGCTTCATTCTTCAAATACCTATTAATGTTTTTACTTGTTCTAAAAATTCTTACCTTAATCAAATAAGAGTGTGACCTTTCATACCATGCTCTTGGGGCTTGTTTCAGTCTATAGAGTACTTTATTGAACTTGTAGACCATGTACTTCTTTCCAAGTTTAACAAAATATTTTGGTTGTTCAATGTAGACTTCCTTATAAAGTATTCCATTCAAGAATGTAGATTTAACATCCATTTGATATACCTTGATTTTCTTGTATACATCATAAGCCAATATAGTTCTTACTCCTTCCAATCTCGCAACAGGTGAAAATGCCTCACCATAGTTAATCCCTTATTCATGGGCATAACCTTTGCAGACCAATCTAGCCTTGTTTCTTACCACTTCTCCATTCTCATTCAATTTGTTTCTAAAAATCCACTTGGTTCCAATCACATTCGTGTTAGTAGGTCTTGGTACAAGTGTCCATGTGATGTTCTTCTTAATTTGATCAATCTCCCCATTCATAGCATCAATCCAACATTCATCATTTGATGCAACTTTAACTGTTATAGGATCAAAATTAGCTATTAGACATGTACCTTCTGTTATTTTGCTTCATTTTTGTACTCCAACACTCCATCTCTAATTAATTCAGGTGAATGGCTCTTTCTCACATAATTGGCTAATATAGGTTGACTTATTTGATTCTCAATATTTTTTTCACTCCATGGGAGTTTACCTTCCTACTTAGATTGTACCATCTAGTGCTCGAGTATAACTTTCTGAGATTCGATAACCACTGTCTAATGCTTGGGTGTAGTTGTCTACAACTCAAGTGCTACTATCTATGACTCAGTAAGCCTATGTTATAACTCGGGTAGAGTATCTAATGCATCATTTTAGACATAGAAGAAATTTTTGTAATCTTCAAGTTCCTTCTTGCTTTCCAGATCATTCCTCTGTGCAAACTCATCAAATCTCACATTTGCACTTTCAATCATCTTGTTAGTAGCCTTGTTCAAACATTTGTAAGCCTTCCACTTAGATGAGTGTCTTGGGATATACCTTCATCTCCTTTAACATCAAGTTTAACATTCCTAGCATCCTTAAGAATGTAACATCTACTTCTAAATATTTTGAAATAACTTAATTAATGTACATCCATATCATAGCTCATAAGGTGTCTTGTTTGTTCCTTTCTCTAACTGTACTTGATTGAGTGTGTATACAACAATACTAATTACTTCTCTCTAAAATATCTAAGAAACCTCCTCAATCATCAATATCCTTGCATAATCCATGATAGATCTATTTCTACTTTCATCAATACCATTTTGTTGCGGTGTCCTTGGTGCAAATAACTATCATTTGCTACCATTCTCAACACAAAAGTTAGTGAATTCAACATACATGAATTCACCACCTCTATCAGATCTTAAACATTTCAAAGGTTTTCCAATTTCCTTTTGAACTCTTGATTTTAACCATTTAAACATATCAAAGGTATGTGATTTCACTTTCATGAACATTACAGTCATCATCCTTGAATAATCATCCACAAATAATATAAAACATCTATCACCATAATAACCATAAACTCCAATTAGACCACCTAAATCAGTATGACTAATTCTAGAATATCATTGAAAGTGTGTGATTTTCTAGAGAAATTGGACTTTGTCATCTTACCGAGTTGACATTCTTTGCACTTGCATTATCATTTTTATATATAGATTTGGTAAGCCTCTTACTCTTTTCTTTCTCCTGGTTTTCACCATATTTTCAAAGTTTACATGACACAACCTTTTATACCATAACTACACATCCTTAGTTCTAGCAAATAAACATGTATCAACCATAGGATCAAGGTAGAATAAGTTATCTTTGGTTTGAACTCCTATTCCAATCAAATTACCTTCATCGTCAAAGATTTTGACCTTCATTTTATCAAATTCAAGCTTGTGACCTAAGTTATTCAAATGTGCAACACTCAACATATTATATTTGAGTCCTTGAATCCAATATTCATCATCACATATGATCTTGTAATGCAAAATTAATGATCCTTTACCTTTCACCGAATATGGAACGTCACTACCAAACCTAATAGTTCCACAATCATCAATTTCCTCAAAATTTTCAAACTTATTTCAATCACCAGTCATATGATGTGAACGACCACTATCAATAATCTAAGAATTATTCTTTGTAACATGTGAAATAAGGGTAGTTTTATTCTCATACCTTTCATCATTTGGCTCTTCCTTGATTTCAACATAAACCATTTCAACTACTTCCTTGTCATCATCAGAACTTGTCTTGATATGATTTTCTTTGGAAATGTAGCATGACTTCTTACTTTTGTCTTTGTAGTCTTTGTTATTCATGTACTTCTAGTCTTTCTTATAATTTCTATCATTTCTATCAAATTTTCCTCAGTTAGGACATTTAGCAACAAAGTGACCAACTTCATTACATTTGAAATAGATCAAGGGTAGTTTACCTTTACCTCTTGATAGCCTTCTTGCAAGAAATGCTTTAATCTCATCTAGATCATCTTCAATTTCAAACTCACTTTCTTCTCTAGCTTTCTTCTCTTTCTTTTCTTTGTTTATGGTTAGTGAAGACTTAAAAGCATTTCCAATTGTAACCATACTATTATCATAATTGCTCAACTCAAATGCAGTTAACTGAACAACTAGACCATCAAGTGTCAAATCATTACTAGGCACAAGTCTTACTTCTTATACAGTAGAAACTTTGATAACATAAATAGGCAAAAGAGTTCTCAAGATTTTACTTACAATCATAGACTCCAAGATTTTTCTTGCAACAACTCTTATTTCACTCACAACATCCTTGATTCAATTCACATGCTATGCAACATTTTCACCTTTTTTCATTCTCATATCATCATACTTACCTCTCAAGATTTCAACTTTAGCTCTTTTTACATTGTCATCTCTTTTGTAGACTAGCTTCAGTTTATCCCACATTTGCTTTACAGTGGTACAATACTTAACATCATCAAATTCAACATCAGTGAGGGCAGATACAATATCAATCATCATATTGTTGTGATTCCTCTTTTTATTTGTTTGATCCATAGTCGTAGGACCAACAGGTGTAACATATTCATTTTCCAACTAATGTGTGACATCATATCTAATACCTAAAAGATGTAGCTTCATTTGGTCTTATCATGAGGAAAATTTTTCCTTGTTTAGCTTTGGTGGCTCTCTCTTATGCATCTTGATCTTTTTCTTAAGTTCCTTTAAACTTCTTCCTTCAAGCACTTGAGCTCTAATACCAAATTTTTAGACAATTAAGAGGGAGCGAGGGGAGGAGGGGTGTGTGTGTGAGAATAAGTTATGTCCAATTATCTCACAGCCCCTTCAAATACTTCATCACTATCAAAGCAACATAAACATCAACAACAATAAATTCAACACATCCAAACACTTGGTAGACATATCCAACATAAAACTTAACTCATGTATCAACTTCTTTCCAAATTGTTATCAAATTGTTCCTTGCATTACTATTTGTCAATAAATTTCTAGTTGTTACCTAGTGATAACGTAGTTACTACCAAGTTGCAATAAACTGTTAAACATGTAAATAAACTTGTAACACAAATACCATTCACTCAATTTTGACATCAATATTTAATGTGGAAACCCTATTTAAGGGGAAAAACACCAGGGACCAGTAACCCAAAATTTTCACTATTATGAAATGATCTCTGTTAGGAGACTACCTTGTTAAAGGTCACACACACTTTGTTAAAGTGACCTTATTAGAAGATTTCACCAAAAGATCATCTAGACCTTATCACTCCCTGTTAAGGACCAAAAAGAGTGGCCTAATTTAAAGGACTTACAAATACCACTAATTGATGTTACCATATAGGATTTCACAAACTTGTTACCTACACTTGGTATTTCCAAGATTTTATTCTGCAATGTTTAAACAATAACAATATAAAGTGACCTAGAAGAGTAGCAACTACCTTTGCTTGATTAGATGTTAGTTATTTTTCTTCCTCTATCTTTTACTCACTTGAATGACTCTATCTACCATAAACTCCTTTCTCTTCTCTTCTCTCTACTTTTCTCACTTGACTCTTCTTCTTCAACAAATTTGCATTCCACAACAACCTTTAATTCTATCTCTTTCAGCTTCATCAACTCTCGAACAATATCATAATGATATCTGTTAACCATATTTGTCTCCTGCCAAAAATTTGAATTCAAATACTTGAGCCCACCCAACTGTCACTTTCCATATTTAAGTATTCAAAATGCCATGGAAATACAAAAATAAATGAAATAAAACCTTAATGTATTTCCTTGTTTCTAAGTGACTGTACACTTTAATGTTTCTGCTTCTCCGCAGTTCCCTCACCATCAGATCTTTCATGATCTATGATGGGCACTTTCCTGCTTTCTCAAAAAGCACTACCTTTACCTAATGCAGGCAACCACCTCACTATTGTGTGTCTTTGTGAGGTTAGGCTGATTTCATAAGCTGTAAGGTGATGCCAGGTGGGGCCAGGTCATGCTGAGGTGTATGCTAAATACTTCGTGCGCCCAAAAGTATTAAGAGCAGGCGCAGTATAATGAAGATCTTTCATGATCGTTGATCTTACAGAGATCAACAATCAACACTTTCCTGCATTATGAAGATGCAAGGTAATTAAACAATGCAGGAAAGTACCTGAAGGACACGTGTCCTTATGGGCCCGGCTAAGGTATTAATAGTTAAGGTTGACGGTTATGTGACATCGCGATTAAGTTGGGAAGGTGGCTTAGTTAATTGAGAAGATGTGGTCAACTGCGTGGAGACTTTATGGGGTGGCAAAATGAAATGAAATTATTGGTCCATGTGGCCCAATTTGGTTGCAAGATTTAGTTGACTTTTGATTTTGCTGACTGATGAGCCATAAATGATGGAAATCAAATTTTCTTGCACGATTTGATCCTCACGATCAATTCCAACTACTCTCGAATGAATGCTGAACCCAGTAAATAGCAAGAGAATACTCCACCACCCCAGTTTATCCATCTACTTGGTCAGAATGGTTTAATGACATCATTTTTGTCAAGACCCTATTTCAACAAAATATCAAATTTCATTGTATTTGAATCTGTGCCTAGATAAGATTTTCTCCAGATCTCTAAAGAGACTTAATGGCAGTGGTTATGGAGTAACTTTAGTTAGAGAACATCTTAGTTATGCCTAAGCTATAAAGGCAATTTTTATAGATTTTGTTGAGGTCGACTCTTCTCTATTTTCTCTGATATTGCTCTGCAATTTCACTATAAATCCCCTTTGCCTCTGAACTGTATGACATTCTTATCTCCTTCAGCCATTGATGTGAAGTGCAAGAACTATTTGCCTCTCATTGGTGTATTGTAGATATCTGCAATCTTGCATGACTGTATCTCTTTTGGCCTATGAATAGTATATAAGTGAATCCTCTCTTTCCTTGTGCCATTCATTTGGGTTTTTTTGATCTACACGTGATTGTTCGATTAAATCAAGTTTGGATGTGTATATCTTTTGGTGTCATGATGGTTCAATAGTGCATGTATGGGCAGAGATTGGTTTGAACACTCTATTTTTGGTGCATCACCCCCCTTAGGTTAGAATAGGTAGATTTGTTTCTATGCATTCCTTCTCCCTTTTCCTCTCTAGGAGTAGTTAGGTGCACCCTGATAGTAAAGGAAGCTGGCCTTCTCCGGAGACTTAACCTCACAGTTCAAGTCCCACAGTTTGGAGGTTGTTTCCATGTTTCACAAGGTTGTCCTTAGGTAAAAACTTTGGACAAGGGTGCAAAATTTTTTGACAACAATATTATCACCCACTTTGAACCAACAACCTAAAACTGTCATTTTCTCCTCAAATAGATTTCTCAATGCCTCTACATCCTTCTATCTTTTGTCACTTAATCAAAATTGTCGATCTTTGATTTACAATTGAATTCCTTCATACAATGAATTTAGACACGTAGAAAATATAATTTTACATAGAAATTTCTATCCATCCTTATCCTTCTTCAATTTCCTTAGTCAGATCCTCCTTGATTTTTCTCCATTGTTGGTCTTGCAACAAACTTTTACTCTTGTAATAGACCTTCTCAAACTTTCCAAATTTGTTAGATTGTGGTGATTGATCAAGAAAGTATTATACATACTTCATAAATTCTCTAGGGTTTGGGCTATGGTTGACGTTGTGGCCAACATGTTGTAACCATAAAGCGGCATAAAACTACTTGTATAAAAGGGCTTAGGGTTAGGTATTTTCATTAAGTTGTGATGCAAAATTGGTTCTTACGGTAGTATTGAGCTGTAAGGGATTACAGATTGTAATCAAGTTATAATCACTGGATCATAATAATAATATTGGACTTGCTATTTGGTGGACGTAGCCCAGGGATTGGGTGAACCACGTTAAATCTTGGTGCCTCATGTTCTTTTCTGTGTGATCTATTATTTTCTGTTATTGGTTATATTTGCATGTAATTGTTAATTTTTTTTTCTGTCCATGGTTTAATCCTAACAAGTAGTATCAAAGCCTAGTTGTTTTTCAGTTATCCTCTATAGGAAAGTCTCATAGTTAAGTGGGAGTCTCACAGTTGAGTGGGAGCGATGGTAGATGAGGGTAAGCTGAGAGTTGACAGGTTTAACGAGTAAAACTTCTAGTTATGGAAGATGCAAATGGAAGACTATCTTTATCAGAAGGATTTATGGAAGTCATTGGAAGGCAAAGCCAAGAATCAGGGATCTGTGTCAAATGATGAATGGGATCTTTTAGATAGAAAGGTACTTGGAAGCATTTAATTATTCTTAGCACCATTAGTGGCATTTAATATTACAAAAGCAAAGATGATAGAAGAATTAATGCAAACCCTAGTGAAACTGTATGAAAAGCCCTCCGCTTCAAACAAGGTATTTCTCATGAAGCATTTATTTAATATGAAAATGGCAGAAGGTGGATCTGTTGCAAATTATTTAAACGAGTTTAATACTATTACTAGTCAGTTATCTTCTATGGATATCAGTTTTGATGAAGAAATTAGGGCTCTCTTGATTTTGTGTTCTTTGCCCAAAAGTTGGAATGGCTTGGTAATGGCTATGAGTAATTTTGTTCCTGGATCTAGTATCCTAAAATGTGAAGATGTGATCGATGTTGTTTTGAGTGAGGAAACTCGTAGGAAAACCTCAAGTGGATCTACATTAGGAAGTGCTTTGAATGCACAAAGTAGGGGTAGAATGACTGAGAGAGGAAGTAATTTCAAAAATCATGAGAAATCAAGAGGAAAGTCAAAGGGGAGGAGGTCTCAATCGAGAGGACCGAACAACTACTAGTACTGTGGGAAACCAAGGCACAAAAAGAAAGATTGTTAGAATCAAAAGAAAAATGAAGGAGATAAACCAGATGGAGACAAGGAGGAAAATGTGGTAAGTAACAAATCTGAAGAGGATGTTTTGCTTCTGTCTTTAGAAAGTGTTGATGATTCATGGGTTTTAGATTATGGTGCTTCATTTCATGCTACACCTCATAAAGGTTATTTCACTGATTATGTCCAAGGGGATTTTGGAGTTGTTTATTTGGGGGATAATGAACCTTGTCAGATTGTTGGAAAGGGAAAAATTAAGATTAAGTTGTAGAATGGGAGTCATTGGCTACTACATGAGGTAAGACATGTTCCAAGACTGAGTAAGAATTTAATTTCAGCAAGGCAACTCAGTGATGAGGGTTGTGTAGTTACTTTTAATGATAAAAATTGGAAAGTTTCAAAAGGTTCCCTTGTAGTAGCAAAAGGTGTGAAAGTAGGCACCTTATATCTTTGTACAGGTCATATTGTTCCTTCTACTTTAATTGTTCCAGAGGAAAATGAATGTTCAGGAACAATTGCTACAGTTGAGCAGGGAGAACAAATAGCTGTTGTAAATTCTGATACAGCGCTGTGGCACAACAAACTTGGGCACATGAGTGAGAAAGGTATGAAAGTACTTCATTCAAAGAGAGTTTTACCAGGTCTAAAATGTGTTAATATGGATTTTTGTGAAAGTTGTGTGTATGGAAAACAAAAGAGAGTGAGTTTTGTAAAGACTGGGAAGGAAAATAAAAAGGAGAAATTAGAGCTTGTGCATACTAATGTATGGGGATCAGCTCAGGTATCTTCCCTTGGAGGTTCTCATTACTATGTTAAATTTATTGATGATGCAACAAGAAAGGTATGGGTTTATTTCCTTAGACAAAAATCTGATGTATTTCAAACTTTTAAGAAATGGAAATGCTTGGTTGAAAATGAGACTGGTAAGAAATTAAAATGTCTCAGATCTGATAATGGTGGTGAGTATTGTAGTCATGAATTTGAAGATTATTGCTCTATTAATGGTATTCGTAGACAGAAAATTATTCCAAGGACTCTACAAGAAAATGGAGTGGCTGAATGCATGAACAAGACTATAATGGAATATGCAAGGAGCATGAGGTTGCATGCTAGGTTGCCCTTACACATATGGGTGGAGGCTATCAATACTATTGTATATTTTATTAATAGAGGTCCCTCTACTCCTTTGGGCTGCGGTATTCTAGAGGAAGCATGGACTAGTAAGAAGGTGAGTTATTCTTTTCTCAAAACCTTCAGCTATGAAGCATTTGCTCACATAGATTCAAAAAATAGAACCAAGTTAGAAGCTAAGTCAAAGAAATGTGTATTTTTTGGACGTGTCACTAATGAATTTGGTTATAGGCTTTGGGACTTTGAAAATTAGAAAATTTTAAGAAGTAGGGATGTCATATTCAATGAGAAAGCGTTGTACAAAGATTTGTTGCAACAACATGAGAAGAAAGAAGATGATTATGTAGTGCTGGATGATACTTCAAAAGCTAATGTTCCAGCCATTCCTCATGATGTGCAACAATCACAACAACAAATACCACACACACTAGTGACTGTTAGATGGTCAATAGGGCAAATTAAACCTCCAAAAAGATTCTCTCCCTCTTTGTATTCAATTTTACTTACTGATGCTGGTGAACCTGAATGTTATGATGAAGCTATGTAGGTGGATACTAAGATTCAGTGGGAGTCTGCAATGAAAGATGAAATGGACTCTTTGCTGAAGAATAAGACATGAGATTTGTGCAAGTTGCCTACAAGTAAAAGAGCTTTACAGAATAAGTGGGTTTATAGGTTGAAAGAAGAGGAAGGAGGTAAGAAAAGATTTAAAGCTAGGTTAGTTGTAAAAGGATTTGCACAGAAAAAGGGAATTGATTTTGATGAGATATTTTCTCCTGTTGTCAAGATGACTTCTATCTGTACTGTTTTAAGTCTTGTGGCTACAGAAGATTTGCATTTAGAGCAGCTTGATGTTAAAACAACCTTCCTTCATGGTGATTTGGATGAAGAGATATATATGGCTTAGTGATAGGGATTTGAGGTCCAAGGTAAGGAGAACTTGGTGTGCAAATTGAAGAAAAGTTTATATGGCTTGAACCAATCACCTCAGCAATGGTATCTGAAATTTGGCAGTTTTATGCATGAGCATGGTTATAGTAGGTGTCATTTAGATCATTGTGTTTACTTTAAGAGGTTGGATGATGATAGCTACATTATTTTATGTTTATATGTTGATGATATGCTTGTAGCTGGGTCTAAAATGGATCATATCAAGGGGTTGAAACGCTAGTTAGCACTTGCATTTGCTATGAAGGATTTGGGGGGAGCAAAAAAAATCCTTGGCATGAAGATTTGTAGGGATAGGAAGAACAAAATATTGACGCTATCTCAAGCTAATTATGTGGAGAAGGTGTTGCAACATTTCTCTATGGAGAATGCTAAAGTTGTCGGCACACCTTTACTTGGTCATTTGAAGTTGATTAAGGAGATGTGTCCCAAGACACAAGAAGAGGAGGATAAGATGTCCAAGTTACCCTATGCTTCAGCTATAGGAAACTTGATGTATGCCATGGTATATACTAGGCCAGATACTGTACATGTAGTGGGAGTCATTAGCAAGTACATGAGTCATCCAAGAATTGAGCATTGGAATGTAGTCAAATGGATTCTTAGATATTTGAGAGGAACATCCAATAAGTGTTTACACTTTGGGAGCTCTACTACTGATTTACAGGGCTATGTTGACTCAGATTTGGCAGGGGATATTGATACCAGGTGAAGTACTACAGGTTATGTCTTTACTATTGGTGGGGCAGCCATGAGCTAGGTTTCTAGATTACAGAAGATTAATGCTCTATCCACTATAGAGGCAAAATATGTTGCTGCTACAGAGGCAACCAAGGAGATGATATGGCTTCAATTTTCTTGGAATAATTGGGACATCCTTAGAAGGATAATTATTTGTTCATAGATAGTCAGAGTGCCATTCATCTTGCAAACAATTCAGCTCTGCATTCAAAGACCAAACACATGCAATTGTGATACCATTTCATTTGGTCAGTTTTGGAGGATGGATAGTTAAAGCTGGAGAAAATACATATAAATGACAATCCAACAGATATGTTGACAAAGGTAGTAACAAGGGAAAAGCTAAACCCTCTTCAGCTTCGGTTGGTCTTCTAAACTGAACACGAATAAAAGAATAGTAGAGTCCAGGGTGGTTTGGTCCAATGGGAGCCTCATGGAGTAGCGACATAGCTACAGGATCAGTCTCTAAGTGGGAGATTGTTAGATTGTGGTGACTAATCAGGAAAGTATTGTACATACTTCATAAAATCTTTGGGATTTGGGTCGTGGCCAATGTTGTGGCCAACATATGGCCAACATGTTGTAACCCTAAAGCAGCATAAAATTACTTGTATAAAAGGGCTTAGGGTTAGGTATTTTCATTAAGTTGTGATGTGAAATTGGTTCTTGCGACGGTATTGAGCTATAAGAGATTACAAATTGTAATCAGGTTATAATCACTGGATCGTAATAATAATATTGGACTTGTTGTTTGGTGGACGTAGCTTAGGGATTGGGTCAAACACGTTAAATCTTGGTGCCTCGTGTTATTTTTTGTGTGATCTATTATTTTCTATTATTAGTTATATTTGCATGTAATTGTTATTTTTTTCTGTTCGTGGTTTAATCTTAACAAAATTTCCATCAAAAATCAGCCTCAGATTCCAATTTCTCAAACTTGTTCTCGCTGTTAGTCGATAAACATTACATTTACTCAAGCAACATATAACTTGGTTAATATTGACTTGCTCAAGCAAAATTGTGTTCTTCCTTCCTCCCTACAATCACTTGGGCAATATTGTAGTCACTTGGTGAATATAGTCTCTCTTTGTTAACCTTGTGACTCAATTAAGCTTGTGATCTTCAACACATTGCAACAATACATGATTGTAAAATAATTAAACCAATATTACATGTGTGAGGCCTCGCCCCAACCCATCATAGCATAGTGATACATTACTATTATTTTGATACTCACGACTCGAGATGTCGAGACATTATCTGATGCTTAAAACATATTCTATTATTTCATGCTGTGTGATGTTACTTTCAGATATTTGATGTTTGTCATTTAATGTTTTATGTATATGTATGTTGATGAAATCAATAAATGAAGGATTGATACTTTGATTTAAGAGATTTTAATAGTTAAGAAATGAGAGAAACCCTGATTGATGTATGTTTTAATTTATGTGAATTTTTGATAGGTATATACATATGTACATGTGATTTTATGGGACTACTAATGTGTGCATTAAGTGCGTAGATATTTTAGCCGAGACAATCGACGAAGGAACAGAACTGATCCCTATGTGCTATTGTGGAAACCTTGTTGTTCGTAATTAAATTAATTGTGAGATGTATTTATGTATCTTTCCATGATCAATAGATGTTAATGTTTGTAACTATGTTCTTGTAACGCCCTACCAAGGGATCCAAAAGAATTAACCTAGAGTTTCACTAAGTTTGCTAAACATTTTTTTAAAAAAAAGGTAAGAATGTATATCACACACATCAAACACATAGTAGCGGAAGCAATAACATGTAATCATCAACAAACATACATCACAAGTTACATTCCTTAAGGATCCCAAGACGTTGAGTCACATTTAAATTTAATTAATTCTAAGTCTAACAACTACCACATCCACATGAAAGAATAATAAGAAAGTCCAATGTCCATAATATACATTTATTCCGAATGCCTCTTGGCAATTTAATTCGGAATGCTCAATCATCCACTGTACATGTCACAGGGTACGAAAGGCTTAAAAGAATATACATATGTAAAGATAAAGATACATCATCCTCAAATCCATGATACAAAGTACAGTAAAATAAATGAAACTAATAACATACCTGATACATCCATACATCCATAATGATAAAACATCTATAAAATCTAACCATCCATCATAATAATCCAAGAACATAGTGAAGGTAAATGCCAACCAAGAAAGCTCCAGCCACGGTGACCATGGACGGATCTCAATGGTAAGAGTAAAAAGCACTACCACCCGACCGCATGGAACCTAAATGGTCCACTCCCACCGCGCTGAGGAGATAGTCTCAAGTCCCAAACAAGGTATCAAAACACAAAACACAAGTACTCTCTAAGTCTGGGAAATCCTAAAAGTACACTAACGCAAAGGTTCCAACATAGATAGACATCTAGACCCAGAGGCACCACAAAGACACGTAGGAAACCTGCTATGCAAGCGAGAAAGTGTCATTGCAAAAGTCACATAGAAGTTACCCGAGCAATCCCTTAGGAATCCCGGGTCCCTAATGATCCCTGCGGCCACTAGTATCCTCTCGTACTGACGAGGCATACTGCGAAATGCAAGGTCGTAACCAAGCGTTCTCTCTACCCCATCCTAGCCTGTATTAGCACTCGAGGTATGGGAGAGAACATACAATTATCTTATTAGGTTCATTTAAGTCAGTATTTAGGTGAGATGTTTTCACTTGTTAAAACAACTTACAATGGGTTACTCCAGGCAGCCTCTTAGGGCCCCGATCCCCATTGCAAGCCACTTCCCGACACTACACATAGATAACCTACCGTAGGCTCATGAAATCACAAATCAAAGAATCATAATAAAATCACCTCAATCCTATACAAGCAACTGAAAAACATCCTAACAGATAAGCCACAAAAATTACATCAGTTCTTCATGAGCAACAGATAAGCATCAAATAATAATCATATGATCACAACAGTTCTCTATCAGCAACTGAAGGCATCAATGATAAATCACAAAATCCAATGGTTCTCCAATGAGCAACCAAAAAGTATCTCAATAATAAATCACAATACTGATCAAAGACTCCAAAATGGTCAAGTCAACACATGACATCATCAAGAACATAACAAACACTTCAGTCCTCTCAAGCGACCGAAAAGTAATCCAAGTATAACTGATCGATGACTCAAAAATGGTTATCAAATATAACTGATTGATGACTCAAAAATGGTTAAGAAATATAACTGATCGATGACTCAAAAATGGTTAAGTCAGGTATCTTATGTACATACACTTCAGCTTCACACCAGGAAACTGGAAAGTAATAACAAACAGTAGTCACAAACATGTCATAGAGCACTCCATCACATTACCATGGTCGGGTTAAGAAAGATCGAGACCAAATCATCATAACATCACATTCACAACCCCGAGCCTCTAGTAACAACCTAACTGGTCAACGCTAGGACAAAACCTAAACACCCCATAATATAGATAACACATAGAAATATAGAATGGTCTCACAATTTGATTTAATCTTAATAATATAAAGTTAATTCAAATGTACGGGTTTCTATTCTCATTTCTAGTGTATAATCTAGGTACTTATGATTTACAATATATCCCTTAACCTATTCTTAGGATCAAGCTAAAACCCTAATTTGGTTTTAAAACAATTTTCTAAAATGATCTAAAGACAAGATACTTATCAAAATAAATAAGTAATTTATCAATTTACAATTTTCATTTAACTATATTCATCAATGGTTAATTTTAATTTAACTAATGTTTAATTAAATTAACTAATGATAATCAACTAAGTTCTTATATTACCAACTCTAGAATTATCAATTATTAATAATTAATATAATTACTAATAATTTTATTAAATAAAATAAACTTATTTTAAATACATTATTATTTAAATAAACAATAATAAAACTTTGTTAATACTTTCATTTAAATAATAATTAAGAATTATTAATAATTTTATTTAATAATTATTAATAATATCATTAAAACCTTTTTTAATAAATATTATTAATTAAAATAATCACTAAACACAATTAATATTATTAAAAATAATAATTAAAATCAAATTTAAAAACATAAAACGTTATCTAATGACTAAAGGCCATCGGCCTTTCAAACTGGCCAACGTGGCAGGCGTGCTGACGCAAGGCCTGCGGCAGCCTGGCTGACGCAGTCCCTGCGCCAGCAGACTACCGACGGCAGTAACAAGAAAAGGTGGGTACGGGGGGGGGGGGGGGGGGGCGTGTGGGTATTCCCGCCCCCTCCCATAAACATATAATTTTTTTTTTTAAATTTAGTTTTTTTTTTATAAAAACTTTATTACATGTTAATATTTATTAAACAATTTCTTAAATATATATATATTTTTTTCAATTAAAAACTTTTAAATACGTTTCCTCCAAGTATTATATATACTATTTATTTATTTATTTAAAAAAAAAAAGATCTTTGTTTAATACATAAACAATCTAATCACTAAACATGTATAATTAAACATTTTATTTTATTTTATTTTTAATTCAAATTTTATTTTATAAACTTTTTATAAATATAACCCGAATTTCCAATCAAGATTTTCTTTTCTTTCTTTTCAAAAGCTCTCCCTAGTTTAATTTGTAAAAATTCTATCATCTAGAGCGAGGGTTTCAAATTGATTTATTCTTCCAATTCTATTATATAGATGAAATACAATATAGTATCATAAGGTTCATAACAAGAGAGCGAAATGATCAAACAGTGAAATCCAGACAATTCGGATTTAAAATCCACAAGCATGAAGAAGACAGGATTATCAAATTGCATAATTCAACCCGTGATCCAACACAAGACCCTACCTCAACCTGATGCTATTATGCAATCTCCAAAAACTGTAAGAGAATTCGCTCCTCTTCAATAACCTTCTTTTGAAAATCTTCTTTAGAATTCGCCTTCTGAAATTTGCTTCCAAAAGTGTCTCCCAAAATTTCTGTCTCCCCAAAATTCCTTGTCCAAATTCGTGTCCCCCTAAAATTAACCCCCAAAGTGTGATAAAGAGTTTTCTCCTCAAATCGGGGCACTAATTGTGCGTTCACCCGAGAGGACTCTTTGCTCAACTGGGTTAACTCTCAAATTAACTTGTATTAATCTTTGCTTTATCTTTTTAATGCACATTAAATGAATTATTAAATAACTTTATTTAATATTCCACTTGACTTCTATTTTTAATCTTTATTACTTTTAATCCCATGCGCACTTTATGAAATTAAAATAACATTATTATTTCCTCTTATTTTATCTTTTGATTTATTTCTTTATTTTCAACACATGATCGCATCATGCAATCTTACAACTTTTAATAATTAATATATTTTCACTTTTTAATTTATTTTAGAAACTTAATTGATAAAATATTTAATTAACTAAATAACAATAATATTTAGCATTTATTTAAAAATGAACTCTAAATATATTATTATTAAATTAAATTAATATTATAATGTTCTAAATTATCCTTAAACTTTTATCTCTAAATTTAATTCCTTTTTATTTAATTAATTTCTTAATTAATTAAATATAATCAAATATTAAAATATCATAATAATCTTCTATTAAATTAAATCATTTTAATTAATTTCTTTTATATTTAAACTCATGCTTAGATCATGCGATCTAGAAACCTTTAATAATTTAATATCTTTTCCACTTTTAATTTATTTAAGAAACTTTAATTGATAAAATATTTATTAATTCAATTTATAATAATATTTAGCATTTATTTAAAAATGAACTCTAAATATATTATTATTAAATTAAATAAATATTATAATGTTCTAAATTATCCTTAAACTTTTATCTCTAAATTTAATTCCTTTTATCTAATTAATTTCTCAATTAATTAAATATTAAAATACCATAATAATTTTCTATTAAATTAAATCATTAATTAATCTTTTTAATTAAACTTAATTAATAGAAAATACATCAAGGACTCATAAAGCAACATATGAAAACCCATCATAGAAGAACACATACTAAATCAAACAAAAGGGTTATAATCACGAAATAACATCATTTGATGCATTCGGAGGGTACTTAACTCAGATACTTGCCCTAATTATCAGTTAGGACAATTGGCTAAAGGGTTTAGGAATTGGACTTAAGAGTTTATCTCCCCTCTCTTACCATTGAGATAATGCGATAGGGTACGCTCATCTTGGCAATTCAGGGAATTCGATACCCGGTACCTGCAACCTGCATAAAATCCAAGCATGTACAGACACAATATTCTAAGCTAAATAGATAATGGCAGGAAGTGGTGCATCGTGTAGATCCCGACTAGTAGGTGACTACGACTCCCTTACTTAACCACATCAGAAACACCATACATAAAGAAAACAAACACGCACACCATACACATGCAGTATGGGGTAAGTATCCATAAGAAAGCACATGTGATAATAAACCATCTAACTAATCATCATCGATAATTGAAAACATTGAATAATCATCATACATGCATGAAATATAGAGTACCAAGTAATCTCATCATATAATAAATTGAGTGTAAAACAACATCTGATAATCTGAAAGTAATGCTACTAAACATCAAGTATAAAACTGGCCTAAAAGAGTTTAGCAATTAAAACAAAATGTGAACTAGGGGCAGGCACTACAGTTCTTTTAGTGTCACTTGACACTCGTGAATTGTTTATGTTCTTCAGTGTGCTAGTTTAGGGTTAGCTGGGTAACCTTTGGACCTAAGTCAGATTTAGTTAGTGTCTTTTTTGCTAATTTGGTTCTTAATCGAATTTAGTCACCCTTAATCTAAATTAGTGCTTAATCTGCATTTTTGGGTTGTTAATTGGTCTTATTTATTTCTTAGCTTTTTTTTGGTTCCAAACCTATTCCTAATGCTTTAAAACATGAAATATTTATACCCAAGGGGTATGGGTATGGGTTGGGGGTCTTTTCCAACCCCTAAGCCCCTTTTATTGACTTTTGAGATCACTCAAAAAGTCTCTTTTTTCCTTTGTGCGAAAATTGACTATGGCTACCATGAGTTGCCTCACCTCACTTCCACTTAGTGGTTAACCATAGTGTGGGTTGAGTTAGGAACTTCTAGATTTGTAGGTGGGTGGGAGAAGTTATTCCTCCTTTTGGTGGTTGAGTTGAGGCTTATTTAGAGGCCCTTCTTGGAGTAGTTTAGGTTGTTACCCAATCTCTACTTTTAGAGAGGAGTCTTGGAAGAGTGAAGGAAGGAAGGGAAAAGCTCTACTCAAATTGTTCATTTGCCATTACCTCTTTGTGAAGGTAGGAAATTTCATCTCCCTTGTTTAGATTTTCATGCTTGTTTCATGCTTATGCTATGGTGGTGTTAGTTGGATGCTTGTATGTATGTTGGGTATGTTGGGAAGGATTGAAAACCATGTTCTTGAATGCTTTCTTTCATGTTTATGTTTGAATTTTGATGTTTTCTTGTATGGGTGTTTTGGTACTACTCACCCTTGGATAGGGCAGAAGTGACCAATTTTGGGAAATGTCTTTTTAGTTGGACTCCAACCAGTGTAGAGTCTCTTCTCAGGATGAGAAGAGGGAGAGAGGGTAGGGTGTTATGGGCCCCTAGTTGTCAGCACAAACCTCGTATGAGTATGGCATGTTAAAATGGAAGAATGGAAGTTCTTGGTTTATAGCCCCGATTGGGCATCTATTTTGGTGTTGTGCCTGACTTCTCCTGTTGGAAGAATCCACCTTTCCGTAGTGTTGATTTATTGTGAATCCTATTGTGAAAACCTTGTATGAATATGCATGTTTGATTTGTTTCTTGGTCATGCTTGTTGGCACCTGATCAGATTCTGTTCTCTCCACGGTTCTTAGAAATGAGTTGCAAAAATTGATATAGAACTCTTGATGAGGGTCATGAAGGAAATTCAATTAAATTGTTGTAATTTTGGGATTGGAATCCTATGTAATTTGCATTTCAAAACCCTGTTGTAATGGCAACGACGCTGGGTTTTCTTCCTGGTTCTTTCCCGACTGAGCCTTTGAATCAAGTTTGCCAATAAAAAAAATGGCGATTGAGTATAATTGCTTATCATGTGATTTAATCATAATTTTTAGTTAGATGGATGCACATCAAAAATAGGATGAAATAATGACAGTTTAATTAAGCAAAACTTTCAAGTTTCCTTATATGTTAATGAATGAAAATTATGTTAAGGAAAGAGAAATGGATATGGTTGATATATTTCAATTGAAGTTTGTTTAGGAGATCAAATAAATCTGGTGTTAATGTGACACAAACTATTGTATCAATGTTTTAAATCTATTCAAAAATATACACCTTAAAATAAAAAAAATACATTGCTTTGTAAACCTATACTTAGAAAATTTTTGACAAAAAAAATGTATTCCAAGAGAGTAAAAACTCTCTGGTTTTTGTATGAGGAGGCAATTTAATTCCCCTCATAACAATAGAGAATCTTTGAAAGATTCCTTGTATATTTTGATTGAAAAATATAAATATAAATTAATCAATTTATAAATAGATGTAACAATTCCAAAATAGACTTTTAACATTTTAAAAATATCTTAAATATCTATATTGTTACCTATAAAACTTTATTGTCTTTATTGCATAACCACCTCCCTTGGGCGTCAATTTGGGTTTGCTTTATAAAAGGGTTTTATTAACAAAGTCTTTTTGCCATCATTGAGATGACATCACCCCCTGTCCCTCATTGACTTTCGCAGACCTTAGCAGAAGGAATAAATGTGTTTGAAATTGTTGTTTTACCCCCTTTGCATTTTGGGTCGCCACTTCACATAGTGGAGGGGGAAAGCATTAATGTTTTTATTTAAACAAAGCTTGCACAAACAAATGAAACTTTTTGTTCTCCTTGCTGTCTCCTGGGTCGCCTCAGTCATGAAGGACAATAGGGACTTTTTCCCCCCACTTGGGCAGCGCACTATCTCAAGTGTAGTGCTTGGGGAAGCGAATTCTAATTTTGACATTGGGTATAGGGGAGGAAGTGTAGGGGGGAGTATATGTTAGTAATAGGTTAGTAATAGGTTAGTGTTAGGTGTTAGTTGATGTGTTAGTTTAGGTTAGTTTAGTAATAGTTTAAAATTAAAGTTGTAGTATGTTATTTTCTTTTTAAATTTAGTTAGTTTTTCATTAAAGTTAGTTAAAAATGTTATTTAGGATAGATTTGTGATTAGTTCATTATTAAGATTTTAAGTGTAGTTTAGTTTAGTTTTGTTATAGTATTAGTTTATTGTATGATGTTAATATTTATCATAAGATAGTTATTAATTATGATTGATTAATTGTTATTTGTTTTAAATTTTAATTTAGTAGAAATTTTATACTTTTAAAGTTTTAGTAAACTTATTATGTACTATTATCCTATTTTATCATGCGAGTATATATTAGACAAATAGAAAATGTTAAATTGATTTCCTTATCATCTAGTCAAATTTAAGTGTAATTTATATTGTTAATATCTTCATAAATTTTTAACTCTTAATAAAATTATGGGTTTTAATTAAAATTGAAATTTGAGAAAAGCTAAATAAAGTATATATATATATGAGTAGATGTATTAATTCTTTTAACTAGTCCTTGATTAGATATTTCAATTAATTTTTAAAACCAAACTCATTTAAAATTGTTATTTAAATAACCTTCATATCTTGTTGAGAAGTTAATGAAATAACGTGTTTAATGATCGCTATAAATCTAATAACGAGAGCATCAAATTTTAACGATGTATTCCTCCACAAGTTTATAAAATTAAGACGTAACGTAGAGAACCTATACTTAAACTGTGATCATAACCTTATCATACTTAGAGCATTTTTAATTATAATTAAAAAAAATGTGTGTGTGTTTTTGCCTCATAGTTTGGGCATGACAACATGATCATTTTCCAGCTCATTCAAGTACCCATTGAATACCTTACATATCACCTCCATCTTCACCATACTTTCTTCAAATCCTCTTCATCAATCAAATATTCTTCATTGATCAAATGATATGGTACTTTTATGAGTTAGCATAATGTCTATCCAATTAAGACTTTGACATCAATGAAAATATAACAAATGATACGACTCTTTTGCATATATTTATAGCATCATCAATTATAATATCAATTGAGGCTAACATGTTGATGTTGTTGGAATCATCATTTCCATTACACCAAAAGATCAACCTATCAATGAACATCACAATAGCCACAGACAAGGATCTATGTGAGTCGGTTAAGCACATGTCACAAATCCATCAGTCTGTGCTGAACAATATCTTCACCTAGACGAAACGAAGGCACTAGCCTTCCAAAAATACCCCCCTTGACATGATCCAGGGGATTTGAGCATGTAACCTAATGCTCTAATACCACTTGTTGGAATCACTGTTGTCATTATGCCAAAAGCTCGCGCTATCAATAAACATCACAACAACTAGGGACAAGGATCTACGAGAGGTGGTTAAGCACATGTCACAAATCCATCAATCTATGTTGAATGATACCTTCATCTAGAGGAGATAGAGGCATCAACCTCCCAACAAATGCAATTTTTTTTTTTGAAAAATTAACTATTCTTAGAGAGATTGGCTTTGAACTTGATCGAACAAAGAGAAATGAGCTTGGTTTATAGGACACCAACTTGAAACTTGATCGAATGAAAAATAGGGAACTTGATATAAAAATAGTTTTAAACTTATCAAATGAAACTCAAAAAGATTTGATAAGAAATAGATTCTGAGCTTGATTGAATAAAGATCAACCAGTGTGATGGAAGACTATTTTTTAACTTGATTGAATGAAAATTAATTACACCAGTTCTAAACTTTTGAACAAGAATTGATGGAGAAGAGATTAAATGCATACCTTGATGTGAAGTGATAAAACTAAATATTAGGAATAGGTTTGATTGATTAGAGACTATCAGATTAATGTGGTGTGATGTATTGATTCTTAAATAGGATCTTTGATATTTTTGCAGAAGAAATTAATATATATTTATGATTGTGTTCCCCTTCCTTGTTTCGTTCTCCTCTAAATATATATTAATCTCAGTAGTCATGTCTTTTGGAACTAGTTATCAATTATGTTATATATTATTATTATCCTAAATGTTTAATATTCTATCATATTGATAAAATATTACCAATCATAGGTAATATAGTTTACTTATTTAGTTAATGTGTATTTAATACATAATTAGTCATTCCAATACACATACACTTTAATTGATCATTTTACTTTATCACATGCTTATCATAAGTAGAGTAATTGATTATAATTTAATAGTGAATTTCATCATTGGTGAAGTAAAGAAATTAAATACATTACTAGATTTAATATGTTTATATATGCATTAATAGTCCTCTATGGCAATTTAGTTATTATCTCTTTATCTATCATTTTGGGCTCATGAAAAGTCCGCCCTTCCTTGAATTGCTTGTCCTCAAGCAATTCCTATTTCTCACTTGACATTTTATAACTTAGACCTTATCCCTTAAAACCAATGGTTCTGATTATTTTTCAATAAACATGTTTTTATAATGTCTCCAATGATTAGCATGTGCTTTATCCTTGATTCCTTACTTCACTCTTGTACTTGTCCTAAGGAGAGTGTGGATATACTTATCATAGGGCGCATGACACCAATATATCCTTTAGTTTTACTCAACCCCTCCTTACACAACACCATCTATCAACTCCCAGACTCATATAATGTAATAACTCCTATTTGGAGATTATTCATAACCAACATTTAATACTTATTATTATGTAATTAAATGAATTCAATTTTAGAAAAAAAAGTTATATAATTTGTAATGCATTTAGTGATTAGCATGCTCGAACCCTAATCCATATTTCCCTCCCATACCTATCCTAAGGAGAGCACATGGATTTACTTATCATAGGGTGCTTAACACCAGTATATCCTCTGGTTTTACTATGTCTATCCCCACACAACACCAATTATCATCTCTTAGGAGTATAGTAAGAGAATAGGGGAATTAGTTAAAATATATTAATTATTTTGCACTTATGAATTATAGAATTCATAAAAATATAATTCCTCATTTACCCCTTCTTCTAGGTCAGCTTAGAATGGTCTTAAAATGAGTATGAGATTCTCTAGAAGTAAAATCTTGATACAATTAATCATATTTAAATCAACTTGTGAGTATCATCACTAGATTGGTACAATGGTTCTTATGGACTCATCCATAGTATTTGTTATTATATTATACTTCTTGCAATAGATAATCATATTATGAATTCTATTCGCATAATCATATTTTATAACAATATTAATATTTCAGATTAGTTATTCCCTCTTGAGTGACCATATTGGTCTCCATAGATCACAGTATCTTTAAGTAACTATTTATAGTAAGAATTAACATTATATTAGTTTCTAAATATATTCCTTTATTGAACTTATATAATAATGGTTATGCATTTTACTTAAAATATCATGTTATCACAAATGAAAGTGTATATACATCTATCACTTTAATGGGCTTTGATAGGAATATACCTTCCACATACCTTGGCTATGATCTGTGATTATGTTTGGTCAAAAAATGGAAAAGTCCCTTCTTATATCTTTTATAATAAGTGATTATTTTTATCTATAACTTCTTCTTACCTCCCTATTCCACGTGGTGTATGAGATGAATGGATTCTTTAGTTTTTATTGGTAATATTAGAACACATGATTTTCCCATTTATCCATCGGTTGACTTCCCTTACACAACAATGCTCATATCAAATAAGACTTCATTCTATGTGTACATAGACTAGCACTTGCACCATAGGAGGTGCAAAGGAATAATTGATAGACAATTTTGTACATGTTTTAACTTAACTACCTATATGCCCAACTATGTAAAATTGAATAGATTATCTAGGTAATTCCTACTGCATGCATCATTGGCCCAAATCAAAGAGTTTTCTTGGCTCTTGTATTCATGGCATGAAAAATAAAGTTGGTCAATAGCTATATTACTTTGCAAAAAAATCTTGTCATGGGAGATGGACCCAATAATTCAAGAAACGAGAAAATGAAAGGTATCTCAACTTGCTCGACTGGTGAAAATCCCAAGAAAAACCTACCATGCTATCTTGCTTCTCAAATTTATAGGGAGCATCAAGTCCATTCTCCTTCATTGTGACATTGAAGGATGCCTCTAAGGAAAATATTTCTTGTCTCCCTTTCCATTTATCATGGTTGTATTGAGGCAAGAGTGATTTTCCTTTTAAATCTTCAAAAATCTTTACTTTGTTCATGGGAAACTTGCCGATTTCAAGTGACAAACTATCAGGTTAAAAAAATATTGATTTAGAGCATAACCCTAATCATCCTTTTGTGTTTTGTAGCTACCCACTTGATGGTTTAATATTTTGAGAATTGCCAAGTGAACCCTTCCCACATGTTGCTATCCAATCTTGGACATAGAATTCTCCTTCATTCCAAAGGAGGTATGAAAAATATTTTGATGAACGATTGCCAAAATATCTCCACATAATTGAAAACATGTAGATGCAATAAGAAGATAAAATCAGAGTAACACTCCTTAAAGGCTCTCATTTGCGGGAAAATAATGCTTATTAAAGTTAGTTAAAATAAAGAAAGTGTCTATCATAATCCTCTTTTGATATCAATCATAGAGATGCTAATGAAACATTCTACATACAAGGCCATTAAATCCTAATCAAAAGGTTTAAAAACCAAGGAAAGTAAAGGTTAGTACACCTAAAAAAGTTAACCATCCATGTAATAATTACATACTAAAATTAAATTCAATAAAATTGCAAGATTATTTAGATGACTAATTTGAACCTAAAATCATTCCACACAATAAACCAAAAAATATCACAATCTAAAGCACATGTAGATATTACCAAGTGACAAGTTGTCTCTAACAAAATATCTTAGGTTTATTCAAAGGACCTTGAAACACAAACTCACAAATTATGAATATCAATGCTAGCAACATTATTCCATTTTAGTAATATTTAGTATATTGAATGGACAATTGATACTTAACACATACAAAATGGATAACCACCAAAATACTAATAATTAAAAATCCAATTTGAACTTCATTGATACAAATATGTCAAATACCTTTCAACATGCAAGTCTTCTCAAAGTTATGGTTATTTGAAATATCTTAACCTATATTTATATGCAGAAGTTCAACACTTGACAAGATTTATGCATAATTTTTAAGAAACTTAAAAATAATAATAAAAAAAGATGATTTATTATTTTATTTATTATTTTAGAGAATTACAAATCTTACATTATTTATTTTAATTGTTATATTTTTATTTAATAAATAGATAATTAATATTAATTATTTAATTATTAGAAAAAGGTAATTTTATTTAGTTTTATTGCCAAAATTAATATTTTTTCATTAATACAAATCTATTTTGTTATTCTTGAGATTTAGATATCTTATTAATTTTTATTTAATAAAAAAGATACTTTATTTTGATTATTTTATTTATTAAAAGATAAAGATAAAAATTGTACGTATATAGAAAATTTAATTTAATTTTTACTTTAAAAAATCTTAAATCTTAAATTTGTTTAAATCAATTAAATAGATGATAGTTGTTTTTTTATGAAAACAAAATATTGAGATACTATTCATCTAATTGTTCATATAAAAAGTAATCTTAAAATTTAGTATATAAAGTTTTTCAAATATTATTATAAATTTTTTTAAAAATGTGAAGATATTATCAATGCATTTAGATTTTTTCTATTTTATCATTCAAGAATATTATTTTAATTAGAATGATTTTGTTTTTTTGCAATTATAATAATTGTAATTTTAATATCTTATTTGAGTAATGCATATCTTTTTTACCCAAAAAATTAATTTTTTAGTTTTATAGGATTAATTCTACCTATTTGCTATTATTTTATACAATATTATTATTTATATTAATTTTCAAAATAATTAATAAAAAGATAAAGTTAAAAATAACAACATACATTTTTCATTAATAAAGTTTTTTATGGAGGATTTTTTAATTAATTAAATATATGATTTTTTTTTTATGATAATAAAAATATTGGAAAAAAATTATTTAATTTTTGACTAAAAAATCTTTTTTTTAAAGCCAAAGTGGACTACCACCATAATTATATTAGTAATAAATGATTCAATGACTCATCTATGGAAGAATCAGGAAGAAAACCCATAATCATTGTCATATACATGTATAGTAATGATATTGATCTTTACATTTTACAAACAAAAATCCACTTACAAGGTAGATACAAAAAGGACGTCAATTTTGAATCTTTTCCACAAAAATCATTGTTAGGGATCATTAATACATCATGGTAGAAAAAAAGAGAGAGCTTAAAATCCAACCAATTCAGTGCAAAGTTAACATTCATCCATAGGAGAGGAGGGCCACTGTACATGGTCCCACACTAGCTCCCAACCCATAGGAGGAGCTGAGGGATTAATCGACTCCGAGCCATCAAGAAAAACCAGAGTAGTAGGAGGTTTGGTAGATGAAAGAGTTGTTGAAAGAGGCACCAGAAGGCAAGGTATTATGAGAATTTACACATGGGAGTAACCAACGACATCCTTTCTCAAATCCACACATTTGAACATATTCCATCACTCTTTGTCTTGTCTAAAATAAGTAATTCTTGCAATTTTACATCCTATTTAATGATTTCGTCAGGTGTAAATGTCAACTCCTCATGACCATCACACCCCTTGTTGGCAAGGTGGTCTACCAATGCATTGCCTTCCCGTAATGTGTGGGAGATGAGAACTTCCGAAAATGAGTTCAATAAATGACAAATTTGTTGAAAGATATATGTTAGCCTCCAATTATGTGATTCACGATTGATACATGCATTAATTATTACCATCGAATCACCTTTTATATGGATATGGTGAAATCCATCAGTTTTAGCCAATACTATGCCTACAAATAAAGCTTGAGCCTCTGCCATATTATTTGAACCTTGTGGGAGTGGACAACACTTTAATGCCAACAATGAGCCCTAATGATCATGGATGTACACACCTACTCCTGAATTCCCCAGATTACCTCTAGAAGAATCGTCAAAGTTTATTTTAACAATCCCTTGAGAGAGCAAAATCCACTTGACTGAAGCTTTGTTTTGTGCCTTAGTAGATGTGGTTTGCTGACACCAACCAAAAGGCACATGTATGTGTTGGAAATATAAGAGGAGTAATTGAGAGGAGAGGGGTGAATCAGTTGGCACAAAATAAATCCTAGACCCCTTAGATGTTAGAACAAAACAAACTTTGTGAAAACTGAACTCTGTTGAAGCTTGACAAATACACAGACAAAATGTTGTAACTCAACAAACACTAAAATAGCTCAGTAAATGCTTAATATGAAAATCTTAAGATATTATCTGTGATTAATATTACTTTAACTTAGTTGCAAACACATAAGAGAAATAACATGAACACATGTGACACCAATATTTAACGTGGAAAGCCAAATTGGGAAAAATCACCAATTGCAATTAGTTACTAATTTTCACTCTTTTGAAGTGAGACCTGTTAGGAACCAACCCTGTTAAAGGTTACAAAACAAACTGTTAGGTGTGACCCTATTAGAGGATTTAATCACCCTATTAGGACTTTCCTTGTTAGAGATCTTTTGACAATTCAATAGAAATGCCACCTTTTTAGAGGATTTACAAATAATTGTTAAGCCAACTCTATTAAGAGATTTAGATCACTACTACAATGGATAGAGTATAACAATGAGATGACCTAATTTCTGATGCAACTAAATTGTTGATTACAGATCTCAATTCTGGCTTATATACTTGATCCTTCTTGATCGAATGTATCTTTGCATCTCAACAAGGCTATTTTGTTTATCCTTCTAATTTGCTTCCTCTTAGCATCATCAAATCTTCAATTATGTTCTACCATATTCAATCCTTAACTTTACCTTATATTTATATTTTACATATTATCAAGTTGACTTGAATACAACTTAGAATAATTAATATTCATCTTCTCAGTCGACTAGAACCAACAGACAATTCAACTGAACTCAATATGCCAAAATAAGAAAATCTTTCGTTATCTGACCTTGCTTGGTAGATACTAACTCAAAGTGATTTTTCCTCTGTTAAACAAGTGAACTTAGTTAACATTGCATATTCACAAAGTTCCTTTGGTAACCAAGTGAGCTCAATTAACACTGGTTCCATCCAACATTTCCTTTATTAACCAAGTGAGCTTAGTTAACACTCAACTTTTGCAAACTTTCCTTTGTTGCCCGAGTGAATTCGGTAGACACTATCTTTTGAACTAGGCAAACTCTAGAATGATTGATAGACACAAAAAATTATCTTCAATGCGTGAGTGAGCTCGACATACATTGACTAGCAATAATATGATTTTTTATGTAGCATCAAAGACAATACACAATTAATCAATTATTTCAACAATCTCCCTCTTTGGCATTGATGCCAACACAACATGTCATAATGCAATGGAATTTTAGAGCAAGAATAAAGTAAGGAACATACCCTTAGTTTCATTTTGATTCTCATCCATGAGAACTCCCTCTATCAGTGTGAACTCCTTCTGCCCTCAATTTCTCCCTTTGTCAGAAAACTTCTGCCTTCAACATCTTCTTCTGATAGCAAACTCTGTCTTTGACATCAAACTAAGTTCATTCTCCCTTTTTGACATATCTTTCTCTTTATCTTTATAAAATTTCTATGAGATATGACAATAAACTTCTCCCTCTTTGACATCTCATGCCAAAGACAATATCCAATATATATCAATGTACCTCATGTACTAATTCATTTGCAATATTCCCTTTATCAAGCACCACTTGATTTATCTTCAACATGCCTTGGTTGATGCATCACTAAACTTCATTTAGTGAGCTTCAAATAGGGGAATGACCCCTAGCTTACCTCTAAGATACAAAAATGCATCCTTGGGTAATGGCTTGGTGAATATATTAGCAATTTTTTCTTTAGTATCACATATTTCAATCTTACTTCTTTATCTTGTACCAATTCTCTTAAAAAATGATATTTTATAGCAATGTGTTTTGTTTTGGTATGCATCACTAGATTCTTTGATATATTAATTGCACTGGTGTTATCACTATATATAACCACTGGATCCTTGATTTCAATCTTCATACCTACCAACAGATGTTTGAACCAAACAATATTAGAACAATTAATTGTTGTTGCCACATATTCTGCCTCTGTTGTGGATTGAGAAATACAATTCTATTTCTTGCTTGTCCAAGACACTAGTCTTTTATCAAGAAAGAATGCTCTAACATTGGTTCTCTTTTTGTCATTAATACTTCCTGCCCAATTAACATCTATGAATACTTTTAAATCCAAATTGCCTCCTATTTTGTACCATAAATTATAGTCTTTAGTACCTTTCAGATATCTCATGATTCTTTTGATTCCATCATGTGATTTTCTTTGGGGTTTTCTGAGAATCTTGCCACCATACCGACTGCTAATGCAATATCAAGCCTTGCATGCACTACATATTGCAATTTTTCAATCATTGATCTGTATGTGGTCTGATCTACCTCTTTGAAATCATTATTTTTGGAAAACTTATGTCCAATAGACACAGGGGTTCCAACTGGTCTTGATTCTTCCATTCCAAATTTCTTTAATATCTCCTTGATATATTTAGATTGAGTAATGTAGATACCATATTTCTTCTACTAAATCTACAATCCAACAAAGAATTTTATCTCTTCAAACATAGACATCTCAATTCTTTACTCGTTTCTTCCAAAAATGCTTTGTGCAAGTCATCATTTCCTATGAATAAAGTGTCATCCATGAATATTTCTGCAACACAATCTTCTTGTCTGGTCCTTCTTTGATATACAAACTACTGTTATCATTTGTTCTTTGAAAACCAATCTGTATCAAGTAGTTATGAAATCTTTCATAACCATATAATGTTTTGTGTAATTTGCAGACCATATCTCTTTTGCTAGGATCTACAAAACCTTCAAGTTTCTCTATGTAGACTTCCTCATCAAGAATGCAGATTTTACATCCATTTGATAAACTTTAAATCTTCTGTGAGCTACATATGCTATTAAAGTTCTAACATCTTCTAATCTTGCAACATGAGAAAAAGTTTCACCATAGTCAATAGCTTTTTCTCGAGAATAACCTTTACATAGTAACCTTGCTTTGTTTCTGGAAACTTCTCCATCTTCATTTAGCTTATTTCTGAATACCCACTTTGTGCCAATTACATTTTTATCCTTGGGTCTAGGAACAAGAGTCCAAGTTTTGTTCTTCTCTATCTATCTTATTTCTTCATTCATTGCTTCAATCCAACTTTCATTATCCAAAGCATCTTTAACATTTCTAGGTTCAAATTATGAAAGTAAACATGGACCTTTCAATTTGTTTCTTGTCATTATTCCATCTGACTTGTCTCCAATGATTTGATCAAGTGCATGATGCCTTCTGACATATTTTTCTAGCATGGGTATTTTGGATTTGGAGTTTGTTTCACTAATTTCTTCATGATCTTTTCTATTAAACTCGGGTCCCATTTTTTATGACTTGGGTCCATTAGACTCAATTTTCTCCAGTAACAACTTGGTAGCTTTTAACTACAACTTGGGTTCTTTAGGTTGTGACTCGAGTTGCACTAATTACAACTTGGTAGCTTTTGGAGATTTTGGGGACTTGCGAGGTGAGGCCTCCTATCTTCCAGATAGATTTGGCAGAGTAGCAGCTTCGTAGGAAACAAATCTTCTGTAATTCTCAGGCTCTTTGTTGCTTTCTTCTTCACTCTTTTCTACAAACTCATCAATTCTCACATGTGCACTTTCTATAATTTTATAAGTAGACAAATTTAAACATTTGTGTGCTTTACTTCTGTAGGAGTATCCTAGGAATATGCCTTCATCACCTTTGACATCAAATTTACCTTTCCTAGATTGTTTCAAGATATAACATTTGCTGCCAAATGCTTTCAAGTAACTTACATTAGATTTGTAGCCATACCATAGTTCATAAGGAGTTTGATCTGAGTCTTTCTTCAACTGTACTCTGTTCAAGGTATGCACTGTAGTACTAATTGTTTCCTTCTAGTATTTGATTGCAACATTCTTTTCTATCATCAATGTTCTTGCACAATCCATGATGGATCTGTTCCTTCTTTCAGCTATACCATTTTATTGAGGTGTACCAGGGGTTGATACTTGTCTCTTAATTCTTTTTTCAATTTAGAATTTATTGAAATCATTGAAAATGAATACACCACCTCTATCTGATCTCAAACATTTTAGCTTCTTTTCTAGTTTCTTTTTCTACTCTTGCCAGATACCACTTAAATTTTTGAAAGGCTTTAGATTTCTCATTTAGATACATTACAGTCATCATTCTAGAATAGTCATCAACAAAAAGAATGAAAAACTTATCTGCACTATAACTCTCTATTCTAATAGGTCCACATAAGTCTATATGTACAAGCTCTAAGACTTCTTCAAAATGATAGTTCTTGCATTTGAAACTAGTTTTTCCCATCTTACCAATTTGAAAAATTTTGCATAGACCCATATCAGGTTTCCTCAAGGTAGGAATACCTCTTACTCTTCTATATTTTCTTATCTTGACCAGGTTATCAAAATTCATATGACATAATCTTTTGTGGGATAACCAACTTTCTTCTACTTGAGCAATAAAACATGAAATTTCATTGAGATCTAAATAGAATAGATTACCTTTAGTTTGGTTGCCAGTTCCAACCAGATTTCCTTTTCCATCCAATAGTTTGGCCTTCCCATTCATAAATTTGACCTTGAATTCAATGTTATTCAACTATGCCACACTCAGTAGATTATGCTTTAGTCCTTCAACCCAATAAGCATTGTCACGTCTAAGTTCATTGGTTAATGAGATACATCATTTTCCCTTTATGCAACAAGGTTCATTGTTTCCAAATCTCACACTACCACCATCATAATGTTCCATGTATTGAAACTTTGTTTTGTCCCTAGTCATATGATGTGAGCAACCACTATCAATAATCCATGTATCATTTTTGCTAACATGAGAGATAAGTTCCATTTTATCTCCTTCATTATCATATTCATCTTTTACAATAATATATACTATTTCATCTTCACTATTATCAAAATCTTTAGCCATAAAACAAGATTTCTTACCTTTGTCCTCATAATCCTTGTAGTTTTTAATTTCCTTCTTGCCTTCTTATTTATTGCTTTTCTTTTTATCCTTGTTTTCTTTGTTTGGGGACCTTGCAGCAATGTGACTAACTTCTTCACAAGAAAAAAATACTAGAGGAATCTTACGTTTTTACTTTCCTCTACCTTTGGAATATTTCCTTGTAAGTAGGGCTTTAACAATATCAAGATCACTGTCTAAACTTTTTTCTTCTTCTTCACTTTCTGATTGATTGGCCTTTGATTTCTCACCCCTTTTCTTGAGTGAAAGCTTGGCTTCAAATGCAAACTTAATATCTTTGGAACTAGGGACATAGTTAGCATAGTTATCCAACTCAAAAGCTGTCAATCTTCCAACTAGAGCATCCAAAGTTAATTTGCTATTTAGATCACATCTCATCTCTTGAATAGTGGACACTCTAATTGCATAGATAGGAAGGAGGGTTCTTAGTACCTTGCTTACAACTGTTTTGTCATCAATGTCTCCTCCTGATGTTTTGATTGTGCTCACACTTACTTTAATTCTCTCAACATATTTTGCAATGTTTTCATCTTCTCTCACCTTCATCTGATCAAATTGTCCTCTAAGAATTTTGGCTTTAACTCTTCTTACATTATCATCTCCTCCATAGATGGCTTTCAGTTTGATCCACATATCATAAGCTGTAGTACAACTTTTGACTTCATCAAATTCAACATAATTAAGAGCATAAGCAATGTCAATCATCATGATGTTATGATTTTTCTTTTCATCAATATCTTCAACTGATAATGTTCTAGTAGGATTCTTGTATTCATTATCAAGATACTTACAACTGAATCACTGATAGTTGCCAAATGTAACCTCATAAGTCCTTGCCATGTGCAAAGTTTTCTTAGTTCAACTTGGGAATCTCTCTTCTGTAAGACATCCTGATCTTTAGCTTTTGTCCTTAAAACCTTCTCTGCAAGCGTCGAAACACTCTGATACCATTTTTTGGAAATATAAGAGTAACTGAGAGGGGAGGGCTAAATCAATTACCACAAAATAAATCCCAGATCCCTTAGATGTCAATTCAAAACAAATTTTATGAAAATTGAACTTTGCTAAAGCTCGACAAATACATAGACAAAATGCTATAACTTGGTAAACACTGAAATAGCTCGGTAAATGCTTAACATGAAAATCTTAAGATATTATCTATGATTAATATTATTTTAACTTAGTTGCAAACACATAAGAGAAATAACATGAACACATTTGACACTAAGAT
Source organism: Cupressus sempervirens (assembly GCA_028749045.1). NCBI lineage: Eukaryota > Viridiplantae > Streptophyta > Pinopsida > Cupressales > Cupressaceae > Cupressus > Cupressus sempervirens. The sequence goes on along the minus strand of CM053788.1, from coordinate 347,417,271 downwards.
TTAACGTAAAAACCAATATGGGAAAAACCACCAATTGCAACTAGTTACTGATTTTTACTCTTCTAAAGTGAGCCCTGTTAGGAGCCAACCCTATTAAAGGTTACAAAACACACTGTTAGGTGTGACCTTGTTAGAGGATTTATTAGAGGTCTTTTGACAATTCAACATAAATGCCACCTTGTTAGAGGATTTATAAATAGTTGTTAAGCCAACTCTGCTAAGAGATTTAGATCACTACTACAATGCTTAGAGATTAACAATGAGATGATCTAATTTCTAATACAACTGAATTGTTGATTATAGACCTCAATTTTGGCTTGTATACTTGATCCTTCTTGATCGAATGTATCTTTGCATCTCACCAAGGGTATTCTGCTCATCCTTCTAATTTTCTTCCTCTTAGCATCATCAAATATTCAATTATGTTCCATCGTATTCAATCCTTAACTTGACCTCATATCTATATCTTACATATTATCAAGTCAACTTGAATACAACTTAGAATATTTAATATTCATCTTCTCAGTTAGCTAGAACCAATAGACAATTCAATTGAACTCAATATGCCAAAATAAGAAAATCTTTCGTTAGTTGACCCTACTTGGTAGATACTAACTCAAAGTGATTTTCCTGTGTTAACCAAGTGAACTCAGTTTACATTGCATATTCACAATGTTTCTTTGGTAATCGAGTGACCTTAGTTAGCACTAGTTCCATCCAACATTTCCTTCATTAATAGAGTGAGCTCGGTTAACACTCAACTTTTGCAAACTTTCCTTTGTCACCCCAGTGAACTTGGTAGACACTGTCTTCTGAACAAGGCAAACTCTAGAATGCTCGGTAGACACGAAAAACTATCTTCAATGCCCGAGTGAGCTTGACATACACTGATTGGAAATGATATGACATTTTGTATAACATCAAAGACAATACACAATTAATCAATTGTTTCAAAAATTATTTTTTCCATTCACGCAAAATAGAGTTGTCCCAACTTGTCATGACTAAATTATATTTGTGCTTGCTATGGCTAGCATTCACTATTTTAGATATTGATCTTTCCAAGTTAGAGGTAACTACTTGAATGGGTGAGGATATCCTACAAAAAATTCTTTTGTTCCATTCCCACCATATTTCCCATACTACTAACATTGGGATGTGTTTCTAAATAGCAGAGGAAAGGGATGTGGAATAAAGCTCTGGCCATGACTCAAATAAGTCCCATAATTTGGATGGAAGTGATGTGGAATAATGCAATTTCCCAAGGACAAGTAACCAACAATCCTATGCAAATGGGCAATTTAGAAATAAATGGTTTGCATCTTCTTGCTGGCTATTACACAGTAGGCAATTGAATAGTTGTGCAATATTTAATCTGTGTAATTGATCACTGGTTAGTGACCTATTCTTTAATTCCATCAAAGCAAAACATCTAAATTTAAGTAGAGTCAGATGATTCCAGTAGAATGAGTAAGCATGGGATGATTTCCAAGTCTGAGAGGTAGACCATTATTTTATGAAAAAATACTTTCGAAACATTGTATTCCTCAAGGGGATAGTGGAAAATCATTAGGATCTTTCTAGATCACCTTCCTTGAGAATAAGAATATTGCTGAAACATAATCACACAAGAAAGAACTCCATACATTTTTTGAGGTAGCAACAATGGTCTCTATATCACCCATTTTGGATAGGGGTGGTGCACCATTCTATGAGTTGCACCGAAATTTAACTGACAAGCCATTATTCACTTCCCAAGTGATGAAGTTAATTACTATTTCTTTAGAAGAAATCATGAAATCCCAGATAACTGAACCTTTGGGGGAGGGTATAATAAAGTGATAATTCTCACTAGATTGGCATCATCTAGGTACTTCTTTTGCATTATTTGGCACCAAGTGTTTTGAGGCTTGGTGTACATTTACTAGATTAATTTCCCCCCAAAAGCCTAATTTCATTTTTGTAGATCATGAATCCTTGCACCACCTAATTGTTTGACTGAGTCATGTTCTCTAGAGAGACCAAAGGTATTTTATTCTCTCCATTCATATTATATATCCATAAGAATTCTCTCAAGAAATTTTGAATTCTTTGAATTATTGAAGGGGGCACTTTGAGAACTGATAAGTAATAGTTTGGAATTGCTGACAGTATTGTTTTAATAAGTAATATTCTATGTGATAGAGATAGCCATCTTCTTTCCATGCTACTACTCTAGATTTTATTTTTTCAATGATAGATGTCCAATAACTAATTTTATTTTCCCCCACGAAGAATGGAATTCCAAGATATACATATGGAAGGAAGTCAACTATGAATCCTAGTAGGTTGACAATCCTATTGGATATAATCTAATTGGTATTAAAGAAATATATTTTTGATTTTAGGAGATTAGCCTTTTGGTCTGAAGCTGTCATATAAAGGTTGAACACTTGTTTGATCTATCTAGCCTCCAAGATGTTAGAAGCTCCAAAAAGCAAAGATCATCTGCAAAGAGGGAGTGTGTCACTAAAATGTATGTCTAACCTATCTGAACTCCTTGTTAGCTGCCTAAAGCATATTTTTTTTGGATGAGCCTACTGAACAATTTTTCCATGAGGATGAATAGCACTGGTGATAAGGGGTCACCCTGCTTGATTCCTTGTGTGGATGAAAAGAAGCTAGTAGGCACCCCATTTATCAATACTGAGAATCCAACACCCGATATGCAGGCTCTTATCTATTTACACCATCCTTTTGCAAAGCCAAATTTATGCAAGACTTTGAGTAGAAAATATTAATTTATCCTATCATATGCCTTCATCATGTCCATCTTGATGAAAAAGTGTGATGATTTACTACAATTAATGGAATGCAGTGCTTCATGTGCCACTAGGGCCCCTTCCATTGTTTCTCTTCCTGGGACAAATCTGCCTTGAGGCTGTGATACAAGTCTTGGAATCAAATGTTACATTTTGAGATATATAGCCTTTGTGATAATCTTATAAATAGTGTTACATAAAGAAATTAGGCAAAATTCTGCAAATAATTTAGGTTTCTTGACTTTAGGAATGGTGGCTATGTTTGTGGTGTTGAAATACTTTAACATGGATTTACTAGCCCTGGATTCTTCTATTACACCCAATAGATCCCGCCCAATCCAATCCCATTATGATTGGAAGAATAAAGTAGTAAAACCATCAAGGTTAGGTGCTTTGTTTGGAGGTAAAGAAAATACTACTTTTTTGAGTTCTTGAATTGTGAATGGAGCCATTAGTTTCAAATTATCAGCTTTTGTAACTATTGAAGGAATTTCTTCTAGAAGTTCATCCATTGGAGGGTCTATTGAGGTGGGCATAAATGAGGGGCCTAGCAAGTTTTGGAAATATATGACTCCTTACACTTGTATTCTTTGAGGCTCTGATAGTAGATTTCTAGTTTCAACATTAGTGATATAGAAAATGTGATTAACAACTTTTTTTTTTCTCCTAAAGTGTGGAAATATTTTGTATTTTTGTCCCCCTCTCATAGCCATAATTCCTTAGATTTTTGTCTCCAATATTCTTCTTCTCTACTGCATATTTTTTCCCATTCATATAGGAGGTTTTTCTGAATGGTATAAGAATCATTGTCCATTCCTTGTTTAATAATCTTGTTGAAGATGGACTCCAAATTGTGCTTAACTGCTTCTTTTTCATTGAAGATGTTTTGAAGACCACTTCATTCCACTTTTTTATTCGAAGTTTGATATGTTTCATTTTGTGTGCAAACTGATGCATTTTTGAACCCTCAATAAATGATGCACTAACCCACCATTGTCTAACTAGGGGCAAAAAGATTGGATGGTGCAACCACATTCTTTCAAATTTGAAGGATGGCCTATGCTAAAAACTCTAGTTAGCTATGTTAAGGCTCAGTTGGAGGCATATAGGGAAGCGATCTGATCTTGACTAAGGCATGATTTCTGACTAGAGTGTGACACTTGTTAGCTTCCAATTATGTGATAGAAGAAATTTGTCCAATCTGATAGCTATCTGGGAGACATTGGACCTTTTATTAGTCCATGTAAATGATCTATTAATGGGTTATATATTCATGAAATTTTTATCTTCTACAAAACTAGACAAATCTTGAATAGTTCTCATCGGTGGACATATTCCTCCACAATTTTCAGATAGTTTCAGAATTGCATTAAAGTCACCACCCATAATGATATGTTGATCTGATTGAATTTGAATCATATGAGTGAGTTCCCTCCACAATATTTTTTTATCCAATGTTGATGTGGGGCCATAAACATTGATCAATAAGAATTTTTTGTCAATACACTTCATCTTAATAGCTTGTCAGTTATCTTCTTGATTTTATACATGCCCTTGAATTGATTTGGGATCCTAGAGGACAAGCAAACCCCTTGACGTGCCAACTATTGGGCTATGGGCTTTGTTCTAATTTGACCACTTTCGAATTGACTTATCAAAGGTCTCCTTTGATATCTTGGTTTCTTGGAGAAGTATAACATCTACTTTTAGAGAATCCAACTCTTGCTTGATTCTACTTCTTTTGTCAGACGCATTTAGGCCTTTGACATTCTATGAGGCTATCTTCATGGTTGACAAGGAGAACTCCTCATCAATATTTTAGAGGGTGTGAATTTCCCATCCAGTGTTGATCTAATACCTGCTCTAATTTCTTCTTTGACTAGGTTGCCTTTGGGCTTTCTTCCCCTCTTTTTTGGTGTAGCCTTGGTCTGTGTATTTTGAGAGAGTGTTTACACAATTGAAAGTGTTAAGCTATGGTCAAATGTTGACTATGGTGGTTTTGGATCAAATGTGGAAGTTTCTAATGCAATGATGTGATCTTGAACATCATGATCTTGACTTTATTCTGATTCCACAAAGTTTTTATTTTGTATTTAGTCTCTAATGTATTTGGTTATGTCTTCATCTAGACTGAAGGTGGACTCCTTTGAAATGGTTCCTTGAGTACACCCAATGTTTTCTATTGAATCCATGTCTCTAATTTTCTTGAATATGTCCTCATCTAGGTTGTGGGAAGGCTTATCTATTATGGAGCTTTGAATGATCTCATTGTTGTCTATGTAAGCCTTGTAATTGGTTTTCTGGATCCATCCATTTTGGAGCTCTAAAGTATGATCCTCCCTCTCCTCTAGAGTGAGTTGCTATGCACATGCTTGTGAGTGTGTTGACTTGTTGATAGGTTGAGCATGATGGACGTGCCTGATAAAATTGCTTGCTTTCAAATATCTATTGGATTATAACCAGCTTCATGAAAAATAACACCCCCCTCTTGTACTATTTCAAATATAATTTTAGTAGCCAATTCTGTGAGTAGCTGATCTAAAAGCTTCCTAGCTTGAAGATTTACTATGGCCTCTCTATTAAGTACATCATGTGTAATTGTCATCTTAATAGGGGAATCTCAAAACATGAGCTGATGAACTAAGTTATCAGTATCTTGATTAGGTGGATCTATAGATTCTCAACCTAATAAAAGGGCCTTGCTAAAGTTATTCATAATCATAAGAAAACATCTCAGTGCAAAAAAGAAGAAAATGGATGACTTATATGACTAAAAGAAAGCTTATAAAAGCATAACTCGGGCAGGCTTTGATATTTTTACTAAAGGAATTTTTGAACCCATGTGCTGAGAACTTTGAAAAGATGATTGAGTTGAACATTGAAGAGGGTTTGTACAATGGTCCTCACATACAACCAATGCTAGATGGGACTGCGAGCTACACTAAGCTATGAAATGCCCTAGTTGTTGTTGGAATGAGAGAATAACACCCTCATGCTGAAGAACAATTTTTTGAACCCATTGCCCCCATTTTGATTTTAAGGTAATGTGGTTTAGTAGTCCCTTAGCCAGATCAAGAAGAATGCACACTCTAACCTCTCAGTGTGGATGCTCAAAAGGGATTAGATCATGCTTGGCAAAGATTAAAAGTTTGTTGACAATAATCTCTATTATTTCCAAATCTCTATATTCCAAAGGTAATCAAGGTAGTGCAATCCAAATGGGAAAAAATAAAGGAGATTTGCTATCTAACATTACATTAGGAGTCCATACTGAAGTAAAGAGACCCAAACCTTTGCAAAACCACCTTTTACACTTATGAGTGACATCCCTCTTTTTAGAAGAATCAAACTTAGAAAGAAAATATCCCAACTCAATGTTCAACCAAAAATCATTAGACAAACCCAACCAATTCTGAAAGGCCCAAGACTTGATATCATCAATTGAGAGATCAATATTTGAGAACTTACCTATTAGAGCTTTATCACGAAAATGGTCAACTTGGTCCTAAAGAAAACATTTTGGCAATATTATAGTAGTCAAAGTGTGAGGAATGTTTCCATATGAGGGAATAGCTAGATCCGAGGGGATCCACAACTATTTGACTTACTAGGCTTGTGTAGATTTTTTTGGATTGAAGGGTGCACTGCTAAAGTCTTTTTGTTGAGCCTCAGGCCTAAACCCAATAGGGATATGTTTAGCATTATTGAGATCAAGTTGATCTGGGCTAGGGCCAAAAGAATAACGGATAATAGTAGGGGAGCCAGGCGGAGTGCCTTCATAGATGTAAAAAAATGGTTGCTTCTGATTGGCTTGCATCCTTCCCAACCCCTTCTATTTGGAAAACTATTTTGATCTATTATAACAAGATCAAAAGGAATTTGAAAAATTTCCCCACCCATTTGCCTTATTGAAAAAACCCCGATCTGAAGAGGTAAGAGCTTATTTGAAGGAGACTGCATGCTTCATGGTAGCTTGCCTTATTGACTGCCCAACCTCAAAAGTAGAAATGCCATTAAATCTGAGGGAGGTGGGATTGATCGTGAGGTTAGAGTCATTCCCTTTTGAATGAGATTTTTCTTCTGCAAACAACTTTTGCTTATGATTGTGGTGAAACCCTTTGGTTATTTTGGGTAGATGACTTGACATTAAACCTAGGGTTAACAAAAAAGGTTTCACCAGTTGAGCTGTCACTTTACCTCTAAAGATCTTCATGAAGTCATCCACACCTAATTAAGATAGTGTATTGGCTTTAGATATATTTTTCTGAAAAAAGGGGACAACTTGAAACCCACAAGTATAGACTCAATGATGACTATTTAGCATGTTAGAATCATAATTTTGTTATTGCTGAAAACCTTTATCATGACCAAACTGCTTGAACTTTTGACTCTGCACCTAAGCCTGGCACCCTTTGCCAAATGCCTGCAAGTTCTATGCATCAAGCCCCTTTTCAAGGCAGTATTGTTTACACCATTGATTCTGTGACTACAACTGATGCCTTCTACCAAATGGCTGCCATTCCTATCCTGCACTTGACTGCAACTGTTGCCTTCTACTGTATGCTTGCTAGTCTTGTCCTGCGCTCGCCATTCTTGCCGACTCTTCATACATTTGTAAAAATAAAATTATATATATAATCTTGATTATAGTATAAAAAGTTTTATAAAATTAATTAAATAGACAATAGTTTTTTTTTTTTTGGTAAGAATATAAATTTAGAAAAAGTATTTATTTAATTCTTAATATAAAAAAAGTAATCTTAAATTTACTACTTAAAATATTATTAAAATTTATTTTCTTTAAATGTTATCATTAAATTTATATATTTTTATTTTATCCACTCAAGATTTTTTTAAAAATTAATTAGAAAAATGTTATAATTATTTTAATTAATTAATTTTTTCTTTTCTTTTATTGCTAAAAGAATAATTAAATTAAAGAAGAAATAAATTTGTAATATTATAATTTATTTTGCTATTATTTTATACAATATTTTTGTTTATTTTAATTTTTCAAAATGATTAATAAAAAAAGATGAAATTAAAAACATACCTTTTTAATTAATGAATTTTTTATGAAGAATTTTTTAATTAATTAAATACATGATATTTATTTTTCATGATGATAAAAACATTGAAAAATATTTATTTAATTTTTGATAAAAAAGTAACCTTGACTTTAGTATACTAAGTTTGTTTAAATTATTTTAAATAGATGATATTTAATTTTTTATAAGAATATTTTTTTTGAAAAATTATTTATTTAATTCTTATTATATAAAAAATAATCTTAAATTTACTACTTAAATTTTTTAAAATATAATGAAAATTTGTTTTCTTTAAATGTTAAAGTTCATTAAGTTTGTGTTCATTATTGACCCAGTCACCCTTGGCTTAATGCTTACCGAGTAAGCTCAAGTATAGCATTGATCAAGTTACTCGAGGCTTACTAATTATTCAATTTACTAATTACTGAGTTCCCCTAGGCGGGGCATTGACCGACTTCCAGCTAGGTGTTTGTCAAGTTAACAAGGAAGAGACTCATGCTGAGCTATTTGACCATAGTTCTTACCGAGTGCTCATGGGTATATTGATCGAGCTATCTGATCTTGCTGAGTGTTTTGAGTCCATGTGGTGGTATGGTGTCCAAGTTTGTGAAGGTCTTAATAAGGAATTGTAATGGCACGGAGTTGCTTTAATGATCGAGGAGGTGTTCATGTGCGAGATTATGGTGGAGTCATACTAAATCTTTCTGCATTTCTCAATATCATTTTTTGCTACCGTCACTTGATATATACGGATGTAGAATATTTGTGTCTTATTCAATTTTGGGGTTGTCAGTCTTGTACTTCACTCTACACAGTTGCAATTGGGCTTTGATGTAATGGCACCTTATTTATTACTCACATGGGAGCATATGTGTCATACCTTTTGAGCATTTGGTGGAGGATTTTTATAGGTAATCAATGGATTTCTTTTTATGACTCCTTCTTCCCTGCTCTCTTTGCTTGCCTTCTCAATTTCTAGGATGTCATTCTCATTGGATGCTTGTGTGAAATGTGAGTCTTGTCATCAGTATCATAGAAGCATCCTATCCAAAAATTACAAAAAATTTCTTCAACCGACGGTAGACGAAGATGCACTCTATCATCCCTTGGATGATGAGGTGTTGGATATTATGTTAATTCTGCTTTCTTCCTCCACCCTTCATGCAATTCATAATGTCATTGGGGAGGACCTCTTCTCTGCAACTTCTAGACATGTGCTACACCCTTCAAATTTGGTCTCCATATTTCTATCTAATGCTATGGATCTTCTTCAATCAACTTCAAGATTGGAAATCATTGCTTATAAGGTGGTTAGACCAGAGTTTTGAGCTCAAAATAAACTGAAGCAGGCTATGCAGAGTTATGATTTGTGGTCCAAAAATGCCTTGGTGGGAGGACTATTTTCAAGGACCATGCTCATGCAAAAAATGAGGTTTTGGTGACTTTTGAGACATTATAGAAGTCATGGGGTTTGCACTGCTTGACATCTTGGGTCTTCCAATTTTTGATGTACATGCAGTATCTCATAAGAAGATGCCTCTGGTTCCCTTAATCCAATTAGTTCATGAACCTAGTGACTGGTCAGTTCTTACTCTAAGTGCTCTTGGTTTGGAACACCTTTGTCCCAAAACCCCACTCGAATCATCCCAAACCAATAGTCTAGGGTGGTATTTCTGATGTTGCCATTGAAGGCTTGAGCTTGAGATGGGAGGTGGCTCCACTAGCATGCTTAGATTTTGGATGGGGTCACTCGGTACAACCTGCTTTGACATCCACTTCTATAGAGGGTGCTAAGGACATGGAAGAAAAATAGTTTTTCGACATTCTTCTATTTTTTGGACTTTTCTCCTTAACTTCAGGCATGTTTTGTAAAACATTTAAAATTTTTGGTTGTATTGAGTCCCTTATGATAGCTATTTTGATATGCTCGAAAATGCAAAATTCAATAAAGTTTGAATTTTTGCAATTATGTTTTTTGCATCGATCTATGTTTGTCAATATCGATGCTTATATTTTGTACATATTGCGATGATTTTGGGTTTTCTTTTCTAGTTCTTTCCTAGTTGAGCTCTTATATATATATATCCAGTGGCTCGTCCACTTTTACCAAAAAAAATTGCATTTATGTTTTTATTTTATTTACTCAAAAAATATTAGTAGTTTAATTATTTAATAAAAAATATTAGTAGTTTAATTATTTATTATTTTTTCCTTTTACTGTTGAAAATAATTAAATTAAAAAGAAATAAATTTGTTATACTATAATTTATAAAAAAATACATATCCTTTTTACCTCAAAAATACATTTTTAGGTTTTATACGATTACTTTTATCCATTCTGCTATTAATTTATACAATTTTATTATTTATTTTTATTTTTAAATTGATTAATAAAAAAGATACTTAGTAATAATTATTTTACTTATTAATAAATAGATAAGAAGAGATTTTTCAAATAATTTTTTTTTTTATAATGTTAGACATCACTTTCTTAATGTGAATAATTTTTTTTACTGCAAAACTATTTTTTAGGTTTCTAAAGGTTGTTTCGTGGCTCTTAAAGTAGTTTTATGGTGCGAGACAATTTTTTTTAGTTAAGAAATACAGGGGCAATCCCACATTAAAAGCCTATCATCTAATAATGTGTTGGATACAATTGTCTAATTGTGTGTTGTCTTTGATGTTACACAAATGTCATATCAGTTGTCTATCAGTGCTTACCGAGCTCACTTGGTCAACAAGACAATTTTCTTTGTCTACCGAGCATTCTTGGAGATTATTTTGCGAAGACAATGTCTACTGAGCTCACTCGGGCATTGAAATAATTCTGGCAAGAAATAGTGTTAACCAAGTTCACTCAGTTGCCAAAGGATTTTGCAAATTCACAGTGTTAACCAAGCTTTTGTTGGTTAACATAGGAAATCATCTCAGAACCAGTGTTTACTGAGTAAGGTCAGCCAATGAAGGATTTTGTTGTTTTGACATAAGAAGATTAATTATTTTAAGTATTATTTGTAGCCGACTATGGTGGTGATTATTGGTCATTGTAATTTGTAATTGAGCCAACTTGATAATCTGGATGGTATAAATGAAAGGTCAAGATTCTAGTGTGTGTGCAAGTATGATGATTGAATTTAGAAAGTAAGAGTAAGAGCGAACTGGAAGGATAAGAAGGTATCCTTATGGAGCAGAAAAGTATTATTTGATCAAGAAGGATCTAGTATGAAGCAGAACGTAGATCTATAATCAGCAATTCAGTTGCATCACAATCAGGTCATTTCATTGTTACTTTCTTACCATTGTAGAAGTGATCCAAAATCTCTTAACAGAGTTGGTTTAATAGCCAATTGTAAACCCTTTAACAAGGTGATAGTTCCATTGAATTGTTTTAAGACCTCTTGCAAGGCCACTCCTTACAAGGTGATTAAATCCTTTAACAAGGTCACACCTAACAATGTGTTTTGTAACCTTTAACCGGGTTGGCTCCTAACAAGGCTCACTTCAGAAGAGTGAAAAAAATAACCAGTTACATTGGTGATTTTTCCCATATTGAGTTTCCACATTAAATCCTGGTGTCTTATGTGTTCATGTTATTTCTCTTATGCTTGCAAGTTAATCACTGTGAATGTTTAAGATTTGTTAAAAGTAAATCACACTTTGCATTTACCGAGTTACAACATTTTTTGTGTGTTTACTGAATAACAACAATAATCAATTCTATTGTTAACATCCGAGGGATCTAGAAAATATTTTAGTGGTAACTAATTCAGCCCCCCTCAGTTTCTACTATATTTAGAACAATTCATATTAGAGCATTTGGTGCTTGCAGGAAAGGTTTCAAGGACCTAAGCTAAAGATTAGGATGTCTTGCAAGAGAGAAATTCCAAAGCTTAACAGAGACAACTTTTCAGCATGGCAGGAACTCATGAGACTTTATTTGGCTTCCATTAATGATTTAGGATTGAAATACCTCGATGAAGAATACACAACTCCTACTAGTACATTATCTGTTGGAGACATTGCTGAGAAAAAGAACCATAACACCATGATGATATATATTGCATTTTCTCTTAGCTATGATGAATTTGATGAGATCAAGGACTAAAAAACCACTTTTGATATGTGGAACAAGCTAAAGGACATCTATGGTGGTGATGAAAATGTGAGGAGAGCCAAAGCAAAAAGCCTTAGAGGATAGTTTGATCAAATGAGAATGAGAGAAGATGAAAATGTTACCAAGTATGTGGAAAGAATGAAAGCTAGTGTCAGTGCAATCAATGCTTCTGGAGGAGAAATCAAGGATGAAACTATTGTAAGTAAAGTTTTCAAAACATTACTTCCTATCTATGCAATTAGAGTATCTGCTATTCAAGAAAGGAGGTGTGAGACAAATCATAAGATAACTTTGGATACCTTAGTAGGAAGATTGACAGCTTTTGAGCTAGACAACTATGACAATTATGTTCTAGCTTCCAAGAATATTGAATCTACATTTGAGGCCAAGCTTTCACTTAAGGAGAAAGGCAAGAAAATAAAGGACATTTAGTTAGAAAGTGATGAAGAATCAGAGGAAATTTTTGATAGTGAACTTGAAGTTATTGAAGCTTTACTTGCAAGGAAATATTCTAGAGGCAGAGGAAAATACAAAGGTAATGTTCCCCTAATCTATTTTTCATGTGAAGAAATTGGTCATATTGTTGCTAGGTGCCCAAACAAAGAAAGCAAGGATGAGAAGAAAAGTCACAAGTGCAATGGCAAGAAGGATTTCAAAAATCACATATCTTTCAAGGACAAAGGTAAGAAGACTTGTTTTATGGATAAAGATTTTGATAACAGTGAAGATGAGATAGTATACATTGCTGTGAAAGATGAATCTGATGAAGAAGAAGATAATATGACACTTATCTCTCATGTCAGTAAGAATGACACATGGATCATAGATAATGGATGTTCACATCATATGACTGGAGACAAAACAAAATTTGAACACTTTGAAGACTATGATGGTGGTAGTGTAAGGTTTGGAAATAATAAACCTTGTTGTATAAAAGGGAGAGGCCAAATCACATTAACCAAAGAACTTATATGTGACAATGCCTATTGGGTTGAAGGACTAAAACATAATCTACTGAGTGTGGCACAACTAATCAACATTGGATTCAAGGTGGAATTCATGCATGGTAAGGCAAGACTGCTAGATGACAAAGGCAATCTGATTAGATCAGGAAAACAAACAAGAGGTAACCTATTTTATCTTGATCTTGGTGATTGTTCATGCTTTATTGTTCAAATAGAAGAAAGTCGGTTATGGCACATAAGATTATGTCATGTAAACTTTGATAATATGGTCAAAATAAGAAAAATTTAGAAAAGTGAGAGGTATTCTTAGTTTGAAGAAACTAGACGTTGGTTTATGCAAAAAATGTCAGATTGGAAAAATAGGAAAGACTAGTTTTAAAAGAAAAAGCTATTAGTCTGAAGATGTCTTGGAAATTGTGCATACTACCCTATGTGGACCCATTGGAATAGAGAGATATAGTGGAGAAAAATTATTTATTCTTTTCGTTGATGACTATTCAAGAATGATGACTGTCATGTATCTCAGAGAAAAGTCAGAAGCATTTGAGAAATTCAAATGGTATTTAGCAAGAATAGAGAAGGAAACATGGAAAAGATTGAAATGCTTAAGATCAGACTAAGGTGGTGAATTCTTCTCCAATGAATTCAATAACTTTTTCATTGAAAGAGGAATTAAAAGACATGTATCAACCCCTAGTACTCCCGAGCAGAATGGAATAGTTGAAAGAAGAAACAAATCTATCATGGATTGTGCAAAGACTCTAATGATTGAAAAGAACGTTGCTATCAAATACTGGAAGGAAGCCATCAACATTGCAGTTCACAGTTTAAACTGAGTATAGTTGAAGGACTCATATAAAACTCCCTATGAATTATGGTATGGCTATAAACCCAATGTAAGCTAACTGAAAGTATTTGGAAGTAAATGCTATATCTTGAAAGAATCTAGAAAAGGAAAGTTTGATGTGAAGGGTGATGAAGGTATATTCTTAAGATATTCTTGTAGAAGTAAGGCATATAGATGTTTGAATTAGTCTACTCATAAAATCATAGAAAGTGCACATGTAAGAATTGATGAGTTTGCATAAAGGACTAAAGAAGAAAGCAAAAAGGAACCAGAAGATTACATAAGATTTATTTACATCGAACCTGATACATTGCCAGACACATTTATCAACAAGGAGACTTCTACTTCTGAGTCTCCCTTAGTTACCGAGTTGTAAGAAGTTCAAATTGAGTCACAAGGACCCGAGTCACATTCTGAAGCTACCAAGCCTATGCCTACCGAGTTTGAGCAACCAGAGCCAAAAGTTAAAATTCAAAATGAAGACAGTGGAATTCATTCAAAAGGCAAAGAACTTGTATTGGGTAAGTATGTCAGAAGGCATCATGCACCATATCAGATTATTGGAGATAAATCATAAGGTACTACAACAAGAAGTAAGCTAAAAGTTACATGTTTACTTGCTAATTTTGAACCTAGAAATGTTAAAGATGCATTGGGAAATGAAAGTTGGATTGAGGCTATGAATGAAGAAATAGAGAAAATAGAGAAGAACAAAACTTGGACCCTTGTTCCTAGGCCTAAAGATAAAAATGTGATTGGAACAAAATGGGTATTCAGAAATAAGCTAAATGAAGATGGTCAAGTATCAAGAAACAAAGCAATACTGGTGTGTAAAGGATATTCTCAAGAAGAAGGAATTGATTATGGTGGGACTTTTGCTCTTGTTGCAAGATTAGAAGGTGTTAGGACTCTACTTGCGTATGCTTCTCATAGAGGATTCAAAGTATATCAGATGGATGTTAAATCTACATTTCTCAATGGTATTCTTGATGAAGAAGTCTACATTGAACAACCAGAAGGTTTTGTTGATCTAGACAAAAAGAACATGGTCTGTAAATTACACAAAGTATTGTATGGTCTGAAACAAGCTCCTAGAGCATGGTATGAGAGGTTGCACAACTACCTTATACAAATTAGTTTCTAGAGAACTAATGGTAATAGTAGTTTGTACATCAAAGAAAGACCAGACAACAAGATTGTATTGGCATAGATATTTGTGGATGACACTCTATTTACAAGGAATGATGATCTATGTAAAGAATTTTCAAAACAAATGAACAAAGAGTTTGAAATGTCCATGTTTGGTGAGATAAAATTCTTTGTTAGACTTCAGATACAACAAAGCAAGAATGGTATCTACATTACTCAATCTAAGTATATCAAAGAGATACTCAAGAAATTTGGAATGGAAGATTCTAAACCAGTTGGAACCCCCATGTGTACTAGACTAAAGCTTACCAAAGATGATGATTCAAAAGAGATAGATAGGACCTTATACAACTCAATGATTGGAAAATTACAGCATGTAGTTCAGACAAGGCCTAATATTGCTTTAGCAGTTGGGATAGTGGAAAGATTCTCAGCTAAACCCAGAGAAAAGCATATGATGGAAATCAAAAGAATTTTGAGGTATCTAAAAGATACTGAAGACTATGGCTTATGGTACAAACTTGGACCTAAAGGTATTCATTGATGCTGATTGGGCAGGAAATCTTGATGATAGAAAGAGTACAAGTGGTGGAGCATTTTTTCTTGGTAAAAGGTTGGTATCTTGGACAAGCAAAAAGAAAAACTACACATCCCAATCTACAACAGAAGTAGAATATGTTGCAACAACAGTGAATTGTTCTAATATTGTTTGGTTTAAACAGTTGTTGGAAGGCATGAAGGTTGAGATCAAAGAGCCAGTTGTCATGTATTGTGATAACACCAGTGTAATTAACATATCAAAGAACCCAGTGATGCATTCCAAAACTAAGCACATTGCTATAAAATATCATTTTGTCAGAGAGTTGGTGCAGGATAAAGAAATTATATTAGAATATGTTCGTACAAAATAACAGATTGCACACATATTCACCAAGCCATTACCTAAGGATGTATTCCTGTATCTAATAGGTAAGCTAGGGGTCATTCCCCTATCTGAAGCTCACTAAATAAAGTTTTAGTGATGCATCAATATGAACCTAGTTGAAGATAAAATAGTTGATGTAGCATAGTCAAAAGGGAATATTGCATATGAATCAGTACTCAAGGTACATTAAAACTAATTTAGTATGTGTTGTCTTTGGCATGTGTTGTCAGAGAGGGAGAAGTTTACTGTCATATCTTTTTGAAATTTGTTTTGAGAGAGAAGTATACTTTCTTAGAAGTTATGTAATTCCTTCACAGAGGTAGATTACTACATGAAAAAAGAAGAAGTTTTTGGTAAAAATCTAAGAGGGAGAAACTTTCTATCAGAGAAAGTCTTGTTCTTGTTGGAAATATAGATGGAGTAATTCAAGGGGGGGGGGGGGGGGGGGGGGTGGGGTGAATCAGTTACCACAAAAACAAATTCACACATCCCTTAGATGTCTGATAAAACTATTTACTGATATCACTCGGTAAACATACTTAAAATGCTATAACTCAATAAATGTAGTGTATGTTATACTTTAATAGATCTTAAACATTCACAATGATTAACATGCAAGCATAAAATAAATAACATGAACACATGAGACACATGATTACTATACTATTCAGTTGATCATATCTGCATGATGATGCCTTTTTTGAGATGGCAATATGTTTTCTGATGATATATGGTTATTTGGTATTTGGGCATATTCTTTGATTACGTTTATGTGTTAAATTTAATGCTATGGATATTTACTTCATTCTTGTTTTGTGATCCTTTATGTGAGCACGAGTGATGTAAATGGATTATTTTACTATAATTAAATAAATGGTTGAATTAGGTTACTTAATGCATTTATTGAGTTGGCTATGCTATTATAGTAACATGAACAAATCTCCACAATCATTCATAGTAGAGAGATACATATTTTGGATTCAATTGTGTGCCATATTTTTGTATCAACATTTCAAATCACACTCTATGATCCATCATTAGGATGTGAAGAGCTAGAGGAGAAAAATGATTAGTTGTAGACCAATAAGAGAATATATGTGAGAAAACCTGGGTGTGAGGAGAAAAGGGACATGAAGACCAATGCCACAAGGTCAACCATGAGAAAGAAAAAACTTACCCCAAAGACAAAGGAAAAGAAAGTTAAAGGCACAAATAAAATAGTGACCAAGATAGAAGATATTAAACAAGTAGGAGGAACAAGATAAAATAAAGAAGGTGGTGGCAATATTAATAATAATAGCAGTGACAAAAATAATAATACAATAACGTGTAGAATAAGAGTAATCATAATGCTAATAAAGAAGAAATAATAAAGTTAAACATATGAACTATAAATGGAATATGTATCATATATATAGATTATATACAAGTATGTATAAATATACATTTATATGTATATATATATTATTACCCCACTTTTTGCACAATATGCAGTGTTGTCAACCAAGAGTCCTTTTCTGAAATTGGAAGTTGAACTTGAACTCTTAACATACTTCAACTTGAAGTTCGAGTCCACCTGCTCTCCATTACCCAAAAAATTCTTTACCCATCGGCTTGAGTCATGTCTCACAAAGTTGAAGTTGAAGTTAGGATGGATTCAAAGAAACTTCAACTTCAACCTCAACTTCATGATTTTATAACATTTTCTTGTTTTCACGCAAGCGATGTACTAGAAATGATGAATGTAATTCTTGAAGTAGAAAATGGGTCCCACCTAGTGGCAATCTTAAAGACACAAAAGGCAATAAGTGTGATAGCTAAGAAAACTCATGCCAAAGTACAATTAGTTTTATAGGAAAAGGTGGAGTTGAGATTTTATGGTATCATGAGATGTAGATCCATGTGCAGATTTGATGGGTATTAGCTACAAGCAACCTTGCAAGTATTGTCAGGTGCAAGCACCATGCTTGTTATAAATGCTTTCACTTGCTCATATTTGTCTTGAAATTTCCAAGAAATCATTTCTTAAAATTACCTTTCTCACTGGTATTCTCATTTTGAGCACTTGACATCAATTGGTAAGCAAAAAGTGGAGGGTTAAGTTTTGTTAAGAATTGTAAGTGCATTATACTATTTTCCTCTGTCATTTTTATTGTGCCTAGTTTTGGTTTAAAGTGTTTCAATTTATCTTTGTAAATTCCCCTTTTTTCAAACCAAACCATGACTCTTTTCTATCCTAAGATGCCTAAACTAGAAAAGCCATGCCTATTAAGCTCCCTCCCAGAAATTCAAGATACTTTTATGGTAAACAAAAATCTAGCCGATATATTAGAGTGGGCAAAAAATGCTTAGTCTAGACCCATATACTAGAAGTTGGCTAGTAGTGGGTTGCTCGAAGCCACCACCTTTCCATCAGCCATTGGTTGTCTGAAATTAGTTGTTGAATGTGCAAATCATTATGACCCCAACACTAGGTGCATCAAGAAAGTTTCTAGAGAAGTGTTAGTTTGGATAAACAGGGCTAGTATAGTTCGGCTCTAAGAATTCCTTACAAAGAACCTTATGAGCCTTGGAATTTTGAGGAGGCAAAATGTCTATATGGTGATAGAAAGAAAGGCTATGATTCTATTGTAGCTCAAACCTAGCTTTTAAAACTAGTTGAACGAGGCTCTAGATTGCCCAAACCCTTGACTATTGAGCATTTCATTAGAGAAATTGTAGACATTGTGCTGCTCTTAAATAGAGTTAAGGGTAATGACCATGCCTTTCATTAGGAGAGCTGGATGTACTTCTTTATCCAAAAGATTGTTGAGGGTGAAAAGTTCATTGATTGGGTTGATTTGATTGCCAAAAATTTACATAAGGGTCTGATAGTTGTGAGTAGTATCAACTCATTCTTTCCATCCTCTTTAGTCTACATCTTAGCAGTATCTAAGGAGTGGGAAGGTCTTCCACACTTGCCTTGGAATGATGAAATGACTATTTATTAGTACTACAAGGATCTCCAGGCAAGTGAATTTTGCAAATAATTCAGGAGGGTGAATGATGTATTCCTTGGAAGGTTGGTGTTCGAATTCCAACAACATGAAAATCAAAGGTTGTCTGAAGAATCAATGCAAGCTATAAAGATTTATGGTTTTTTCTACATTCAATTTCCCAAGTTCACGTATTTCAAAGTTGGAGATTTTTCTAGTGAACCTCTCAAGTTACAACATTATTGTTTAGACAACATTATCTTATCTGAGATATGCAGACAATTTGTTTTCGTGATATAATCTCTTGAAAACTCCAAAAAGTCATCTTCTTTCATATTTCCCATAGAGATTGGTCATTACAGATGCTCAAATTTCAAGCAAGTTGTATTAACAAAAACAACATTGTCACACCTATGCCTCAAACCCTACTCTCCTAGGGAAGATTTTGATTACACGGGTTTTGCCAAAGATAATTTCAAACATATAGTTTCATTAGTCCATGTTCCACATCCAGAAGATTACTAGGCTAATTTTTTAGATGATTTTAAAGTTAGAAAAATGTTGTGGTCAAGGTTGATAGTAAGCCAAATTAATATGTTTGAAGTTAACCTCAGCACCGATGGGATAAAAGAAGATGAAGCTAAAGAAGTGATTGACCCATTTTATGCCAATCATATTGAATGTATGCCAATTTATGAAATTGATTGGAGTAGAAGGGAAAAAGATGATTTTCTTTCTCATACCTTAGAAGTTTTGAAAATAACTAAAAATTGTTTGAAATCAAAGACTATTAAATTAGCTACCCCTAGTGCCCCAGAGAAATACTCAAGAGCCAAACATAAAAAGACACACCTAAAGCCAAAGGTCATCACTAACCCTAGTATTTATGATCCTGTTGCAAGTTCACCTAAAGTTGAAGCTTAAGTAACTTCACAGCCACTTCAACTTCAAGTTCCTAAAGAGGTGCCAAAGGTCAGAAGGATAACCCACTCAAGTACTAGGAAAGCAACACTAGGCAAAGGAAAAGATAGAGTGACTGTTGATCTAGATCCTATGGAGGAAAAGTAATATTTAGATCAACTCCCTAGTTCTCCAATGGTAGATAGTGTATCAGATCCTCAAAAGTTTCTTGAGAGTGTTGATACTTAATCGGTTACCCTTACTTTGACTAATGTTTCTCCCATGACTGGCAAAGTTCCTGTCATGCCTAAGTGGCTAGAGACTTCCATTGAAAATTAAAGAAGCATGGTGCCCCTATCTATGCCTATTGATGATTTCATTAGCAAATGTCTGGGAAAATCTTCAAAGACCAAAAAGGCTAGAACCGAATCTAGAATAATGTTTGATAAAAGTTCAGGGCATTGGTCAGCTAAGATTGCCAAGCCACTAGAAGGTAGCCTACATGAGGATCCCATTACTCAAGATTATCAAGTGTCAAGGATTGACCTTGGGAAGGGAATTCATGCATTGGATATGAAGATCTTTGAAGCTTCAAATAAAAAGATTGCGAACAGGGTCTGGAAGGACACTTAGGATAAACAAGATATGAAGGAAGCAATGAGGAGCATGGCGCAATACATCAATGTTATCCTATACTCAGAACCTAAACCTTTGAGTGAAATGTCTACAATTATGGATGTAACCTCTTCAACCAATTAGTAGTTCTTTGATAATTTACAAAAATGTAAAGTTATTGTGAAGAAATTTGAAGAGTGGTTACAATATGTCCTGAATGAAATTGTGAAATAGATAAATCTTTTAGACAAATTTTTGAAAGAAACCACTACCATCATCAAAAGAGTAGAATCGAATAATGAAGGCTACGAGAAAGAAAAGAACAATTGGGTAAAAGTAGTGCTCTAGATAGAAGAAATTCAAGGATTCAGGTTGCAAAGGTTCCAAGCTAAATGCCCTATGGATGGCCTTGATGATAAGACTATGTATGTGATTAAAGATTGTATTGAATAGCAGACTGAGGCACTGGTTCAGGAGGTAATTGAGATCAAAGAAATTTTGGATGGTCTCAAACTTGTGGATGAGATAATTCAAGGAGATCTAAAGTAGTTCAGCAAGCATTACGTGGGTAAGGAAAACAACTTCGTAGCCCAGGTGGAGTATAGAAGAAGTTTCAAGAAATTCAGGAGAAGAAAATGCCGTCTAGGCAAGATTTTTCAAATGACACTCATACTGAGGCCATGTTGATAATAAACCAAAAGCATTTGGAAATGCACGAAGAGAAAATAACAAAGTTGAAGAGGGAAAGGGAAGTCTAGAAGTAGAGAATTGCCTACATTGATTTACCTCATTAGTCAATTATTTCTGCATTTACCACTGCTTACGAGACATGGAAAGCCGCAAGAATCACAGGTGGTGTGGAAAGTTCTTCCTAATATGATGAGTGATCATTGGACAATTGCATCTTATTTTCTCCTGTTTATTTCCTTTTATGCAGTTCAATTAACACAGTTGTGTTAACTAAAAGATAATTTACTCCTAGTGGGGTAATTTTGGATAGTTATCTACCCCTATGCTAGATAAATATGTAATAACTAATATCTAATAGGGGTTCATCTCTCTATAGATATTAAGATAGAAATACTTTTGTTTTAAGGTTCTGCATTTTTTTATTTTGAAGACAGTCTTTTGTGAATTATTAGCAAACTTAAATAAATTCTATAGTTTTATGTGCTGAAGCTTTCTGAAGTAGATATTATTATCTGCCTTACATTAATTTGCATTCTTGAGAATGTCAGTTATGTGGAAAGTTAATTTATATTTGCTGTGTATTCTGGAATTATTTGCTTTGAAGTTTGAAGGTTGTGGGAGGTGAAATTCATACTATTCATTTGCTTATCCATTTTTAATATTCAATCATGTGTATGATACTGATTGTTAAAATTAAGTAGTTTTTTAGTATTCACATTCATCTTATATTCATGAGATGACTTAAGCTTTTTAGTATTTTCAGTAAAATGCTCATTGGGAAGATTTTCCCTCAATAGAGGACTTAATGATTATCTTTTTCATAAAAACGTTAGCTGCACCTTATATAACATAAAGCAAATTTTAAGCAGAGAATTCCTTATCTATAACTAGGAATTCAATCTGTTAGTTTATAAACATTTTCCTTTTTAAAAGTGTTAAATTCTTGGGAAAAACTGTTTACTAACACACACACGCGCGCGCGCGCGCGCACACACACACATGTCTACTTATACACACATATATATTTATACATATATATACACATATATTTATACATATATATACACATATATTTACGTATATCCATATGCATATATATATATATATATATATATATATATATATATATATATATATATATATATATATATATATATATATATATATATATATATATATATATATATATATATATATATATATATATATATATATATATATAATAATAATAATAATAATAATAAATAAAAATAAAAATTGAATAGTACAAAAATAAAAACTAAAGAAAAAGAAAATATGACCCAGAAGGAAATATCTATCTAAGTGGGTGTGAAAATAAATAAATTTAAAAGTTGAAAAAATAAAAAATTAAAAAGCCTAGAATAAAAAGCTGAAGAGGGAGACCTACCTAAATTAAAAAAAAAAGGTGACCATGAAAGAGAAATAAATAAAAGAGAATTGGGACCCAAGGGGGTTCCCAGTGGAAAGAAAAACACACTAGATGATGAGGGATACTATGAAAACAATGTACCTATTTCCCAAACCACATATAGAATGATATGTAAGGATATCTATCTACAAGCCATATATATATATATATATATATATATATTAGTGGTTGAAAATAAAAGAATATAAATTTAATTTAAAAAAAAGAAAAAAAAGAAAAAGAAGATAATTTTTTTCATAAAAAATAGATTACAAATAAAAAAAATAAAAAAGAAGCATTATAAAAAAAAAAAAAATAAAACACAAAAATATATAATAACAAAAACCAAAAATAACATAAAGAAAAAAAGGAGGGAAGTGAAGATTCTGATTAGACACATGCATTAGACACATGCTTGTACAAAAGAATCAATATACTTTGCCTTAGTTCCCTCAACATACCTCTCAAGGGTAGCTTTCAATTATGCTGCTAGATTTGTAAGGTCAATGAGACCCACACTCTTATTCAAAAAATATTTTAGAACTTTATATTTCTCCCTCAGTGCCTATTTTTTACCTCATCTACATTCATACATTCAAATACATTTTTAAGGCTTATAGCTACTAATGCCTTATTGCCATATGACATCCTTTTTGGTTATTTTGGTGTAATGCCCCGCCAAGGGATACAAAGAAATAATCTAAAATTTCACTAAGTTTTTCAAACAATTTTTTTTAATTTAACAAGAAAGATAAACCATTTACAATTTATACTTAATAACGGAAGCAATAGCAACAATTTGAATAAAAGTAACCATAACATACATAACAGGTTATATTTTTTAAGGATCCCTTAGCGTTGAATCACATCTAATCATAACTATTCATCTAACATCACATCCTTATGAAATAACAAGGACACATCCAACGTTCCTAAACAATATACAAGTGTCCTTTTAGTAATTTACATTTTAGATTGCTCAATCATCCACTGTACATGTCACAGGGTATGAAAGGCTTGAAAGAATAAACATCCATGTAAATAAAGTACATCGTCATCCAATATTAATCCATGTTGCAATTAAAGTAAATGAAACCATATGTCATACATGATACATCATCATCATAAAGATATAAACATCCATCATAAAAGATAACCACATATCATGAACATTGATAACTAAGTGCACGGTTCCTTCCAATTGTAAATAGCATCATTAGACCATCATGGATCCTAGCCATCCCTCCATGCGTAACATTCCAAATCATCGAAGAGATCATCATTATTAATATAGTAGGAATGTCAGTCCTAAATCATACTACATCATATGTAGAAAGTAATCTAACATGCAAAGTAAAGCATAAGATAACATCATCTAACATATGCAAATCATCAATGTAAGGATACATGTCCACCATCATAATCCATGAAGATAGATGCCAACAAAGAATGCATCAGCCACAATGTCTCAAACGGATCTCAAATGATAAGAGTGGAAAAATACTACCACCCGACCGCGTGGAACCTAAGTGGTCCACTCCCACCATGCTGAGGAGATAATCTCAAGTCCCAAACATGCTATCAAATCACAAAGCATAAAAATACTCTCTAAGTCCAGGAATCCTAAAAGTATACTAACTCAAAGGTTCCAATCACAAAACTGACGTCTAATCCCAGAGGCACACAATGACATGTAGGAAACCTACTATGCAAGCGAGAAAGTGTCATCGCATATATCATGTAGAAGTTACCTTGGCAATTAGCTTACAACTCCACGGGTCCCTACTAATCCTTATGAGGCCCTTAGTATCCTCTCATAATGACAAGGCATACTATGGAATGCAAGGTTACAACCAAGCATTCTCTCTACTCCCATCCTAGTGTGTACAAGCACTCAAGGCATGGGCAAGAACAAAACAATTATCTTTTTAGGTTCATTTAATTCCCATTTAGTGTAAATGTTATCACTTATTAAGAAAACTTACAATGAGTTATCTTGGTAGCCACTTAGGGGCCTGGCCCCCATTGCAAGCCACTTCCCGACACTACAAGTAGATAACCTACCCTCGACTCATAGAATCATAAAATCACCCCAATCGTATACGAGTGACTAGAAAGAAATACCAAAAGATAATCCACAATAAGAATCATCAAATATCCACAATAAAAGCATCAAATATTCATGAGCATCTGAAAAGCATCCATAGAAAATCATGACCACAAGAGTTCTCTATTGGCAACTGAAGGTATCACTGATAATCAAAAGTATCCATTGGTTCTCAATAACCAAAATATACCTCAAAATCATACTGATCGAAGACTCCAAAATGTTCGAGTCAAAACATGTCACAACATGACATCATCAAGAAATAAATCAACATTTCAGTCCCATCATGGTGACTGGAAAGTAATCCAAGGATAATTGATCGATGACTCAAAAATGGTTAAGTCAAGTGTCTCAGATACATATAACTTAGCTTCACTCAAGAAGATTAATGAGCAATAACAATCAGTAAATACAAACATCTCATAGAGCATTCCATCACATAACCATGGTTGGGTTTAGAAAGATCGAGACCAAATAAGATCAACATGCCATCACATCTCATAACCCCTGAGCCTCTAGTAACAACCTAAGACTGGTCAACACTAGTCAACCCAAAAACCCAAAACAAATAGCATAGAGAAAACACAATGCAAACACATGTTTTGGTTTACTAAAAACATAGTTGAATTAAGTGTAGAGGTTTCAGTTTCTATTTGCAAGTATACTTCAAGTGTATAAGATTAATCATTTGACCTACATGTCAATCCATTTTTTCCCTCGATAGCATTATTCTTTCCATTATTTAAAATAATATTCTAAGAATAACTTAAGGGTAAATACTTTACTCATTAAACTGATCATCATTCACCTTTAATTAAATTGTTCTCTTTATTTAACTATGATCCATATTCTAACTGATTAACTCTTATTTAATGTTACTTCAACTTTCAACATAAATCATTATTCGTTATATTATAAGAGAGCCAGTTATCAATCTTTGAATAAGAAGATTATAACTTTATTAAAATGATCAATTAAATCAATCAATTAACATAGGTACACAATCCATGACTTTTTAACATTCTAATAGTTCTCAATTAAATATTACTAAGTCTCACCATTAAAAAATCTAAGGTCATTATTCAAGTCATTAGAATAAGATTTATCAACTTCGATGTAAATACTGTACAACTTCATTAAAGAATCATATCAATTAAAACTTGTTTACATAACTTAATTATTAATTAAATTTAATTAACTCTAATTAATTAATTTAATTAATAGTTACATAACCATACCAACAACCCAGTAAATATCAGTTGATTAATAACTAACTATAATTTGTACGTTAAAAGTCAACCATAATCCAGTACACAAATATTCATATTCATAGTTCAATAATAATAACTTGTTAATATTTAATAACAAGCTATATTGGGAATCTTATTAATAAATCTATAATGACCACCTTCGTCATTCTTCAATGAATACTAACATTTAATGATAATCATTTAATCCATTATACTATTATTTATTAATAATTTGCTAGACCCAACAAACATTAATAAATAATAAACTCATCAAAACTATTATTAATTGATCTAGAGAAACCTTACAAAACTTCATTGGTTAATATTTAACTAACTCTTAACACCATTAAGGTATATTGATAAGTAATACATAACGTTTCAATCAATAACATAATAATAATTCAAATTGCAGCTATGTTATAACAATGACTCCTTGTCAATTAAATCTTAATCCATTATCATTAAAGTCTCTTGATTTAAAATCATCTTTATTAAACAACTATCATTAACGTAATATAAAATTACCATCTCTAAATTATTTAATAAATATTAAATAATATTTAATATACATTAAATAATTAATATTAAAAGTCAACCATTAGACTCAATTTTCTAATTGTTCTAATAATATTTTGTTTATATAAACGTTATTTGCAAACGCCCCCCTTTAAATTTAAAGAGTAAATTTTGACATGAGAATTTACCAATAAACATCTTTTCTTCATAACCCAAATTATTTAAATCTATATAGTTAGACTGTGATATTACAAAATAATTCATTATTATAAAAGGTGATCCTTTAATTGTAATCATTTATCAAATTATGATAATTATTAATTACTAATAACTTATATACATACTTACATATATATACGCACATCATCAATCAGCTTTACAGTGTTTATATATATATATATATATACATATACATGAATGTGTGCAGATTTGTAACATAAAAGTATATCTATATTTTAAAATAGAAAGGGCTTTCTAATTTTTTAAATCTTTGTTCTCTGAATTTATCCAATAATTCTTCTAATAGGTTTGACTATAAATTTGAAACCATTTTCAAATCTATTTCTCAATTCGATTCTAATTCGAACCCAAACCCGATTTAGAACTAATTTCTTCTTAAATTGAAACTAGGGTTTTCTATTGTTTCCTTCGCAACTAAATAAAAATTAACATATATATATATATATATATATATATATATATATATATATATATATATATATATATATATATATATATATATATATATATATATATATATATATATCTAGATTCCCATTTCAAAATTGCAAATTCAATCACAAAGAATATTCAGACACATATAATAGACACGACGAAGACAGGAAGAGAAAGAGTGCAAATAGAATATGCAAAAATTACGAGTGCACCTGGACACTGATGCTAATTTGCTATGCCTCAGAAGTCCATAGAAAATCCCTTCCTTCTCCAACATTCGTAATTCCTCCAAGATCCAAGCCAACCAAAACCCACAAGTGACTAGAAGTGTTTGTAGAAGCATATGAGCATGTAGAAACATATGAGCATGTAGAAGCATATGAGCTTCTCAAATGCATATAAGCTTTGAAGCTTGTCCAAACACACTAGGAGAGCCTCTATTTAAAGGCCTCTAAGATGCATCTAGAATGTCTCTAGAAACAACTAGAAGATAAGCATGACAACTAAGCATGAGTCTTCTCCAACATTCTAGATGAGTCATAAGGTTGTAGACACCATGTGCTCAAATAATATGCTAACTCTTAAGTGTAGACAACTTGTGCATTCTTAGAGTGCAAACTCCTGTGTGAACAAATATTAAAATAATGCACAATAATTAATATAATATTTACTTTACTCTTTCCAATTTAATTAATTAATTTATTAAATCTCATGCACTAACTTTAATAACTCCACTTATTTAAAACTAAATATATTTATATTTTAATCACATGCACACATCATGCAACCTTTAAGAATTTTAATATCTTTTCCACTTTTACATTTATTTTCGAAACTTAATTGATAAAATATTTGTTAACTTGAATAATAATATTATTTAGTCATTTATTTAAAAATGAACTCTAAATATGTTATTATTAAAATAAATATTGTCACATTCCAAATTTAAACTTATAACTTTTATTTTCAAATTTAATTATTTTATTTAATTAATTTTTCAATTAATTAAATAAAATAAATATTAAAAAATCATATTAATTTTTCCATTTAATTAAACCATTAATTAAATATTTTAATTAGGCTTAATTAATAGAAAATACACCAAAGACTCATAAAATAAAATACGAAAACCCATCATAGCAAAACACATACAAAATCAAACCAAGGGTTAATATCACGAATTATGTCATCCAATGCATTCAGAGGGTACTCAACTCAGATACTTGTCCTAATTTTCAATTAGGACAAATGGCTTAAAAGGTTGGGATTTGGACTTGAGAATTTATCTCCCCTCTCTTACCATTGAGATAATGTGATAGAGTACGCTCATCCTAGCAATTCAGAGAAGTCAATACTCGGTACCTACAACCTGCATAAAAACTATGCATGTACAAGCACAATATATACTAAACTAAATAGGCAATGGCAAGAAGTGGTGCATCGTGTAGATCCTGACTAGCAGGTGACTACGACTCCCTTCCTTAACCACATCAAAAATGCCAAACATAAGAACAAACACGCACACCATATGCATGCAAGTATGGGGTAAGTATCCATAAGAAAACACATATAATAATAAACCATCTAACTAATCATCTTCAATAACTTAAACCACTGAATAATCATCATACATACATGAACTATAAAGTACCAAGTAATCTCATCATATATTAACTGAATCCATAACACAATATCTGATAGTCTCAAAATAATGTTGCTAACCATCAACATAAAACTAGCCCTAAAAGAGCTCTACAATGATAGAAAAATGCAACCTAGGGGCTGACACTACATTTGGTACAATTGCAACAATAGTTCCTCCTATCAGTGACACATTTACATTGTCCTAAGTGACATATGCTCTTTTCTTATGCTCCATGAATCTTTCCAACCAAGTGGGCATACCATTTTGTGTCAAAGTCTCAGGGACAAACACCTTAATATGAGAAGAAGTGGCTAATTTTGTCTCCACCCTCTAATCTCCTCTATCTTATCTTCTTCTTCTCCCTTTTCTCCATGTAACTCTCTGGCTTACTTCTTTGTAAACATTGGGATTGAGGGCATACTATATGTGTCATCCTTCATTATCTTTGTTCTAGGTGCATATTTCATTGGTTGTTGCTCTCCAAATATGGACTATATACGAGATTGATCGTCTATTTTCTCCTCATTTATAGGTGTATCCTATTTTATTAGAGGAGGAGATGGTGTTGGCATTAGCCTCCTAACTGGAGATGGTAGTGTCAAAAGAAACTAAATACCAATAACACTTTCTTGTGATGGTTGCACCTCTGAGTGCTGCTAAGAGTCATTTGCCTACAACTTG
This sequence comes from Cupressus sempervirens, assembly GCA_028749045.1. Taxonomy (NCBI): domain Eukaryota; kingdom Viridiplantae; phylum Streptophyta; class Pinopsida; order Cupressales; family Cupressaceae; genus Cupressus; species Cupressus sempervirens. Next base: position 347,387,939 of record CM053788.1, on the reverse strand, counting down.
TCTTGTGGATATTATCCCTCTTTCTGTATCTCCCCTTTCTCGACATCCTTTCCTTTTGTGGAACACGTCCCTTTTCATTAATTTCCCCATGCACCTATGGTTGGGTAAATATGTCTTAAGTTATACCTTAAGGGAGAACCATGTGTACTTACACCTCTTGTTTCAATTAGTTTTCTATCCTTTGTATCTTAACCACATTGAGGAAGTTAAAATCATCAAGATAAAATACTTCTAACCCACTTTCTCCTTCATCAAGACCTCTATCGAGGAGTTTTGGTTTAGTTTTGTTGTCTCTCAGTTGCAATGTACTATCCTGTCCTTTGACTATGAGGGTAACTATCCATTGGATCCTCTTCTTCTACAAGAAGTGTTTCCCTAAATATAGGAGAGGGTGTTGCACTACTCCTCTTTGATTAAGTGTGACCACAAGGTGGAGGTCGAGGAGGACTCATTATTACTTGAAGATTTGTCCTTTTTTTGGAGCCTTTGTAGATGTAGCTTTCTAAGGATCTTCTTGCATCTCCTTTTGAGAAGAAACCTTTCTCTTCTTTACTTTTATCTTTTCCTCAAGTACCTCATAGGCCACCTCACACTGATGTCTATATACAGTTACTAGATCATGCTGACATGACTATCTTAAAATTGGGAATAGTTATCTTCTCGTTTCCCTTATCAAGCTTACGAGGAGAAAACATCTAGGGTTGATTCGACAAAGAGGCCAACATGAAAGGGTTCTCTAATGCAAGAGCATCCTGGGTCACTTTTCTATCCTACTTATCTTTTTTGTTTTGACTGAGTTGCAAGAATAACCAAGTTACAATATTAGTTGAGTTCCAATATGTGTTGAGTACTACTATGTGCCAAGCTATAGCATTTTTCAAATGTTATGCGGGGCAAGCTTGTTTGGTGGTCACTTTGCTTGATGCTCAATCGTGTTTAAGTATTTCTTTGGCTGAGTTCCTTTGTACATTGGCTCTTTGTGAGTCAACTTGTTCATTTGTGATTTTTTGTATTTATTGTAAGGATCATACATTGGGATGTGTGTAGAGTGTTATATGGTTGACTTTCTCTAATATGAAGATCTATAATCTTCTGTAAGCTATTTTGGCAAGTGTAAATAAAGGTATCTCTAGGATTAGGTTATGGGAGGGAGAAATGAGCGAGTTCCAGAGGAGATACAAATGATCATAAAGGATCTAGTTTAGAGTCAAAATTTATAGTGAGATCATGGATCTCAATTTGTATCTTGAAAATAATATTTGTTGGCTGCAACCTAGAATGACTCACAACTGGGCATGTTTGTGGATAACTTGATAAATCTATAAAATATTATTTTTTTCTCTTTTTCCTTGATGTTTTTCTCTGTGTTTGATTCCATTATGTTTACTTAGCAATGATGTTTTATAGTTAGGTGTGCCTTTTTCTCTAATTGCCTAACCTTCCTTGTGTTAGGTGGTATTAGAGTGAGGTTCGTACTTGTGGAGATTAGATCATGTAGAACCATAGTTGATCTTGGTTATAGGGTGGAAGATCTAAGTTTGACCTATAACTTATAGAGGGTTACGATCTTCTAGGAGCCTATTCAATATGGTTCATGGTAGAGGAAATGCTAATAATTCTATTATGAATATGTTGAGACAAATTTTAGCCCGATTAGATGCTCTTGAGACAACCCAAAGGAGAGGATTACATCTTGACAATGTTAATGATGAAGAAGGAGCACCTAGAGCACCAAACCCTAATCCTGAACCTGAGGTGGAATCCAACAAGGAAATATTATTGCAAGCCCTATCTAGGGAACATTCAAAGCCTTTTGTTGAAATGACAAGTTATGATGGAAGATTGGACATCAATGCTTAGTTGAATTGGATCTTTGAGATGGAGAAATTCTTTGAATTTGAAGGAACTTATTATAATAGGAAGGTGAAGGTAGCTATTACTAAATTAAAAGGTTATGCCTCACTTTTGTGGGAGCATTCAAAAATTAATATACAAAGGAAGGGAAAATACAAGATATGAACCTGGCTAAAGATAGTAAATAAATTGAAGAAGTTTCTCCCTACTGACTATCAAGTGAATTTGTTGAGGAAGATGCAAAATCTAAGAAAAACAAAATGAGTGTGAAGAAGTACACTGAAGAATTCTATCTATTGGACATCATATTTGGACATGTTGATGATGAGGTTGAGAAAGTTGCAAGGTTCCTGAATGGTTTGAGATCTGTAATTCAAGATGAAATCAATTTTGTGAAATTAGATAGTGTAGAAGAAGCATATCAATATGCCTTAAAATTTGAGGGGATCTTGACAAAGAAGTACGAGAAAAGAAAAAAGGTAGAAGTGGCATATTTCATAGAGGCATAGGTAGATCTTATGGAGATAATGGTAGATATGACAATTATGTGCAAGATAAGGGAAAAATTGAGTGGAAAAATAAAGACAAATACAAGACCGAGTGGAAAGGTGGTAGTTCTTATTGAGGAAGAGGTAGTTCTTACCGAGGCAGTTATGGAAAAGGAGGATTTAGTGGTACCTATTTAAAATGTGGTGAAGAAGGACATAGAGCCTTCAAATGTAAATTTTTTGGAAGGAAGAATGAACGGTTGTAATGACCAAAATGTTGTGGTTTAGGATATCTTAAGGGTTCATTGATTGGACCTAATGCTAGAGAAAGCTTTATGGTAAGGAGAACTTTGTGTAGTGAAAGATTTGATAAGGAACTGGTCCTGAGGAGAAACCTTTTCAAAACTAGATGTAAGATGATTGGGAATGTTGCAAAGTGATAATTGACAGTGGCAGTTCAAAAACTTTGGCATCTGAGGAGTTGGTTACCAAGTTGTTATTAGAGAGGTTGAGACACCAAGGATGAGCACAAGTTGTTGGTAAGTGAGAAATGTGTTGTGAAATTCTAGATTGGAATCTACTTTGATGAAGTTCTATGTGATATTATGCATATGGATTGTTTCATATTTTATTGGGTAGACCTAGGTAGTATGACATACATGTTGTGCATGATGGTAGATTGAATCAACATACTCTTTAGGTGAATAGAAGAAAGGGAAAATTATTGCCTTTGATTGAGTTTCTAGATGAGGTAAATTGTACTACTATTAGAGTTTGTATGGTTAATGGGAAACAATTTGAAAAAGACATGAAGAAGAACAAAGTTTGCTTTGCTGTGATTCTTCGAGGACCAAGTTGTAATAGTATTGAATGAGTTAAAATAGAAAGTATTGACCATGTGACAACAAAAGATGATAGTATAAGCCAAGTGCTAACACAAATTGAGAAATTGCTTAATGAGTACAAGGAGATTGATGGATATACTTGATGGTTTACCACCATAAAGAAGTACAAGTCATTGTATGAATTTGATTCTTGGAGTGAGTTTTCCAAATAAAGTACCATATAGATTGACACATACCAAGAATGAATAGTTTAAAAGGAAAGTTTAGGAGTTTTTGTAGAAAGGTTTGATTAGAAAAAGTTTGAGTCTATGTGTTGTACCTATTGTATTGGCACCTAAGAAGAATGGAGAATGTGTACTGATTCTAGAGCTATTAATAAGATATTAATGAAATATAGGTTTCCTATGCAATGGAGAATGTGTACTGATTCTAGAGCTATTAATAAGATATTAGTGAAATATAGGTTTCCTATGCCAAGAATGGATAACGTAATGGATTGTTTGAGTGGAGCTAAATACTTTACCAAGATTACTTTGAAGAAGTGTTCATTCATGCAAGAGGAGATTATGTATTTGGGATTTGTAATTTTAGCTGATGGGTTGATGATGGATCTTGAGAAGGTTAAAGTAATTCTTGAATGACCTACAACTGAGAATGTGAGTGAAGTAAGATCATTTCATGGTTTTGAAAGTTTCTATATAAATTTCATAAAGAATTTGAGTTATATTTATAATGCTATGGCTAAGATAATGAGAGGAGATAAAAATGATTTCAAGTGGAATTTAAAATAAAAGGTTGTTCAATTACCCATGTTGGCTTTTCCTAATTTTATTTAAGTGTTTCAAGTTGAGTGTGATGCAAGTGGTAGTGCAATAGGAGCTATGTTGAGTCAAGAAGGAAAACTTGCTGCTTTCTTTAGTGAGAAGTTGAATAATGCTAAGAGGAAATATTATGTGTATGATCAAGAGTTCTATGCTATTATTTAAGCCTTGAAGAATTGGAGATATTACTTTCTTCCTAAATAATTAATGTTGTATATCAATCATAAAGATTTACAATACTTGGGAAGTCAACATAAGTTGAATTAGAGACATATGAAATGGGTTGAGTACTTGTAGAGTTTCATATTTGTGATAAAGCATAAAAGTGGAGTCACTAACTGTGTTCCAGATGCATTGAGAAGAAGTTGTTCTTTGTTGACCGATATGAAGGTTGAAGTTCTTAGCTTTGATGAGAAGAAGGAGTTGTATGATACTAACCCTAATTTTTTTGAGGCATGGAGAGAGTGCAGAGAACCTTGAATCCATCATATCAATTGAGTAAGTATAAAGATTATTTTATTCAAGAAGGTATGTTGTTCAAATGGATTAATTTGTGTATACCAATAAGTTCCATGAGAATTAATTTTACTAAGGAAAATAATTGTGGTGGATTGGCTGGAAACTTTATTATTGATAAGACATTGGGTTTTCTTAAAGACAAGTATTATTGGCCACATATGTATAAGGATGTTCAAAAGTTTGTAAAGAATTGTAGAATTTTTCAAGTGAAAAAAGGATTAAGTTAGAATACTGGATTGTATTCACCTATTTCTATTCCTAAGAAACCTTGAAGTGACATTAGTATGTATTTTTTTCTTGGCTTACCTAAGACAACACGAGGGTATGATTCCATATTTGTTATTTTGGATAGATGTTCTAAGATGACACATTTCATACCATGTAAGAAGCCATATGATGCAATACATTTTGCAGATCCTTTCTTCAAATAGGTTGTTATATTGCATGGATAGCTAAGAAGCATTATCTCTGATTGAGATAGCAAGTTTGTTGGTTATTTCTGGAATATTTTATGGAAGAAAATGGATATTGAGTTAAGGTTTAGCTCTACATTCCATCCAAAAATTGACGGATAGACAAAGGTTGTGAATAGAAGCTTGGGTAATTTTCTATGATTCTTAGTTGGGGATAAATCAATTAACTAGGATATGGTATTGGTAGAAGCTAAGTTTGCATATAATAATTATGTGAATAGGAGTACTGGGAAAACACCTTTTCAAATTGTTATTAGAATGTAGCCTAGAGGTATATTAGATTTGAGGGATATTGTTGGCGTAGAGTAGAGGATTACTAAAGGGGAAGTTTTTGCTAATGTCATGAAGTCTTCACATGAGGAAGTGAAATCAATTTTTGGAGCAAAGTAATCAGAAGTATAAGGAGAATACAGGAAAGTATAAAAGACACCATGTTTTTGAAGTGGGTGATGAGGTGATGGTTCATTTGAAAATAGGTAGATTTCTTGTTGGTACATATAGTAAGTTGAAAATGAAGAAGTTTGGTCCTTGTAGAATCTTGAGGAAGTTTGAAAGTGGCAATGCATATAAAGTTAAGTTACCTAATTACACATATATGATCTCCTATATTTAATATTATTGATTCAAATGAGTATCATGAAGTAGATGATGATGTTGTTGTACTAAATGATTATTCTAAGAAGTAGATTGAAGAGATTGAACATATATTTGACCAAAGAGTTAGCAAGAGTACAAGAGGAAAATATTACCAGGAGTATTTGTTAAAGTGAAAGAATAGACCACTTGGAGATGCAACATGAATTCCTCAATCTGAGTTGGATTCAACTTGGATTATGATACCTTCATGATTTAGGAGAATAATTTCTCTTCAACCTTGGTTATGTAATGCAAGAGCATCTTGGGTTACTTTGTTATCTTGCTTATCTTTTTTGTTTTGTCCGAGTTGTAGTACTAGTTGAGCTATAGTGTTGGACAGATTCCAGTATGTGCTGAGTTGTTAATCATGTTGAGTTCTATTGTGAGTCGAGCTTCAATATTTTTTGAGTGCTATATGGGTCGAGCTTATTTGGTGGTCATTTTTCCTAATCCTTGATCATGTTTAAGTCTTTCTTTGGCCAAGTTTGTAAGTCCATTGGATCTTTGTGAGTCAACTTATTCCTTTGTGATTTTTTACATTAATGTAAGGATCATGCATTAGGATGTGTGTAGACCATTATGTGGTCAACCTTCTCTAATGTGAATAGCTAGAATATTCTATATGTTATTTTGGCAAGTATAAATAAAGGTGTCTAGGATTAGGTTAGTAAAGGGAGAAAGGAGAAAGTTCTCAAGGAGATAAAAATGATCATAACTATGAAGTTTAGATTCAATTTTTTTAGTGAGAACATGGATCTAAATTTGCATCTAGTAAATCATATTTGTTGGTTACAACCCATAAGGCCTCACAGTCGGGCATGTTTGTGTTGAAAACAATTGATCAATTGTATATTGTCTTTGATGTTACACAAAATGTCATTGATGAGACCAAATATTGCCTTTATTTCATGATAGTTTTAAATACTTTGTTGATACTTTGTTTTATCTTTGTTAAAACATTTGTGGACATATGTTTACTAAAATCTATCATAAACCTATGGGTAGATACCATGCCATCTTTTGCTAGTATTATATATATTATGCAATATTTTCATATAGTTATCAAAATGTGTGTTCTTATATTTGAATTTAATTTGATAAATGTTTATTTGCAAACATGTCTCTACATAATAACTAACCTTTTAGCAATGAAGACTAAAAGATGATTGGAAGAATTCGAAGATGAGCGCCAACAACATTTAAGAATAAGAGAACACTGAGTAGTAGCCATGGTGGAGGAAAGTTGTAACGGTTCCAAAAGACACGATAGCGAGTAAGGAGGAGCTATGAAGACTTATTGCCTTCTCTGCATTTATTCTATGGTGAGTGGATGTTTAGACTTTATTATTCCTGCCTTAAGCCATTATTTCCTCTTCCAGCCTTGAGTTGTTATTCTCCTTCTTTCTCTCCTACTGATTTAAAGCTAGGTCATTCACTTTTTTGTTATAGAATAAGTGTCAATCTCTTATATATAGGAATCGACCCAAGTGTGTTAGTTTAGCTAGTTAGAAGAAATAGTTTATGAGAACAGACAGTTAACTTTTACAGTTATGTTTTTACAGTTCTGTGTTATGTAATGAATTTTTGAAATGTAACGAAATAGTTTTTGGCTTCTATTTTGTGTTAGTAGTTTAGTGAAGCTGACCAAGGGGGCCCACTTGGAAGGTGGATTAGATTAGGATAGAATAGATTTATTTCCAAGTATTCTTAGTATTGTAAGTAGAAATTGTAAGTTCCTTCCTGTAGCATCACACTTTGTGAATGTTCCCGCAACATATATGAGAATAGTTGTAGTGGATAAACTGAGTTGGAATATTTGTTAGCCTTTCATTGTATTTCTAGTATTCATAGAGTTAAGTGTATTAGTTTCCTACAACAATAGTGTAAGTTCTTTTCCTTGCATTTTAGTTTCCTACAACATAAGCTTAGTGACTCATTAAAAGACCTGGTGCACATACTGTGCTGACCATTTCAAGTATACATCCCTAGGTTGACAAGATTAAATGCACTTCATAGTGGGAAAAATAGTCCTTAGTTTGAATGTATTATTCCTAAGCATGGCCTAGAGCATGACTATGATACACCTATTGTGAGGTGGACCATTTTTGGCACTGTTGCCAGGGATGGTGTCAAGCTAGGAGCATTTTTGAGTCATAGTTCTTAGATAAAGTTTTTTTTTAGAAATTTCTAGTTTTGAAGCTTCTTTCACCAGTGTGAAAATTTTAATTGCATGCATCGAAGAGGAAGACGATGAGATGAATATGGCAGATTTCTTCCATGAGAGTCTGTTAATCTGAACAAAGAAATTGAAGAAGAAGAAGTTGAGTTACCTTTTGAAGACACATGCCCTATTTTTCCCACAACATCATCATCAAGAGCTGAACCATTAGATACAAGTGGTCTTCAACCTTTTACTGAAGTTTTGGCCAGTTTTCTTCATAACACTGCTCTGAATCCACCAGTTGTTAATCATCCAGTACCCAATGTCCCTTTTTAGTAGCAACCTCATAATCTAATACCTCCAGTCATGGCACAACCTAGTTTTCCATTTCCTCTCCAAAACCTTGTAAATACTGATAATCTCAAGAATATACCTGCAGCTGCCCTACCAAAGTTCTATGGCCTTGCAACCAAAGACCCTGATACTTTCTTGTTTGAGTTTGATATACTTTGTCATAGTTTTGACTACAAAATTGATGCTCATAAGCTTAAATTGTTTCTAGCAACATTGAAAGAATCAACTCTATGGTGGTTCATGGGCTTAGGAGCCAATGCAACACGAAGTTGGGATAAAATGCAAACTCTGTTTCTGGATAAGTACAAAGAGTATTTCAAAGCATCTAGTTCAAGAGGAGATAATGTCTTCAAGATATCTCAGAATGAGGAAGAAACATTGGAATATTATGTTTCATGTTTCTTATATACACTACAGAAGAACCCTCATCATGTGTTGTTCGAGGATTCATAAAAGCTAGTCTTTCTAAGAGGTGTGAATGATGACTGTCTAGAAGCATTAGACCTGATGGCTGATGGTGATGTGTATCAAGCTTCCTAGGAGGACCTCAAGAAGATCTATTAGAACTATTCAAGGTCAACCATGAAGAAAGGTCAAGGACCTCATTCCATAGCCACTTAAGGAATCAGTCAAGGCATTTCAAAGCTTGAGATATCCAACCTATTGTTAGATTTCAAACAAGATATCATCAACGATGTCACTACACATCTTGACACAATGACTGCAAAGAAGAAGTATGCAGAAGTTGAGCTACAACTATTTGAATACTGCCCTTGTTTTTGGAAGCAAAAGAAGGATTGCTAATGTAAACTAGTCGCAAGCATGAAGAAGCAACATCTTCCAACTAAGTATATCAAGATAGATGGAGATGATGAGAAAGTATTCTTTGTTACTCAACACTGACCATGGGCTCAATGTCAAGGTATGCCTCAGGACCCTTTGCAAAATTCAAATTCATATGGTAATCAATGGAAAAACTGTAATCCCCAAGGTCCTCCACAATATCAACCTAATTGGAACAAATTTGGGAAAAACAACCCACAACAATCTCAATGGCCTTAGAATTCCCAACCGCCTTGGCCTAATCAATAGAGTAACTAATGGCAGAACCAACAAAACTATTGGCAAAACCAACAGAACCAATGGCAACCACCCCAAGGGAATTGGTAGTCTATAAACCAATGAAGGGGATCTCAATAATGACCTAACCAATATACTGGTACTCCATAATTACCACCTCTAGTTCACCAACCTGCTCTAATGCCACCACCTGCAAATCTTGGACCTCAAAAGTAGATACAATTACATGCACAACCTTAGCCAAACCCAAATAGCCAATAGCCATAGTAGCCCATGTATAGTGCTGATGCTTAGCAGTATCCTGCTTAAACTTTGGGTTTTGCAGATAAACATATGAGGTCAGGTATAACTTTACCAGCACCTAAACTGCCTCTTATAACTAAAATACCAGACCCTTCTACAACATCAGAACCCTCAGTTACTGAAATAGTTGACTCGACCAATGTTACCATGTCAACCCAAGCTCAACCAATAGTGGAACCTCCTTTTCTAGAAAAGCTGATACAAAAGAAACCTGAACAAATAGAGGAATGGCCTTTTAATATTATTGATCAAATGAAAAACATACATGTCCAAATACCCCTATTTCAAGCCATTAAGGATGTTCTAATTTATGGAAAAGCCATTAGAGAAGCCTGCTTGAAGAAGCTTGGAAGGAAGAAAAAGGACCCCACCACAGTCCATATTTTTGGACAATTGGCTGATATCATGTTAGGGAAATTGATCACACCAAAATATTCTGATCTAGGAAGTCCAATAGTGAATGTCAGTATAAATGGTCAATTTGTTAAAAATGCTTTAATGGATCTTGGAGATGCTATAAATCTCATGACCAAGGATACTATGAAGAAGTTGAAAATAGAAGGAATAAGGGCTACACCAACAATTCTGCAACTTGTAGATAGTTCTACTATCACCCCTGATGGGATGATAGAAAACATAGTTGTAACCTTAGATTCTCTAGAATATCCTATAGATTTCATGATTTTATCCCCTAAAGTTAATCTATCTGGTTACCCTGTTATCCCAGGTTGACCATGGTTAGCCATAGATGATGCAAATATAAGTTGTAGATCAGGGAATATGACCATATCAAATGGCCAAGCAACAAATAAATTTGATTTATATCCTCCAGCCTAACCATTACTAGATTTGAGCACAACTATTTGGCTAGATGTAGGGGATGAAGAAGAAGAGTTAAATTCTATAGTACAACTCATGATGTTACATAGATAGTCTTTTCTAAAATTGCAAGAGGAAGATTCAGTACTTTAGAGTATCCTCACTAATAGTTGTGTGGTGGAAAAAGATGTATCTAAAAGTTCTGTGTTGGAATTAATCACATATGAAGAATGTGATAAGAATTGTACTTTTCTTAAAGAACCTGATATTCTTTATCCACTCTTATCGTGTGAATTAGAAGCAAGTCCAATCTCTGAAGCTGCTATGATAGAGTCCACCACTACTGTTGAACTAACTAAACGTCATAATCTCCATGTTAATCCCAAATTAACACCCACATAGATGGAACGATTAAAAGAATTGCTTCAAAGGCATGAAAATGCTTTTGCATGGGATTATAGTGATATGAAAGGATTGAGTCCTACACTATTCACTCATAGGATATACATCAATGAAGGTTTCCTACCACTCTATCAACCCTAGAGAAAAATAAATTGTAGAGAGATAGTTAAAACTGAATTGCAAAAATTGCTTGATGCTAGTTTTATTTATCCTATATCTGATAGTAAATGGGTGTCATCCCTGGTCATAGTGCCTAAAAAAGGAGGAAAATGGAGAATTTGTGTAGATTATAGAGAATTGAACAAGGCCACCAAAAAGTATCACTTTCCTTTACCATTTATAGACCAAGTTCTAGATACTCTAGCTGGAAAGAAGTATTTCTCTTTTCTAGACGAGTATAGTGGTTATAACCAAATCAATAGTACTCTTGAAGATCAAGACAAAACCACATTTACATGTCTATGGGGTACTTTTGCATACTCTATTTACCATTTGGTCTATGTAATGCTCCTGCAACATTCCACTGAGTAGTTATTAGTATCTTTGCTACTATATCACATGATTGTATGGAAATATACATGGATGACTTCACAACATTTGGAGTCACTTTTGAGGAAGCAATGGTGAATCTTGAAAAGGTTTTGGTAAGGTGTCAAGAACATAATTTGACACTTAATAGTGAAAAGTGTTTCATGCTTATGTAGGAAGGCGTGGTGCTTGGTCATTGCATATCAGCTACAGGAATACAATTGGATCCAGCTAAGATAGAGGTAATTCAAACATTACCCATACCTACAAAATTAAAAGATGTAAGTTCTTTTCTAGGTCATGCTAGATACTACATACATTTCATAAAATATTTTAGCAAAATAGCTAGTCCCTTGTATAAGTTACTCACAAAAGAGGCTGAATCTAGTTGGACATCCGAATGTGATGAAGCCTTCCTGCAGCTTAAGAAAATTTTGACTACGGCCCCAGTTTTACAAGGCCTTGATTGGAATTTACCTTTTCATGTATATGCAGATGCCTCTAATTATGCCATAGGTGTAGTCCTAGCACAACAATCCCAAAATCTTGAAAATGCAATCTATTATATCAACAAGAACCTTCATGGACCAGAATTAAACTACATAGTGATAGAAAAAGAATTGCTAGCAATAGTTTATGCCCTGAATAAATTTTGGCATTACATCACTGACTATTCCATATTTGTTCATATTGATCATGTAGTAATTAAATATCTCATGAATAAACCTACTATAACTGATAGATTAGCAAGATGGTTACTGTTGTTGCAAGAATTTGATATAACTATTGTTGATAAGCTTGGAAAAGCCAATGTTGTAGCTGATTATTCATCAAGAATCCATCATGATGATACTTACACTACTTTGGTAGATGGTGCATTTCTAGATGAGCATTTATTTTATATTGCTGTTCAAACTCCATGGTATGCAAACATTTCTAACTACATTATAGCCAATAAAATACCAGAACATTGTTTTTACAAGGAAAATAAGTTGCTTTTAGAGAAAAGCTTCCGTTCGTTTGGATAAATAATCTCTTGTTTTACACTAGACTCGATCAAGTTATGAGAAGATGTGTGAGAGAAGATGAGACATATGATATTCTACATGCATTTCATAATGAACCATGCAGAGGACACTTTGTAGCAAAAAGAATAGCCTTGAAAATCTTGACAACTGGTTATTATTGGCCTACACTTCACAAAGATGCAAAAAAATATACAAGGAAGTGTGACAAGTGTCAAAGGATGGGCCAACCAATAAGAATAGATGAAATGCCTCTTAATCCTCAGATGACATTAACACCATTTGACAAATGGGGTATGGACTTCATTGGTCTAATTGATCCTCCATCTAATGAGAAATCCTATATTCTTGTGTACACTGATTACCTAAGAAAATGGGTTGAAGTCAAGGCCATGAAGCATGCTCATCATGAAAAAGTTGCTAAATTTCTATATGAAGAAATTTTTACTCACTATGGTGTACTCAAAGAGCTAGTCACTAACCAAGGTGCACAATTTACCTCTAATATAATCTCAAAGTTGATGAAACAGTATAACATCAGGCACTAGAAATCTAGTCCTTATCACCCTCAATCTAATGGACAAGTAGAGGTCACAAACTGTGAACTGGAGAACATTCTAACCAAAATAGTTCATCTACATTGTAGGGATTGGACCAACAGATTACAAGAAGCTATTTGGGCTTACAGAAAAACCTGGAAGACTAGTACATGATTTACACCATTTGAGCTCCTATATGGAAAGGTAGCAATGCTTCCAATTGAATTTGAACATAAAACTCTAAGGACAACATTGGCATTGGATATTGAACTTCTTGTAGCACAAAGAAAATGTCTTCTACATCTTAACTCTCTAGATGAAATGTGAAAAGTTACTTTGGAACACACTAAACTGATACCTAAACAAAGGAAACAATTGCATGACTCTCATATTATCAATAAAAAATTTCAAGTTGGTGACTGGGCACTACTATATGATTCCGGATTTAAAGATATGCCAGGAAAGCTATAGACAAAATGGTTGGGACCATATGAAATTAATCCCGTCTTTGATAATGGAGCTATTCAATTGACTACCATTGATCTAGTACCTTTCAAATTATTAGTCAATGGTCACAGACTCAAATTATATAAACGACCCCAAACCAAAGAGGACTTCCTATAGCAGTTTCAACGGTCGGATTTAAATACACATTAGGTAACTCTTCTTGCAGCTGAAGGTGTCAACCTTTCGACTGCCGCTCTTCAACATTAATTCCTTTGTGCATGTTCATAATAAAGACTTTATGTCCCCAAAAAGTTCACTTTTTCATTCACTTTCTCCTTCCATCTCATCTCTTTACCTTCCACCCACACACCTCATCTCATTTCTTTATCTTCCATCCACCCACTTTTCACGTCATCAATTTCTCATATTTTCAATAAACCCTGCAAGATGCTAATAGATGTTGCCAATGCTAATATCACTTCTGCCACCTTTTTTTGGTACGTACGATGATCAGTTGACAAGTATAACATTTTCAAATTATAATTCACTTATAGTACACAAATTTCATTAATTATATTTAATACTGCATAGTTTATATGATGGTGGTGTTATGCCAGTCCTTTACTTATACTAGGTCTGACAAGTGTGGACACTTGTCCATATTTAGCAGGGGGTAGGGAAGGTCACTAATATTCAATGGCATTTCTATTTATGTGTAAAATTTTTTCCAAATATTCATATTTCCTTCATTAATGGAATTTAATTGCCATAAGTACACAAGTGAGGTGTCGTACACCTTATTTCTGAATGATTTTCTGTGTCAAGTTGTGATGTGACTTGTGTTTAAATTTTATGTGATCTGAACCCTATTTTTGGATGATTCTCACACATTTTCATGATTTATCTTCATTTAAGCCATATTATTGTGCATAATAATTTGTTATGACATTAATTTCCTATTAAAACAAAGAAATGTGAGTTGAGTCTGTAAAATAACAAAGCAACTTGAATTCAAAAGGGGGAAAACATAGCAAGCAAAGAAAGTGTTAAGAAAATGGGTGGACAGTTGTAGAGGAGAGAACTAGTGGAACATACTATGTTGTTCTCAAATGTAGAAGCCGTGAGAAGATTTAATGCATGTGGATGGCTAGGTTATTTCTTGAGTTTGATTACATATGATGAAGAGGTAGCCACATAATTCACAAGGTCATTTGATGAGGGTGAAGCTTCCATTTGGCATTTAATGGTGATTGCAATAGAGGAATGCATTACTGAAGTAACTGGATTGCCTGCAGTTGGAAAACATCACCCCAACACACATGATGTAAGGTTAGCAAGAGCTCAATTTACTAGACTGACTGATCCTCAAATGGACATTACAAAGCAAGGTTGCAAGAGAATGTCACCACTGCCACCATACAATGAATTAGCCATGCATATTATCAGGTATTTTACATGCGAAGGTAGATTCTCATACTTGCATGCACATCATTTCAAATTACTTAGTTGTATAAGGCATAATCTTGCAGTAAACATTCCAAATTTCTTATATAATATGCTCTATATTAGTGTGGAAGAAACTTAAAAAGGAAAAGATAATTTTGTTACCCATCATGCCTTAATCAAGTTTCTGATAAAGAGGTCACTTAGGGATGTGTCTACCATGACATGGGATGAATTTGTACAAGCCAAAACCCTACAACCCCAAGTTGCCCCTAGTGAATAGCCTAGTGAGGAAAATGTCCCCACCAATGAGCCTACTAAAAAAAATACCCAAAAGGCTGAAGCCAAAAATACCCAAGGAAATGTGCAAGAAACTATCCTTGTTCAAGAGATTGTGCCTTCACCTGTGCAAGAGACCCTGAAACCTACTTCTAGTAGAGCCAAGAGGAAACAAAAACTACAAGAAGAAATCTCTATTAAAGAAAAGGAAGAGCAAAACCCTACAGTTGTGAGACAAAAGAGAACAAAGAAAAGTCCTACAACATTTACCTCTACAATAGAGACACCCAAATGGAAAAGTAGGCAAAAGGTTGTGATGCAAGAAGAAACTCCCGTAAGGAGAAGCCCTTGGATGAGAGGGCAAGTTTCTAAAGATTCTACTTTGCCCAAAACATCTACTAAGGAATCATGTGTGCAAATTGTCTGTGATCACTCTCCTCCCCATCTTCAGATTACAAGCATTCTTTAAAATCCTAATGAGGAATGTAGGGATGACATCAAAGAAAATCTAGATGATACCCCAACAAACCAACTAGTTACTTCTAGCTATAGGGATGAAATAGTTCCTGAGCAAGTTGATCTAAACACTGCCCTAGTTCCCCACAAATCAACATGGATTAATAGTTTTGTAGAAAATTTATGGAAGGAACAAAGAAAGAAGAAAAGAAATCATGAAGAAGACAACAGTTCTATCACAATTCAGAAACTCCTTTTTCAATCGTATGGAAAACATCTATTTGCTGAGGCCTTGTGGGAAGAAAAGAGGAAAAAGATGAATAAAATCATAGTATCTCAAGGTGAAGAAATCACAAATTTAAAGGAACAATTAGCAAGTCAAAAGCAATGAATGGATCATGCCCTCAAGTTGGCTAATTAGGCCCTTGCTTGTAGACCATCACCAAGAGTTTATGCTCTCTGTTTAAAAGAACAATTTCTTTTGTTTCAATTAATGTTAACTCTTAAGAATATTAATGCAAAGTTCAAATCAACACAAGAATTTTATGGACTATATCAGAATCTACCACCCTAGTAGTCGAATTTACTTTGTGAATGATATGTTCATAATTTTGTTATCCCTTTAGAGACTCAATGGAATCCCTTTCTCTACATAGGGAACATACATTTGAGAGCCCTCATGTCTTGGATGTCCAATGAAGAAAACTATGATAGGGAGTTGAATAATTACAGGGATGAGGAAAGGACAAAACCCTTGCCTTTAAGAGCCGAGAGTAGCAAGCAAGATGAAGTTCTCAGGGATTGATTCACATTAACTTATGGAAAGAAGAATCCAGAAGTAAGGGATATGATCTTTGCTGATAGAGCTAAGGTTTATGCTGATTATGAGAATTTTTCCTACTTTGCTTTCTAGAGAGCTATGACTAGTGCTAGAAGTAGATGGGCCATATTGCCTGAATCTCTTAAAAAGTCAGAACCACATAGTCCCATCAACTTGTAGGCAGCACTTCATAGGGTTCCAAAATATTTAGAGTTAGGGAAATAGGCTAGACCAGAGTTATGGTGTCCCCTAACCATGTAGCCTTCAATGCTCCTTTGGCCTTTATATGACATTAATGCTGACAGACTCGACAAGCTACAGGAAGATCACAGAAGGGAAGTGTGGGAGAGAACAAGAGGATTTTACTATACCTTCAAGAGCAAAAGGAAAGGATGGACCAAGATTGGAGAGTTCAAGTCATTAACAAGGAAGTGCAATGCTTGAGGACAAGCATTAGTTTAGTAGGGGGCAGATGATGAGACCAAATATTGCCTTTATTTCATGATAGTTTTAAACACTTTGTTGATACTCTGTTTTATCTTTGTCAAAACATTTGTGAACCTATGCTTACCAAAACCTATGATAAACTTATGGGTAGATACCATGCCATGTTTTGCTAGCATTATATATATTATGTAGTATTTCATATAGTTATCAAAATGTGTGTTCTTATATTTGAATTTAATTTGATAAATATTTATTTGCAAACATGTCTCTACATAATAACTAACCTATTAGCAATGAAGTCTGAAAGATGATTGGAAGAATTCAAAGATGAGTGCCAACAACATTTAAGAAGAAGAGAATGCTAAGGAGTAGCCACAGTGGAGGAAAGTTGTAACGGTTCCAGAAGACATGACAATGAGTAAGGAGGAGCTATGAAGAATTGCCTTCTTTGCATTTATTCCATGATGGGCAGATGTTTGGACTTTATTATTCCCGCCTTAAGCTATTATTTCTTCTTCCCACCTTGAGTTGTTATTCTCCTTCTTTCTCTCCTATGGATTTAAAGCTAGGTCATTTACTTTTCTATTATGGAATAAGTGTTGATCTCTTATATATAGGAATTGACCCAAGTGTGTTGGTTTAGGCAGTTAGAAGAAAGAGTTTATGAGAATAGACAGTTAACTTTTACAGTTGTGTTTTTACAGTTTTGTGTTATGTAATGAATTTTTGAAATGTAATGAAATAGTTTTTGGCTTCTATTTTGTGTTAGTAGTTTAGTGAAGCTGACGAAGGGGGCCCACTTGGAAGGTGGATTAGAGTAGGATAGAATATATTTATTTCCAAGCATTCTTAGTATTGTAAGTTCCTTCCATTAGCATCTCACTTCGTGAATGTTCCTACAACATATGTGAAAATAGTTGTAGTGGATAAACTGAGTTGGAATATTTTTTAGCCTTTCATTGTATTTCCAGTATTCATAGAGTTAAGTGTGTTAGTTTCCTACAACAATAGTGTAAGTTCTTTTCCTTGCATTTTACTTTCTTGTAGCATAAGCTTAGTGACTCATTAAGAGACCTAGTGCACATACTGTGTCGACCATTTCAAGTATATGTCCCTGGGTTGACAAGATTAAATGCACCTCATAGTGGTAAAAATAGTCCTTAGTTTGAATGTATTATTCCTAAGCATGGCCCAGAGCATGACTATGATACACCTATTGTGAAGTGAATAGTCATATGTTTACCATTTAGTGTATTTTGAGCTCACTTGGGAGATGATGATAGTTTCCTGTGTCTGCCAAGCATTACAATATTTTTCAAGTTCAAAAGACAATGTCTACCGAGTTCACTCGAGCACCAAAGAGAAGTTCACAAAAGTTCAGTGTTAACCGAGCTCACTCAGTTAACAAAGGAAAGTTGGAATGTAACCAGTGTTAACTGAGCTCACTTAGTTACCAAAGGAAGTTTATGAAGTTTTAGTGTTAACCAAGTTCACTTAACACAAGAAAATCATTTCAGAGTTGGTGCCTACCAAGTTGGGCCGACTAACAAAGGATTTTCTTGTTTTGGCATATTGAGTTTAATGGATTTGTTTGTTGGTTTGAGCTGACTAAAGAGATGAAGACTTATTATTATAAGTTTTATTCAAGCTAACTTGAAAATATATATGATATAAGTATAAGGTCAAGTTGAGTATTGAATAAGAAAGAGAATGTGTGGAAGATAAGAAGATGCTTAGAGGAAGCGAATTAGAAGGATAAGCATAATACCCTTGTTGGTCTGCAAAGATTGATTTGATAAGGAAGGATCAAGTATTCAAGCCAAAATTGAGATCTAAAATCAGCAATACAATTGCATTAGCAATCAGGTCATATCTTTGTTAGTCTCTAACCATTGTAGCATTGAATCAAATCTCTTAATAGAGTTAGCCTAATAACTATTTGTAAATCCTCTAACAAGGTAGCATTTATAGATTGAAGTGTCTAAAGAATTCTAACAAGGTCACTCCTAACATGGTGATTAAATCCTCTATTAAGGTCACACCTAACAATTTTGTAACCTGTAATAGGGTTGGCTCCTAATAGGGCTCACTTCAGAAGAGTGAAAAATAGTAACTAGTTGCAATTGGTGGTTTTTCTCAAATTGGGTTTCCACGTTAAATCCTAGTGTCACTTGGTTTCATGCTATTTCTTTTATGTGTATGCATCTAAGTTAATTAAGGTTAACCACACTTAAAATCTTAAGTTCTACATATTCAATATTTATCGAGTTACAGTTGATATTACAATTCTTTACAAGTTACAACATACTGGTAGTGATAACCAAGTGGCTGTGTTAACCAAGTTACAATAGTAATACAGTTTAAGAAAAGTTTATTTTTTCATTTATATTGACATCTAAGGGATTTGGGACTTATTTTTGTAGTAATTGATTCACCCCTCTCCTCTCAGTTACTCCTCTTATATTTCCTATAGTTTGTAGATAACTTGATGAGTCTATAAAACGTTGATACTCTCTCTCTCTCTCTCTCTCTCTCTCTCTCTCTATCTCTCTCTCTCTCTCTCTCTCCCCCTCTTCTTAGTGTTGTTCTTTGTGTTTACTTCCATTGTATTTATTCATCAAGGTGGTTTGATAGTTAGGTGTGCCTCTGACCCTAATTACCTGAACTTCCTTGCATCATTCTCAATCCACTTCAATGTTAACTGGACTACATTCCTTGCCCTATGATTAATGTATTTGACTCAAGATTGTCAACTTCTACATTGAGAATAGGATGCTCAAATATATTATCCATATTATAGACAAGGTCCATAGTATCCTTTGATTTGTGCTACCAAGCCTTGACATGTATCTCCATAGCCAATGTTGCCTCTACCAGTTCCAAATTCAAATGGATATAATCTCTTATCCTTACATTGTAATCATCTGAATAGTTCATCCAATCATCTTCCAAATGTGGCATAAGGATATACTCTCTGCCATTTAGCTTGCTAAAGTGTTCAACTAGCTCAAAGATATATCACATGGAAGGGTATTTCTCCAATGGGTAATTGTCCTATTCATGTACATGTGTTCTAAGATCCTTGATACCATAAATTAAATATGCATCAATTAAGAGGGAAAATTATAGCAATATTTCTTCTTTATTTTTACTTGCTCATATGCTAACTCTGGCTGTCTCCCAACCTCCAACAAAACCAACTTGTCCGAGCAATAATGGGGTAATGTCTTAGGATAGGTAAGGTCTCTAAAACCCTTGAAACTCTTGATAATTGTAAAAATAAATAGACCATTAACATTTATGAATTTAGGGATTTTATTTGAGAGATTCTTGTTTAAAAACTATAGATATGTCATATGTGGCCAAAATAGTACACCCTCCTAAAATACCCTCCTTTAGAAGTTAGGGTAGTTATCTCTAGTAACTAATAGGTAGATAGTGTACAACATCATAAAGAACTTAGGATGATCCTTTACCATCGCTAATTGATCATACAGATTGTCATGTATGATAGTGGACCAATCTATCTGGTTCTTTTGAGTGCATATCTTCTCAACAAAATACACCATTCATGACTCTAGGAACCTATTATTTGGTCTTCTCATTACTCAGGAGAGTAACACAAATGCATATTGTAATACCCCAAAATTGGCTCATTGCCACGATCATCAATTCTAGTCTATTTTGGTTAATTCTAAAGTCCTATGTCACTAGGCAATTCTTATTCTGATATTCACTACTTGACTTAATTGTCAAATGCAAAAAACCTTAAATCTGCATTCATTATACTCTTTATTTAATTCCTAAAGTATTGACTCATATTAGTCACATTAAACCTACTGATTAAGATTTAATTTAATTTGAAGTATTTATACTTTAATTAAATTAAAGTATCACCTAAGGCTAATGTACTAAGGAATTAAATTTATTTAGTTTAATAATGCCCTCATTTTAATTAATTGAATGTAATTATTCAATTAAATGAAAAAACTAGGCATTTATGAGGTCATATCTCATTTTATTAAATTAAATATCTTTCCTAAATCCTATTTCTCAATTCAAAATGGAAATTCCCAACTAAATACTTCTTGAATTAGAAGTGACTTAAATCACTTACTCTCACACTAAAGTGAGTCTGAGTTAACTTTTTTGGCACTCAAAATCTGAGGCAGTTAACTGCATTTGAATCGGGAATCTTCCACTTTGACTGAATCTTTGCTTTAATCCTGATCATCAATTTGAGTTGATCTCAACCATTGATGGATTCTAGGAATTCTATTTAAGAGATTCCTAATTCCTCATTACAGAGGTTGAATTGGATTGATATCAAATCTCTATTGAATTGTGCACTCACTCACTCATTATTAGCATAAGCTTTCCATTTCTTAGATTTAAATATCATATAGTTTTAATATGTATACATGTAGTCTAATTTGTTTTACAGGTTATTAGATTAATTGCATCTTTCATATAGAGTAATTACATATCACATAGACTTAATTACATTTAAAACCCTTCATTCTAGAATGGTCTGGTTGCCTACATCTCAACTTTGAGAGCATAAACATGCAAAATCCTTCTAGATAGAAGGCAATAGGTCAGCTTGCTGGACCTCTTGGATGAACGATCCCAAGTTCATTCCAGGATGAATCTACATACAAGGACCATGTTGAAGTTTAGGTGAAACAACTGAGGCTACATTTTCACGTATACATTTCTAGCACCCCACGATGGGCACCAGAAATGTATGCATGAATTTGTGGAGCTTTGAACCTCACACACATTTCAACATGGTCCTTACCTACAGATTCATCCTTGAATGAACATGGGGTAATTCATCCAAGAGGTCTGATAGTGCGAACTGTTGCCTTCTATCTAGAAGGATGCTGCCTATTTATGCTCTCAGAGTTGAGATGCAGGCAACCAGACCATTCTAGAATGAAGGGTTTTGAATGCCATTATATGATTAAATTAATCTATATATTATGCAAGCATTAATCTAAGAAGTAATAAAGAAATTAAGCTACATGTATGCATTGTTTAATCTAAATGATACTAAGATATTAAGTAAAAGCACATATAAAGCTATGAAACTGGGTATTCAATCCGACATCAATTCAATAGCATGAAAATTCAACATCTGTAATGAGGAATTAAGAGCCTCTTAAATAGAATTCTTGGAATCCATCAACTATTCAGATCAACTCAGATCGACGGTTGAGATTAGACAAAAGATTCAGTTAAGATGGAAACTTCCTCGTGCAGGTGAACTTAACTATTTCAGATCTGAGTGTGATAAGTAGTTAACTGAACTTGTCATAAGTGTGAGAGCAAGTTAACTAGATTGATTCCAATTTCAAGAGGTAGTTCACTCAGAGTTTCCATTTTAGAACTGAAGAGAGGATTTTGAAGATATTATTTAATTTAATAAGTGAGACATGACCTCATAAATGCCTTTTCTATTTAATTGAATAATTGCATTCAATTAATTAAAATAAGCATAGTTATTAAATTAAATATTTTTAATTCCTTAGTATATTACCCTTACGAGATAATTTAATTTAATTAAAGTATAAATACTTTAAATTAAATTTAATCAATAGGTTTAATGTGACTAATATGAGTCAATACTTTAGGAACTAAATAGATAGTCTGGTTAATGCAGATTTAGGGTTTTTTGCATTTGACACTTAGGTCAAGTAGCAAATATTAGAGTAAGAATTGCCTAGTGACATATGACTTCAGAATTAGTCAAAATAGACCAAAGTTGGTGATGATGGCAATGAGCCAATTTTGGGGTATTATACATATATGATATCTCACACCATATATCCTCATGTCATGTCTACCTTTTTGATTTTGTTTTGAAATAGTGGTATGATTGAATACATTTCCATAATTAACTAATTGGCCTAGGAAACATGATCCTTGTACCATTTTGTGGTACTTTCATAAGAAATCTACAAGAAAGCATCCCCTATAAGAATATGGAAGACCCTCTCAATTTCATCCAGCCAAATATCAAGTACCATATTATCCATTGTGTTCCTCACCACCCTATTATCAAGGATATAGTGTATATCCAAGCCTATTCTCAACTCTGATGATTGCATAGCCATAGGATGAGAAGCCTCTAAAACTAGACCACACATCACCATGGTGGTGTATATTTTTGATCTATCATGGGGATTTTGAAACTCCCCAAGAAACTCATCCTTCTGAATGATGAAGATATCATCTTATTTCCTACACAAAAGATACCCATCAACACCAATTTATCATGCCAATAAGTAACACTAAGCTAACCCTCACAATGCTAAACAAACTTGACCAACTAACTAACATGCAATAAACTAGATTATCTAATTGGGCATCA
This sequence comes from Cupressus sempervirens, assembly GCA_028749045.1. Taxonomy (NCBI): domain Eukaryota; kingdom Viridiplantae; phylum Streptophyta; class Pinopsida; order Cupressales; family Cupressaceae; genus Cupressus; species Cupressus sempervirens. The sequence goes on along the minus strand of CM053788.1, from coordinate 347,364,824 downwards.
AGATTATTGAGGTTCATGAAGTATGAAACTTGGACCAACCTAAAAGTATGAACAACTTATAAACTTGGGTAGACCAAGAAGAATATCCTCAAAATTTGGAGCTCATGGTATTGTTGAATTCCTACAATGTTGAGATGCAAAAAGTATGAAATAATTTGGGACTTGGGGAAATAAAGAGCTTGAGGATGAAGTAGGGAAAATTATAAATTATATGATATAAACCAAATTGATGGAGCCTAAAACATAACAAATAACCAAAAGACCTAAAATAAAACATGTGGAAAGAGGAAAAGTCCAACTTGGTGAACTTTAGAAAAAGAATACAAGATGAAGAAATTTTGAACAAAAAAACCCTAAGGACTCAAGAATGCATGCCAACTAGAAACAAGTTTAGGTAGCAAAAAAGATAAAAACATCAAGGTCAATGGGTGAGACACTCACCACCAACCACAAGATGATCATGTGGGAAACAATGCACAAACTTGTAGGAAGCCAAGAAAATACAAAGAAAACCTAGTGCACACTAAAGATAGAATGCAAAAATGAGAGAAAAACATCCCTTCTATAGAAAAATTTAGCACTGATGTCAGTCACAACAGGAAAAACTTTAGAGATGTCAGTGTTTCAGAACCTACAAGTCTAAAATACCACAACTTTGATGAGAACCTCAATAAGGAATCTGAAATCATGAAGTCTTCAGACTTTTGGGGCACTGGTCCTCATATAATCAAATATGCCAGTGTCCATAAATACCTACAAATATGAAGGTTGAATCCCAAGTGGACTTAAACAATAAAAAGAAGAAAACAAAAAGGGAAGTGTTTGGTATTTTGGAGTTGTTGGTGCATGAAAATACTGACACATCCAAAACATTGAAAAAGGGACAGGACTTAAAATGATTAACACTTGAAATTAAGAAACTAAAATACTTATAACAAAAATCCAACAAGGCCCACCTATTTATGGAATCTTCTTGTTTACTGAGATTACTTGAGAGAGACTATTCAATGAAATACTAAAAAGATGGAGTGAGAGTAAAAATGAAGAAAAGAAGAAGGAGAAGAAGAAGAAGACCCCATTTGTGAAGTCACAAATGAGGTGTGTGTTTTGATACCACAACAAATAGCCCTGATAAAAGTAATAAATAAAAAAAGCATTTCTTTATCAACAAGCACCCTAAAATCATGTCACATAATATAAAAAACATAAGTTCCACAAGAGGCCACAAATTATCTTAGAAAACAATTCAAATATTTAGTTTTCACTTTCAATGTGTGCACAATGTCTTAATTCCTTTCAAATTTTAGGTGCTAAAAACCACAAGTAAACAACAACCAAGGCCAATCTTTTCCAACTAGTAGGAGATCTAACAGCCCCTAAGAACCAATTTCTACCACTCTTGATGTGAGAATCCATTCAGAGAGCTCTTTAATGAGTAGACTTTCTAGCTTTCCTTTTTTGTCAATTAAATCTATAACTTCATAGAGCTTTCATGTTTCCAATTGATTGCCCTTTGAGATAATTTGTATTAACATGTCAATGATTAGACTATGTTTCCCTCTGTGACCCTTTCTTTCTTTTCTTTCATCGTAATATTCTTTTTTTCTCTTTTGACATGCTCGAGTATCACTTAGACTAAGCTACTAAAGAATTTAAATTTTTCTTGATTCTTTCAATTTATTTGACTGTCATCATTTGTGTAACTTCTTTTGAATTTTGGGAAAATCACATGCCAAGAAACAACTTAGAGGGGGCCTAAAAATTGTTAGAACTACAATTGGAACAATTTTGTATTTTCATTGATGTCAAATCTATTGATGAGACATGTTGCTATCTAATCTAAATGTCATATCTATTTGATTGATGAAGAGGATTCAAGAAGTTTCACATAAAAAAAGTACCCAAAGGAAAGGTTGAGTTATGAAAAGAAAGTTACAATGGACATTTGATTAGTTAGACTTTGAGTAATTGATTCACCCTCCTCTCAATTATTCTAAAAATTCTAACAATCGGCACCAGATAATTAGTGCTTATAAGAGAAGTTTGAAGGTACTTAAAGCTAAAGGTCATGACTCATAAAAGGGAGGTACTAAATCTAAACAAGGAGAACTTTCCTACATGGAAAATGCTGATGAGGCTACACATAGCTAGCATTAGTGATGCTGAAATAAAAAATGTCGACAATGAATATGTGAAAGTAACTATTGTTCCTTTGACTGCTCAACAATTGAAAGAAAAGCAAGAAAACAATCATGCAATGTTGGAGATTTCTTAAGCCCTAAGATATGTTGAGTTTGATGACATAAAAGAATGTGATAGTGAAAAAAAAATGTGGGACAAACTAAAGACCATATATGGAGGAGATGACAATGTCTTGAGAGCCAGATTAGAGAGCCTAAGAGGTAAATTTGATTAAATGAGAATGATAGAAGGTGAGAACATAGTGTATACTATACAAAAATCAAGGAAGTTGTCAATGCTATTAGAGGTGAAAACAAAACAATTGAATATGAAATAGTGATAAGAAAAGTATTGAGGACTCTACTTCCTGTATATGCCATTAGAGTTTATGAAATACAAGAGCTAAGATGTACTCTAGGTAACACTTTTAATTTAGAATTTGTAATTGGTAAACTTACTACTTTTGAGATGTCTAATTTTGATAACTATACACCTGCTACTATTGAATCTTCTCTTAAATCACAACTGGTTCTTAGCAAAAGAAAAGACAAACATGTAAAGAGTGACAGTGACACTTTTGATGATGAGCTTGATGAACTTGAAGCACTTGTTGCAAAAATATTTGGAAGACGTAGAGGTAAATGCAAAGGTAAATTACCTATAATTTTTTTTTCAAGCAACAAGGTTGGTCATATAGCTACAATATGCCTTGATAGAGAAGATGAGGATTATAGAAAGGAAAGGAAGGACAAAGGAAGAAGATATGACCAAGACTACAAGAAGAACAAGGATTAAAAAGGTAAGAAATGTTGTTATATTACTGAAGAAGAAACTGAAACTGAATCTAGAAGTAATGATGATGAAGTTGTCTATGTTGCTATGAAATAAGATTTTGATGAAGATGAGAAAACTGTTTTAATTTCATATGTGAACAAAAGTGACAGATGGATAATTAATTGTGGATGCTCTAATTATATGACTAGTGATAGAAATAAATTTGAGGATATTGGACCATACAAAGGTGGATGTTAAATTTGATAATGATATTCCATGTGTTGTGAAAGGTAAAGGTATAATTCAATTAACTAACAAAATCAAGTGTGCCAATGTTTATTGGGTGGAAGGACTTAACTATAATTTGTTGAGTGTTTCACAATTAAAAAATTAGGATACAAAGTTACATTCCATCACAAAAAGGCCAAGATATTTGATGCTGATGGAAAGTTGATAAGAAGTGGTGGTCAGACAAAAGGTAACTTGTTCTATCTAGATTTATCTAATGAGACATGTTTTTTTGCACAACAAGAAGATGTTTGGTTATGGAACAAAAGGTTATGTCATGTGAATTTTGACAATTTGGTAAAACATTAGTAAGATGAAGAAAGTGAGAGGGTTTCCTAAACTAAAGAAGTCTGACAATGCTATGTGTAAACAATGTCAATTGGGAAAAATGACAGAGTCTAGTTTCAAGAGCAAAACATACACATCTAGTGATATTTTGGAATTGGTTCATACTAACCTTTGTAGATCTATTGATGTTCAAAGCTATTCTGGAGATAAATATTTTATTCTATTTGTTGATGACTATTCTAGGATAATGACTGTGATGTTTCTTAAAGCTAAATCTAATGCTTTCATTTATTTAAGTGGTATTTGGCTAGAGTTGAAAAATCAATAGGGAAGAGTCTCAAGTGTTTGAGATCTGACATAGGTGGTGAATTCATTTTCAATGAGTTCAACATATTCTGTAATGATAGAGGAATTATGAGATAAATGTTAGTACCAACGACCCCTCCTCAAAATGGAATAGCTAAAAGGAGAAACATATCAATAATGGACTATGTAAGAACATTGATAAGGGAGAAGAATGTATCACATACGTATTGGAAAGAAGCTATCAGTACTGCTATTTATACCTTTAATAGAGTACAAGTCAAGAAAGGTACAAATGCTATACCTTTTGAACTATGGTATGGATATGCTCCTAATGTGAAATATTCAAAATATTTAGAAGCAAATGTTATATATTCAAAGATAATAGGAATATAAAACTTAATGCAAAGAGTGATGAAGGTATATTCCTAGGATATTCTAGCAAGAGTAAAGCTTACAAGTGTTTAAACACTAACACTAAAAAAGTCTTGGAAAGTGCAAATGTGAAAGTTGATGAATTTGTAGAAAGAAATGATGTTGAATGTAAGGAAGAACCTAAAGATTACACTACATTCATCTATGTGGATGATGGTGCTCTCATCATTCATATTGAACAAGCAAACAAAGCTACAACTTCACAATAGACAAGAAATGATGAAGTACAACAATAGGTTGCCGAGCAACAAATAGTGGGTGTCAAGAAATAGGTAGAAGTTGCCAAGTCACAAACATGCAATGTTGACCATCAAATAGACAATGGTGAGCATGCAAAATCAGAACCAAAACCTGAACAAGAAAGAGAAAATGAGCTTGAGATTATTTTTCAAGATGAACCTATTGAAGAAAAAATAAGGAGACCACCTATGCTAGCCAAATATGTAAGAAGACATCATAAACCTAAAAAAATAATTAGAGATACAGAATCTAGTGTTATGACAAGAAAGAGACTTAGAGATGATACATGCTTGCTTTGTGAGTTTGAGCTAAAATCAGTGAAACATGCTATAGAAAATGAAGATAGAATCTAGGAAATGAATGAAGAAATTGAATGAATTGAGAAGAATAACACTTGGACCCTAGTACCTAGACCAAAAAAAAATAAATTAATTGGAACAAAATGGGTTTTCAGGAACAAGCTGAATGAAAATGGTCAAGTTAAAAGGAACAATGAAAGATTAGTATGCAAAGGATATGCTCAAGAGGAAGGAGTTGACTATGGAAATTTTTTTCTCTTGTGGCAAGAGTGGAAGGATTCAGAACTCTGCTTGCATATTCAGCCTATAAGAATTTTAAGGTATATCATATGGATGCCAAATTCATATTTCTGAATGGTATTCTTGAGGAATAAGTGTACATAGAAGAACTTGAAGGATTTGTGGACTTAGACAAGAAGAATATGGTATGTAAACTGAACAAATCTCTATATGAATTAAAACAGGCTCCAAGAGCATGGTATGAAAGACTAGATAATTATTTAGAGAAGATTGGTTTTGAAAGGACAAATGATAACAATAATATGTACTTAAAGAATGGTACTAGAAGAACAATGAAGTACTGCTATCTAAATTTTTTGTTGATGACATTATATTTGAAGGAAAAGAAGCATTATGCAAATCATTTGCTGATGAAATGAAAAAGGAATTTGAGATGTAAATTTTTGGTGAAATCAATTTTGTTGTTGGTTTGCAAGTACATCAAATGAAGTTTGGTATGTTCATTTACTCAGTCCAAATATATCAAGGAGATACTAAAAACTTTTGGAATGGAAGAATCAAGACCAGTAAGCACATCTATGTCTAAAAAACACAAGTTATTTAAAAATGATGAATCTGTTGATGTAAACCAAATACTATACAAATCAATGATTGGAAAATTGCAATATGTTGATCACAATAGACTTGATATTGCATTAGTTTTTGGGATAGTTTCTAGATTTTTAGAAAACCCTAAGAAGAATCATATGATCACAGTGAAAAGGATATTGAGATATTTGAAAGGTACAAAATAGATTGTATTACAAGAGAAGTGATAGATTTGAACTAAATGTATTTACTGACTCTGATTGGGCAAGAAATATTGATGATAGAAAAAGCACTAGTGGAGGTGAATTCTTTCTAGGAAAGAGATTGGTGTCATTGACAAGAAAGAAATATAATTATATTTCCCAATCAACAACTAAGGTTGAGTATGTGGCAGTTGTAGTGAACTGTTCAAACATTATGTGAATCAAACAATTGTTGAAAAGAATGAAGGAAAAAAATTATAAATCCTGTGATTATCTATTGTGATAACAGAAGTGCTATTAACATATCAAAGAATCTACTGGTGCACACTAAAAAAGAAGCACATTGCTATCAAGTATCACTAATTGAGAGAACTAGTTCAAGACAAAGAAGTGAAGTTAGAATATATGGACACCAGAGAACAAATTGTTGACATGTTCACTCAAGCCTTAACTAAAGATGCTCATGAATATCTTAGAATTAAACTAGGGGTGATTCCCATAAGCAAAGCAACTTAAATGGTGCATTGCATCAAATGTGCTAATTATAAAACCATACACATTGACACAAATAATTCTACTTTAGGAGGTGCCTAAGGTAGTCAAGTAAAGGAGATGAAGGAGATCAATCATAGATGGATGATAAAATTTAGCCAGACATGCAAATGTCTGCATAATCAAGATGTATGAAGTATTAAGATAGTGTCTTTGGCATTATTATCAAAGAGGGAGAGATGTTATATAAGAAGGATGAGATTTGAATATGAAGAATTGTTGGGATTAAAGATAGTGTAACTGAGAGGGGGCGGGGGGGGGGGTTGAATCAGTTACTAACAAAAATTAATCCACAAATCCCTTAGATGTCTTAATGATCTAGTTACTGCTTATACTCAGTAAACAAATGCTGAAACTTGGTAGATTAAACTATTACTTTCTTTTCAAGCATTCATGCATGTAACTGAAAATAAAGTGAACACAAGAGACACTAGATTTAACGTGGAAACCCAATATGGGAAAAAAAACCAAGTAACCAGTCACCAATTTTTCACTCTTCTAAAGTGAGCCCTATTAGGAGCCAACCCTATTAAAGGTTACAATATACACTGTTAGGTGTGACCCTGTTAGGAGTGGCCTTGCTAGAGGTCTTTAGAACAATTCAACTGAACTATCATCTTTTTAGAGGATTTACAAAATGGCTATTAAACCAACTCTGTTAAGAGATTTGAAATCACTGCTACAATGGTTGGAAAGCAACAATGAATTGACCTGAACAAGATGCAACTAAATTTGCTGGTTATAGGTCTCTATTCAACATCATTAGATCCTCCTTGATCAAATATGACTCTGCTACTCCTCAATGATCTTTGATCATCCTTCAAATTCACTTCCACAGTAATCAGTCTTCATATCACATTAACTTCTCATACCTCTCACATTATTCTTCTTTGAATTTGTAACTTGACCTCTTACTTATACCATTTAGATTGTCAAGTCAGCCCATTTACATGTTACACTTACCAATAAACCATTCATCAGTCAGCTACAGATATTACTCTTAAACAAATAAACGTTATTTCATAAGACAATGAAATCCTTTACTGGCCGACCCTGCTTGGTAAATACTGCTTCTAGGAATTTCTAGAGTTAACCTTCTTAACTCGGTTAACATTACAATATTTTTGAAATCCTTTGGCTGTCGAGTTTGCTCGGTAAGAACTGAATCCCTTGGTAAGAACTGCTTCTTCCAAATTACCTTTGATGACCGAGTGAACTCGGTAAGAACTAAATCCATCACATTTTCTTCAATTATCGAGTGAGCTCGATAATAACTAAATTTCTTTGATTACTTGGAAAGCTCGATAAACATTGTCTTTTGCCTTGCTAACCTTTTGAGCTTGGTAGACACTATCTTTTGCCTCACTGACCTTCTGAGCTCGGTAGACACTATCCTTTGCTTCACTGACCTTCTAAGCTTGGTAGACATTATCCTTTGCCTTGCTGACCTTCTAAGCTCGGTAGAAATTATCCTTTGCCTTGTTGACCTTCTGAGCTTGGTAGACACTATCTAATGACTGATATGACATTTGTGTGACATCAAAGACAACGCACAATTGAACAATTGTATCCAACAAGAATGATACTAGAGGATGTCTACAATCAAGAACTTGGAGGTAGTTTCTAACATTGTATGGATGAGATTCATAGTGAAACTAAGGATAATGGTCACTCATGATAGTGAAATATTTTGGATTGCATTATAAAAAAGAGGAAGATTGTATTTTCAAATATTTAAAGGGTTTACATCAATGCCAAAGAGGGAGATTGTTGGAACTACAATTGGAATTTTTTTTACATTGTCATTGATGTCAAATATACTGATGATACATGTTTCTATTTGATCTAAATGTCATATCTATTTGATTGATGAAGAAGATTTGCAAAATTTCTCATAAAAAAAGCACCTAGAGGAAAGGTTGAGTTACAAAAAGGAAGTTACAATGTGTTGGTAAATAGATTTGTTCTTCTTTGATTATGACTCTTGAATGCCCAAATTAGGAACAATATTTGGTTACAAACAGTTGAAAAGCTGTTTTATGAATAGATTGGCTTTTCTCTGAATTGATAGGTACAACTCCCTATGGTAGATTTGCAATGAATTTTGTCTTGTTTCTAAAACTAAATAGGGGTATGTTCTTAACTAGAGAATAGAAGAGGTAAACTAAGTCAGACCTAAAGAGAATCCAACTTAGGCAAAAAGGATTTCTAAAGAATTGATTAAGTTTATGAACCCACACATCTTATGAACTCATAAAGCTTAATAGTATGTTTAATAATACTTGAACTTATTTAATTTTAATCTACACTACAAATAGCTAAATAGGAAAAATGTTTTTAAAGAACTCTCTTTGAACATGCAATGCCACTACTTATCACATTCTATTCATTGCTTTGAAATAGAGAAGCAAAACTTTGTTCTTCCTTTACTTCAATTAGATAAAAGAGAAACCGTAAAACTATAACAAATTTTAATGGAACAAAAAATAATTGATACAAAAATACCATTAATTGTCTCTCCAACATCAATTATTTTACACCAAAAATTTTCCAACCTTTTATTAATCTTTCAATCTCATAAACATACGATTTTGAGATGACCGTTACAATGGAAGTCCAATTGGTTCATCTTCTCAAAAATGACAAATGGCAAGGTCCCAATATGTCATATTAAAATAATTACATAAGAAAGAAAAAAAGGGGGGGGGGGGGGGGGGGGGAATGTAAATCAGTTTGACTTCTTCCCTTTTTCTGCCTTCACCCTATAGGCCTTAGTGGCAACTATGATTGGGATGAGTTCCTCATGCTTAGGCACATGTATGTTAGTGTATCTCAAGAGCCATTTGGAATTTTCTCTGGCCAACTCTTTTACGACATTTAATTGATTTTATACTCCTCTGTGGCCACATGTATGCATCTATTGAGTGTCTAGAGTTTAGCAACTCTATTTTGACTATTGGAAGATACACCAAACAAACTATCTAGGAATTTGGAGAAGTTTTCCTTCATGATGTTTATCTCGATGAGTGCTTTTCCTTGGCCACTAGTTTGTGCATCTGTATATAGCCCATTCATGAGTTTGAATCCTCTATCTTGGGTCTTCTTCACTTTATCCTTTATTTCTTTAAGCCCTTTCTCTATTGACAAGATCATTTCTGTCTTGAACTACATGCTCTGAAGCCACTCAAATAGAGGTTCATCCCCCTTTGGCAAGATTTTTGTTTCAACAGCTTCTTTTACCTTCATCTGAATGATCATCTTTAGAAGGGAGACATAATTATCGCACTTCATCCTTTCTCTAACAAGAGTATTGCTATTTGATAAGATGTTATCTTTATCCATTTCCAACCTTAGGATAACATTACCAATTTATTCTATAATAACGGCTCCTTCTGATTTTTGCTTCTCAATCCATTCCTTACTAATTTGGCCAAAATGCCTATCTTCCTGAAGTTGAGAGATGAGGGCTTGAACCTCATTAGTAGTAGGATTTTTGGTTACTAATACTCTAGAGATAGCTGCTAATGGAGTAACCAACTATCTGATGAACCTATTCAATTCTTTTATCTGAGCCTTCATTCTAGTCTTTGAAAACTTCAAACTTTCTAATTGTCCCTCAATCACCTCATTGGTTGAATTCCACAAGCCAACTTTGGTGTCATGCCTAGCCTCTCCAAGGTCTACCGAGTGTAGAGTAAAATCATTAGCAGTCATGTCTTCAATCCTTCCTCCTTTGTTGGGCTTGGCTATCTCCATTGTCAAGTGCCTTGTTTCTGGATCTTGCCCAATTATAGATAAGGTTTTCTTCTTCTTTACCTTGGTCAATGCAAATCTAGAATGAACTGCAAGGGATACAATGTCTTTGGAGGAAGTGCTTTCATCTTTCCTTTTCCTCTTTCTTTCGAGAGTATCCTCCAACCAGGAATCAGTACCTATCACTTTGGAGGCTTTCCCAAGTGATTTTATACTAAACATCTTCTTCTTAGCTGGAGTGATTGTCACAATAGCCGAAGAGAAGGGATTCTTTAGATCTTGAGAGATAAGCTTAGAAGAGCTCTGAACTTTATCTACTTCTTGAGTTTTCTTTGTTGCCTCATTAGAGTTAGTAGATTCATTACTATTTCTCTTTCCATCTCCCAAATCCACTATCTGTATTGTAGAGCCACTTGGTTGTATAAGTGTAGCACTTGCTAGTAGAATGAGGCTATGACGAGGAGAGGGAACTAGAGTAGCATGGGGAGAAGGAATTGGAGAAACATGAGGAGATGAAACTAGTGTGACACGGGGGGATGGAACTAGTGTGACATGGGGGGATGAAACTGGGGTGGTAGCACTATCCTTTGGCTCTTCTGTCTTCTTTTCTTTAGCACCAACTTGGGTTCCAATGATTGGGAGAGAGCCATCATGACAAGTCTTGGCTATGGGAATATTCTTGTTTGGAGGTTGATCACCTCCTCCCAAAGGTTGGGCTGGTCCTTAAGTAGTAGCTATTATTATGTCTAGCATAGCACTCTAGGAGGAAGAAGGTGTTGCAGTTGCTAGAGAGGCTTGAGTGGCTGCACCTTTACTTTGGCTCCTCTTGGCCATCCATTCAACCTATTTCCTAGTTCTCTTGATGATCCTAGCCATCATAATATCTAAATCCTCCTCAGCATCTTCATAAGGCTCTGAACTGATAGGAATCCACTTTAACTTAGTTAAATATTTATTACTATACATATTTTGTCCATCATCCTCCAATCCTTCTACATTGAAGTTTATACCATATGTTTTAATTTGCTCCACTATGAGCCTGGTGAAAGCATGATCTTTACTTTCAAGTTTTTGTTTATAGTCTATCCAATAGTCTTCAATAGTGGTAATGTGTTTGATCACACTTCCAATCTGCAACACAACCTTCACATATCCATTCAGGTCAAACATAGGTCTCACGACCTCATATGCCTCCAATTTGTATTTCATCTAAACATCTTGAGCATATTCTTTGCATTGGAGCAAGACTCACAACTATAAGCTCCAACTCTCATAGGGAACTCATACCCTTTCTTCTTCAAGCTGTCGCTTAACACATTCACCTACACCACCTACCACACGATCTCTATCAACATGATCATGTCATTTGGGTACCTGCGTAACTTCAAGGGGAATCCATCGAAAGCTACAAGACACAAATATGAGGGATGAGAACTAGATAAAATAGTTTCTAAACTAACTAATAGCCACCATTTCCTTTGAGCTGAACCTCCTTTCAGGCATCCTTGGAGTTCCCTATAAATTCTCATTGTAAATGTGTCATTAACCTTGACATATTTTGCATAACTATTCTATAATTGAAGACATGGATATAATTCATAACATTTCACATCATCAGGAAAGTTTTCTATTCTTGGAAGGCCTAGCCACAACTATAGAGATGCTAGCATATAAATCAGAAAAGAAGACATATAAAAGGTGTTTTAAAACTTCACGGTGCTAAGAGCTCTAGACAAATGCTCACTTACCTCATGGGCCCAATCAATATACTATGTATCTAAACAAATAATTTGTACTAGAAAGAAATATTTTTCAACAAAATTGAGAGCCTCTACCTCACCTTTCAATATGTGCATGAGAACCAGAATATCTATAATCTTAGGCTTGAGATCAGTACCAAATAGAGTTTTGGGAACCTTACTCTTGGCGTCCCATGGATTTTGAAACTAGGATCACATGATTTCTTTCCTCCACACCATCTTCTTCAAGGAGAACTTAGAAACTACTCCTCCTATTGTCAATTCTAAAATGTTCTCCTGTTCTGGGACTCAGAGGCAATTCGCCATAGTTTACATATCAATGGAGATTAGAACTGTCTGATCAGGTAGCAAAATTTGTTTGGTATCCTAATTTTAGTGAGTTATGCATTCATAAATCAATTTTGGAGCTTGGACTACCACTAGGAAACCAACTACCTCCACTAGTCCACTTCCTCGAAGCTTCTCAGTTATAGGATGAATCAGCTCTGACCTCAACCTCCTTTGGAAATCTTGCATATCATAAAAGCAAAGTGAGGTATCTGTGAAGTTCTATAATGTGGACTTAATCCCATTTAGCCCATCAAATCTTGCAAATTTGGTTGACATTCTATTTGAAAAAGCAGTAAATTGAAACTCTGAATTTGGATGAGGCACAGAGGATCAAATTCATAATCATAGGAAATTTGAAAACATTGTGCAATTTAACAGCATAACATTTCAAGAAAAAGTGGTAGTTTGAAAAATTGTTATGTTTCCCTCTATATAGAAATACTAATTCATCTATTAATCTTTAGGATCCATGCCACACAAACAAATTAAAGGATAAATTTGTTGAATTAATAAATGTAGGAGCCTCTAACAGAAATTTTAGTGCCTTTTCACTATTTTTGTTTTCCCAACAGTAATTTTCCTTCCTTTCATATTTATCTTTCCATTTTCCATTTAGTTTTCGAGAATTAAGAATAGAGTACTCCGTAAGGAAATATCTGCCTAGCCGGATTCTGCCCAGTATACCTTTCCAAGAGTGGTCAGATTGTTTTGATTAATATCTTAAGATGCCTCATGTGTAATTCATGAGCCTAATCTACTTAAAAATTTGATTCCTTTATGAATGCGAAAAATCACCTTCATGGGTGAAAAACCCACTGAGGAGAAGACAATTTTTGTTTTTCTGCCTAGGCTTTATTTTACACTTTATCTTTTGATTTAACATTTATTCTAGGTTTAGAAAATCTCGAAAGGAATAAAAAAGTCAAAGGGGGCCCACTTCCTTGTCTCTTTTCTTCCAAAATTTCCTTTGGCAGAAAGTGAACTTCATGGGTCAAAAGCTCGCCAAGGAGAAGTCATTTTTTCATTTTTCTGCTAAGGATGATTCTAAGCATCATGATGAATTCCAAATGTTTCCCAAGGTAGAAAACTATAATAAAAATGTGAATTCTCTATAAATCAACTCATTATCCTCTTACCTCAATGCATAAGCCTCATTTGTTAATCTTTTTGGGAAATCACCTTCATGGCTTGAAAAATCGTCGAGGAGAAGGTGATTCTCAACTTTCTGTAAACTTCATTCTTTCATAGGAAAAATATGATAAGCCACGAACAAGTTCAGCTTTGTGAATAGCTTTGCGAATTGCAAGAATCTCCATCAAATTAGGTACTAAGATACCCATAGACTTACGACATCAAGGAAGACCCACCCAGCCAAAAAAAACGTGGGAGAAGGGAAAGATGGAAAATCCATTGAAGAATCTTTTCACCTAAAGGGAAAAACTAGACCCAGACATACCTAGAGCAAACTAAGATACAAAATCTCCACTTATGCAAAATAGATATAAGGTGAAAAGTGGGGCAACAACTAGCTCTGATTGGGGACTTGGGTAGAGCATACCCAAGTGAGGAACTCAGAATCTTTGGTTTCACAAAAATAAAAGGCAACAACACAACAAAACACAAATAGGAAAGCAAAGGGTAAGGGGAAGAAAATTGACTAGGAAAATACAAAAAGGAACTAAATGTAGCTATAATAAAATAAATGTGTTACTTGTTCTCAATTTGAAATTTGATAAAGCTTCAGATCCTAACCATTATAGGTTAGAGGTAGCACTTTTCCATCTTGATAAGACAATTTGAAAGAATAATCTCAAAGGCTTGATCAATTATGAACAAACCTTTCCACAAAGTGTCAAACTTTTTATGCATACCTTTTGGAGCACTTCGCTTATCCTAGAGTAGCACACTGTCTCCTACAATGAATTTCTGTGGTCTTGCCTTCTTATCAAACAGATATTTAACTCGCATCTGGTGTTGTGTGATGTGATCCATGATTTCTTCTCTTTCCTCTTCAAGCTTGCTCAAGTACAAAATTCTCTTCTCTAAACCATCTTTATAAATATCATCTTTAATCACTATTTGGAGTTTGCTTGTGGCTAATTCCAAAGGTAATGGGAGATTTACCTCAACTTCATATACTAATTCAAAAGGAGATATGCCAATTGCTCTCTTAGGTGTTACTCTATCTACCCATAGTGCCTCATGAATTTTCTTGTGCCAATTCTTTTGATTATTTGACACCAATTTCTTGACAATATTTATCAAATTCTTGTTACTAGACTCAACCTGACCATTTCCTTGTGGGAAATAATTAGACGAATAACTAACTATGATTCCATACTCAAAGCAAAAATTGGTAATCTCGATTGAAGAGAAATAGGTCGTGTTATCCATCACTAATTTGATGGGGACACCAAACCTGACCAATATGTTCTCCTTAATGAATTCATATACTACTTCAGAAGTAGTTTTCTTGGTTACTTTGGCTTCCACCTACTTAGTGAAGTAATCAATTGAAGTTATCACATATTGGTGACCAACACTAGATGTTGGACTAATCAAACCAATAAAATCAAGACCCCATTGTTGAAAAGGTCCCTCGATGATGACCGATCTTAATGATAGAGAAGCTAATTGAGGGCGTCTAGTGAACATCTTACATTTTTCACATCTTGCTACCCAAGCATAAGCATCTTTGAACATTTTAGGCCAGTAATAGCACTGTCTCAATATTTTGAAAGACATGATTGAGGATGAAAAATGCCCTCCACAGGCTTCATCATGAAATATTTTCAACAACTTTTCTTGCTTTTGTTTGTCCACACATATGAGGAAAGTGCCATCTATGGCTTTTTAAAACAATTTTCCATTCCAAATTATATACTTGGTTGCTTTCAATTTGGGGTCTCTCCTTTATCTCACAGTTAGACCCTCTAGACATTCTCCATATGTTAGCAGATAAGTAATATTCTCGAACTGTGAATCATGAAGACCTACAACCAAAACTAACTGCTTCTCTCTTGATTCTTCTGATTCTTTAGAGATCTTGTTCTCTACAGTAACCTTGCACAAGGCATTTCCTCTTACCAGTTTGGTAGGTTTAATTTCTATATCATACTCTTGTGTCTTTGCTATCCATGCTCCTCTAATATTATAACCCACATCCTGTTGTGTTAACACACTTTTCATTGCTACATCCAGGATGTAAATGACATAATGTGAATGCAAGATATAAAATCAATTTTTTTTTAGTGCTTTGACTACTACAAAAGATTTTTTCTCAATTTGAAAGTATTTCAAAGCTATTAGAGCTTGCATCCCTTCATCATTATCTTGCATAAGTATGGCCGATAAAGTGTGTTTAGAAGCGTAACAATATATGATGAAATCTCACTTGTAATTCAGATGACATAAAACTAGAGCATTATCAATAACATATTTTATATCCTAAAAGGCCTATTTTATAGCCTCATTCCATTTGAAACTTGAATTTCCTTTCATCATGTCCATAATATGCTTAGTGGTTTTTGCAAAATCTGGTACAAACCTTCTGAGGAAATTTACCTGCCTGAAGAATGATTTAACTCCTGTTTTATTTGATGGCAAGCCTAATCTTCGAATGGCTTCAACTCATTTAGGATTGATTCTAATACCTTCCTGAGAAATGATATGACCAAGGAGCTTTCCCTCTGTTACACAAAAAACAAATTTTTTTGGATTGAGTGAGATTCCATGTTCCTGACATCTTTGCAAGACTTTCTTCAAATCCTCTATGTGATCCTTCCTCTTTTTCAAAAACACAGTGAGGTCGTCCAAATATATAACTATAATCTAGTCCTTTAGATCAAAAAACATTTTTCTCATACACCTTTGGAATGTGGCATTAGCATTGATGAGCCCAAAAGGTACTCTGTGACATGCAAACATACCCCAAGGAGTAGTGAATGCTGTTTTATGCTGGTCCTTCTCTTCTACCTCAACTTGATTGTAACCCAAGAACCCATCGAGCATGGACATCATTTTGAATCCAACCACTATCTATAATAAGTAATCCATATTAGGGAGAGAAAAATTATCCTTCAGAGATGCTTGGTTCAAATTATGGAAATCAACATAGATCCTTATTTCTCCTTTCTTCTTTCTAAACGACACTATATTAGCTACCCAGGTGGTGTGATGAATTGGATAGATGATTCTTGCTTTCAACATTTTATCTACTTCTCAAAATATGGCATCAACTACATTAGGATTATAATTCCTTTGTTTCTACTAGAAAGGAACCACATTAGATTTGAGGGGAATCTGATGTTTTACCTTCCTACCTTGATAGCTTTTCAAATCTTTGTAACTCCAGGGAAAAACATCTTGATATTCTATGAAGAGTTTTTTTGCAGCTTCTTTCTCTTTAGGTGAGCAACATTTCCCAATATTGACAATTTTGGGACTATGAACATCCCCAATATTTATCCCTTTGTATTCAACAGTGGTAGGTCCCTTTTTTTTGCTCTCTTTTGCTTAATGTAGGTTTCATGTCTATTAAACAATTTTTCCAAAGACACCAAGTATAGGGGAATAATATTACCTTGCAGTTGAACTTCATCATGTTGGCTCCATTTATTCTCAACATTAGAGCTTTTATGATTGTCATCATTGAGTTCATGTTCAAAAATGGATTTGTCATTTTCTAAAAAAAATTGCAAGCTCTTGTCATCTTTGAAGACTTTCCAAGATTCTAAATTATCTAGAATAGAGGCTCGATACACAATCTCAATCTGATATTTCTTGTCTTTGAATTCTAGGTGGGGTAGTAGCAGAGAGGCAGAAACTGCTAGGGAATTTGCTTTGGTGTTCATTTCCCTTGGCACTACTTTGATAGAAAATACATGTAGGCCTTCTATTTCATCCCAAACTCTGTTTTGATAATTCTTCAACTTGTGATTCTTGATAGAATATTGCCCTTTAGTTTGACTCACAATGAGTTTCATGTAACCCTGAGCTTTCATAATCTTTATTCCTCTTTCTTTTGTTGTTATTATCCCTAGTAACAAGGCTTCATACTTTGAAGTGTTATTTGTGTTCCCAAAATCCAATTTGAAAGCCATGGGCTTAGGTTCTCCTTCATGGGAAATTAACACTACACCTACGCTAGATCCTGAGGAAGAACAACTTCCATCAAACTCTAGTGTCCATATAACCGTTAAATCTTTTTCCACATTAAGAATTCCTTCACTTAGATTTTCATTTCTTTGTTCATCCAAAGCCTCTTTAGTGAATAACATATAATTGCCAAATTCCAGCTATTGATAAAGGATTTGAGCTTTAGGATCATCTGATTTTAAGAGTGTAAATTTTGCCTTTTCTTCAGGTTCTAATTTGACTTTCTTATTCTCGATAGGTATGACTACCTAGGACCAATCTAATTTTATTTCTCCTCCTAAGTCTCAAAAAAAAACTCCTGCTTAAGAGAAGTCCATAACTCGTAGGAATATCTGCTACTAGAATGGTCAATAAGAGTTTCTTTTTTGGATGTGAAGCCAAGGCTACCTAAGCAGCTTTAATTTGCCTAAGTAAAGGAACTTGTTTGGCATCCATAGAATAACATCTTCCATGTACCTTAGTGAGGTTGAGACCGAGGGCCTTAGCCACAGAATAGGGCATGACATTGTCTGATGCACTTGAATCTATTATGCAATTACTTAGTTTGCACCTAATGAAATACAATGAGATATAAAAATGGGTTAGGTTTTTTCCTAGGGGAAGTTGCTAAAATAGTAAAATCCTCTTGATTAAACAAGCTAGATGTCAAGGTTTCATCTTCTTTTTCCATAGTCACATTGTGATTCAAATCTGAAGCATTTCCTTTACATCGATCTACTAGTCTTTTTAACTTAGAAGGGTGAGACTTCAAATAATCTATAGAGGAAATTTGAATTTTTGATTCTTCACAGAATTGAATGAAATCAAAAGGTATTTTGTCCTTACCCATTTATGAAGTGGATATTCCTTGATTAGTATGAACATTATGTGCCAAAGGACTAAGATCATTCTTTTGAGTATGACTGGAGGATTGATTCTTTTGCCTTTGACCTCGAGTCAATACTGCGTAAGAAGTTCCATCAATATTTGCATAGCATTCACCTTTTGATTCAAAATCTGGCTCATATTCTAAAAATAAATTTCTAGAGTCGCCATTTGAGTACAAATTTGATTTTGGACCAGGGGTTACAATATTCAACTTGTTGGTGGATAATAACTGTATCATACGGGTAGTTTCTAGACAACTCTCACTATCATGATCTATTTTCAAATGAAAGACACAAATATTTCCTTTCTTTGGTGTTGCTTCAATTTGCAACCTGGGTTGTGAGCCTATGAGTTGTAGATATTTTCCATCATTGTTCCTTCCTGGAAAATTTTAATAATTCTACTAATAGGAATTATTGAATCTAGGTAATTATCTTTTTACTGCTATTAATTCATTTGACAATTTCTAAATCATTTCATTAGATGATGTGGTATTACAGGAACTTCCTTTAGTTTGAAGTTCTCACTTCCATTTTCTCATAGAAATCAAATCATCTTTAAATTTAATTGTTGTCTTTTGTGCATTTGCTAAATCCATGGGATGTGCTCTTCTCAATTCATAATTGACATTTGGGGGCATCGCACTGATAAAGAAGGTTTTCAAATTACTAGTTGTAGGTTTGTTAGTAGTTGGAATTCTGCTAATAATCTTATTGAACTTAGCAATGAAATCTCTCATGCTCATGGTGGGTTTCTTTTTAATAGAAGTCAACTATGTTAACAAGGCATGATCATCTTTTGCAGTCTTAACCTTGTCTCAAAGGCCATTCTCATTGTATCCCAATTAGTGATTGAGCCATCATCTAGATGATAGAACCAGTCTGCTACACTTTCTGTCAAGGTTTCCACAAGTGATCTTACAACAACATCCTCATATCCAACTCCTAAGATATGAGTAGCTACAAAGAAGGCTTTAATGTGTTCATCTGTAGTAACCTTTTCGTCTCCTAAAATTTTTGGGAAATTCTTCCTTGAACTAGCCTTGAGTGGATGGTAAGTTGTTAGTGCTAATGGTCCTATTAATACAACCCATGGAGCAACCATGATTGTTTTGGTAGTGTATGGAGGGAAATTAACAACTAAGGGATCAGTAATTCTGTGTAGGGCCAATACTTGATAGGTAGAGTGTGAAGTACTAGTGTCTTCATTCCTAATAGGGGAAGGTGGTCTACTTCAACTTTTCTTTTCAGCTTTCCACTTTGGAATGTCTAAAATGGGAAAACCAAGTTCTATGAGTTTGTCAAAAATAGGGTCTTGCCCACCTTGTTCCTTGATACTTCTAAGGAACCTTGTTTGTTCTAGGGTGCTAAGTTAATTTTTTCTTTGAGTTTCTTATCTCAACTATCTTTATGCTCTTTGGACGTCCCTCCTTTGAACAAATCTTTCTAAATCTTCAGCTCTTCTTTCTTCTTCTTCCAATACTTGGTTAGCATTCCTATAATGTTCAATGTTCCTCTTATGTCTCCAAACAAATGTATTAAGGGATGAGATTATGTCTTCTTGATCATCTTGAAAACCAAGGTTAGGTTGGAGCACTACAAAAATGTTTTCATGAGGTAGTACCATATTTCCTCATGACATAGGCTTTTTACACAAGCAACTATTCATCTCCCTAGTAGAGTCACCAAAAATCTGTTGGTAAATAGATTTGTTCTTCTTTAAATATGACTCTTGAATGCCCAAATTAGGAACAATATCTGGTTACAAATAGTTGAAAAGCCATTTTATGAGTAGACTGGCTTTTCTCTAAATTGATAGGTACAACTCCCTATGGTAAATTTGCAATGAATTTTGTTTTGTTTCTAAAACTAAATAGGGGTATGTTCTTAACCCAAGAATAGAAGAGGTAAACCAAGCTGGACCTAAAGAGAATCCAACTTAGGAAAGAAAGATTTCTGAAGAATTGATTAAATTTATGAACCCACACATCTTATGAACTCACAAAGCTTAATATTATGTTTAATAATACTTGAGCTTAGTTAATTTTGATCTACACTATAGTTAGCTAAATAGGAAAAATGTTTTTAAAGATCTCTCTTTGAACATGTAGTGACACTACTTATCACATTTTATTCGATGCTTTGAAATAGAGAAGCAAAACTTTGTTCTTCCTTTACTTCAATCAGACAAAAGAGAAACCGTAAAACTATAACTAATAGAAATAGAACAGAAAATAATTGATACAACAATACCATTAATTGTCTCTCCAACATCAAGTATTTCACACCAATTTTTTTTGACCTTTTATTAGTCTTTCAATCTCATACACATATGATTTTTAGATGACCATTACAATGGAAGTCCAATCGGTTCATCTTCTCAAAAAAGACAAATGGCAAGGCACCAATTTTTCATATTACAATAATTACATAAGAAAGCAAAAAAAGGGGGGAAAAATGTAAATCACTTTGACTTCTTCCCTTTTTCTGCCTTCACTGTATAGGCCTTAGCGACAACTATGATTGGGATGAGTTCCTCATGCTTAGGTACGTGTATGTTGGTGTATCTCAAGAGCCATTTGGAATGTTCTTTGGCCAAATCCTTTACAACATTCAATTGATTTGGTAGCTCCTCCGTGGCCATGTGTATGCATCCACTGAGTGTCTAGAGTTTAGCAACTCTATTTAAACTATTGGAAGATACACCAAACAAACTATCTAGGAATTTGGAGCCTTCATGACATTTATCCTAATGAGTGCTTTTCCTTGGCCACTAGTCTATGAATCTATATGTAGCCCCTTCATGAGTTTGAATCCTCTATCTTGGGTCTTCTTCACTTTATCCTCTATTTCTTTAAGCCCTTTCTCTATCAACAAGATCATTTCTATCTTGAACTATATACTCTGAAGCCACTCGAATAGAGGTTCATCTCCCTTTGGAAATATTTTTGATTTAATAGCTTTTTTGCCTTCATCTAAATGATCATCTTCAAAAGGGAGACACAATTTTCACACTTCATCCTTTCTCTAGCCAGAGTATTGCTATTTGATAAGATGTTATCCTTCTCCATTTCCAACCTTAGGATAACATTACCAATTTTTTCTATGATTTGAGCTTCTCAATCTATTCCTTACCAATCTGGCCAAAATACCTATCTTCTTGAAGTTGAGAGATGAGGGCCTGAACCTTAGCAATAGTGGGATTTTTGGTTACTAATACTCTACAGATAGCTTCTAATGGAGTAACCAATTGTTTGATGAACTTGTTCAATTCTTCTATCTCAGTCTTCATTTTGGTCTTTGACAACTTTAGACTTTCTAATTGTCCCTCAATCACCTCATTGGTGGAATTCCACAAGCCAAATTTGGTGTCATGCCTAGCCTCTCCAAGGTCTACCAAGTGAAGATTAAAATCATCAGCAATCATGTCTTCAATCCTTCCTCCTTTATTGGGTTTGGCTATCTCCATTGTTAGGTGCCCTATTTTTGGACCTTTCCCAAGTATAGACAAGGTTTTATGCTTCTTTACCTTGGTCAATGTAGATCCAGAATGAACTACAAGGGATACAATGTCTTTGGAGGAAGTGCTTTCATCTTTCCTTTTCCTCTTTCTTTTGAGAGTATCCTCTAACTAGGAATAAATACCTATCACTTTGGAGTCTATCCCAAGTGATTCTATACTAAACATATTCTTCTTAGCTGGAGTGATTGTCATAGCAGTTGAAGAGAAGGGATTCTTCAGATCTTGGGAGATGAGTTTAGAAGAGCTCTAGCCTTTATCTACTTCTAGATTTTTCTTCATTGCCTCATCAGACTTATTAGATTCATTACTACTTCTCTTTCCATCTCCCAAATCTACTATCTATATTGTAGAGACACTTGGTTGTAGAAGTGTAGCACTTGCTTGTAGAATAGGGATATGATGAGGAGAGGGAACTGGAGTAGCATGGGGAGAAGGAACTGGAGAAACATGAGCAGATGGAATTGGTGTGACATGGGGGGATGGAATTAGTATGACACAGGGGGATGGAACTTGGGTGGTAGCACTATCCTTTGGCTCTTCTATCTTCTTTTCTTTAGCACCATCTTTGGTTTGAATGACTGGGAGGGAGCCATCATAACAAGTCTTGGCTATGGGAATATTCTTGTCTAGAGGTTGATCACATCCTCCCAAAGGTTTGGTTGGTCCTTGAGTAGTAGCTATTGTTACACCCAGCATAGCACTCTAGGAGGAAGAAGGTGTTGTAGCTACTGGAGAGGCTTGAGTGGCTGCACCTTTACTCTGGCTCCTCTTGGTCATCCATTCAACCCATTTCCCAATTCTCTTGATGATCTTGGCCATCATAATATCAAAATTCTCCTCAGAATCTTCATAAGTCTCTGAACTAATAGGAATCCCCCTTAACTTAGTTAAATATGTATCACTATACATGTTTTTTCCATCGTCCTCCAATCCTTCTACATTGAAGTTGATAGCATATTTTTTAATTTGCTCCACTTTGAGCCTAGCCAAAGCACAATCTCTGCTTTCAAGTTTATCTTTACAGTCTACCCAATAGTCTTTAACAGTGGTAATGTGTGTGATCACACTTCCAATCTACAACACATCCCTCAAATATCTATTCCGGTCAAACATAGGTCTCACAACCTCATATGCCTCCAATTTGTATTTCATCTCAAACACCTTGAGCATATTCTTTACATTAGAGTAGGACTTGCAACTATAAGCTCCAACTCTCATAGGGAATTCATACCCTTTCTTCTTCAAGCTTCCACTTAACACGTTCACCTGCACCTACCTCATTATCTCTATCAACATGATCATGTCATTTGGGTACCTGGGTAGCTTTAAGGGGAATTTGTTGAAAGCTACAATACGTAGATATAAGAAGGATGAGAACTGGATAAAATAGTTCCTAAACTAACTAGTAGCCACCATTGCCTCCAGGCTGAACCTCCTCTCTGGGCATCCTTGGAGTTCCCTGTAAATTCTCATTGTAAACATGTCATTAACATTGACATATTTTGCATAACTATTCTATAATTTAAGACATGGATATAATTCATAACATTTCACATCATCAGGAAAATTTTCAATTCTTGAAAGACCTAGCAAAAACCATAGAGATGCTAGCATATAAATCAGAAAGGAAGACATATAAAAGATGTTGTAAAAATTCACGATGCTAAGAGCTCTAGATAGATGCTCACTTACCTCATGGGCCCAATCAATATAATTTGTATCTAAACAAATAATTTTTACTAGAAAGAAATATTGTTCAACAAAATTGAGAGCCTCTATGTCACCTTTCAATCTGTCCAGGAGAACTAGAATGTCTACAATTTCAATCTTGAGATCGATACCAAATAGAGTTTTGGGAACCTTACTCTTGGCACCTCATGGATTTTGAAACTAGGATCACATGATTTCTTCCTCCACACCATTTTCTTCAAGGAGAACTCAAAGACTGCTCCTCCTATTACCAATCATGAAAATTCCTCTTGTTCTAGGACTTGGAGGCAATTCACCACAGTTTGCCTATCAATGGAGATTATAACTATTTGATTAGGTAGCAAATTTTTTTTGGTATCTAGATTGTAGTGGTTTATTCATTCATCAATCAATTCTAGAGCTTGGACTACCACCGAGAAACCAACTTCCTCCACTAGTCCACTTCCTCGAAGCTTCTCAGTTATAGGATGAATTGGCTTTGACCTCAACCTCCTTAGGAAATCTTGCATATCATACAATCGAAGTGAGGTATCTGTAAAGTTCTGCAATGTGGACTTAATCCCACTTAGCCCATCAAATCTTGCAAATTTGGTTGCCATTCTATTTGAAAAAGGAGTAAATTAAAACTTTGAATTTGGATGCGGCACAAAAGATCAAATTTGCAAGCACAGGAAATTTGAAAACGTTGCTCAATTTAACAGCATAACAGTTCAAGAAAAAGTGGTAGTTTGAAAAACTGTTATGTTTCCTTCTATATAGAAATCTTAATTCATCCATTAATCTTTAGGATCTGTGCCACATGAATGAATTAAAGGATAAATTTGTTGAATCAGTAAATGCGAGAGCCTCTAATAGACATTTTGATGTCTTTTCACTATTTCTATTGGCCCAATGATAACTTTCCTTCCTTTCATATTTACCTTTCCATTTTCCATTCAGTTTCAGAGAATTAAGAATATAGTACTCTGTAAGGAAATATCTACCTAGCCAGATTCTGCCCAGTATACCTTTCCAAGAGTGGTCAGACTGTTTCCATTAATATCTTAAGATACCTTGTGTGTAATTCATGAGCCCAATCTACTTAAAAAGTTGATTCCTTTATGAATATGGAAAATTTCCCTCATGGGTCAAAAGCCCACTGAGGAGAAGACGATTTTCATTTTTTTGCCCAGGCTTTATTTTACACTTTACCTTTTGAGTTAACATTTCTTCTAGTTTCACAAAATCTCAAAAAGACTATGAAAGTCAAAGGGGGCCCACTTCCTTGTCTCTTTTCTTCACAATTTAACTTTGGTAGAAAATGAACTTCATGGGTCGAAAGCCCGTTGAGGAGAAATCATTTTTTATTTTTCCACTAAGGATGATTCCGAGCATCATGATGAATTTCAAATGTTTCCCAAGGTAAAAAATTGTAATGAAAATGTGAATTCTCAATAAAGAAACTCATTATCCTCTTACCTCAATGCGTAAATCTCCTTTGTTAATCTTTTTGGGAAATAACCTTAATGGGTTGAAAACCCACTGAGGAGAAGGCGATTCTCAACTTTCTGCAAACTTCATTCTTTCATAGGAAAAATATGATAATCCACAAACAAGTTCAGCTTTGTGAATGGCTTTACAAATTGCAAGAATCTCCATTGAATTAGGTACTAAGCTACTAATAGACTTATGACATCAAGGAAGACCCACCTGGCCAAAAAAATGTGGGAGAAGGGAAAGGTGGAAAATTTGATGAAGACTCTTTTCACCTAAAGGGAAAAACTAGACCCAGACATACCTAGACCAAACTAAGACACAAAATCTCCACTTTTGCAAAATAGATATAAGGTGGAAAGTGGGCAACACAATGGACATTTGATTAGTTAAACTTTGACAAGGTAAAGTGATTGTTTATATCATGTTGATGTTCAAGTCTTTACAGTACAAAGTCAAGACATATCACTTTTGTAAAGATTGATTGACCAAATAGAGTAAAAGATCAAAGAACTTTGAAGTTCATGTCGAGTAATGCTAGTGTCAATTGAGCCATAGTAAGTTCTGAGTAAATTCAACATTGATTGAGCATTAGCATTGATAGAGAAAAACTAGCTGTTGCTAAGCAAAAAGTTCTACAACAATCGAGCAATTCAGTGATGACCAAGTGTCAGAACTTAGTAATGTCTGAGTGACAATATTTTGAATGTGTATGAGGAATCACAATTTTCAACAGACACAATTGATTTCTTGGGATATGGAAAACATGTTGAAGATAAGATTGATGAGGTGGACCATTTAATTAAAGAAGATGATTAGGTATCATATCTAATGAACAAATTTGATAAGAAGTTTCTAGAAAAGAAGGAAGATGAACATATACAATGAATCTATTGGATCAGATCATGAACCCTAAGATCTATAGTGATTAGTAAAATGGAAAAGGACCATAATTATCTATTTAAGGAGGTAAAAAGATGAAATTTAAGGATGAGGGGAGAAGTGAAGTGAGTAAGCGAATGAAGAAGGTGATATAAGCATGAAGTGTGGGACACAAAGAGATAGAGAAATGAATCTGTGCACATTTCTAGTAAGAGGGAAAAATTTGCTAAAGTTTATAAGTGAATCTAAGTAGAAGGATTAAGTTTTTTGTGAAGAGAAGGGTGAATTCTTGAAGGGTTACCAAGAAGAGATAGAGGTGACAAGTAAGGCTTATCACAAAATCAACACATGAACTAAATAGAGATCTGAAAATGCAAAGTGAATTGTAATCATATAGATCAAACCCTACTACTTTCTTTCTAATCATTGTAAAAAATTTGTATTGAAATTTTTAAATCAAATCTTGACCTAACATACATTGAAGGACTTAACAGTGTATGTAAATCCTTTAGAAAGATGACATTCTAATGGAATGATCTAAAGTCTTGTGACAAGGCCACCCCTAACAGGGTGATTAAATCCTCTAACCAGGTCACATTTTACAATGTTTATTGTAACCTTTAAAATGGTTGGCTCCTAACAGGGCTCACTATAGAAACAACATAGAGGGGGTCTAGAAACCACCATCATGCTTACTAATTATCTTGGGAAAATCTTGATCACTACATACCTAGATCAGAAAACCTTTATATCACACTTAAATGTGTAATGTGACAAGAATGATCAAATTGGGGCTAGAGCTTAATAACCAAAGACCGACAGTTTCTTCCATGGTGCCTGTCCAAAGTTTCTTTCAAGATAGAACCTTTAAGATATTTGAATAATAAATGCCTCTTCCTCAAATATGAACCAATTTAGATGGACCACATATTAGGAATGACCTTGATAAAATATACTGACTCCTTGACTCAAGGACTCAAAAGAAAACTCCAAAAAGGAGCAAAATTAAAAACTCAAAGATAATTTTTTTGTGTGTTAACTCTCAAGCTTCAAAATAATGTTTAAGGAATTTACCATTGGTGGGAAATGGGACCAACTCTCACTCTAAATAATATAGCCTAGAAGTATTTTCTCCCAAAATCTTTGTAATTTGATAAGGGCCAGTCTACAAGCATTGAAACTTGGTATGCCTATCTAGTTTTTCTTTCTCTTTGTCCCACATGAGGACTAGGTTAGAGATCCTAAAACTTGTGAAAGTATCTCTTTGTTAAACTAATGCTCGGAAATAGCCTAATTTTTAGCCATATGTTCTAGTGCAACAATTATTCTCTCATAAAGTTCCAAAAGATTCATCAACCTAACCTAGACACTATCTTCATTTTTAAAATACCCTCTCATGAATTTCAAGATAGGGATTTTTTTGATTCATAGGGAATACATGTTCTTAACCATATAACATCAAGTTGGGGACATACCTAAGGCATTCTTAACCCCAAGAATATCAATCTATAGTGCATATTTCAACAGTGTGTACTAATCTTTTAGATTTTTATCAAGTAAACATTTTACCACTATGATTAGGTTTTTGTTAGTAGACTAATCAACTCCATTTCCTTGTAGATAGTGATTAGAAGAGAATTTGACAATTACCTAATTGTTTAATGCTCATTGTGTAAGAATTAAAAATGCAAAAGAGGTTCCGTTATCACATACCAAAAAAAGGGCATCCCAACCTCATTGCAATGTATTCTTCCACAAAACCAGTGACAACTTGCATGATGCAATTGTAAAATGTTTTATACTCAGTCCATTATGTGCAATAATTTGTGGTTTTAATAATTTACCTATGTCATAGGCCCAATAAATTTAAGACCCCACTTTGTAAAGGGATGCAACTCATACACTAGATGTAATAATATTGCTAGATTTTGTTCTCTATTTGTACTTGCCCAAAACACATAGAAGAGTGGACTTACTCTTGTGTATCTCTAATTTTTTTTGGCTATTAGTTTCTTAATCTCAATATCGGATGTGTCATAGCTTCGAACGATCCATTCTTGGTATCATACATATCATGAAATATTTCTAGCACATCATTTTCCTCATTGTGGTTCAAATTTTTTAAAGATATAACCTCAGTTATTTTTTATAAATGTCCATATTTCAACATGTATGATCCACATTTCATTTTTAGTGTCCTATATTGAGATTTGTCCATTCCTTTGAGACATCTATTTTGAAAGAAGTAGTAGATTATATCTTGATACTAAACATATGAAATAACTCCTTCCTTAAGGTAGATGAATGAAATCAACCCCTACTATTTGTTAGTATAAAAAATCATCTTGGTTAGACCTTACCCTTAGATAATTTTCATGGGTTGAATTCACAAATTAAACTTATAATATTGCCATCCATTTGCCTTTTCTTTCATCTAGCTCATTCTGAATCAAAAGTGACTTAATCGCAAGGTCAAGCACAATTATGTATAATTTACTCTTTAAGATGTAATTTTATAATTTATTGATAGCCTTTACCAAGGCAAAGGACTGATTATCCAAGTTTGAATAGTTTAACTCAACATTCTACAAGGGACAACTCATAAAAGCTATAGGCCTCTCTTCTTCACCATCCTTCTTTTGTGTAAGTATGCTTGCATAAGAATGCTCTAAAGCAAATTAATAAACCTTGAATGGTCGTTGGTAATCTAGAATCACTAATACTAGCATAGTAGAAATTATAATTTTGATATCCTTGAATGAATTTTTCACTTCTAGTATCCATTCAATTTTGATATTCTTCTCAATAATGTCATTTAGTGGGTATACTATCTTTGCAAAGCCACTAATAAATATACAAACGAAGTTAACCTTTCTAGAGAGAGACTTTAAGTCTTTTATTCTATTAGGTGATAGTAATTTTAGAATAGATTCTACATTTTTTGGATTAGTAAAGATGTCACTTTAGATATTGTAAGTCCAAGGAGTTTCCCTTTAGTGATCTCGAATGAACACTTTTTGGGGTTAAGGGAAATTTTGTACTTTTGACACCTATCAATCACTTGCTTCAAAATAAAAATATGATTAATTTTTTTTTTGGGAATACTATAAGATTGTCCATGTAAGTCAGTATGTACTTATTTACCAATCCTTTGAATGCTTTGTCCATAGCTCGCTGAAATGTGGCCCCAACACTGATCAATCTGAAAGGCATGCATTTATATGAAAATGTCCTCTTTCGAGACCATCTCCTAGTTGTAGCCAAAATAACCATCTAAGAATGAAATCATCTTACACCCATTCATGATTTGTAGTACCTCACCTAGTGAGGACAAAGGATAATTACCCTCTTGTGAAGACTGATTCAAGTTTCTGAAATCAATACAAAGTTTGATCTCTCCACTTTTATTATGCACTAGAACCAAATGTGCAATCCATGTAGAATTTTTGATCGGGAAGATGATTTTTGTATCGAGTATTTTTTTTTACTACCTTCATGATCAATAGTTTAATGTTGGGTTAATTGGTCTTTGTCACTTACAAAATGGCTTTGCATCTAATTTAAGGGGTATATTATGCATAATTATGTTTAGATCATACATTTTGAGATATTCATAGCTCTATTCTATGACAGTGTTATATTCAACCATCAAATATAACATTTCACTACAAACTTTCCCAATCTTTACCATTTTTGGGTCTTCTTGTATACCCAAATTATACGAATTGTAATCATCGTTTCCCTCCTCAATGGGAAGTCTCATTTGTTGTGCAAACTCATCATCAAATTTTCATTCTAGTTTGACCATACCCTTAAGAATGGTATTCATTTTCATATTTACAATGCCATCTTTATCCTCAACTTCATCTTTCTATTCTTCTTCCTCTAGCTGATCATCTATCATATGTCCTTCAAACATACTACTACTTATGAAAAATTCCATAAGATGTCGATCATCTTAAAATACTTGGAAGTTTGTTATGTTGTCAAGAATAGAGGGAGCTATAACTAATTCCATAGAGAACCTCTTCAACTTAGTTCTCTCCATCGATTGTAATGTACTTGACATTGTCAACAACCAAATTCTTTCTTTTGGGGATGGAACTTATGTTGAAAGCATAAAAATCATCTAACAAATCCTAGACTCTCTTTCTATAAATTAGTAACCTCTTATCATTACATGAATATGTCCCTTTGATCTATCTAATTAATACCTTCAAATCACCCTTAACCACAAGTACTTTCACATTTGTCTCTAAGGCCATAACAAGACCTCACATAAGAGCTTCACATTTTGCAATTTTATTAGTGCATGAAAATTATAACTGATAGGAAACATAATATGACTTACCTTGAGGGTGTTATCCCCAAATGACAATTTTTTCATTGTATGCAAAAGAGTCATACCAGTGTTATGTCTTCATTGATGTCAAGCCTATTAGCCCCAATTGATTATATAACTGAAGATGCTGTGAATGTATCTAAAAGAGTCATATCAATCGTTATGTTGTCATTAATGTAATGTCTTAGTTGGATAGACATTATGATAATTTAGTAGAGTGAAAAATCATTTGATTGATGAAGAGGATTTGAAGAAAGTATGATGGTGACAAAGCTGATAAGTATGATATTCAATGGGCACTTGAGTGAGTTGGATAGTGATAATGTAATGTTGGTTTTATTGTTTTACAATCATTTAATATTGTAATGTAATGAGCTATGAAAGATACACCAAATGATAAGGTGAAAGAAGGAAGAAAATGTTCATCAAGTGACTACAATGGTCATCCAATAGTTGGCAAAGAAAATTTAAAGTTTAGTGTTAACCGAGTGATGTATTACTTGAGTGAAATGTTATGTTTGCTGAGTAACAAGAAGAAGAACAAGTTTGTAAAAATGGAATATGAAGATGACTTTTGGTGAAAATAAAGAATGCCTAAGAAGTTCAAAGGCACTAGTCAAAGTTTGTTACAAGATCTACGACTAGAAAAGTACAATGAAGATTTGATGATGGAGATGAAGAATAATAAGGATGAGCACAAAGTTCTATGAAAGTTCTATTTTCTAAGTGACTAAATGAAATGAATTTGAGATCGATGATTATAGTTAAGAAACAAAATTTGGAAGAATTTGGAAGCATAGAGACTACTATTTAAGGAGAAGTTGGAACAATTTTTTGGCTACTGATGTTGCTGACTAAGTTATTAGAGAAAGTAGATCAAAGTGTGAAGTTGTTGAAGCTGAAAGAAGCAAGGAGAACCAAGTAGAGAGAAGAAAAAATAAAAGTTAAGGGAAAAGTGGAAGAGTGAAGGAGTGAATTAGCTAGTAAGAGATCAAAGGAAAGAGATCATAAAGAGACCAAGCAAAACAAAGATCTATAAATAATGTTGCTAAACCTTACAGATCATTTGAACTATTACTTTCTTACCATTGTAGCAGAAAAATCTCTTAATCGAGTAGACCTAACAATTTTGTGAAACAGTAAATGGTAATATTAATTAGTGGTGTTTATAAGTCCTTTAGAAAAGACCACTTTTTAGCTAGGATCAAGGAGTGATAAGGTCTAGATGATATTTTAATGTAAATCCTCTAAACACGTCACACTAGCAATATGTATGTAAACCTTTAACAAGGTTGTCTCCTATAAGAGATCACTTAAAATGAGTGGAAAGTTTTAGGTTTCTGGTCCCAGGTGTTTTTTCCCTTTATAGGGTTTCCACGTTAAAAATCTTGGTGTAAAATGTGTGAATTTTGTTATTTTGTAAGTTGATTTTCATGGTATTTACTTTTTACTGCAACTTGGTAACAACTAGGTAACAATAAAGCTAATTAGTGATAGTCAGCAAAGTAATAAGTAATGGCTTAATAGTTTGGAGTAAAATGATTATGAGAGTTAATTATGAAGTTGAATGAGATAATAAAGTAATTATTTTTGATGTTCATAAAGTTTATTTTGGTACTGAGTGTTTGAAGGGACTATAGGATAACTGGACATAAATGATTCACCCTCCCTCTCAGTTATCTAACAAAACCTTAGTTGGTTAGAAATTATGCTAATTCAATAGAGTAGCATATCATTAGATTGATGAAGAGGATTTGAAGAAAGTATGACAATGTTAAAGTTGATAAATATTGGTATCCAATGAGTACTTCGATGAATTAAACTATGATAGTATAATGTTAGTTTGATTATTTTTTAATCATGATATATTGTGATTCAATTCATAATTGGTGATTTAGTAAAATGACCAAAGTATTAATTGAATGATTATAGTTTTTCCATTGTGATAAGGTCTAGATGATCTTTGGTTAAAATCCTCTAACTAGATCACACTAAAGTTGTTCACGTAAACCTTTAACAAGATTGGCTCCTAAAAGAGCTCACTTTAGAAGAGTGAATTTTTTTGGTTGCCAGTTCCTAGGTGTTTTTCCCTTTACAAGGTTTCCATGTTAAATATTTGTGTCAAAATGTGTGAATTCTTATTTATGTGTAGAAAAGTTCATTTTCATGTTATTTCCTTAATGCTGCAACTCTATATAAGCTAAGTTGATAAATTGATATTCGGTAAAGTAAAGAACAATGAGATAACAATGTGAACTAAGGATTTTATAAGTTTGATATGAGATGCTAAATATGGTTACCAAGTTATTTTGTGAAAAATTATGAAGTTTGAATTAGGATTGAATTGTTTTAAAGGAACGTAGGATAACTGGTGATAACTAATTCGCCCCCACTCCCCCTCTCAATTATCTCACAACTGGTATTAGAGATAATTGCTTGAAGGAAAAGTTTGAAGGAACTTAAGATAAATATCCAAATATGTATAAGAGAGAGGTATTGAAGCTAAACAAGGAGAACTTTTCATCATGGAAAAATAGAATGAGGCCACATGTATCTAGTATTGGAGATAATACTCTATATTGGCTAAAGAATGCATATGTTTCTCCAACCATTCCTATGACTATGGAAGAGATAGAATATAAGAAAGAACATAACAGTCTAATGATTGAGATTGCATTTTCCCTGAATGATGTCGAGTTTGGTGATATCAATAATTGCACTAATGTAAAAGAAATTTGGGACAAGTTGATACTCGTACATGGTGGAGATGAGAATGTGCTAAGAGATAGAGTAGAAAATAAGAGGAAACTATGATGACATGAGAATGAAGGAAGGTGAAAATGTTGCACTTTATGTGAACCAAATCAAGGAAGTTGTAAGTGAAATCAAAGCTACTAGAGGAGTTATAAATGATACAGAAGTTGTAAGTAAGGTTCTTAGAACTCTTTGACCTATCTATGATATAAAAGTTTCTACAATCTAGGAAGTTAAAGTTATGCTTCGTAATATTCATACTCTTGATGTTTTAGTTGATCATTTGATTGCATTTGAATTAAGAAATTTTGATAATAGTACACCTACACTTGGGAATGCTTTCAAGAATTCACTAACAATTGGTAACTCAAAGAAAGAGAAAACTAGTCAAGATGAAAGTGAGTCAAAATTATAAGATGACATGGATGACATTAAAACATTTCTTGCAAGGAGTTTACTGAGAGGTAAAGGTAAATTCAAAGGTGAATTACATCTAATATGTTTCAAATGTAATGAAGTTGGTCACTTTGATAAAAAAATTTCCTAACAAGTACAAAGATGACAAGAAATACATAAATGATAAGAAGAATCATAAGTATAGAAAGAACATAGACTACAAGGACAAAGGAAAGAAATCATGCTACATTGCTGAGGAAGATCACACCAAGTTAGATATTGAAGATGAGAAAGATGGAGTGGAAGAGGTGTATGTTGCTATTAAAGAAGACCCTAATGATGAAATGTATGAGGATGATAAAGCTCTTATTTCACATATTAGTAAGAATGATAAATGGATCATTGATAGTAGATGCTTACATCATAGGACTAGAGATCTAGTAAGTTTGACAAATTTGAGGAATGTGATGGAAAAAATGTTAAATTAGGGAATGATATTCCATGTCTAGTAAAAGGTAAAGGTTAATTGATGTTGAATGATAATATCAAATGTGATTGTAATGCATATTGGGTGCAAGGACTAAGATACAATCTATTGAGTGTTGCTTAGTTGAATAATACAGGTCAAAAGCTAGAATTTTAGAATAGAAAGGTCAAAATCTATGATGATAATGGAAATCTGATTGGCACTAGAGAACAAACTAAAGGTAATCAATTTCATCTTGATCCTATAGTTGATACATGTTCATTTTCCAAGGTTGAATATGTATGGTTGTGACACAAAATGTTATGTCATGCAAAATTTGAGAATATGGTGAAGGTTAATAGAAAGAGAAAAGTTAGAGGCTTATCAAATTTGCATAAACATGAGAATGTTATGTGCACAAAATGTCAACTCAGTAAGATGACAAAGTCAAGTTTATAAAGTAAGACACATACTTATAATGACATTAAGGAATTAGTGCATGCTGATTTTTGTGGACCAATGAGAGTAGAAATTTGCGATGGGGACAAATATTTCATATTGTTTATTGATGACTATTCTAGGACAATGACAGTCATATTCATAAAGTTGAAGGCACATACTTTTGATATCTACAAATGGTATAAAGAAATAGTTGAAAAAGGAATTGGTAAATAATTTAAATGTTTAAAATCTGATAGAGGTGGTGAGTTTATGTCTACTTTATTAGCTTTTGTGCTGAGAATGGTATTAAAAGATAGTTTAGAACATCGAGGACACCATAATAGAATAGGATTATTAAAAGAAGGAACAAATCAATTGTTGATTATGTAAGAACACTATTAATTGAAAAAGGAATTGCTCAATTTTTTTAAAGAGAAAATTTGATTATTTTAGTTTACACTCTCAATCGAGTTCAACTATAAAAAGGAATAAAAAAGACACCGTATAAGCTCTGATATGGTCATACACCTAATGTGAGTTATTTCAAGATATTTGGAAGTAGACACTAAATTTATAAAGATGAAAGGAATGGTAAATTTGATTCTAAAGGAGATGAAGGTATTTTCCTCGGTTATTCTTCTAAGAGAAAGACCTACAAATATTTGAACAAGGCTAATAACACAATGATTGAGAGTGCAAATGTAAAAATTGATGAGTTTGCATATAAGAACAATGGTGAAAGCAAAAAGGAACCAAATGATAACAAAAAGTTTGTTTATGTCTATGAAGATGTTCTTGCCACAATGACCAAACAATAGTAGAGATCGCCGAGCGTCAGCCTGTAGTACCTGAGTTATAGACAAAACAACTCAAGTAGGATGTTGAACCCCAACTAAGTAAAAATAATGCTAGTAATCAAAGAATTGATCTTGTTCTAGCAAAATATGTGAGAAGGAACCATTCACCTCAACAAATCATTGGAGATAAAAGTGCTAGAGTCATGACAATAAATATTTATCATATTAAGAAGAACAATACGTGGACACTAGTATTGAGACCAATTAATAAGAATGTGATTAGAACAAAGTGGATTTTCAAAAATAAACTGAATAAAAATGGTGAAGTCATGAAAAATAATGCCTTATTAGTTTGCAAAGATTATGCCCAAGAAGAAGGAATTGACTATGATGATACATTTTCCCCTATTGCAAGATTGGAAGGAGTCATAACTTTTTTGGCTTGTGCTACATACAAAAAATTCAAAGTGTATTAGATGGATGTTAAGTCAACATTTTTGATGGAATATTTGAAGAAGAAGTGTACATAGAACAACCTGAATGATTTGTGGAACCTGATCAAAGACACCTAGTCTAAAAATTGAACAAAGCTTTGTATGGAATAAAGAAAGTACCAAGAGTTTAGTATGAAAGGTTACATTCATATTTGATTAAGACTAGATTTGTTAGAATAAGTGAAAATAGTAATCTATATTTGAAGAATGATGTTGAAAATATGGTGTTGAATGCTGAAATTTTTGTGGATGATAGTGTATTTGGTGGTAATGATTTGTTATGCAAGTCATTTTCTGATTAAATGAGCAAGGAATTTGAAAAGTATATGTTTGGTGAGATCAATTTTTTTATTAGATTACAAGTTCATCAAATAAAAGATGGTATTTATGTGACCTAATCTAAATATGTAAATGAAATTCATAAAAACTTTTGGAATGGATGAGTCAAGGTGATTCGGTACACCTATGGTGGATGGATCTAAATATCTAAGAAGGACACTAATATTGAGGTAAATGAGGCAAAAGATAGATCAATGATTGGAAAGTTATAGTATGTTGTGCATAATAGACATGATATTACTCATGCAGTTGGAATTATTGCAAGGTTTTCTTCTAATCCTAAGGAAACTCATATGAATACTATAAAAATGATATTTAGATATCTAAAAGGACCTAAATATTTTGGATTATGGTACATAAAAAATGGTGACTTTACACTTAAAGTCTACACATATGC
Source organism: Cupressus sempervirens (assembly GCA_028749045.1). NCBI lineage: Eukaryota > Viridiplantae > Streptophyta > Pinopsida > Cupressales > Cupressaceae > Cupressus > Cupressus sempervirens. The sequence continues at coordinate 347,328,553 of CM053788.1, read as the reverse complement.
TGATTAGGCCAATAATGTAGATGACATAAAATTACAAGTGGTGGAGCTTTCCTTTTAGGAGTAAGACTGATAACATGGTTGAGAAAGAAACAAAGCTTCATTTTACAACATACTACTAAAGCCGAGTATGTGGTTTTTGCAATTAATTATTCTAATATTATTTGGATTAAGAAACTATTAGAAAAAATGAAAGAGGAGGTAACTGATCATGTTACTATTTATTGTGATAACACTATCATAATAAACATATCAAAGAATCCAGTGATGCATGAAAAACCAAACATACATCTATCAAGTATTATTACTTGAGAGAGAAAGTACAAGAGAAGCAAGTGAGGCTTGAATATGTAAAATCCAAAGAACAAATTGTAGACATATTTACCAAGCCATTGTCTAAGGATTCTTTTCAAAATCTAAGAGGTAAGATAGGGGTACTACCTTATCCAAGATTACATAAGAGAAGATGCATGTTGCATTAATTAATGAATGATTAGATATATATTTGTGGACTTGATGCAATAGTTTACTCTTTAGGGATATTTCATGAAGATGTGTAAGTGATTGTAATGAAATTGATGTAAATAGTACATACAAGGTACATGGTATTACTATAAGGATTTTTAAGTTTCACATTAGAACTTATATTTACCTTTGGCATTATTTTCAAAGGGGGAGGAAATGACTAGAGGAGAGAATGACTAAAGGAGAAGATGATTAAAAGGAGGAGAGAATGATTAAAGGGAGAGAAATATACTATGGAGACACATGTCGATGGAGTTGTTACTAAAGAGAGAAGTACACCCTAAGGGAGAGAAATTGAGAATATGTGAGAAAATGTGATGATGAAGATGTTGAAGATCAGACTGAGTGGACTTTATGATTGAAATCTATTGCAAAGAATCTAAACAAAGTTAGAGAGAGATTTTTTTTTTATTGTTGTCAATACATACATTTGATTATATTATGTTAATATTTTGTAAAATCTTATGTTTATATGTGTCACCATCAATGCCAAAGTGGGAGATTATCCCCAACTCATAATGTAATTGAGAATGTTGTTATTGCATGTAAAAGAATTATATTAGTTGTTATTTTTGACAATATGGTTACTTCAGTTGAGTATTTAGTTGATTTGGTGTTGTCATTTTGTTGTCAAATTTTAGTATTTCCTTTGTCTGTTATAATTGTTGGTATTGATTTAGTCTCTATCCAAGCTTGCATATCAAATTAGTCTTTAGGTGACTTACTTCTCATCAATTCCCAAGGCTCTCACTTTGTATCTTTTTCGGTTTGCTTTGCCTTCCCCTTATCCCTCCATGCGGGTTTCTTGTTGTCTTAATGCATTTGAGTTTTGGGTAATTTAGGTTGGGTTGGAATGTGTTTCAAGTGTCATCATGATGAGAAATAAGCTCTCCAATGTTTTTGAACTACCATCTTATACCAACATTCCATTTCCTATGGATTGTGAATGATCCGGCTAGTTTCCCCTTGGCAAAGTTCATCAAGTATGTACCCAAGGAGCGAAGTCACAATTATGTTACCAAGTGGTACACTTGGTTGTGTCATTATGGAAAGGTCCATGAAAGTGTAAGTCAAAGCCAGGAAGGTCTTGGATCAAGTTGTAGAAGTAAAAATCTACTTTTATGAAGAAAGATGAGTGTGCAAGTTTTCAGTTGCTCACTAATAGATACAAAGGTATTTTGTTATGTTTCTAAAGCTAACTTGGATGATGCCCAATTCTAAAGTCATTATACATAAGTAGGGAAAGAATGATGCTAAAACAAATTATTCTGAGCCTATAATGAAAGATCTACACTCAAAATCTCACCTCGTAGTCATTAGATCGAGATTAAAGGGAAGATGTTGTGAAAATTTCCTCTCTTCAAAAAATGCTACTTTTAGAGGGGTTTTCCATCCCTAAGAAATGTAAAAGAGCACTTCTCTGAAGGCTTGGAAAATAGAAAGGTAAGCGACTTTAATGTTTGAATATTCTTCAAAAATGCCCAATAGATGCTTCCAGTAAAGTCAACTGTAGAGGTGTAACCCTAATATAAGCAAATCAAGCGTTAAGTGCTTAATGTAGAGAATGAATGAAGTGCTCGAGGTATTAAAAGGATCATTCCCCACACTATGATTCTAAATCAAAGGAAAACTAGGCTTACAAAAAATTTGATATGCACTTTCTCCTCCACACATAGTAAGTTATTGAATAAATCTTCATTCCAGATTCTGAAGAAAATAAGGCATTTTTCGCTAAACTAAAACCCATGTTTTAGTAAGTGTCTTTTAATGATATGAATTTACTTTAGGTAAAGTAATATGAATTTTTAGGATTATGAGTTTTTATGTGCATAGAAACAAAAATTTTTAAATAGACATTGATCATGAAATTTATTGTAAATTCTATCGTTATGATCATTGGCTAAACTTAATTTTGTTTGTGTGGCACTAACATTTGGATTTCTACATATATTTCATCATAATTGCCTCAAGTTTGTTTCTTCAAATATTTTAAATGACTATTTATCAAGAACTACATCATAGGTCTAGAGAGTGAGTTAAAAGATTTAATAGACAAATTATACAATTTTTATGATTTAGGTGATCTTTACAGAAGATTTAACTCTCATCCTATCCACTCAATTACTTAGAAGTTGAAAGAAAGTGGATTGGTTGAAGCTACTAGTTTTTCCATGGCTATACAAGCTCTAGAGCTAGTAAGGGAGTGCATAGAGAGATATGATCTAGAGACAAAGAAATTTTTGCTTCCTAACTAGACTATCCTCCTCTTAATCAACAAGTCTTTAATGCAGTCAGCATTTGACGTGCTCATGAAGGAGGAATATTGTGACATTGAGCTTGGCTCCTCTACATCCATGTTCAATGAGAAGAAGGCCTTGAGAAGGGAGGATATGCAGAGGACCTATTTCCAAATGCCTCACTCAAAGAAGAGAAAGATTCCCAAAACCCTTTTTGGGACCAATTTAAAAAGGGAGATCATTGACATCTTGACACTACTACTTAGATTAAAGGAAATGAGGAAATCCTAGAATTCATTGAGCACCACTTCTTCCTAGTGCAAGCCATATGTGTTGAAGGTCTACAAATTGATTGGGCTGAAATCATATGCAACAAGCTTGCCTCATGGTTGAATTTAGCTAGGGGATTCAAGAAGTTTTACATGTCTTCATATGTAGTCTACACCTTGGCTACACATCACCAATGGCCAGGTCTTCCCAAACTGAAGACTATGATGAAAACACAAAGGTGTATGAGTTCTACCCACACCTTTAGCAGCAAAGGAGCTACGAGGGGTATGTAACTATCAACGATGCCTTCACAATGCGATTATGTTGGGAATTGTTGGGCTTCCCCGAGAGAAGATTTTCACCAAAAGCAGTTTTGGCTATAAGCCAGTTTGGATGCTCTTTCATCCAATTTCTGAGCTTCTCCTACCTATGGATAGGTGCTTTTGATGGATTTCCTAAAAGACTTCCTAGGTACCTAGAAGATAAGGTTGTTTTTGTTGAATTGTGTTGGCAAATTCTCGAAGTGAACACCTTGTGTTCAAATGTGAAGAAGATAGCCAAGATTTCCTTTCCCATAGTGGTTGGACCCTATTCCTGTGCCTCTAGATCCAATGCTCAAAATCTAGTCAAGAGCTTTGAAAGTAAAATAAAATTGATCAGTTATGAGGTGCTCAGGCATTAGTATGACCACTAAACTTTGTGAGGGATCATTTGAAGCTAGGATATGCCTATAGACATGTTCTAGACAATGAAGATTTTTGGGTTGGATGTCTTAATGAGTATTAAACTCGGGAGAATTTTTGGTCCTAGTTGACAATTGATGAAGTTAAATTATATAATGACTTTGTTGATGTGTCTAATCTTGCAGATGATGGCTCCTATATGCATCTCTCATCCTACAAAAAACTAAAGGCACTCCCATTGTGTCTACCCTACCTGCAGTTCCTATCATCAATACCATGGAGGTTCTGATGCACAAAATCATCAAGAGGATGGAAAAGTGGGTAGAGTGGACTTGAGCTAGAAGGAAGAGAATGGTAAGCACTAGATCCATTGCTAGAGTGAGTTCTAGAGCTACTCAATTAGTTGTAGTGACCTCCACCATTGTTGGCACTTCAACATCTATAGGCCCAACTCAGTCTATAGGCCAAGGAGGAGACTAACCCCTAGAAAAAAATGTTCCAATTACCTCCACTTGTGGAGGTGGATCTCTTCTCGATATAGAAAGGGTTGGGGAGAAGGAAGGGGACAAGGGGAAGGAGAAAAACCAAGAACAAGAGAAGTCAGTAGCTAAGCCTTCCTCCACTATCCAAGTCATCAATTTGGATGGTGACACCAACCCCATGGATCACCAAGAATAGGATACATCACAATAAGGGGATACTTTAGCCCTCTCAGTAACCAAAGTCTCTACCTTCCCTATTGTTTCTCAAAGGAAGCAAACTTCCTTGGTCCCAAGGAAGCTCTTTGATCCTACTACCCTGCAATCAACTCTCAATGTCCTTTCAACTAACTCATGGTTGGAGGAAATCATTGATTAGAAGAAGTGGAGATATGAAGAAGAAACCCCATCAAAATACCTCATCACACATGCAACTTCTTCTCAGTTACCATCAAAGAAGACAAAAAAGAAAAAGTCCATAACAACATTAGCTACCGATCCTTCTACTAGCCACCTGTTGATGGAGATAACAAGGCCTCAAGAGGAGGGCAAGTTCCATGAGCTTACTACAAATGACCTCTAGATCAAAATGGTAGACCTTGTTATCCTACTCATGATTCCATAGGAAATATATGGAAGTCCACTAATGAAAAGATTGAGGACAGGCTAGAAGAGTTTAGGGTGGAGAAAGAAGTGCTAAAGGCCTCAAACAAAGAGTTAATGAACTACATTAGATCTACAATTGGAAGTACATCAACTAGTGCATTTGACCCAAATGTAGGAGAAAATAAGAATTTTCTTATGAAGCTACAACAAGAAAGACGATTTGGGAAAATTGGTTGAGCATGGGTAGATTAGATGAAGGCATAAGTTCCCCCACTCATTAAGAATTTGGAAAATCTACTTTTAGATACTCACAAGTTAAGGGAGGCAACTTCTAGTCATCAAATTACCATGCAAAACACAATAGATAGACTAACAAAGCAATTGGCACTATTGCAAGAAGTGTTCAATATGAAGATCAATGTTTCCATCTCCTATGGGATCCTTAAAATAGGTAAAGAGTGATTATTTCATTGGAAACAATATTTTGAGTTTATGGTGGAAAGTTTTGCTAGATCTGCAAATGAGCTTAAGGATGTGCATGACCTGGTGTAAAAGGTAATGATATTTGAATATTTGAAAGTGTTGCACATAGAGTCCTATGTGTCTGCCAATGACATATTAGGAGATATTGAGAGGATGAAGATCAAGTTCCTAGCATTTGTCGATGAAGTTGCTAATCCACTCAGTTTCTAGATGTCAAAAATCCATGAGCTTTCATAAGCTGATTCAATCTTAAGGCAGACATCAGAGAATTTCCATTCAAAGGTTACTAGAGTGGATGAGTTGACATAGATGCATGACTACTGGATGATTTAAGTTGACAATATCATCATCCGAGGTGTGAAGGAGCTAGAAAAAATAACAAATATGATGAAGACTTATAGAGCTAAGGCAATTACTCCTAATAAGGTATGATGCTTTGATACTCTTCTAGACATCTATCACTCCCTCTCTTCTCTCCTTTTTGTAGCCATTTATGAAAATTTCTCTATAAGCTTGGCCTTTGTAATGAACAATGATTCATTCATGTCCTATTTTTAGTTTATTTTGTTCAGAGATGCTCTACACTGCAATTATCAAATATAATTGGCCATTTTAAAGAGGCCTATTTATGTAACCTTTTGAGAGGTGAATAAGATTGACACAATTATTTGTGGGAAAATTCCTATAGCTAGGACTACTATGTGTGACTCTAAGTCTACTTTTAATTTTTCTATTCATTTAGTTAATGTATGATATTTGGAATGAATGTGTCATAGCTGAAAGTTGAATGATTGCAAGTAAACTTGGTTTTATTTTCTTTATTTCAATAGATCATAAATTATACTTTCTACAGAATAAGTGCCATTCCTCTCCTTATGTTATGCATTTTAGTTCATATGTGTAGTTTAGTTCATTGTATGAGAGGGCCAGAATTTGATTAACGAGGTAGCTAAAAGGGGAAAAATTTGGGTATTGTCAAATATCAACTAACTCAACAATCCAAGAATTGCCCATTCTATCATTCCTTATACTCTCTTTTTGTCATAGATAGTCTTGCATGTTTCCATCCTTACATTTAAGTTAGGATAGATTGCATTTTATGAGTTAGTCCCTATTTATGAAATTGCCTATGTTATTTGAAGTGTTGAAAAATTTGGTTATTGACCTCTTCTTTTCTCTGGTTAAGAGCACACCCCCAAAAACTTAAAAATAAATTCATTGCAAATGTTGCATCTAAAAGGGAGCTCTACCTTTTAATTTAGGGGTCTGTGATAGATTACTAAACTAACCCATTATGTTGTTAACTTTCTTGTTCTCCACTAGCTATTGGGCATTTTGAGAGTCAAGGTATAAGAATTAAGGAGGAAAAACTATTAACCAACACATTTATGGAAACATATATTTTGGTATTTTATTATGAGATCAAAAAAATCAAATTATCTAAGTGTTAGACAATTTGCATCAAGATAGAGATAGATTCTGTGAGTATGGATGATAGGGTGAGAGTTGACACATGCACAATTTTTCTAAAGAAGCTTATTTGTATATTGCATGTTTGGGTAGTGGGCTCATCCTGCATACATTGTATTTGTATCACCAACTCCTAACAGGGTTGAAGCAACACCTAATAGGGTTGAAGAAACTCCTAATAGGTTTGAGGCTTTTAACATGGCCTAGTCCTCTAACAAGGACCAAGACACTATATATACTTAATATATTCCTAATAGGGTCAATATTCTTAGCCAGATAATTTTGGTTAGTGGATAATTTTGTGGGTACCATCCCCACTAGGGTTTTCCTTGGCTAGGGTTTCCCTAGTAAAAAAAAATGGTGTTATGAGTTCTCATTGTTTATGGTTATCTTTATTGTTCAACATTATTGCTTTACTTTCTTATGTATGGTTTAGAGTAAGTAAAAATATCTTTTTGTGGGAAAAAGTTTGTAGAATACTAATTCACCACCCTCTCAGTATTCCCTATTTCTAGCAATTGGTATTAGAGCACAGTTACTCAGAGGAGGCTTAACAACTTGAGTAAGATCCCTATGGACGTGGAAGAGTTACATAAGAATCTTGAAGAAGCTCTTGAGAAAATTGATATTCTCAATGATAGATATAAAGATGCTAAGGTATATATTGGAAAGTTGAAAGATAAGATAGATCATCTTAGATCCAAGAAAGAGTCAACAAAGCCTATCAAAGACAGTGATGAGATCTCAAGATTAAAGAAAGAAAATAAAATTCTGAAGCATGAATTAGAGATTACAAATTTAAATTTGAGCCTAAGGATGATGATAGCAAGATAGAGTCAGATTTGAAATATGATAATATAGATCTTAGATCCAATATTGAAAAAGTCACATATAAACTTGGAACTACTAAGTTTCAACATGTAGAACTTGAAAAATACAATATCATTGTGAAAGGAGAATTGACAAAGTTGTTGTGGTGTCCACAACACACTCCCCATTCCTCACTAGGAATGGGGACCCCCTACTTGTTTTGACTCCCAGACTCATAGTTCGAGAGTCGAGAAAAGAAATCTTGATTAAATAAGTTAGAAAGTAGAGTAAAAAAAGCCAAAAAATTCAAAAAAAAAAACTCTCGCATGCGCATATTGAGGCACATGCGCTTTGCAAAGGAAAAAGAGGAAGAAAGGTTATAAAAATCCCTTCCTCCCTTTTTTTCACCTCATTATTTTGGATAAGTAAAGCTGAGGAGGGAAAGGTATGAAAAACCTTCCCCCCTCCATCCCCCATGTAGTCTTCGCGCTTGCGTGCGTGCGTAGGAGAAGAAGTGCATGCCGCTGTGGTACCTTTCTGGGCTGTTCATGCTGTTGTACTGCTATGGTACCTTTTTGGGCATGCGCGTGGTGTGGCACTATCGTCGTGCCCTTCTGCACATGTAGCACGGTGCTGTCACTGCAGCCTTTTGGCATGCACGTGACACCGCTGCTATGCCCCTCTGGGACACACACGCATGATGCCACCGCGCGCCCCTCTGGGACGCTCACATGCAGTCATCGCCAGGCCCTTTGGGGCTGCTAGAACCACATTTTACCCTTCCATTTTTTTTTTTTAAATTTAGTTTTTTTTATATAAAGTCAAAAACCCAATTTTAAAAAAAAAAAAAAAAACATAACAAATAAAATAAGTTCTAGGAGATTGTTTTTTTTAATGTTTTATATGTATCCAATAATTAATCATTCTTTTTCTTTGTGACGTGTAGGTAATCTAATCAAATGACATCCACATCCGAATCAACAACAAAGCTAGTTGTGTACAAGTTCCAAGGCGTAACCCTAAAGTCACGATTGCACGATGAACACTCTGAGATCAAAGACACAGAACTTGGACACACGGACTTGGGAGAGTTTTTGAGGGTTTGTAACAACCCAACTAAAAGATCTTCCCTGAGATCTGCCTTAATCCAGTCTGGATTGGTAAATGCAGCATCACATCTTGGGACCATTCAGTAAGCTGAATCGATTATGACCTTATCTTGACATTTTGTTCCTGAGGAAAGGGTGGTAAAGAGCATAACTAGGGAAGTGGTCTTAGATCTATGACCTGATAATATCGAGAGAGTTTTTCACCTACCTAAAGCTGATCAATTTATCAAGATTTCATATGAAGCAGCTGAGAGGTGGCATAAGGTTCATCACCAGGAGGCCATCGACATCATATATTCCTCATACTTCATTGAGAAGCCATCTTAGGGAAAGAAAATCAGTAAAGTAGATATGACTCGAGGATACATGAAGGATGACATTAGATATTCAATCATTCTCTTGAGCCAAGTTATGGGATTTCCTGCAGTGGGTCATCTCGCTCCATTCATGGTTAACTTCATTGAGACCATTAGACATGCAAAGATGCCACTGGATTGGGCCACCACACTTAGTGAGAACTTGTTTGATCAGTTGCAGACAGTAAAGGACAAGAAGAAGTTCTATATGACTTCTTATGTGGTATATCTACCTGCAGCAAGAGCCACCAACTATCCTAGGTTGTACAAGAAGGGCACTATGTAGGATCCTAATGCATGGCCGTATATAGTTTATCCTTAGCTAGTTAAGAAGAAGCTCTTGCTGCAAAGCAAAGAGTACAAGATTGTGAATGATGCCTTCATCTTTGCCATCATTTGATTCATCAAAGGGGATTATGGGAAAAGATTGTCTGATGAGGCCAAGGCACATATCACAACTCTTGTTGCATATTTCATCCAGTTCTAAACATTCACATACATTTGGGTTGGTGGTGCATCCATCCATCCAAAGAAGCTCCCAAGATACCCAAGTGACAAGTTAGTACTAATGGAAATTTCTTGGCAGATTGAGTCAGCTTATGAGAGGATCAAGAAACAATGAAGGCCTCCTTGGGATTAGCCTTTTGTAATAGGAGCATACCAGGTAAAGAGAAATTAGGATATCCTGACTTTCAAATGGGAATGGAAAAATTATCCTCTCGAAGAATATAACTCTCCCCGACCATTCTTTGACAATGTTGGTAAAGTGGAAAATCTGGTAGGAAAAGAGTTCTACCATGAAGACGCCATTGAAGATCATTGGATGAATGCCACAAATGACTATGACTTTTGTATCAGGGACTATTTTAGAATGAATTTGTATTTATTGGAGAAGGCTCTCCATTTGACCATCCCAGATGAGATAAGGTTATAGGATTCACAGGAGCTACTGGATCCCTTATTCAATACAGATAAAGTTGGTGAAAGGCCTATCCTAAATGCAAAAATTGATAGAGAGGAAGGAGATGATATTAATCATCGAGCAAGACATGTCATTAGAATGACAAAGAGTTGGATCAAGAAACCCTTTCCACTTGATCCAATTCTGGACACAGTGATATTCCATGCACATGCTCACCCAGAAAGGGTAAAGGGGAGGAAAGTCACAGTTCTTATCTTTGTGCTCCAGTCTCCTATCAGGCCCGAAATAGTCTACTAGCTTGATCATCCATTGGGATACTACCATCCATCAAAGAAGAAGAAGGAAAAGAGGAAGAGAGCCTCTCCTCAGAGGATCTAGATAGAGCATGTTGAAGAACATTCCCCTTTGGAACAACATGAATCTACTCCCCAGGACCCCCAAGACTTTGGAATTTCTCATATCCAAGTTGATTTTCCAGTACCTCCTATTTTGTCAAGCCAACAAGAAGAGGGAGAAATTCCAGAGACATCCATTCATCCGATGCATGAAGAGCCTGCTTCTCCTATGGTTCCATAAAATCAAAGGAAGGTCAAGGTTAGAATGAACAAGAGGCAAAGAGTTAGTAAAAGATCAGTGCCTAATCCATCTGTTCCTAGAACCATCCCTGAGGAAGAATTAGATGAGGATGAAATAGAGTTAAATGGGGAGGAAGAGCAATTGCCTCTACAAGGGAGAACCTGACTTGCCAAAGCTACAGAATTGGAAAGAAAGAAGAATGTCACAAATACCCCACCACCCACCCAAGCTAAAACGGTAGAACTCTCTTCTTTGAAAGACAAAGTACAATGATGGGTTAATGAGCAAAGGGAACTAGGTGATGATATTCTCTCCATTCCAAATTTTGATTTCATGCCAGTGGGTACAAAATTGGTTGGAGATAAGATTAGAGATACTCCTATAGGTGAATTTCAATAGCAAGATTGGACATAGATGCCACCTGAGACACAAGTTCCTCATCCAACTCCCCCATCTTCACCTCAGGTTATGATGGTAGATAAGGTTTTAGTGACACCTCCACCTTCGAGTTTAGAGGAACATGTTTAGAAGGAATCATCATTACAAGGAGAACCAAAACCAAGGGTTACTAGTGAGCCATCAAAAGAGGCACAGGTAATGGAATGTATACAATAGCCTTCCCAAAAAGTTGAGGATCAAACTGTGGGATCTACAGAAATTGAGACTACAGAAGAAGAACCCTCACAATAGGAAACTCCAAGCAAAAGTGACAGAGGGAAGGAGGTAGTTGAACACATCCCTTCATCATCTAGAGCCAAGGTTACAGAAAGACATATCCTGAGATGGTTCTGGAAGGAAATAATGAGAAGTGCTAAGCATCAATTCCTTACTTTAGAGGATGATATTTGTGACATTGCAGAGATTTTGAACAAGCCTGACTCTCCATTAAGGGATGCAACACCATTTGCATTCATTACTACTACTCGAAACTAGGACTTATTTGCATAGGTGGCTCACCCTCTAAAAGGTACAGATGAAGAAGCTGTTAGTCTTCAGGACTATGAAGTGAAGGATATCATGTTAGGGAAGCCTACATAGGATACTTCTTGATAGATGATGACTATGGGAGTCAAAGAGGTTCCTAACCATATGGAACATGATGAGATTGAAATCAGAGCACTTCGAAGGCAAGTTGAGATCTTGAAAGGATATCTAGTTGAAGTTTTTGGTCCTCTTGATTCTGAACACCCTAAGGAGACTTTGACTACCATTCTTAAAGAAGGGGAAGGTGTATGGCTCAGTCCATTCTTGAGAGCTTGTCAGGATTGGCGAGACAACCTTGAGGATAGGGGTGTCACTATAATTATAGGAAGTTTGAAGTTATTACATGCTACACAAGAGAATCTTGATAAGATTGTGGCAATTTTGAGGTAGGACTTCAGTATTATGGATGAGGTATGGGTTTGGAGAAAGGATTTGAAAACTCTACAGGCCATAAAAGGAAAAACGTACCACATTCTGATTGATGTATATACTAGAGAAGAGCTAGACATGATAGATGATTGGATAGAAAAGATTGTAGAGGGAAATAAAGTGATGGAAACATTGCATGATGAGATACATAGGCTCAAGGACCAAGCCCAAGAGTGAATTTTGGAAGTAGAAAAGTTATATAGTGATGCATGCTTGGATATTTTTGAAGATGAAGAACGAGAGAAGCTTTTACTAGTTGAGGTAGTTGTGGAAAAATTCAGAAAGACTTTAGAGGAAGCATCCAGTGATGAAGACATCAGACAAGCCTTCAGGAAAAAAGAAGCATTGTTAGAGTTGGATACCAAACTCGAAGATTTTGCAAAAACTCGAATTGAGGTGGACAACTATAGACAAAAGGTCAAAGATAAGTATGAGGCTTTGGATCTTCTTGATGCTACTAAGATTACTGAGATTATAGAGAAATTGAAGGGCAAACATCCAAACACATCTTTAGGATAAAGATGAGCAAAACCCAGATGCCAGAATTTCAATTTTGACACTAAGTAAAATTTTGAGATTTTGACCTAGTCGAGGTCCATAGCTCCGTAGATCCGCAGCTCTGCAATTCAGAGGTGCACCAACAGTTGACTGCTAGTTTCAAAAATAACACTTTCCATGCATTGGAAACACATTTTGAAGGCAAGTTAACTTTGACACACATCAAGTGAAGGGCCAACTTCTATTTTTGGTGTCTCCATGCACTTCTACTTCGATTGATGGCTTCCTCCTACTTTCTCTCTCATGCTTTCATTGTTTTTGACATGTAAACGGCTCATGCATATAATTAATGAATAAAATATGGATGGAGTCCCTCTAAGCACCAGTTAGATTACCAGTTTGTTTTAATGTTTTAAAAGCATTTTATTGCATCAAGATATCTTTCACTCTCAAAACAAATTTCTTATAAATACCCCATTGTAAAATGTAAAAAGGGCCGCCATTATTATGCAATAAAGATACGATTTTGGTGCTAGCATTTGGAGTGCAATTATTCTTGCCTAAATGTGTCATTGTTTTGTGGATTTTATTCATGAGATTATGATTGAGCCAAAGGTTTATTGCATTGTTTCTGGTTGTGCGATCTTTTAGTTCTGGTGTTTGCTACAGATATATGAATTCTATTGATGTAACGAGCTTGAGAAGAAATCACCCAATTGTGTCTACATAGCTTTTTGTCTTGCATGAGTGCACTTTCCATGGCCTTGTGATTTGATGAAGAGTGAAACATCATTCGATTTGTTAAAGATTCTCACCGACGATTGCATTAGTGGATTCTAGGAAGCACTGCTCCTATTTTCATTGGTTTCCTACCAATTTCTTCAAAGGTTTAACTCATAGCATGTTGTGTTTTGTAGCTTATGTCCATTTAGAAATTTCACTTTAAAGTTATTTTATTTCATGTTATTTTCTTTCAATTTCATTATTTTCTTTGCTAACCCCCCTTGTTAGAATAGGACATCATAGTAGTTGCATTGTTAGAGTTGCATTCATTGAAAAAAATAGAAAATACAAAAATATTGTTCTTTTGGTGTGATATTTTGAGACAGTGAACAAATTTTACTTGATCCCAAGCTAAAAGAGTTTTTGGAACCAACAAAGGCTTCCTCATGAATATTCACATTTATCTTCTACTGAGCAGATTTTGGTACGTCGCAAGAAAAACATTGAACCTTGGAGTGAGTCCTTAAAAAGATTTTCTTTTTAAGAGAGGAATTACACCATGGATTCCTGCCGTTGACCTCATGCAAAATGAACGCCCAACAAAAGTCTAAGAAACAACTTGAGAAATTGTATACTAGCGGTGAGAAACTTGATGAGCATGTTGAAATTAAGGTCAAATCATTTGTCTATCAGTGACTTAACACTTAGTTAGTTGTTTACATTACTACTGGGCTCCATATGTAGAAAGAAGAGCCTCTTAAGATTTAAAGTTTCTATCAAGAATATGAGACATAATGAAGTGTAAGTCATGTTTCATAGTGTCTATCGAGATAGTTATTCAAATTGCAGTATTTTTTGAGCTTCACAGAGTCTACCGAGTTCATCAGTGCAAACCATATAGGATGTAGTGTTAACCAAGATCTATAGTGTTACCCAAACTAATCAGTATTATCCAAGTTGACAATGTTAACAAAGTGAATGAAGGTAGTGTTGATTGAGCCATTCAATGTCACCTATGTCTACCGAGTTCTTTGATATTCACTGAGTCACCCAATGCTAACTGAGTCACTATTACTCTGAGTGATCAATGTGGACCGATCACCAATATCAAAATAATGTCAAAGTTTTCCAAGTTGACAGTTTTGCTAAGTGTCAAAATATCATCCAAGTTATCTTTAGAACCCGAGTTACAACAGTAAGCAAACTTACTGAAGATTGTTTCAATTAGGTGTTGTAGCCAACTCCAAAAGGTAATTTATTGGATTGGTATATATATTTAATATATCTTTTCACATCAAATGTAATATATAAGTGAATCAAGCAAGTAGTATGAGTGCAAATTAAGACGGCTACAAGAAGTATAAGGAAAAATAGAGTCCTATCTATCACAATCAGGTGATCATTGTATTTCAAAAGGATCTCATTCAACAAACCAAGTTATAGATTAGAGATCAACCACTAATTCATCCTAGAGTACATACTTCATTGTATGTTTTAAATTGTTTCACAAGCTGGACCTAATAGTCCTTATTGCTCCTAATAGGGTAGATCACCAAAAGTGATCAATTGTAAGCTTTAACAGGCTAACTTTATACTACAATAATAAAGCTTTTGGATATCATCCCTACCCTAGTTTTACTTTCGATTTGGAAGGTTTATGGGTTACCAAATATTATTTTATGAATGTTTTATTGCTTTTAATGTTCTATGCATGCAATTAGATCATATTCTATTACAAATATTTAATTGGTGAATAGAAGTTAAAGTTTTATTGGTTCCTGATTCACCCCCTCCCCCTCTCAGTCACCTAGTCTATACGACATTTCCAAAAATTGGTATCAGAGCATTGGTTCTCACATTAGAAGTTTAGCAACTTGAGAAAAGATCAAAGACAATGGAAGTATATAGACTAGAGAAAGCTATTGAAAATAAAAAGTTAGATCTATAATTGGCCATGGAACAATTCAAGAAAATGAAGGAGAAGCTCTCTCAATCCCTAAAAATAAGAAAAGATCTTACAACATAGATGGATGACAATCTCTATATTGAAGAAAGAATTGAAGACATTTGTCAAGAAAGAAGTTTAGATAAAGCTAATGAAACAATCAAAGATCTACTTGAAAATAATCTTACTCTTCATGAAGAAGTCAAAAAGTTGAAAAGAGAACAAGAAATTCAATCAGTCAGAATGTGTGAAGTCATGGGAAAAAAGGACAAAGATAAAGAAGAAATAGAAGAGAAGGATAATGAAATTCATCAATTTTCTCTTCAGAAAATAGATTTGATTGATCAACTCAATGATGCAAATCAAGAGCTTATCAACTAGAGGAAAAAGAATGAAAGATTGCAGAATGATCTTAGCATAGATAAACAAACCAATGAGAGAATGATGAAATCTCAAGAAAGCATGAATCAATTGAATGAGAAAATTCAATTTAGACACAAAGGAAAAACTAGATTAGGATACACAAAAGAAGGAGAATCATCTCAATAAGGAGCTCAATAGGACAAAACACCTACATGTAATCATTGTGAAAAGATAGGACATACATCAAATAAGTGTTGGAGCAATTGTAAATCAAAGTTCAGTGGAAAGTGTTACAACTGCAACAAACTAGGACACATAGCAAGGGAATGCATAGAGAAACCTAAGTTTGAATGAAAGTATTTCAATTGCAACAAAAAAGAACACAAATCCTCAGAATGCAAGACCAAGAAATGGAACCCAACAGAACATTTTTTTTAAAGCTATATTTGGTTGGGATTACAACTCATGGTATAGATGTCACTATTGCGATGAGTATGGGCACATTGGAGAAAATTGCATAAAACATCACAAAAGGAAGAGAGATACTACAAAGAGATGTTTTGTATGTGCACAAGCCAAGAACTGTATGAACTAAGGAAGAGTTGAAGATGAAAAGAAAGTAAAGGCTGACAATATGAAAAGTCAAATGAGATAGCAATGGGTAAAGAAGTCTCTAGAGAATGAAAGCCAAAGTAATGAAAGCATTAGCACCTAAGTGAATGAGTTGGGTGACTCAACCATTTCAACATAGTTATTTATCAAGATTATTGGAACTATGATTCAAAATTAGATATCTCAAATCAGTTCTAGTTAGTAAGCAAAAGATCCATATCAACATTTTAGACACACAAGGATTATTGAGTTGGGATGAAAGCTGAAGTAATGTCTTAGACCTTACTGAGCATGGTTGGGTTGGAAGACCTAACTGAGCTTGAAGATTCTACTAAGTTGTAGTTCCTTCCAAGCTTGGAGACCTTACTAAGTTGAAGGTATCTTCTGAGCAATGAAGAATTAACCAAGTTATACATCCAGTCATCGATCCAACTATTGTATGACAAATTAATGGCTATTTTAAAGAATTTTTTTTTTTTAAAGGAGAAACAAAAGGTTGTTGTTTCACAACAAATTTACAGAGGTAAGAATGAAGAGTATTCTAGAGCCCTTGAGTGATTCAGAGAAATTTTGTTAAGGTTTATACCTACATTTGAAGTATTATCAAGTAGTATGACATCTTCCAGTAGAAAAGTAAAGAAAGGTTCATAAATGTTGGTCTGAGGAGTTGATTGCAAAGCCCCAGGATTCAAACTGAGCCCAGTGATTATAGAAGAGCTTGACCTAATTGGAGCTCAATCAAAAATTCCTCCTAAGGTACTCCTAATTCATGATATTCAGTCGTATTATCACTATTCTATCCAAGAATTAGGAACCCTAGAAATGAACCAATGGCTGTGTGGATGGGAATTTGAAACCTAAGCACAAGCAATTGGAAATGAAAGGTTTAACACATATCTTTCATATGCTAAGAGATTTACAAGGGAAGTGGATTAGGTTTTCTCTAAGTCAAGTAGCCAAGTTAGTGACATGCATTTATGGTTGGATAAACCTATTCAAATCACCAAGAATATGATTCATAGAATAATAGGGTTGTTGATTCTTAATAAGGCAAAAACCACCAAAACCCTAGGTTGGGTTGAAATTGCAAAGAGGACTCTTGTTGAATAGGATGGAAGAGCCATGAAATTAAATAGAGTCACTGACAAGGAGATCAAATTTGATATTCATGATATTGCTCACAAGATATATAGTGTGAGTTGGTTGAACAATGTTCTATGTGAAGCTGTTAACCTACCTTACAAAGTGGTGAAGAACAAGTTTTCTTTTGACCTTGTCGAGCTGCACCTCAATCAACTCAGTAAAAAAATGGAGATCATTCAGTCATCAAAGAATACTTCATGTAACTTTGGATCTCTTTTGACCTGCTTATTCTTTTATGTTCAAAAGTTTTTCCCTTCCAAAGGCAATGTGGCATGGAAGAAGGATACATCTATTGTGTATCAAATCAATTAATTCATAGTAGAATTGGGAGAGAAGTTTAAAGGAATTATGGATGCATATTTTGACAATTTAAAGGAGAAAAAGTAGAGTAGATACAAAATTATGAAGAAACTAGTGGAAGATTATGAACAAGATATTTTTTTCTTATGGATTGTCAAAAAAGTTCATATCTAGGCAGTATGGCCAAGATTGGAATGGGTTAAGCCTCTAGGATATGAGGTTAACATTGATGATATAAGGGATATGATTGAAGCTCTTTTGAATGAGCCAGTAGACCCCAAGGTACCATATTTTGGCACCTATGAGGAAGCCAAGGCTAGATTTCATTATAGATCAAGCTTCCTCAAGCTATGAAGAGAGGAAGGAAACATATTGAGAAAATATTGAAGGAAACCAAGAAGTCCAACTCTCCTTTCCTACTGATAGAGGGAAAAGGAGATGACATTGAGGTAGAGGAAGAAGATGAGGAACCTATAGAGGAAGGAAAATATGAAGAGGAGGAGCAACCCAAGAAGAAAGGGAAGGTTATCATAACCAAACCTATAAATTCCTCCCCTATTATGTTCACAAGGAAATCTACAAAGTCTAGGAAGAAATTAAAGTTAAAGGATGAAGATGAAGACAAAGAAGTAGTTTTCAAGAGGTCTATCGCTACCTTCCAAGAAAGACTGAAAATACTAAAGAATGGAGGAGGCATGTCAGATTTCAAATCCCTCAAGTATGAAACAAGGACCAAGGAGGAGAAGAATCAAATTGAGGAAGCCCTAGTGGCTAAGATGGAAAAGTGGAAGTACTCTTTGTTAGAAATAGGGATTACTGGGGGGGTGAATCAGTAATCTACAAACTCTAGTTGCTAGCTAGATATTATTTCTTACTTTAAACCATGCATAACAAAGTAATGTTGAACAATAATAGTAAAAATAAACAAAGATAATTCATAACACCATATTTTATTAACTAGGGACACCCTGACCAAGGGAAAACCCTAGTGGGGATGATACCCACTAGATAATATACTGATATATAAGTTCCTTGTTAGAGGATGGACCCTGTTAGGAGTCAATGAGAAAATTTAGTATTAGGAGTCCTTATTAGGAGACTTTGAATCCCTTTTAGGAGATTCCAACCTTGTTATGAGTTGTGGTATAGTAAATGCAAGATGAGCCCATTGCCCAAACATGCACTTCTAATTACAAAAAGAGCTCACTGCCCAAACAAGTAACTAGACTTCTAGAATATAAGCATTGCAACTTCTTCCTCGATTGATCTTTGATCTTTAGCTCAATTTTAGATCACAAAATAGCTTTCACAATACTTTGCATATATCACTTTCACAAAAGTTTGCATACAATCACAATTACAATATAGCACTTGCAATCACAATAACATTTTGCATTATAAAATGTCCTTTGCATAAGTACCATGTCTTTACGCAAATTTTTGCTAGGTCAGCTAAGACCAAAATCCACTTTTCCAACTTAGAGTAAACATCTAGGATGTCGGCCCTAATTGGACAAGTAATTATCTTGTAAACAAAATAATCCTTTCCTTTAATTCTGTTGTCTTGTTTCACTAAAACATGATTATCTCCATTCCATAGAGTCTGTACAAACTTTTGAGGTTATACACATTATCACCAACATGTATACTATCTCTATATAACTTTTCTAGTCATAATATGATGTTAGCAACAAGTTATAAATAAAATAATACACTGTTGTAAACCAAATTCTATACTTAGACAATTTTCTTATTACCAAACACTAAGTTTCTTTATTTTTGAGGTTTCCTATGACCATGTACATCATGTGTTACCATAAATGACAAAAATTACATATCTCTATTAGGCAATTGTAAAAAATCTCCCCCTTTGGCATTGATGGCAACAAAATAGGGAAAATTGGCTAATTGACAAAAACTTACCACAACAAAAATGAATAACACCTTACATTACATCTATTACAATTTGTCCAAAATTACATAAGCTCCCTCTTACAATATACTTTACAATTTTTTATAACTATTCCCCCTTTGACATTAGTGACAAAGGCCAAAATGTTAGAAATCTATCCAAAAAACTATCCAAGAATGTTGTCCTTCCTTATGCTAATATGATCTTTATGCAATCATCAAAGTTTTCCTTCAAACTGTCCATACCCTTAGTCCATGTTTCCTTGGTAGATTCAGCTGAGGTGAGAATTGCACATAAAGCATATGATGCAATCCCAACTACATTAAGATCTGAATACAAAAAGTTAGAATATGTTTCCTTGGCCTTGACACATTCC
Organism: Cupressus sempervirens; assembly: GCA_028749045.1. Lineage (NCBI taxonomy): Eukaryota > Viridiplantae > Streptophyta > Pinopsida > Cupressales > Cupressaceae > Cupressus > Cupressus sempervirens. Next base: position 347,308,745 of record CM053788.1, on the reverse strand, counting down.
TCCAACTATTTCTCAACAAAAGATATATTCAAAGCAATACATTCTCTAAAATCTGATATCCTCTTCAAATTTTTTTCCTTTCAAACTTCTAATTTCTTGATATCATTTTGAATACTAGCCACTTGTCCTTCAAAATCATCAACTTTGCAAGATGGATACTGGATTTGGCTAGATAAAGCCTCTAGCTCACTCATCTTTCCTTCTATCTAATTGTTGATTTCCTTGGTCAGCTTGTGTGATAAGGTACATTTGATATGCAAAGTTTTCCCATCCTGTTCGCATTTTTGAAGTTCCTTGATACAAGTATCAAGATTAACCAAATCATTTTTAATGTTTTGATAGATGGATGGGAAATTTGTGCCTTTGCTTCTACAACATTTAAAAAACTCTTCATCAAATGATTTCAGCACTACTTGTGCCCTCTGTTCAAGATCTGATTATGTGTGTTGTACTGCCAAAGTATTATGTAGTTTGTTAGTAACTTCCATTAAGGTTTTCTGTAAGATCTTCATTGTTCTATTCTTTTGTATAAGCTTGGATAGGGATGAGATCAAATCTATTTTATCATCATTATCATTAGCTAAATTGGCAAGAGAGAGTGGAGTGGATGAACTAGATGGTTTAGTATCATCCTCTCTTTGTTTCTTAGCTACTTGTTTTGCTCTTATCTCTTCTTCTTCTTTCTTTTCTCTTTCCCCTCTTTCCTTTCCTCTCTTCTCTTCCAATTTGTTTATCTCATTTTCCTCTATTTTCTTTCTCAATTCTTCTTCTACAGTTGTCCTCTTTTCCTCCTCTTCCTTTCTTTTCTTTTCTTCCTCAAGCACTTTCTGCTTGGCTTCTTCTATTTTCCTATTTTCCTTTCTTCTTCTTCAAGTAACCTCTTATCCTCTTCAATCTATCTCAGTTTATCCTCAATATCCTCAGTGTTGGGTTCATTAAGTTCAGAACCTCCAAATGGATTGGTATCATCAATGTTAATAGTAACATTGGTTTGATGAATTTTCATAGTGTCATCACTCACTAACACTTTTGAGGTTCTAGGTGCTAGAGGAGATGTTGCCTTTGACTCTATCAACATCTAACTAATTGCTACTATAGTCTCACTTCTTAGTTTATCTTTTTCACCAACCATAAATAGAAATGGTCTCACTTTATTTCTTAAATACGGTATGAGGTTATTCAACAATATTTTAATCTCTTCTTCATCATCAATCTTGCAAATAGTTCTAAGCATAGACTTTTGAAGTTCTAGATCTTCTTCCCTTGTAGGAGCCTTCTTCTAAATGAGTCTTTCATAGACTTTTTGGTTAATTAAGCTCTCAAGATCCTTCAATTTTAGATTGTTTTATATGATATATCTCATAGTAGAGATATCAATCTGATCCTTCTCAAAACTATTATACAAATTGTAAAATTTTTTCATCTGAACAAAGTTACCTTCATTAGCAATAGCAGAGTTGATCTTCTCTATCTTTTGATTCCAAGGTTGCTGAACTTTGCCTACAAATTGCTTTGATGGAGTCACTTTCTTTGCTTTCTTGATCTCTTGTTCTTCTTCCTCTTCATCACTAGACTCAACAATTGTCAACAATGTTTTCTATCTTTTTCCTAGTCCAATGGCTTGTTGTTTCACCCTCTTTGTTTTAGTAGTCATTGCTTCCACCAATCTTTTAGAGTTTCTCTCTTGGCTCACTAGGCTGCACATCTAAAATTGTTGCATATGGAATGCTCTATACTAAAGATGTTTCTGCACCAAATACTGAAAAAGGTTGAATATTCAGTATTCCTTGCTTCATCATTTTTCTTATAGCCTTAGACTCACTCTCTTTCATACTGGTCTCTGATAATGCCTTCTTCATAATAGATTCTATCTTTTTCTGTGATACCTTCTCCATAGATGCTTGATGAGTTGATTGAGTAATCTCATCATATGTACCAAATTTGTATTCTTCTTTGTCCTTATCTAAATTTAACAATAAGTCAATATAACCAACTACTATATCACCATTTAATTCATAACTCAAGGGATCAAGAAATATTTCCCAACATTCCTCTACTTGAATATAGGTTAAATCTATATCAACCATAATACAAATGTCTTCCTTAAATCAATTAGCAATTGTAGGTACAATTTTGAATCTCCATTTCATTTCATTATGAAATTTTCTCATTATTAGGTTGCCACTATCTAATATCTTATCTACTAGATGCATTCTGCACAATTTTGTAATCTTTTCCACTATACATTTGTCACTACTCATTATGTCTATGATTGATAAATAAGGAAATATTTTAAGTACATGAAAGAATATGTGATTGATCAATTACTAGGATCTAAACACACCATTCTTTGTCCTCTTGATCTTTTCTACGTTTTCTAAGAGTTGCATTTTCAAAATTTCACTAAGATTCACTTGTTCCTTCTCTACACATATCTTATAAGTTGCATAGATGAATTTTACTGATAGTTCATCAATCTTTGAGCTTGCACATACTAAATAGACAATGATTCTACTAAAAAATCTTACGTCTTCTTGCTTGATGGTGCTGATTACCATAGCCTTTCTATTATACATAACTTTAGTATAACTTTCAACTTTCTTCTTGACCATTTTCTCACCTATAGGTACACTACCTTGTTTACTAAGACCAGTTAACTCATAAATAAGGTTGGTAGAAATATCAATTACATTATGTTGCATCCATAGTTTACCATCATGTATCCTACTCAATATGATTTGTGTCCACTCATCTATGTCTAACTCATGGTAGAAGTGATATTTGAACAGGCATAGTTCCCTTAAATGTTCAAATCTAGGCTTCATAGTCATGTCGTGATTGAAAACTAATTCCATATCTTTGTTCATAAATTCACTACCAATCTACAAACTTACTATTCAGATAATTTCCTACATCTTCAAGATATACTACATTGTTCAAAGTGATATATAATGCTGAGTTAGGGTTTCCTTTTGTAGGTTTTACAAAAACAACCTTCAACTTAGGTCTATCCTTATTCTCAACACCATGAACTATTGACATATCCATGATTCTATCAATTATGAACTTTTATCGAACAGATTTGTAGAAAAAATGATAAAATACATCTTTCCAAAAATATGGTTTTCTTTGTAATCACCTTAAAAAGTTTCTTCTGAGTGCTCATCACTTTGGATGTATTTTTGATGAAGTGAAAATGAATTTTGTACTTTATTTATTCCATCAACTTGAACTTGCATTAATTGTGTACTTTACAAACATGAAAAAGTTGTCAATTACATTTTGTAATTAAATAACTATTCAAGATCATCTACCTGATCTTCAAATGCTGCCCAGGGTTTGCCATAGCTATTTTCCATCATGAAAGAACTCTACCAAAATTTGCATCATGAAATTCTCTGTAAAAACATACTTTTCATCTTTTTCTACAAAATTAGCCTTTTTCTGTAATACCAGTAACTCTGAATTCCTTCATAACTTGCTTAGATGAACTCCAAATTACAAGTGAACTTAGGTACCATCTAAACTTATCTTGATACACCTTTTCCCAACTTCACTACCTTTAATTCAACTTCTGGATGGAGTTTTCAAATTATGATGCTATAAACAAGCTTAATTCAACTTAATTGAATCAAACAAAACAACTGACTTCGATCTTCCTGTCTCATCATCATCTAGATTTTCCTTTGAGATATCTACTCCTTTTAGAAATGCCTCATTAAGTTCTTCTCAGAGTTCACTGACAATGTTTCTTTGTTCCTCATTATCTCTGTTGGTTCTAGAATTCCTTTCATGGTTCCTTCTATCATTTTTGATGTCCTTTCCATCATTCCTTCTATTCTCAAAGTTTCTTCCATTGTTCCTTCTATCTCTAAAGTTTCTATCCATTCTGTAGTACTTTTCTGTGTGTCTAAAGTTGTTGCATAATTGACATACTGGTGCTCTACTTCTAGGATTCTACTGATTATCAGGTGCATGACAATTCCAAGCAATGTGTCCTAAGTTGTTACACTTATAACAAACGATCTATCTTCTATCTTCATAAGATCTTCCTTCTCTCAATGTTCTTTCATTAGATCTTCTTCTCTTTGTAGGGTTAGTATTTCTAGACATTCTACTATTCCTTCTATCATTATCATACTTAGGTTTCCTACAATCAATTGCATTATGACCCATACCATGACAATTATGACAATAAAAGTCCTTAACATAATCAAATGACTTATTTGTACAATCTCTTTTCATATGACCTATTTCATTACATAAAAAGCACTTACCTCTAAATTCATATCTGGTTTCCTTAGGAGATTCCACTGGCTTTGGTTCATCCAAGATTTCAGCTTCCTTGTTTTGCTCAATTTCTTTAGAGGATTCAATCTTATCATCAAATTTATCTTTTCCTTTGAGATTTGATCTAATCTCAGGTTTCTTTGTAGACATGTTAATTAGATAACCAAGACTAGCCTTATCATAAGTAGGTCTTTGTATTGACATTGAATCATGAAGCTTTTCACTACTAGAATAAAGCTTCTCAAGCTATTGCTTGCACTGAGGTAATTCACCTTTCACAATAGTATCGTACTTATGAAGTTCTTCATGATCTTCTTCTAACATTTCAAGTTCAGATCTTTTCTTTTCCAGAATTGCTCTCAAATTTGCATTTTCAGTCTTCAAATCAGATTCAACTTTGTTAGGATCCTTTCTCAAAGTTAATTTCCAATTTGTAATATTTAATTCATGCTCCAAGATCTTGTACTCTATCTTCAACTTTGAATAATCATCATCACTAGTTCTAGACTTAGTAGATTCAGGCTTGGATCTGAGATGTTCAATCTTTTCTTTCAATTGGTTGATGTATACTTTGGAGTCTTCATATCTGTCCTTCAACTTATCTCTTTCTTTAGTAAGGAGATCAATTTGTTCAAGAGCTTCTTCGAGCTTCTTCATCAATTGTTTCATATCCATAGGGATCTTACTTAAGCTGTTAAGCCTCTTCAAAGTAACTATGCTTTGATACCAATTGTTAGAAATGGGGAATACTGGGGGGGGTGGGGGTGGTGAATCATTAATCTAAAAACTTTAGTCACCAACTGGATATTATTTCTTATTTTAAACCATGCATAATAAAGCAATAAAGTAATGCTGAATAGTAATAGTAAAAATGCACAAAGATAACTCATAATACGATATTTTGTTAATTAGGGAAACCTTCACCAAGGGAAAACCCCGGTGGGGATGATACCCACTAGATAGTATACTAATATATAAGTTCCTTGTTAGAGGATGGAACTTATTAGGAGTCAATGAGAAAACTTATATAAGGAGTCACTGTTAGGAGACTTTGAATCTTTGTTAGGAGATTCCAACCCTATTAGGAGTAATGGTACAGTAAATGCAAGATGAGTCCATTGCCTAAACATGCACTTCCAATTACAAGAAGAGCTCACTGCACAAACAAGTAATCAAAATTCTAGAATATAAGCACTATAAATTCTTCATCAATTGATCTTTGGTCTTCAGCTCGATCTTGGATCACAAAATAGCTTTCACAAAACTTTGCATATATCACTTTCACAAAAGTTCACATACAACCACAATTACAATATAGCACTTGCAATCACAATCACAATTCTCATCGCAAAATGTCCTTTGCATAAATACTATGCTTTTACAAAAATGTCTACTGGGTCGAATAAGATCACAATCCACTTTTCCAACTTAGAGTAAACATCTATGATGTCAAACCTAATTGGACAAGTAATTATCTTGCAAACAAAATAATCCTTTCTTTCAATTCTGTTGTCCTATTTTGCTAAAACATGAATATCTCTATTTCATACAGTCTGTACTAACTTCCAATATTATAAATTTCATCATGAACATCTATACTATCTCCATCTAACTTCACTAGTCATAATATGACATCAACAACAAGTTTTAAACAAATCAATGCATTGCTATAAACCAAAATCTATACTTAGACAATTTTTTGATTACCAAACACTAAGTATCTTTATTTCCAAGGTTTCCTATGAGCATGTACATCATGTGTTTCCATAAATGAAAAAAATTACATATCTCTATTAGCCAATTGTCAACACTCTCTAGAGGAACTAACCAAGCAAGTTCCTGATGTCTTACTAAAGGTAGTTGCACCACAATGGAATAATGCATTAAACATTGCCAAGAACATCATAGAACAAACCCTAAGACAACTTATGCCAAGTCTATCTGATAAAGAATTGAAGGAATAATTAAAGAAGAATGAAAAAAAGCTAACCCCTAAGTTCAATGCATTCTTGATCCTATCAAAAGACATTGAATCAGTTGTAAAATCTAACACAACTACATGGAAGAACATCTATGGTTCACACAAGCCTAGTGAGGAGGTTGTCCAAATAGATGATGAAAATGTTGAGAAATAAATGATGATGAAATTTATAATGTGGTTAAAGAAGTCAATAATGAAGAGGACTAGACTGCTAGTGGAGACCTCCCTAAAATTTAGAGTATTCAAGACTCAAATCCAGAGAAGATAGTAGTAGAGGTAATGGCCTCCCTTCCACTCTCTCTAAGAAAAGCCTCAATGCAATCCAACTCAGAGAAGGCCACTACTAATTCAATTGAGCTCAATACTATTTTATGAAGTACCCAATTGATAGTTGGAACCATCCTATCTAGTGCTATGTTGACATCTTCATCCATCGAGCAACAAGTTCCCATTGTTACAGTAGTGGATCAAACTAAGTCATAGCCAAAAACAGTAAGTTTTCCTATTATAACTTCTATTGATACTATTTTTACTATTTTTTCTACTATGGTAAGTGCAATGATAGTTGAGGTTAGGCCTCAACTAAGCACTAAAGTTTTGAAGAAAGAAAAGGAAATTATTCCTTTAGCTATTTAGAAAGAAAATGGTAAAAAGATAAAAACCTCTATTAAGGTAATTGATCTAGAGGAGGACATTATAATACTAGATTGCAATCTTTCCAATCTAACTCCTGATCAAATGGACACCCTTGGTGAGATGTGGAAGATGAAGGAAAAACAACAAAATCTCAGAGAGGAGAAGAAAAAGAAAAATCTAGTTCTTGAAGATACTAAGAGCATATTTGTTGATGCATTGAAGATTGAGGTTGATCAAAAGCAGCCAATATTGGATCAACTTGTTGAAGTAGTTCAAAAATATAATGAGGAAGTGAATGGGAAAGACTAATTTTTGTATAGGGCAGAAATGAAGTTTGAGAATACAGTTTTGGAGAAAGTAGCCTAGAAGATTGCTATTAACCAAGTGGAGTTGTCCACTATTCTTGCTACATTTGAAGATTCTATAAATAATGTTGTTACTTTATTGTAAAGTTGAGTGATATATCAAATTTTACTAAGGAAATAAAGGATAAGCTATCTAAGATAGATATTGATATGAAGGCAAGTGCATACTAGTTGTCACTTGATCCTAGCAGTAGTTTTGCACATTGTGTGAAAATTAGATAGTTGACAGATATATAGGCAGAATTTTTGAGGGAAGAATCCATGATATAGGTAAAACTAGTAGAAATATAGGGCATGATACTTCCTAACATGGATGCAATGCAAAAACATATTTCACATGCAAAAACATTGATCCATGTCAACAATTTCTCTATAATTGATCACATGATGGAACTATCAACAGAGGTGTAGATAGCTTTGCATAGTTCAAAAGTTTTACAAGAAAATTGGGACAAGAAAATGTCCATAATTTTTAAGGTTCATAGTGATTTCCTTTTATATTTTGGAATTACCTTGTAGTTATGCATTTTTGGAATTTATGTCAAAAAAGGGGGAATATAGAATAGTATTATCATACACAAGGGGGAATGCATATATACAAGAAGGAAATATATGTATAGTATGAAAGATGAATTTATAAATAGCAAAAAATATGTTTACAAAAATAATTTTGAAAAATAAAATAAAATAGAGTCAGCGGTTATTGAGTAGTAGCAATAGACAATAGTCAAAACTAAATTATAAATCCAGACATGTTGATAGGGGGAGCTTTGACTTGTATTTGGAGTATTTAGATTTTTGGTATGATAAGTATTTTTGTCACAAATTCCAAAGAGGGAGATTTTTGACATTAAGGTCAAATCATTTGTCTATTAGTGACTTAACACTTAGTTTTTCACATTTCTACCAAGCTCTATATGCAGAAAGAAGAGTCTCCTAAGCTTCACAATGTCTATAGAGCATTTGAAATAGAATGTAGTGTAAGTCATATTTCATAATGTCTACCAAGCTAGTCATTCATATTGTAGTGTTTTTTGAGCTTCATAAAGTCTACCGGGTTCATCAGTACAAACCATATAGGATGTAGTGTTAAGTAAGCTCCACAGTGTTACCCAAGCTAATGATGTTAACAAAGTGAATGAAGGTAGTGTTGACCAAGGCATTTAGTGTCAACCATGTCTACCGAGTTCTTTAGTATTCACTGAGTCACCCAATGCTAATTGAGTTCCTGCTATGCCGAGTGATCAATGTGAACCGAGCACCAGTGTCAAACAAATGCCAAAGTTTGCCAAGTTGACAATGTTGTCGAGTGTCAGACTATCACCAGAGTTGTCTTTAGAACTCGTGCTACAACAGTAAGCTGACATAGTGAAGATTGTTTGAATTAGGTGTTGTAGCTGACTCCAGAAGGTAATTTATTGGATTAATATGTATATGTAATATATATTTTCATATCAAATGTAATACAAAACTGAATCAAGAAAATAGTATGAGTGAAAATTAAGAAGGCTACAAAAAGTATAAGGAAAAGTAGAGTCTTACCTATCACACTTAGGTGATCATTGTATTTCAAAGGGATCTCATTCAAAAAATAGAGTTGCAGATAAGAGATTAGCCATTGATTCATCCTAATACATGTATTAGCCAAATCCTCTAACAAGGTGGACTTAATAGTTTTTTCCAAATGTCCTAACAGAGTGCACACTTCATTGTATGTTTTAAATCCTTTCACAAGGTGGACCTAATAGTCCTTATTGCTCCTAATAGGGAAGTTCACTAGAAGTGATCAATTATAAGCTTTAACAAGCTAACTTTATACTACTGTAATAAAGCTTGTAAATATCATCCCCATCCCCATTTTACTTACTATTTGGAAGGTTTCTGGGTTACCAAATATTAGTGTTTTGAATGTTTTATTGCTTTTAGTGTTTCATGCATAAGATTATATTGTGAAAATTTAATTGGTGAATAAAAGTTAAAGTTATATTGGTTCCTGATTCACCCCCTCTCCCTCTCAGTCACCTAGTCTATACTACATTTCTAATAGAGAAAATGTCAATACAAAGACCTACTTATGATAAGACAAGACTTGGATATTTTCTTGGTATGTCAGCTAAGAAAATTGAAACAAGAAATGAATTAGATCCAATTGTTGAAACCCCTAGAACTTCTATGAATAATCATAATGAAGCAAAAGTACCTAAAGAAGATGAGCAAGTCAACCTAAAGAATGTGTTGAGCCTAAGAAAATAGAGCAATTTGAAACACCTAAAGAAGTGAGATATGAATCAAAACTAGATGCTTTACATGCAATAAAGTTGGACATATGAAGAGAGATTGCACAAGTAAGTCATTTGAGCATGTTAAAGAGTTTCATTGTTATAATTTTCATGGTATTGGTTATAAAGAAGTTGACTATAGGAAACCTAAATTTGATAATGATAATAGGAATAGTAGAATGTTTAGAGGTACTAACCCTACAGGTAGTAATGAAAGAAGAAGATTGCGTGAAAGAACATCTAGAGAAAGAAGATATAATGATGGAGAAAGACCTGATGGAATGAGGAACCATATTGTATGTTATAAGTATAACAACTATGGACATACAACTACGAATTGTAGAGCACCAATAAATCAAAATGGACCCAATCAAAGAAGAAGTACATCTATATGTCTGTTATACAATAACTTTGGACATGTAGTAGTATTTTGTAGAGTGGACATGAGGAAATTTAATAGAAATTAGAACTTTAGAAGGAATAACAACAAAAATTTTAGAAGGAATGATAACAGTAACAATAGTCAGAAAGATGAAATAAAAGAACATGCAGAAGAATTCAAGGAAGTATTTGTCAAAGAAAAGGAGCCATCAAGCTCACATAAAGTATTGGAAGAATAATTATTTGATGCACTTGATGGAAGAATGAAGTCAACTATTATATGTGATTCATCCTATTTGAATTAGGCATTTCCTATAAAGATAGATCATCCATTGGTCAGAACTGAATTCATAAATCAAATGAGGAGTTGCAAAGGTAGTAGGAGGTAGAAGACATAGTGAGGAAGCTATGGTTAAGTGAACATACATTTTCATAATCACAGGAAGTCTTCCAAAAGAAATCAATCTTACTAGTAATAAAAAAACTCTCACAGATGAAGAAGATATGCATGTAATGTGAGGTTAATTTTGAAGATATTTAAGGAATGCGATCTTGATTAAGTGTTCCATTTGATCATGTGAAGAGTTATAGAGCCTTTGAGAGGGAATTGACAAAAAATTAAAGGAAAATTAAAAGTATTTGCAAGTGCAAAGTCTAGGAAGCCCTACATACGCAAAACTAAATATTTTACAAACTTTCAATCAAATTTTCAAGCATTCAAGTTAGCATAATGGAGAATCCTACTGTATGTGATGTTAGTGAGAGGTTTAGGTATAAATTCAAGAAGCCTCCATTTGTAACATTAGTTGACGATCCTTTGGGAGCATTTTCACAAATTTTGTCCAATGTGTTACATGTAGAAGATGTTAGAAGCTACATTGACTATAAATTTGAGAGTATTGGAGATAGAGAGATTCATAAAGAATTGAACACAATTTGCAATGGAAATTTATCATTGAAACCTAATTTCCCACATCTAAGTGAGTTCAAACTAATCAAGTATATGTTCTACACAAAATTTGATAAGCATGAATGGAGTAGGATTATTCTAAATAGAGTTCATGAAGGATAAATTCTATGCTAGCAAGAATTCTACATGCAACATATTTGATGGCTGTTGAGAGGAAAAATGTGAACATGTATGAGATAGTCAGACTACAATTTTTGGAAAACATAGAGAAACTGAAGAAATCTAGGAACACAATCTTTAGCTTTAAATCTTTATTGACCTAGTTGTTCTTCCAAGAAACTAGATAGTTTTCTAGAATGACAAGCAGTGATTGGAATAGAGATCAATGCACCATGAAGATGATCACTCATTGCTATAGAGCCAGAGATGAAGGAGTAAGGGATGAATACATTGGAAGAATGATGATTTTTTTTATATTGAGAATGAAGCAAAGATTAAAAATTCTACCTACTATGGTAGATAACTATAAAGATGAAATTTATTTTATGGTAGAAATTAATACAACTTGTATGGAGGTTGTAGAGCCTAGAGTGAAATTTATAGAACCCATAAGTTATGAGATGAGTGAAGATCTCATAGAAGGTTATGCAAAGATTATCCTTGAATATGAGAAGGATACAAAATGTCTTAGATGGGGGACTTATGAGGAAAATATGAGAGAAGTTCATATGGGACTTCATAGTAAGCAAGTTGAAAAGAATGTGGAGAAGAAAATACAAGATATTCTTAAGGAATTTGGGATGACTAGAGAGGAGTACAATGAGGCCTTAGGAATTTTGGGAAAATGAAAGCTAGTGGGTAGACCAAGATATTGGTAGCTACAACTCTTGCTATAGCTAGACCCTCATAAGGAATCACTATAGCTAGACCATCAACACAAATTCCTAGTATAATCTATGCTATCATTGCACATGTGTAGCCTGTCATAGTGCCACCTAAATAGAGAGACAAGTATGATGAAGATGTTGCCATTATATCTTCTTCATATAGAAAATTAGAAAGGTTGGTAAAGGTGAAGCAAGAACCTACACCATCCCCTAGAAAGAGAACTAAGTAGATAACTAGTGGTCTAGGGAAGAGAAGAAAAACACTACATATCAATGAGTCTAACGATTTAGAAGAGGAAATAAAAGAAAAGGCAATAGAAAAATTATTTGGTGAAGGGAGAACACCAACTGGTAAGAAATCCTACAAACCCAAGATTGAAAATAAGATTGTGCAGATTATAGAAAATGACAACTTTGTTTAATTAAATAAGTATTATAGCCTATATAGCAATAATGATAGAAGGTAGTTAGAGAATTTAATTGTAAGAAACATGATTTTGAGAAATAAGAGAAGAAAAATTCTTCTTATGGGAGGCAACTATGAAGAGGTAAATAAGGAGACTAAAGAAGCCATAGTTAGTTATATGACTTCTATGCCTCAAGCCACTAAGGAGAGTGTGCAGTTAGGGGGAGGAAGCCATGTGTATGTTGAGGTAAGTACACCTATTTTTGTTGAAGAAGAGGTCAAGGAAACTCAAAAAATTGACTTACCTCCACATATAGTTATTGACACTAAATCCATGAAAGTGGATAACACTCACATAATAGTAGATGATAAGGAAGATCTCTTTTTGGATTATGGGAGAAACATTATTGGCAATATTATTGCCTACTCTAGCTCTAATGAAGATGATGATGAGGAAGAGGATAAGATATAATTTGAGGAAGAAGAAAAGAGGAAGACTGAAGAAGAGGAAAGAAAGAAAGAAGAAAAGAGAAAGGAGGCAGAAAGAAGGAAACAAGAAGAGAAGGAGAAAGAGAGAAACGAGGAAGAGAGGAAGAAAAGTGAACTACAACCAAAATGGAAGATTTTTTTTGCAAGAATCAACATTTTTTCCTAGTCTAAAACATGTGGAAACAAAATTTGATTAGGTATACTTTCAACATGAGGCTAGCATACCTAATGTTGCACCAATGATTACTTCTACACAAGTAATTACACCTGTTCCAACAGTTACCCCTACGACAACAATTACTACATTGCCTGTAGTATCTGATGATGATGATGACCAGAAAGGTTTGATAAATTCATTAAGTAAATTATTGAAGAAGAATAAGTCTATCAAGACTTTAGAGATAACTTTGGTAGAAGTTCTAGAGAGGATGCAAAAGACAGTGCAAACTAATCTAGAGAGCCATACATTCAAAAGAAGGCTAAGCAAATGGTGAGAACCTTTGATATGGTTTTTACTACTTTGTCTAATATTGCCTTTGTGCAAGCTTAGATTAAGCATGATGCATTACTATTTGACACAATATGCACAAATGCCAAAAATGATTTGTAGACTTTAAATGTTTGCATAAAGGAGCTAAGGAATTCTATAAATGAAGGAAATAAATTATATGGACATTGTGCTATGTCATATAAATATTTGAAGGAATTTGATGATAAGATCAAAGTTAGAATGAGTGAGCTTCAAACACTCACTATTAGATTGTAGTAACCAAATGAGAGCATTGAAGACATGGAAGCAAAAATGGAGGTAGTTCATGAAGCTATTGTTAACCAAAAATGCCTTCCCACCAAAATATCAAAATCAAATGATAAGTCGATCAATGGTCACCTAGGGTTTTCAAAATTCAAATATTAAAAGGTTTTCGTGAAATAATTTAACATTGGCTCTATCATTTGTCCTAATTTTATGCAATTCTTTCATGTTATGCCTTAAAATGTTTTAAGTTGCAACTGTGCAAACCACCCTATGGTTCGCATAGTTATGGTGGGGTAAGAGCTAGCCAAAGTTTGAGTAGCGATGAAATGATTGTACTATTTTTTCTCGATCATAGTGAGTTAAAGTTTAACTAAGGTTTAGGCCTTGATGACATGATTGCACTATGCTAGCTATGTCACAAGGTTAATTTGACAAACCATGGTTTAGGTCATGATAGTGCGGTAAGGTAAAAATATTTAGTGTTTCAAGGATGCATTTCACACTGTTAGATCTTTTAGATCTATGGCCAACACACTATTGCAACAAGTTAAGAAGGAGGCTACAGTTAGAGTTATGATCAAATGACTTCTTTGTTTTGCTTGGTCACAAAGTTAGGAGGTAAACCTTGGGTCACAATAGTGATGGTGTGAATGCGATCAAGATCAAAGTCTTCACAAGGTCATGATAGTTAATAAAAGGTATCAAGGGTAGGCTATGAAGTAGCACCAACCAGTTGGTCATAGTTTCAAAAGCAAGATTTGTTAATGTTGAAAGGTGGTGACGAAGCTATGATCACTGAAAATCAAATGTAAGACATAGGGTTGAATGCTAGCAGAGTATAGAATGGTAAAGGATGATTAGTCCATGTGGAAAGGCCTAATGGTTTGACTCCAGTTGACCAAATGATACACTTGATTTGGCATACTTACGACAGAGGAAGCAAATCTTTGATGATAGATCCAATCTTTTCAATCTCCAGCAACCACTTTCATCATTCCCCAGGTCTAAGAAACACAAAAGAATACTCCATCACTGCCTATTGATTCATCTACTAAGTCAAAAGATTAAAGGCCACTGTTTCCATCCTCTTAGAGATTGTTTGGTGGATAAGTGATATTCTTGTGTCTAGATTTGTGCTATGATCAGATCTTTTCCAATTTTGCAGTAACTGTTCCCTACAATTTTGAATATAGTTGTTGAGTTTTATCTTAGGGTGGAAGCTATCTAAGTTATGCTTACACTAAATCTTTCTTAGGGTTGAATCTTCTTTGTTTCTTTGGTATTGCTTTGGCATACTATTGTAAATTCCTTTTTTTCCTTTGAATTATATGACATCCTATCTTATCTCTTTCAACCATCGATGTACTATGTAAACTTTATTTACCTCTCTTCGATGTACTATGGATATCCATAACCTACACATCTATATCCCTTTTGGCCTATGAATGATAAGAAGTAAATCTCTCCTTCATTGTGTCACTCATTTGGTTTTTTGATCTGCATGTGGCTATTAGGTTAAAACAAGTCCAAATCTATATATCTTTGGATTGTTATGATAATTGTTCTATGCATATATGGGTAGAGATTGGTCTGAACACTCTATTTTGGTGCATCAGCTACTTAGAATAGATTAGGTAGTATGCTTTTATGCATTCCTCCTCCCTTTTCCTCTCCAAGTGCAGTCTAGGTGTGTCCTAATAGTAAAGGAAGTCAACCTTCTCCAGAGACTTAGCCTCATTGTTCAAGTCCTACAACATGGAGGCTATTTCCATGTTTCACAAGGTTGTCCTTAGGTAAAAACTTTGGAACAGGGTGCAAACTTTTGTGACAATAGTTTTTGGCATGCCTAGTGGGACCCTCATATTAACTATTCTAAGTTCACTGGTGTCAAAGAAAAATTTCATGTTCATACCAAGGAGATAGTACTTCCTTTAGTATTAAAGCCTTCAAGAGGCTCATTTGTTCAAAGTACTTGGCAACTCCAAGCTTCTAGCACATCTGGTTTCCAGACCAAAGTTGCTATGATTCATGTTCAAAACACACACAAGTGTATCTTCTAGAGGTAAGTTCCAATACTAGGATTTTTTTTTTTTCTAATCCAAGAAGAAAGAATAGGGTATCTCTATCACCAGTTAGGAGCGTAGTGGTAACACATAACCCTATAAGATCCATCTCCACTCCTCCTACTGTTAGATCTCAGCCTAGAATACCATCTACTCATATCAATAGACCACTCATTTATATGGCTAGAGTGCATGCATTTTTCACCTTCAATGGTGGAAGCATGATATTCTACCGTCGGTGCTCAAAAGTATACCTAAATTTACTGGTGAAACCTCCATTTCCCCTGTTGAGCATACTCAAGAGGTGCCTAACATCTAAAATATTCATGGCATCACTGAAGGTGATGTAGTAGTTAGCCTTCTAGCCTCATCCTTGAAGGGGAAAGCTCTACAATGGTATAGAGGCTTGCCTCATAACTCTATTTCTGATTGGGATGGGTTAGGAGCATCCCTATGCAAGCATTTTGAGGACAAAAGTGATCACCTATCACTTTTAGAACATCTGACAACTATCAAAAGGGAACCCCATGAATGTATGACTGATTTTAATTATAGATCTCAAAATAAATGGGACAAAATATCTACTATAGTAAATCCTTCTCCTAGTAATGCATTCTTATATTACCTCAAAACCTTCAACAGTGATATTGCTACCACTCTACAATCTATGGGAGGGGACACTCTACCAAATGCTTATGAGGTTGTCATAAGAGCATAAATATCTTGATACAAGGAGGGAAGTTAGCTCCAAGGCCCTTAATGCCTTTCTTCCCTAACATGCCCAATCATCAACCTACTATAGCCCCTATTCATACTTCATCTGCAAGTTAGCCTCATGCTGTGAACCCAATAGGCTCCACATCCTCTAATGGAGTTGATAGGATTGAGGCCTTGATGCAAAATATAGAGAAGAGGTTGTAGTAACAAGAAAGGAAGATGGAGGACAATAGTTTAGTAATTTAGAAGATGGGTAATGATTTAGTGACTATGAAGAGGTAGAAATCTCAAAATAATAGGCCTCCCCAACTCTAGTATCAAGGTCCCATTCATAGTAGATCCCCAAACCGGAGTCATGCCCCTTAAAATCACAATAGACCTATCGACAGTTACCATGCTATGAATACCAACCAAAATGGGGGTTATAGTTAGAATAGACCTATCGATAACCCCTCCCCCCTACCCCCCCATGCTAAAAATACCAACCTAAATAGGGCTTTAGTCCCTCAGAACAATCTTGCTCAAGATCAAGATTTTTGCCCTTCTTGTAACTACTCCTATGGATATTGTATGTGTCAGAAGGAAGAATCTTACTTGGCATTAACTATACTAGAGCAAGAAATGGATTAACAATACAATGCTATTAAATTTTTTAATGCTTCTCTACAAGGTAGTTTCTCCTTCATGAACAATTAGGTGGAAGTGCCTTGTAATGTAAAATTGGATTCCCGTGCTTACAATACTAGGAGCAAAAGAAGAGCTGTAGAAGAGGCTACCCCTCCTCCTCCTAATCAAGCCTCAACATCAAGTGTAGTGCCTCATGCACAAGTAATGGATCAACACAATGCTAACCAACTTGCTAATGCTTCTCAGCTAAAAAGGAAAAATGATAACATGAGAGACGTGGGTGTTCCTCAAGCTATTCCATCTCAACCATCTACACATGTAGCTCCTAAGGTTTCTACTAAGGCACCTAATGCACCTTTTAGTGTGGTAGATCAAATGAAGAAGACCAATGTGAAAATTTCTATGTGAGATTCTATGGTTACCATACCATCACATAAGAGGTTGTTGCAGTAGGAGTTGGAAAGCATTGAACTCAGAGATCAACTACCTAGAGAGGAGAGTGTGATAAACCTGGTGCAACCAAAAAAAAAAGGAGAAATAGGTAAGAAATTAGACCTCCTCCTTTCTATGTCTCTTTAATTATAGGAGATAAGCTAGTCCATAATTTCATAATAGATTCAGGGGCTAGCAGTTCAGTGATGCCTAAGTGTATTGCTGATATCCTAGGGATGAAATATGAGCCCATTGTTAAAGCTATATTACAACTAGATGGTAGTACTATCAAGATTGTGGGGATCCTTAGGAATGTTGAAATGACCTTATATACATGCCTTGGTTGTACTATAGTTCAAGATATATCAGTTGCTAATGTCAAACCACACTTTTCTATCTATCTTTCTAGGGACTTTACTGCCCAAATAAGTGGTTGCACATCCTCTGATTGGTCATATATGTTTTTTATAACAAGGTATGGAACCAAAGCTTCAATTAGAGCATAACCATTAGCCCTCCATCATATTGAGTGCTACAATCCTAATCTCACCAATATGAACTACACCATCCTAGAGATGGATGGAAATGACACAACAAACAAGTCTACCACTTCTCTACTAGATATACTTGATTTCCTCTTAGATGAATGATATAATGCATATTAGTTTGATCCTATATCAAAAACCTTTGAGTGATGTAGGAGCATCAAGATTTGATTTTGGTGGATTCATTATTTTCATGGTTAGGTATGTATTTGAGACACATTGGAGAACCTTTCTTCATGATTGCATAGAGATTGGGCGGATTGAGTTAAAGCTTGAGCTATTTGTACCTTGTTGCTAAAACTGTGTTTTCTAGTTTCTCAATGCCTATTGCAGGGAGTGTAACTAATTTTGCACAATGAATGAGAGGATATACACTTTAGGGATTGAAGAGGGCATAAATTAATATCTCTTATTAAGGGTTCAAGTTCTAATTCTTCAGAAGTTGGGACATATGACAATTCTCCCGAAGTATCAATTTATGGTAGTTCTGTGCCCCAATTTTCTATGCTTAAGTTTTAGGATGGATGAGCACTTATTCTTAATGAATCAGCCTTTGTGAATTTAAGGGGTTTTAGTGGAACTAAATTTCTACCTTTAGTTTGAAGCATGAGTTCTAATTCAATCGAAACTAGGAGATATTGCAATTTTTCTCGGATATCAATATCTGGACATTTAATTGATGTTGTAGGCCGACTTGTGGCTCTTCAAGTATTTAATGTTAAGTTTTATTTAATTTTTAATTGCTAGGCCAATAGATTATTTGGGTTTAATTAGGGGTCTTGTAGAGTCTTTTAGTCATTTAGTTGAGTGTGGAGAGCAGCTGAAGAGTGAGTTTTCTTGAGTCTATGGACAGAGTGTTGAATGTGAGGTAGTTTATAGTAGGATTGTGATGGAGTAATGAATGTGTGGACAGAGTGCCAAATGTTAGGCCATTTACTCTTAGATCTTTGATAAAGTTGGAGTAGAGGTAGGGCTACATCTAAAAAACAAGGAGATTACTTGGTGGGCTTGCGAGCACAAGTTTAGATTTCCTTAGTGGTTTCTTCCAGATTGCTATTATGTTACATACATGGACTAGCTAGGATTAGTGTTTGGGTTGGATCTTCTAGAATTGAGTTTTTAACTGCTATTTGTATTTGGTCCTAACCCAAAAGGCCTTATAGCTGGGAATATTGCATGTAATTAGTTATTTTGTATGAATAAATTATTAATTTGGTATCATATTGCATATCTTGTGTTGTGTTTTTGATGTGTGGTTATATAACCAGGGGCTAGGACATCTCCTTTGGGGAATCTCCTACCTTGTGCTATGTCAGATAGTATTAGAGTGAAGGTTGTTCCTAAGTATATAGATATATCACCGAAGTTGTGGTAGTTTGTACCAGGACTTGGGTTGGAGATGTTGATTGGAGTTGATCTTGATCTGGTGGTGTATTATTCTTTCTCTAGTCCTAGATCTCTTGGTTTTGAGGTGGAAAATTATGGTTCTAACTTGCAATTATATAGGGCTTATAGATGGATTGATGGATGTGAAGATGAAAGACAAATCTTATTGAGGCATGATTGTAGAGAGTTTGTTGATTGTAGATCCATGGTCTTGGACTTGTGATGTAGTTCCTAATTGCTCATGTGAGGTGGTAGGTTGCGATTTGACTTGTAAACAATTTGGTTTTGTCACAAGAGTGTGGGAACGATTTGTTTCAGAGGGTTTACAAAGATCTTAGGAGATGGCTCCAAGAGGATTGGACCTTAAGATGATTGTGAATCTTTGTGATGTGGTGGAGAGGAATTTTCTAAAATATCTAGTCAGGTTGAAGCCAGTTTGGCCGATCAAACTAAGAAGGTGGTTGCTTAGTTTGAAACTAGTTTGGCTAATTGTGATAAGGATAGCATGAGAAAGACATTTCATAGATGTTTGTAGAGCTCGAGTCTACTAATTTGGAAGAGAGTTGTTTGGCTAGTTAAGAGACTTGTTTGTGAGAGAAGATGACATAGCAAGGTCAAGGTGGAAGAGGTTGGTTTTGATGATTAGTTTGTGAAGTTTGATACAAACTTGCATAGTAGTTGGAGGTTGTTGTTGACGATATTCCTAACCTTGTTGATGCTGGGATAGACATTAGTTTTCATGATCAGTCGGTTGGATCTGACATGGAAATTGTAGAGGACTTGGTCATGGATGATTTGGTTGCTATTGAAGGTGACTTGTATGTTGTAGAGAATATTGTTGTGAGAAATGAGATGGTTGGTGTTGAGAGTTTGGCATGTGTTGATGGAGATCTACATATTGCTGCTGGTGTGGATTCACTAGTTGCTAATGTGGATGAGGGTTTGTTGATGAAGCCTTATGTTTATTTTGTTCTTAGGTGTGAGCATTCTGATTGGGTTGCTAATATGTATTTTATTTTGATTTTTCAATGGATGAAGCATAAATGGTGGATTTTTAGATTTTTTCTATTGAGATTGATGAAGTGGAAGCCTTTGGTAAAGATGAAGTTGGTTGCAAATCTTTCTTTAGGCATCAAAGTATGGGACATACTTTTCTATTTACCTAGGGAGTCTGATGTGGGAGCATCAAGATTGGAATTTGGTGGTGTGATTCTTTTCATGGTTAGGTATGTTTTGGAGACACATTGAAGAACCTTTCCTCATGATTTCATAGAGATTGGATGGATTGAGTTGAAGTTTGAGCTGTTTGTACCTTGTTGTTGGAACTATTTTTTTTGGTTTCTGGGTGCCTATTGTAGGGAGTGTAACTATTTTTTCATAATGAATGATAAGCTTAAAAATTCAAGGATTGAAGAGGTCCTAGATTAATATCTCTGGTTAAGGGAGAAAATTATAATTCTTTATAAGTTCGGAGATATGGAAATTCTCCAAGAGTATCAATTTTTGGTAGTTCTACACAATAGTTTTCTATGCTTAACTTTCAGATGGATGCACACTTATTCTTAATGAATAAACCTTTGTGAATTTAAGGGCTTGTATTGGACCTAAAGTTCTATATTTTATTTTAAGCATGAGTTCTAATTCAATCAGAGCTAGGAGATATCACAAATTTTCTTGGATATCAATTTTTGGACATTTAATTGATGTTGCAGGCTGACTTGTAGCTCTTCATGTATTTAATGTTAAGTTTTATTTAATTTTTAATTGCTAGGCCAACTTGTGGAGTAGTTGGGTATAAATAAGGGTCTTTTAGAGTATTTTAGTCATTTGGTTGAGTGTGGAGAGTAGCTAAAGAGTGAGTTTTCTTGAGTTTGTGGATAGAGCACCGAATGTGAAGTAGTTTACAACATGATTGTGACAGAGTTATGAATGTGTGGACAAAGCACTAAATGTGAGGTATTTTAAACTTGGATCTTGGATAAAGTTGGAGTAGAGTTAAGGTTGTAGCTTGAAAAAAAGGAGATTTCTTGGTGTTCTTGCAAGCACAAGTTTATATTTCCTTGGTGGTTTCTTCTAGATTGCTGTTATGTTATAGATCTGGACTAGCTAGGATTAGTTTTTGGGTGGATCTTGTTAGATCTTATAGAACTAAGCTTTTAATTGCTATTTGTATTTGGCTCTAATACAAAAGGCCTTACATCTTGGCATATTGCATGTAATCAATTATATTATATGAACAAATTATTAATTTGGTATCAAATTACATATCTTGTGTTATGTTTCCACTATGTGGTTATATAGCTGGGGGCTAGGACATCTCCTTTGGGTATACTCCTACCTTGTGCTACATCATGGAGACAAGCATTGGTACTTATTGTATATTAGAGAAATTTACTCTTGTCCCTAACCTAATGAAGAACAAGAAAGACACAAGTGGGACATGGAGTATGTACTTTAATAGATCTAGAAATAAAAATGGATAAGGGGCTAGTGTGATGTTGGTTTCTCCTACACTATAGAGGTACTACTTCTCATTTAGGCTTAAATTTAGTTGTACCAATAATGTGGCCAAGTATGAGACATTAATTTAGGCTCTCCTACTTGCTCAAAAAAGAGGAATTCATGTCTTAAGTGCATATGGAGATAGAGAGCTAGTGGTTAATGAAGTGAGGAATCAAAATATCACAAAGAATGGTTTGCTCAAGTCTTATAAACATAGAGTATGGGATCTTCTTGAAGGTTTCAATGCATGTAATATTCAGAGCATCCCTAGAAAAGGAAATAGACATGTTGATAGACTTGTAGTAGTGGGTGAGTCTTATGATGTTCCAAGGAGCATTAAAGATGAGAAGAGATAGATGATTAAAGTGATGGTTAGACCTACTATCCCTGATAATAATATCAATTGGTAAGTCTTTGAATTTGATGCACAAATTGTAAGTTTCTTTCACAATGAAGTAGAGTTCTTATATAGAAATCAATCAAGATTGCATAACCAATATGGTGATCAAATCATCAACCTAAGCTCCAATAAGTTGCCAAAGGGTCTCATTATCTTAGAGAGTGTCTTCAATCCTAATGACCAAGCAAGGGATAGAGGCATGAACCTTGCTACAAACAAAGATTATCATATGCCAATTGTAGTTGCTGATGGAAGGATGCTAAACATGGGGAAGGTATATTCTGAAACTAAGAAAGAAAATTTTGTTCATCTATGTCAAGAATTTATGATGTATTTGCTTGGACATATGATGATTTAAAGAGTTTTGACTCAAGCCTGTTTCAACATACTATAGATTTAGTTGATAATGTCAAACCTTTTAGGCAAAAGTAGAGGCCAACGAATCCCAAGATTGAGCTATTAATGAGAAAAGAGCTATCCAAATTGATTGAGGTTATATCATTTTCCTTATTAAAAATTCCTCTTGGGTAGCTAACCTTGTCCCTATTAGGAAGAAGAGTGGAGAAATTAGACTATGTGTAGACTTTAGGGATCTTAAACAAGCCTCCCTTAAGGATCATGACCCTATCCCTTCTATGGAACATATATTGTCTAAGGTTAGTGGTTTAGAGAGATTCTCTTTCTTGGATGGATTCTTAGATTATAACCAAGTTAGTCAAGGAGGCTAATAGATATAAAATTTCTTTCACCACCAAATTGGGCACCTATGCCTATGGTAAAATGCCTTTTGGACTAACAAATGTAGGTGCCATATTTCAAAAGGCAATGGAGATGGCATTCAAGAACATGATTCAAAGGTTTGTGTTGGTCTACCTTGATGATATCATAGTGTATTCAAAGAATGTAGCCAATGATTTTGGCCATCTTAGACAAGTATTTATAAAATGTAGAGAGTATGGAGTATCTTTGAATCCAAGCAAGTGTGTCTTCACTACTAATCAAGGGAAATTTTTAGGACACATTATATCTAAGGACAATCTACCCATTGATCCAGAGATAACATTGGCAATACTTGCTCTCTCCCTTCCAAGTCATAAGAAAGGTCTGCAAAGTTTTCTTGGTAGAATAAATTTTGTGAAGATATTTATTACTAATTTAGCTACCATGTCTTACATCTATGATTAATTAAAAAGAATATGGTCTTTTCATAGACCAAGGAAGGGAAAGCAAGTTTTGAAGAGATCAAAGCAATGATAGCCTTAGCCCCTACTCTCATCAATCTAAATTTTGATAAGGATTTCATTCTTTACACCTTAGGAGGTGAGTCAAGTATTTTTGTTGTTTTGACTCAACCAAATGGTAAGAATGAGGAATAAACTATTGCTTTCTTTAGTGAAGGGTTGAAGGAGTATGAAGACAAATATAGCTATGTGGAGAAGCAAGCCCTTGTAGTCATAAGATATTTGAAGAAATTTAGACATCTTCTATCCCACAATAAGATCAACTTATTGGTTCCTCATGCAAGCATTAAAGATTTCCTATTGAGAAAAGATATTAGTGAGAAAAGAGAAGGTTTGATCACTAAGGTGATGAAGTATGATGTGGACATGCAGATCATTAGATTGGTTTGAGGGAAGGGACTTTGCAAGAAGATGATCTCATCTCATGAATCAGATAAAGAAGTTGCCTTGGTGTTGACAGAACAATAGGAGATGAGAGATGACAATCCAAGGAGTTAGATAGATGACATGATGATCTTCTTATTAGGAAATGGATATCCTTAAGGATTGGATAGGACAACAAGAAGATAGTTCAGATTGCAGTCCATTCCTTATGCCATAGTTGATGGTATTTTGTTTAGGAAGGACTTCAATGGAGCTTTGTTAAGTTTTATTGGTACAAATCAAGCAGAGAGAATAATTAAGGAGCTTCATCATGGTCTTGATGGTGGCCACTTTTTAGAAAGAACCACTAAAATGAAGATCATGAGAGCTAGTTACTATTGACCATCCTTATTCCATGATTGCCATAAGTATGTTAGAGAATGTGAAAAATGTGCTTTCTTTTTAGGTAAGCAAAGGTTTGCAACTCTTCCACTTCATCCTATTCAAGTGGATTAGCCTTTTGTCCAATGGGGATTAGATTTTATTGGTCCTATTAATCCTTCTTCTAGTGTTGATCATAAATGGATTCTAGTTGCTACAGATTACTTTACCAGGTGGACAGAGGCAATTTCATTAAAAGATTCTACTGAGATTCAATTGTTGAATTCTTAGATAGACTTGTTACAAGGTTTGGCACCCTTTCCACCATAATTTTAGACAATGCAAAATCATTTTTAGGAGCTCAAATTTGTGCATGGGCAATTGATCATGGCATATACTTGAGCACTTCTTCCAATTACTACCCCTAAGGTAATGGCTTGGCTGAGTCATCCAACAAGAATTTGATTAGGATAATGAAAAGAACTATTAAAGATAATCAAAGGTATTGGTACTAGAGACTAAGAACTACCCTTTGGGCTAACCAAATAACAACTAAAATTGCTATTGGAAACTCACCTTTCATGTTGGTGTATGATAGGGAAGCAAGGCTTCCTATCTCATTGGAGTTTCTATCCTTAGAATTAGCCCATCAATTGGAACTAATTGAAAATGATGCTATGATAGTAAGGATAGCATAATTGATGGAGTTGGAGGAGAAGAGACATCAATCAATACAAACCTTGTAAACACATCAACAACAGGTGAATAAGAGCTTTTATAAGAAGGCTAAGTTTAGAATTTTTAGAGAGGGTGATCTTGTGCTGAAGTGGGATGTAGATAGAGTGAAGGTAGGAAGACATTAAAAATTTTATGCATTATGGAGTGGTCCCTATGTGATCATCAATTTCAACCAAGCCAATGTTTTCTAGTTAAGCAAGCCTAATGGTAAAATCTTGCCCATTCTAGTCAATAGAATATATCTCAAGCCTTGTTTTTGATAAGAATGAATGTTTCATGTACATAGTTAGAATAGTTTTCTTTCTATTTGTTCCTATTTTCCAAGAAGTGCTAAGTAGATGTTTTTTTGTAGGGAATTTTGGTTCCAATTTTGTAGAGTTGCAAAGGTAGAAGGACATGTTTTATGGCTCAAAATGTAGTAGAAGTGATGAAATTGATGATTTTTCATGGTTTCAGATACTCCATAGCCCAATGGATCTTTTAATGGTCACTGGTCTTATGCCAAGTAGGCTTGCATCCCCTTTGAGTCACCAGAAATGTTAACAAAAAATGGCTCCCCACCAAAAAATCAAAATCAAATGATAAGCCATTCAACAATTACCTAGGGTTTTTAAAATTCAAATATTAAAATGTTTTCATGAAATAATTTAACATTGGCTATAGCCTTTGTCTTAATTTTACACAACTCTTTCATGTTATGCCTTAGAATGTTTTAAGTTTTGACTGTGTGAACCACCCTTTGGTTTGCACAATCACGGTGGGGTAAGAGCTAACTAGAGTTTGAGTGGCAATGACATGTTTCACTATTTTTGTTTAGTCATGATGAGTTAAAGTTTAACTAAGGTTTAGGCCCTGATAATGCAATTGCATTGTACTCACTTAATCAAAAGGTTAATTTGATAGACCACAATTTAGGTCACGATAGTGCAATAAGGGTAAAATCTTCAGTATTTCAAGGATGCATTCACACCATTAGATCTTTTAGATCTATGGCCAGCATGCTATTGCCACATGTTAACATGGAGGCTACAATTAGAGTTGTGATCAAGTTACTTCTTTATTTCACTTGGTTGCAAGGTTAGGAGGTAAGCCTCGAGTCATAGAGGTGATGATGTGAATGCGGTCAGGATCTTAGTCTCCACAAGGGCATGATAGTTAATAAAAGATGTCAAGGGCAGGCTATGAAGTAGTGACAACTAGTTAGTAATAGTTTTTCAAGCAAGATCTATTAATGTTGAAAGGTGGTGGCAAAATAATCATGGGTATTCAAACATAAGACAAGGTTGAATGCTGGTAGGGTGGCAGAATGGTAAAGGATGATTGGTCCATGTGGCAAGGCTTGATGGTTTGACTCTAGTTAACCAAATGACACAACTAATTTAGTGCACTTATGGTAGAGGAAGAAACTCTTTGATGATAGATATGATCTTTTTGATCTCCTACAACCACTTTCATCATTCCCTAGTTCTAAGAAACACAAAAGAACACTCCATCACCACTTGTTGATCCATCTACCTAGTCAAAAGATTAATGGCCACCATTCCTATCCTCTCAAAGATTGTTTGGTAGATAAGTGATCTTCTTGCATCTGGATTTGCATTATGATCAAATCTTAGGGTGGAAGCTATCTAAGTTATGCTTACACTATAAAATCAGGTTTTGTAATATTTCTTAGGGTCAAATCTTCTCTATTTCTCTAGTATTTCTCTAACATACTACTATAAATTCCTTTTTTGCCTTTGAATTATATGAGATCCTATCTTATTTCTTTCAACCATAATTGTACTATACAAACTTTATTTGCCTCTCTTTGATGTACTTTGGATAGCCATAACCTACATATTTTTATCCCTTTTGGCCTATGAATGATAAGAAGTGAATCTCTCCTTATGTAACTCATTTGGTTGTCTGATCCACATGTGGCTATTAGATTAAAAAAAGTTTGAATCTATATATCTTTGGATTGTTATGATAATTATATTGTGCATATATGGGGCAGAGATTGGTCTGAACACTCTATTTTGGTGCATCACCTACTTAGAATAGATTAGATAGTATGCTTTTATTCATTCCTCCTCCCTTTTCCTCTCCAAGTGTAGTCTAGGTGTGTCCTGATAGTAAAGGAAGTTGTCCTTCTCTAGAGACTCAACCTCATTGTTCAAGTCCCACAACTTGGTTGCAGTTTCCATGTTTCACAAGGTTGTCCTTATTTAAAAACTCTGGACTAGGGTGCAAACTTTTATGAAAATAGCTAACAAAGATAATAAAGATATTCTCTATCCTTAGAGAATATTCATCTCCTAAGGTTAACATTTTGTAGAGGCAATTGGAGGAGTGTCTTACAACAAAGAGAATATTTATCTCCTAAGGTTAGAATTTTGTAGAGGCATCACCTACTTGAAAAGGAGAAGGTAATAAAGATATTCTCTATCCATAGAGAATATTTATCTCCTAATGTTAGCATTTTGCAGAAGCAATTGGAGGATTGTCTTAAAACAAAGATATCCTATGAAAATGTTTCCTATACAGAATTGAGCACAATGGAAGTGGCATCATATACATTATGTGCACTTCTTAGCATGTCAGATACAATGAAAGATAACTAAAGGAAGTAGCTTGAGAGGCTGAAACTTGATTTTTTAGATTGTATATCAAGAATCTCAAGTTAGGATAGAGAAAGGTAACACAATTTTGTCTTGTAGATATAATTTTGGACACCTTTTTCATTGATGTAAAAGGGACAAAAGAATGTAAAGGAAAATTGTATAGATGACATATGTATAGAGAAAAGAAGGAATGTAAAAGATGCATATATATGTAAGGGGAGCTTAGCTATGTATATAGGAAATCATTGTACTAGGAAAGATAAAGAAATATGGTAATATGTAATGATCCAACTTTTGTAATAAATTTTGAGGTTTTTAAAACATTTGTTAAGGCTATAGTTTTGATCAACATTTTGGGACTTAGCTAATTTTTCCATATTTTGCCATCAATGCCAAAGGGGGAGTTATTTGGAAATGTTTGGTGTTGTCATTTATGGCAACACATATTTTGGTTTTTCATTATGAGATCAAAAATAGAAAATTGTATAAGTGTTAGACAGTTTGCATCAACACAAAGATAGATTCTGTGAGTATGAATGATAGATTTAGAGTTGACATGTGCATAATTAAGGACATATAGTTGATAGTATCATGATGATGTGTGCTAGTGTGTAGATGTGTACAAAAAATACACCAATAGTTACAGAGGATTTACCATTATAGGTAATTAGCAAGGCAGAATAAAGCACAACAGAAAATTGAGTATTACAACTTAAGGAATTACTTTGGTAACAAAATAATTACCTAACTATGATGAGAGAAAATCCTAGATGTTAACCATGAGTTAGAAGATGCTAATTTTATAATTAGCCAAGCGTGTGGAAGTATCAAGGCCGATAGGATAGAGTTTTGCTAAAAGGAAAAAGTATAAGTAAAGATCATAACTTGCAAAGTTATGAGCTGGTTGTAGATGATATGTGAACATATGTAAAGATTATAATTGTGATATGTGAGCCTTTCATGATGCGAAGTTTTATGTATGATCAAAGGAACTATGAAGTATAATAATGAGACAATATTGTATATATCTCTATTTTTGTAAAGAACTTTAATTGTATATTGCATATTTGGGCAGTAGGCTCATCATGCATACATTGTATTTGTATCACCAAATCCTAACAAGGTTGAAGAAATTCCTAACAAGGTTGAGGTTTTTAATAGGTCCTAGTCCTCTAACAAGGAACAAGGTACTATATTTACTTAATAGACTCCTAACAGGGTCAATATCCTTAACCAAATACTTTTGTTTAGTGGATCATTTTGTGGGTACCATCCCCACCAGGGTTTTTCCTTGGTAAGGGTTTCCCTAGTTAACAAAATATAGTTTTATGAGTTCTCATTATGTATGGTTATCTTTATTGTTCAACATTATTGGTTTACTTTCTTATTTTTGGTTTAAAGTAAGTAAGAATATCCTATTGTAGGAAAAAGTTTATAGAATTTCCTTATT
Organism: Cupressus sempervirens; assembly: GCA_028749045.1. NCBI lineage: Eukaryota > Viridiplantae > Streptophyta > Pinopsida > Cupressales > Cupressaceae > Cupressus > Cupressus sempervirens. The sequence continues at coordinate 347,279,913 of CM053788.1, read as the reverse complement.
TCTAATAGTTATATTGTTATTAATGTCAAGCCTTAGTTGGTTAGAATTTATGCTAATCCAATAGTGTACCATATCATTTTATTGATGAAGAGGATTTGAAGAAAGTATGATGATAACAAAGTTGATAAATATTGGTATTCAATGGGTACTTGAATGAATTGGACTATGATAGTATAATGTTGGTTTTATTATTTCACAATCATGATATGTTGTAATTAAGTTCATAATTGGTGAGTTAGTGATAGAAGGACCAAAGTATTAATTGAATCATTACAGTTGTCACTGAGTATCTAGAAAAGAAGAGTTAAAGTTTAGTGTTGACCAAGTAATTCTAGTTTTAACTGAGTGATGTATTACTTGAGTCTAGTTGTAATGTTCACTAAGTGAAGAAGAAAAGAAAATATTAATTTGATGCTAAGAAATGATGAAAATTGAGAATGTTTGAGAAGCATAAAGGATAAGGATTATGTTTTTTATACTACCAATGATTGGAATAAATCAAAGATGAGCATATGAAGAAGATTTTATATTTTTAGAATGAGCATAAACTTTGAGCTAAACTAGTATTAACCAAATTACTAAATGCAGTGAATCTAAGATCTACGATATTAATAAATCGATAAAATTTGAAAGGATTTGAAGGCATAAGTTAGCTATTTAAGGAGATGAACAAGATCATTTTGGTTGCAACTTGTTGTTGATAGATACAAATTATTGAAGGTAAAGAAGGAGAATGAAGAGCTAGGTCAACCAAGTAGAACAAAGGAAGGAAGATCAAGTAGAGGAAGTACAAAGTGAAAGAGATAGTGTGCGAGTCAGCCAGGATAAGATTAGAAGGAAGAAATCAAGTGAAGCAGAGATCTAAATAAGCAAGTTAGTGCTAAATTTAGCAGATCATTTGACTATTACTTTCTTACCATTGTAGCGGATAAAATATCTTAACCAAGTGGACCTAACAAGTCTTTGAAAAACTATATGGTAACATCAATTAGTGATGTTTGTAATTCCATTATATTAGGCCACTCATTAGTAATAAAAAGGAGTGATAAGGTCTAGATGGCCTTTAAATAAAATAATCTAACCAGGTTACACTACAAATGTGCATTTAAACCTCTAACAAGGTTGGCTCCTAGTAGAGCTCACTTCAGAAGACTGACAATTTTGGGTTGTCAAGTCCTAGGTTGTTTTTCTATTTCCAAGGTTTCCACATTAAATATATGTCTCAAAATGTATGAATGCTTATGTGTTGCAAAGTTTATTTCCATTTTATTTACTTAATATGTTTGCAACATGATATAAGCTAATTTGATACATTGATATTCGGTAAAGTAAAGAACAATGAGATAACAGTTTGAACGAAGGAGTTTATAAGTGTGATATGAGATGTTGAATATGGTTATTGAGTTATAGGTGTGAAAGTTCATGAAGTTTGAATTGGGATTGAATTATTTTAAAGGCTCTAGCTTCTTGTTTGCACTTGGAATGATTGAATCATAGAGTCCATACTCCATCATCTTTAGCTCATTTATTTTTTTGCCTTTTGTTTCACTTTAGCTTGTACCTTTTCTTTGAAGGAATTTGACTTAAGCCTCCAATCCATTTTACTTTAGAAGGTATTGCCTTCTTATATGGCACATCACTGATTTTTCTCTTGGAAAGAGGTTTGGAATGCTCCTATTATTTAACTTATATCTCTCCTATCATTTCTATGATCTTGGAAGTGTTTTATTCAGGTATGATTTCCATAGATACCAAACCTTGACCCTTTACAAAATTTTACTTCCTATAAATGGAGACTAAACTATTAGTACTTGGTGGTAGTGCCCCTTCATCAGAAGAGGTTTCACTATATGAAGCATTAGGGTCCTCTTCCAATGTGAGTTCTTCTAAAGTTTTTTTGGTACTATTGGGATAGCATTTTATGGGTCAAATTCTTTATCCAATGTTGGATAATTTTTGACAACTCCTATGTTCTTAGCATCATCAACACCTTTTTTCATTTTCTAACTTTGGGATAGTGGTACTTTCTCTGTTGTCTATATCACCAAATTTTAAGCGAGAGTATCAACAACTTCAGTAATTTGAGTTAAATCACTTTTTGGTGCCACCTTTGTTAATACTTGTGATACAACATCTCTTTAATAGATACACTCAAATTCTGAATGGCTCTCTTGATGGAGGTGACAAAATCTAAATAGCAGTAATATATCTGTATCAACATTTTTTCCAAGATACTACAAATTTGTTATTATGGTGTCCATGGACTTCCTAAAAACCTAATCTCTAAGTGATAACTCTTTTAATACATCCAATGGGCTACCACTAGATGCTTCTATTTCCTTTAGGTCAAAAGCCAATATTCTATATGATGCCAAATGAGATTGGTGAAAAAGAACTTCATTCGAAGTGTTGTATTCTGTGACCACTATTTTTAACTTATGCTCTATATCAATATTTATATTGTTATTTACCACTTTCCATGAAAACCATAGTTATGCAAAATCAATGGAAAACCACCCCCTTAGACACTTTTTCCATTCTACACTCAACAACACTCTATATGTTTCAATGATATCCACCACATGAATGTAAATTACATCTTGAATCTAAGGATATATTGTGAGTTGTATGCACACATATTTCAGCATGCCAATCACTTTAACCTCTATTTTGTTTAGTAGTATCACCAATCTATTTTTGGGCTGCAGTGTGATGCCTGGCCTCTAAGATATTGATAGAGGCATGACATTGCAAGAGGTACCAAGATCAATTAAAAAATTATGCATTATTTTACCAAAGATCTTGATACTTAATAAAAATGGAGGTTCTTTCAATCTATCTTTAAACATTGTGGGCATGGCCTCTACTAAGTTCAAATTACTTAGGTGTCTTTTAAGCACTTGAGGTTACTATCAATTTTGTGTGCTCCATATTTCTTAACAAAGCCTCCCTTTGACTAGGAAAAATTTGAAACATGTCAAACATGTCAAACATGGATATATTCACCTTCCTCTTATTGAGATGTTCAATTACAATATAGTTTTTTGAAGACCATACTGGGTTTCTCATTATAGTAAGGTATTGTTGAACATTTGGGCTACTTGGAGAGGTGCCCTTGGAGTCACCAAATTATTTCTCACTGTTGGAAATATAGATGGAGTAACTAAGACCGGGGGGGGGGGGGGAATCAATTCCCACAAAAGTATTTTAGATCCCTTGGATGTTAATAATAAAACTAATTTCTACTGTAATTTGGTAAACACACTGAAAATGCTGTAACTCAGTAAAAGCAGTTTGATTTACTTATTACTGATCTTAAACATTCATAGTGATTAACTTGTAAGCATAAAATAAATAACATGAACACATGAGACACTGGGATTTAAAGTGGAAACCCAATATGGGAAAAATCACCAATGTAACTAGTAACTGATTTTTACTTTTCTGAAGTGAACCCTGTTAGGAGCCAACCTAGTTAAAGGTTACAAAACACACTATTAGGTGTGACCTAGTTAGAGGATTTAATCACCCTATTAGGAGTGGCCTTGCGAGAGTTCTTTAGAACAATTCAATGGAACTGCCACCTTGTTAGAGGATTGATGCAGAGCCCTCTGTATTTATCTTCAAGGAATCTTAGTTCAACTCAAGGGATTCACAATATTCTGGTACACCCTCAAGGAACCAAGAACATCTCAAAGATTACAACAAAGAACCCTGACATTATACACTGATAAAGACAACATCTTCACTCACACAATCAGATTGCGATGTCTGATTGCATTGTTCATAACTTCAATTCTAAATATCTTCTTGAAAAAATATTTAGAGTAATTGTTCAAAATTAGTAATTCTAAAACATATCCAAATCTGAGACCAATCCAATAATAATATTATGAATTATGTACTCTGAACCAAGACCCATATTTTCTGTCATAAACCAGAGACAAAACTGGTAACCCTGCCTAGGACATCAAATATATTTCACAATTTTTTAAAAAAATAATCTCAAACTAATTCCAAATTATCAATCTATGATTCTAGTTTCCAAATCTGTAAGCCATTTATTTTTCCCATTCATATATAATTTTTCAAGCACAAATCCCTGCCTTCATCTTGAATGGATATATCTAAAAACCAGTTTTCACTCAAATCATCATAACTTTTCCAAATCTAAATGAAAATGATTCAAACCAGTTGGAAATGAAAGGTAGTTCACATATATTTCCAAAGAATATCATTAGAGATCTCGAGTCTCCAAAATATGTCCGCATCACATGCTGTAACATGACTGTTTCAACGAATCTCAAATCTGCAAACATCCACTTTCACCAAAATACCCATAACTTATTCATTTCTTCATAAAATTGAACCAAATCAAAAGAATGAGAATAATTATTCATCATAATATATATCCATTACTATATTACATGGTTTCCAGGCTGTACATAGCCGTACAAGGCCTGGAAACTACTCTAAAACTAAAAAAACCAATCAAAACCACAACAATAAAATGCACCAAAAATGTATCAAAGTATTTTCTCTTCTTCCAATTGATTTGGTTTGACCATACAATGATTTTTATATCCATTTGACAGTTATAAACCTTCCTAACTACCCTCAAGACCAACCATATACCCTTTTACATCATTTTTCTATTATTAACAACTTTCTCAAAGTTGCATTTTACAACTTTTTTACGCAACTTTTACATTTTTGACAAAAAATGGCTTCATAGCCTTTACAACTTGACCCAAATACAATACAAATGACTCAAATGACTTTAGATGGATGTCAATAGATCCATTCACCAATTAAATAAACATTTTTACATTATTTATCATATTAAGACCTCCTTTGACAACTTATTACAAATGGCTTCTCTAGCTTTTATATCTTTGTCTTCTTGAAATTTAATGTGCTCCTGCACCACAGAGGCACTCCTCTTTCCATATCAGCAATAGTAACAACTATATCTCCTTCCCCACCCATTTGTCTTAATTTTTCTCTTAAAGATGCTTCATCTTCTATTCAGAGTTGGGTTTGAGTTGGTGAATACTCTTCCACATGAGAAGAGGATCCCTGTTCTAGTTTCTATCTTTTGGGTGCATTGGTGGGAAGTGGACTCTCTGGTCTTGGCATTCTATGAGGGGGAACACGTTGTATATTTTGAACCACAATATATCCTGCCCTCCTCTATAATGTATACTAGCCTAGAGCAACTATCATTTGGCTATTTATCCTTCTCTCCACCTTTGTTTCTTTATCAGGATATGTCTTAACAAAGGTAGCCTTCTTTTCATTCATAGCTTGCATTATTACAGAAAAATTATTCATTAATACATTCATTTTTTCCCCCCACTACTTCTTATCTTTCAAAGGGTTATAATCAGGGTCAAAAGCATTAATGAATTCTAAGACTTTACTGAAGACTACCCATTTTTCTTTTCTAACATCATGTTCTTATAATGAAAAGATATTTCTAATAACATCTTTAGGGAAGTATACATGTTTTATAATAACCTTATCTTTTTTCCTCTCCCTTAGAAGGTCATAGAATCCTTTTGGATCAATATACCTTGCATGGGATTCTACCATGTGATATCTATTCAAAAATAAACTAAGATTTCTCCATCCTTTCTTTACAAAGACAAAATCATGAGCCACAGTAACAACATGAAAGAAAGTGTCTTTACCTTTGTTGATTATATACCTTTCTTCAATGGTTCTAATTTTCCACAGAAACTCTACAATTCCTATCTTCAAAACTACATGGAAAGGTAAAACATGAGGTTTTCCCAAAAAACCATAAACTCTAATCACAATAGAAACATTGTATGGGATTATATCCCCCCAATTATGATTGACAAGAAGTCCCTTAGCATGGTCCTTAGGTCTATTAATTCTAGTAGAGGCTTTGGAATTCTTGGTCTATCCTCATTTAGCAGCAATATGAGCCTTGATGCAAAATATCTGTCAAATTTGACATAGCTGGCATCTCGAGCTTCCCAAGTCATATCAGCACTCCATAACTAGATTGGTAGCTTCTCACCATCCTTTTCTAGTTCCAGCTCCATTCCCTTAGAGAAAAAGGTAACTCCCTTATAGAGACATATGTGAATCAACAAAGAGTACCAACAAAAAGGCTTGTTCACCTTACCTTGAGATATTACAACCAAACCATTATGAATTTCTTCTGAAAGGAAGGTAGCAAAATCAAGAATGGTGCTCATTCCAAACTGCAATGTCTAAGCCATAATAAGAACAATAGAACCTTGGATGTATTCATATTTATCCATCCCAAATATCTACAAAGAGTAAATTATAAGGCTTGGGCTCTATAATCAAAGTATTTCCTCATCAATGGCTTTGGGGTGCTTGGTGTAACCAAGGGTAGTGACCCAATATTAGCAATATGTTGCTATAATGGCCTCACTCTATAATATATTCTGTGTGCATTATATCTTGCTTGAAGATCATCCATATCAATAAGCTCATGAACTACATGGTTAGGGTTGTCCTTAAAAACCTCACTGATCAATTCAGGCAAAACCCTCAAAAGATTGTCTCCAGTATAATTCTTTACAATTCTAGTGATATGGTCATATTTCTTGGCCATATCAGAAAATAAATCACTATTAAAGAAAACCCCAAGAACCACTAATTTACCAATATCAAACTCCCAAACATTACTCAAAGGAGTATCTAGGTTGCATTCAACAAACCATTTTAAAAATAATTCTAAACCTCCTACAGAAACTTGCACATCTCTCACCCAATTAGCTCTATCATAAAAGCCCTCGCCTACAACCAACCTAGGGCTTTTTGGGATAAGCTCTCTACCTTTTGTTATCTCATGTATAGATAAAGGAAATTGTTCTAGGAAATCATTATGGACTAATCTCTTAAGATAATCAGTGTGACCAGAGAATTCCTTTCGTGGAGGCATTTTTGAAAAATCCAACTTCACACAATTCTAACTCCTTGATTTTCAAAAGTTACAGACCACTTACCCATTGAATTACACTTTGTTTTCTTTATAAATTTTATTGAAATTCATTGAAGATTGTGCATAATTTTGTGCCCTAGCTTTGAAAACCCTTGCACTCTAAGAATTCTTTGCAATTGTGTGGTTCAATAATGGAAAATTTACAAATTACACTGGGGCATTAAGATCACAGGAAGGAGTTTTGAGAAATATTAATTTCCTTTAGTCGTTAATTTTATGTCATGCTTCAAGTTTGAATTTCATCTGTCAATTTCACAATATTGGATGGCTTTATAAAAAAAGTAAAACTATTTTAAAGCTTTGAATATCCTAGACACATGTCAAGTAGGCACTTCCCCACTTTATTTAGAGTTCAATCATTTTGATAAGGTAGGTAAGCACTAGTCATCGATCCCCTAAAGATTGACAATTATGAAAAGTCATAGCATCTTGTAAATAAGACATGCAATATTGCGACCTAATTGGCATTCCATATCAACACCTTTTTCCAACTTCGCATAAGTTAGCAACTATCTATTATAATTGGTCCCACCTTTCCATATGGTAGACTGGTGCTTCCCCACATTATTTAAATGTCATGCAACTTCATATTGTGAGTAAGTGCCAATCTTCGATCTTGTGTAGATCAATGATCACAAAAATTTGCATCTTTGTTGCACCAAATTAGCTAAATTGACCAATAGCATTTCTTATTTCTAGCCAATGTGTTTTGAAAATTTCTATGTCAGAGACTTAATTATTACCTTTGAAAAGGGTGGATTCATTACATCACTATTTGCTACATGTCCTATTGGTGCTTCCCTACTTTGTTTAAACATCGATCACTTTCTCAAAGTGGTAAAGCACCATCTATTGATCTTCTCAAGATCAATGGTGGAACAATCTACATCTTTCAAATGGCATGAAACACCAGTGATTATGTCATCATGGACATGTGACATTTAGATGCTTGCCTACATTGTTTAAAGACCTTGCAACTTGGGATAGTGGGCAAGTGCCAGCTATTGATCTATAAAAGATCAACGGTGGAATAGAGTTACAATGGATAGTACTATGTCAAAAACTTTGGCCAATGAATGCATTACACCTGTTGTGCTAGTATATGACACATGTCAGTAGTAGTAATTCCTTTCAAAGAATGTGGCATTGATATCATCATGTTCCAAATGTCAACAAGGCACTTGTATGTATTACTTAAATACCTTTCATCTTCATCTTGTGGGTAAGCGCCAATCATTGATCATGAAAGATCAATGGTAGAAAAGAAACATACATAAAATCTATATGTGACATCTCAACTATATCATTCTAGATAGGTGTAAACATGGCACTTCACCACATTACTTCAAAATTGAAAAACTTCATCTTGCGGTAAAGCGCCCATTGTTGATCTTGGAAAGACCAATGGTGCATCATGACTAAAATTAGAACAACCCATTAGGAACGAGCCCACCAATGAGATCACATGAAAATGGATCTTGTCAGAGTGTTATGTTGCAAACAACATCTAGCATTAATTAATGCTACATGTCACAAGGGCACTTCCCCACATTACTTAAGAACCTTGCAACTTCATATAGTGGGTAAGTGTCATTCGTCGATCATACTAAGATCTATAGCTAACCATAATGACTCATCTAGGTTTAATAATTTCTCTTAATGCTTAGGAAAGATGAACATGGTTAAGGCAAGCTTGGAAATTAAGAGGTCTATTCATGAAAAAATAAAAATAAATTAATCTTTATAAAACAAAAACTTAGGGTAAACTATATCCCTTGCTATTTTGAAAATGAATACCTCTTTGAAAACTAGGGCACATGACTAGGGTTTTATTTTATCTTTCAGGAAATTTGAACTAGGGTTTTTCACTAAGGACTACTAATTTTTCAAATATGACCCTAGGTTTTTATTGTGAGGTTTAACATATGGCAAGGATGAAAAACTAGGCAAACAAAAGGAACTCAACTTTATTGCCATCTCCATAATGAGTGATTTACTAGATTGAAAGGAGATTAGAGCTAAGGTTGGGAACATAGAGAACTTCTTTGAACTCTCCATTTTCCATCTCCACTTGTCCTTTCTCTTCAACTTCCATTTTTGTATCATCCCTTACAAAGATGTGAGGTAACTTAGACTACTTCAATGAAGAAAAGTGTCCTTTTGAAGAACCCATATGATACGAGGCACTTGAGTCAAAAATCCATTCCCCTAAAGAACTTGAACCAGCAATAAGTGCTTGCCCTTTTCCCTTTGAAGTGGGTGGAGTTGAATCCTTGGAAGCATTTCGCACATTGATTTTGTTCTTCCTAAGTAGGTTTTCCAACTCAATGATTCTCTTAGTCTTGCAATGATACTCATCATGATTCAATTTCTTGCAATATGCACAAAATAGTTTGTTCTTCTTGTTGTCATTTCCGTTCTTGTTGGAAGAAGAATTGCATTGCTATGAAGAGGAAGATTGTTGTGTCTTTGATTATGATTTTTGCTTCCATTACTTTTTCTTGCTATTGGTAGAATGTTTGCCACTTTGATTTGATTGGTTCTCATTAGTAGCCACCAATGCTTTGGTCTTTGATGACTTGAAAATTCCCATATCTATCAACTTGGATTGTTCCAATATCAACATTTTCGCAAATGCATCAAATGAAGACTTAGTGAAGGCACTTCCCATGGTCAACCTATGAGTGTTGTAACTCAAAAAAAAGATGCATACTTTGAAGGTAGCTTCTTCAAGATGTGATGAATCAACCGATCATCCTTCATAGATTACCAGAATCTTTAAGTAGTGCTCTCAATTCATTGGCTTTGTTGACATAGTCTTCAATTGTGTCAAAATTCTTAGGATCCAAGAGAAGTAATTAATCCTTAATTTGGAATCCCTTTTCCTCATCCACCTTACCATACAACCCTTCAAGTTTTTCCCAAGCACCTTTGGCTTCCTTAAAGTTGGAAATGTGGAAGAAGAGATCTCTATGAATACAACTCTAAATAATTCTTAAAGCTTGATTGCATTTAATTTGTCAATCAACTAGTGTTGTAGCATCAGTGGGTTTGGTAATTGTACCATCAACATATGGATTTAAACCTTTTTCCATTAATCTACTCCATACAATATCTTTCCATGTAGTATAATTGTGTGAAGTTAGAAGTGGAGTTTTAGGTGAACCCATGATGTAGGAAATTAAAAGAGCACAAAAAAGAAAGAGAGAAACAAGAACACAATAGACACCCCCCCTATTCCCTCAATCAAAGAACCCCCCTCCAAAAAAAAATGATGATTTTGGTACTTTATATGTAGTGTATTTATAATAGGCCACTTGTCAAAATGTACAAAGTGGACTTCTAATTTTGTTGTCTACGGCTGCCTTTTGAGGCTCAAATCTAGTACTAAGCACTATAGCTTAGAAGTACAACAATTTTGAAGAGTAATAAAAGCAATACAATGTAGAAAAGGACCTAATTTTGAAAGTAAAATTTTTGTCCACACAAGCCTATAATCTGATTGTAGATTTGGAAAGTAGACAAAAAATTAAACACTTTAAAAAAAATGAAACCTAAAAATGTGTCTAGATGAGCCCATATAGAGCATTTGAAGTTACAAAATGCAGGATTAGACAAGTACAGTCACCAAAAAATGAAATTTTTGACAAATCCATGCACCAAAACTAGAAAATAATAGAACCACTAATATTTTTAGGAACTTCTACCCAAAATCAAAAAAATTCACCTAATTTGGAGTCTAGATGATTGAGTTATGGCCTCTCAAACTCAAACTGTCAAATTAAAACCAAATTTGGAGAGGGGTCTAGGTAGCAAATTGCAAGGTTAAATTTCATAGTCAAACGGCCATCATAGCAATGTATTTTGGCCTACGAATGACGGTCAAATGGCCATCAATTTTAACATAGCAAAAATATGATGTTAGCAAAAAAGTTACCCCTTGGTGACATCAACATATGGTTGATGATGTCAGCATAATGTGTCACTATACAGAATGTATGAAAGAAGCTGATGTGTCAGGTTGACTTGGATCATACGACTGCTTGCATGGCTTGTTGATTTGTCTTGTTGAGTCAGCAATGATGTAGGTTGTCATGTCTATCCATGGTGGGCAGGTTGTGTGGCAGAACAGGTGCCAACATGTAAGATATGTGTAATATTGAGAAGGCACCAATTGTTCATGGATGTGATGAGTACAAGTGCTTGAGCTAGCACTACTAAAGTGTTTGCTTCTTGTCCACATGGTGGGTGTCATTGGAAGTCATGCTAGAAAATTTGAAGATGGCCAGCGGTAATGTTTGAGGATGTCGATGATAGAAGTAGCGGGCAAGACTATCATTGGGCCACATGGTAGCTGGGAAAAAGTGTTGTGTGGTGTGTCTAGAGTGATCAGAGAAGCCACAACTGCTAGAGGAGGGGTTCCAACAATCTAAGTCACTGGAGGTAGGTTTGCAACGAATGGTAGGGGGATTAATAATCCCACATCCCTTGTGCAATTAAACATCAAGGTGTTTAAAAGGTAAGTCCCACAGAGTGTAATGTGGCATGAAAGCCACCAAACTTGGAGCTGCCATATAATGGAATTGCTAGATACTATCGTTGAGTTAATGCCAGAATTTGTGCAAATCACAGTCGAGAAGAATTTGGTCGCTAATAAATGTATGATGTAATATTCTAAAATTACATGAATATTCCCTATGGGGGTCAAGGTTTCACCACCTGGTTCCTACAAAAAAAATTCTCTACAGGCCTAATGGCCTAAAAGCAAAATTTGAAAACATTTTAGGAATTGCAAAATAATGCAAAGAAATTATAGATCTGAAAACCAAATGAATAGATCAAAAATGATCATACCAAATTTGAAAATTAGGACTTTGAATGCCAGTTTGCAAAAAAAAATTCCTCAAATTCAACTATGGCCTAGGGTAGGTGAATTTATTGTCAAATTTCACCGAATTAATGCTCCAGATGCAATGGCAAGGTTCTCTTTGGCTCTAGACACTCCCAATGATTGTGATACTTTGGATCTGGGTTGAGGTTCTATTGGGTGTTCATTTTGTATGAGGTCAATGGCAGGAATCCATTGTGTAATTTCTCTCTTAAAAAGCAAATCTTTTTAAGGATCCACTCCAAGGTTTAGTATTTGTCTTGCAATGTACCAAAATCTGCTCAGTAGAAGATAAATGTGAGTGTTCACAAGGAGACCTTTTCTGGTTCTAAAAAGTCTTTTATCTCAGAATCGAAGTAAATTTGTTGGTTGTTTCAAAATATCACACCAAAAGAACAATATTTTTTTGTATTTTCTATTTTTTGATGAATGCAACTCTAACAATGCAACTACTATGAGGTCCTATTCTAACAAGGGGTTAATAAAGAAAACAATGAAATTGAAAGCAAATAACATGAAATCAAATAACTTGAAATTGAAATTCCTAAATGGACATAAGCTATAGAACATAACAAACTACAAGTTAAACCTTCAAAGAAATCGGTAGGAAACCAATGAAAATAGTAGCAGCACTTCCTAGAATCTACTGATGCAATCATCGGTGAGAATCTTTAACAAATAGAATGATATTTTACTCTTCATCAAATTACAAGGCCACAAAAAGTGCGCTCATGCGAGATGAAAAGCTATGTAGAAACAATCAGGTGATCTCTTCTCAAGCTTGTTACATTAGCAGAATTTGTATATCTGTAGCAAACACCAAAACTAAAAGATCGCACAATCAGAAACAACACAATAAACCTTTGGCTCAATCACAATCTCATGAATAGAATTCACAAAAATATGACACATTTAGGCAAGAATCACTACACTCCAAATGCCCAAAATCATAATTTTATTACATAATAATGGCAACCCTTGTTACATTTTACAATGGGGTATTTAGAAGACATCATCTCCTCAATTTTTGTTGAGAGTGAGAGATATCTTGATACAATAAAATGTTTTTTTAAATATTAAAACAAACTAAATATATACAAACTATCAATCTAATTGGTGCTTAGAGGGACTCCATCCATATTTTATTCATTTATTGGATGCATGAGCCCTTTACATGTCAAAAATAGAGAAAGTGTGAGAGAGAAAGTAGGAGGAAGCCATCAATTGAAGTGGAAGTGCATGGAGATGCCAAAAATAGAAGCTAGTCCTTCACTAAGCATGTGTCGGAGTTAACTTGACATCAAAACGTGTTCCCAATTCATGGAAAGTGTTATTTTTGGAACTGGTAGTCAATTGTTGGTGCACCTCTAAATTACAAAGCTACAGACTTGCAAAGCTACATAAAAATGTGGACTTGTAGAGCTACAGAGATACGGACCTCGATTGGGTCAAAATCTCAAAATTTTACTAAGTGTCAAAATAGAAATTTTGGCATCTAGGTTTTGTTCATCTTCACCCCAAAGCTAATATTTGGATGTTTTCCCTTGAATTTCTCTATCATCTTAGTAATCTTAGCCACATCTGGAAGATCCAAAGCCTCATACTTATCCTTAACCTTCTGTCTATAGTTGTCCACCTCAATTTGAGTCTCTACAAAATCTCTGAGTTTGGTGTCCAATTATAACGATGCTTCCTCTATCCTAAAGGCTTTTCTGATGTCTTCATCACTAGATACCTCCTCTAAAGTCTTCTTGAAATTTTCCACTACTACCTCAACTGGAAATAGCTTCTCTCATTCTTCATCTTCAAAGATGTCCAAGCATACATCACTATACAACTTTTCTGCTTGCAAAATTTGCTCTCAGGCTTGGTCCTTGAGCCTATGTATCTCATCATGTAATGTTTCCATCACTTTATTCTTGTCTGCAATCTTCTCTATCCAATAATCTATCATGTCTAACTCTTCTATGATATATACATCAATCAAAATGCACTACCTTTGCCCTTTTATGGCTTGTAGAGTTTACAAATCTTTGCTCCATGCCTGTACCTCATCCATGATACTAAAGTCCTACCTCAAAATTGCCACGATCTTATCAACATTATCTTGTGTAGCATGCAAAAACTTCAAACTTCCTGTGATTATAGTGAGACCTTTATCCTCAAGGTTATCTCACAAATCTTGACAAGCTTTCAAAAATGGATTGAGTCGTACACCTTCCCCTTCTCTAAGAATGGTATTCAAAGTCTCCTTAGGGTATTCAGGATCAAGAGGACCAATAAATTTGGCTAGATATCCCTTTAGGATCTCAACTTGCCTTTGAAGTATTCTAATTTCAATCTCATCTTGTTCCATGTGGCTGAGAACCTCTTTGACTCCTATAGACATTATATGTTGAGATGTGTCCCGTTGAGGCTTTCCCAACATAATATCTTTCACTTCATAGTCCTCAAGACTAATAGCTTCTGCATCTATACCTTCAGGAGGATGAGCCACTTGTGAAAATAAGTCTTGGTTCCATGTAGTAGTGACAAACACAAATGGCATTGCATCATGTAATGGAGACTTAGGCTTGTTCAAGATCTTTGCAATATCACAAATGTCATCCTCTGAAGCATAGAACTGATGCTTGGCACTTCTCATTATTTCTTTCTGAAACCATCTTGGGATATGTCTCTCTACAACCTTGGCTCTTGATGAAAAAGGTATGTGTTCAACTACCTCCTTCCCTTTATCGCTCTTGCTTGGAATCTCTTGCTATGAGATCTCTTCTTTTGTAGTCTCAGTCTCTATAGATCCTATAGTTTGATCCTCAACTTTGTGAGAAGGTTGTTGCACATATTTTGCTATCTATGCCTATTTTGATGGCTCATTAGTAACCCTTGGTTCTGGTTGCTCTTGTAATGATGTTTCCTTTTGAACATGTTCCTCTTCTAAACTTGAAGGTGGAGGAGTTACTGAACCCTTACCTACCACCGTGACCTGTGGTGGAGATGGAGGAGTGAGATGAGGACCTTGTGTCTTTGGTGGCATCTGCATCCAGTCTTGTTATTGGAGTTCACCTGTAGGGGTATCTTTGATCTTATCCCCAACTAACTCCATACCCATAGGCATGAAATCAAAATCTGGGATGGAAAGAACATCTTCACCTTGCTCCCTTTGCGCATTCACCCATCACTGCACTTTTTCTTCCGAAGAAGAGAGTTCTACAGTTTCTACTTGGGTGGGTGGTGGGGTATTTATGTCACTCTTCATTCTCTCCAATTATGTGGCTTTTTCTAACTGAGTTCTCCTTTGCAGAGGCACTTGTTCCTCCTCCTCATTTGATTCTATTTCTTCCTCATCAATTTCTTCCTCCAAAATGGTTTTGGGAACTAATGGATTAGGCACTAATCTCTTACTAACTCTTTGCCTCTTGTTCATCCTAACCTTGATCCTCTTTTGTCTCTTTGGAACCACAAGAGAAGTAGACTCTTCTTGCACAGGAGGAATAGAAGTCTCTAGAATTTCCCCCTCTTCAGGTTGGCTTGGAAAAATAGGGGGTAACTAAGGTTCATCCTAGATTTGAGAGGCTCCAATACTTTGGGATTCTTGTGAGCTATGTTCATGCTAGTGAGAAGACACATGTTCTCTAACCTGTTCTATCTGAATCCTCTAAGGAGAAGTTCTCTTCCTCTTTTCCTTCCTTTCAGGAGGGGGATAATATCCCACTGGGTGATCAAGCTGGTAGACTATCTCTAGCCTAATAGGAGATTGGAGTGCAAAGATAGGAACTATGACTTTCCTTACCTCACCCCTTTTTGGGCGAGCATGTGCTTGGAAGATTAGAGTATCAGGAATTGGATCAAGTGGAAAGGGTTTCTTAATCCAACTCTTTGTCATTCAAATGACATGTCTCACTCAATGATTGATATCATCCCCTTCCTCTCTATCAATTTCTACATTCAGAATGGGCCTATCACCAACTTTATATGTATTGAATAGGGGATCTAGTAGTCCCTCAAAATCCTATAGCCTTATCTCATCAGGGATGGTCAAATGGAGAGCCTTTTCTGCTAGATACAAAGTCATCCTACAATAGTCTATGATGCAGACATCGTAGTCATTTGTGGTGTTCATCCAATGATCTTCAATGGCATCCTCATGATAGAACTCCTTTCCTACTAGGTTTTCCACTTTACCAACATTGTTGAAGAATGGCTGATGAGAGTTATACTCTTCAAGAGGGTATTTCTCCCATTCCCACTCGTAAGTCAGGATATCCTGCTTTCTCTTCACCTGATATGCTCCTACTACAAAAGGCCAATCCCAACAAGGTCTCCATTATCTTTTGATCCTCTCATAAGCTAACTCAATCTATCGAGATATTTTCATTAGGACCAACTTGTCACTTGGGTACCTTGGGAGTTTCTTCAAATTGATAGATGCACCACCTACCTGAATGTATGTAAATGTCTAGAATTGGATGAAATATGCTCTAAGAGCTGTGATCTGTGCCTTGGCTTCCTCAAAAAATCTCTTCCCATAGTCTCCCTTGATGAATCAAATGATGGCAAAGATGAAGGCATCATTTACAATCCTATACTCTTTTCTCTATGGTGAGAGCTTCTTCTTCACCAATTGAGGATAGACTATGTATGGCCAAGCATTGGGGTCCTACATACTACCTTTCTTGTATAACCCAAGATAGCTCATTGCCCTCGCTGCAAGTAGGTACACCACATAAGAAGCCATATAGAACTTCTTCTTGCCATTTATCATCCTCAACTACTTACACAAATTTTCGCTAAGTGTAGTGGCCCAATCGAGTGGTATCTTTGCATGTCTGATGGTCTCAATAAAGTTAACCATGAATGGAGAAAGATGACCTATTGTAGGTAAGCCCATGATTCTACTTAGGAGAATAATAAAGTATCTCATGTCATCCTTCATGTATCCTCGTGTCATATCCACTTTGTTGATTTTCTTTCCCTGAGGTGGCTTCTCAATGAAGTACAAGGAATGTATGATGTCGATGGCTTCTTGGTGGTGATCTTTATACCATCTCTTAGTTACTTCATAGGAGATTCTGATGAACTAATAGGCTCTAGGCAAATGAAAAACTCTCTTGATGTTGTCAGGTCACAAATCTAAGACCACTTCTTTGATGACGCTCTTAACTACCCTCTCATAAGGAACAAAATGTCGAGATAAGGTCATGATCAACTCATCTGACTGTATCGACATAGAATGTGATGCTGCATTCACTAATCTAGATCAAATCAATGTAGACACCAAGGTTGACCTTTGTATCAAATTGTTGCATACTCTTAGGAATTCTCCTAAGTCTATGTGTCTGAGGTTAGTATCTTTGATCTCAGTGTACTCATCATGTAATCTTGATTTTGGAGTCATGCCTTGAAATTTGTAAACAATTGGTTTCACTGTTGATCTGGATGTGGATGCCATCTGATTATGTTACATGTGCATCACGAGAAAAAGAAAACATGATCAGTCACTAGATAGTGAGAAAAACATAAGTGAGGAAAAAAAAAAGTCCCTCTTGAGGACTTATTCATTTTTTATTTTTGGTTTGAATTTTTTTTTTTAAATTTTTTTTTTTTAAAATGCAAAAAGAAATAACATTTTAAAAAAAGTGGGCACGGGCATCGAAGCATTGCTATTGCATAGGGCATGAGTGCTAATGTGCAGGCGTGGGCAAGCTACGCAAGCGCCATGCAAACACGGGCGTGAGCACTGCCTTGAGTACCACTTGGGCACGGGTGCGGGTGTTGTGCTAAGTACCACACAAGTGCAGGCATGAGTGCCACACAAGCACTACTAAGGGCATCAAGTGGGAGTCGTGCCAAATGCTATGCTAGAGCGAGCATAGGCACGAGCGTCATGCAGGCATGGGCACCGCACTAAGTATCGCAGAGGCACAGTGCGATGCAAAAGAGGGGGGATTTTGGTTACCTCTCCCTTCTTCAACCTCCCATGAGAAAAATGAAATGAGACAAGGGGGAGGGAGGGTTATATAGTCTTCTCTCTCCCTCACGCAGAAAATGCAAAGCGCGACGTGCCTCGGTGCATGTGCGAG
Source organism: Cupressus sempervirens (assembly GCA_028749045.1). Lineage (NCBI taxonomy): Eukaryota > Viridiplantae > Streptophyta > Pinopsida > Cupressales > Cupressaceae > Cupressus > Cupressus sempervirens. Next base: position 347,261,939 of record CM053788.1, on the reverse strand, counting down.
GGTGAAGCGAGGTGAGAATTTTTTTTATTTTTTATTTTTGGTTAATGTTTTCTTTTTTCTTTTCTTTTTGTGTTTTTTGACTATTTCCTCTTTTGTTTGTGATTTTTTTAACCTTTTTGATTTTTTTGTGTTTTTTCAAATTTTTGACGTAACTTATAAACTAATTTTCTCTTTTTCGACTCCTAAACTTCAAATTCGAGAGTCAAAAAAAAGTAGGGGGTACCCATTCCTGGTGAGGAATGGGGCATGTGTTGTGAATACCACAACAGGTCCTCCAAGAGGTGAAGCAAGAAAATGGTCTCCAATAGCTATGTGAAGAGAAATTTCCTCAACTCTGATACCATGTAAGAATTTTCCTTAGGCAAAAATCACCCAAGATCAAGGAACTCAAGCATAAGCACAGAATGGACCAATAAAGTATGATCAAAATAACAATATGATATTCAATTGATGTAATGTCATGTACATACACACTAGAAGTGCCTGAATATGAAGGCATGTAGACTAACTAGGAGTTATGATAAGTCTTACAACAAGGCACATATCCACCAGGAGTGGATTATCCTCGATTAATCATAGGAGTTAGTGAAATGATGAGAGGATAAGCCTACAAAGGTGTAGCACATAAAATTATGTTGTAGACACCATGTGCTAAAATAAGAGTGTGAATAACTATGTTGCCAACATGACAACTAAATTAATTATGAAAACTCCAATATTATAGACACCACATGCTAAATTAGAGTTTCTTACTCCAGTTTTGTCAACATGACAACTCACATGAGTATGAAAACTCCTAAGTGTCAAACTAATAAATAATAAAATAATACATTGACCTAAGGAAACTTAAGTAAAGTGAAATAAGTAAATACATATTTACACTAACACTTATGATATATAAGAAATATCAAGTTGTAGGGGTTAAAGTATGTATCAAGTTGAATAAAAGAGATGGATATGGGAGCAAAGACAAGGCAAAGAAAAAAGTGTGTAGGTTAAGCTACAAGGAAACATCTAATCAGGAAGGATCCAAACGTTAAGCCAAAATAGTGATTTGAATTTGCAAAGTTAGTTTCTTCATCAATCAGGTCAAAATACTATTTCTTTCTAACCTTTATAGTAGTAAATAAATCTCTTAATAGAGTTGACTTCACAATCATTTTATAAATCCTCTAACAAGGTACCATTTCTTGATTGAAGTTTCTAAAGACCTTTAAAAAGGCCACTCCTAATAGAGTGATTCAAATCCTCTAATAGGGTCACACTTAATAGTGTTTTTTGTAACCTTTAACAAGGTTAGCCCCTAATAGGGCTCACTTCAAAAGAGTGAAAATTTGTAACTAGTTGCATTGGTGGTTTTTCGCAAATTGGGTTTCCACATTAAATCTTGGTGTCTCATGTGTTCATGTTATTTTCTTTATGGTTTATGGTTTTGCAACTAAGTTACTAAATGTTAATACACATTAATATCGTATTTCTCTATTAATTGAGTTACATTGAATATTTAGTTCTAACTAAGTAGTGCAAGTATTTGGTTTAAGAAGTAAAAGTTTATGTTGACATCTAAGGGATTTGGATTTGTTTTTGTGGTAACTAATTCACCTCTCCTCTCTCAATTACTCCTCTTATATTTCTAACAATGTATATGTATATATGTATATATATGTGTGTTTGTATATTAATATATGTATATAGACACACACACACACACACACACACACACACACACACACACACACACACACACACACACACACACACACACACATATGTACTTTAGTCTTAGTTTATCTAGATAAAGCTACTAAACATCAACACTCCCTCTTAGCTAGGATAAACACATGACCACATATTACCTCAATGTAATATAAGCATATATTTGATCAAAATATATTCACCAAATACTTTGAGTAATGATATTAAGATTAATGGTATCCTGAATGTCATCTCATATGACATTCACCATGTACTCTTTGAGGAATGGCCTCTTGATCATCAAGTCACATGATATTTACCAAGTGATCTATGTAATGGCCTCCTGGACATCAATTTGCATAACATTCACCATATACTCAAAAAATGTATAAGGTATGTGCACACACATTCTTATAATCCTTACCATATAAACAACCATTGTATAGTTAAGGAACTTAATCCACCGTGCAATTTATCTTCTATAGTGATCTTCTTAGACATCATAAGATGTTCGTCACAGTAGAAGGTCATGGTATATTTAAGGAACTTAATCCACCATGCAATATATCGTCTATCATGATCTACTTAGATATCATAAGACATCCATTAAATTAGATGGTCATGGTTTTTATAATGTCATATAAAGTCAAAAACTCCCTATCATTATTATATGATCAAAATCTTCAAAGATCAACTGAAACATACCCTCTATCTACTACTTCATATAGTTGTGTTAGACTCCTAGACATCAATCTTCTGAGCTCCTTTCCCTTTGATGAAGTGTTAGACTCCCTCTAAACTTGATATCAATCTCCCTCTTCTTCCAAATTAATATTCATGCGAGTGTCTCTCGTAATTTAGATTGTGTCCATCTAGTATGGTATCCATTCAATGATGCTTGATCAATATTAGTTAATGGATATAATCCTCAAGTGGGACTTACAATAATTTCCTTGTAGTCACTTTCAAGGGGGTATTGTCTTCCTTATTTAATCAAGCCTTTTTATTTCTGTCATGCTAAAAATTTTCAGGCAAAAACACAACTACAAAAAAAAGTTTTTAAAAAAAAATTGAAAGGTAAATAGGTTGTCTCACGCAAGTCAAGATGCAATTAGGGTTTATGGATTAGAAGTCTAAAAAGATACATTTACTCATGGTATTACCAATTTAACATTTTATATCACACTTAATATCATTATCAAAATTGAAGTTGATACCCTAATGGTTAGATTATAATGAAAAACATTATTTCAAGTGTTCAACCTAACAAATGCCTTACTCATCACAATAATACTAGTACTAGTATGCTCAATAATACAATCTTGATATCTATCCTATTTTGACAATAATTGTTACCACAAGGGTACTCATACCTTGACATTAATGATACTATTAGTTCTAAGTTGTATTGGTATAATTAACTAGTTTGGGATATTATAATGCATTTAGATTTAGTAATGGTGATCATTCTTTTATGGCAAGTCAGATTGTCACTGTAATCTTGAAGAGATATCGAGATCATTGTAACATTCTATGTAAGAACCTATTTGAATCATGTTGTTGAAATAAATTATCTATTTTCAAAGTACTCCTACCAATGCCTTACAGTCGAGTTGATAATTTAAAAGTAGTCTGAAGACATAGTGAGACTACCATATGTGTATTCAATGATATGAGAACCATTAGGTATTCCATATTATTTGGTATCTTAAATAGTCTTAACTTATAGAATCTCATGTATTAAAATAACGTTAAGGTCCATTAATTAGTTCAATGTATACTTATTACAAAACTATATGTTATATACTATGGTAGATGTATATAGTTCCTCAATAACATCTACCCATTTTGATATATGTGCATCATACTATACAACACATATTACATATATATTAATTGTCCTAACCATATAATATATTGAAAGTATTAATTATAGAATAACATATGGTATGTATAATATTTACTATAGAAAATAAATTACCTATATTAGCAACTAATCATACTAATTACTAACTACCACTTAGTAACTAAGGTCTACTAATTACCACTACTAATTGATTAACACCATACTAGCATGAGCTATTACTACCATTAACAAATTACTAACCAACCATTACTATTTAATTACTAACGCATAATACTATAAAAAAGCTTATCTAATTTACCAAAATAAAATGCTAATAAAATAATTTATTACCTAACCCCTAAACCCATCCTATCTAATTCTCCACTTATCCTAAACAATACTTTTAACCCTTAATACTACCCATCCCTTAATTCACATACCCACCTAATTCCCCATCACCAACACTAATTCCATTTTCTAAATCCTAAACTACTTTTCTAAACTCCTAGCTAATCTAAACACCAATTACACACTTTATTTAGCCATAGGCTATATATGGGAACTTTGTTCTCGTAAAATTACTTTTATGGCCGGAAAATTGTTAGCTTTTGACAGGAAAACTATTAGCCCTTGCCTTTCAACCAGTTTTATCTCACTCCAACTTTAACTCCTATTTTTTCCTATTTATTTAATTTAATTAGCTATTATCTACACTATTAACTCTTATTTTTTCTTATTTATTTATTTATCTCCACTTTTAACTCTTGTATTTAATTTATAAATTAATTTATCTATACTTTGAATTTTTTTCTATTTATTTAAGAAATTAATTAGTTGTTATCTCCACATTTAACTCATGTCTTTCTTTCTTTTTATTTAATTTTGATTTTTAAAATTGATTGAAGTTTTAGTTTTTTTTTTTTTAATTTACTTCAAATATTAATCTTTAGTTTAGTCAATAGGATATTTGTGGGAGGAGTTCCTATTTTTTACTATAGTTTTAAATATTTCTCATTATAACTTTTTAAATTAATTTTGGAAATTTATTTAAATAACTATTTTATTCATATATTTAAGCCAATAGACTTTAAATTAGTTTAGTTTTTAATTTTAATTATTATTTTTTAAAGTTTTAGTTTTTTATTTATTTTTTAAATCAGTTTAGTTTTTCACTTTAAATATTATTATTTTTGAGTTTAGAGGATATTTGTATGATTGAAGTTTTAGTTTCTAAATCATTTTAATTTTTTTTTAAATTAGTATAGTTCTTCATTTAAATATGATTTTTAGTTTAGCCAATATGATATGATATTTGTGGGAGTTGCTATTTTTAGGTAAAATTTTTAAATATTTCTCATATTAAATTTTCATTAAAAAAATTACTGAGATTATTTTTAAATGATTGTTTTTTCATATATCTAAGTTCATAGATTTTAAATTAATTTTTTTAATTTTTTAAAATGATTTCATTCATATATTTAAGCTAATAGACTTTAAATTAATAAGTAGGAGATATTTTTCCACAAGTTAAATTGTGATATCATTACCAGAGTTTCACTATGTAGTTTTTGAGTCAAACTCATTGACTCATGTTTAATGAGTAGTGATTTAAAAAAATTCATCTCTCATGATAATAAATAGAACACTTAGCAGTCATTGGATCTAGTAGATGCTCACACAGGTGAAGCATTGAGACTTCCCTTAGTTTAGTTTTTAGTTTTTATAATTATTTCAATTTATATATTTTGCTCCATTTTATACATGTTATTTTTTTCATATTTTTTTCTTATTAGTTTTTCATAATAGATTTTTATGGGAATATTTTTAGATGATAACTTATTAGTATATGATAATTTAAATAAATAAATATTATTTATTAGATTTATTAGAAAATTAGATTTTATTTAATTTAAAGTAAACACTTATCAGCTCATCGTTGCAAGTACAAAAGCTTGCAACTACTAGTATTATAATATTATTCCCTAACATACAGTTCTCTAACCCTAGTGAATCCCCGCCATCACTTCACCATGTGCCCACTTGAATATCATACCTATCCTAAGTCTTTCCTAGGATGACTCCTAAGTCCTAAGCCCAATACCTTAATGGGTGGCGATCTGACATGGTTGCATGGGCATCGACCCATCCATGCCTTGATATGAGCAAGGGGATTGGTTACGTGTGCCAGGCAAGGGGTTGTGTGGGAGTTTGGGCTGAGACCTTTATTGGACACTCACTAAGTCTTTCGATATTATTCACCCTTTGTTTAGTTTATTTTAAATGACATTTCTCATTGCATGAGGTTGATTCCTTAGGGGAGTGGGTACAAATGTGATTTTAGTTTATTTTATTTTATTTTTTTGAATAGGACATGGTATGTCCTTTCCAAGGGTCACGTGACTCTTCCTAGGAAAGGGCTTTAGAGATAATAATAGTATATTAGTTTATATAAATTTATTTTCAAAGGTTTTTTGTGTATATATATATATAAAGTGAGAGATTATAGGGAATATTCCCTATGATTATTTTATTGGTCTCTCTCCCCATACATTTTAACATTTTCTTTTGACTTTTGCAGGCTTTGACTATATTTGATTTTTATCATTGTTAATAACACATATCATTAAGTCGCGTCAGAACTAACATAGCATATATAATTCGCTCACCCATATATGTTAAATGCTTCCTTTATGAAATTGTGTGTTGTTCATTCTATACCAATGCTCTCCGTTGACATATTCCTTCCCTGCACCATGTATGCTAAGAAGGATCCCAAAATTATTTCTCCAGAATTTGTTTTTTTTGTTATTTGTGTATTGTTCTTTGTTACATTTGTAGTTGGCTTTGATGTCATGTAATATATATATATATATATATATATATAAAGTGAGAGATTATAGGTAATATTCCCTATGATTATTTTATTGGTCTCTCTCCCCATACATTTTAACATTTTCTTTTGACTTTTGCAGGCTTTGACTATATTTGATTTTTATCATTGTTAATAACACATATCATTAAGTCGCGTCAGAACTAACATAGCATATATAATTCGCTCACCCATATATGTTAAATGCTTCCTTTATGAAATTGTGTGTTGTTCATTCTATACCAATGCTCTCCGTTGACATATTCCTTCCCTGCACCATGTATGCTAAGAAGGATCCCAAAATTATTTCTCCAGAATTTGTTTTTTTTGTTATTTGTGTATTGTTCTTTGTTACATTTGTAGTTGGCTTTGATGTCATGTAAAAGAGTGAAGGATCACTACAAATGTAGTTGCATTTCCTTTCAGGTATATATGTTCCAAATGGAAACAATCTTTAATTTATAATGAGTAAAGGCCATGTAGAGACATGTCCCTTTATGGGACAAGTCTATTTGATAGTTAGATATTAATTAACAAAAAAAAAATCTCATATAATAGTATATTATTTAATTATATATAGATATATATTATATCATACACACACACACACACACACACACACACACACACATACACACTTTAGACTCATAGTTTAACTAAAGCTACCAAATATCAACAATATTGCATACAAAAATTTAAAAAGATAGATTAGATTGCATTCTTATTGAACCCTTCATTTCAATAGTGTATATAGTCATTGAAAATGTACTAAAATATGAGATTATTATACTCCTCTTGAATAAAAGACGATAGGTCACTTTATCATAATTTCTTACATATTGTTGATTATCTTATTTAGTAGTCATGAATTTAATGACTTATTGAGGCGTTATGTTTATAGTTGTAGGTACAATTCTCACACACACATGTGGCATCCACATAGGTTCCACAAGGGAGACACATGGGCTAAAGGACAAGCCATGCAAAAGTCAACCCAAACCTATAAGGTTTGAGTGGCTCAAGGTTTTCTCACACATGTGTGAGTAGCCTTGGGGAAAGGATTAGGGGACAAAAGTGTAAGAGTACCTTTTGGAGGAGTTAAGGAAAGAGGGGCTCCTTGGGATTGAGTTTCTTATACATGTGTGAGAAACCCATTAGAACTTTAAAAAGGTGGCTAAAGCATGTTGATGAATAATTAAACTTGGTTAACTAGTGGGTAGGCTTAGGTGGGTGAGAGTGATGGGTAGTAGACTAGGATTTAGGATTAAATTAAATATGATTTAATTTAATGTTGAGTTTAGAAATTTTAATCAAGTGGAAGGATTTAAATAAATGGATTTTATTTAAAAAGGAGCTGTATGGAGCATTATGTATTAAATTAATTTAATACATTAAGAGGGTGTATTTAAATTTAATTCAAATACTTTAGGGAAATGAACATATTTAATTAAATAAATTTAATTAATTAGGTAGATGAGTATGATTAAGAAAATAATTAATTAATTAATAATCAATTATAGTGTCAAATGAAATATTGAAAAATTAATATAATACTTTGGGATGATTTTTAAGCATCTACATTTATAACCATTAAACTTATGTTGCTTTGGAATACTAGTGAATTTATATCTGTACTCAAATGCTTGATGACCATTCTTATTGCAATTATAATAGTAACCACCAAACTTAGTAGTAACATTACTCTTACCAACCTTGCACCTTTATGCATTGGTTGTGTGACCAAGCTTTCCACAATGATAGTGTCTTGGCTTCTTTAGTTTTGGATTGGCATAAACATTTATTTGTTCAGCTTGCTTTAATGATTTTCTTTGCTTAATTGTAGAATGCACTATATAGCCTAGTCTAGTGGTGTCTCTTGGTCTTCTCTCACTTCTTAGTTATTCATCAAATTTTCTACTACTTTCCTCAGATCTCTTCAATTTTTTATTGGTTTTCTTGTCACTCTTTATCTCATTTCTTAGTTTTTCACTCTCCAACCTCAATCTAGCAATCTCTTACATCTTTGTATTGATCTCATGATTAACACCAAGTATTTGATTTACCATATCATAATGGTTTTGTATCAACCTCTAAATTTTATCTTTCTCATCCATTCGTGTATTCATGTTCCTCTTATCTTCTTCAATTATTCTCTTTTCATCTTTGTCTTGTCTCTTTTGTTCTAGTACTTCACACATTCTCAAAAATTGAGCTTTTTATTCTTTCTTCACTGATGTTACCTCCTCAATTAGGATTTGGTTATTCTCCACCAAATCTAATATAGAAACTTTGGATCCATTAAACATAATCCTTCTTGATAGTTCTTTAAATTCTTTTTCCTCACATTGTGTATCATTTGGTTGATATGTTAATTCCTTCATTTTTCTTCATGACTACTTTAACTTCTCTTTGATTTAACCAACTAACCTAGAGTAATCTATAATTCCAAACCCTACTTCTCAATCAACTTATCAAGTCTATACCTTTCTATATCTTTCAAAATTTTCTCTTGATTGGTCAAACTCCTTAATAATAGATCTAGCACTAATACCAATAGTTGGAACATTTATATAAGGTGAGGTGTAGAGAGGGGGGTTGAATCAATACCTCTTGTTGGATCTTGATTTGGTAGGGTTTTAATCACCTCTTGGGATGTGGAAAATAGCTAGGATTTATCTATAGAACATGACAAGTACTTCCAAACAAGCCAATAGGACCAACTAACAAGACCACTCTATCTTCTACACTTTGAATTCTATAGGATTCATGCGAGTGCACCTTAGGATTAATTACAACTCCCTTTCACAATAATATTTTAACATTAATCCCAATAAAGCAAATAGTAGCCTTCAATTATTATAACTTAAAGAACAAAAAAATGAATGAAAGATAACCAATCCTTCAAATCCAAGAGTTCTTAAGTCAAGCATAGGCTAACACTTTCATATCTACAATATAACACAAATTAAATAAATTTTTAAATTAAGATTTATTACAATGCAAGCTTCAAATCCATTCAAATGATAATATTATTAGTCCTTAAACTATTGTAGAAGTAGGTAAAGAGGTGGAGAACATTATCAAAGAGTTTTTGTAGGTGTTGGTTGTGGAATAGGTATGTCGGTTGGTGGTCTAGGTAGTTTTTATTATTTTTAATTTTTGCTTTCCAGCTTTTTTAAACTCTAGGTTCTAGGTCCTTGTAAAACTTAGTTGTTTTTTATGGTTTAAACTTTTGGTTTTAGGTCCCTGTAAAACCTAGTTTTGATGTTTAAAACTTTAGTTTTAGGTCCTTGTAAAACCTGGTGGTCCTTTAATGTTTATCTTTAATTTTTTGTAAAGGGTTTTGGATCCCTTCAAAACTTGTTTTTAACTTAATCTAAAACTATTGGGAAACTCTCCTCATAAATATGACACTCAAACCTTATGATCTACTCATTTACTTTGTAAGCAAGATCAATGCATATTTGAAATCTTATGCTTATCACAATATTTTTATTTAAATTCAAAAACCTTCTCAAATCACATAATTTTTTTACATAACCCATTATATTAATAGCAAAACATGAGATGAGATATAATTCTAAGAGAATTACAATTAGAATTCAATCAACTTGTTATTGAATTATTGAAATCAAAGAAGAAAACAAGAAGAGACAAGATTGAAATGATGTAACTCTAGTATTTGCATTTCTATTAATTTTCTTGAAATTATACCAGTACAGTATCAGATAATGACTCAAAAACACTCAAAATAGACTCAGAACTTTTGTATTTCATAGATTCTCCATTAATAATTATACAAAACTTTACCATAGTAGAATGGACTAACTATAAAAAAGATTTGGCAAAATAGATTTTTTGAACCTATCTTCCAAGTCTTGGAAATCCTTTTATAAAACAAGGATTGCAACAAGCTTCAGGCTAGAAGGAATAGACATGTGTCTCAAAATAATTGGGTTAACAACATAGTTATAGAAAAGACAAAATGTCTTATAATCTCAAATTGGATTTGACATATGAGTGACAATATACTTAAGTCATTTACTTTGTTCATGCCAAACAAGTAATACATGCTAAGCATAAGTTGTCAAATAGTATATGTCCAGCGACAGATATTTAGTGCATGCCGAGTAAATAGTGAGTGCTAAGTCACTTGGATGTCAAGCAAATAGTATGTGTTGAGTGATTCAAGTATAGAGAAGACAGTGCATGCCAAGTCATTTAGATGTTGAGTGACAACATTGAAGTTGTAGTTGATGCTAAGCATCAAGGACTTCAAGTACCGAGTTACACAATTTTGGCATAGTTGTTTGTAATGGCACAGGCTTCTATGTAAACTATTTTTTGGTTGACTTAAGGATTGATTTATGATCTTTATTGATAAGGATGAATCTTAATTGTGAATCCCTATGCATTACATGAATCCAATAAAAAAAAAAGGGAAGGTTTAAGTAGCAATATGGGTGAATCACTACCATTGATTCATACCAAACCCTAAGTTACTACCATTGATACTTTTTGGGTCACATCTTTAGGTGGTTTTGCAAATCTTATTTCATCTTGACCTTGAGCCTAATCATTTTTCAATATTGATATCAAATTCTACCAAGGTTGTTACATGATCATAATTATTTTCAATTAAGTCCTCAACACAAGGCTTATCTATAAAAATTACACATATATTACCCAACTCTTCTTCTCTGCTAGCCCATATGTTCAAAACCTATCTCAGCATATCCTCACTTTCACTATATTTTACCCCCCTAGGGGCCTACCTAGCTTTTCCTTTATTCTAAACTTTGTATTGGTTTCTTTTCTTATGGCATCAAATAGCATAGCATCAAGAATGTCCCATTTAGGAAGAATTAACATTCCTAGCTCCTTTATTATTACTCTTCCCTCTTTTGGGGTAATTTTATTAAATACCTCCATCATTTCCTCCTTTATTCCATCCCTTACAATAGAGTCTTCTTTATGAGGTTTTTATGTTTTCCTCTTCTTACATCTAGCTTCGAAGTTTGATATGCTTGATCTCCAAGAAAATTGAATAAAAGCCATAGACTTAACAAAATTATCATTTGACAAAAAAATTTTACAAGCTTGTTCTACTATTGGATCCAATTCCTTACCTCTTAAATCATTTACTGTGAGAACCATAGTTGGCATTGGATGTTCTTGCAGCATTCCTTCCTCTAACTTGGCAGTGGTTTCAATAATATCACATCAGTTTCCTACCTACCTTAAATTCTTATTAGTTTCTTGTTCACTTCTAAAATGTAAAGGAGTTTGAGAAGGTGAGTATACATCTTTTCTTGATGAAGGACCTCCTTCAATTCTCTATTTTTTGGAGGCAGATTTAGTAGGGGGACTTTCTAACAAAGGTCTCTTATAAATTGGGGTATGAGGAACACCTTTTGTAGGAGGTAAAAGTCTACCTCCTATTTCTTTTTCTTTAATAAAAATATCTTCTATTGTTCTCACAATAGTATATCTAGTTCTCCCCTAAAGAGTATACTACCCAAGATTCATGATAGAAGTAATTACTAATCTTTGCATCAATTTTCTCACATTATTAGTATGTGCTTTAACTAAGGTAACTCTTTTCTCATTTAGAAGTTGAATGATCTAAGCAAAATGTGTCATCAATTTATTCAATTTATCATTCCATAACATTACATCTTTTATAGGATCATATTTTTTGTCAAACACCTTAATAAAATCCAAAAGCCCTCTTGTATACCCTCCATTTCTCCTATTTTATCTATTATTCTTGTAAGGGAAATTATTTCTAGTAATTTCTTTAGGGTAATAAAATTTATAATTTTTTCCTTTGGCTTTGGTTCTTATCTTAAACATCTCATAAAAACCCTCAAGATCTATGAATCTAGCATGAGATTTTCCCATGTTGTAGGGCTCCAGTACTTTATCTAGATGTTTCCATCCTCCATTTGTAACCACAAATTGGTGTGCAATAGTATAATTGGGGAAAATTGTACCTCTCAATCTATTTATCAATTCTTCTTCCTCCAATTCTCTAATTTTCCATAAAAATTTTGCAACACCAATCTTGAGGGGAACCTAGAAAAGTAACACATGGGGAGTTCTTGAGAAACCATATATTGTAAAAATATTGGAAAGTGGATATGGAATAATATCTCCCTAATTAATGGCTCACCTTCAGACCTATAGTAAACTCTTCTAGCCTTATCAGTTCCAACAACGCTCGAGGGATAATAAAGCTCTCATCTTGGAAGAAAAATACCTATCAAATATCACAAACTAGCATCTTCCTTATCTCGTGACATATATGTGCTCCAAAGATGGACAAGTTTCTCCCTTTTATATTCTTTTACCAACTTCATAGGCACAAATGCATGAGTATATAATACCATTCAAATGGTTTGTCAACCTTTCCTTTATCAATTCTAATCAAACCATTATGGATCTCCTCATGAAGATAAGAAGAAATTTTTTTAATTACATCCATGCCATAGTATAAAATTTGAACTATCATATGCATTAATGGAACTAGTATATAATCTTGCTCATCCTCACGCAACTTTTAACATAAGGACAAATATATAGCTTGGGCCCAAAGATTGAAATATTTCTTTAGTAATGGTTCATCAGTAGCTAGTGAGACCAAAACCAAATTGCCAACCTTCACAAAATGTTTCTTCAAGGGCCCACTCCTAAGAAAAACCTTTTGAGCCTCATATACTTCTTTTAATTTCCCAAAATCAATAGTATAACGAGAAAAAAAAGGGTGGTTATAGTATGAGAACTTCATGAATCTTCTCTATTATGACCTTAAACAAGCCAATTTTAGCATGGTTTCTCACTAAATGAAGAACAAAATCATATCTTTTGGAAAGTAGGGTTAGGAGGTCTAAATCCATAAAAACCCTTGGTACAACCAGTTTCCCTAGGTCAAAATTACATACATTGTCATGTGGGGCACCTAGGTTTCTCTAAGAAAAACATTTCTTAAAAAGATCCCAACCATTTGTGGTTTTCTTGGCATTCCTAACCCACTTCCCCTTATCATATAAGCCCTCAACAATTTACAATCCTGGTGAATGGGGAAAAATATTTCTACCCTTTATAGAATCATTGGTTGACATATCCAACTATTCTAAGAAATCATCATGCACACTCCTATCCTAATAATTGACTTTCCAAAGAAATATTTTTGAAGCGACATTTTCTAGGGCTTACAAAATTCTTCACTGATACAAAAACTTCTCTTTTCAAAGTAAATTCTACAAACTTTGGACAAGAAAACTTACTATTTCTAAGTCTATGTTTGATAGAAGCTCCCCTATGAAATCCTAGCTCTTCCTATAGCCTTTTTCAACACTATATATTGTCTCTACATGAACTTGTATTTAGGAATTCATTATACTTTAATCATATGCAGGAAACAAGCCAACCTCATAAAGCTTCAACAAATTTTTAATTAATTTTCCATTAATGAGATAGAAAATAGATCTAAAACATTTCATGATCAATTTTGAAATTAGATCATTGATGTAGATACAAATCCATGACTCCAACTAAATTTGTATGTGCTAAGTCACTTTTCTTAGGATGACAGAGAAGTCAAACCAATGATGTAGTGATATTTGTAAACCATCTCAACACTGTGGGCCCTGCATAACTATTGAATTTCTTAGGACACATGGCACATTGTCACTTCATCACAATATTTAAAGAATGTGCACTTTCTAATAATGACAATACAAATACCATAGATCTTATTTTTATCTAACGATCATGGAGAAAATAGGAGATACCTAAAATTGGGACAACATGAGACATGTGGCACAATGTGATTTTCTTGTTTTTCTATAAACCTTGCACCTTTTATGGTAAAAAAATGATAGCCATCAAATTCATATACATCGTATGCTCCAGAATATTCCTCTAATTTCTCCTAAATGACTTCCACACTTGCCACATGTTGAATACATGTCATTAATTGATTTTTATGGAGTTTAATTATTTCTATGTTGAACACTGAACCCACCAAAGATATGTGTATGATTGTCATTTTGTCACATTGGTTATTTGTCTTGCAAATTTCTATAGCGACAATGATAGCCCTTGTTTTCAATGTGCCAAAATTTTGAATATTTATTATGAAAATACTTTGAATTATGTTTTATTGTTATGGTTTATGATTTATTTGTTATTAGTTTCTTGAATGCAGTCCTGACTTGATTAATTTTTTCCCTAGCCCAATGTTTAAAATCTTGTCCTAGCCCAATGTTGAAAATGTTTCCCTAGTGGAATAATGTGATATCCTAAGTTTGTGTTTTCACCATTGTCATGAAAATGTTCATTAAATTTTGTCATCATTTTACCCTTACCCTAGGTTTTATTCTAAGTAGGAGATTTTATGTCATTTAAATCATGTGATATGATCTTACAATCAAGGGTTAGGCATCCAATCATAAGCTTAAAATCTCCCTCTCTCGATGTTACGATATAAGGGTTAGTGAAGGATCGTAGGGGTAAAGTTTGAGTCTCCCGATCTTAATATATGTTATGGTCATAGCATTGCAAGTATTCAAAATGAGGTCCCCAATTTTACGATTCCCCTTATGTCATGTCATCTTAATTATTTGATGGAAAGGTTTTAAGAAAAAATGTACGATGTTACAACAAATAGGTGATTGTGGGATTGTAAAAGCATAAACGGAGGCTCTTGACCATGCGATAAAATAGTGATAATAAGATTGCAAGGATATAGAAGTGCAAAGGTAATGTGTTGAGTTTTGATCTTATCAAAAAGGGGAGATCAAGACATCATGAATGTCTTCAAGAACACTTATGAAGATACGAAAAAGGTCATGATCATAGTATCATGGAAGAAAATTTTGGGGTGTCTGATGGCATGATAAAGAGATGATCGTAAGATTGTAAAGATTAGATGATAAAGCAAGGTCCGGCTAGGTGCATTTGCATGAGTTTTTAAGACACATGGAAAGTTATATGTTGATGCTATGAATACCAGTAGATCATAAGATCTCAAGGGCAAGTTCAAATCTTTACAAAGCTACGAAGCAATGTAGATCATGAGATTGTAAAGATGAAAATCAAAGCTTCTAAGGTTACAATGAAGAAAGCATAACCATCATCATGTGGTCATAGGTTAATGATAGCTGCTAAAGATAACATTTGATCCAATGAAGTTAGTTTACTAACTGTGGTCAAGAGGTCATAAGGAACAAAAAATGAAGACACGATGTTACATCAATGTTGTGCTTGTAACATCATAAGGGTTTGAAGGGTAACTATCAAAGTTACAAATGGTCCACTAAACCACAATCATAAGATCATAAGGCAAAGGAATGCAAGATAAGATGCTACACCAATGTGTATAAACTATGTCTCATGAGATTGTAAGAGACTTAAAGGTAAGCTTTGATGTCATGGTAACTGATGTATCATAAGATCATAAAGGTCATTTTCAAAATTTATGATACATGATAAGGGTTTTGATTTCAAACTGTAAGAATTTTCCTTAGGGTAGAATTCACCCAAGACCAAAAAACTCAAACACAAGCACAACAATAGACCAGAAAGAGTATGATCAGAATGATGATATATTCATTCAATATTCCATGTGAAAGTACACTAGGAGTGCTTGTAAATAAAGGCCTCTAAGAAGCATCTAGAATGCATAGGAATCAACAACATGATAAGTCATACAACCAGGCACATGTCCACCAAATATGGGTTATCCTCCATTAAGTACAGGAGTAAGTGCGACAATGAGAGGATAAGCCTACAAAGGTGTAGCATGCAAAATAATGTTGTAGACAATATGTGCTAAAATGGGAGTGCAAATAACTATGTTGTCTACATGACAACTCAGTTAATGATTCAAACTCCAATGTTGTAGACACCATGTGCTAAATTAGAGTTGCTTACTGCATTGTTGTCAACATGACAACTCATGAGAATACACAAACTCCTAAGTGTCTCACCTAAATAAATAATAAAATAATGCATTAACCTAAGTAAACTTAAGTAAAGTGTAAATAGTAAATACTTATTTACACCAACAACCCCCCCCCCCCCCCCCCCCCCCCCCCCCCCCCCCCCTTAAATGAAACTTAGGGGAATGAATTTAAGTTCACAAGAACTAGGATGAAATACATAATGGGTCCCAGCTACTAGGCCATGTTAGATACCCATGTACATAATGAAATGCAATCTCTCATAAAGCAAAGAAAGAGGGAAAATCTCATGGGAAAAACCCTCCCTCAAAAAGAGAGATGAAAAAACTAGATGCATGGATGGATGGAGTAATCAAGACCCCCCCATTACAACATACATCAAGTATATACAATAGAGAAATGTGAGAAGAACACAATCCCAAAAGAGGAAAAGGTCCCCCCAACAAGAGAGAAGAAGAAGAGAGACAAGGTAGTCTCCCCCCCCCCCAAATGAAGAGTGTCAATCAATGATAGCCACCCCGATGTAGAAGTTGATCCAAGACTATAGAATAGTGTTCCTCCCCTTTAGAAGAAACAATACCATAGGTACCAGTAAGATGCTTCTGTTGTCTATGGAAAGAACCTCGATGATCACTAATGATGTGTCTAAAACCTGCTTAACTATTAAGAATGAATGTAGAACCTATCCAAAAGAACATATTGTCTCCTCAACTAATAAAGAGAACTCTTGTAGCCGTTGTAGATAAGAATCCACAATCACATCAAACTGGTAAGATTGATCATGTAGAGAATGGACAAGAGGGTTAGAGTGAACCCTCACAACAACTGAAGAAGGATCTTCTTCATCAAAGAGAAGCTATATATCATTAATGACATCTTCCAAATTTTCTATGTGTAAATCCACAAACAAACTTGAAATGTCTACCAATAAGTCATCCACTGATGCTAGAGCTGGAAGACAAGGTGTACCCTACTATGCTAAACCTATCACTATGGCAATATGTGCATGTAGAATTTGCTAATGTGACCTCTCTTTGTATCTGTCAATAGGACCCCACATATCTGAATCTATTGAAGTAGTATTGCTAGTGTCATGATCAATTTCCATAATGCATGAAGTAGTCTCCTCAACAAAGAGAAGATGAATGTGATTGGTGATGTCTCCCACATCTTTGATATGAGACTCCAGGAATAGACCTGCAATATCTGGAAAGAAGCTAAAGTAGGAAGACATCAAGTTTTATGTTGCACTGAATTAGAAGCATCTATGACTAGAATTGAATCATTAGAATCAAAAAGAGTTTTAGGAGGTGGGATCTCAAGTGGAGTTGGAGGAACAAATACTGAAGCTGCTAAAGATAGAATGTCAACTGGAAAAGGAGGAATTTTTGATCTCCATATGCTTCCCAAAGAGCCATCCACATATCATATGGGTGAATGAGCTTACTAATAACATGCTTAGTATCAGAACTCATATTCAGTATAATAATATCCCAAAGTCTATGAACAGGTGGTTGTTCTTCAATGTTAGAGATCAGTTCGTTGGAACATAAATAAGGAAATGCTTCCTTATGCTGACTTCCTAGATGATCAATGACTAAAGCACTCCATTTTTATAGTTCCTTTTTGTTAATGGTGGTCTAATCCCAAACTGAAATGTAAAACAAAACTCCTCCATGAGATCAATAAATGTATCATCCAAAGTGCAGAAATATGCAATCAACACCCCCCCCCCCATTGTATGATTTGGGCACCCTATAGCCACTTGCCAATTTAGGGCCTATTTCTAAAAGTAGTATTTTTGTCCACAAAACCTATAATCTAATTGTAGATCTAGAAAGTAGACAATAAAATATGCACTTTCAAAAAAAATACAACCTAATTATGTGTCTATATGAGCCCACACTATGCATTTGAAGTGGCAAAATTTGGGATTTGTGAGTTGTAGAAAATTTAGGAACAGAGATCTCAAACCACCTGCACCAATGTGTAGATCACAAAATTCTACCCCAAAACAAAAACAATTGCTTGCAAATAGGAGTTAGTATGAGGGAGATATCGTTGTTTGGAAATCACTAATGTAATTATTTTTCTTGAATCATCGTTGTCATGCCTCCACAAATGAAATGGCTCTAGATTTTGGCTTAGATGTCTGATTTGGGTGAAACAAAATCCAATTTGGGGGTTTTTGACCTTCTAAATGTGATGCAAATATCTAATTTGCACTAGTAAGCTTCAGTCTTCACCTGCAAAAATCTCTCCTACTAATCTAATGGCCAAAAATTTCCCAAAAAATAATGCAGATCTGAAAAAAATGTAGAGATGCAAATGAAAAAACTGTAGATCTCAAAATCAAATTTATAGATCTAAAATGATCATACCAATTCTATAAATTGGGCCTTTGGGTTCTGATTTGCAAAAAAAAATTGTCTCAATTTTGACTATTGCCAGATAAGTGAATCTATAGTCAAATTTCACTGAATTGACATTTCAGATGCAATGGTGAGGTCCACTTTGGCTCTAGATGCTCCCAATATCTGTGGATTCTCTAGATCTTTGGATCGAAGGTGTCCTCCAAGAGGTGAAGCAAGATTGGTCTTGAAAAACTATGTGAAGAGAATCTCCCTTAGCTCTGATACCATGTAAGAATTTGGTATAGCTCTGATACCATGTAAGAATTTTCCTTAGGGAAAAATTCACCCAAGACCAAGGAACTCAAACACAAGCACAATAGTAGACTAGAAAGAGTATGATCAAAATTAAGATATATTCATTCAATATTCTATGTGAAAGTACACTAGGAGTGCCTATATATAAAGGCCTCTGAGATGCATCTAGAATGCATAGGAATTAGCAACATGATAAGTCATACAACCAAGCACATGTCCACTAGATATGGGTTATCCTCCATTAAGTATAAGAGTAAGTGTAATGATGAGAAGATAAGCCTACAAAGGTGTAGCATGCAAAATAATGTTGTAGACAACATGTGCTAAAATGGGAGTGCAAATGTTGTCTACATGAAAACTCAATTAATGATGCAAATTCCAGTGTTGTAGACACCATGTGCTAAATTAGAGTTGCTTACTCTAGTGTTGTCAACATGACAACTCAGGAGAGTATGCAAACTCCTAAGTGTCTCACCTAAATAAATAATAAAATAATACATTAACCTAAGTAAACTTAAGTAAATTGTAAACAGTAAATACTTATTTACACCAACACAAACGATCATAAGATCATAGATGCAAAGTTCCCTGCCTAAGATAATAGGAAGGACTCCTTCTTCAATGTATCATAAGATCATACACCCTACTTTCACCTAAAACAGTGAGCTTTGCTCTCATGAGCTGGAAAAATGACAAGATACCCTGGCTAATGAAATTTGAGTAAAGTACCAAAGTTCCTAAGCTAGAATAGTTATGTGGATGCTCCATCTGAGATGACAAACAACATTGAATTTAAAGCTCAAGCATGTAGAGTATCAATGCACAGAGAAGGTAGACAAAAGTACACTTAGCATAAAACATCCCATAATCCAGTAATCTATTATCATTTTTAGAGAAAAGAAATTTCCAGTAGTTGTAGTTGTTTTTAGTGTGAGAAGATTTTTTTTTTTAGAGCCAATTGCAAAAGATTTCTAGTTTTTCAATCTATTTTCAATATGGCTGACAAGAAAGTAGAAGAGATTCAAGTTGTAGACATGAAATTTGTAGAAACTTTGACTTCTAAGGGAGGGAAAATAAGGTAGAAGAAACCTAATAGGTTTGTTGAAGAATGGATCAAGTTGTTCCCAGAATCCTCTAATGTCATTGGTGCAAATGACCATGATTTCAGAGATCCCTATATATTTTTTAAAGATGCTACATGCCCTAGAGTCACTAGTTATGAATTTTTTAGATAATTTTATTACAATAGAGTAGAGAAGATCCTTGTTTGCAATCCTTGAAAGAAGAATCTAGAAAAGTTAATCTTTCCAGAGGTCTTTGTGGATGTTGAGTTGGTAAAGGTTGTAATCAAATCATATAATCTAGCCACTAAATCTTTCCATACGAGAGATGGAACCATTTTGTGCACACTAGATTGTGCCTCTTTTATTGAAGCATATGGATTGGATAATTCCATGAGTGAACCAGTACACCTAGTTGACCTACAAGGAAAATTTGAGAGAAACACCAAATCCTACATAGGGAAGTTAATGCTACAACATATTTTGGTGGACCTAAAGCAAGTGGGTGATTACCCAAAGAAGGTGGAGAAGATGATGTCTTTAGACAAGTTCAAGAATTATTTTTTGAAAATAGTGTATGGTGTCCATGAGGTAGAACTAGTAAAGATGGAACTGACATGGTATATGGAGCATATTTCATCATTTCTAGAGATGTGCAAGACTCATACCATGGTGGGGAATATGACTATGTTGAGTATATTATGGACAGGATAAAGGAGAATATTAGACTGGCCCATAATGGAGAAATGGAAAAGTTCAAATTCCATCATTACTCATTTGCTAATGCACCTAATCTTATACAAGAATGTATAGTAAATAAGCCCAGATTTCATTGATCACACTTCTAATACCAATGGAGATTTTCCAGTTCAACTATGGACATGGGTATGGGATAGCTCCTATCATTACTCTAATTCTATCTCATTTTAAAATAATTTTAGTACTATCATGATGAAAATATTAGACCTAGGTTACTTTAGGGCACCTGAGGTTTTGAAGAGTCTTTTAAGATCATCCCTGCTCCTTGAGAACAAAATATTAGATCATAATTGGGGAGATACTTTCCTATTTCCAACTTTTTCCTTGATGAGGGTTTATTGTTCTCCCCAACCCCAAATATATTGCCAAAAGTAATTTCCCCTAAATTGGAAATCATTGAATTTGTGTGCTATTTATTCATGATAAATAGGGAGTACTTAGGACCTAAGGTACATAGAGGTACATTCCTATGTAGGTGTTTTAAGGTGGGGGACTTTTCAATTGGAAAAGAATCCCTAGACCAAATTCATTATTTCCTTTATGAGTAAAATCTATCAACTGACCCTTATAGGATGTATGATCCTCATAATTGGATGAGGAACACTGACAAGGAAATTAAAAAACTATGTGCTCCCTAGTACCAAAGAGTTGCCCCATGAAGACCTCATTCCCAATATTGTTGTTGAGGGTAAGGCAGTTAATAAATTTTCAAAGTTTGATGATGTGCTAAGGGTAGACAGGGAGTTGAAGAGATCAAATCCCAATTTCAAATTTTTTTACCTAGATATCCCTTACCCACAAAGGATAAGAAATATGGTGGTTAACCATGCAAAAATTATGGCACAGATGCCAGTTGAACCACTTGGGGAGGAAGAGAGGGTGAACCTTGATAGCCCTAAACCTAATGTGACCTTAGAAATGGAAGAAGATGAGCCCCTTGAGGCATCATGGGTCACTAAGGGAAATAAGAGGCAAAAGGTTGTCCACATCCTTGAAAAATGTTAAACAAAGGACACTACAAATCTTGCCTGGTAAAAGTTAGTACTTTGTTGACTTAAGACAAAGTTATATCCAAGATAGAGTCACTACAACTAAGAACACATTGACTAGCTTGGATCTAGTAGCAACAAGGTTGGATGACAAGATCATCCAAACCCAAAAATTTATAAAATATGATGAGTTCATCAAATTAGTCGAGTTCAAGATCTTCCTATACATAATCAAATAGACTAAATTGGTGTTAAAGATGAAACCAGGTGAATCAGATGAAAAGAAGCAGGAATTGGTTAAGAAACTACATGCCTATGATCTTGAAAGTGAAATAGTGACTCTTGAGGAGGCAAGGAATCTAGTATAGAGGAGTGGGATGTTGTTGTACCTAGTTGGGATTTGGAACAAGCATTTTATGCTTGACCAAATTAGAATACAAGATAATGCCATCTTATATGAAGCATATGGTGCTAGTGGACTGCAGAGAGGATCTAGTTTTGACATTGACACTAAGTCTCTAGCAGTGTGGAGCATGGCTCCTTCAACAAACAAGCCCAAACTAATGGATGTGTAAAGCACACATTAGGGAAACATGATTATATGGACCCTACAAGGTACCTTTGGTATAGAGGTCTCCAAGGTTGTAAAACACTTTTTATTTATGAATGAGGCCAAGGTGGAGGAAGCAAGGTTAGCCAAATCTTTCCATGACTACATTGATGTTAGGAAGAAATATGAGGATGAGCTCAGGAAGAGCCATGTTTATAAAGAGAAAATTGAAGAGCTTGAGGCTAAGGTCCAAGTGTTAGAAGTTGAAGTTACATCTCTCAAAGAGTAACTGTCAAATGTAGAACAAATGGCCACTACAACACAAGGAAAAGAATAGGGGATTCAGAAGCAATCATCCAAGGTTAGAACAGAGACAACTACATAGAAAAATGAGCTAGATGCAAAGAATACAAAGCTTAGGAGAATGAGAATTGATGCTCCACCAACACAAAAAGTAATAAGGTAAGGACAACTATACTTAGATGTATAATAAGTGATAGAGTTGAAGCTCTAAAGAATATATTTCTTCACAAGATGTTGAGTAGGTTTGCAATGAAGCACTTGCATGGATGTCACCCACATTCAATCTTTGGGAGCCATATCTTCAATTCTTAGAGAGGCTCATTATATTGATGGCTAAAAAGCTAGATTTTCTTGATAAGATTATTACATGTGCTATCAAATTTCTGGATTTGATTGTGTATAATTTTTCATGATCTCTTTTCTCTCTAGCATCTTGATGATGGATCATAGAGTATGATCCGAAACGTTGATGTAAAAAAATTATACACAATCAAATCCAGAAATTTGATAGCACATTAGCATGGATTGTGGAAATCTAATAGATCTCAAGATTATTACAGTGAAGGAGGACCAAGAGATGGTAAAGGAATTAATAGGCTTCTTTACTGAAAAAATGAAAATAATACAAGGAAATTTGTAAGTTTTATCTCAAGGAATTGAGCCATGTATTCCACCAATTTTGGATGCTAGTAGTAAGTTGAGAGATTGGTAAGAGTGATCTGATTCCTTTAATGCAATATTAACTTAGACTACTAGAGAAATTTTTGAAGATAACATTGATGCCCCATTCAAGAATTTGATTGACTCCTTGTCCAGAGCTGAAATAGATTTAAATAAATTTATAGTGGAGTCAAAAGCTATAACAGATACCAGGTGGACTAAAGCCACAAAGGATTTAGAAGAAGTTAAATCAACTGAGTGACCCACCAAAAGAGAGATCTATCTTTTGGAAGTGTTGGGAGAGATTCAAGCTTTGTCAGTGGGAGGTAGTTGAGGATTTACTTGTTGGAGACAGTACAAGACAAAGAATTAAAGTTAAAGCTCCAGAGATAAATAGCCACCTGCTGACTTTACAACTACTTCCTATTTTCGGATCAAGCATAGAGGAATGTCTTAGTTATAACTTTTTATACATGTCCTACCACCTTTCTTTTCCACTAAGGTTTTGACATGTATCCTCCTCCCATTTCAAGATTGTTGTAATCCTTAATAAGGATTTTGAAGATGTGGAGTAGAGATTGGAAGTTTGTAGACATTTTAGTTTTATGTGATTCATAGTCTGTCCAGTTTTGTTAATTATATGAATGCATTCAGTCTTGTAAACTTGAAGATACGGTGAATATGAGTGATCATATTGTCAAGTTCTAGATTATATTTCAAGTCTTTATCAATATTGTATTTGTTTTCAAAGGAAATTAATAAAAAATGAAGTTTTGCATATCTATGTATCTGAGTTTTGTCTCCTTTCTTGTATATCTGTGATCTTGGGATTGAAGTGAACAATGTTCTTTCAGTTTAATACAATTTGGATGAATTGTATGTGTCTTATTGATTGCTTTTATTTCAAAAATTAAGTAATTGCTTTTGGTAAGTGATAGGGTTTCAGGTATATGAGGGGGATATGATAAGAATGAAATTTAGAGTTCACTATTGACAAATTTAATTACAAGTCAAATAGGTCTATAGTTGATGGTTTTGACTCTATATAACAATGGATTAGGCACTCATCAATTAATTTCAGTTGAAAGGTGAGGATTCACATGGTTGTAGAATACATATATCAATCAAAATTAATTTTATATTCATGTAATAAAGAAATAAAGCTATTGGTCAACACTTATTTGCAATAGCTTTCCTTATTGTTATAACTTGCTATTGTAATCAAAGATATTATTGCAAATCAAAGAAGGGATCATGACCAATATTTTCTATAAGGGATACATTTGAAAGAAAAAGTATTATTGAGTAAGTGTTTGAAGAGAAAATAAAAATAAACTAGTCACATTTATATCCCTAAGGTGCACCCACCTTGGCCCTACAGAGCCTAAAGTGTAAAGAGTCTAATGTACTTTCTTGAAGTTGGTTTAGGGATGAGACTAATATTGTTGATTATGGGACCTAGCTAGTCCTTAGGCTTGTTTTCATCTTTTGCATCTTGATATTGGGTTTAGAGAAACCTAGTAGTCCAAAATTACCAATAGACAATGTGATGCCCATTGGATTAATTTGATTAGATTCTTAGGAAAATGAACACATTACACATTAGCTATATAGAAGTTGGACTACACCTATACACATGTTAGAAAATGATTTGATCATTATATACTTACTATATCCACATAACCACATGAACACACTGGACACATGTTGATCAATCATTTTATCGTATTAGTTAAAGTCTTACACATTCTCAAAGTGACTAAGGAACCACCCTTAGATTTACCAAGATCTGACGACTGAGATAAGTGACCATCTGTTTACTATTTTTGGGACCCACTCGACACATTTCCTAATGTCACGTCATCTCTTTGTATTAATATCTTACAAGTTTCTAAAGCAATCATGTGACAACTATTAGATTTATCAAGATTGGATAGTCAAGAAAAGTCTTTACCCATGTTTCTCTAGTCATACCAGGTTCCCTAAGATTTTGACATCTCACATTCACTAAAAAGTAGATGAAAACACTATTTTCTCCTTTTCCTTTGGTCTCACTCGGGATGCATTTCAATACTTCACTTTTTTGAACAGATGCACAATTTGTCAAAGTGACTATGCAATGGTTGTTACATATTCTTTGATCCAATAGTTGTAAGAAAGGAAAACATCATGGGTCAGGGCATACCTCAAAAAATGACATGATGCCATGCGGGATCATTGAAGAATAACATTAAGCCTTGTAGATAATTTTATCAAATTTTAAAAATGTCAAGACAACCCTCTATTAATAAATTAGTATCTAGGAAAGCACACCCTCTGCATGACTTAGAGAATAAATCTTAGGGAGGAACTAAGAAAGTAACAACTTACTCACTAGGTAATGTAGAAGGGAACCTCCCCCATGTTGATGAGACCCAAATTTTATGTTTCCCAAAAAGGTAATTCAAAAACATAACAAGGGTGAGGGTTTAATGTCTTAGGACATCTTTTGTAGCACAAGGAATACTGATCTTAACAAAAAAATAAGACTACATTACATACTAAAAAAATCATAATGCTCCACTATTTTTGACATCCCTAAGAAGGGGCTAATAGTGTCTTTATTTAGGGATGATGAAAATATACATTTATAAAAGGATTTAGAATCTTTGGGTTAAATAAGACAACATACTTGACAACAATTTGAGAGTACTAAGCACGCATATTTATAGAATAGAGACTAAAAAGACTACAACATAGCAAAAAGAGGAAAAATGTGCATACTAACATATTTTATAATGTATATGGCCCTATCCTATTTTTCATGGAAGAAACAATATATCTTAGAAAAAATAACTTTTCAAGAATTGTCCATGAATTGGCAACTCATGAAGATCACTAGAAAGTTCCTTAAGGATGTATGATTCCTCTCCCAATTTTCCACCAATCAAATAAAGACCCTACCAAATAGGGTCAAATTTCCCATATTTTCCTTTATCCTCCAACCTTGAATTCCATAACAACACCAAATATTTTGGTTTAAACTTTGTGCTAACGGACCTTTTATCATACAAGTGTTTCATCTGCAATTACAACTTTGCATTTCTGGTTGATACCTCTCTTCTAGTATCATCTAACCTAATAAGTTCATCCATCCTTTCCTACATATTATCAATTATATCATCATCATACCTTTGAAAAAAATGTAAACTCCTATTATGTTATTTTGAGGTAATCTTTCTTGGATTCCATAAATTAAGTCAAAAGGTGTTGACCCAATGGCTTTCTTCATTGTCTTCATGTCTTCCCATATTGCCAATGGTAGCTTAGAATTCCATGCCCTCTTATTGTCATCCAAAATACTCTTGATGATCTTTAGAATGCCCTTGTTACTAGACTCTTCTTGTCCATTCCCTTGATAGTGGTATGGAGAAGAGGTCGACCTAGTTATACCATAGTTATCACAATGTATTCATTAGACCTAAAACACATGGCATTGTCTGTTAAAATCCTCTCTGGCCATCCAAATATGCTAATGGTATTATTTAAGAGGAATTCATTCACCACCTTGCTATTTGATCTCTTTATTGGAATGTCTTCTATCCATTTTGAAAAATAGTCAGTAGCTACCAAAATCCAAGAATGGCCCCAACTTGACTTGTTTACAATTTCTCCTATTAAATCAATACCCCATTGTTGAAAAGGTGCTTGCACTTCTACTAATTTTAAAGGTATATTTCCAAAGAATTTTAATCTACCTAAAAAATCATTAACATGGGTCACATTTCTTAACTAGTGTGTGAGCATCCCTTAATAAGGTAGGCCACCAAAATCCAACTCTGATTACTTTATGAGTTGTAGTTTTTTCCATATAGTGACCACCACAAACACAACTATGAATTTCATCCAAAATCTTGATAGCAGCTTCCTAGTCTATACATTTCAAAAGCATACTTTCTAGGCTTCTCCACAATAACTCACTATTTACAATTATATACTTGATAGCTTGAAGTTTCAATGCTCATTTTTCATTGTCAGTCTTTTTAGGAGTGGCACACATATGATGTAATTAGTGAATAACATATTAGTACCAAGTGAAAGAATTCATATCAAAGATATAAAGTTTAGAGTCATTACTTACATAATTCACCTAATTTGCATCCAATTAGACTATGCCATCAGTTTTTCCAATCGCTGACCTCTAACAAGCCTAGTAATTTGTACATCAATGTTGAATTCTTGAATCTTTTTGATCCATCTACACCTCTTACCAAATACTTATTTTTGGGAAAACATATATTTGATTGCATCACTAGGGACAAAGGCAATCATTATTGCTCCAATAAGATGGCATCTATAAGTTGTAACTACTTTCACCAGAGCATATGCTTATTTCTCATTAACATCATACTTTAGTTCTATGGCTTGGATGGATTTTTTGAAAAAAGCTATTGGTTGTTCAAATCCTGCCTCATTTTTTTGAAGTAACACGCTGCCATTATTAGGTTTCTTAGCATAGGTGCATTTTTTATTTCTTCCTTAATTGCTTGGAAACAAATACCTAGCCCTCCATCCCATTTAATTTTTGCTCCTTTCTTAAGCATCTTGGATATGGGCCTACTAATCTTTGCAAAACTAGAAACAAATCTTCTTTAAAAATGTACCTATCCAAAAATGATTGAATTCCCTTCACATTTTTTAGGTATGGGGCACATTTTTGGATACTATATAACCCAAGAGTTTTCCCTTAATTACTCCAAATGCACACTTCCTTGGATTAAGAGAAACACTACATTCCAAGGCCTTCAAAAAGATATTCTCTAGGTGTCTACAATGATCATCTGTATTCTTGGAGTAGGTAGTCAAATCATCCTAATAAACTACCATAAATTTGTCTATGAAATCAAAAAAGTCACATCCATGCTCTCTAAAAATTTTCCCCAGCATTGATGTGTTCAAAAGGCATTCCCATATGAGCAGTGAATGCAGTCTTTTATTGTTTAGATTCATCCACTAACACTTGATTATAACCAAAGAATTCATCCATCATGGACATGAGCTCATAACTATTTACCCTTTGTAACATGGCTTCTATATTAGGTATTTCATAATTATCTTTCAGGGATGAAATGTTAAGATTTCTAAAATCTACACATAATCTATCTCCATTATTTTTCCTAAATGGTACCCAGTTTGAAACTAGTGTGATAACCAATCTTGCTTCTTCTCCAAGATCTCTTAGGGACTCCTTAGGTCATACACTTGAAAAACTTTGGCTTCTTACCACCCTAGGCTCCTTAGGGCTCCACCCAATAGGTCCTAGTTGTTCAATTAGTACACATCAATAAGGTAGAATGATTTGCTTGCTAATCCCCATCAACATAAATAACCCCAAATACTCATCTTGAATTCCAAAAGGATGGAAGGGAACCTTGGAATATGTAGATTTCTTTCAATCTTCCAAACCAAAAAATATAATGAAACCATAATCGAGTTCCAATCCACAAGTGAAAATGCATTCAAATGCTTGGAAAAGGGCTACTAGAATTAGGCCTCCAAATGCACTAAAACCACAATATCTTGAAAACCTCCTTAACAAAGGGTCAAAAAAGTCATCATTCCTAATACCCTTTTTAGAGACCTCAATTATTTTGGTGGTCTATGGGTTCCAAATTGTCTGTGCTCTACAGGCACAATTTTAGCCTAGAATTAAGGGTTTCAAGGGTTTGAATGTTGTCTATTGGAAAAACTTGATTTTCACACCTTAGGACATCCACCAAAACTTCCCACTTGGCTTGGGGTTACTTCACTCTATCCTTCAACACATTCCATGTTTAGGTTGAAGTATCCACATATTCAACCACACCTATCTGCTCTACAATAGCCTATGATGCCTAACCAACTCGCCAAGACTTGTCTAGGGCATTACTGCAATAGTAGCTCTTTAGCACTCCAAGGCCTCATATCCATTGTAAAAAATCTATGTGGAATCATGTTCCAAATCCCAAGAGACTGTACTATACCTACAATGGGAAATGGCCATATAACTCCATTTGTGCAACCAGTCTGCGTCAGGATAAAAAATTGGTGAAAACCAAAATATTTAATTCAAGTACACAAAACCTTCCAAAAAAAAAACTAACTATATAAATATCCTTAAATAATTTACTACTAACACTTACAATACAAAAATTCCTATATCTAATCTGTACACATGCCAAGGACACTCAAAACTATAAACTGTTATTAGAATACTGCTTGCTCAGTCTGTACAATGACAAAAGTACTTTCTCCAACCCCTTGGAAATATTTAAAATGGCCCTATAAAGGATTCCCATGAGTGATCATAGATTTTTTATATAGTTAAAAAGCTCTAACTGAAAATTTTCTCTATGCAAGAAAAGTTGTCAAAAAGTTGTCAATGACAACATTGACAATTTTTGCAATTTTTAACATCTGACTCTCAAACTTTCTCTCCTTGATGCCAAACCATTCCAAAGGCCTTAAATGGTTATAAAACACATAATAAGTTCCCTCAAATACATATTTTATCTTTCTAGCCTTCACAACTCAAAAATGCTCTATATAGCCAAACTAGCAATTTTCAGCAACTCTGAACAACTTAGCCTACACAAACTCACCTTAGGACTAAACTAAGCCCTATTATTGATCTAGTGGTGTGGCTAGTACCACTACAAGAAAAAATTTCATAAGGATCCCTAGGTCTTCCTTAGCCCACCTAGGTGCCCCTGCACTAGAAACCCATGTTGAATGTTTGATAGGTTTGATAATGCCCCCATCCTTGAGCTTCAATAATTCTTCTTGCATCTTAGGGGATAATGTAGGGTTAATGGGTCTTTTCTTCTACCTGAATGGTTTAGAATTTTATTTAAGAGGTATTTCATGTTTTAAAAAGTCTTCTCTATTAGCCTTCAAGTCATCATATGAGCAAGAAAAAACATGCATATACTTCCTAAATAATCCAATCAGAGGTTTTCTAATAAAAAGAAACAACTTTTTACCTATATATACTCTCTTGGGAGTCTCATTTGTACCCAAATTTATCTCTTCTATCTCCTCTAGCTTGTTCTCTTTAACATCTCCTTTTACTCTATACTAATTATCAAACATGGTCTTTAAGACAACTAAACCTTTGGGAACCTTTTTGGTTTTGAGTTGTATGAATTCATTCCCAAAAAATAGTATCCTTCCCATCTATGTTCTCAACAAAAGCACTACAATTTAGGTCTTTCCAATGGTTCTTGTCTTTACTTTTAATAAACTTCAAGATACCTGCATCATCTTCAAAAACCTACAAACTTTCAACATTATTAGGGATTAAATTTATTGTATGGACTTCCACTTTAGATACTCCTACAAAGGATATGTCATCTAGCTTGATAGCAACATTTTCCTATAGATCTTCCATTTTAAAGTTGGTTATGTCCATCCTAACTATTCCAAAAGTATCAAAGGCCTCAACTTCATCCCATACAACATTTCTATATTATTTGTGTCTCTTTTTTTATGAATAGGATTGTCTAACTTGTGACACCACTAGCTCAAAGTCACCAATTAAATATAAACATCTTATACCACTTCTAGAAGCTACTCTCAAACCTAACATGAGTACTTCATACTCTGCAATGTTGTTAGTGCATGTAAAATCTAAAGTAAAAGAGAATCTAAAAGTTTTCTTTTCTGGTGAAATGAGTACCACTCCAGCTCCAATTCCCTCTTTAGAACTAGCAAAATCAAAGTACATAATCCAAATATCCTTTTTATTAGAGAAATTTCTTACTTCTTATGTCATTAATGCAAGTGGTTTCTCCTTTTTTATGATAATCACCTCTTCTTTGAAAGTATTGATATCAGTATCCAAGAAGCATGTTACATCATTGTCAATATTATATTTAATCATGTGTGTGACCCTAAACTCTCTATTCACCTTCACCAACTAGTCACCTATGTGAAAAGTAGCAAAAAAAAGATCGCATTGTAAATTGCCACCCATTACAACACTCCATTTTCTAAACAACAACATTCCATATTAAGGAGGGATGTCTATTACTAGCACACTCATGGAAAGTTCATTATCTAAATATGCAGCTAGTCTATAGGGTAGTGCATTTATAGTTCCTATGATAAGAACCTCCCTTAAATCAAGAGCACAACATCTTCCATGTTTTGTATTGACTTTCAAGCCTAAGGACTCCATTATCTTGAAAGGCATAATAGTATTTGAAGCTCTTGAGTCTATCATACAATTTTTTACAACCCTCCCATTTATAACAAGACTTAGAAAAAATGGGTAAATATTCTCAATGTAAGAAACAAAAAAATTGTCTAAGTATATAGGGGGAATCCAAGACATAGCCCCTTCAACTTCCCTAATTTTATATGGAACTCCCTTCATGCTTATTAAAGGATTTCTCTCCTTAATATAAGAAGTTGTTCCTATAGTTCCTAACTAAGCTAATGCCTTATTCTTATGCTCTTCTATCCTAAACATTTTAGAAAATGGGACCTTTATAGTAATTTGAGAAAGCATGGACAACATGTCTGCAGAGGTATGCGAAGGGATGTTGGTTTCCATACCCTTTTCTTCCTTTGGCTGAACAACAATGTTTTCAAGTTATTTGTTGACTTTTACCTCTAATACCTTCACCTTTGTAGTCTACTTCTTTGTCTTAGAATTTTGGAATGTTTTCACCTTCTTTGGTTCCTATTTCTTTGTCTTTATATCTTATACTTTCATTACTAGTTAGTCCTTGGCCTTATTACCATCAGGCATCTTGTGAGTTATATATTTGATGAATATTCTTGAAATTTTTAGAAAAAAAAATTGTTCGCAACCCTATTCCTTAAATTATAATTGCTTTAAATATGAGCCATCATATCTATCATGATTTTGTAAATTTCATCTTTTGATGGCTTTCTCAAATTGATGTATCCCACATCAAATATCATATTACAAGCATTATCATCAACTCCATCATAATCAGAAAAAAATTGTTGATGAAACATTTCATAATTATATCTCTATGAGTTGACATTTATTTCACATGTATCATGATCATAATCATTATCATTTTTACAATAATAATGTTCTACATTATTTGGATTTTCTTCTTCAAAAGTTTATTCTAGCTCGAGCTCTTGTGAACTAGCTATTGACTTTGTAATTGCACAATACTCTAGAAGGTATGGTGATTGATAGGCCATGCACCAAGGAGTATCATCTACCATATTGTTAGTATTTCTTTGTAATGGGTATGGAGTAGTTTTCTCATTATTCTCCTTAGCCACATTTGCAATAGGATTCCCATCTTTCCATTGAGTATTGTAGGGGTAATTTTGTAGCCTAGTTTGTCTATTAAAGTTATTGTTAAATTGTGGCTCATCACCAAAATTTTCTTTATTTACATTTCCTATTGGTGGCTTCATGTTCTTCAACAACTTTAGCATCTTATCCATCTTATCTTCCCTAGGTTTCATGTTTGTAGAAGGCCTCTCATTTTTTCTTTTATTACTTCTAGACCCAAAATAATTTGGGTCATCTCTTCTCCCTAATTTTCCAGGTCCTCTCATATTATTTTATATGTATATTGTCATTTTGAAAGCATCTCTCAAATTCTTGGGATCTTTGCCTCTCATGATATGGGCCATCTTGCTATCAAAAGCATTAAAATAGGTTGTGCGGCATACATTTTCATCCAACCTCATTACTTGGAACAACTTATACATCCCCTTTGAAACCTCACATTAAAATTAAAAGTGGATTCATTCTAATTTTTCTTGATATTGTTAAATTCATTGAGTATGAAACCAACATTTATATTGTCTCCATATTGTTCCTTGAAACATTTCTCCAAATCATGTCATGAATCAATATTGTCATTAGGGAGTCTTCTGAATTAATCCCTACTACCTTTAGTAAGAGAATGCACAACCAAAGTCACAACAACATGATCAGATTAATTTCTAAGATTTTATTCCCCACTAACTGCATTATTTTTAGTGAACTTAGCTACCTTATCCCTTAGCTCATTTGTAATAGGATTGGGATGACCATAGATTCATATAAAGGATATTTACATATATCTAAATAGGTCTCTTTTGGAAACTAGTACCCCCACTTTCATTTAGACTAGCAATATTTGTAATAGGTTTATCACACTAGTATTCAATGGTTGTCCTTATGCAACATTTCTGACTCTGCTAGAAGATATCATAGGATTTGCCTAAGAATTTCCCATATTACTAGTTGTAAGGCTAGGAGCATTACCAGAAGACATACCTTGGGAAGATACCACAAGGCTAGTATTATGGCAGGAGGTAGACTTAAGGAATTGAATCTTCTTCTTCATCTTAGTAGTATGTGCTTCATTTTCAACCTTCTCCAACTCCTTAGCAAGGTTCTCACATTCCTTCCTAGCTCTTTCCAATTTTATGTCAATTTGTGACATGATAGGGACCACTTTTCGAGTTGTAGTAGGTTCATTTTTGTGAGTACTAGTCACCTTCTGTTTACCCTTATCTATAATCTTAGTTGTGGTTTTAGATGTATTCATTATATCTTTAGCCTTCTCAATGGGTTCATACTAAAAAATATGAATGATAACTAGTCCCTCCTTTAGAGACTCAAAATTGGCATGTAAAGCTTGTTCTAATTCCATACACTCAAATATTAGATTTCCCAAGTCTCTAAATACATTTGTATGTAAGGATGAAGGTTTGTGCTCTAATCCATTTTTTTGTTCTTTCAACAAAGATATTCTCCTAAGCAGGTTGTCCCTTTCCATGAGAGCATTCATGGTTTCTATTTCTTTATGTTTTTCTAAATGTTTGTGCCTAGTATCCTATTTAACTAATTGCCTTCTAAGGAACTCTAACTCAGCATATAGATTAGTGGTATTGATAGTAGTGGCCTCTAAATCTATGGTCTCACTAAGATCCATGAAGTTTCTCTCAATAAAGAGGACATGTTCTGGGTGAGATCCATCAAGCTAGTAGTTTGTTGAGTTTTCATGTATGTCCATACTTCTTGAACTAGCTATTCGAGACCTAACATACCCAGTAGATGACACTACTTTATCTTCACATATTTCTTCTCCTTGAAAAATGGTGTTGAAAAAATATCCTAAGATACTAGTATTATCAAATTCATAACTTTTAGAGGAGAAGCCTTTATCTTCTACAATTTGAGGCTGAAGATTTACCCCAACATTATTTCTAGGTTCCTAGCCATGACTAGACTCTCCCTTTTTCTTAGGCCATATCTTTCTATTACCCTTAGGTAAATTTCTTTGTAATGGTACATTGGAATGTGTTTTTATGTAAATTCTCATTTCTTTTTTTTTGTCATCCATTAAGATATTAATGAAATGAAAATTTTAAAACATTAGTTAAGAAACCTTGACCGAGTAGCAACCCACCTAGGGAAATGAAGTTTTCTTAATGAAAAACCTTGAGAATCTATAATAGACTAAGCTAATCAAAGAAAGGCATGAAACCTAGTCCCATGAAAGATATAAAATGTGATTGGCCCACTTACCACATAAAATAAAATACACTACTCTAGGAAGAGTATTTAAAACATCAACCAAGCATAATAGCTTCTAATAAAAAATAGATCCAACTCTACAACATAGGAAAGGACATTGTTTAGACATATGCAACACTTTTCACACATAAAAAATGTCATATGTTTCCCTAGTAAAGTTGTCATTTTATTGGCTCCTAATTTGATAGGGTTTTAATTATCACATCTTGGGATGTGGAAAATACCTAGCAATAAGCTATAGACCATGAAAAGTACTTCCAAATAGATCAATAGGACCAACTGGTAAGACCACTCTATCTTCTACACTTTGAATTCTATTGAATTCAAGCAGGTGCACCTTAGGATTAATCACAACTTAGTTTTACAACATAATCTTAACATTAATCTCATTAAAGTAGAAAATAGCCTTCAATTATTCTAACATAAAGAACAACAAAAGGAATGAAAGATAGCCAATCCTTCAAATCCAAGAGTTCCTAAGTCAAGCATAGGCTAACTCTTCCAGATCTACAATATAACACAAAGTAAAATGATTTTGAAATTAAGATTTATTACTATGTGAGCTTCAAATTCACTTAAATGATACTATGTTCAGGGCTTTGTCCATTGGGAAATCTCCTCATAAATCTGACACTCAAACCTTATGATCTACTCATTTACTTTTTTAACAAGATCAATACATATTTGGAATCCTATGCTTATCACAATCTTTTTGCTAAAATTCAATAACCTTCTCAAATCACATTAAGATTTTAAATAACCCATTAGATAATAACAAAACATGAGATGAAATATAATTCTACTAGAATTACAACTAAAATTCAATCAACTTGTTATTGAATTATAGAAAATAAAAGAAGAAGAAAAAGAAAAGACAAGATCCAAATGATGTAACTCTAGTATATGCATTTGTGTTAATTTTCTTGAAATTGTACAAATAGAGTATTAGAAAATGACTCAAGACAACTCAAAATAGACTCAGAACTCTTGTATTTCATAGATTCTCCATTAATAAGTATACAAAACTTTACCACAATAGAATGGATTGACTGCAAAAAAAGACTTAGTGGAATACATTTTTTGGACCTCTCTTCCAAGTCTTATAAATCCTTTTATAAAAAAAGGATTGCAAAAAGCTTCAGGCTGGAAGGAATAGACACTTGTCTCAAAATAATTAGGTAAACAACATAGTTATAGAAAAGATAAAACATCAACATCTGTGCCTCTTAAAAAAGCAAGAAAATTATAACATAGCTAGAGGAATAATAGCTAGCAGCCTGAATCTTCAAGAGAAGTTTCTTGTTTGTTGTGTAGGTGTATCCATAATGGGTGAACCACAAAAGTAAGATACCTATTTTTCTTAACTACCTTCCTTCTTTTGGCATCTACTATTGTCCTCTAGCCTATTGTCTAACTATGATTTTCTACTTTTTGGGTTACATCTTCAAGTGGTTGTGCAACTTCTTCTATTTCATATTGACCTCAAGCCTGATCATCTTTCACTATTTCTTAGGTAACATCCTCATGTGGTGGTGTAACTTTTCCTACCTCTTCCTAACCTTGAGCCTAATCATCAATTGCTACCTGGGGGTCTTCTATTTTGGGAATATATTTTTTAACCCATTCATTATAAATAGTATCATTAGGCCAATTAAATTCCATACCCTTATTTTATTTGTCTAAAATACCTTTCCACTTAGCCTTTAACTATTTTATTTTAAATTTATAAGAATTGTAAAAATTTCTTGCATCTACCATCTTCTCTACAGTCATTGTAAATAAAGCATTATCATCATTATTTATTATGTCATTCATTCTAATGTTAAGCAATGCTTACAATTCTTCATCCCACTCTCTATAAGTCTTTAGATTGTGTTCACTTTAGAAGGCCAAATGGAAAAGGTCAAAACTTTTATTTTCATACTTAGAGACATAAAATATTACCCTTCTCTATAATAAATCCCTATTTATATTGAATTCTACCAAGGTTGCTACCTGGTCGTAAGTCTTTTCAATTAAGTCCTTGACCCAGGGCTTATCTATAACAATTACACATATATGACCCAACTCTTCTTCTCTACTGGCCTATTTTTTCAAAACATGTCTTAGCATATCCTCACTTTCACTAAGAGATCTCCTAATAGCCATAAGTTTTGATATCCCATGGTAGCACAATCTAGTGCCACTATTAAATGCAAAGTTTAAAATGGAATCTCTTACCTTTTCTTCATATCTTTGCACCACCTCCATTTGTGGTATTCTAAGTTTACTTTTTTCTTCCTCAATTCCTTCATTAGATGGTTCTTCAGCATATAATAGAGTTTGAGGGAACTCAATAATTGGGCCAGTAGGGGGTGGTGGAGTTGGTGAAGATGTAATCATTCTTTGAAATGGTTCCCATGTCTTCATTTGCCTTAATTGTTAACTTTCATATACTGCTAGTGCCTTTTCGATCTCAATGTTCTTTCTTCTTTTTTCACCATAGGTTTCCAAAACTCTTTCATATTTGAGATTTAATTCAATAAAATTCTTCTTTTCTTTCCTAGTAGTGGCCAAGGTAAATTCTTACATTTCTTTGTTCATCGGTGTCTTCTTCATTATCAGTATCTCCTACTCTTGCCACCATTAAGCTCTTCGCCTAATCTGTATCAAAGGTTTTCTACTACCTAGACCTATCTCTTTTTAGTAAGGATGATATTACCAAGGCCACATGATCTTCAATATATTACTCACCTAGAAGCCTTCCTAGCTTCTTCCTCTATTGTAAAATTTGTATTGGTTTCTTTTCTTATGGCATCAAATACCAAAGCATTAGCAATGTCCCATTCAGGAAGAGTTAAGACTCATGACTCCTTTATTATTACTATGCCCTCCTCTAGGGTAATTTTATTAAATCCCTCCATCATTTCCTCTTTAATTTCATCCCTTATAATAGATTCCTCTTTATTACATTTCTCTTCTTTCCTAATCTTACATCTACCTTCAAGGTTTCACATGCTTGGTCTCCAACAAAATCGAATAAAATCCCTAGACTTAACAAAATTATCATCTCACAAAAATGTTTTACAATCTTGTTCTACTACTAGATATAATTCCTTACCTCTAAAATCCTACACTATGAGATCCATAGCTAACATTTGAGGTTCTTGCAGCATTTCTTCCTCTAACTTGACAATGGTTACAATAATATCACGCAGGTATCCCACCTACCTTAAATGCTTAGTCATTTCTTGTTCAATTCAAAATTGTAGAGGAGTTTGAGAATGTGAGTATACCACTTTTCTTGATGAACGACCCTCTTCAATTCTTTGTTTCTTTGAGTTAGATCTAGTAGGGGGACTTTTTGACTAAGGTCTCTTATAAATTGGGGTAGGAGGAGCACCTTTTGTGGGAGGTGAAGGCCTAACTCCTATTTATTTTTCTTTAGTAGAAACATCCTCTATTTTTCTCACAAAAATATATCCAATTTCCCTAAGATGAGTATACTACCCAGGATTTATGGTAGGGGTACTTACCAATCTTTGCATCAATTATCTCACCTTGTCAAGATGTGTTTTAACCAAGGCAACTCTTTTCTGATTTAGAACTTGAATAATCTCACCAAATTGTGTCATCAATTTATTCAATTTATCACTCCATAACTTTGCATCTTTTAGAGGATCATAATTTTTGTCAAACACATTAATAAAATTCAAGACCTTCTTGTATACCCTCCATTTCTCCTTATACTCTTTTTCTTGTAAGGAAAATTCATTTCTAATAATATCTTTATGGTAATCAAATTTATAAGTATGTCCTTTGGCTTTGGTTCTTATCTTAAACATTCATAAAGCCCTCAAGATCTATGAATCTAGCATAAGATTTTGCCATGTTATAGGGCTCTTGTATTTTATCTAGATGTTTTCATCCTCCCTTTGTGGCCACAATTTTGTGTGCAATAGTGTAATTGGGGAAATTTGTACCTCTCAATATATTTGTCAATTATTCTTCCTCCAATCCTTCAATTCACCATAAAACTTTTGTGACACCAATCTTGAGGGGAACCTAGAAAGATAACACATGGGGAGTTCTTGGTAAACCATATATCCTAAAAAGAGTGGAAATTGGATATGGGATAATAGCTCCCCAATTATGGGTCACCTTCAAACCTATAGCAAACTCTTTTGGCCTTATCAGTTCTAACAACATCTTTAGAATTCTTGGGTTAGCAGGGGACAATAAAGCTCTCATCTTGGAAGAAGAATATCTGAAAAATCTTATGAAACTAGCATCTTCCTTGTCCTGTGACTTATTTTTTCTCCAGAGTTGGATAGGCAATTTCTCCCCATTATTTTATTTTACCAACTTCATTTCCTTTTCAAAATATGAAACTTCCTTGAATAGGCACATATGCATGAGTATAGAATACCATCCAAAGGGTTTGTGGACCTTTCCTTTATCAATTCCAATCAAACTATTATGGATCTCCTTGGCAAGATAAGAAGCAAAAAAAAAAATTGCATCCATCCCATACAAAAAAATATGAACCATCATATACATCAATTGGACAGGTATATAATCTTTCTCATCCTCACCTAACTTTTTACGCAAGGATAAATATATAGCTTGGACACAAAGGTTGAAATATTTCTTCAATAATGGTTCAGTAATAGCTAGTGAGACCAAAACTAGATTGCCAACCATCACAAAATGCTCCTTCAAGATCTTACCCTTAAGATAAACCTTTTGATCCTCATATACTTTTAATTTCTCAAAATCAATAGTATCATGGAGAAAAAAAGGTGGTTACAGTATGAAGACTTCATGAATCTCCTCTATTGTGACCTTAAACAAGGCTATTCTAGTATGGTTTCTCACTAAACAAAGAACAAGATCATATATTTGTGGTTGTCAAAGCATCCCTAGCCTAGTTCCCCTTATCAGATAAACCCTTAATGATTTGCAATCATGCTGAATTGAGAACAATATTTCTAATATTTGTAGAATTATTTGTAGACATATCTAGTTGTTCGAAGAAATCATTGTGCACACTCCTCTCCTGATAATTTATCTTTCTAAAGAAATCATTTTTTGCCAGCATTTTCTAGGGCTTACAAAATTCTTCACTAATACTACACTTTCTCCTTTCAGAGTAAATTCTACTAGCATTGGGAAAGAAAACTTATTGTTTTTGAGTCTACATTTGATAGAATCTACTCTATGAAACCCTAGCTCTTCATGCAGCCTTTTTGGCACTGTTTATTTTCTCTGCATGCACTTGTATTCAAGAATTCATTATACTTCAATCAGATGCAAGAAACAAGCCAACCTCATAAATCTCACATAAAATTTGAATTAATATTCCATCAATGTGATAGACAATAGGTCTAAAAAAAGTAATGATCAATTTTGAAACTAGACCATTGATGTAGATGAAAATCCATAGCTCTAACTAAATTTGTATGTGTTTAGTCACCTTTTGAAGGCTAGTGGGGAGTCAACCCAATGATGGAGTGACACTTGCAAACCATATTAGCACCACGAGCCCTTACATATTCATTGAATTTTCTAGGACAGGTAGTGCATTGTCACTTTGTCACAACATTTAAATAACGTGCACTTTCTAATAGTGACAATGTGACTATCATAAACCTTCTTTTGATCTAATAGTCATGGAGAAAATGGGAGATACCTAAAATTGGTACAACATGAGATGCATGGCACCATGTCATTTTTCACTTTTTTTAAAAACCCCACACATTTTATGGTCACAAAATGGTAGCCATTAGATTAATGTGCATTGGACGCTCCAAAATATTCCTCCAATTTTTCCTAAGTGACTTCCACACTCATCTC
Source organism: Cupressus sempervirens (assembly GCA_028749045.1). NCBI lineage: Eukaryota > Viridiplantae > Streptophyta > Pinopsida > Cupressales > Cupressaceae > Cupressus > Cupressus sempervirens. Next base: position 347,221,190 of record CM053788.1, on the reverse strand, counting down.
ATGTTGAACACATATCATCCATTGATTCATCATAGAATTTAGTTATTTATATGTTAGACGCTGACCCCACCAAAGACATGTGTCTAATGGTCTCTTTATTGCATTGGTTAACTATCTTACAAATTTATATAGAAATGTGACAAATTTTGGATTAATCTGATTGGATGTTTAGGAAAATGAACAATTTACACATTACCTATATGGAAGCTAGCCTACACCTATACACATGTCATAATATGATTTGATCATTATATACTTACTATATCTACAAAACCACACCACCACCCTAGACACATGTCACTCCATCACTTTGTTTTGTTAGTTACTCCATCACTTTGTTCTGTTAGTTGAATATCTTGCACATTCTCAAAGCGACTAAGTGACCACCCTTAGATTTACCAAGATTCGGTAGTCAAGAAAATTCTTTACACATGTTTATTTGGTCCAACCAGGTTCCCTAGGATTCAGATATGGTTTTTATTGAAATTTAGATGAAAACACTTTATTATCCTTTGCCTTTGGTCCTACTTAGGATGTGTGTCAACATCTCACTTTTTTTTCTTTTACTGTTTGATCCAACAATTGTAAGAAAGGAAAACATCGTGGGTCGGGGCATACCTCAACAAATGACATGATGTCACATGGGATCATTGAACAATAATATTGGGCCTTGTAGAGAATTTAATCAGATTTTAAAAATGTCAACACAACCCCCTACTAATAAATTATTATCTAAGATTACACACCCTCTACATGACTTAGACAAATAAAACTTAGGGAGGAACTAAGAAAGTAACAACTTATGAACTATGTAATGTAGAAGGGAACCTCCCCTATGTTGATGAGACCCATCTTTTAAGTTTCCCAAAAAGATAATTCAAAAACATAACAAGGTGGAGGGTTTAATGTCGTAGGGAATCTTTTATAGCACAAGGAACACTTGTCTTAACAAAAAAAAGTAGGACTACATTGCATAGTGAAAAATCATAATTTTCCAATATTTTTGTCATTCTTGAGAAGGGGCTAACACCTCCTAAAACTTTTAATCCTCAAAATAGTTTTAACCTTTGAACATTGTATCTTGATTCATCCATATACATAATAATTGAATGTTGAAATGAAAGTAATCAAATCAAAAAACTGTAACAATAAACACATCACACACATTCACAATATATTTGATACAATGATTTGGTCGTGCATAAAACCTTGGTTAGAGGTAAAATTGTGGTGGGGATGACACCCACAAATCCTTCACTACTACAATATAAAGTTTGCATATTAGGGCATACAATGATCTCACTTATGGTGACTCTCCCTATTACCAATGATACATTAGGACCTGCTAAATTCCACCTTACTAAAGGATTCCATAACACTCTTCTAAGTGTGTACTTAGTTAGGACATTTTACAATAAGACTATTAAATCCACTGTATTAGGAGATTTTCTACTACAATGGAAAGAAAGCAATAGTAAAGTGATTTGATAATATGCAACTTACTTTTCACATTCAAATTTAATATTCTTTGTACTAATATCACCTTCCTATGCAGGATTTCACCCAATCTGTCTTTTTTCTCTACTCGATAGCACTGCTCTTCTTTTTCTTAGTTTGATCTTCAAACTGTCATTCCTCTAAAAAATATTGAATATGTTCTATATTAGTATTTATATAGAGATCATGTAGCTTCCATCATAGATGACCTAATTAGGGTTTGAAATATTTTGGAATACTCGATCAAATAAACCAACAATCCTCATTCATCTTTATCGTCAAGAATATTAAGAATTTTTTTCATTAGCTTACCTTCATACCTTGGGATCATTAAAATCATGCAACAATCCCAATATATCTTGCCTAAACATCCCCTTGATCTCGTAAATTGTTTCCTAAATCAATAGGATTTAATCACATAGAATTTTGTACTATTGAAAAAAATTATATTCATCATGTAATGCTTGGTAAGAACCAAATGATATATTGAATTATACATGTTGTCCCTTGGTAATATCCATGCTCAGTCATAACTATACTTGACATCGATACACCTCTTAATTATTAATATACTCAATGATCATTCCACTTGGAGACTTATACTTCACTTGGTATCCATATATTTTCAATGTCAAAGTTCATTGACCTCTCTAGCTTATATTAACAAATATTACTCTTCACCATAGTTTTGCACTAATGACAACATTCACATGCATTTGGGAGTAATAGACTAGTAACAAAATTAGATGACACACAAGGGTGGGTTGTTATAGTGGTGTCAGAGCTTTGATTAGCTCTTGGGAAGATTTAATGTTATGTATCCATTATAACATTATATTCACATGAATAGATCAAACACTAATTTGGACCATCAATTGGAAATTGGGAAATCTACTTTAAAAATAGAAATAATGGACAAGGATGCCACAAACACTAGTGGGATTAAGAATACTTTACGAGAATTGGCATGGACCCAATAGGAAATGATGAATGTAATGAACAATATCAATAGAAAACAAATCAAATGCTCATAGAAGTGGTACAACATCATGCCAATAATGGGAATCAAGGACCCAAAATAATGGGAACCATGAAAATACCACAAACCAAGGGAACAATAAAAATAAGGGACAAAGTTCAACATGGAAAACAAGGGAATTTATTATGTAAAATACTTATTATGAATCACTTAAATTTTAAATTCATGCAGATATAGATGTAAAATGAAGATTGATACTAATCTTTCTTGTGAACTAAGAAAATAATACTTAGGAAGGAAAAAAAACTAAGTAGACAAAAACATTCATCAAAAAGAACAAGAGACAAAGGATTTGATTTTGGAGTTCGCTGGACTCTAGCTACATCTCTGGATCTGCAAACTTGCAAGATCAGTTCCATTATTATGATGCAAAACTCTTACATCAGCATGATCTTCCATGGAGTTACAATTTTCTTCCCACTTCCACACTGTGATGGTAGGAGCTTTCTAGCAACATGTTTGTACCTAGCTCCTTCATCACATTTGCAATGCTAAGTAATAAAACTGCATCTACTCTCTCTCTCTCTCTCTCTCTCTCTCTCTCTCTCTCTCTCTCTCTCTCTCTCTCTCTCTCTCTCTCTCTCTCTCTCTCTCTCTCTCTCTCTCTCTCTCTCTCTCTCTCTCTCTCTCAACAAGAGCATATGAACTCAATGGTCATTAAGCCTTTCCAATAATGACATAAAGTCATGAACACTTCTTTGAAGAAAACACTAAGTTTCTATCTCATAATATGAGATCACTTAATTTTCTAAAGTATTCTACCAAATTCTCCTCTTCAATAATTACAAAGACTTCTCCAAGTCTCCTTCATTCCATGAGAAAATAATCACCATTTTATACAAAATTATTGATTATTATGGTTCTAACTATAATATATACCAAAATCTCCCAAATCCCCCAATCACATAACAAATAAGCCTTATTTAAACAAAATTGTGGGTTTATTTTATAAATACAAATATCTCAACTTGTTATAACAACCACCTCATAATGTAGTGGTTAAGAGGATAAATAGGATGAGTTATTTGTTTTTCCATTTTAAATAACAACTAACACTCCATTCAAATCACAAAAATCAAGGCTAGAAAATCAAATTGCAAAAATCAATATAATACGGTAATTTATGTGTCTTGGGTTCTTACATATCAGTCCATTGGATTTGAATTTAAAAACCAAAAACTAAGGTCAAATAAATGTGTCCACATACTTTAAAGGTATTTTGTGTTGGTGTAAGGGAGGAGAAGTCAATGGGAGGCTAGAGGTTCAAACCTCACAAACCATTTTGGACAAATAAATCCATTCACCCAACAATACCTACTTGGAGTGAGGGGTATTACATGGCACCATATTATGTGCTCTTATGATGACACATACCATCGCATGATTAATTTCTTTCCATGTTATTAATCTACCATATGTCACTTTTATATTAGCTAATTATCATGTCACCATTATTTTCCATGCCATACTGATGTCATCATTAGTGAACCTACTCAACTTTTGACTGTAGAACTTTGACTGGCCATATCTTTTGCATACGGACTTAGATTATTTTTGTTCAAAATGTGTCAAAAAGGTCTTGAAGAGCTCTTTGATTTTAGACCCATTTTGACCAATTTTGAGGTAGCCAAATATTTACCTTTTTGACCAACCTTCAATGTTCCCTACCTTGCCAAAATTTGACCAAGCATATCTTAACCAAATAGACTCCTTTTAACATGCTTTAAGTTGTGTTAGGAACATTTTTCCATGCTATATATATTGATACCAATTTTGGGAGATTCTAGGTGAGTAGAATTTGTAGGTCTTCAAGATCCACCTAGATCATTTCTCCCCACTAAAGGAACTTGCGGACCTCCAAAAGTTTCTTAATCAGACACTGAGTGAGAGAAACACCCTCTCACTTGTCCAATATATTTCCACCTCATTTATGCACCTGCTTCACCAAAAATTTGTAAAATAATTATGAAAAATGTAATCACATTGCTATCCATTTGTATTTTCCAATATCTTTTTATATTCATTACCCTGGATACTATCCATGTATAATACATTAGCAATACTAACAAATACAAAGATGATAATAATGGTGAGCTAACAATATTCTTAATCCTATGATCCTTGAAACACATGATAATTAGGATTACAAGCAACTTCATTATTTTCATGTGTCAAATCACCTAATTTTTCCACCCTTTATACAAACATAAGTGAAGAAATTTTTCTCACATAAATGAGTCTCTTCATTTTCCTAGTGTTCACCAATGGAGAATCAATTGCTATCTTCTTCATGTCCTTCTTTGGATATAGCTCCAAATGAAGCTTCCAATAATGAGCTTCTTGATGTCCACCTTTCTTGCAATAAGAGCAAGGTGTTTTCAACATTCAACCATTCCTCTTTCTTTTGATTTGAAGATGGGTCTTGATGCACTACCTCTTTACTGGTTGACTTGACCTTCCTATACAAAGCCATTATTATCCACCACTTGGCAACATTGTGGTTATTCAACCCATAAAATGTACATGGTTTTCTAAACCATAAACTTTCTACATTGTCAATCTTCTTATAATCAAGAGAAACATTAGAATAACTAGGCTTGCTATACCTTTCATGGCCACCCTTGGTGCATGCATGCCAAGAAGAATTTATGTTTTTCCTTCTCTTGGAAATATTTCATATGTCACCACTACCTAAAGATGATGTGGCATTTCCTCCCTAAGATTTTTCTTGAGATGGCTCTTCTTTTAGAGAATTATTCGCATCCACTACCTTGGAGCATTGTCCTCCACCATACCCCAATCCTACATAGCAAGGTCTACCTTCCACCTTTATAGGTTCAACCTTGCCTTGTTCATGAAATCCAAGGCATTTTTCTTTGTTTCTTATCTTGGTTGAAAACCTAATCCAAAATTTTGAGATTTTTTTTGAGAATCTTCAAGAGAACAAGGAAGAGAATAAGAAGAATGAGGATACATCACTAAGTCTTAATCTTTAGCTTCCTTCAAGAAGCCTTATTTTTTAGACTTCCATTCCTTATACATCTCATCAACCTTGTTTTTCATCTCCATTAATACCTTATAAAATTCTCCATCAAAGGAAAAATGAAACTAATTTTCCTTAAGTGAAGACATCTTGCCTCACCTTGTTTGAATCTACTCCAAGTATCTCACAACCTACAACTTGTTAGACGAGATCTAATACCAAACTTGATCTCTAAACTCCTTATTACGAATCACTTAAATTTTAGATTCATGAATATGAATATTTAAAATTAATATTGATACTGGCGTTGCTTGTGAACTAAGAAAATAATACTTATGAAGGAAAAAAGTAACTAAGTAGACGAAAATATGCATCAAAAAGAACAAGAGAAAAAGGATTTGATTTTAAAGTTCACCAAACTATAGCTACATCTCTAGATCTGAAAACTCTCAATATTTATACCATTATTATGATTCAAAACTCTTACATCACCGTGGTCTTCCATGGAGTTACAATCTACTTCCCGGTTCCACACTACAATGATAGGAACCTGCTAGCAACATGTTCATGCCTAACTCCTCCATTACATTTACAATTCTAAGAAATAAAACTACAACTATGTATCTCTCTCTTAACAAGATAATATAAACCAATGGGATTTAATCCTTTATAAAGTTTTGAAAAATCCTCTCAAGAAAACACTAAGTTTCTATCTCATAATATGAGACCACTTAATTTTCTAAAGCATTTTATAAAATTGTCATCTTCAAGAATTATAAAGACTTCTCCAAGTCTCATTCATTCCATGAGAAAATAATCACCCTTTTATACAAATTTATTGCTTATTGTGGTTCTAACCACAATATTTACCAATCCCCCAATTACATAACAAATAAGCCTTATTTAAACAAAAATGTGGGCTTCTTTTTAAAATGCAAAAATTCCAACTAGGATAAATTAGAATGAGCGGTTGTGGGTTTGACCCCTTATAATAGAATGCAATTAGCTATTTTTCCTTTTTTAATAACAGCTAAGACTCCATCAAAATCCAAAAAATCAAGGCTAGAAATTTGAATTGCAAAAATCAAGCTAGTATGGTAATTTATGTGCCTTGGGTTCCTACCCACGAGTCCATTGGCTTTGACTTTAACAGTTGAAAAATAAGGTCAAATAAAGGTGTCCACATACTTTATCCAAGGCATTCCTTATGGAATGTTGGTGTAAGGGATGATAATTCAATTGGAGGTTGGAGGTTCAAGCCTCACAAACCATTTCAAACAAACAAATCCATCTACCCAACAATACCCTCTTGGAGTGAGGGGTATTACATGGCACCATATTGCTTGCTCCTATGACAACTCATGTCATCACATGATTAATTACTTTCCATGTCAATAATCTACCACATGTCACTTTTAGATTAGTCACCATTATTTTCTACATCATGCTAACATCATCATTAGTGAAACTAGTCCAATTTTGACTGCAAATATTTTACTGCAAAAGGATTTACAAACTAGCTCCACCTTGTTAAAGAATTATACTGATCCACCTATTAGGATGAAGTAGTATCTAATCTATGATCTACAACTTGATTTTCTGAATGAGATTCCTCTAAGTGTACAAATCACCTTGCTATGATAAATAAATCTTTGTTGCTCTTTGTACTGTTGTAGCCTTTGTAATTTGCTTTTCTACTTTTATTTGATTATTACATTACTTCTGTTTGATATGATTTGGATGCGACACAATACATTACATATTTATCAATCCAATTACATAGTTACAAATTCTACCACAATACAAGTTTAAAAAAATATTACAAAGTTGGCCAAAGTGTAGAAACTCAAGTTCTGAAGACTAACTTAGTGAGGTTTTGATACTCAATATCCACTGTCAATGCTTGGCATCATCATGCACTTGGTAGATGTAGAAGCTCAGTCCATACTGATCACTTCCAAGTAGTCTTAAACTCAGTCTGCACTAGTGACTTGATAAATACTATGAAACTTGGCATATAAACTGAATCACTTTATTTGCACTGCATAGCTCGATCAATGCTATCACTTTGAGCTCGGTATAAACTAAGTCACTTAGTTAACACTGAATAGCTTGGTTAACACTAGACTCAAATCACATCAATGCAAACTCAGTAAGCACTACAAAACTTAGTTTGCACTAGTAAACTCAACATACAGTGAGATGCTCATTTTATATTGCTGATCATCATCTTAATAGCAATTGCTCGATGCAAACTAAAATCTATCCAAAGGACTCAGTAGCAACTGTAGAACTCAGTAACAATTGAAATACTTGGTTAACACTATTAACTATACAATATGCTCAGTATAAGATACAATCTGAATAAGTGCATGCCAATAATAGCAAACATGATTGGAATGTCAACAATATCCCCCTTTGGCATTAGTGCCAAAAACACTTATCAATATAAACTGAATTCAAGAATAGCTTTATCCATCACCTTATCTCTCCAACTCGGTAGAGTATACTATTTTTGAGATTTTTCAAAATTGGAAGAGATATATTTTTTTACATGGTAATGCTCCCCATACATAATATACAGTATACTATACATATAATATACATTTTTTCTACAATCTACAATTCTCTTTCAATTTGCTCGCCATTTTCTTTTTACATCTTATCCAATCTTCTCCCCTTTATATCTTCTAATATCTTCTCCCCCTTTTTGACATTAATGCCAAAGATTTATGCTATATGTATTTACATAGTAATGTCAAAATGAGATAAGAAATTTGAGTGTACCTTTAGGATAAGTGCCAAAGTTTTGTCCCAATTTTCTTGCAAGAACCTACATGTGTGTAATGCAACTTGCACTCATACTAACAATTCAATCATGTGGTCTATAATAGAGAAATTATTGTCATGGATGAGCATTTTTTAGTGTGCAATGTACTTCTACAGTGCATCCATGTTAGGGAGAATCATATTCTAAATATCTATCAAAGTTGATTTGATTATTGCCTCTTCTCTGAGCAGTTCTACCTACATATCTGTTAGAAATTTGATTTTGTTGAAGTGACCAAAGCTAAAACTCAGGTCAAGCTACAATTGTTGTACACTTGCCTTTAGATCTTCATCAATTTAAGACAATTTATCTCTTATTTCTTTTCTGAAAATTGTTGTATCACATAACTTACCAAAAAGTAAAGATACGTTAATGCAAGAGGTTTCTAGAGAACCTAAAATAGTAGATAATTCTACTTGATGAATGGCAATTTGTTGAGCAATAAGTTCTAAAACTTTATTCTCAAACTTTTTCTTGGCTTTCTAAAATAGTTTATCCTGTCCATCCAAATCTTATTTGTATTTCTTGACTACCTCTACCAACTGATACAAAACTGGTTGAGAAGTATTAACCTCTATACCTAGAGCCTCTGCTAGAATGTTCTTAGCATCTTCAATGATCTTAAACTCTTTGTCTCTTTCTTCTCTTAGCCCTTTTTGCTTGGCTTTCTTTTGAATAAGTTCACCAAAAGTTTTCATCTAATCTGGATTTAGATTTGAGATGTCCCATTTAGGAATGAGAATCCCTTCATCAAGATCTATATACTCTTCCTTTTCTTTTCCTTTACCCAAAAAATTTGTTCTCAGTTGAGGCTTGATCTCAATTGTCCTTGCACTTATTGCTTGTGTATTAGGAATGGATATAATTGTTCAAATAGTAGGACTCCCTAAAAAAATAGATACTACACTCATTGAAATATTAGTGGTAGGAATACCTATTGTATCCAAAATTGACGTAGAGGGTTGAACTTGCATCTTGTTAGATGAAGTGCTCGGCACTTCAGTCAAAGATGTGTTGAGCTAGATTAGTGAAAATATTGATTGAGTGCTTGTGCTTGAGTGTTGATCACAATCAATCCTATTGAGGCTATCTCTAGGCTTGATCTTATCAATGTTTTTCTAGGAGAATGAGGAAGTGAGGCTATGATTGTTGGAATATTCAAATATGGAAAGAATACTTATGAGAGGGGGGAGGGGGGGGGTGGGGGGGGGGGGGGGGGGGGGGTGAATCATAAGTATCACACTTTAGCCAATAAAAAATTTAACTGCAAGTAAAGTGCATGCATGTAAATACATCAAACAAATATGAAACTAAACAAATGCATCAACAACTCATAACACTAGAATTTGGTAACCCAAAAACCCTCTAGGAATAAGAAGGTAAAACTAGGGTGGGGATGATACCCACAAAAATTACTGCAGCAGTATTGTTCAACCACTTCTGATGGTCTGCCCTGTTAAAGGCTTTACACTGTATCAATAGTGACCTGGTTAAAGGCTTTACAAACACTTAACATGAAGTGTCACCCTGTTAAAGGATTTTAATCACCTAATTTAAAGGATCTAATGAAATAGCTGTTAAGCTAACCTATTACCATAGGATTTTCATTCTAATACAATTGCTAGAAAGTATTAGGTATAATGAACCTGATAGTTTACAATCCTTGATTGCTAAATGCAGGCACCTGTTTCGCTTTCTCTGATCTTGATCCTTTTGTGATCTAATAACCCTCGCTTCTGAAAATAGTTTTTCTTGTGCACCCTTGTATATCCACTCATATATCATTACAATGAAATTTAGTCTTCCTTATAAAGACTTCAAGGACTTAGGGTTAGGTATGGATCTACGATCCATATTGAATCTCAATTTTCGGCTCAATACTTGTCTTTTACTGATAGGTTGCATGCCTTTATCATTTTTCTTATTGGCTGCATGTAGATTGCATAGGAAATATAAAAGATTCGATCTCATCATTAAATCCTTCAAGATTTTCTTTATGTCAGCTGCAAAAACTATTTGCATCAAAGTTTGTGCAATTACAAACTCTTATGCTAATATTTTGAGTTACTCGGCTCTTGAAGCATTGTTGATGCTTGGCACATGTTGTTTCCTGGATAGCTCGGCACCTAAACAAAACTATATCACTCAGCACTTTTTAACACTCGACACTTGTTACTCTTAGCACTTGTTGACACTCGGCACTTGTTACACTCAGCACTTGTTACACTCGGCACTTGTTGACACTCGACACTTGTTAACACTCAGCATTTGTTAACACTCGGCACTTGTTAACACTCAGCATTTGTTAACACTCGACACTTGTTATACTCGGCACTTCATATTACTCAGCACTTATTCTTGATCTTGGTTAAGTGTATTGACACTCAATTGTCAAATTTATTCTTTTAAGCTAACAATCTCCCCCTTTGACATGAGTGGCAAAAACACTTAACTAAGATCCTTGTGACTCCTTATTAATTGATCCTGTATGTACACTCAGTGAGTTCTGTCCTATTCAAAATTTTCTATCTCAAAATTTGCTCCCAAAATTTGCTATCTCCCCCTTTTATCATTACTTACTCCCCCTTTTATCATACACTTATCATTTCATTCCTGTACTTAACTTCCCCATACTTAATCTCTTCTTATCACTCCTTCTATCTTGTTCTCCCCCTTTTTGAAACTTATGTCAAGGGTCTTACAAGGAGAAGCCATACTTGGCCAAAAATATACTATTTACTTCAAGGAGTACCTTTAAAGTTGCATCCCAATTTGCTAGTGTGACATCCAATGTCTTGTGTTGGATGGCAATCTCTACTACTAGGTGTACAAGTCCATCAGATGAAGAAAGATTGGGGTCTTTCTTGAGGACTGTCTGTGCATTTATCTGCTCCTTGTGAAGTAGTTCCAAATGAGGAGTTATTGATGATTGAATTTGCATCAATTTAGCTTTTGTGGTTGCCTCCTCTGCTGCTAAGACAGCTAACTCTCTTTGTGTGTGAAGCGATTGGGCAAAATACTTCTCACTCTGAGTTGGATTGGTGGGGAGTTGCATGCTAGAAATATTCAAATTGTTCTCCAAGCTCAGTATTTTCTAGCTAGTGTCCTGTGTGAATGTGGAAAAATCACACAACTTGTTGTGCAGGGAAAAGATGTTTCCTAGTACAATTTTAACTGTTATAACTTTCTTTGCCAGTTCTTCTTGTGACAATGTTATATCATTGGATATTTTACTATTTACCTTGCCTTGGAACTTCCTTTCTAATCATTCAAGCAATCTAGCGTTTGTTTCCTGGTCTTCACTAGTCACCTGATCAACTATATCAAATAGTTGCTCTATAATTGGTCTTTACTCATTTGGAGACTGTAAGCAAAAAGCTTCTGTGAATATGTCTTTGATTTCATTAAGTGTAAGCTTATGCTTATGTTCTTTTCTTAGTGTTTCTTGTCTCCTTCTTCTTTCTAATGCACTCTAAATTTCATTAATCTTTTCTTCAGTAAGAGTGCTAGATTCATAATATGGGATCTTTATTTCTTCATCAAGTTCAGGAACTCCATAGTGAATTTTCATGACTGCCTTTGATGAGCTCGAGCCTGGTGTCCTGATTTGTAGCTGTAGCCCATCTGTGCTCGGCTGCTGAAGAGTCTGTGTTGGAGTACCAGATTTTGGTAATGCAACTAGTGTTTTTATTGCAGTCTCCTCCTTCTTCTTTGTCTCATCTTTTTCTTCAGCTTGAGTATCACTTTTATGATCGCTAGGTGGGGTTGAACTTGTTGGTTGTTCAGATGTTTCTTTTATTTCCCCTGTTGTTGTACTCGGCATTTGAAGTGTATAAGTGACTACACTTGGTGGAGGTGGTGGTGGAAGAAATAGAATACTAGTAGTTTGTATGGTCGAAGGTGGCACTTGTGCTTTTACCTTGACTATCTCTATTTTAACTTCTAGATTTTGTAATTCATCAACACTGACCAATATAGGATTTGCACTTAATTTTGCTACTAGTGATTATTGGTCAAGGATTTCTAAATCCTCTGCAGTTAATGGATTGATGTTTGGATTTGCAATGTCTATAACATCTTTTATTTTTATTATATCTATAGGTGTGATGGTGGCATGAGGAGGACTATGAGGAGATACCTGTGTATCTTGCATACTTTGATCTTGTGGCTCAACTGTATCTTTCTCTTCCTCTTTCTCCTCTGTATGTGCCTTTTCTTCCTTTTCTTCTTTACTCTTCTTCTCCACTTGTTCCTTCTCTTTTTCTTTGGTTCCTGACACCTTCTTTTCCTTTGTCTTGGCACTTGCCTCTACCTTATATTCTTCATTATACACATCTTCTATTTTCTTGTAAACTATTTTCCACAATCTTGTGGATTTTGTAACTACTTCTTCAATCTTATTCTGTAATATGTTGAATGCTCTATGCTTGGGAGTGAATCTATTATTATGCCTTTTTACTGCATTTTTTACTTGATCTTTAGTCAAATTAGGCAACAATCTAGCTAATGTTGACTCCCTTATCTCTTTTTCCATTTGTAAACAAAATGCCATTTATCCTCTACAATTTTATACAATTCTTTTGGCATAGATTCATCTAATTCTAGAGGTGTGTGCTTATATTCAGCCATCATAGCATACACAGATTCCTCTAATTTATTTTGCTCTTCTTTGGTGAGCTTAGAAAAATTTAGGTTCTTTAAACCTTTCAAATCATCATTCCTAATTTTTGAACATAATTTATCAACAGCAATCTGGGGTTTGTCTCTTACCACTTGAAATTGACTGTTGTCCTTTGACTCTGTCTTCTCCTCATCTATTTCAGGCTAGGGAATAAATTTTCTTTTCTTAGACTTGGCAATAGTCTTCTTTGAGTCTTTCTTCTTTCCTTTTGCCTCCTCTTGGGATTTTTGTGTTGCAGCCCTTGTGGTAGGTCTCTTTGGTGCAGGAGCAGCTACTTTCTTCCCCTTGGATTGAGGAGCAGGAGGAGTTGTGGCTTTTCTTTTAACTGGTGCTTCCTCGGCTTCTTCTTCCTCAGCACTTTCCTCTTTATCTTCTCCTAACCCTTGAGTTAGACCTTGAGGTTTATCTCCCTCTTCTTCAATGTCTTCCTCTTCTGCTATTCCTTCTTCTTCAATGCCAAATTTTCTCTTAATTTGTCTCACCATTTTCTCTTTCTCCTTTACTGCAGAAGCAGTCTTCAAATTTGTTATCACCCTTGATTTGACAACATCATAGGTTCCAAAAGTTATTGCATTTTTATCAGCTTCTTCTGCAAGTAGGGTTGTTATCACTGCAGAATCTTGATCAATATCAAGTTCATAACCTAGTGGCCTAAGCCATCTTACTCTAGGTATAACTGCTTGTATGTAGGTATAATCTATATCTACAAGAAAACAAATGTCCTTTTCATATTTCTCAGTCAATGAGTCTAGAATCCTCATTCTTTGTTTCAAGGACTTTTTGAATTCCTCAAAGTAACTAGTCATTTGGGCATCAAAATTTTCACCCATCTATTCAATGTATCCATTGATTTGTTCAACAATTGTTTTATCTGGACTCCATCTTACCTTACCCACTGAAGGGAATTGTTTCATCAGATAGAAAAACATGCACATCAAAACTGATCCAGATTTGCATTGAGCTCCCTTGCTCTTCCTTATAGCTCCCAGATTTTCATTAATCTGTCGAAACATGAGCTCCGCTAAATCATAAGTGTGATCCTTTTTTATTATCTTGTATGCAACATCAACTGCTATACAAGGTACACTATTTAACCTACTTGATTGATAGAATTTGTGTGAAATAATTCTCACAGCAAAATCTAGTAGGGGATCTGTGACTGTTTCGATAGTCATTCCTCTATTGTTCCATTTTGCACCTGTATTTTTCTCTATTACTTCCCTTTTGTCACTTCGCAGGGTCTTTGGCCAATCTAGGGTTGGAATACTAGTAACCCTATGAACAGTTTTCTTGGTGAATTTTACTGGCCCTGACTCTAACCAAAAAGCTCCATCGTGTATTCTGCTCAAAACTATCCGTACCCATTCAATTTTGAAAACAATCAAAAAATCTAGGGTTTTGGTTAATCCTTTTCTTTTTATTATTGAGAACTCATCTTTCAATATTTTGTTCTCACATAGTTTGTCATATGCATTATAGATTTCTAAATCTCCTATCGCTCCAATTTTGTAGTTATAACATCTGCGAACATCTTGGACCATAACAACTTTATCCAGAATAACTGATAATGCACTTGCGGGATCATTTTTGTATGTCACTTCTGGAATGGGCTTAAATTCAGGTTATTTTACTTCATTGCTAACCAGCTGTATCTCATGACTTTCTCTACCCTTAGTGGTTCCTGACCCAGATGCCATTGTTTTCCAAACTAGGGTTTACGATTTAAACAAGTTTATAAACTCTACGTAGGTTGGCACTTAAGTAAAATACCTCAAATCGATGAAACTTGTCTTGAATCATTGTTGAAATCTTCACAAATGGCTTCTAATCTGACCTTGATCTTCTCCGCTCTTCTCGTCTTTGCTTCTCATTTGAATGGTGGGAAAAATGATCAAAAATTGAATTTATGTACCCTTCAAAATAGAGTAATTAATGCTTAGTGTGCTGCCAACTATCTACTCAGCACCTGAAGGGTTTCAACATGACTCGACACCCATTGTGTTTCACTTTGCTTGGCTGCTATTTATATTTCATAGCTTGGCATCATCTATCAACTCAGTCGTTGTTAGCAACTCGGCACCTGAAGACAACTTTGACAAATCTTGCAAAGTTCTCAGTTCTGACTTAGCATCTTTGCTTATGCTGATTTCTTCTTTGTAGTTCTTCTATGTCTTGGGACTGATTTATGATGTAACTTGGTTTATCAATCCCACACACTTATTCTTGCTTAATTTGATGAGGTTTGATCTCTTGACCTATTAGGTGAAGTGATCTTTGCACTTGGTGTGCTATACTCATCTTTCTTCTTCCATGTCTTATTCATTTCACTTCTGATATGTCCAACATCTATCTTTGCCTTTCTATTACTGAACTCAGAACTTGATGCCTTTGACCTTGTTGGGAAATTCCTGCTGACATGACCAGTTTTTAAGCAACTGAAACATGTAGTTTGATTCAACCATCTTTTGTAGTTCTCTCTAAAATGTGTTCTTATGCAGTTCTGTGGTATATGTCCATATTCTTGACAATAGCGACAACTGTACCTAGTGTTGTAATCCCAAAATTCATGGTTTGATGTCTTTGTTGGTTGATTTATTGTCCACATAGGCTTTGATCTACATTCAAAAGTTCTATGTCCATACTTTTTGCAATTATAACAATGTCAATCAAATCTTGATGTCTTAGTATTTTTAGTTCTGCATTCATATGCTTGATGACCTTGCTTCTTGCATCTTTGACAATGGTTTATGCTTTTAAGTTTATCATGTTGATGGAAATTCTTTCTTTTACATACATTAGATGTATGTCCTTTCTTTCCACAGAAATGACATGTAGGTTTAACATCTTTACCTTTATCACTTCTTTGTTCTTCACTCTTTGATGATTCTCCAACTTCAGTGCTGTTGTATCCAAGTCTTGATGTATCATGGGTTGATCTTGGGGATTTTAGTATTTTCTTGAAATATTTGATGGCTTCACTTGACTTGTTGAGATTCTTTGCCACCTCTTTTTCTCTGTTTAATTCATTTTGCATTTGTTCATTTTGCATCTTTAAAGTAGAGATCTCAATATCTTTCATATTGAGTTCATGATGAAGGTTCATCATTTGGGCAAGTGTATCCATCTGCATGTTTGAGATCCTTGTCAATTCATTACATTTTTCTTAAAGTCTGTTTGCAAGATTTCTTTTGTCATTTTCCATCATGACCTTATCATCAACTGCTCTTTTCTTTTGTTTAGTAATTTCATATATCATTATGGCTTGTGATTCATGTTCCATCTTGAGAGATCTTATCTCCTCTATTTGAGCTTTGTTTTTCTCCATCAGTTCTTTAGTGTCTCCGTTGGAAAATATGTTTGTGGTATCAATCTCTTTGTAGTTTATCTCATTTTTAGCTATGGCTAGATCCTTACTTTTTTTTAATGATTTTTTCAACGTGTTTCTAAATTCTTCCAAGCTATGTAGAGCAAGTTGCACATCTATCACCTGATTTTCAATGATCTTTCCAATTTTGAAAGCTTGCATCTTTAGATCTTTTCCTCCAAGTTGTTAGGCTTTTCCTTGTGAGAACCTGTATAAGCTCTGATACCAATTGTTGGAATATTCAAATATGGAAAGAATACTTATGAGAGGGGCAGGGGGGGTTGAATCATAAGTATCACACTTTAGCCAATAAAACTTTTAACTGCAAGTAAAGTGCATGCATGTAAATACATCAAACAAATATGAAACTAAACGCATGCATCAACAACTCATAACAGTGGAATTTGGTAACCCAGAAACCCTCCAGGAATAAGAAGGTAAAATTGGGGTGGAGATGATACCCACAAAAATTACTGCAACAATATTGTTCAACCACTTTTGATGGTCTGCCCTATTAAAGGCTTTACACTATATCAATAGTGACCTGATTAAAGGCTTTACAAACACTTAACATGAAGTGTCACCCTGTTAAAGGATTTTAATCACCTAATTTACAGGATCTGATGAAATAGTTGTTAAGCTAACCTATTACCATAGGATTTTCATTCTAATACAATTGCTAGAAAGTATTAGGTATAATGAACCTGATAGTTTACAATCCTTGATTGCTGAATGCAAGCACCTGTTTCACTTTCTCTTATCTTGATCCTTTTGTGATCTGATAACCCTCACTTCTGAAAATAGTTTTTCTTGTGCACCCTTGTATATCCACTCATATATCATTACAATGAAATTTCATCTTCCTTATAAAGACTTCAAGGACTTAGGGTTAGATATGGATCTACGATCCATATTGAATCTCAATTTCCTGCTCAATACTTGTCTTTTACTGATAGGTTGCATGCCTTTATCATTTTTCTTATTGGTTGCATGTAGATTGCATAGGAAATATAAAAGATTTGATCTCATCATTAAATCCTTCGAGATTTTCTTTATGTCGGCTACAAAAACTATTTACATCAAAGTTTGTGCCATTACAAACTCTTATGCTGATATTCTGAGTTACTCGGCTCCTGAAGCATTGCTGATGCTTGGCACATGTTTCCTGGATAGCTCGGCACCTAAACAAAATTGTACCACTTAGAACTTTTTAACACTCGACACTTGTTACTCTCAGCACTTGTTGACACTCAGCACTTGTTACACTCGGCACTTGTTGACACTTGGCACTTGTTAACTCTTGGCATTTGTTAACACTCGGCACTTGTTAACACTCGGCATTTGTTAACACTCGGCACTTGTTATACTCAGCACTTCATATTACTCGGCACTTATTCTTGATCTTAGTTAAGTGTATTGACACTTAGTTTTCAAATTTATTCTTTTAAGCTAACAATGATTGTTGCAGCAATCTTAACTAGGTCAGTCTCCTTAGTATCTTGTGTATCTTCCTCAGTAGCCTCCTACACCTGTTCCTCTTCATCATCAATATTATCAAAATGAGTTACCTCTTCATCATCTTTCTCTTTATCTTTCTCCTCCTGATCATCATCATCCTTATCACTTACACTTACAAAAAAATCACTCAGTTTGTGAAGAAGATAGGCATTCTTCCATGTATTTGTAGTGTTCTTCACAACATGCTTTATTTCATTCAATAGAATAAGACAAGTATTAAATCTTAATGTTAACTATTCTTCATTTTTCTTTAAAGATTTTTTTACCTACTTGTCAGTCAAATTTGGCATAAGCTACCTCAAGGTTTTCTCATTTATATCTTTTGTATTTTGCATTGAATGCTCTCATCTTGGCTTAGTTTTGTTGATTAATGCATTGGGAATCTGCTGAGTAAGCTGGTCGAGTGAGTATTTCCACTTACCCATTTTGGATATCAGTATATCTTCAATCTACTTCTACTCATCAGCAGTTCTAGTCTCATATTTCAATACATTAAAGTTTTTAATTTCAAAACTTGATTCCAATTCTTTCATTCTTTCCTCAAATGTGGGTGGAGACCTCTTGAAAATTATCTCTCCTCCTTCTTTATCTACTTTCTTTCTTGAGGATCTCTTGGTGAACATAGCAATGGATGTCTTGGCAGGTTTGATAATAATTATTTTACCCTTCTTCTTTAGTGGCTCCTCTTCCTCTAATTCTTCATCATCTGATTCTTCATCCTCACCTTTTCCTTCAGTTAACAAAAGAGTAAAATTGGTTTTCAGTTTAGCAATCCTCTTCATGCCTTTGTTAACTACCTAAGGAAGCTTGATCTCAAGTTCTATCCTAGCCTTTACCTCATCATATGTGCCAAAGTAAGCAGCCTTAGGATCCATTGGCTCATTCATTAATGCCTCAATTATGTCTTTTGTTTCATCAATATTTACCTCATATCCTAGAGGTTTTACCCATGCAATTCTAGGCCTAACTTCCTGAATGTACACCTTGTCACTATCTACCATAAAACAAACATCATCTTTATAATCCTCAACTAATTTCTTAGGGATTCAGAATCTATTATTCATTTTCTCCTTGAATGCATCAAAATAGTTGTCCATAATACTTATATAATTTTCTCCCATTTCAACAATGTATTCATTACTCTGATAAAGGACTAGCATAACTTTCCTCCAAACAACAATACCTTTTGATGGAAACAATTTCTAAACATAGAAAAATAAACATGTCAAGGGCGAACCAAACTTACATGGATTTTTTTTTGAAGTCCTGATGCTCTCCATGTTTTTGTTGAACTAATTCAATAGTATCTCAGCAAGGTCAAGAGATAGGTTATTCTTGTCTACCTTATAAGCCAAGTCCATAGCTTCACATGACACATTGTTCAACTTGCTAGAGCTATATATCTTGTGTGCAATGATGTGAATGCCAAAATTTAGTTCTATTTTGGTCACACTACTTATTTTCATTCCCCTTCCATCCCACTCAACTAGGGTTTTCTTCTCCAATTCAACTCGACTTAGGGTTTTGGTCATTTTGGCTTTTGTTAACATGGGGAGATAAATGATCCTATGGATCATCTTCTTTGCAATCAAAATTTCTCCAACCACAACTAACCATTATGACACAACTGAGGATGTATCTTATCCATTTAATTTGGAAATCTTGTGGCATATGTGGAATATGTATTTAGCTTCCAGATGTTGGTGTTTCAGTTTCAACATGCCATTAACACATAGTTTCTCTAGGCTTTCATCCATTTCCAAAGTAACAATATCATGAATTGCACATTTGAAATGAGAAGAGATGTCATTAATTAAGAGTACCTTATGAGGGATTTGAGAGTGCACTCTACTTGGATCTAGGGTTTCTGCAATGGTAGGAGTAAGCTTGAAATATGGTACTTTCAATTCCACACCTCAAACCAACATGTTGGAAACTCTTTTCACTTTGATGTTGGTAGCTGCCATCTTCACTTGGTAGGGTTTGAGAGAATTCAAAAACTTTGGGTAATAATTCGCTCAAATCACTTGAATGCTCTTTAAGATCTCTTTGCACAAATAGCTCTCAAAAATTCTTGTTGAAAACTAACTTTGATTTCACTCCTTCTATCAAATTTTTCCATAAATGTCTGGTACAAATGTTAGATCAAATTGATAGACTATCATCCTCTTCACTAGCATTGAATACTTGGTGGAGTCTTTCATGACTCAATAACCACATAAGATTTAGTTACTCCTAACTTTTCTCAGTGGAGTCTATAACCTGACCTCGCTCGGTAAGGAAGGTATAAACTCGATATTAACTAGTACTTCTTACTCGATGATCCCTTTGCATCTCAAATGTTGATATGGATATTTTGTCCTGTCAATTGAAACTAATTTAGATGTCTTCTTTAGTAGCCTAGTTCTAGTTCTCCTCTAAGAAATCAAGTGGAAATAGTGGAGTCACCTAGTTCTTGAGTGACTTGATCATCATTTTTTGGACTTGCATTCTCAGTAGACTTTGGAAAATATTGCTACCTCATTTTTTTTCTAATGTTATTATTTTTTTCCTTCTTTTCATCTTCTATTCTTCTATTATTCATACAATTCTTGGCAAGCTGACCAAGTTCTGTATAGATGAAACATCTTTTGCTATTATATATTTTCCTAATGTGATGCTTTACACAATTCATTCCAATATGTCCAAATTCTCCATAGTAATGACATTTTCACCAAGTGTTATAGTCCCAACCAAATATAGCTTTCACAATCTATTGTGCTAGATTCAATATCTTAGTTTTGCATTCTGATGAATTATGCCCATATTTTTTACATTTGTGACATTTGCCTTCAAATCTTGGTTTATCTTTGCATTCATTTGCTCTATGACCATGCTTATTACAATTGTAGCACTTTCCATTGATTTTTGTTTTCCCATTACTCCAACATTTGTTTGAAGTATGACCTATCTTACCATAGTGACCACAAGTAGGTTTGTTCTTTTGACTTTCTTGGATGATTCACCTTCTTCTGTGTATCCAATTCTTGCTTTCCCTTTTTGTCTAAAATAACTTTGCTCATTCAACTAATTCATGTTTGCTTGGGATTTTTCATTAGTTTATCTTTCAATGTTTAGATCATTTTGTAATCTTTCATTCTCTATTCTTAGGTTCATGATTTCTTCATTTGCATTGGTGAGTTGATCAATGATGTCTACTTACTAAAGGGATAGGTGTTGAATTTAATTGTTCTTTCCTTTTATCTCTTCTCTTAACTTTTTTTTCTCTTCCATAACTTCACATAGTCTAACTGACTGAATTTCTTACTCTCTTCTTAGTTTTATTGCTTCTTCTTGAAGAGTAATATTCTTTTCCAATAGTTCTTTGATTGCTTCATCAATTTCATTTGAATTGCTTGAATGGGTGTCTTCAATTCTTTCTTCAATATAGAGTGAATAATTCATTTGGATTGTAAGATCTTTTCTTCTTTTTAGGGATTGAGAGAGCTTCTCTTTTTCTTTTCTTGAGTTTTACTATGGCCAATTCCAAATCTAGCTTCTCATTATCAGTAGCCTTGTCAAGTTTGATACCTCCATTGCCTTTGATCTTTGCTCAAGTTGTTAAAATTTTCACTGAGAACCACAATGCTCTGATACCAATTGTTGAAAATATTATGACAATCTAAGTTACTGAGAGGGGAGGGTTGAATCAATAACTTATAAAACTTTATCTTAATTAGCAATTAATCCTTTTTATGAATTCTGGTCTAACTCCATGGATGAGAAACTGAAAACATGAAAGCATACACAACAATTTAACACAAGATTTGGTGGCCTAGAAACCTTCCAAATAGAAAGTAAAATTGGGGTGGGGACGATACCCACAAGCTTTAGTACTATAGTATAAGGTTGGCCTGTTAAGGCTTACAATGATCACTTCTGATGATCTACCCTATTAGGAGCAATAAGAATTGCTAGGTCCACCTCGTAAAAGGATTTACAAACATACAATAAAGTATGCACTCAGTAAAGAGATTTACATAAGACTGTTAGGTCTACCTTGTTAAAGGATTTGAATGATCCACCTGTTAGGATGAAGTAGTAGCTAATCTCTAATCTATAACTTGGTTTGCTGAATGAGATTCCTCTAAGTGTAAAAATCACCTTGCTGTGATAAATAAATCTTTATTGCTCCTTGTACTGTTGTAGCATTTGCAATTCACTTCTATGCTATTCTTTGATGAGTACATTACTTCTCTTCAATATGATTTGGATTTGATACAATACATTACATATATATCAATCCAATTACATAATTACAAAGTCAACTATGATACAAGTTTACACAAATATTACAAAGTTGGCCAAAGTGTAGAAACTTGGGTTCTGAAGACTGACTTGGTGAGGTTCTAATACTTAGCATCCACTGTCAATTCTTGGCATCATCATGCACTCGATAGACATAGAATCTCAGTCCATACTAATCACTTCCAAGTAATCTTGAACTCAATCTACACTTGTGACTTGACGAATACTGCAAAACTCAGCATATAAACTGAATCACTTGATTCACACTGCATAGCTCGATCAATGTTATCACTTCAAGCTTAGTATAAACTAAGTCACTTAGTTAATATTGAATAGTTCAGCTAACACTAGACTCACATCACATTAATTGTGAACTCAATAAGTACTACACAACTCAGTTTGCCCTAGTAAACTTGGCATACACTGAGATGCTCAGTTTACACTATTGATCATCATCTTAATAGTAACTGCTTTGTGCAAACTGAAATCTATCCAAAGGACTCAGTAGCAACTATAGAACTCAGTAACAACTAAAATGCTTGGTTAGCACTGTTAACTGTACAATATGCTTGGCATAAGCTTACAATCTGAATAAGTGTATGTCACCAATAACAAACATGATTGGAATGTCAACAGAAATGTCATTTCTAGATTACATTTCTTTTAGGGAGAATAATAGACCATGAAGGGGAAATGGTGAGAGATATTAGAATTAATATTTGCATTAAAGAGTGGCTAAAGTGACCATACCTTAGTTTATGGGTTAGGGAAAATTATAGTGAGATCATGTGTTCAAAAGTTGGATACTTTTTTTTAACTCAAACCAATGATAGAGGATAAAGAAATAAAATTTGAAACCTTGCATTTGGAAGGGGGTGCTCATAATTTGTGGTATTATGGATTTATTACCTTAGCCATGATAAGATTATATCCTTTGATGAATTCACTAAGAGACTTATTGATCATTTTGACAAGAAAGGCACTAAGGTTAACTTCAAATAATTGTCTCAATAAAAGCATTGGGGAATGGTGGAGAATTTCATTTAATACCTCCAAAAAAATTCACTCTCTATGATGGATATTTTACGTATAAGGAAGGTGCTACTCTGTACTGATGGGTTGATGGAGCCCTTAAGAGGTTGGGTTAAGGCTTTGAATACAATTAACTTATGGGATGCCATCAAAAAGGTATGGGAAATAGAAGCATCAATATTAAGAAGTAAATACTTTCCAAGGAACCTCCATCACAAGAAAGAAAAGGGAAAAAAACATTCATATAAGGATACTAATTCATCCAAAAGCATTCATACTAGATCAGATGATGAGTAGCTAAATGATTTTAAAAAGAAGAAACTATGTTTCCAATTAGGGAACCTAGGACCCAACTCATAAGTGTGAATTGAAGGAAAATGTGAAGTAATTAGAGTATTTAATAGCCCTTGAAACAAGTTTTGAAAATTCAAAACAATAGAATAAATCAAGCTCTAGTGAATAATATTCTACTTTAGATGAGTCAGAAGGAGAGCATAAGAGGAAGAGATGCATAACACAATTAAAAATCTTGCAAAAAATTGGGTTATTTAAATTTAGAGATATGTTGAGTGGACAATGAATAATCACATTAATAGATATTAGTGTAACACACAATTTTTTAAATGAAGGGATCGTAGCATGAAGAGATTTAAGGACTAAAGAATGTGAAGGGTTTAGAGTATTTTTTTTTATGGATTCAAAATTACTTACACATATAAGATATCAAACTTATGCATTCAACTAGCTGAGTACAAATTGAAGTATGGTTTCTATGTGGTTAGCATTGGAGACATTGATGTGCTACTTGGTATCCAATGGTTACATTCACTTAGTGAGTTTAGAATGAATTTGCAAATAGTAGAAATTAAACTTCAAGTTGAGGGAAAGAATTTTCTTCTTAAGGGTATTGTTGTCCCACCTATAGTACCCTATTAAAAAAATTAAACCCAACCTTTTATTTAGTTAATAATGTTTGAAAGGGGTATAATTCAATTTTTTATTTTCATGATCTTTTGTTAACTATGTTTATCAAGAAGCCACATATGGAAAGGTCATTTTACATAACTTCAATGGTTCTAAGGGGTTCAATCGGTTCAAGCATTCAGTTTGGCTCAAAATGGTTCAAAGAATGTAATGATTCAATAACCTCAATTAGTGTAGAAGAATAAATCTTTCAAAGCATGGTTTATCAATTCAAAAGATACATTTCACATTGGTTCAAATAGAGTTGTGGATTCATCAGTTCATCATAGTTCATAAAGGTTCAAAGTAGTTCATTTTGGTACAATGAGCTCAATTTGGTTTGAGGTGGTTAAGCCTATTCAAACAAGCTCAATAATCTCAACCAATTTATAGAATTTGATGAATTTAGAGGTGCAAATTTTAACAAAAAATTCAAAGGGAAGATCAATTGATACAGAAGGTTGGAATTCAAAGGCTCACTCATCTAAAGCGCAAACCCCCAGTTCGGTAACCTAAGATTAAAAGATCCAAAAATTTCAAGGTCCGATGTATCAATTCATACTTCATTAGCTCCAGTATAGTTAAATAGAGTACAATAAGTTACTTGAAATGATCCTTAGATGATATAATATTAGAAAGCCTAAAATTATCTTAGAGAATTCTAATTCTTATCTAATGAGTTGGGGATCACCATCTTATAAAACTTTGGAGTCTAGGTAGAAGATAAGAAAACATTTCTCCAATCACATTAGAGAAAGAAGTAATGAAGGAAATCAAAGGAGTTCAATGTCATTCTCTACTCAGTAAACAAAGAATTCTTAGATGTCAACACAAAATTTTACTTCTTAAACCAAATACTTGCACTACTTGGTTAGAACTAGATATTCATTGTAACTCGATCAACAAATAAATCTTAAGATATTGATGTGTATTAACCTTTCGTAAATTAGTTGTAGAAACATAAAGCATTAAGCACATAACATGAACACATGAGACGACCAAGATTTAACATGGAAACCCAATTTGGGAAAAACCACCAATGCAACTAGTTATAATTTTTTTCTCTTTTGATGTGGGCCCTATTAGGATCCAACCCTATTAAAGGTTTAAAAAAACATGGTTAATTGTGACCCTATTAAAAGATTTGATTCACCCTGTTAGGAGTGGCCTTGTTAGAGGTCTTTAGACACTTCAATCAAGAAATGCTACCTTATTAGAGGATTTACAAAATGATTGTTGAGTCAACTCTATTAAGAGATTTCTTTATTGCTACAATGGTTAGAAAGCAAAACTATTTTGACTTGATTGATGAAGCAACTGACTTTGCAAAAATAGATCACTATTTTGTCTTAATCTCTAGATCCTTCCTGATTAGATGTTTCCTTGCAGCTTAACCTTCACACTTTCTACTCTGCCTTGACTCCGCTCACATATCCATCTTTTTATTCAACTTCATATTCCCTTTAATCCCCAAAGATTTACCTTTCTTATATATCATAAGCTATGAAAAATTGGCTTGTAAACCCTTTCAAAACATTAATAAACATTCATTAAGTTGGCTTGTATTAGCCAAATAATTAACAAAATTAATATGTTGTCAGTCGGCTAACATTCAACTAAACACTCTATTAATATTGAACTTCCTTCAGTGATTGACCCAACTCAGTTAACATTAACTTCTACTTTGTTGACTAAACAATTTCATTTAACACTAACTTTATTCATTAACCAACATAACTTGGTTTACACTAACTTATGCTCGGCTGACACTAGAATCTCCTTTAGTGCTTGAGTGAGCTCAACTTACACTAACAGTGCTCGATTAGAGTGTAAAAAATGTGTAACATGATCAATGACAATATACAATTGAATATTTCTTTTCAACAATCTCCCTCTTTAGCATTTATGGAAACACAACATGTCATTATGCAAAGAAATATTTGGAGAAAATATCCTTATTTTGATTCTGATTCATCATTTATGAGAATGAGATCTTATCTTTAGATTCTGTTAGAATCAACTCTCCCTCTTTCTCGTGTACAAATCTCTTTTCTTTGACATGACATCAATATCTCCCTCTTTGACATCAACTACCAAAGACTTCATTCAATGAATTTTTAGTGTACCTAATCTATTGATTCATATGCAATGTGCTCTAAAATTCTTGCATCAACTTGGTAAATCTTCAATACATCTTGGTTGATGCATCACTGATCTATACTCTAGTGAGCATCAAGTAGGGGAATAACCCCTAGCTTACCTCTAAGATACAAAAATGCATCCTTAGGTAATGGTTTGATGAATATGTCACCTATATGCTCCTTAGTGTTCACATATTCCAACCTCACCTCTTTTTCTTCAACCATTCCCTTAGGAAATGATATTTGATTGCAATGTATTTTTTCTTAGAGTGCATCACTAGATTTTTGGATATACTAATTTCACTTGTGTTATCACAATAGATAGCTATTGGTTCCTTGATTTCTTCCTTCATTCCTGACATAAATTTCTTGATGCACATTATGTTAGAACAACTAATTGCTGCAACAACATATTCTACTTTTGTTGTGGATTGAGAAATATAGTTCTCCTTTTTACTTGTCTAAGACACTAGCCTCTTTTGAATAAATAATTCTCCTCCACTAATACTTTTTCTGGCATCAATGCTTCCTTCCCAATCTACATCAATAAAGGCTCTTAATTCAAGATTCCCTCCTTTCTTGTACCATAACCCATAATCCCCAATTCCTTTTAGATATCTTAGGATTCTTTTGATTGTCATCATGTGATTTTCTTTAGGATTAGCAGATAATCTTGTAACTATTCTAACTACCAATGCACTATTAAGTATTGTGTGAACTACATACAAAAGTTTCTTAATCATTGATTTGTAAGAATTTTGTTTTACCTCCTTTGAATCATCATCTTTTGAGAGCTTATTTCTAGTAGACATAGGTGTACCTATTGATTTGGAATCTTCCATTCCAAATATTTTCAATGTTTCCCTGATGTACTTTGATTGAGTGATTAATATCCCATCCTTCATATAATTAACTTGTAAACCTGCAAAGAATTTGATTTCGCCAAACATAGACATTTCAAATTCTTTCATCATTTCTTCAGAGAATGATTTGCATAAATTATCATGTCATGTGATATAGATATCATCTACAAATATTTTTACAAGAAATATCTTGTCTTCAAGTTCTTCCTTGATATAAAAATTGCTATTATCATTTGTCTACTCAAAACCAATTTTTACTAGATATCCATGAAGTCTTTCATACCATGCTCTAGGAGCTTGTTTTAAACCATATAGGGTTTATGAAGTTACATACCATGTGTTTTTGGATTGGATCTATGAAACCTTTAGGCTAATCAATGTAAACTTCTTCCTCCAAGACCCCATTCAAGAAAGTTATATGACATCCATATGATATATTTTGAATCCCTTTTGTGTTGCATATGCTAGAAGTGATCTGAATCCTTCAAGTCTTACAACAAGGGAGGATGTTTCCCCATAATCAATACCTTATTCTTGAGCATAACCTTTGTATACAAGTCTTTCCTTGTTTCTTTTTACTTTACCTTTTTCATTCATTTTATTTTTGAATATTCATTTTGTACAATTACATTTTTATCCTTAGGTCTAGGAACAAGAGACTAGGTTATATTCTTTTCTATTTTCTCAATCTCTTCATTAATTTTTGCTATCCAATTTTCATCTTCTAAAGCATCTTTTATAGATCTAGGTTCAACTTCACTAAGTAAACATGTACCTTTTAGTTTATTCCTTTTCAATATGCCTTCTAACTCTCCACCAATTATTTGATAAGGTACATGATGTCTCCTGACATATTTGGCAAGCCTTGGATCTTTCCTTCTTTTCTCAGAATTTGGTTCTTCAAGATCTTCCTCCTTTTGCTCAGGTTCCTCTAGAAAATTTAGTTGTAGCTTGGGTGGTATTACCTTTGAGGCTACAACTCAGGTTGAACTAACTATGACTCAGGCTGAACTACCAGTGTGTTGATAGATCTACTTGGTTTCTGATTGGCTTCAACCTTCTAAGGTAATGTTTTAGGTTCTTCATAGTATACAAAACTTTTGTAATCCTTGGACTCTTTACTGCTATGTTCTTCACTTCTTTTAGCAAACTCATCAATTTTCACATGTGCACTTTCTATGACTTTGTGAGTAGAAAGATTTAGACATTTTTATGCCTTGCTTTTATTGGAGTACCCTATGAATATTCCTTCATCACTCTTTGCATAAAGTTTTCCTTTTCTTACATCTTTTAAGATATAGCATTTACTTCCAAATACTCTAAGATAAAAAAAACATTAGGCTTATATCCATACCATAATTCAGAAGGATTTTTGTTTGTACCTTTCTTCAATTGAACTTAGTTTAGTGTGTAAACTATTGTGTTGATTGCTTCTCTTCAATACTTTTGTTCAAAATTCTTTTCTAATAATAATTTCCTTGCATACTTCATGGTGGATATGTTCCTTCTCTCTACTATTTCATTTTTTTGTGCAGTTCTAGGTTTTGATACTTTTCTTTTGATTCATCTTTCATTGTAGAACTCATTGAATTCATTTGAGATGAATTCTCCTCCACTATCTGATCTTGGGCATTTCAAATTTTTCATTTTTTCTTTCTCAACTCTAGCCAAATTCCATTGAACTTTTGAAAATCATCAGACTTGTCTTTTAAAAACATTACAGTCATCATTCTAGAGTAATCATCAACATATAAAATGAAATATACATCTCCATAGTACCTTTCTACACCAATTGGCCCACAAAGATCTTTGTGAACTAGTTCCAAAATATCTTCAAAGTTCTAGGACTTATTTTTGAAACTTCTTATACTCATTTTGCCAATTTGACATTTTTTTGTATTCCTATCTCAGGTTTCTTTAGAAAAGGTATGCCTCTTACTCTATATTTTTTGCTTATGTTGATCAGGTTATCAAAGTCAACATGACACATTCTTTTATTCCATAGCCAACTTTCTTCAACTTGAGCTAATAAATAAGAGCTTTCATTGAGATCTAGATAAAATAAACTACCTTTAGTCTAATTTCCAATTCCAACCAATTTTCCCTTTCCATCCAATAGTTTGGCTTTCTCATTCATGAATTCAACTTTGTATTCTATATTGTTCAATTGATCTACACTAGGTAGATTATGTCTTAATCCTTCAACCCAATAGTCACTCTCACATTTGATTGCATCATTTAATGCAATGATTTCTTTTCCTTTTACATAACATGGTTCATTGTTCCCAAATCTAACACTTCTACCATCATAGTGTTCTAAATGTTCAAATTTTATTTTATCACTAGCCATGTGATGTGAACAACCACTACCTATGATCTATGTATATTTTTTTCTAACATGAGAGATAAGTGTCATCTTTTCATTTTCCTCATCATCAGATTCATCTTTGACAGCAATATAAACTACTTCATCTTCATCATCATTGCTATCAGAATCTTTTGCGATGTAACATGATTTCTTACCTTTGCCTTTGAAGTCCTTGTAGCTTTTCAAGTCTCTCTTGGCTTTAAATTTGTTGAATTTTTCTTCTTCTTTATCTTCCTTGTTTGGACATTTAGCTACAATTTGGCCAACTTCCTCACATGAGAAACAAATCAATGGAATCTTTCCTCTGAATTTCTCTTTCCCCTTTGCTACCCTTTTTTTCTAGGAGAGCCTCAATAAATTCAAGGTCCTCATCTCAATCCTATTCATCTTCACTATCAACTCATTTGCCTTTTGATTTCTCTCCTTTTCTACCAAGGGTTAGTTTAGCTTTCAATGCAAATTCAAGATTCTTAGAAGAAGGAGCATGATTATCAAAATTGTTCAACTCAAAAGTAGTCAATCTTCGCACAAGAGTATCTAGGGTTAGATCATGTGTACGATTGCAGCTCATCTCTTCAATAGTTTAAACTCTAATTGAATAAATAGGAAGAAGACTTCTTAGTACCTTTTTTATTACTGTTTCATCATCAAGTGTTCCACTTGAAGCTCTAATTGCACTAACACTTTATTTGACCCTTTCATTGTAGTGGGTGATGTTCTCACCTTTCATTTTCAATCAATCAAACTTTCCTATTAAGCTTTCTACCTTATCTCTTTGTAGATTTTTGTCACCTCCAAAGAATTTCTTAAATTTTTCCCACATGTCAAATGTAGTAGGAAAATCCTTGACTTCATCAAATTTAGAATAGTTTAAAGAAGATACAATATCAATCATCATAATGTTGTTCTCCTTTGCTTCTTTGATTTTCTCCATAGACATAGGCTTGGATGGTGACATATATTTGTTCTCTAGATAGAATACACCATCATCACTAATGCTTGATATATGAAGCTTCATCAACTCTTGTCATGCTGAAAAGTTTTCTCTATTAATTTTAGGAATCTTCCTTCTATAAGACATCATGATCTTTAGCTTAGGTCTTTAAAACCTTTTCCTAGAAACACCAATTCTCTAATACCAATTGTTGGATATGTAGGAGGAGTAACTGAGAGGGGAGAGGTGAATAAATTACCACAAAAAAAACTGCAAGTCCCTTAGATGCATAAACATAAAGCATTAATCATATAACATGAACACATGAGACACCAAGATTTAACGTGGCAGCCCAATTTGGAAAAAACCACCAATGCAACTAGTTACAATTTTTTACTCTTCTAAAGTGAGCCCTATTAGGATCCAACCTTGTTAAAAGTTACAAAACACACGATTAAGTGTGACCCTCTTAGAGAATTGTAATCTCCTTGTTAGGAGTGGGCTTGTTAGAGGTCTTTAAACACTTCAATCAAGAAATGATACCTTGTTAAAGGAATTACAAAATGACCATTAAGTCAACTCTATTAAGAGATTTCTTTACTACTACAAAGGTTAGAAAGAAATAGTAGTTTGACTTGATTGATGAAGCAATTGACTTTGCAAATTTAGATAATTATTCTGGCTTAATCTTTGGATCCTTCCTAGTCAGATGTTTCCTTGCAACTTAACATTCACACTTTCTACTTTGCCTTGACTTCACTCACATATTCATTTTTTTATTCAACTTTATACTCCCTTTAATTCTCACAATTTGACCTTTCTTATATATCATAAGCTAGGAAAATTTGGTTTGCAAACCCTTTCAAAACATCAATAAACATCAATTAATTCAATTTGTATTAACCAAGTAATTAACAAAAGTAATTTATCGTTAGTAGGCTAACACTAGACTGAACACCTGATTAATACTGGACTTACTTCGATGACTGACCCAACTCAATTAACATTAAATTTTCTTTGTTCACTAGACAAGTTCACTTAACACTAACTTTCTTCACTAACCAACCTAACTTGGTTTACACTAACTTATGCTCGGATGACACTAGAATCTTCTTTGGTGTCTGACTAAGCTCAACTTATACTAACTATGCTTGGTTAGAGTGTAACATTTGTGTAACATTAATGGCAATATACAATTCAATGATTGTTTTCAATAGTATGAAGCCTTGGTCATTAAATTTGTTCCAAAAACTCAATCTCTTCACATAATTTTATGCCTTACCCCTAAAGACATGTGTAATATATTGAACTTACCTCACTAAAATTTCCACCAAAGGGAGGTACAATTTATCATTCAAACATAGAAGCATCGACATATGAGGAAGTGTAAATAATTTGGAGCTTGTTTACTGAACCGTGGTTGCATGGATATGAAGAATGAATCACCATTGTCAAGAAAATGCATTGCCAAATATTTGAATGAATGTTTAGTGGTAGCAGGATATTAATAAATCATGCTAGTATCATTAGTCATAGTAATAAATAGTAGATTAGCTAGTAGGATACATGTGCTTATAAGTTCCCCATATGAAAGATGCTTAGATCAAATGTGGTCAAGTTTTGGGTACCAAGGCTTTGGTCACCAAGGTTCTACGCAAAGGTTTTGGGAACCTTGTTATGATTTGTCTCATGTGCTTTTTGCAAATATGAATCTTTAGTAGTTTCAATTATTTGAGATGAGTTTCAAAATATTTTCCTACACACGTGAAGTGTTTGACAAAATACTCATCCATTCTGTGTGTTTAGGAGCCCATGCAAGAGATGTAGAAATTACTAGACAAAATGCCTCAACAACTACCCATCTTCTTTTGTAATGAAGCCAGTCGTACTCATAGATCACATGCAGAGGGAATGTATGAACCATCCAATAGAATATTGAAGGTTCAACTCAACATGGACATCAAGGAGGAGATTGCTACATTATATTTAGGACTAAAGGAGGGCTCATCACCAACATACACCACATCTCCAAGGACACATGTGGGATCCTTTTTAATTCAATAGATTCCTATATTATTATTTGGGGGATAAATTTACTATTATAAAAAGTTAAACCTTCCAAAGTGTTAAATGACATGTTTGAAGGGATGATACAAAATCAATTACCAAAACTAAAAAGTATTATCAAAATGTAACAAGGAAAAATATTTTACAAAAAAAAGGGATGTGATTCCAGTTTTATTTCTAGGGAGCTAGAAGTGATAGAGAGAAAGGGGAAATGTTTCTCAGAACTTCTTTTTGTAAATGGAAGGGGGATAAGTTAGAAATTTTTGTTTCCCAAGAAATTTTTGTTTCGTGATCTTTTGTTCTCCAAAACTTTGATTAAATATTTGAGGAAAGGAGGAGAATATGTATCAAATATTTAAGTCCACACATTTCTCTTTTATTAAAGTGAACTTTGAATTGTTTTAATTATTTTTTAATATGGTTCTATTCACAATTGAGACTATTATGAAATATTTAAAGTTTTGTATAGTTGCATTCTTGGAGGTGAAGCATTCGATCTAATTTTCACAATAGAAGGGCTAAAGGGATACTCTTTGTGTGGTCTTTTTATATTGTTTCTACCTCCTCTCTCTATTTTATAAATTAATTATTCAACATCTATGTCATTGTTATGAGTAGATGTTAAACTACCTTTCTTTCTTTCTAGTTAAATGAATTCATGTTTGTAGTGTAGTAGATTTGTATGAAATCTCACATGGGGAGTTGTACTAAGGACAATTCAGAGGGTAGATATGTTATATAATTGAAGGAGGGTGAATTAGTTCTATTTAGTTATCCTTTAGTCTCTTCAAATTATATTAGTACCAACAAAGCTTCATGAACTTTATCAGCAATCACTCAGTGTACACATCCAACTTAACATTTAGCTCTTTCAATCACTTTATTTAAAACTTGTTCACTCATTGTTCTTTTCATTATCGAGTGTCAGTAAAATAAATTAGTTATAACTGACCATAAACTTAGTTATTACCAAGTTTTAGTGTAAACTTAAACATGTAAAAAAACTTACAACAAAAATAATATTCACACATTTTTGACACCGTGATTTTTAACGTGGAAACCCAATGAAGGGAAAAAACACCTGGGATTGGTAACCCAAAATTTTCAGTCTTCTGAAGTGAGCTTGGCTAAGATTCAACCTTGTTACAGGTTATGTACACATTTTGAATGTGATCTTGTTAGAGGATTTCACCAAAAGATCATCTAGACCTTATCACTCATTTCTCCTGTCTAAAGAGTGATCTTCTCTAAAGGACTTTAAAATACCATTAAAAAATATTTCCATATAGGATTTCACAAAATTGTTAACATACCTTCTACAACCAAGAAACTTAGCTCATTGCTGCCGCACCAACAATAAATACAAAACATGTAGTACTCTTCCTAGTATCAATATCCCCTGCCAAATCTAAATCAACATAGCCTAGAAAATCAGTAGTAGAGCTCCTAAAGTGTAAACATTTACTAGATGTTCCTCTCAAATATATGAGAATCCATTTGATTTCAATCCAATGCTTAATTCTTGGATGACTCATATACCTACTAATGACTCCCACTACATGTGCAATATATGTCGTCATACATACCACAACATACATCAATCTTCCTACAACCAAAGCATAAGGTATCTTCTACATCTTATCCTCCTCTTCTTATATCTTTGGACACATCTCCTTAGTTGACTTCAAATAACTAGGTAAAGGTGTGCTAGCAGCTTTAGCATTCTCCATAGAGAAACATTGCAACACCTTCATAATATAATCAACCTGAGATAATGTCAATTTCCTATTCTTCTTATCTTTGTAAATATTTATACCAAGAATTTTTTTTGTTGCTCCCAAATCCTTCATATAAAATGAACATGCTAACTATTCTTTTAACCACTTAATGTGATCCATGTTAGACCCAGCTACAAGCATATCATCAACATATAAACATAAAATAATGTAGTTGTCATACTCCAACCTCTTGAAATAAAAAAAATGATCTAAATGACACCTACTATATCCATGCTCATGCATAAATTTGTTAAATTTTAGATACCATTGTCGAGGTGCTTGCTTCAAGCCATATAAACTTTTCTTCAATCTGCACACTAAGTTCTCCTTACCTTTGACCCCAAATCCATGTGGTTGTGCCATATGTATCTCTTCATCCAAATCGCCATAAGGAAGATTGTTTTAACATCAAGTTGCTCCAAATGCAAATCTTTAGTAGCTACAATACTTAAAATAGTAGAAATAGAAAT
Organism: Cupressus sempervirens; assembly: GCA_028749045.1. Classification (NCBI taxonomy): domain Eukaryota; kingdom Viridiplantae; phylum Streptophyta; class Pinopsida; order Cupressales; family Cupressaceae; genus Cupressus; species Cupressus sempervirens. The sequence continues at coordinate 347,186,375 of CM053788.1, read as the reverse complement.
CATTTTAAGAACAGGAGAGAATATCTCATCAAAATCAATGCCCTTTTTTTGTGCAAAGCCTTTTACAACTAACCTAGCTTTAAATATTTTCTTACCTCCATCCTCTTCTTTCAACCTATAAATCCATTTATTCTGTAAAGCCTATTTATTTTTAGGCAACTTGCATAAATCCTAAGTTTTATTTTCCAACAAGGAGTCTTTTTCATCTACCATTGCAAACTCCCACTAAATCTTAGTATCCACCTGCATAGCTTCATCATAACATTTAGTTTCACCAGCATCTATTAGTTAAATAGAGTATAGAGAAGGAGAAAATCTTTTTGGAGGTCTACGTAGCCTTGTTGATAGTCTAACATTCACTAGGGTGTATGGTATTTGTTGTTGCAGTTGTTGCATATCATGAGGAATTGTTGGAACATCATCTTTTGGAGTATGATCCAGCACTACATAATCATCTTTTTTCTTCTCATGTTGCTGAAAAAAATCTTTGTACAACACTTTCTCATTAAATATGACATCCTTGCTTCTAAAAATTTTATGATTTTTAAAATCCCAAAGCCTATAACCAAATTCATCAATGTCATATCCAACAAATACACATTTCTTTGACTTAGCTTCCAGCTTGGTTCTATTTTCAGAATCTATATGAGAAAATGTTTCACAACCAAAGGTTTTTAGAAAAGAATAACTCACCTTCTTACCAATCCATGCTTCCTTTGGAATACCACAACCCAAAGGAGTAAAGGGACCTTTATTAACCAAATATACAATAGTATTGACAACCTCCATCCACATGTTTAAGGGCAACCCTGCATGCAACCTCATGCTCCTTGCATGCTCCATTATAGTCTTGTTCATGCATTCAGCCACTCCATTTTCCTATGGAGACCTTGGAATAGTTTTCTATCTACAAATACCATTAATGAAGAAATAATATTCAAATTCATGACTGCAATACTCAATACCATTATTAGATCTAAGACATTTTAATTTCTTACCAGTCTCATTTTCAACCAAGCATTTCCATTTCTTAAAAATTTGAAATACATCATATTTTTGTCTAAGCAAATAAACTCATACTTTTCTAGTTGAATCATCATTAAATGTAACATAATAATGGGAGCCACCAAGGGAAGACACCTAAGCTAGTTCCCATACATATGTATGCACAAGCTCTAATCTCTCTTTTTTTTTTTCCTTCCTACTCTTCACAAAACTCTCTTTCTTTTCTTTTCCATACAAAACTTTCACCAAAATCCATATTGAAACATTTTAGACTTGGTAAAACTTTCTTTAAATGAAGTACTTTCATAACTTTCTCACTTATGTTCCTAAGTCTATTATGCCATAGCATTGTATCAAAATCTAAAACAATTGTTTGTTCTCTCTATTCAACTACAGCAATTGTTCCTGAATATTCATTTTTCTATGAAACAATTAAAGTAGAAGAAAAATTATGACCTATACAAAGATATAAGGTGCCTACTTTCACACCTTTTGCTATTACAAGGGAACTTTTTGAAACCTTCTAATTTTTATCATTAAAAGTAACTACACAACCCTCATTACCAAGTTTTCCTACTAAAATTAAATTTCTACTCAGCCTTGGAACATGTCTTACCTCATGTAGTAGCCAATCATTCTCATTCTGCAACTTAATCTTAACTTTTCCCTTACCAAAAATCTGATAGGGTTTATTATCCCCCAAATAAACAAGCCCAAAATCTCCTTGGACATAATCAATAAATTAACCTCTATGAGGTGTAGCATGAAATGAAGCACCAGAATCTAAAACCCATGAATCATCAACACTTTCTAAAGAAAGAAGCAAAGCATCCTCTTTGAATTTGTTACTTACCACATTTGCCTCTTTGTTTCCTTCGGGTTTATCTCCTTCATTGTTCTTTTGAGTTTGACAATCTTTCTTCTTATGCCCTAGTTTTCTACAATACCAGCAATCTCTTGATCCTTTGGATTGAGACCTCCTTCCCTTTGACTTTCCTCTTGATTTCCCATGATTTCTAGAATTGTTTCCTCTCTTAGTCGTTCTTCCTCTACTTTGTGTGTTCAAAGCACTTCCTAGTATAGATCCACCTGAGTTTTACCTATGATTTTCCTAACTTAGAATAACACTAATTACATCATCAAATTTTAGGGTATTAGATCAAGAATAGAATTACTCATAGTCATTACCAAGCCATTCCAACTTTCAGGCAAACAACACAAAATCAAGAGAGCCCTAATTTCTTCATCAAAATTAATACCCATAGAAGATAACTAACTAGTAATAGTATTAAACTCATTTAAATGATCCACAATAGATCCACCTTATGCCATCTTCATATTAAATAAATGCTTCATGAGAAATAACTTATTTGAAGCAAAGGGCTTCTTGTGCAATTTCGCTAGGGTTTGCATCAACTCTTTCGTCGTCTTCACTTTTGTAATGTTGAATGTCACGAATGGTATGAGGCATAATTGAATGCTTCCAAGTTCCTTTCTATCTAAAATATCCTAGACCTCATCTATCATAGTTCCCTATTTCTTGGATTTTCCTTCCAATAGCTTTCATAAATCCTTCTAATAAAGATATTCCTCCATTTTCTTCTTCCATAAGTAAAATTTTTGACCATTAAACTTATCCACCTTCATCTTACCCTCATTTGTCATCGCTCCCACTCAACCATGAGACTCTCACTCAACCATGAGACTTTCTTACAGAGGATAAAAGAAAAAGCAACCTCGCTTTGATACCAATTGTTAGGATTAACCTCAAACAAAAATAACAATTGCATACAAATATAAACAATACTAGGAAATAATAAATCACATAGAAGTGAACACAAGACACCAAGATTTAATGTGGTTCACCCAAACCCTGGGCTACATCCACCAAACAACACATCCAATATTATTACGATCTAGTTATTACAACCTAATTATAATCTGTAATCCCTTATAGCTCAATACCACCACAAGAAGCAATTTTTGCATCACACATTATAAAAGATACCTAACCCTAAGCTCTTTTATACAAGTATTAATGTCACTTTGGGGTTACAACATGTTAGTCATATGTTGACCAAAACCCAAAGAATTATGAAGTATGTACAATACTTCCCTGATCAATCACCACAAACTAATAGATACTTACATAGCTTGTAAGCCTAGAAAGATGACAATATATAATGGGATGCTTACTAAGAAATTGATCCTATACTCTCTTGCTCAGCCTTTATGACAAGATGACCAAGTAGTTTGGCCTGATTTAGGAGATGATGAACTAGAACTTAATTCACTCCATTAGCTTATGATGATAACTAGAGATTCATTTGTAGCCCCTCAAGAAGATGATGATGCTATCTCATCCATTGTCACAAATGAATATGGAGTCAATTCTCAATTGTGTTCACAATAGGACTATACCTTGGAAATAATTTTGCTACCTCCAAATGCACCTCAATACTTAGCATCCTCCCAATTCCTTCATTCATTACTGCCACATGAGATGCATTCACCTTCAATTGCTCAAATATCAATGATGAAAAAAGTAATCAGGATTGAGGTTAGCCTAGGAAAAGAACTAAATGTTAGTAGTGCTCTATCTCCTTCACATCAGAAAAGTATATTAAAGTTGCTACAAGAGAATCAAAAATCATTTTCTTGGGATTATATAGGCATTAAGTGTTTGGATCCTAAGCTTTGTACTCATAGGATTTACAATAGCTTAGAATATAAGCCTATAAGACAAGCTCAGAGAAGAATTAATCATATCTTGAGAGGCATAGTTAAGACTAAATTGTAGAAATTGTTAAATGTTGGTTTTATCTACCCAATCTCTGATAGTCAATGGGTTTCCCCCTTAGTCATAGTGCCAAAGAAATGTGAAAAATGGAGAGTATGTGTAGATTATAGAGAACTAAATTTAGCCACTAACAAAGAAAATTTTTCATTTCCATTTATAAATCAATTCCTTGATAATTTAGCTGGCAAAAAGTATTTCTCTTTCCTAGATAGTTTTAGTGGCTATAATTAGATCCAACTAGCTCCAAAAGACCAGGAGAAAACAACCTTCACATTCCCATGGGGAACCTTTGCATACCTAGTCTTACTTTTTGGCTTGTGTAATGCACCAGCTACATTCCAAAGAGTTGTTATCAGTATTTTTTTTGACATGCATGTTGAATGCATGGAAATATACATGGATGATTTCACTACCTATGGGACCACTTTTGAAGAAGCTAAAATCAATCTGGAAAAGGTTCTCAAATAATTCCAAGACTACAATCTTTCTCTAAATAGTGAGAATGTTTCATAATGATGGAGGACGGTGTTGTATTGGGTCATTTCATTTTGTCACAAGGCATTTAAGTAGATCCTACAAAAGTAGAGGTAATCAGCACTTTGTTTACTCCTGAAAAGAAAAAGGATATGAGAAGATTTCTTGAACATGTTGGTTATTATAGATGATTTATCAAAGATTTTAGTCAAATTTCCACACCCCTCTAAAACTTATTGAAAAAGGATTATGAGTTCTCTTGGGACTCTTCTTATGATAAGTCTTTCCTGCAGATTAAGGAGGTTCTAACAAAATCACTAGTATTGAGAGGTCCCAATTAGGAATTACCATTTCATATTCATACAGATGCTTTTGACTATGTCATAGGAGTTATATTAGGCTAGAAAGAAGGAGTGGTATAACATGTCATTTAATTCATCATTAAAGATTTGCATGGAGCTGAATTCAATTATATTGTGACAAAAAAGGAATTGCTTGCAGTTATTTAGTCATTGAATAAGTTTAGGCATTATATTACTAGTTATAAGATATTTCTCCATACTAACTATTTAGCTATTAAATACTTGATGAATAAACCTTCCATATCAGAAAGACTAGCTAGATGGTTTTTTCTTATGCAAGAATTTGATATCACCATTATGGACAAACCTAGAAAAGCCAATGTAGTAGCTGACTTTCTATCTTGTTTACATGTTCTTAAAGATCATGTAGTCATTGATGACAGTTTTCTAGATGAGAATCTTTTTCTACTATCAGCAAAAAATCCATGGTATGTTGATATTGTAAATTACGTCACCATAGATAGGACACCATTCTCCCAAGCAAAGAAAATTGTTAGCAAAGAAAACTTTTAACTTTTCTTCGATTGTTGGATTTATGTTCTACATTGGTCCTAATCAAGTGTTGCGTTGGTGTGTAAGAGAAGATGAAACATATAATATCCACTAGGCATGTCAAGATGAACTGTGTGGAGGTCATTTTGTCAAAGAAAATTTTTCAAAATATTGACCACAGGATAATATTGGCCAATACTTCACAAGGATGCAATTAGGTACACCAAGAAATGTGATAGATGCCAATGAATGAGAAGGCCTACTAAATTAGATGAGATGCCCCTGCAGCCATAGGTTGTTGTAACACCCTTTGATAAATGGAGAATTAAATTTTTTGGACCTAATGGACCTACTTCACAAGGTGAATCTTGTTGGGCAATTGTTCTGCACGAGGCCAATGGCAGGAATCCTTCACGCAATTCCTCTCTTGAAAAGCTAATCTTTTGGGATCAACTCCAAGGTTCCATATTTGTCTTACAACTTACCAAAATTTGCTTAGTTGAAGATAAATGTGATTTTTCATGAGGAGGCCTTTGTTGGTTCTATTTTGATCTTGAAATGAAGCAAAATCTATTTGGTGTCTCAAAATAACACACAAAAGAACAATTTTTTTTTTATATTTTCTATTTTTCAATGGATGCAATCTAGAATGCAACTAAAATGAGTTCCTATCCTAACAAGGGGTTAGCAAAGAAAATAATGAAACTGAAAGCAAATAACATGAAATTGAAATAACTTGAAATTGAAAACCTAATGGACATAAGCTACAGAAAACAACACACTGCGAGTTAAATTTTTGAAGAAATCAATAGGTAACCAATGAAAACAAGAGCAACACTTCCTAGATTCCATTGATGCAATCGTCGATGGGAAATTTCAATAACCAAATGATTTTTTTCTCTTCATCAAATCACAAGGCCATGGAAAGTGCGCTCATGTGAGACAAAAAGTTATGCAGGCACAATTTGGTGATTTCTTCTTGAGCTTGATACATCAACAGAATTTGTAAAATCTGTAGCAAACACCAAAACTAAAAGATTGCACAACTAGAAACAATGCAATAAACCTTTGGCTTAATCACAATTCCATGAACAAAATTCACAAAACAATGACACATTTAGGAAAGAATCACTACACTCCAAATGCGAGCACCAAAAGCATAATTTTATTGCATAATAATAGTGGCCCTTGTTGCATATTACAATGGGGTATTTATAAGAAATAATCTTTTCAATTTGTGTTGAGAGTGAGAGATATCTTCATGCAAAAAAATTAAAACAAACTAAATATATACAATATAATAGTTAATTTGGTGCTTAGAGGGACTCCATCCATATTTTATCCATTAATTGGATGCATGAGCCCTTTACATGTCAAAAACAAAGAAAATATGAGAGAATAAATAGGAGGAAGCCTTTAGTCGAAGTAGGAGCATTTGGAGGTGCCAAAAATAGAAGTTAGTCCTTTTCTAGGCGTGTGTCAAAGTTAAACTATCATCAGAATGTGTTTGTGATGCATACAAAGCACTATTTTTGGAACAAGCAGTTAACTATCGATGCACCTCTAAATTATGGAGCTATGGACCTGCAGAGCTGCAGAGTTGCAAACCTTGATAGGGTAAAAATATCAAAATTTTATTGAGTGTCAAAATTGAAATTCTGGCATCTAGGTTTTGTTCTTCTTCATCCCAAAGATATGTTTGGATGTTTGCCTTTGAATTTCTCTATCATCTCAGTAATCTTAACCACATATGGAAGATCTAAAGCCTCATATTTATCTTTTACCTTTTGTCTGTAATTGTCTACCTCAATCCAAGTGTCAAAAAAATCCCTGAGTTTGGTATCCAATTCTAACAAGGCTTCTTTTGTCCTGAAGCCTTTTCAGATGTCCTCATCATCAGCAACCTCCACAAAAAATTTCCTAAAATTCTCCACTACTATCTCTATAGGCAACAACCTTTCTCATTCCTCATCTTCAAAAATATCCAAGCATGCATCACTGTAGTGTCTCTCTGCTTCCAAAATTTTCTCTCGGGCTTGGTGCTTGAGCCGATGAATCTCCTCGTGTAATGTTCCCACTACCTTATTGCTATCTGCTATCTTTTCTATCCAGTCATCAATCATGTCTAATTCTTCTCCGGTATATACATTAATCAAAACCTAGTATCTTTGGCCCTTTATGGCTTGTAGAGTTTTTAAATCCTTACTCCAAGCCCGTAATTCATCCATAATATTGAAGTCCTCCTTCAAAATTGCTACAATTTTATTCATATTCTCCTACATAGCATGCAGTAACTTCAAATTCCCTATGATGATTGTAACACCTTTCTCCTCAAAACTTTCTTGCTACTCCTGACAAGCCTTTAAAAATGGATCAAGTTGTACACCTCCCCCTTCTCTAAGTACAGTGTTCAAGGTCTGCTCGGGGTGTTCAAGATCTAGAGGACCAACTACTTCAGCTAGATATCCCTTTAGGATCTCAACCTACCTTCAAAGTGCTTGGAGTTTGGCCTCATCCTATTCCATGTGTTTAAGGACCTCTTTGACTCCCAAAGTCATCACTAATTGGGGTGAATCCTATGTAGGCCTCCCCAACATAACATTTTTCAATTCATAATCCTCAAGACCAAGACCTTTCACATCTGTGCCTTCAAGAGGGAGAGCCACTTGTACAAATAGTTCCTAGTTCCTTGTGTTGGTGATAAATGCCAATGGCATTGCCTCATGTGATGGAGACTCAAGTTTATTCAAAATCTCTGCAATGTCACAAATGTCTTCTTTTGAAGCATGAAATTGAGGCCTAGTACTCCTCATTATTTCCTTGTGGATCCATTTTCTTGCTGAGGACCAAGCTCTTGATGATGGAGTATGTTCTTCAACTTCCTTCCCTTTGTCTCTCTTGCTCAGAGTTGTATCCTGTTGGGAGGGCTCTTCTTTTGTAGCCTCGGTCTCAATAGACCCTGTAGCCTAAACCTTAGTGTCTTGGGAAGGTGATTGAGAATATTACACTATTTGTCCCTCCTTTGACACTTCATCGATCATCAGTTGTTTCAGTTCCTCTTCTTGTGATGGTTCCTTCTGAACCTACTCTTCCTCTAAACTCTCAGGTGGAGGAGTCATCAAACCCTATTCTACCACTGTAACTTGTGGTAGAGATGGAGGAGTAAGATCAAGACCTTGTGTATCTAGTGGCATTTGCATCCAGTCTTTTTGTTGAGGTTCACCTATAGGGGTGTCCCTGATCTTATCCCCAATCAACTCTATACCTACGAGCATGAAATCAAAATTTGACATTGAGAAAACATCATTGCCCTCTTCACTTTGCTCATCCACCCACTATTGTACTTCATCTTTCAAAGAAGAGAGTTATAAGGGTTCTACTTGAGTGGATGGTGGGCTACCCATGGCACTCTTTCTCCTTTGTGACTATGTGGCTCTAGCTAGCCGAGTTCTTCCTTGTAGGGGCACTTGTTCCTCTTCCTCTTTTGATTCTTCTTCTTCCTCCTCTTCTTCTCCCTCTAGAATAATTTTAGGAATAAATGGGGAAGGCAACAATATTTTTTTGATCCTTTTCCTCTTTTTCATTCGAATCTTAATCCTCTTCTTTTGTTTTCTTGAGGTAGAAGGAGAAGTTGGCTCTCCTTGCATAGGAGGAATCGAGGCCTATGGAATCTCTCCCTCTTTTGGTTGGCTAGGTACAATAAGAGGCAACTGAGGTTCATCCTAGACTTGAGTAGCTCTAGTATCATCAAACCCTTGTGCACTTTATTCTTGCTATCGGTGAGGCACCTGTTCTTCGGCCTGTTCTATCTGAATCCTCTGAAGGGAGGTTCTATTTCTTTTGTTCTTTCCCTTCCTCTCTGGAGGGTGATAGTATCCAACTGGGCAATCAAGTTGGTATACTTTTGTTCTTTCCCTTCCTCTCTGGAGGGTGATAGTATCTAACTGGGCAATCAAGTTGGTATACTATCTCTAGCCTAATAGGAGACTAGGCCACAAAGGTAGGAATTGTTACTTTCTTCCCTCTACCACTTTTTGGGCGAGCATGTGTGTGGAAGATCACTGTGTTAGGAATTGGATCAAGTGGAAAAGGTTTCTTGATCCAATCCTTCATCATTCTAATGATATGCCTTGCTCAATGATTAATATCATCGGCCTCCTCTCTATCAACCTCAACATTCATAATGGGTCTTTCACCAATTTTGTCTGTGTTGAACAGGAGGTCCAGTAGCTCCTTAGAATCATGTTGGCTTATTTCCTCTAGGATGTTCAACTAGAGAGCCTTTTCTGCTAGATAGAAATTCATCCCACAATAGTCCCTTATGTGGACATCGTAGTCATTTGTGGCATTCATCTAGTGGTCTTCAATAGCATACTCATGATGGAAGTCTTTCCCTACCGGACTCTCAACTCTCCCAACATTGTCAAAATAGGGTAAGGGAGAGTTGTATTCTTCAAGGGGATAGTTCTCCCACTCCCACTTGAAGGACAAAATATCATACTTCCTCTTCAACTAATATGGTCCAATGACCAATGGTCATGCCCAACAAGGTCTCTATTGTCCCTCTATCTTCTCATAGGCTAACTCAATTTGTCAGGAAATTTCCAACAGCACTAGTTTGTCACTTGGGTATCTTGGGAGCTTCTTAGGATTGAAGGATGCACTAGCTACCCACAAATAGGTGAACATTTTGAATTGGATGAAGTAGGCTCTGAGAACTATGATCTGTGCTTTGGCTTCATCAGATAACCTCTTCCCATAGTCTCCCTCAATGAATCAAATGATCACAAAAATGAATGCATCATTCACGATTATGTACTCTTTTCTCTATGTTGAGAGCTTCTTCTTCACCAGTTAAGGGTAGACTATGTATCACCAGGCATTAGGATCCTACATGCTGCCTCTCTTGTACAAACTAGGATAGTTTTTTGCCCTTTCTACAAGTAGGTATACCATGTAAGAAGTCATGCAAAACTTCTTCTCGTCCTTCACCATCCTTATTCGCTCACACAAGTTTTCAATTAGTGTAGTGGCCCAATCTAGTGGTATCTTTGCATGTATGATAGTCTCAATGAAGTTGAACATAAAGGTGTTGAGGTGACCTATTGTGAGTAAGCCCATGACTCTACTTAGGAGAATGATAGAGTATCTAATATCTTCCTTCATGTATCCCTGAGTCATGTCTACTTTGCCTATTATTTTTTCCTGAGGAGGCTTCTCAATGAGGCAAGAGGACTAAATGATGTCAATCACTTCCTATTGGTGTTCCCTATACCATCTCTTAGCTACTTCATACAAGAGCCTAATCAATTAATCAGCTCTTAGAAGATGAAAGACCCTTTCAATGTTGCCAGGTTGTAGGTCCAATACAACCTCTCCTATGACACTCTTAACAACCCTTTCTTCAGGAACAAAACATTGTGCCAAGGCCATGATTAATTTTGATGACTGTACTGATATGAGGTGTGATGTTGCATTCACCAACCCAAAATGGATCAATGCAAATACCAAGGCTGATCTCTCTATTAGCTTGTTGAAAATTCTGAGGAATTCTCCTAGATCCATGTGCCCTAAGTCTATATCTTAGATTTTTGCATGGTCATCATGAAATCTTGACTTTGAGGGTACGCCTTGGAACTTGAACACAATGGGTTTGGGTGCTACTCTAGATGTGGACACCATTTGATCACCTACACATTATGAGAGAAAAAATGTAGATCAATTGAGTATAGCAAAAAAACCTATAAAATGCAAAAACTATTATTTTATTAATTAACCAAAAAATGAAAAAAATGTGTCTTTTGGATGCATGGAAGTGTGTGCATATGGTGAGCGCATGGATGTGGCATGGTGTGTTGAGGTGCACAGTGTGGTGGTTATTATGAGTGCATGCAAGGGCCACCAAAGAGGTGTGTGTGGTGTCATAGTGAGGGGCACATGGTGATTACTTTGGAAGGGCACACAGTAGCAACTTGTAAAGTGTGAGTACTAGGTAAAGCGCACGTGGTGCACAGTATCATAGAGCAAGCAGAACATGGCACTTAAAAAAATGCACGCGAAGGATTTAAAAAAAGGTGCACAGCCCATGCCTTGCACATGGTGTGCACCCTACACAATGCCAAAGGGTGCACGACCCACGCCTAGTGTCCGGCCCGAGTAGCGCAAAAAGGGCACATAGCCCGCACAATGCCAAAGGGTGCACGACACATGGCATGTGCATTGCCAAAGGGTGTGTGACCAACACGCGGCATAGGTGGCACATGGCACCATAGGCCATGATGCCAAGGTGTCATGTGTGTAGCACAACACAAAGAAAGGGTTGCAAAACATACCCTAAACTCTATGAGTGTATGCAAAAAATGTGAAATGAAATGGTGGATGAAGTGTGAGAGGGTTGGGGGATTTTATGACCCCCTGTGCTAGGCAGGGTATGTGGCAAACTTCTGTGCGGCTGCACCGATGCATGACACGCACTTTTCCCATGCACACACTTTCGTGCATGAATTAAAAAAGAAAATTGAAGTTACATTTTATAATTTTTATATTATTTTTTAATTTTTCAATTTTTTCGTGCTTTTCAAAAAAAAATTGTGTTTTTCAATTTTCTATTTTTTTGTGCTTTTCTAATTTTTTGATTTTTTTGTGGTTTTTCAACTCTAACACTCTTGACTTCTAATATTTTCTCTCAACTCTCAAACTTTGAGGTTGAGAGTTGGAAAAAAAAGTAGGGGGCATGTGTTGTGAGACCACATGAAATCTTATATTCTGGTTAGTATTGATTATGTCACCAAGTGGGCAGAAGCCAAGCCCATGAAACACCCTAGGGATAATAATGTTGCTAATTTTTTATATGAATACATTTTCAAAAGATTTGGTGTCCCTAGAGAATTAGTATCTAATGAAGGTGCTCAATTCACTTCAAATCTTATAACTACCTTGATGAAGGAATATAAAATTAGACATGGCAAATCTTCTCCCTACCATCCACAAGCCAATGGCCAGGAAGAGGTAACTAATAAGGAGCCGGAAGAAATCCTTACTAAAATAGTGTTAGTTCATAAAAAATATTGGGCAACAAAACTTACTGAAATACTATGGGCCCACACGACTACATGGAAAAAATCACCACCGAATTCACCCCTTTTCAGCTTGTCTATGGTTAGTGATGATGCATGTGGAGTTTGAGAAGAAGACTTTAAGGACAACATTGAAATTATATTTTGATCTTACTATTACCCAAATGGAGTGAATTTCAACTCAAAATAGACTAGATGAATGGAGGAAATCTTCCTTGCATAAAATGGAGATGGTGCAACAACAAAGGAAATAGTGGCATGATAAATTTATAAAGGATAAAAAGTTTGTCATTAGTGACTGGGCCCTTCTTTATGATTCTAGATATCAATATATACCCCTAGGAAATTTCCAACGAGGTGGTTGGGACCTTATGAGATTGTTGTTCTTTTTCCAATGGTGTTGTTTAATTGTCCAATGTTGATCCTACACATTTCAAATTGCTAGTAAATAGACAAAGCCTTAAGCTCTATCATAAGCCTCAAAGAAAAGAGGAGTTCATGTATCAGTTTCAATCTAAATATGATGAAGGACCTCCTATAGCATCTAGACTTGAGCCTTCTGCTTATGGTCATTCTTCTCTTTAGTGTTCAAATAATTTCATAATAAATACGTTCTTTATGAAAGTATCTTCTCCATAATAAATTCCATATTTCCACCTCATCTTTCCTTCTCTTTCCACCTTTCCACCTCATCATCATTCTCCACCAACGGATGATAACTTGTTATTGTCATCAGCACTTTGTTAGGTTCATACATACTATACACGGCATATATTTCATTTTTTTTAATTTGGTTGCACTCTTGTCACATGTGCAATTTTGGGACCAATAGCTCAATTAAGCTACAGGGGGAGAGATATTATTCTTTTATTTTATGTAGTTATAAATATTATATATGCTATTCTTTCACATTCAAATTTTCACTTTCACAAACCTTCCTGAATCTTTACAAAATCTTGCTAGATTTTCACTTTTGCATATGATGTGACAACTCTAAAAGAATTATTTATTTTGCACATTATTTTTCTATTGTGGTTGGTATGTGAAGTTTGAAGAGAAAAAAAATATGAGAAATGAACTCATGATATGTTGATGATTTGCAATTATGTTTCCATAAGAGCTTAGCTCCAAGAACCTTTTTATTTCTTCTACGATTATTGCATTTATCATCTCTACATTCTAAATTTTTCTGCTACAATTCCTTATTGTGACCTTGAATTTCATCTTTTGTTGTGAATTTCTTTGTTTTGCATGTGTTTTGATACTCTAACAAGATGGGAGGAGGTTTGATTTTTCATGAACCTACAATCCATAATGTCTTATTAAGTGACCAAGGATGCAAGCCCCATTTTCAAGCCAAGGGTTGGCTTGACTACATTCAGAAGCTTACTAGTTGGGATGATGAAGTGGCTAGTCAATTTTTTTAGCATATAGAGGAATGGTGTAGCTATGGTCAAGGTATTAAGGGTGTCATTCATTGAGGAAATTGTAGTAGAAATCATGGGGTTGCTATAGGAAGGGGAAGACTTTTCATAAAATTTTGATCCCACAACTACTAGAGTTCAGTTTACATTGCATACAGACCCACCAATGGGCATTGACAAGAAATAAGGTACAAATAGATTGTTTTTTCAATAGCCTTATAGGTATTGTGAAGTATATATCATAAAATATTTTACTTGTGAAGGTCTAAAAAACATTTTTGCATTCTGTTCATTTTAAATTTTTAAGTTGTTTACGCCATGATAGCCAGTCAGTGAATGTTCCCAACTTCATATTCCATATTCTAAAAAAGAAAGCTTTACTTGTGCAGGGACGTAAGATTAACATTTTTTCTCACCATTGTCTAATTAAGCTAATAGTGGAAAAGGCATTAAGAGAACAAACAAATATGTCATGGGAAAATCTTCTTTTAGGAGAATTTGAAAACCAAACCCTAAGTCCTATAGGGTAGAGAGTAGGAAAATGGATTTTCATTGAACATGGGATTAGAAAAATAATCAAAAAAATGGAATCAGCATCTTCCTCTGAGGATTCTAGAATTAATAGGCATAAAAACCCTAAGAATTTCATTGGAGCCTCTGCATCTGGACTAGACTAGGCCAAAGGCAAGAAGAAACTCAAATTTTCTAAAGAAAGGACTACACTCTTGTTTGTGAAAACTAGGGTTTTTGTGAGAAAGGAATAAGAAGGAAGGGAAATGCCCACCAATTCTTGTCAAAAGATAAAGGAAAACATTCCTATAGCCTCACCTACTTCCAAAAAGAAGTAAAATCTTGTAAAAGAAAAAGAAACACCTATAAGGAGAAGTTGTAGGGAGAAGCAAAATTTGTGTGCAAATGAACTACAAATTGGGTCATTTATTAATCTTGAATTTTCTAAGCCACTTGGGCAGCAAATAAGTTAACCTAGTAATAGTCAAAAAGAATTGTCTAATTCACCAGAGATTGAAAAAGAGAAACCCTTTGTAGATGAAAATGATGAAGAATGGATTGTGATTGAAGATGATTCTAGTTTTAATGAACATTAGTTAGGTTTCAAAGGAAGGGTTCATCCTCACAAGGACCTCAGCTATTTAATGACCATATTGACTTAGAGAATGACAATGTGTCAAAAGGAAACTTCCCTATAGAAGAAGACATACTAGAATCACCTCCTGTGGCATCAAGAAGAAAGTTTTCTAAAAATTATTTTGGAGTTTATATAAGTTTTTAAATGAAGCAGTGGAGAAAATACTTAAACAAGGTTGAGATGTGCTAGCTTCAACTATTCAATAGTTTGATAAACCTAAGAAGACTAAAGTAGTAGAGACACACCCTCTAGAGGTTAAAATTCTAGTTAATAATGAGATTGTTGTTCCAAATACAACAGGAGAAAACCCTAGTGAGAATATCATGTCAACTGCCTCTCATTCTATATCATTACTTTTTGTTATTTCTTAGTTGTCCAACCAGTTAACTTTGGAAAGAGAGTAGTGGAAACAACAACAAAAAAAGTTGAATCAAGACATTGACAGTCATTATCATGATCTTTTAGAAAAGGAGAAAGAAGTAGAGCAGCTATGTACAAAGCTTACCAAGGTAACTTCAATGATACATGAACTCACGAGTTATTATTCTCCATCTTCCAGTTATGCATTGTTCCTGAAAGAACAATTCTTGAATTTATCAAATGACTTGTGTAATGAGGGGTAAGTCTCCATCTTTGGTCAAGCCCCTTGAATTTTATGAAGCTTTCCATAATTCTCCTACAACCATATAGAATTTTTTTTGTGAACTTTTTCTTCATAACTTTGCAGTACTTAACAATAGAGAATGGAATCCCTTGTTGTACATTGGGGATATTCAGTTAAGAACCATGTCATGGATACAAAATGAAGTAGGGAAACACAGGAAAAATCTAATAGGGAAATAGAGGAATAAATTCCCTTGTACCTAAGGCCCAAAGCTATAGATCCCAAAACATACTATTATAATTAGTTGAAAATTGTTCCATCAAATACATGAAGTCATGCAATTTATCACCTCAAAGATGTAGCATTTGATGGATATGCTAAAATAGCAGAGACTGAGCTATCTGAGGATATGAAATCAATATAGTGGTAATGGGCTAGTATTTTTTAGGATCTTAGAAATAAAGAGCCACACTCAACCCTTAATTTTATCATGGCAAACAAAAGAGGCCCTTGGTACATAACATTAGGCAGAGTTCAACAGAGTTCCTAGATTCCTCTCACCTTCCAGCCACCCATGCTTATTTCTCCTTTGCTAGAAAATTCCAAAAATCTAGATGATTATGATATGGTAGGAGAGGTAATAAGGTGGTAAAAATATAGAGAAACAAAAGGTTTTTATTGGAGCTTTGGAGAAGGAGGTATAGGACAAAAAACTACTATAGATTATGGACAAATAGCCAGGGTTAAGAATTTCATGTTTGTTGGAGGACCAGCAAAAAGAAAAGTTGGTGGGAGATGATGAGGCCAATTTCAGGCCCATTTGGTTCATATTTTTATATATTTTTATGGCTAAGACTTGGGAACTTTATGATTTTTTGATGGACTTATTCAAACTACTTATAATTATACTGCTATATGTGTGTATAGTTTGACATTTCTAAGATTGGATGAATATGTTGTATATATATGTTATATAGTTACATGGAATGAAATGATGTATCTTTTTATCTTCCATTGATTAGGTAGTACTTCTTGTAGCCATGTGATAAGAGAAAATCTAATATGAGAAAAACTTATTATGAATTTAATCTTGGATGTGTATTACAATTTTTGCATGTGCACACTAATGTTTTGCAGGGAAATGGCAAGTCAACAAAGGAAGAAGAAGTCAGCATCAAAAGACAAAGTGTTGATAAGAAGTTGGTTGACTGCTTTGAGTTTATAATGATTCCATGACTTTTCAGTTATCATTAGTTATTATTGTTGGTTGAGTCAAAGTGGTTATCAATCATTATTGAGTAGATCTAGAAGCCATGAACTCCTGCAATCATGTGTAATTCAACTTAACTTGTTCCTATATTAAATGATTTTTTTGTATCTTCAATATTGTCATATCCATGACATTAGAGGATCCTAGATTTAGAGAGTTCTATTTTATGTTGTTGTTATAAATAAGCTAGAGTTTAGATTCTTGAGTTAGTTTTTGGTGTGGAACTCTCTTGAAATAGTAGTAGTGATAAATACAATTATGTTGCTACAATATGTACTTATGTGTTACTCATGAATAAAATGATATTTACAATTATTAATCTCTGAGTTGTTATCCATTCTTCCATCGGGGCCCATGTGAGAGGTGAACTTAGTTCATAGCTAGGTAGGAATTAGTCTTCAGTTTTTGTTAGTGTAAATAATTAATTATTATTACACTTTAATTAAGTTTACTTAGGTTAAATGCATTATCATATAGACACCTAGGTGTATGCATAGTTATATGAGTTGTCTTGTTGACAACATAGGAGTTTGCATATTTATCTGAGTTGTCATGTAGACAACATAGTTGTTTGCATTCCAATTCAGCACATGGTGTCTACAACATCTATTTATGAAATACACCTATGTAAGCTTATCCTCTCATCATTGAACAAACTCTTGTGCTCAATGGAGGATAATCCACTCTTGGTGGACATGTGCTTAGTTGTGAGGATTATCACTTTACTGACTCCTAGTCATTCTAGATGTCTTTACATACAGACACTTCTAGTGTGTATTCATATGATATTCATTCTCATTATCATTATTATAATCATCGATTATTGGTCCATCTTGTGCTAGTGCTTGAGCTTCTTGATCTTGGTGTTATTTTTCCCTAAGGAAAATTCTTACATGGTATTAGAGTTGAGGAGATCTCTTCACATAGCCATTGGAGAGCATTTTTTCTTCACCTCTCAGAGGGCCGCGATTTAGATCCAGAGTATCTGCAACTATTGGGAACATCTAGAGCCAAAGTGGACCTTCCCATCATGTTAGAGGATCAATTTAGTGAATTTTGACAATAAATTTTCTTACCCCAGGCCATAGTCAAATCTGATGCAAAAAATTTTGCAAACTGAAACCTGAAGGCCTGATTTGCAAAATTAGGTATGATCTCTTTAGATCTGTGCAATTAATTTTTCAGATCTGAATATTTTTTGCTACTCTAAAAAAAATTTAGATGTGCATCTACAAAAAAATTGGCCTTTTAGTCCTATAGGAAAGCATTCTTTTACAGGGAAACTAAGCTATCAAACCCTGGTAGCTGTGGCTTGCATATTCTACTACATATTCCATAGTGCCAGTGGAATATTACATCACAACTAGAATATTCCACACAAACTAGGACACCACACTTCCAAACTGTAACGGCCATCCTCAATATTTTTGGTGGCTTCACAGTCGATTCTACCTTTGCAAACTCCCATTTTAAAACCCTTTGCGCACACAACATGTGTATGTGGGATTAAATTCCCATACCACCACCCAATAGCTCCTCCCATGCTAGCCACCTTTGCACCATTGGTGATCTCCCCCAATGCCCAGTGGTACTGCCCCTTCACTCAGCATCGTCGATCGATGGTGCCAAATCTCTACTGGCCCATGTTGTCTACCACATGCCAACATGTGGCACCACCATGTCAAAACCCTCAGCCACATCAGCATCTGACACAACAATACCACATAAGTCTCCACTCTAACCACCATGTAGAAACCTTGTTAGCATCCCTGGCATGGCCATGTAATCAACATGTTAGTTGCCATGACTACTTTTCTATGTCATCATTCTATACTACCACATCAGCCAACTGGGACCAAATTGTTGTTGATGGCATCATTTGACGAGCTTTAATTTGACGGTCATTTGACCATCACAAGTAGGACAAATTACACTATCAAGATGGTCATTTGGACATTAATTTTAACATAGTTTTTTCCTAACATCATCAGAATAGATCCCTCACCATATGTAGTTTTGATTTGATAGTCCAACTTTAAGAGGTCATATCTCAGTCATCCAAACTCCAAATCACGTGCAATTTTTTTCTTGGCTAGAATTTCTTAAATTTTTCATTGGTGTTGTTATTTATTAGTTTTGGTGCACGGATTTGTTAGAAAAATCAATTTTTGGTGACTATACTTGTCTAATCCTACATTTTGCAACTTCAAATGCTTCGTACAGGCTCATCTAAACATATATTTAGGTTCCATTTTTTTTTGAAAGTGCATAATTTATCATCTACTTTCTAGATCAACAATTAGATTATATGCTTGTGTGCGCAAAAATACCACTTTCAGAAATAGGTCCTTTTTTGCATTATATTGCTTTGATCAAACTTCAAAGTTGTTGTATATCTGAGCTACATTGCTAAGTACCAAATTTGAACTCTAAGACGAGATTGTAAATAACAAAATCATAAGTCCACTTTTGTCCATTTTGATAAGTGGCCTATTGTAATCGCACTAAGTATAAAGTGCCTAAAGCATTCTTTTTTCTTTTTCTTTTTTTTTTTGGGGGGGGGGGGGGGGGGCGTTCTTTGATTGAGTAAAAAGGGGGGGGGGTGTCTTGTGTTCTTTCATCTCCTTGTTATTGCATTACGGATTCTTTTTCTAAGTTAACACCACAAAATTATGCTTCTTGGAAAGAAAAGATAAAGGAACCATTAGTTGAAAAAGGTTTACTACGTTATGTAACTGGTGCAACAAAGAAACCTAATGATGATGTTGATGAAACTTGTAAAGAAGATTGGGCATCAAAACAAGAAATGGTCTTAGGAACCTTGTTAAAGAATATCTCAGATCTTGTCAAATATCACATCAGAAACATTAACAATCCAATAGAAGTCTAGGATAAGCTTGAAGCATTGTATGGGATAGTAGATGAAGATAAGGCCTACACCATTGAGGAAAATCTTCTCAAATTGGATCCTAGAAATTTTGACACCATCAAAGATTATCTTACCCAAGTAAACATGTATAGGGCACAACTTAAGGATTGTGGTGAACCCATCAAGGATGGAAAGTTGATCAAACATGTGATGGCTCATCTTCCTCTTGAATATGCTACTTTTGTTTCAAGTTATAATAATCACAAATTAACAATGGGAAGTGCTTTCACTAAGCCTTCATTTGAGTCATTTTTAGGAAAGTTGGTCTTAGAACATGAAAATTTAGTGAGTATGGGAATTCTCCAGTCTTCCAAGACCAAATCCTTAGTAGCTAATCAAGGGAATCAAGGTGGTAAAAATTCCAATAAGAAGCAAAAATAGTGGAAGGCTAAAACACAAGATGACACACAAAAATCTTCCTCTACACATAAATATTCCTCCACACAACATCTTCCTGACAACAAGGCAAGTCTTTTTCCAAAAATAATAAGAAGGGAACCAACATCAACAAAAAGGAGAAGAAAACTTGTGCCTATTGTAAGAAGAATGGTCATGGTGAACATGAGTGTAAGGATAAGCGAATTGATGAGTTGCTAAACATAATGAGGAAACATAAAATTGATGTGTCAGATGCCTATAAAGACAAGGGATCTTCATCCACTTCAAAAGGTAACGGACAAGATTTGGTAGCAAGTACAAACAATTATGAGGAATGGGTTCTTGACTCAGGAGCTACATCATATAGGTGCTTTGTAATGTCCTATTTCAAGACATTAGGTTTTAAAATATTATTGTGGATATATTTTCTATTTTTCTCCTTGATAATTCATTGATGTTGAGGATATGATATATATAGATAAAGGACTCAAAATATCGCCATGCATATTTGTTTTTAAGGTCATGATCAGTATATTTAATATCTTGCTTCTTTTTGATGTTGTCTTGATAACATTTACATTTGACATTCTATGATGCCACATTTCATCTCTCTAATAGTTGTGTTGACACCTCTATTTGATGATTATGTGAAAGGTAATTACAGCCAATCAGGCTTTACAAAGAAGGGTGCGAATATGATTTGAATTTTTTTTATCATTGCAAGACTGTGAGTTCAATTGGGTGTTTTTGAATCCTTATAAAACTAAATGAGAAATATTGTAATTTAATTATATCTTTTCCAACTAATAAATTCTTTAGAGATGCTTATCATAACTATCCATCATTGGTAGGGATGAAAATTTACAAATTGTTAGTTTCTTTTTTTTTAAGTTTTTCTAATATGTTCCTTAAACATATGTATAGATGCCGCCACAATATATACCTTGTTGTAGATTTAATGATTTGTAGTAAACTGTCACTTCTCCCCAGGGCTCTTGATAAATTTGAGTGCTCTTTAGGCCATATATAAGTGCAGGTGCCTTCCCAACAAGAATCAATGGCTCAAAATGAAGAACCTTTTAGCGAACACTGACTGGCATTGTCTTAAGACTAAGAATAGCAAGGGGTTTCTAAAAGGAATAGGGTAAAGTTGCCTCTTCTTGTGTACTTGGGACTTCTCTTCTAGTTAGGGTTTATTCTTCCAGGGATATCGCCACCCATGCTTGTCAATTATTGTGATTTCTAGATGTGTCTTCACTAGTCAACAAAAAACAATTTCTTGTATAGATTCTATATTTCTTGATATCTCACATCTCATTTTACATTAGCTCATGGTATTCATATTTGATGATAAATCAACGAGTCCTTATTCCAAGCCGTATGGCTCCTTCTACCATGAGATCATTCGTTCATTCTATCATATACCAATATTGCTTACTAAATTTTAAAATGTCTTTATTTTGAAAGGGTTGTAGCATGCAGTCCTTGACTTCACAACCTTAGGGAGGTGGTGGTAATAAAATTTTAGAGATGTCTTTCATGCCATACCTATGAGTCACTCATTTTAGGTTTTCTTCCATCTTTCATATCTAATGAGCTTCTACCCCTTTATCATTTTTTTTAATGTTAATTAGATTGATTACTTGTTGTGGTTCCATTATACTATCTTTGTTGTGACTATAAATGGAACATTGGAAATTTATATAAAATTTTGTTCTTTCCATATTCTTAATCTCAAAAAATAATAATTTTTGATCATGTCTATTTTATATTTAATAAGTTCTTGTAATAGGCTAGTAGAATTGGGGTTCTGATACCCCTTGTAATGTCCCCTTTCAAGACATTTATTTATTTCCCCTTTATTCGATTCATATTAATTTTATAATCTTTCTATTTGATAATCCCTTACCAGAGTTTATTCTATATATATATATATATATATATATATATACAAACACACACACACAAATATAGGGTACGGTACGGTAGGGGGATCAATGGTTATCCCTTATTCAAATGCAAAATAGCTGAGTAGGGCATTTGTCCTCTCCCGTCCCATCGAGGTGGGAAGGGTTGGCATTCACCTTTGATTATAGTAAAGGGCCTCAATTGGTTTTTATGGGGGGGGAGGGGGGAGCGGGGGGTGGCTGTGATTATTAAAAACTATTAATGGAACTACCTTCAATAATTAAGTTCAGCGGTCCACCCTACCCTACCCTGCTATTTTAAGGGTAAGGGTAAGGGTAAGGGTAAGGTCTAAAATTCTATAGGAAAATTCTATGGATGGCAATGATGACCATAGAATTTTAGGGCATTGGCATGAGCAGGTCTTAGTCAGGGTGCCCTCCTTTCAATTCTCGCACGGGTCTGGGAGTGAAACTCCCTCTCAGATCTTTGCTCAAGTAATCCATCTCTTCTCTCCTTTCATGCCTCTCCTTGGCCCTTTAGTGGGATGGGTGTTATATATATATATATATATATATATATATATATATATATATATATATATATATATATATATATATATATATATATATATATATATATATATATATATATATATATATTAAGAGTCACATCTTCTCACAATATAATAATTATATTTATATATATATATTTATATTAATACATATATTATTTATATAAGTTTAATAACATATATAATATCTATAGTGATATCGTTATTAATAATATTAGTGTTATAAATATTATTTATTCATTAATCTTATGTATCATAGTATATTATTTAATCTTATATATATATATATATATATATATTATATGTATGATAGATAATAATTTATATTTTTAATTCATATACTTTATTAACATTTAATATTATAAATTTTATATATTATATCTATTAATATTAAATTATATACGTCAAAATGGGGATATCACATGCTTCAAGGGAGCATTTTTCCTCTTTGAAACCATCACATGTACCTTACATCTACGTGAGAAATAACACACAAGTAGAAGTTGAAGGAAAAGGGAATGTTGAGTTAGACAATAGAGTTTTCAAGGATGTTCTTCATGTTCCCAACATTAGCACCAACCTTCTTTCAATCTACCAAATAACTCACTATGGATGTGGAAACAAAGTGGAGTTCCTTCCTAATTTAGTTGTGGTAAAAAATCTAAAAGATGATTCTATGGTGGCAATTGGAAAGGATGATCATGATACAAGACTTTATTCTTTTTCTCATTTTGTGCCTAAGTCCACTTCCCTTGCCTTGTTGACCCACTCAAATTCACAAACTAAACTATAGCATGAGAGGTTTGGACATCTCAATTACCACTACATTCAAAAACTTAGCAACAAGGATATGGTCATAGATCTATCTCATGTCAAGTATTAAGAGGGTGTATGTACAGGTTGTGAAGCAGGAAAGCATCCCAAAGAGAATTTTGACAAGGGGAAGTCTTGAAGAGCTATTGTTGTTCTTTAATTGGTTCATAGTGATGTAGCTAGCCCATTTCTAGTGCCATCATTTGGAAAGGCTCGCTATGTTCTCACCTTCATTGATGACTTTTCATGCTACACTTGGGTCTTCTTTCTTGCTCATAAGAGTGAAGTGTTTGATAATTTTATCACCTTCATAGCCCAAGTTGAGAAGAAATCAAGGAAAGCCATCAAGATTCTTCAAACAGATAATGGAAGGGAGTATGTGAACTCAAGGCTTATAGACTTTTGTACTCATGAGGGTATTGATCTTCAACATTCAGTTGTATACACTCCACAACAAAATGGTGTTTCTAAAAGGATGAATAGAACCCTTAAGGAGATTATCACTTTTATGCTACAACATAAGTCTCTAGATCAAGTTTTTTTGGGCAGAAGCTATGTGTTGTGCCAATTACACCTTTTTAAGGCTTGGTGTGGTAGAAAACCAAGTATAAAACACTTTAAATTTTTTAGTTGTCCAGCATGGGCAAGGATACCTCCACAAAAATGAAAGTCATTGGAACCTCAAAGTAAACCTTGTATATTTTTTGGATATCTTGACCACCTTAAGACATACAAACTCATGGATCCAGAGATACATGAAATCTTCTTTGAGAGGAGTGTTCACTTTGAAGAAACTTGTCCAAGTTTGGCTCCTTCAACCCTCCTTCCTCCTTCATGGAAAGTGATGATAGTGATGATAGTGACTTGGAAGATGATATTCCTTCAACTTTGACTCACATGACACCAATTTCGTAGGATCCACAAATAGTTGAGGATATTCCTTCTTCTTCTTCCACTATACCTCGTTGGGCACAACAAACACTTGATTTAGTAGGTTCATTAGTAGGGAATCCTTCAAAGACTAGGAGGACAAGGTCACAACACAAATCATTTCCACATGCATATATTACCATTTCTTCTGATCCACGGTCATTTAAGGAAGCATTAGGGATTCTTGAATGGGACAAGGCCATGGAGGAAGAATATAACTCTATAATCAAAAACAACACTTGGGACTTAGTTCTTCTTCCTAAAGGAAGAAAGTTGGTTTGATGTAAGTGGATCTATCAGACCAAGTTTGTAGCAGATGGAAGTGTGGATAAGTATAAGGCTAGACTTGTTGCAAAGGTTTCTCATAGGTTCCTGGTATTGACTATACTAAGACCTTTTCATCGGTAGTTAAGATGAACTCCATTCATTTGACACTAGTTATAGCTACAGCTCATGGTTGGGTTGTACATCAGATGGATGTGAAGAGTTCTTTCCTCAATGGGTATTTAAATGAAGAGATTTATATGGAGCAACCTCAAGGATTCATACAATATTCTACTATGGTTTTCAAGTTAAAAAAATCTATCTATGGCTTTGAGCAAGCTCCTAGAGCTTGGTATGCCAAGATGGATTCCTAGCAGGATTCACAACGTGTTATTTAGATTCAAATGTCTACATTCTTCAGAGGGATGACTCACACTTGATACTCGTGCTTTATGTAGATGACTTGATCATTACAGGAAGTACTTCATCCATCATTGCTAGTGTCAAGACTTCTTTGCAGGATAGATTTTCTATGACTGACTTGATTTTATTTCATTATTTCCTTGGTATTGAGACCACGTAGTCTTTAGCTAGGATTACACTTTCTCAACCCAAGTATGCTCTTGATTTACTTTCTCACTTTTGCATGAGTGATTATAAGCCTACACCTACTCCCTTTCTTTCAGGTGTTAAGTTAGAGGCTAAGTGTTCAACTCCACTTCTTGATGCTACATTTTATAGATATTTGGTTGGGAGTCTCATCTACTTGACACATACACGCCCTAACATAGCTTTTGCAGTTGGCATGGTTTCTTGCTTCATGTAAGAGCCACATGAGCTTCATTGGAAGGATATCAAACACATCTTGCACTACATACAAGTTACACATACACATGGGATACACTATGCAATAGGTACTGGACTTAAATTGGTTGGTTATATAGACCCAGACTATGTAGGGGATCTTGATTCTTGCAAGTCTACTTCATATTACATATTTCATCTTAGTTATGGCCCCATTTGTTGGCAAAGTAAGAAGAAAAATACAATTGCTCTTTCTTTGACTAAGGTTGAGTATCGAGGGATTGTTATTATGACTATAGAGGCTATATGGCTATGACATATCCTGAAGGAGTTTGGGTTCAACTTTCTACAGTTTGCATTCATTCATTGTGATAATCAGAGTGCTATTGAGATCTCAAAACATCCAGTTTAGCATCAATGGACCAAACATATTGAGGTTCATATGCACTATATCAGAGAGTTGATACATGAGTAGGTCATTGCATTGCAATATTGTCCTACAGTAGAGCAAGTTGTAGATATCTTCACCAAGCCCTTCACTAAGCTCAAGTTTCTTCATTTGTGAGATCTCTTGGGGGTGTGGGATATTTCACTAGGGGGGTCACATGAATCTTCTCTTCTTTATTGTACTTATCTCTCTTTTTGGGGGAGGTTTTTTCCCATGAGGTTTTCCCTCTTTCTCCATTTTTAAAGAGATTGCATTGTATTGCATTGCATTATATGTAGATCATTGCATTTATACATGGGTACTTAACATAGCCTAGTAGCTAAGACCCATCATGTATTTTCATCATAGCTTTTGTGAGCTTAAGTGCATTCCCCTAAGTTGCACTTAAGGGGGGTGTTAGTGTAAATAATTAATTATTATTATACTTTACTTAAGTTTACTTAGGTTAAATGCATTATCATATAGACATCTAGGAGTATGCATTGTTATATAAGTTGTCTTGTTGATAACGTAGGAGTTTCAATATTCATCTGAGTTTTCATGTATACAACATAGTTGTTTGCACTCAAATTGATCACATGGTGTCTACAACATCTATTTATGAGATACACCTATGTAAGCTTATCCTTTCATCATCCTCTGGTGCTTAATGGAGGATAATCCACTCTCAGTGGTGTTGGTGTTTTTCAACTATTAAGCAAAAAAATACTTAATATCAAGATAATAAAGAATATAATAACCTAAGGATCAGCTATTTCCTATAAATAGATACTTTTTCTTCAAATTTGAAACCAACTTCAACAAAATCATAAGAGATTTTCTACTCTTTAGGCTCTGCAAGACCAAGGCGAGTGCACTTGAGGGATGAAAGATTTTTAACACTGATATTACATACATATTTTATTCATTTCATGACATTTTACAACAACACACATCCCTTTTAGCAGATTTGGTCACAGTTCTTCGTAGATTTACAAATAATTTTGGGTAATAGTAGCTCACTACAACACAGGAATTAAATGCAAACAAGTGTTGACCAGCATTGACATTCTTCAAACAGTAAAGTAAAATTGATTTTGAATTTAAATTTGATGCTTGTTCATGATCTCTCCATCTATAGTCTAAATTAATAGATCAATGTCTCATCCATTGGGATTCATAGTCCATTCAATTTCTAGATCTAATTTATTGCATTACAATCAATACTATCAGCAATTATCACTGAAAATCATTCTTACAGACATCCTTCCTATTACCATGGAAACCCTATCAATTTCACTGAAGCATTTACTTAATTCCTTGAACTAAAATAAATAGTGAATTGACATACAACTTGATTTAATTGCATTCAATTGAACAAGCTTTGCTCATACAACTTCAAAATAACTAGGTAATAAAAATGGAGACAAGATTTAGCAAGAACAGATATGGGGATAGTTCATCTTTGTATTAATTTCCTTTGAAAATTGTATATAATTAAAATGAAAACTTAGAATGACTCAAGATAAAACATCAAAATCCTACCAAATTAAAGTATTCTCAGATACTTGTAGAGAAAATATATCACAAATTTTACACCAAGAAAATTGGACCGAACAAGATTAGTAAAACTAAAATATGCAATAACTCAGACCTTTTCTCTAGCCCTAGAGTCTCACTTATATAGTGTGAGATGCAACAAGCTTTAGGCATATAGAACTAACAACTATCCTTTCGAAAAAAGATTTTTACAATTGTTACTATCATAAGAGACAAAATTTTGTGCAACAAAAAAACTTTACATCATAATATTCCTTTAGTGGACCCATTTTTTGTTATATTTTCAAATGCTACAAATTCCATGATTGGTTATTTTATTATTCTGACTCCTTAGAATATGTAGCCATTAGGTTTGCTAATGATGTATTTGGCTCTAATTTGTGCATATTCACTTCAACTCAAGGCTCTCCACTTTCATCATCATGAATTATTAAGACAATAGTTATTTCTAGGTCCTTGGCTACCACATCATCATTTTAGTCCTCTGAGCTAGCAATTATGATTGGTTGTTCTATTTCTATTACTAATGTGTCATTTTCTTGATCATCTTCCTGGCCCACACCCTCTTCTTTTTTTGCCATATGTTCTGAAGATACAAGGTCTTCCCTCCATTTGTTGAAAGTAGTATCATTAGGCCAATAAAAATTTAGGATTTCTCGCTACTTTTTCATTACAAAGCCTCCCAATTTGTCTATTTCAACAAATTATTTTTTGATGGCATTGTAGAACAATTGTACTTTGACATATTCTTCATTAGTCATGGCCCACAGCACATGTCCTTTTTCATTAATAACTTCATTCATCCTATAACAAAGTGAATCATCCAATTCCTTCCCCCACTCTTCCTTTTCTTTTACCTTATCAATCCTTGTGAGTGCATTAGGGAAAAGATCAAATTTTTCTCCTATATATTGTGAGAAAAAAATTATTCTTTTTTGGATAGAAACCTTTTTCTCATCAAATTTTGTCAAGTTATTGGTTATATCAAAAGTCTTATCTATTTGTTCACAAGATAAATGGATAACTGAGATACACATGAGAGTAATATCTTTATCGCTCTCACTCAATTTTTGAACAATGGGCTTTAGAATGTCTTTAGTACTTTTTATTTCATCCCACATATTAAGGATTCCCACCAATGCTGGCCAATCAATCTTATCTACTAAGTATAAGATTGTTTTTCTAATTTTTTACGCGTATTGATTATTTAGCTCAACCTGTAGTTCCCATAACTTAGTCTTTTCTTCTTCAAACTCTTCTATAGTATGAAATTTTGGCTTTTGTGGAGTATCAGGTAGTTCTACAATTAGTGTGGACTTGAATGGCTCAATAGGGGGGTGAGGGTATGTAACTTGAGGCCTACTTGTTTCTCCTACCTTCCTCTTTCCTAGCTGCTTATCCATCTGAGATATTTGATTCTACGGTAGCTATATCATGTTTCCTCTTTCCTCATATGCTTTAATACTTCTTCAAATTTGGCATTGAGTTCTAGGAACTTACACTTTTCTTTTCCAACAACCATTGAGCTTAAATCCACCACTTCCTTAGTCATCTTGGTGACTTCCTCACTATCCACTTCATCAACTTTGTATACTGTAAGAGTACCAGTATGCTCAGCACTTGAGATCTCTTGTATTCTAGTCTTGTCTCTCTTTTCAATAGACCAAATCACCAGAGCTTGGTAATAATTGTCAAATTTCACTCCTCTATGTGCTTGCAATATTTCTTCTTTAGTCTTATATTGCACATCTTTTTCCTTTCTAATAGAATCAAAAATCATAGCATTAGCTATGTCCCATTCAAGTAAAATCAAAACACCTAACTCTTTTACTAGCTATCTTCCAACTTCAGGGGTTAATTGAGCAAAGTCCTCCAAAAATTTGGCTTTAATCTCTTCCTCAATCTCAGAGTCCAACTTATTTGGTTGCTCTGCTTTTATTGATTTGCATTTTGCCTCAAAATTGCCAATTTTTTTCCACCATAAGAATTGTGCAAACTCCCTAAACTTTACAAAATTTTCATTATCAATAAACTTTTGAGATGTTTGTGAAATTATAGGGTCAATCTCCCTACCTCTATAATCAGCAACAGTAAGGTCAAAAGATGGCATAGGAGGCTCTTCAAGCACTCCCCTTTCAATATCAGCAATTGTAACAACTATATTCCCCTCCCCTCCAATTTGCCTCAACTGTTCTCTCAGAGATGCCTCATCATCTATTCTGAGTGGAGTCTAGGATGGTGAATATTCTCCTACTTAAGAAGATGACCCTTGTTCTAATTTTTGTTTCTTGGTAGCATTTACATTAGATGGACTCTCTGAACTTGGCCTTTTGTAAGGGGGAATGTATTGTATACTTTGAGCTACAACATATCCATCCCTCCTCTACAGTGTAAACTAGTCTAGATTCACAACCATTGTTCTATTTATTCTCCTTTCCACCTCAACAGATCTATCTAGATGTACCTTTGCCAAAATATCTTTCTTCTCATTCAAAGTTTGCATTATCCTAGGAAAATTGTTCATTAACATTTCCATTTTGGCTCCCTAATATTTCCTGTCTACTAGAGGATCATACTTGGGCTCAAAAGCATTGATGAAATCCAAAACATTGCTATAAACCACCCATTATTTTTTTTGGTTCTCTACTCTTGTTATGAAAATATATTTTTGATGACATCCTCTAGGAAATACACAGTTTGTATATGAGCTTTAGCTTTACTTCTTTCCCTAAGGAGGTCATAAAATCCCTCTAGATCAATGTAGTGAGCCTGTGATTGATCCATTTGATATTTATCCAAAAAATTCTCCAAACCTTTCCATCCTTTCTTAATAAAGACAAATTCATGTACAATAGTGACTACTGGGAAGAATGTACCTTTCCCTATTCCTAGTAGATCTCTTTCATCAATTGATCTGATCTACCACAATAGCTCTACAATTCTTGTCTTTAAAGGCACATTGTAGGGTTTTCTGAAAAATCCATAAACTCTAAACATAGTGGAAATAGGATATGGGATGATATCCCCCCAATTATGACTAACCAACAAGCCCTTGGCATGATCCTTTGGTCTTATCAATTCTAACAAAGCCTATGGTATTCTAGGACTATCACCTTTTAAAAGTAATCTAAGCCTTGAAGCAAAATACCTGTCAAATCTAACATAACTAGCATCTGTGACTTCCAATGTCATGTCAGCGCTCCATAACTGAACCAGGAGTTTCTCTCCATCCCTTTCTAATTCCAACTTCATTTCCTTGGAGAAAAATGTAAATCCTTTATATAGATATATATACATCAATAGATAATATCAATAGAAATGCCTATTAACCTTAGCTTGAGCTATCCCAATCAAACCATTGTAAATTTCCTTAGCTAGGTAGGTAGAAAAGTAAAGAATTGAGGTCATTCCAAACTACAGGGTCTGAGCTGTGATGAGAACAATAGAGCCTTGAATATACTCTTGCTCATCCATTCCAAATATTTTGTAGAGAGAAAAATATAGAGCATGTTCCCTAGGATTAAAATATTTCTTCATCAAAGGCTATGGCTTAACCATTGATCCAGAAAGAATAAAAGAAATAATTACTCTTCCACTTCCTATTCATAAGAAGGGGCTGCAAAGTTCCTTGGTAGAAT
This sequence comes from Cupressus sempervirens, assembly GCA_028749045.1. Taxonomy (NCBI): domain Eukaryota; kingdom Viridiplantae; phylum Streptophyta; class Pinopsida; order Cupressales; family Cupressaceae; genus Cupressus; species Cupressus sempervirens. Next base: position 347,155,499 of record CM053788.1, on the reverse strand, counting down.
CAACTTTGTAACAAGGTTCATTCCTTACCTTGCTACTATGGTCAAACCCCTTATAGCCATGCTAAAGAAGAATATGGTTTTCACTTGGACAAAGGAAGGGAGAGCTAGTTTTGAAGAAATCAAAGTAGTAATAGCATCAGCTTCTACCCTTATCAATCCCAACTTTGATAAATATTTCATTCTTTATACCATTGGTGGTGAGTCAAGCATATCAGCTATCTTGACGCAATTGAATGATGTAGATGAAGAGAAACCTATACCCTTTTTTAGTGAAGGGCTAAAGAATAATGAGGACAAATATAGTTATATGGAAAAACAAGTTCTTTTTGTCATAAGAGCTTTAAAGAAATTCAAACATCTATTATCACATAACAAGGTCTAGCTTCTAGTTCTACATGCAAGTGTGACGGAGTTCCTCCTAAAAAAAGATATCAATGAGAAAAGAGCTAGATGGATCACCATAGTCATGGAATATGGTGTTTACATCAAAATCAAAAATCTTGTGAAGGGAAAAGGATTGTGTGAGCACTTGATTTCATCCCAGGAAATGACTAAAGAGGTTGCATTGGTATTAGAGGATGAACAAGAAGCAAAGGATGAAAATCTAGATAATTGGATACATAATATGACAACATTCTTATTTGGAGGACAATATCCACAAGGATTAGACAAAGCTAAAAGAAGATAGTTTAGATTGCAGTCTATTCCTTTCATCGTAGTGGATGGGATTCTTTTTAGGAGATATCTTAAAGGAGTCCTATTAAGATGCATTAACCTTGATCAAATGGATAGAATGATCAAAGAGCTTCATGGTGGCCCTGATGGTGGCCACTTCTCAACTAGAAAAATAGCCATAAGATAATGAGAGTTGGTTATTATTGGCCAACTCTATCCAATGACTTTCATAAACATGTGAGGAAATGTGAGAAGTGTGCACTCTTTTCAAGTAAACAAAGGGTAGCAACTCTTCCCCTTCATCCTATTCAGTTTGATCAACCATTTGTCTAGTGGGGGTTGGATTTCATTAGTCCAATCAATCCATCTTCGAGCTCTAGTCATAAGTGGATGTTAGCTACAACAAACTACTTTACAAGGTGGATAAAAGTAGTAGTTTTGAAGGTTGCCACAGAGACTTCAGTAGTGGAATTCCTTGATGGAATTGTTACCAGGTTTGATATCCCTTCAACAATTATATCAGATAATGCCAAGTCCTTTATTGGGACTCACATTTGATCTTGTGAAATTGATCATGGTATCTATTTGAGCACTCCCTCAAATTACTATCCCTAGGGAAATGGCTTACCTAAAATTGTTGGGACTCAAAATTGCATCCCCGATTTGAGTACTATTCTAAACTTTTGATTCATTTTGAGCCCTTATAAGCACATTTAATGCATGTGTACCTAGCTATCCTTTTGAGTCCTAAGAGGTGTTTTATGTTTCTAACACTTTGCATTGAGCATATCCATGTATTCCCTAATGATAAATTATCATTTTTAGTCATTTTGTCAAGTTTCGTTTTGAGCAACATTCAAATCTACATTTTTGCCTATGTCAAATAGCGACAGAAAGCCTAGTTTGTGTTTGAATATCTTGCACCCAATAAATTTTCATGACTAACCACTTTAGGAATGTTTAGTACACATATCATAGAACCTATGTTTTTATTTTCAATCATTTTGATATGTTTTGACTAGGTTTTTAATTTGTCAAAGTCAGTTGTTTACTGTTGTCATGCTGATGTAAATTATTTAGAATTCTAGGAGGCCCTATTTCATCAGTTGTAATTTTGACCCAATTGACCAAAATGAGGAATTTCCTTTTTCATTGCATTCTAGAGGTCAGAGACTTGTTATGTTTCAAACTTGAGCTTATGAAGAATCTATTTGACTAGTATTCAAACAAGATTTTGAATGCAATTTGTAAATTTATACTGATGTCAAGAAATGAAGATTGATTAGTACCCCTATTTGGGATGTCATAACTCTAAATCCATGATAGGTGAAACCAAATGGATTTTACCACTATTTTCTAATCTAAAAATTCTTTAAGTGTGCTAGTTTTCAAGTATTGATGAATCCATCTGCACACTTTCCCAAGTCCATTCCATTTGTGAAAATCAATTTTCTACCAGTGTTTCCAGTCCTACAAATCTAAGTACCCCACTCAAGTGTCAGTTTGACCTATTTTCAAAGCCAAAACTAAATGCATTTTGTTGTTTTCTTATGTGTTTTTTGCAAGTACTTTTGACTAAGAAAATTTAATGTTCAACATCTTTTGACCTAGATATCATCATCATACAAAATCTGACAGGGTAAGAGAATGTGGAATAGAGGATCAACATGTCAAATCTTAGGGCCTAGTTATTAGTTTTGGTCAGTTTTTAAAGTTAGTCAGAGGACCCCTTGGCACAAAACTGGCAATTTGCATAAAGTGGTAAAATGAGTTTTAAATGGTGACTCATTACTCAAATTTGAGTTTGATCGATGCCAGGTGATTAGTGATTAGTTTCATGGGTTAGGAATTTTAGTTCAAAAAAAAATTTAGCTGGACTCGCTTTGGGGCCCGACTGATCTCAACAGATTGATAAAGCATGGGGTTTTAAAAGAAATTCTATAATGATTTTAATCATTATAATTTCTTTGTGTGTACACTTTTATTTGAGACTAATTGGATGAAAAGTGGAGTGTTAAATAACATGGCTAGCAACTCTAGTCAGATGTTTGATGAAGGCTACTATTAGTTATAAAGGATGAGCTAGAGCCAATTAAGTCCTAGGTAAAGTTTCTTATGATCAAGTCCATTATATTTTTGACATGGTGGTAAGGTCTACAATCCAAAGCAATTACCATGGTAGAGGTAGGTGGCATACATACTTTGTATTGCAAAGAATTTTAAACTGTATGGAGAAACATGTCATATCAAGGAGGAATTTGAAGTTAGAAATCATTGATTTTTAATACCAAATTTGCATGAGTCCTTGATGTGCATTAAGAGGGAGCGACTTCTTTTCTATTTATAGTTGTAGACAAGCATCTCCCCTGTCACACATATTCAGGATGCATTGAAATAAACATTGGAAATGTTGGATATTAGCAGCATGAAAACACCATGCGTGTTGGGAGTCTAGTCTATTTGAAGCACTGTGGAAGCCGTAGATTGAGGAGATTATGGAGATGTGTCTTCCTCTAAATAAACTATCTCCCTCCATATTGTAGGTTTTTGCACAGAGAAAAATGGAAGAATGGCTATTGAGTGGATACATCCAGCCTCACTCTAAAGCATGATGGAGGTGGCACAAACATTTTAAGGGCATATGATCATTGATTGGGTTTCTACAGTCTCATGTTGAGTACATATGTTGTGTGTTTTCAAGGAAGAGCCACCCATCTCTAGCCCAATACTAGATATAATGAGAGCTTCCTTACTGCGGCATGAGAAATTTGGAGTTTCACATGTGAAGGACACCACGTGTAGGAGGAAAATCATTTTGTTTCACAGCATCCTGTCAACATGCACATGTCTGGGTAATCAAAGGAGGGAAACATTTTAAAAGGATAGAATGTAATCTGTTGTGATTTCTTAGCCCTAGTTTTTCTACATGTTCATCTAGATTGAGGAATAGAGTGGATTAATATGCACATGAGGCCCTGTGATTGTGTCAAAAGGGAAAAACAATGAAATAGTTTTGTCCCACATTCATTGTGTGTGAACATTTCAAGCCCCAGCACTAAATATGTTAAGTGGTGTCTTTGAGGACAAAGGCTTTTTAAACTACAACCTTGCGTAGTGGGCATGTGGACTATGGCCTAGCTAGAGGGATTCAAATAAAATTTTGATGCAAAATGTCAAGGAAGAAACAAGGTGACGATATCATCTGATGGACACGTGACACCAAATCGCAACTTTGCAACATAAATAACATAATTAGAGGTTAACTGCATAATGGCACAAAACTAATGGTTGTAACTGCATCACAAGGTCGCAGGCAATAAATGTTAAGCCAAAAAACTGCGACAATTGTGTGAGATGAAGGAAATCATGAATTTCCAATGCTAACCACATGGTTAGGCCTAACCACGGTAATGACACAAAAATGCTTGCTAACCACTGGGTGCACATTCATAGCAAAAAAGGCTTCCTATTTCACTAGAGTTTCCCTCTCTTGAATTAGCTCATCAATTATAGCTAAATAAAGATAATGTCATGATAGTTAGGATGGCAGAATTGATTGAACTAGAAGAAAAAAGATAACAAGCCATGCAAACACTTGAGACACATCAGCAATAGGTCAAAAGGAGTTTTGACAGGAAGGCTAAAACTAGGCTTTTCAAGGAGGGAGACCTTGTTCTCAAGTGGGATGCAGACAGAGCTAAACCAAGTAGACACTCCAAGTTTGATTCTATATGGAGTGGCTCATATGTTATCACCAGCTATAAAGAGGCTAATGCTTTTTAGTTGTCTCGCCTAATGGTGATATTTTGCCAATTCTAGTTAATGGAATTTACCCTAAGCCTTGCTTCTAGGGAAGGTTAAGGGTTTCTATACATAATAGAGTATTTTCTTAGTTTTTGATAAGTGCACAAGCATGGGCTATTTCTCTGTGAAATAGAAAGCTTTTGAGTTTTTTGCAATTGTGGAGGTTATAGTTTTTGTTGCAGAGAAGGCTCAATTTTGTGACTCCATGCCAAATGATTTGTTAAGGCCACTAGTCCATGCTTAGCAAGAAAGAATGCCCTTTGAGTCACCAAAAAAGTTAGTCATTTTAGCCAACCCCTAACTGTATTTCTCTAATGCCATTTGTGCCCTAGGTCCCTAAAATTGGTTGACATTGTTCACATTTTCAAATGTGTGTGGGAAGGTTTTTTTAAAAAGCCCTAAATCTTTAAAAAACCTTTTATTATAAGGTTTTGCATAGCCTTTTTTAATAATTATATGAAAGTTTGTTTGCCCTGGCACTTGACTCATCTCCAACCTAGGTTTAGCTTTGGTTAGCACACTCTTTGTTTCATTTTAGTTTCTTAAACCAAGGGAGTCCTTTTTGTGATCATCAGATCTTAGATGATCAATGATCATTGTTTTCTTACTTTCTAAAGTTGCATGAAGATTAGCTAAAGTGAGGAAGCAATGAGTTGACACCTGTCCATGTGGGCCCTCTCCAAACACCATAAAATGATACATCTTCTAAGCCATTGATCAGATGTAGATCAACGCTTGTCATATTTTTTCTTTCAAAATTTGTGTGAAGGATAGCCAAAGTGAGAAAGTGAGTGTTCAACACATGGGCATAGTGGGACTAGACTGTCAAAACAAGTTGACAAAGTGGTGGGTTCTAGTTAGTCGAAGGTATTGACTATGATAATGGAACTTTACTTATATAGAGATCATCAGATCTTGTTAGATCAATGGTTGTCACTTTCTCTCTTTATAGAGATTCATGAAGATTAGCTAAAGCAAGAAAATGATGTAGTGACATGTGGAGTGGTGAGGCCAGGTGGATGAACATAAAGAATGATTCCACATGGAAATGGAGTCTTCTGATCTTATGACAAATTTTTGCTTGTAAGATTGTAGGAAAAAGCAATGAAGGTTTTTGATGCCATGAAATGCAGGTGAGTGTATGGTGATAAGGGGTAACATAAAGTGAATCCAAGAGTCTCCAAAGTTGTGAGAAGGGAGAGAAAACTACTATTGAATGATCGGGAGTTAGAGACAGTGGTTTAGGGAAAACTTTTGAGGTCACGACAAGGTTAGTTGGCTACGACCAAGAGATTGTAAGGAAAGAGAAGCTAAAGCTCAATGCTTTGTGAGGTTGTGTCATATGGTTATGGGGGATAAGACACATGTTGGCGATGTTACAAAAGGTTATAAAATTTTAAGCGTAAGTTCATAATTCTAATTGATGCCCCAATCTTATGACAAAATGTTGCTTGTGAGATTTTAAAAGATTTGAAGGGAACCCTTGACCATGCGATAAGTAAGTGATTGTAAGATTGTAAGACCAATTTCTTTACCTAAGATGATACGAAGGGTTTAATTTTTAAAGTCAATTGTAAGATTGCAAGCCCTAAAGTAAGACATGTAAATACTTTCTCCCTTTTTCTGAGCTAGAAATAGGATGATCTAGTAGAATGCTTCAAAGATATAAGGCCACATGGTGAAGTTGACTATTGAATTCAATTGACTTGGTGACATAGCTAACCTGATGTTGTTGTAAACACTATCAAAGTGGCTCATTGATGCCAAAAAAAATCCTTTGATAACCTACAACCATCTTTTGATGTTCTCAACAACTAATAAATGCAACTTTCATTCTACCATCACCATGTTTATCCATCTGCTGATCAGAGCAGTTATGGCCATCGTTCATGTCTCTTCGGAGTTTGAGTTTCACATAAAAATCAGATTTTATGCATATGGATGTGCATCTGATCAAATCTTTTTAGGATCAATAGTTATTATTCTCTGCAACTTGAAGACAGTGTTTGAGTTTTAGGGTTTCAATTGAAGTCTTCTAGTTATGCCTATGCTAAAAAAGGAAAATTTTATGACTCTTTCAAGGGTTGATCTCTCTCTGATTCTATAGCAGTTTTATTGTATACTTTGCTAATGTAATTTCCTTAACCTCTAAGTGAGTATATTATTGACAACTAGCTAATAGTGATATATAATTGTTGTCATTTACAGCAACACATGATGTACATGTTCATATGAAACCTTAGAAATAAAGATACTTAGTGTTTGGTAATAAGAAAATTGTCTAAGTATAGAATTTGGTTTACAACAGTGTATTGTTTTTCTTATAACTTTTTGCTAACGTCATATTATGACTAGAAAAGTTAAATGGAGATAGTATACATGTTGGTGATGATGTGTATAACCTCAAAATTTAGTATGGGTTGTACGGAATAGAGATAACCATGTTTGAAGTGAAACAGGATAGAAGAATTGAAGGGAAGGATTATTTTGTTTACAAAATAATAACTTGTCCAATTAGGGTCGACATCCTAGATGTTACTCTAAGTTGGAAAAATGGATTGTGGTCTTAGCTGACCTAGCAATAATTTGTGTAAAGGCATGATATTTATGCAAGGGACATTTTGTGATAAGAAGTGTAAGTGAATCATGATTATGATTGCAAGTGCTATCTTATAATTGTGATTATATGCAAACTTTTGTGAAAGCAATATATGCAAAGTTTTGTATGAGCTATTTTGTGATCTAAGATTGAGCTAAAGATTAGAGATTAGTCAAGGAAGAAGATATATTACCTATACTCCAGAAGTTTGATTAGATGTTATGGCTAGTGAGCTCTTCTTGTAATTGGAAGTGCATGTTTGGGCAGTGGGCTCATCTTGCATCTACTGTACCACAACTCCTAACAGGCTTGGAATCTCCTAAGAGGGATTCAAAGTCTCATAATAGGGACTCCTTATACTGAATTTTCTCATTGACTCCTAATAGGGTCCATCCTCTAACAAGAAACTTATATATTAGTATATTATTTAGTGGGTATCATCCCCACTGGGGTTTTCCCTTGGCCAGGGTTTCCCTAGTTAACAAACTATGGTGTTATGGGTTATCTTTGTGCATTGTTACTATTACTATTCAGCATTACTTCATTTCTTTTTTATGCATGGTTTAAAGTAATAAATAATATCTAGTTGGTGACTAAAGTTTGTAGATTACTAATTCACCCCCCCCCCCCTAGTAATCCCTATTTCTAACAACTGGCGTCATAGCATAGTTACTTTGAAAAGGCTTAACAAATTAAGTAAGATCCCTATGGATATGGAATAGTTGATGAACCTTGAAGAAGCTCTTCAACAAATTAATCTCCTTACTAAAGAAAGAGATAAGCTAAAGGACAGATATGAAGACTCCAAAGTATACATCGATCAATTGAAAGAAAAGAGTGAACATCTCAAATCCAAGCATGAATCTACTGAATCTAGAACTAGTGATGATGATTATTCAAAGTTGAAGACAGAGTGCAAGATCTTGAAGCATGAATTGAAGATGACAAATCTAAAGTTAACTTTGAGAAATGATCCTAGAAATGTTGAAGCTAATTTGAAGACTAAAAATGTAGATCTGAGAGAAATTTTGGCAAAGAAAACATCTGAGTTTGAAACATTGAAAGAAGATCATGAACAACTCCATAAGTACAATACTATTATGAAAGGTGAATTAAATTAGTGCAAGTAGCAGCTTGAGAATCTTTATTCTAGCAAAGAAAAGCTTGATGATTCAATGTCAATAAAGAGACCTACTTATGATAAGATTGGTCTTGGTTATCTAATTAACATGTCTATGAAGAAACCTGAGATTAGATCATATCAAAAAGAAAAAGATAAATCTAGTCAATCTTCTGATAAATCTAAAGTTACACAAGTCAAGGAAGTTGAAATTTTGGATGAATCAAAGAAAGTGGAATCTCCTAAGGAAACCAAGTATGAATTTAGAGGTAAGTTATTTTTATGTAATGAAATAGGTCATATGAAAAGAGATTGTACTAATAAGTCATTTAATCATGTTAAGGACTTTTATTGTCATAATTGTCATGGTATGGGTTTTAATGCAGTTGATTGTAGGAAAGCTAAGTATGATAATGATAGAAGAAATAGTAGAATGTCTAGAAATACAAATCTTGTAGATAAAAGATCTAATGAAAGGACATTGAGAGAAAGAAGATCTTATGAAGATAGTAGACAGATCATGTGTTGTAAGTGTAACAACTTAGGACACATTACTTGAAATTTTCATGCACCCGATGATAAATAGAATCCTAGAAGCAGAGCACTAGTATGTTAGTTATGAAAAAACTTCAAAAACATGGTGAAGTACTGTAGAATGGATAGAAACTTTGAAGATAGAAGGAATAATGGAAGAAACTTCAAGAACAGAAGGAATGATCGAAAGAACATTGGAAATGATAGAAGGAACCATGAAAGGAACTTCGGAACTAATAGAGACAATGGGGAACATTGTTAATGAACTTCAAGAAGAATTTAATGAGGCATTTGTGAAAGGAGTAGATATCTCAAAGGAAAAGTTAGATGATGATGAGATAGGAAGATTGAAGTCAGTTGTTGAGTTTGATTCAACTAAGTTGAATTGAGCTTGTTCACAAAATCAAAATTTGAGAACTTCATTTAGAGATCGAATTAGAGATAGCAAAGTTTCGAAAAAGGTGTATCAAGATAATTTTAGATGGTAACTAAGCTCACTTGGAATTTGGAGCTCATCTAAGAAAGTTATGAAGGAATTCAGAATTACTGATATTACAGTAAAGGTAATTTTGTAATAGAAGGTGAAAAGTATGTTTTTATAAAGAACTTCATGATGCAAAGTTCAGCAGAGTTTTGTCATGATGGAAAATAGCTATGGAAAACTTGGAGTGACATTTGAAGATCGGATAGATGATCTTAAGCAGTTATTTGATTACAAAATGTAATTGACGGCTTTTTTGGGTTTCCAAAGTACACAATTAATGCAAGTTCAAGTTGATGGAATAAATGGAGTATAGAATTGATTTTCACTTCATTGTGAATATATTCAAATGAAGAGCACTTAGAAGCAACGTGTTAAGGTAATTTTGAAGCAAACCCTATTTTTAGAAAGAGGTATTTTATCATTTTTCTACAAATTTGTTTGGTGAAAGTTTATAATTGATAGAATCATGGATATTTCAGTAGTGCACGATGTTGAGAACAAAAATAGACCTAAGTTGAAGGTTGTTTCTGTAAAACATACTGAAGGAAACCCTAACTCAGCATTGTCTATCACTTCGAACAATGTAGTATACCTTGAAGATGCAGGAAGTTATCTAAATAGTAAGTTTGAGTCAATTGGTAGTGAATGCATGAACAAAGGTATGGAATCATTTTTCAACAATGACATGACTGTGAAGCCCAGATTTGAACATCTAAAAGAATTAGACCTATTTGAATATCACTTCTATTGTGAGTTAGCCATAGATGAATGGACACAGATCATATTGAGTAGAATACATGATGGTAAATTATGGATGCAAGATAATGTAATTGATATTTCTATCGACCTTATTCATGAGGTAACTAGTCTTAGTAAACAAGGCAGTATACCTATAGGTGAGAAAATGATCAAAAAGAAGGTTGAGAGATACTAAAGTAGTCTATAATGGAAAGGCTATGGTGATCAGCACCATCAAGCAAGATGATGTAAGAGTTTTGAGTAGAATTATTGCCTATTCTATTTGTGCAAGTTCAAAGATTGATGAACTTTCAACAGTATTCATCTATGTAGCATATAAGATATGTATAGAGAAGGAACAAGTGAATCTTAGTGAAATTCTAAGAATGCAACTCTTAGAAAACCTAGAAAAGATCAGGAGGACAAAGAATGGTGTGTTTAGATTCTAGTCATTGATCAATCAAATATTATTTCATGTACTTTAAATATTTCCTTACTTATCAGTCACAAATTTAATGAGTAGTGATAGATGTATAATGGAAAAGATTATAGAAGTATGCAGAAGGCATCCTGCAGATAAGATATTAGACAGTGGCAACTTGATAATGAGAACATTTTAGAATGAAATGAAATAGAGATTTAGAATTGCACCTCCTATTGTAGACAGATTTAAGGAATACATTTGTATTATGGTTGATATAGATTGTACCTATATTCAAGCAGTGGAACCTCCGGAAACATTTCTTGATTCCTTAAGTTGTGAATTAAATGATGATATAGAAGTTGGTTATATTGATTTATTATTGAATTTAGATAAAGAAAAAGTATAATACAGATTTGGTACTTATGATGAGATTGTACAATGAGCTCATCAAGCAACCTTGGAGAAGGCATCATACAAAAAGATGAAATCTATAATGAATAAAGCACTATCAGAGGTCGGTATGACAGAGAGTGAGTCTGAGGTAGTAAGACAAATGATGAAGTAAGGAATATTGAATATTCAACCTTTTTTAGTATCTGTACAAAAACATCTTTAGAACTCAGCATTCCCTATGCAACAGTGTCAAATGTTCAGCCTAGTGAACTAAAAAGAAAATATGAAAGATTGGTGGAAGCAGTAACTACTAAGACAAAGAGAGTAAAACAACAAGCCACCAAGCCAGGAAAAAGATAGAAAACATTATTGAAAATTTTTGAGTCTAGTGATGAAGAGGAAGAAGAACAAGAGGTTAAGCAAGCAGAGAAAGTGACTCCATCAAAGCAATCAGCAGGAAAAGCTCAGCAACCTTGGAAGCTGAAGATAGAGAAGATCAACACAGCTATTGCTAATGATGGTAAATTTGTTCAAATGAACAAGTTTAATGATTTGTACAATAGTTTTGAGAAGGATTAGATTGATATATCTACTATGAGATATATTATAGCAAACAATCTGAAATTGAAGGATCTTGAGAGCATAATTAACCAGAATGTCTATGAAAGCCTCATTCAAAAGAATGCTCCTACAAGGGAAGAAGATCTAAAACTTTGAAAGCCTATGCTTAGAACTATTTGTAAGACTGATGATGAAGAAGAAATTAAAAGATTTTTGAATAAGCTTGCACCATATTTGAGAAATAAATTGAGACCATTTATGTTTATGGTTGGTGAAAAGGATAAACTAAGAAGTGAGACTATAGCAACTATCAGTCAAATGTTGACAAAGTCAAAGGCAACATCTCCTTCAGCACCTAGAACCTTAGAAGTATCAATGAGTGGTGACACCATGAAAATTGATCAAACCAATGTTACCATTAACATTTATGATGCCAATCCATTTGGTGGTTCTAAACCTAATGAACCAAATATCGAGGATATTGAGGACAAATTGAGACATATTGAAGAGGAGAAAAGGTTACTTGAAGAAGAGAAAAGAAAAATAGAAGAATCCAAGCAAAAATTGCTTGAGGAAGAAAAGAAAAGAAAGGAAGAGGAGGAAACGATGAGAATTGCAAAAGAAGAGATGAGAAAGAAAATTGAAAAAGATGAGAAAAAGAGATAAGAATAAAAGAGGTAGCTAAGAAACAAAAGGAGGATGATACTAAACCATCTAGTTCATCCACTCCGCTCTCTCTTGCTAGTTTAGCTACTAATGATTATGATAAAATAGATATGATCTCATCCCTGACAAATTTTATTGAGAAGAACAGCAAAGTGAAGAGCTTACAGAAAACTTTAATGAAAGTTATTGTAATACTGCACAGTACCTTGGTAGTATAGTACACTGAATCAGATCCTGAATAGAGGGCACAAGCAGTGTTGAAATCATTTGATGAAGATTTTACCAATTTGTTGAATGTTGCAGAAGCAAAAGCATAGATTTCCCATGATGCTAACTTGTTTAGCACAATCTGTCAAAACATCAAGAATGATTTGGTTAATATTGATACTTGTATAAAGGAACTTTAAAAATGCCAATAGGATGGGAAAACTTTGTATGTCAAGTGTACCTTATCATACAAACTGATTATAGATTTTGATAGTCAGATAGAAGGAAAGATGAGTGAGCTAGAGGCTCTAGCCAGCCAGATCTAGCATCCATCTTGCAAAGTAGATGATTTTGAGGGACAATTCGCCAATATTAATAGTGATATCAAGAAACTGGAACTTTGGAAGGAACAAATTTTGAAGAGGATATCAGATTTTAGAGAATATATTTCTCTAAAAATATCTTTTGTTTAGAAATAGTTGGAGGAATGTGTCAAGGCCAAGGACATATATTCTAACTTTTTGTATTCATATCTTAATGTAGTTAAGATTGCATCATATGCTTTATGTGCAATTATCACCACAACTGAATCCACCAAGGAGACATGGACTAAGGGTATGGATAGTATGTAGGAAAAATTTGATGATTGCATGAAGATCATATCAGCATAAGGAAGGATAGCATTTTTGGGTAGTTTTTTGGATAGATTTTTGACATTTTGGCCTTTGTCATCGATGTCAAAGGGGGAGTAATTGCAAAAAATTGGGAGTAGTAAATTAGGAGTAATTGTAGAAAAATGAATTGTCAAAAGGGGATAATATTGTAAAGTATATTGTAAGGGGAAGCATATATAAAGTTGGACAAATTGTAATAGATGTAATGTAAGGTGTTATTTATTTTTGTTGTGTTAAGTTTTGTCACTTAGCCAATTTTCCATATTTTGTTGCCAGCAATGTCAAAGGGGGAGATTGTTGACAATTGGCTAATAGTGATATGTAATTGTTGTCATTTATGGAAAAATATGATGTACATGTTCACAAGAAACCTCAAAAATAAAGATACTTAGTGTTTGGTAATTAGAAAATTGTCTAAGTATAGAATTTGGTTTACAGTAGTGTATTGTTTTATTTATAACTTGTTGCTAACATCATATTATGACTAGTGAAGTTATATGGAGATAGTAGACATGTTGGTGATGATGTATATAATGTCAGAAGTCAGTACAGACTGTAAGAAATAGAGATAATCATGTTTGAAATGAAATAGGATGGCAGAATTGAAGGAAAGGATTATTTTGTTTACAAAATAATTACTTGTCCAATTAGGGCCGACATCCTAGATGATTACTCTAAGTTCTAAAAGTGGATTGTGGTCTTAGCCGACCTAGCAGCAATTTTTGTAAAGACATGGTACTTATGCAAGGGACATTTTGCAATGAGAAGTGTAAGCGAACTATGATTATGATTGAAAGTGTTATCTTGTAATTGCGATTATATGTGAACTTTTGTAAAAGTGATATATGCAAAGTTTTATATGAGCTATTTTGTGATCCAATATTGAGTTGAAGATCAGAGATTAGTCAAGGAAGAAAATACAATACCTATACTCTAGAAGTTTGACTACTTGTTTGGGAAATGAGCTCTTCTTGTAATTGGAAAGCGCATGTTTGGGTGGTGAGCTCATCTTGCATCTATTGTACCATAGCTCCTAATAGGGTTGAAATCTCCTAATAGGGATTCAAAGTCTCCTAATAGGAACTTCTTATACTATATTTTCTCATTGACTCCTAATAGGGTCCATCCTATAATAAGGAACTTATATATCATTATATTATCTAGTGTGTATCATCCCTACTGGGGTTTTCCCTTGGCCAAGGTTTCCCTAGTTAACAAAATATGGTGTTATGAGTTATCTTTTTGCATTGTTTTTGATAAGATAAATAGGTTTTAAGGGATCCTAAAACCCATAAGTTTTACAAAAACAAGGCTGATAATAAGCAAAAGAAGTCCAGCCAAAACAGAGGTCCAACAGCTGGAAAAAAAACCCAAAGGCCCAGCCCTAAACAAAGGCCCACAAAAAGGCCAGAAAACAAACAAACTAAACTAGACAACAGAAAGCCTGTGCAAAAGCCAAAAGCTAGGAAGATGAAAAGATAAAAGACAAGAAAACTAGTCTTCAATTATCTTCTCCATTTCCTGCATAGTCTGAGCTACCTCAACTATCTTTTGTTGCTCCTTTGCCATTTGATCCTAGACCTTCTCCATGCCCTGGTCCATACTGGTGAACGTACTAATTGTGGCCTTGTCATCATCTGGCCTGGCCTTATCCCTATTTTGTCCTCCCTCCTCCACCAGCAAGCCCCTATCCTTAAGTTTACCAGCAAGGGATTGAATGTTGTCATTCATCGAACTCAGGAGAGAAATCATCTGACTTGCCAGGTTGTGGTTGTAGTTTTCAAGATTTCTTAATCTCCTTTCATTTAAGCTTTCTCTGTTATCCTGGTCCTCCTGGCTGTCATTATCTGTCTTATTTTTAGTATTTTCCATCTGGGATACCATTTCTCTAACTTCCTCCAACTCATGGAAGAGCCATTTGATTGATCTAAAGTTGTCAATCATACTACTGCGGGCATTATTCAAAAGGTTCATTCCAGTCTCCCTTGCATTGTCTAAAATGGCTAGGATAGCAGGGTCTATGAGCTCATTGAGCCTAGGCTGCTCCAGGTTGTCCACCAGGATTGGAGGGTTCATAACTTCCCTAAAAATCCCCATAGTAGCAGTTCTCACATTGAAATTTTTCCAGGCCTTTCTTCTATTATTGACTTGCACTTCCCCCTCATTCTCACCAGTGATGACATTCACTTTTTCCTCTGAAGGAGGCTGAGACTGGATAGGGGAGAGGGGAAGAGGAATAGCATTCGTCCTCTAATTTCTAGTCTCCTCAACTCTCACTACCTCCCTCTTCCATTTTTTCCCAGGTTTCTCCTCTTCCAACTCCTCCTCCGACACTTTGTCAGAATCTTTCATATCCATTTCCTCCTCCTCCTTAGCATAACCCTCTTTAGCTTGAGCATGGCCATGATCCCTAGGGATTTTCCTACTAGGAGTTGTAGCTATGGATTGTTTCCTATCTTGACCTTTTTTGTTCTTTCCTAAGGAAACATTCTCCTCCTCTGAACTAATGCTCTCAATGTCATCAAAGTCTGAAGAATAGCTGGAGTTGTCTTTGTCAACATCCTCAACTTGAGGAGGGTTATTGCATATAGAGTAAGCTTTGAAATTCTCATGGATGAGGAGAAATAATCCCTCATGAAAAGCAGGGTTAACAGTGGCTTTCTTCTTGAAACTAGAGATTGCCTTGTTCATAGAAGTGAGAAGGTAAAAGGGAATGGAAATTCTACTCTTATGGCGAAAATGATTTAAAATCACAAAATGGTGAGTTCTAACCCGATCAGACCTAGGGTCTAGGGAAACATAATCAATGAGGGCATATAAAACATACCTCCAAAACTTCTTTATAGTCTCCGTCACATAGAAAGACTCTTTCTTTACCAGCTTGTTCATCTCTGTAGAATTTTTCACGAACTTCTTGACAGCATTGGATGAAAGTTTCTTGTCCCTATAGAATTTGAAACCCTCCATAGGGATACCAGTGACCTCTACAACCACCTCCTCTATGATTTGGAAAGAAACCCTATTCACCTTGACCTTGCCATTGTTCCATGAGTTCACCATGCTGTTGGTGACCTCAGGATCAAAACCATGGAGTTTCTCGAAAAAATTTGCAACCCCGCCCTTTTCCAATTTTTTCCAGACTTTGCCCATATTCTTCCACTTCTCCACTTCACCCACCGGCTCCTTTCTGCTCCATTCTCCAGTCATGAAATCCATTTTTTCTTCAACTATTCTCATGAGCCCCAATCTCTGCAATTTTTTTCCACCCACAATTTTGGCTCTGTTTCTATTATTGGGTTCGTGATCATTCGCCTCTCTGATACAATAGCAAGTGAAAATGATAACGATCCACCATATGTGTCTAAATGATGGAAGAAATCCCTTGAGATTACTAAAACCAAGAAACTTATTATGGCTCGTGTCTACATGCAATCTTTCTTTATTAAACATGATAACAGTTAGATTGACTCGTACTTCCATGGATTTTCTCTAGCTCGATTAGTGACTTAGCCTCCATCAAAAAATCTTTTTCAAAATGCCAGATCATCTCTTTGTCTGCTCCCACCACTTTGTTAGCGAACCAGTTAGCAACTAGGTTTGCCTCTCTAAACGCATGAGTGACGTGGACCCTCTCAAATTTTGTGAGGGCAACATGTGTCTCATCAATTATATTTGCAATCGACCACGATGGGGAGGAGATTCCATTAATATTTTTGATTATGTTTTTGGAGTCTCCTTCAAGACAAAGTTTGGAAACACCAGCTTCAAAGGCCAGCTTTACCACACTGCACGCGACTCTGGCTTCGGCCAAATGGTTGGTCTGGGTTCCAAGTGGGAGAGCAAAGGCCGCAATCCCCTCCCCAAAACTATTTCTTATAATTCCACCACTTCCAAAGGGGCCAGGGTTGCCCTTAGAAGCGCCATCAAAGTTGGCTTTTGACCATCCTTCCAGGGGAAGAATCCATCTGGCATCCTATCTTTTGGGATTCCTATCTTTTTCTTTATCCATCTTCTTGTCCCCTATATCAACTTCCCCCTCCTTCATCACTTAAAGGTTTTCTTTTATGTTTTTCAATAGTTTCCTTCCTAGAATTATTGTCGGCTCCTCTCTGTCCCTAAAAATTCTATTGTTCCTTTCCTTCCAGATGCTCCAACAAAAGTGAGGCAAAATCCAGGCATAATTATCCTACCGGCCTGCAATTTTACAAAGGCTTTTCCATTGACTGAAAAAGTCGATAAGGTTATCCGGCCAGCACCAGAGAACCTCCATTTCCTTATTAAGAGAACTCCACACCTCCCTGGAAAAGTTACATTGAATGAAGATATGATTTCCTGACTCAGACTAGTTTTTACAAAGCGAGCATCTGTTGGGCATAACATGGACTCTCTTCATGAGATTATCTTGCGTTAGGATTTTGTTCTGAAGGGCCAGCCAATAAAATATGTTGATCTTTGGAGTGAGGCCCATGAGCCAGGCATCCACCCAAGGGGGTTTCTCCTTTAACCCCCAAAGAGAGTTGTAGCTAGAAGCAACAAAATAACTTCCATTGGGATTATCCCTCCAGACTAGCTCATCCTTATTATTACTAGGGATCAATGAATTAAGCATAGTCGTAATTGGTTTCAAATCCTTGGAAATGAGGGAAAGGTCTCTCCATTCCTGACCAACCCTATAATTGCTTACTTTAAACCCATATAGCTCTATGCATTCTTGCACCCATCTCTCAAATACTGGGTTGTTAGAAAGTGGGCCTTGACATAACCACCTGTTAGACCAAAACTGAATATCCTCCCCATTGCCTAGTTTCCAAAAGACCCTCACCTTAGCCAGGTCCCTGGCCTTCAGGATACCATTCCAAATAGTCGACCCTTTAGGGATGTCCTCATTAAATAAAATAAAATGAAGAGAGGGTCTTCTGAGGTATTTATTTTCTAGAATGTCTCTCCACTCACCAGTGTTATTAAAGATTCGCCAGATTTGTTTAGCAAGAAGCGCCTTATTGAGATGGGTAAGCTTTCTGATGCCTAGACCACCATACCTCTTGGGGAGGCAGACCTTCTCCCAGGCAACAAGAGGGTACCTTTTCTTTCCTTCAAGCTCGGTCCATAGAAAGTCTCTGTAAGGAAACTTGGCAACAAAGAATATAACGGTTTCCACATAACCCGTAATAGATCTAAAATAAACACGGAATTAAAATCCACATGCAAGAGAATAGATGACATACCCACAAGATTGTGACACAAGATATACCCTGGGAAACCCTCATTGAGGGAAAAAACCAGCCTCCAAAAGCATCCATCACCATGTATTATTCAGCAAAAATACCATTGCCATACAACCATGGAAGCCTTCATGGCCATAGCCACAACCGAGCAGACTATGTGAACAAGCATGAATCCACACATCCCATGCCATGCTTCCAAGCTTCACAAATGCTCCTTTGGCTAACCTGTCAAGCCTTGTCCCACTTGACTCTTGCCTTTCTCACTCTTACTCTCTACAACAACTACCCTTGTGGTTTCTTATATAGTAGCAAGTCCCACAAAACCACCAAGTGGTATTACATAAACCATGTGCTAAAACCATGTGCTACGTAACCCACTGACCCCACATTTAATATTGGGCATTTAATTCTTTTTCCCAATATTAAATAATTACATGAAATATTATCACAATGTTACAATACAACTCATCAAGAATATTCCATGGGAATCTTTACATGTTGCACGTCCATCTAGGTACAACATTACATAATAAAAATAAAATAATAAAATATAACAATATTATGCAATGTGTGCAACACCCATTATCTCAACAGTCTCTTTAGTTTTTCTCTATTTTCTCTGCAAATTTCACAGGAATTCCAAAAAGGCTCAGAGCATAAATGGGAAGGTTCTAAAGAGTGGATTTGACCAGTAAAAATTTCCCAATGTGGCTAAGAGAGGCACCTTTCCATCCAACCATCTTCTTGTTGAATCTGTCCAGAATACCATTCTAGAAAGAGTCAGGGGGAGAGGAACCCAAGGGGAGCCCTAGATAGGATGAAGGGAGAGAGCCCACCCCATAGCCAAGGATTCTGGCAATTTTCCTTTGTCTGACTTCACGGGTGTTAATAAAGAAGGTCGAGCTTTTGTTCTAGTTAATCAGTTGTCTAGTCCCTTTTGAGTAAGTATCAAGAACCTCTTTCAAAGTCTTAGCTTCTTTCATAGAAGCTTCCCCCCCCCCCACCATTATAGTGTCGTCCACAAATTGCTGGTGAGTGAAGGGAAGATTTCTTGAAGAAGGCTTAATCCCTTTAAGACTTCCTTCAGACTTTTTACGTTCAATAAGCCTCCCAATGCATTCAGCTAAAATAATGAAGAGGATAGGAGAGAGGGGGTCTCCCTACCTGAGACCTCTAGAAGTTTTAAAGAAATCATAGGGGGCTCCATTAATAAGTATAGCAAGAGAGGAGGTAGACACCAATTGAGAAATGAGTTTACACACTTTATAGTCAAAACCAAAGGCCTAAAGGACCTTCCCAAAAAAGGACCAATCCACCTGATCATAGGCTTTTGAAAGATCCAGTTTGAGCAACATACCTTCCCGCTTGGAAGCTTCTAAAGAATGAATAACCTCATGAACCATCAGCACCGAGTCCAAGATTTGTCTCCCAGGAACAAAGCCAGATTGTTGTTGCGATATGATCAGATGCAGGATTTTAAGGATTCTGGAAGTGAGAACTTTAGAGATGATCTTGTAGAAAGAGTTGCACAGATTGATAGGCCTGAACTCGTCGAAAGAGTTAGCCCCTGGGGATTTAGGGATGAGAACCAAGAAGGTAGAATTAATCTCCTTAAGAATACTTCTAGCTCCAAAGAACTCCTGAACTACCTTAACCACATCCCCCATGACCACCAGCCAGTACATTTGGAAGAAAAAGTTGGGAAACCCGTCCGAACCAAGTGATTTGTCACTAGGTAGGGAGAAAAGGGCCTCTCTAACTTCCAAAGCATTAGGAATAGCATAGAGAATTTTATTATGGTGGGGTTGAATAATTTGAGGAATACAAGAGATGATATCCTCTTGGTCCACCTTGGAAAGCAGGGGGTCCTCAGAGAGAAGAGAAGAGAAGAAAGAGACCACTTCAGCCAAGATATCTGGATCTTTAGACAACAACACTTGCCCGTTCCTAATTCCATAGATCTTATTGTTAGCCCTATGATTTAGGGTGGAGAGATGAAAGAAATTCGAGTTCTGATCTCCATCCTTAAGCCATGTGATTCGAGATTTTTGCCTCCAGAACTTTTCCTCCCTATTGATGATGTTATGAAGATCTGACAGGATCAACAGCTCAGCCTCCCTATTACTCTCATTATATCCTTCCTTTTGTATACTATCTTGGATAACAGATAGATTGTCTGACAACTCCTCCTTGTCATGAAAAATATGGCCAAAATTAGACTTGTTCCAAAATTTTACCATCCTCTTCACATTGCTGAGCTTTCTGGTGATTATGAACATGGCTGAGCCATCAACACCAATCCCCCACCATCTTTTAACATTATCCAATAGGTCGGGGTGAGTAGTCCACATTTTCTCAAACCTAAAAGGGCAATTTCTCCTGGGCTCAAGAGGGGACACCGATAGAGAAATGGGGGAGTGGTCAGAACCAACCCTAGGAAGCAGAGATAATCTACAGCTAAAAGAGTGCAACCAATTCAGGGAGATTAAAGCTCTGTCCAATCTAACCTTAATGCAGTCCTGACCAGCTCTCTTGTTAGACCAGGTAAAGGTACCCCCCAAGAGCTCCAAATCCATTAGGGCCGGGTCATTGATGAAATTGGAAAGATCCTACTCACTTTTCCAATCTGGGGGCAATCCTCCCATCTTCTCCTTGTCCTCCAGCAGAGAGTTGAAGCCTCTCAGGATTATGCCTTTCTTAATGTCACTAGCTTGCACCAACTTTCCAACTTTGACCCAGTAATTTTTTCTATCTCTCTTGTTGTTGGGAGCATAAATGTTCACTAAAAACTAGCAATCATTAGTTTGCAAATGATGAACTCTACAGAAGAGGATGTTATCCTCATCAAACTCAGGCACAATATTGAAATGTCTGTTATTGAATAATAGTAGCAGCCCTCTAGATGCTCCTTCTGAGTTTGAGGCAATTCCATTCATGTTGTTGCTGAATCTAATATTTTTCAAATTTTCTTTCTTCATCTTCATTTCCTGAATAACAAATATATCGGGCCTTTGATCCCTTATCATATTCCTTACAACTTCTTGCTTGTGGATTCCATTGAGTCCATGAATATTCCATGAGAGGATCTTCATGCTTTAATTGATGAGCAGGCTTCTTGGATGGTGTGTTGCGTTCCATCCATGATGTTTCTTCTTGATTCCTCCTTCCTAATTTTATTCTTGTTTTTCCTTCTCACCGGGTTGGTTTTATGAACAAGATCTGCCTTGGCCTTGCTTCTAGTTGAAGCAGGAGAGGCAAGAGAGGGGTCCTGGCTATTCTTCTTCTTTCTTCTTCTGATTTCTATCTAGGGTGGCTCTTCTTCTTCTTTACATAAATCAAACAAAGCATCTAGCCTGGCCAGTTGTTCCGATGTTGAAGCAGACAACCGTTCTAAGATTCTATTCACTATAATAGGGGGTTCCCTGCTAACAGGGTTTGTGAAGTTTTGAGACATTGGTTCCCCTTCCATTTGTTCCTCCATAGAGTCTAGGATAGAGGAAAGGTTCAGATCAACCTCCTTAGAACTCTCAGGGATTTGAGACTCCATAATACTTGCCTCTTCGAGATTCTCCTTGGTTTCCTTCATTTGGGAAGGGTTGGTTTTGTCCTCAGTTGTCTCTTTCCCTTCTCCTTCCATTGCTTCCACTACAACTTGGAGGTCCCGAGGTTTAGCTTGGAGATCAGGAACAGAATCATTAGCTTTTCCTTCGGCCTCTCCATTTTTCTTGACTTGCATTTCTTCCTTCTTCCAAATCTTTTTGGGAGCATGAGTAGCTTTCTTCCCACCTTGAGGGCGGGCCTTTCCCCCCATTCCCTTTCCTTTGAAAAGTGGGCAGAATCCAGCCTTGTGGTATGCCTTCTTTCAATGGAAGCATGCAAATGGCACACTTTCATAGTCAATATTTTGGATTCTTCTTCCTAATCAAGATTGAAATTCTATAACTTGAGGCATATCTTGTCCTTCAGTCACTCCTACACATATCCTTGCATAGGTAAGTCTCTTCTTAGCTATCGTTACAGGATCAATGGAAAGAAGCTCTCCAAAAGACCTCGCAATGCCATCAAAGACGTCCTCATGCCAATACTCCATAGGCAATTTTAGGAGTCTAATCCAAACTAGAGCCTCAGATAGGAAATCATTATTCAAGTCCAGATTGGAAGACCATTTCTGCAAGATTAGAGTAGATCTCCCCAGAGACTAGTTCCCTGCACATAGGACTTTGGAAAAATCTTCCGAGCAAGAAAATTCAAAAGTCATGAAACCTTTAGCCATTACTGTCACCTCAACATGCCCCTTTAAATCCCATTTGTTTCTGGTTAAAGCCCTCACAACATTAATTTTGGGCCTTGGCCCTATATATTTTCCCACCAGAGTATTCGCCATACTGAGGATATTGTGGTCTATAATTTTCTGAGGAACTTCCAGAGAAAAGATACCCTTCACCTTGTCTAATTTATCAATGACTTTCGTGAATGTCAACTTACTTGATGGTTTGACTCCAAATAGGTTCGACCAGCACCCCCAAGCCCCAGGCAGCCCACCACCCGAGTGAAGGGGAGGAATCTTCTCACCTGGGTGAGACAGCAACTCCCGTGGGTCCCCATCCTTTAAGGCATCTACATCATTCACTCTGATTCCTGTCCTGCAGCTACAGATTGCCCCCCAACGCCCGAATCCTATGGGTCCCCATCCTTTGAGGCGTCTGCATCATTCACCTCTGATTCCTATCCTGTAGCTGCAGATTGCCCCCCAACGCCCGTGTTCTCCCAATTCTTGCCTAGCTGCTGATTTAAAATCCCATTCCCGCCTAGCTGCTGGATCGAAATCCCATTCTCACTCGCTCCACATGCTCCACTCCCCATATTTTTTTATCTTTTTGCATTGTTACTGTTACTATTTAGCATTACTTTATTTCTTTGTTATGCATGATTTAAAGTAAGAAATAATATCCAATTGGCAACTAAAGTTTGTAGATTACTAATTCACCACCACCCCCCCTCCCTCCCCAAGTAATCCCTATTTATAACATATACTTCTCTATTTTACCTCTTCCTTCCATTAATATGTTGTGTAATATCTTCTTGCTTTTTGTTAATGTGTTGCTTCTATTCTTCAACTTGTATGGTGTATCTATTTTGCCTTTGAATGATATAGAGTGAAGATCCTTCTGTACACTAGAAATGTGTCACACTCTAAACCCTTCTATCCAAACGATTCCATGAGTTTGGAATGCTTGGATGCCGGCTTAGAGCTCCCTATCCACGGAGTGCAAGAGAGTATATTTCAAAATAAGAAGGCTCTCAAATGAGCTTTAGAGATACTCTTCTTGCTAGTAAACCATGCAATGGGAGGTTCCAAAGACAAGATGCAAGAATGCAAATGTCCCAAGGAGTTCCTCAAGGATGCAATGCAAATAAAGATTAAGCTAGAATGAGATGCAAAGTGGAGTTATGCTAAAACATGTATGAGAGTGTTACAATCCAAATATTAAGCTATGTGAGATAGATTATTGCAAAATAGAAGCTAAACTAACATGCAACATGAATCTAAGCTAAAATGCTATGGTATGAGAGAATGTAGACAAGAAATAGAAGTTTTCCACAAAGCTCCAAAGAGACCTGTTAGAAAACTTGCAGCATAACAATATTCAAAATGAGGATTGGATCCTTTGAGGGGGAAAGCTCTCTCCCTTTTAAAGATGTATGGACGGTAGAGATCAAGATGAAGATGGTGGATGATCAATGGTGGAATTTGAAAAGAGGAGTGATCCATGTGCACACACAAATCAACCAATAGAATATAAGTTGACTTGTCATATAAGACAAAAGTCACAAAGCCTCTTCTTTTAATTGCAAAATAGAAAAAGGACTTTATGTGTGCACTTTAAGTGGGTTAGAAGAATGGGGTCTTTTATTTAATTAAAAGGGGACATGTTCTTTTAATCAAATAATGAACTTAGGATAGCATAGTCAAACTATAGGTTATAATCAAATAAATTAATTATTAGCAATTTGGTCTAGGTAAATGATTAAATTAATTTAGCCAAAATGCTAAAAAGGGGGTTAATAGTCTAGATGACCATTTTTAGGTGATTACATTTGCCCCTCTTTGACTAATGTGTGATCGATCTGGGAACACATTATGTCAAAGAAAATCAAAGCCAAGTAGGTGATGATAGATATAGATGTCTAATTCCGAAGAGTGAAATGTAGAAATAGATAGCAAGTCCTAAATGCACAGCCTAATAGTAGTAGTACTGAACACTAGGAAGAGATGATGTCAGAATTCAAGAAGAATGCTAACACTTAGAAAATCAGATAGAGTGAGAGCAAGTGAGAAGATCAAACAAATGCTCCTAAGCAGTGATAGAGTATTTCTGCCCCCTCGGGATCGAAATTGAAATGAGGTAAGGGGATGCAAAAGCTGGCTAGAAATGAGAAAATTAGAATATAGCAATGTCCAAGATGACAGATAGATGATTAGAACCCAAGAATGACTATATAAAAAAATTGATAAAATGCCCCTATTTGACTAGAGTTGACCTTGAAGGATATAGCATAAAAATTAGGTCAAAATGAGTAGAAAAGTGATTTTAGACATGAAATAGTGAATTGAAGGAGATATGAAGTATGGAAATGATGAAGACATGAAGAAATGAAGATTCCTCAGTGATGATTCAGAGATTAGACCTCAAAAGGTCAGTTAACTGCTTAGAAGAAAGTAGAATTTTAAAAGACAATTTTGACCATCAAGATGAACTCGAATTTGGATTTTGATCTCGAAAATGAATCTAGGACGTTGAAATTATTTAAGAGGTCAAAACTTTATATAATGTGATGATAAGATAGAAAAGAGATTAAGTGAAAGATTAAGAAGGTGAAAAGACGTGAACAAGAAGAAAGTAAAGAAATATATGAAAGGAGTTAGCTGATATGTCCACAAAAAGATGAAGAGAGAGCTCTCCCCATATGCAATAATGCAAGACTAAGCTAGAAAATGAACCTAAAATGCAAGCTAATATGAAAAGTGGTTTACCAGCAAGAAGTGCATAACATTTAGACTCTTAATTTCATCATTGAGCATTTATTAGGGACATCATGAGATCATACAACCATCACTAGTATAACTATGAGGATATGAATATGATCGATATCAGATAGGTATGTGGAAATCCAATCTAAGCATCAGAGACATGTAAGTCAAGAAAACTACGCGATTAGATTCCCTAAGTTTAATTTAACAAGATTATACCTGTATCAAGGCATAAGTGCCAGGATAACCCCTGAGTGCGGTCTTGCGAAACAGTCAAGGATGATACATTTGTAAGTCAACGTGTTGAGTAGGACCAGCATAAATGCTTACAACACTATAGAAAAACAAAAGTATACCCACAAGCAGAAATCAAGAAAATATGTCCCATGCCCCCAGTCTTCTAGTCAATGACATCCTTGAAAGACTATTAGGGAGGGAACACATGGAAAAGAAATCATCATAGATAGCACACAAAGTAGATAAAGATAAACATAGCTCAGTTGTTTACGTGTTTAAAGTGTGTGTGTGTAAGTCACTTGGCCATTTCTTCAAGACTTGATTCTGATAGTGAGAAATATCGCGACATCAGAGACCATAGGTAAACTATCTGTAAAGTGTTTGAAAAACACTTGATGTCAAGGTGGGAGAAGTGTTGAGAAACACTATTTTGTGAGTTGTCCAAGAAACCCTAATGCACAAGAATACCTCAATAGGCTAAGCAGTTGTGCCCCCAAGATGAGGACAAGAAACAATTCCAAGCTAGGAAATGTGTAGCAAAATAGGTGATTGAGACTGATAGACAGAGGTGCAAGGGTTTCAAGTAGTGCCTGTTTCCAGGTTTTTACCACTTGACAGATTTTTTTTATTTTTTTTGTATTTTTGTATTTTTGAATATTTTTTTTGGTGATACATCAAAGTGTCTATTGCTAGGTTTTCACTAAGATGATCATTTTATCAGGAAATTTTTTGATTTTTTGGATTTTTAAGAAGGTTTTAGATATCACTAGTTCTCAAGCAAGATCAAATCATTTTCTCCCAATGTCTAGCAAGGTATAGGATATGATGCAGCAACGAGCCAGTGGATAAGAAAAGATGGATGAAAAAAGAGTATGAAGCAAGTGAAAGTGATCCTCAAGGACTGACTCCTCAAGAGTACCCAAGCTAGGGAAAGAGGTGAAATAGTCATATGAAGCATATTTTGGATAAGCAATGGAAGTAATGAGAAAGATAGCATGTAGGATAAGCAATGAAGCCAACAAGTGAGATAGCATGAAGTGTGTAGTCCAAAAGAGTAGCCATGTCAAGAGACCTATGAGAACCATGTTTCATTTATTTTGATCAAGACTCAAGGGTCAACTAGATAGGATACTAATGGGATAGAGAAATAAGAATAAAACTCAAGATGGAGGCTATGAGTGAATGAGAAAGCAAAAATAGAGAATCTCGTGGATAAGATAGCCAATATGCAAAGATAGCTCAACATTGTCAAGATCAAAGAGAGAAGAGGGGATAGATGGATGATGGAAGAATTACGCATAATGCCTATTTACTAGGTTTTCACCATGGTACTTATCCAAGGTGCCACAAGAAGTAGTTTTCACCATAGGATAAATTTATTTCTCTTTACTTTTGCTGCCAAGGTGCCACAAGAAGTGGTTTTCACCAAGGCACATTTTCATTTTTTATTTTTTTAGCTTTTTTGCTTTTTCTATTTTTTTGAATTTTTAGAAAGAGCTCAAGCTTTTTGAATGTAGATGGTGCTCCTATAGGAAAGATAAGTCATGAGAAGCCAAGACCATAGAAAGGTATGCTCAAATATGTTGATAGGGTGATGAAAGAGAAATGGTAGTAGGAAGAATATATGGAGGATAATAGTTCATGTATAGAAAGTTAGTGTAAGCTTTAGAGGATTTCATGAGGGTAGTTGAAATATTGGACAAGATCAACATTGACACACACTTTGAAGGGTATTGGAATGATGGAGTAATCATGGATGAAGTAGCTTGAGGATTAGATGTATGAGGTGGTAAAAAAGATTTGCAAAAAAGTGGAGTGGAAGGCTTTGGAATAATTTTAGGAAGATTTTTGGAAGAAGATGGAATGGAAGCCTTTGGATGCTTGAATGTCAACTTTGAATTATATTCAATATTCAAGTCTTTCAAGAGAGACTTGAGAATCCATATAGATTTTGATTTTCCTTTTAATGCTTTAGAACACAATTCTTCAACAATGGGTTTAGGAACCCATATTTTCTTTGATTTAGCTCTTTGAGTAGTGGACCTTTGCGGTCTCTTTTGTGCATTCTCCTTCTTAGCATTCACATGTTGATTAGATGGGACATAGTGATCTTTCTTTTTCAATGGATTCTTATGTTTATCCTCACTTCCAAAGGACTTGGGATTTGTGGATGAATAAGGATGATATGACTGGTTTAGATGTATAGATGGGTGAAAAGTCATCAAGGATGAGTATCTTTGTTGATCTTGAGGTATTATAGGAGAGCTATGGAATGAGCTAGGAGTGAATGTAGGAGATGAAGGAACATAAGGTCCCAATATAGATGGAAGGTTTGAAGACTTTAGCTTTGATGGATGAGGACCAAGGATAGACTTAGGAGATGCAAATGGATAGTGAAAAGGGATATCAACATCTTTAGATTGAGCAACATAGTCAAAGCCATCAATAGACTCGTGAGTAGCTTTGATAGGAACAACATTTTTAATAGGAGCACTTGAAGCTTGAGCACAATTTTGAAGTGGATATGGAGAAGTAGAACATGAGGGGATGCTTTGATCTTGACAAGTACCTTTGGATAGCATAAGAAGAGAACTTTTCTCATAATTTTCAGTAAGTTGAAGGGAGATAATAGAAGTGGTATCTTCATCATACTTGGGAGATGGAAAAGACATAGGATATGGAGGGGCAAAATCTTGAAAGAGATAAAAGGGTGCTTGATCTTGATCTTTCTTGACATTTATAGCTTTTTCTTTTTGAGAGTCCTCTTGACATGGAACCACTTCTAAGGACAAGGGAGAATGAAGAGTGAATGGAGTAGTGCTTGGATTAGGCATAGTAGTGTATGAAGGTTGAGGATGTTTAGGATTAGTAGCATGGAAAAGGTTTGCAGCCAAGTGAAGGCTAGCTTGAGTTTCTTTTAGAGGTAGCCCTTGAGGATACATGTAGTCAATGTGGAAAGCATTAGGTTCTTTATTTGATGGAGGCAAGTTGGAAAGCTTTGAAGTGTTGGGAGATGCATGAGTGTTGGAAGAAGTGGAAGATGTAATGGAGCCACTACTAGACATAGGTTCATTAATGTAATCTTGCTCAAGAAAAGTATCCTCATCGCATGAATCATTAGAGGTATCAATAATTCTATTATCAATAAGATCTTGGATTTTATGTTTTAGCTCAATGCAATCTGAAGTACTATGCTCATTATGTTGATGATAAGCACAATAGATATCCAAGAATGGGTTTTCATATGAGCTAGACTTTGGTAACATGATGATCTTATTGCTAAGAAGTTTTTGCAAAGTGTCATCATAAGAATCTTCCAAGGGAGAAAAAGTTCTATTAGAAGTATGTCTAGGATCTTCTTGTTGTTTCCCAAGTGAATAGAATGCATTCATGTCTTCATCATTATCTTGGTCAAAGATAGGTCCATCATGAAATTTTGGCATAGGCTCAAAGAAGGTATCACTTGCTTGTTCTCTAAAGAGGTCTTTAGATCTAGAAGATGAAGACATTTGATGTCTTGAAGTAGAACATGTAGACCTAGAAGAAGAGAATGACCTCAAAGAAGGTGACTCACATGCATGTAAAGACCTTAAGGAAGATTCATGTAATGATTCAATCTTCTCCTCCAACCTTTTCTCAAGTTTAGACTTCATTTCTATCATGTGCTTAGAGAGATGAAGGTAAGAAAGATCATTTGTCTCTTCTAGTTCTTTGTATTGTGCATATAGATCTTGAAACTCTTTAGTGACATGGAGGATATCATGATCATCTAGATTTGGTTGAAGTTTGGTAGCACAAGGTTTAGATCCCATAGTTTTAGATGCAAAGCTAAGCATAAAAGAGCCTAGAAGATAACTTGATGTTGAAACTATAGGAGATAGAGTGTTCACTTGCCAAGATAGTAGAGGGAGATTAAAGCGACTTGTCAAACAATATGTCCAAAAAACTTACGACATGAATGACTCAAGTCAATAACTAGGCAAGATGCCCAAATAGCCAAATAGATAGAGCAAGTGGGGTGACAAGTGAACAACTCTCCAACCCAAGAGTGTAGTCAAGAAATCAAGGCAACCATTTCAGCAAAAGGATAACTAGCAAGCAGACATAGACCATGAAGACAAAAAGACCAAGAGAACTAAGACCAAAGAGCCACTTTAAGCATGTTCAAGAACTAGAGACATAGAAAATAAAAATCAAATGATGAGACTCCCCTTAGCAAGAAACACAAGAAAATTTTTGCATTTGATGTTTTGACTTGGTTGACAAAGTTTGACAATAATTGATAGCATAGCAAGTTTGATGTTAAAAAGCAATTTCTTTTCAAGCAAGATAGTGACACATGGAGTAGTCTTCAAACAATCAAGCAAGGGACAAAGCAACCTTGCATGATACAAGCATATGTGAGGTCTTAAAAGAAAGTTGTATAACTGTCATCATGTGTATGTTCCAAAGATTTCCATAGGTCTAGCACATTCGAGAACACATCAAGCAATATCTACCTAAAGGACATGGTTAATTACTCAACAACTTGGCCCATACTTGATGCTCCTTTGCCTCACACCAAGTGGTTGCCCACAAGAGATATTGGCTTTTTCATGGAAATTTCATAAGCATAACCAAGGGAACACATATGGTGAGTATAAATCTTGGAATGATCCGGGTAGTCCACTAGGATCAATCCTTGCACCAAGAAGTTGAGCAGCTAAAAAGGGTAGTTACTAACTTAGAGTGTTTAGATAGGGCTTCCATTCATAGTGTTCCTCTTACTCCCAATTACGGGACACCTCACCTTGCGATGAGTAACCGATCTCGCGACCACAAGAGTACCTTAAGCATTCTTGCCTAGTGATCTCCCTATGGTCAAAATCCCATAAGTGATCACACTATGCGAAGACAAACACTATGTCTACCAAGGTTTTGTGTCCTTGATAGCCTTGAGTTTATAGTGGGTTGGAAGAGCCAGGTAATCTGCTTGTCCCCACTTGGGTCGTTCCTCTCAGGTTTTCTGAGAGCAGGCCCTCTAAAGGATTCTAACTACACAAAGTGGATCAACTTTCAGAAGTCAAGATTTCTAGTTCACCATAAGGGTGAAGAGCATACTCTCCTATTCCAATCCTTTTCTCCCAAACACGCCAGGAAGATTCAGCTACCCCTTGCTTTTGAAACCAAATGGCAAGTCAAGATTTCTGATTCACCACGAGGGTGAAGAGCATACTCTCCTATTACCAAAAGACTTCAATCACAAGTCTTATGTGCCTATAAAAAATGAACAATTATTCAATGCCGCACATGGAAACAAAAATCAAGCAAGTTTTAGTTTTTATGCTTTGGGCAGCCCTGCAAACAATGTTAGTAGCCCTTGCACATTTGAAGCTTTGACATGCGTTCTTTTTATGCAATGTTTCAAAAAAAATTTATAAGGATGGCAACCTGTAATCACAACTTGTTAGCACCAAAGGTTAGTGTGAAATAACATAAAAATATACAATAAAAAGTGGTGATTTGCCTCAAAAATCCAATTTATCTTCCAACCAAGTACATGCAAAGAAAGTGCAAGTTAATCACAAATGCTCTCATTTTTACTCTTTGATTTTGACCTAGTCAACAAGATTGGACCTGTTTGCTATGATTTCATATCCAAAAATAAAAATGAAAAGAAGAGACCCCTATTAAAAATCAGAGAGCTTTCCAAAAATGCAAGAAATTTAAAAAAATCTCTTCATTTGTGCTCTAGAGATTGATTTTGTCAAAACAGGCCAAATTTCTCAAATTGAGTTTTTGATCCTTAATATGACCTCAAAATTCAAAACACAAAGAAATAACCCCCATTATAATTGAAAACTCTTTCTAGAAATGTAATCTTTTCTAAAAAATACACTGATGTGCAACCAAAAATGACTTTTTATGAAAATAAAAGAAAATATCATAACTTCCAAAAATCATGTCAAAATGCTTTAAAAATTTGACTAGGACATTTTGAACACATAAGAAACTTGAAAAAAAAAATTTAGAACCAAACTCCAAGCGGTTTAAAAGATATGATCAAATCTTTAAACCAACTAGATTTTTGGCCTTCAAACCAATCTACTTATGAGTTGGCCTTAAAATCCAAGTGATAATTCTACAAAAGCACTTGATTAGATCTAATATGCTGCTGTAAAAAAAATAGAGATGAGAAATGAAAGCAAATGGAGCTAGAAACTTGATTCATGCCCCATGGTGGGCGCCAAAAATGTACACTAGAAATGTGTCACACTCTAAACCCTTCTATCCAAATGATTCCATGAGTTTGGAATGCTTGGATGCCGGCTTAGAGCTCCCTATCCATGGAGTGCAAGAGATTTTATTTCAAGAATAAGAAGGCTCTCAAATGAGCTTTAGAGATACTCTTCTTGCTAGTAAATCATGCAATGGGAGATTCCAAAGACAAGATGCAAGAATGCAAATGTCCCAAGGAGTTCCTCAAAGATGCAATGCAAATAAAGATTAAGCTAGAATGAGATGCAAAGTGGAACTATGCTAAAACATGTATGAGAGTGTTACAATCCAAATATTAAGCTATGTGAGATAGATTATTGCAAAATAGAAGCTAAACTAACATGCAACATGAATCTAAGCTAAAATGCTATGGTATGAGAGAATGTAGACAAGAAATAGAAGTTCTCCACAAAGCTCCAAAGAGACCTGTTAGAAAACCTGTAGCATAATAATGTTCAAAATGAGGATTGGATCCTTTGAGGGGGAAATCTCTCTCCTTTTTAAAGATGTATGGACGGTAGAGATCAAGATGAAGATGGTGGATGATCAATGGTGGAATTTGAAAAGAGGAGTGATCCATGTGCACACACAAATCAACCAATAGAATATAAGTTGACTTGTCATATAAGACAAAAGTCACAAAGCCTCTTCTTTTAATTGCAAAATAGAAAAAGGACTTTATGTGTGCACTTTAAGTGGGTTAGAAGAATGGGGTTTTTTATTTAATTAAAAGGGGACATGTTCTTTTAATCAAATAATGAACTTAGGATAGCATAGTCAAACTATAGGTTATAATCAAATAAATTAATTATTAGCAATTTGGTCTATGTAAATGATTAAATTAATTTAGCCAAAATGCTAAAAAGGGGGTTAATAGTCTAGATGACCATTTTTAGGTGGTTACACCTTCCTTATAAAATTCTATTGGTTTCTAATCTACATGTGGTTGCTGAGTTAAAGGAAAGATTGAATATGTGTACTTTGGGATTATATTGATGTAGTGTGCAGTTCTAGGCAGAGATAAGACTGAACATACTATTTGGTGTATCACCCCTCTAGATTAGACTAAGTATTTTGATTTCATGCATTTCCTTCTCCTTTTTATTTCAAAGAAGTAGTTAGGTGCATCTTGATAGTGAGGAATCTGACCTTCTCTGAAGACTCAATCTCATTGTTCAAGTCCCACAACTTGGAGATTGTTTCTATGCTTCACAAGGTTATCGATAGATCAAACTTCAAGCAAGGGTGCAAACTTTTGTGACAATAGTAACCTATTAGATAATTGAGAGGGGGGTGAATCAATTATCCATGGTCCCTTTAAACATTTAATAAGTACCAAACAACATTTATCATCATAAATCTTCACTTGGTGTATTTATTTAACTTCACATTTCACTCATTCTTTCACTTGTTCTTCCACATTTCCATCAAAAGTCAGCCTTAAATTCCATTTCTTTCAACTTGTTCTTCCATCTATTACTCTGTGAACAAAACATTTCACACGAGAAATATAGTACTCAGTTAATACTAGAATTTCTTGAGAAATACTAACTTCCCTCTTACTTAGCCATTAGCTCGATGAATACTATAATTACTCAGTGAATACAATCTTCCTTCTTTAACCCTGTCACTCAGTTAAGCTTGCATAGATTAATACATTACAATATTACATTATTATAAAATAATAAAATTAGCATTACATTATTACTATCTAATGTAGACACCTAAATATACATCTAACTCATTCAAGTGCACATTGATTACCATACTTATCAACTCTCTTTTCAACATACTTTCATCAAATCCTCTTCATTAATCATAATGATATAGCACTCTATTGAGTTAGCATAATGTCCAGCCAATTAAGACTTTGACATCAATGATAATATTGTAGAACAAGAATTAGTATGCAAAGAACATTTACAAATAAAGTAAACATTCACACACCAAAAACTAAATTCACATATATGCTTAGACAAAGAAAGAAAACAAGAAGTGAAAACCTCACAAGAAAAAGCACTCCATGCTTTCTTGATTCTGTAGATGTGTCCTTTTGCTGTGGATGTATGCTCAAGATGCTCAAAAGCTGCTTTAATGGAGATGGGTAATGGCAAATTGGTAGCTTTGTGAGCTCTCAATTTGGCATTATAAGGGTATGGGTATGGCTTTTGGCTCTCAAAATAGCATGGTAACTTTAGCTCAAAGATTGTTGATGAAATGGCTTGGGATGGGATTCAATTTATAGGCTAAGGGGAAGAGGGATGGAGGGCTTAGATGCAAGGATGGATGAAGGCTTAAGGAGGGCTAGGATGCAGTCAAATGAGAGCACATGGATTTTGCTTGTTTAGCACCAATGGGAAGGTGACACTTTTCACAAGGAGGATGAGTGTGAGAGGGTAGGGTAAAGGGTTGGTTAAAGGCATGATGAGTGGGGTTGAGTATGTAAGAGGGATGTAAGAGGAATGAGTGTGGAAGAGGGAAGAGTGTGGAAGACGGGTGTAAGAGTCATGAGTGGGATTGTAAGAGTCTTTTATGTTTTGTAAGAGCACTCATGACTTAGTGGTTGGGTTTTTTGAGGGGAGACTTTGGTTTGGATTAGGAAAGTCTTAAACTTTTTTAAGGAATGTGACAACATTAGGGGGTGGATTAGGCTTGGGTTTAGGATTAGATTAGGAGTGTTAGATATGTGCAAGTGGATGGCATTAATGAGGGTGGGTGAGTTAGTGGCTAAGCTTGGTTAGTATGGGTGGATGGGGTGGATTAGGCTAAATGGAGGATTAGAGATAGGTTAGGGGTTTTTGAATTTGAAGATTTCATTTATCAAATAGATTTATTTAATAAATGGGGATTTTTGGAATTAGATAGGAGAAAAGGATTTAATTGATAAATAATAGATTATTTGATTTATCAATTAGGACTATAGATGATTAATTAAATTAATCAACTAGGGATGGCAAAGGATTAATTAAATAAGAATTTAATTAATGATGCCTTTAGAGATGGCTAAATTAGATTACCAAAGTAGTGTAATCAAATTTAAGTGTCTACATTTTGCCCCTCTTTGACATAGTGTTGAAACAACACTATTTCAAAGAAGTTCGAATGAAGATGACACGAGGAAGATGTTTTAGCAACAAGGTTGCCCTAGTCTCGGATAAGAAGAGGAGAGACTAGACTTAGATGATGCCCCCTCAAGAAGGCGACAGGAAGAGAAATGAGGCTCGACGACTTCTTGAAAAGTACAAGAAATTGAGATGAGCTGAGACGCAGGTTGGCGAAGAGAAGGGGCTGAATTAGATCAAACTCTCACTACGCGAGAATGATAAAGGGAAATCAGAGGCACAATAGTAAAGCAAGCTTAAGACTTTCCAGGATTGGGGGGGGGGAGATGGAGGAGCGGAGCACTATAAAAGGAATCCATGGTAGGGAGATGGATGATAGAATGATAAAGCTGATGCAACAGGATTTCAAAGAGTCAGACTGGCAGAAGATGGGTTTCGGAGATCCCTAAGACTAGGATTGTGGATCTCGAAAGATGAGGCTTGGTGGATTGATTTGATTGGTGGATCCCTAAGACTAGGATTGTGGATCCCTAAAGCTAAGTGTAAGGAGTGATTCAAAGAGATACTGATGCATAAGCTGGGGTAGGAGTGACAGATGTAGGATGTGGATGGGGGATAATGGAGATGAAGGGAATCCATTGAAACTTTTTGAGCGGGGGGATACTTCAAAGAGAAGTACCACCATGTAGTTGAGCACTAGATTTGCTATAGGACTGTTGGTTAATTGCCAAGGTTACCAAGAACATCAAGGCCTTTTCACCAACTGTCCAGAGGACTGACAAACTGACTCAAAACAAACACACAAGGATTTCCCCAGTATCACACATGAATCCCAGAGGAAGCAGCATGGAAATGACACTAGGTAACCCACAAGCAGAAAAAGAAAACAAGCAAAAGACCTGATCAAGACCTTACGCTCTAATTGCCCCATTCGCAGCATACCATGATATGGAAGATCGTGGCAACCTTGAGGAGGGAACAAGGAGATTGCTTGGAAAAGATATTTCAAGACCCAAAAGGGAAGATCCCAAATCAAAAGAAAGCAAAAATCCAAAAGAGAACTGTTTGCCAACGAGATGGGTAGGACGAGGTACTAATGGACCAAGATCAGACATGAGGAAAGCTATATCTTGCAAGGATCTATCAGAGAGCACCTAAGCCGATGGATCTGGATGAGTGATGCATCTGGCAAGCTGAACTAAGAAGGATAACACTTTGGTGATAGGAGATCTAGCTAAAGGATGCATTGGAATATCTAACCAAGGTGTGCGATGTGTGCAGGATGTTGACCAAGGATGAACTAACACGAAAGCTGGATAGATACAATGATACTAAGCTAAAGAGGATGTACAAGCTGACAGACCAAGATATGTTACAAATGTACAAGTTTGTTCATGTTTTGGTTTTTTGTGAGATGGAAATTTTTGTGAAGGATTGGATGTCTATAATAGTTGATAGGTGGATAGGTAGATGGTTTGTGAAAAGCTTAAGGAAAATGGGATTCTGTGTGTGCATGTGATAGGATACAGGCTAGGATACAAGATTATAAGCTGGAATATGGTACAAGCTTTGGACAAGATTCAGATATATACAAGGTATGGTACAAGATTTACAAGGTATAATACAAGCTTTGGTACAAGATTTACAAGCTGTACAGGAGGTATTGACAAGCTCCATCAGATTTTGGATATTTGATTGGAACACCAAGGGAACAAGCAGGTGTTTTATGGGATGGTGGGTGGATGGATGAGGGATAGGGTAGTGATAGATAATGGATTAGTCTTTAGCACACAAGGCGCCTGAATTACCAGGTTTTCACCAAGGTACCTATCCAAGGCGCTTGAATTGCCAAGTTTTCACCATTGGATGCTTATTTCTCTTTACTATTTTTTTTGTATTTTTCAAAAGCTGGGTATACCAAAGATCTTCAAGCATAGAACTTCTTGAGATGAATGATGTTAGTGGGATCATTCAAGAGTTCTCCTTCTGGTGTAGATAATTTATAGGTTCTGGAGCCAAAGGAGGCAGTAACCACATAGGGACCAAGCCATGTAGGTTCAAACTTGCCTTTCTTTTCTTGATCTACTTGGACTTTCATATTTTCTTTGAGGACCATATCACCTGGCTGAAAGTGTCGTGGGAGCACCTTCTTGTTGAAATTCCTTTTGAGACGAGTTTGGTAGACCGTGAGATGGTCATAGGCTTGTTGTCTCTTCTCATCTAAGAGATCTAGCTGGGTGAGTCGAGCTACTCTGTTTTCTTCATCTGAGATTTGCCCTCGCAAAGATATGCGTAGTGAGGGAAGTTCAACTTCTATAGGTAATACCGCTTCGACACCATAGACTAGGGAGTATGGAGTTGTGCATGTGGATGTACGGAAGGAAGTTCGATAGGCCCATAGAGCCGGATTTATTTGAAGGTGCCAATCACGGCCGGAATCATTGACAACTTTCTTGAGGATTTTGAGGAGGGTTTTGTTAGTTGCCTCTGCCTGGCCGTTACCTTGTGGGAAATATGGGCTAGAAAAGCAGTGATGGATGCGGAGGGAAGTGCATAATTCTTCCATGTTGAGATTTTCAAAGTTACCTCCGTGGTCAGTGAAGATGGTGGATGGGATGCCGAAGCAGCAAACAATGTGGTACAAGATGAACTTGGAGACTTGAACTCCTGTAGCTGAGACTAGGGGGACTGCTTCCACCCACTTAGTGAAATAGTCTGTAGCTATTATTATCCATTTATGTCCATCAAATGAGAGAGGGGTGATAGTTCCAACTAGATCAAGGCCCCAACAAGCGAAAGGCCAAGGTGGTGCAATAGGTTGTAGATCTTGTGCTGGAGCGTGCACAAGATTTGCATGCTGCTGACATGGGAGACACTTTCTGACAAAGTCACAAGAGTCTTCTTCAATGGTAGGCCAATAGTAGCCTGCTCTAAGGATTTTTCGTGCTAGGACAATACCACTCGTGTGGGCACCGCAAAGTCCGAAATGTACTTCTTTTAATGCCATCGCAGCCTCATTTTCATCTAAACATTGAGAGAGAGTATCGTGATAACCTCGACGATATAGGGTATTGGCTATGATAACATAGCGGGATGATTTTTGAATAAGGTTCTGGCATTGGGTGTGTATGAGGTGAGGGGATATGATACCATCGTTAAGGTAAGCGTGAATTTCATGGTACCAAGGGGATTGGGGACCAACCAAGATACAAACACGGTTTGAATCCTCAGTCGCATAAGCGGGTGTGAGGAGCTGCTTGACTAAAAATTCATACTGCGTAGCATCTTGGGGAATTTCCAAGAGCGAGCCAATAGTGGCCATGGCATCTGCTGCCTTATTCTGCATTCGAGGCACTTGTGTAAACTAAAGCTTTGTAAAATGTTGTCAGCTGATCAACTAGCTCTTTGTAGGGTAATAGCTTTTCATCTTTGGTTTGATATTCATTTAAGACTTGTTTGATGATGAGCTGGGAATCGCCAAAGATTTCTAACTCAGTGATATTCCATTCTGCAACTATCTTTAATCCTGCTACAAGAGCTTCATATTCTGCTATATTGTTGGTGCTAGGGAATTGTAGCTTGAAGGCTTTTGGAATGTAATCTCCTTGAGTTGTAACTAATAATATTCCTGCCCCTGATCCATGAGAGGTGTAGGAGCCATCAAAATAAAGCTTCCATGGGGGCTGTTCTTTAATTAGGCAGATATGCTCATTTGGAAATTCTGTGAGCAAAGGATATGCATCTACTAGAGGTGCATTAGCTAGGTGATCTGCTATAGCTTGCCCTTTGATTGCCTTTCTGTCCACATACTGGATGTCAAACTCACTTAGTACCATAACCCACTTTGCTAGCCGACCTGTGAGTGTTTTTCTAGAGAGCATATACTTGAGA
Organism: Cupressus sempervirens; assembly: GCA_028749045.1. NCBI lineage: Eukaryota > Viridiplantae > Streptophyta > Pinopsida > Cupressales > Cupressaceae > Cupressus > Cupressus sempervirens. The sequence goes on along the minus strand of CM053788.1, from coordinate 347,116,914 downwards.
GGATCAATCTTAGAGACTAGTTGGATGGTATGACTTAGCATGTAGTGGCGAAGCTTTTGAGTTGAGAAAACAACTGCCAAACAAGCTTTTTCCATAGGAGTGTAATTGAGTTCATAACCAACTAGGGTTCTACTGATATAGTAGATGGCTCTCTCTCTGCTATAATCATCATGTTGTGCTAGAAGTGCCCCTAGAGCAGTAGGTGTTTCTAATATATACAAGATCAAGGGATGACCAGGAACTGGTGGAACCAAGATAGGGGGATTGGTGAGATACTGCTTGAGCTGATCGAAGCTGCGCTGACATAAAAGATCCCACTTGAAGTTCTCATTCTTCTTTAGCAAGTGTGAAAATGGTGTACACTTATCTGCAAGTTGGGAGATGAAGCATCGGACAGATTGAAGTTTTCCCTGAAGAGAGTGAAGTTGTCACAGTGTCTAGGGAGGAGGCATGTTTAAGATAGCCTTGACCTTTTTGGGGTCGATCTTTACACCCCGTTTAGAAACTATGAAGCCTAGAAGCTTGCCAGATGTGACCCCAAAGACACACTTCTTGGGATTTAGCATGAGATGATATTGGGCCAACCTATCAAAGACTTTCTCCAAGTCAGCAAGATGATCCATGAAGGTGTGATATTTGACTAGGATATCGTCCACATAATCCTCCAAAATGCTATGGATAAGATCATGGAAAATGGTTGTCATAGCTCTTTGATAGGTAGCCCCAGCATTCTTTCGGCCAAAAGGCATCATGGTGTAGCAAAAGGTTCCCCAAGGGGTAGTGAATGTTGTCTTATGTTGGTCCTCTTCTGCAATATTGATCTGATTATACCCAGAAAATCCATCCATAAGGGACAGAATTTCATGTCCAGCTGTAAGATCTACAATCATATCTATGTTGGGCAAGGGAAAATCATCCTTTGGACAATCTTTGTTAAGATCTCTAAAATCAGTGCAGATTCTGATGTCACCGGAAGGCTTAGTGACAGGGACCATGTTGGAGATCCATTCTGAGTAGTCGATAGGTCAGATAAACTTAGCAGCTAACATTCTTTCTAGTTCAGCTTTGACTAGTAAGGCCACCTTGGGGTGCATTTTTCTAAGCTTTTGTCTTACGGGCTTGATCTTTGGATCGACTGCAAGATGATGAACCACAAGCTTTGGATCAAGTCCTGGCATGTCCTGATATGACCATGCAAATCGGCCAATGTTCTCTCGTAAAACCTCAAAGAGGAGGTCAACTTGGTCTTGTGATAGGGATGCAGCAATGTGAACAATTCTAGGGATCTCTGAAGAACCAATGTTGACTTCTCTAGTATCCTCTATTAGAATAGAAGACACCTCTGGTCGATTATCTTGAGGAGGCAATACTAAGTCCTCATGTTCTGCTTGTGGCTCTGGATTTTCTTGCTGAGGGGTTCTCTTCGCTGCCTTAGCTAGTCCCAGATTTACCTTAGTTTCAGTTTTGGGTGTATCGAAACTAGGTTGGAGATTTTCTCCAAAATACCCCTTGGGATCTAGCTTGTAGATGTAGGCAAAATCTGGCTTTGTTTTCTTATGAGGAGTTTTGGCTCTCATGAATCTTAGAAGCGCTTCCTCTGATGCAAACTCATCAATATGTATGACACTTGGTTGGTCCCAATCTATGAGTTGTGGATGAGCAAGTGGTAGGTCAATGAGATGGATGGATAGTTCTCGGAGAATAGAGTCTCCTAGGAAGATTTGGTCTGGGATATCGTCGTAGGCTCTCTTTTCAACTTCCTTAGGAATGTCTTTGATTTCGACAAGGTCACGGTGGATGTTTGAAAAAGCGTGACCGTTCTCGTTGGTGCCCCCAGTTGTGGGTATGCCAAAGCCAAGACCTGACTTTATTTCCCAATCATGTGCTTCGATGGGACATTGCATGCCCCTTTCTTTTGGTCCTAGTCCACCTCCTTGATAGTTCCATTTTTCAGTGACAAGCTTACGTTGTTTGGGATACTTCTGGCTGAAGTGATCAAGGCGTGCTTGATTTCTTGGAGGTGCATCCTTATGTAGCCAATTGTTGATATCTGGAGTGAGCTCCTCATGAAGAGGGGTTTTTGAGGACACAAAGGTGGTTGGGCCAAACTGTTTGTATCGAGGAGGTGGAATCTCCTTAGCTTTGTGATATGTTGGTCATCCATGGGTATGTGGATCAAGTGGGATTTCTCCGACAGCAAATGCATCTGATAGACTATATTCTCCACAACCTTTGTTGTTGATCTTTACAGTAGATAGGTTGGAGGCAAGGATGGTTTCTGCGTCATTACAAGTGTGGGATGAGTTGGCAATGGCTGTGCCGATGTCTATTCTAGGGAAATGGTTTGTATATGAAGCTTCAATTACATTGCAGTAAGCAAAGGGTTCTGGATCGGCATGGATGGTTACCTCAGTGCCCTGATGCATAAATTTGATGCACTGATGGTAGGTGGATGGAACGGCCTTCATAGCATGAATCCATGGGCGACCGAGGAGGATGTTAAATGGTAGGTTTAGATCAACAACATGGAAAACTATCTCTTGAATGACTGGCCCAACCTTGATTGGTAGCAAAATAGTCCCTTCTATGGTCCTTTCCAAGTTTTCATAAGCTTTGATGGTGATAACCTCACTGATCATATCTGCCTCAGTATACCCAGCTTGTTTTATGAATTTTAGGGTGCAAATGTTCAAGGCTGATCCATTATCTATCATTACTCTTTTCACAGCAAAATTGGATACCATGATGGCTATGCAAAGCGGAAGGGTGTGATCTGGCTCAACCGCGGGTATGTCGGTGGGTTTGAAAGATAGGGCACATGAGGATGAAAGGTTTCCAACAAGATTATGAAAATCAGTAGCATTGATATCAGAAGGGACACGGGATTCTATGAGAGCACTGTCAAGGATGTCTTTGTACACAGGACTAGTGTGGAGAAGGTCTAAAATGGATATTTGGGCTGGCATGTTCCCAAGGTGTTCCAAGATATTGTACCGGCTTTTTGATGGAGCTGATGGTGTTGATGAAACTGGTGGGCTTGCGATGTTAAATCGCGCTCTTCGAGTGGTGACCGCACACTCATTGTCTGGTCCTCGAATATTGATAACATTGACAGAAGGCTCTTTCTCAAATATACAACCTATAAGGCTACCATAGTCTATATAGGATGAAGTGTGGTCATTGTTCTTCCCATACTGTTGGTTTTGCTGGCGGTTGTTGGTGTTGTTTTGGATAGGTGCTTTTCCAGGATTTTGGTTGTTGTGTGGAGGAAAAGCATTTTGATAAATCTGTAAGCCTGCATTGGGAGAGGTTTGGGCACCAACAGTGATTTCCTTCCGATCAATGAGGTCTTGCACATAGTCTTTCAGTTTCATGCATCTGAGGGTGGTGTGACCATTTACCCTATGGAACTTGCAATACTCATTGTCCTTGTACCATGCAGCTTTGGATTGGCTTGGATCAATTTGCTGGGTAGGAGGAAATTTGATGAGGTTTTCCTTAGCCAATTTCTCAAAAATAACATCCAATGGCTCACCAAGGGGTGTATAGTTTCTAGGTGCAGGTTGGAATCTGGGCTTTTGCCCTGCAGCTACATTGATGGCATTAGCTTGATTGTTAGACCCTTGAAAGTTGGGTCGTGTATTGTGGTTTTGATAGCTTTGGTTATTTCGTTGTTGGTAATTGATAGCTTGTTGGTTGTTTGTTTGATATGGTGGGTTAGACTGGTTTTGAGAAGGACCAACGATATTCACATGTCTGGTGTCAGTAACCCCATCTGTTGCAACATGCTTTTTTTTGTTCCAATACCTAGACTTGTCATTGGAATGTGATTGATTTTGGTTGGCCTCTTTGTAAATCTTTACCACACCATCTTTGATGAGTCCTTGCTCAAGGATCATTCCTTTCTCTTTGATATCCTTATAGGTCTGCAAACAGTTCATGGTCATGTGGTGAGCCAAGCTGGGATGTGCATTATCAATAAACATTTTCACCACATGGCGTTCTAGCAAGGTGCAGGATATGCGAGTGGTAAGGGTTTGCCATCTTTGCAGGTATTCGGCAAGGCTTTCTCCACCTTTTTGCTTGGTGTGGACAAGATCAACTATTGATAGCTCTGTTTCAACAAGATGGGCATATTGGGCTACAAATGCCTCAGATAATTCAGCAAAGTTTTTAATTGTGCCATAGGGGATTCTATAAAACCATTCAAGAGCTGGTCCAGCCAATCTTTTGGGAAAAAGGCACAAGAGGAAGACATCATTGTATGCCACATCCTGGCAATGCATGTAAAATTCTTTGATATGTGTGATAGGGTCTCATTTTTTTCTGAATTTGTCAAATCTAGGTACCTCAAAGTGTTTGGGAAATGGTGTCGTGGTAATGGCTCTCTCAAATGGGTAAGGACACACATTCTCAAACTTGAATGTCTTTGGATCATTCCCTTCTTGGATGGCTTTTAGAGCTGTCTTCATTTGCTCCCACTCTGAATTGATAGGTGATGGTTGGGGTGCCCCCAATGTAGGAGTGCCTTGAGGTAGGTATGTGCTGGATGGGGCCACTGAATATGGATGGCTGTGAGGGATTTGCTGATAGGGATTGTACATTGTTTGGGCAGCTGCATGGTGGATGACGGGTTGTTGAGGGGGAGATGGCGCATATTGCTGCATGTGCTACGAGGCTTGCTGTTGATATGGGATTTGAGGTTGGGATTGAGGAACATAAGCTGGCTGTGGGATAAATGGATTTCTTTGTGGAGGTAAGGTATAAGATGGTTGTGAGGCTTGGGGAAAGGATCAGGGGGCTTGTGGGGTTTGACCAATATATGTGGGTTGTGCCCCCATTTGGGATGGTATCTGCAAATAATTGGTGGTTGGCTGGGGTGATGGATTACCTCCTAGAAGTTGCATTGAAAAGTAGTTGGTAATTGGAGGTAATGGATTAGTTGGTGGTGGAGGTGGTGGGAATTGAAAGCTTGGGAATGGAACTGATGGGGTTTGATAGCTTTGTGGCTAGATTTGGAAGCTTGGTAGAGTGGTGGTGGGAGCTGGGGTCACTTGGGAGCTTGGTAGAAGATTGGCAGTAGCTTGTGGGTTTTGATAGCTTTGTGGAGTGAAGGTAGTAGCTTGTGGATTTGTGGCTGGTGGTATTGAGCTCCCAAGACTTAATGGAAATGATGGGATTGTACTTTGGGCTATGGTGAACAAGCTGGGGGTGATGAAAGGTTGATTACTTGGCCCCATGGGTGGTATCCCTGTTGTATATTGCTGAGGTTGGCCAAAGATGCTAGCACTAATTTGGGAGATGGGTGGATTTGGAAGGCTAGGTGTGGGAGCAGCAGCAATAGTGAAGGGGGTGAACAGTGAGGTGTTTTGAGTAAAGGGCATTTGGAGCGGAGAGGTGTGAACCAAGGATGGAGTGGTGGTGGCTAGGTTGGCTTGCGGCATGGAGATTTCAACTTGGGTGGATGATGGTATGTTTGGGTCTATTGGGTCATATGGATTGGCTGGAGGCTCTTCTTTTGGAATATATTGAGGATAATTTGGATCATAAGAGCCTATGGGTGGTGGCAGCTACCCAAACAATGGGTGAGATGGATCTAATAATGGAGGGGGTCTTCCAAAGTCAAAGGTTCCTACATTGTCCCTTCGAAAATTAGCCATGATTGTCTCTTTGTTTTTGTCTATAATGGCGTTTACCAATACTGCATTTCCTGGTTGGTTCATGAAAGCTTCAATGTTAGTAGGTGATGGCATAGCTTGCTCTGGGCTAAAGGATGGCTGAGTGCTCAAGGGGGGTGAGGTTGTTCGATCCAAATGATAGGGCTCCATTGTTTCTTTCTTCTTGGCTAAGCGAGTGACGGGTGGCATGAAAAATGCTCCTAGGGATGAGATGCAATAATGCTGATGGATGCAAAAGGGGGAAGGCTTTTCTATGCAAATGATTTCCTAGGTTGAGGCAAAGCTATATGACAAAACCTAAGGAGGATTGGGTTGGGGATTCTAACTTCAAAGATATGTTGTCAAAGCACAAAAGGTCTGCTTTCCTATGTGCAAGCTTGGTGGTGATTGTGTCAACTTAAGGATAGACTGATGATCCTTTAGGAAGAACACGAGATTGACCACTTGTGAATCCCAACCTTTAGCTCAAGGTGATGAGGGATAACAAGTGACAAAGCTAGATTACCCTAGACAAAGCTCTGTCAAAGGGATAACCTTGGTGAGATTGGTGGATTTGGAAAATTTTAGGAATGGCAAACTTTTAGCAAGGTGACAACAATTTTGAAAGCTTAGATGTGCAGATTTTCGATTACTGGCTAGATGGTATGATTCTAAATGAGATGGATGAGCTAATAATGCTTAAGGGGATAACCTAAGATGGCTGGCTTTTCTACAAAGATGACTCTAGAGTGAAGCTTATCCAAGAAGATGTGGAGAAACAAGGGTGTCTAATCATAGAAATCATGCCTAGTTGGTAAGGCATAAGCAGGATTAACTCCTGGATGTTGGCTAAATTTGATGGTGCGCTCTAACCAGGCCTCTTGAAGTGCTTCATTGTTAGCTTTGTCCTCTGCTTTGTGGAGTTTGGAAATTCGTGGGCTTGGTGTTATTTCTTTTCTCTTGGCTAAAAGTTCTTGGTATGCTAGAGATGGCTTGAGTTTGACCTTGTGAAACTTCTTTTTGGGTTTGGGTTGTTCCAACATAAATTCCTGAATTTGCTTGGCTTTGGGAAAAATCTCAGTTGTTTTGCTTCAACTTGTTCAACTTCCAAAATAGGCAGTGACTACGCTAAGTGTTCCCTAAGCTAGGATTGACCAAGTTTGGCAAACATTCATTCAACAAGTAAAATAAAAACAAACAATAGATAGGAACACCCAGATAGAAGTTTGTGGTTCTCAGAATGTGATACTTGCGCCAAGGAGTGTGTATGTTCTACAAATGTTTCGATCAGTCACTCCAAACACATTAACATCCTAGATGGTTTTCTGCAAGGCAGACAATTGGTTTAGATAGGGAGTCCTTGATATACGCAAGGTACGTGAGGCCTAAATCCGTAGATGAGACCAAAAGGATGTCACACAGCCGAGAGGAGCGGTAACCCACTTCTCCTCTTTCACTTCTCAAGGGTATAAAGTTCCTTGAGGCTTAGCCCGAATGACAAAATCTTGATCCCAAGAGAGGTGTCTTTCGATTCACCTCCCGATTCTTATACTCCGCCGGAACGCTGGAGTTGAGGTCGTCCAAGGGGTGATGAAATCCCCAAGCAGGCCTCCTAAAAAGAAACAAGATTTTGGATCCTAATCTTATGCACCCAAGATGGCCTCGAAAGACGACAAGGGGAGAGAAGACTCGGATGACCTTGGGCTAAAAAACATGCTTGTTCTTTTACCAACTGACTCTTATGTGTGCTAATCTAGACTTTGCAAGCACTCATGTTTAAGAGACAATGTTCAATTCCAACTTGAAGCACCAACAAAAGTAAATCAATCGAAGAATGCAAACAATAAGAAGAGTTAGGGTCAACAAAAGCAAACTCGCGCGCCCGGAGGCCCTCCACGTCAAGTATCGATTAATTTTCTTTAAGGCATTCAAGATTGAGTGTGAGTTTGTTTTAAGCCCAAAACAAAAGTGTGTGAGATTCGATTTCAAGCGCGCGCCCGGAGGCTCTCCACATCAGTTGTTGTTCAATTTTAGTGCCCAAACTTGAAGTGTGATCGATTTAATCTAGAGTTTTGGCCATTTAAGAATTTTGATAAAGTTAAAGCAAACTTTCAAAGACCAAGTGAGTGAGTTAGATTGTGGAACATTTAACACCTTTTTCAAGTAGACCCATCCCCATAAATGGCACTGAGATTGCAACCAATGGTTAATATTTGATGGGTGATTAGAAAAGAGGTGAGTCCAAGGAACTACTCAAATTGATTTTTGTAAATTTGTATTTTAACTTAACAAAGTTTCTTAAATGTCCAAAAATCAAACTTTACCTAGATTGCATGTGAAAAAGAGATTTGTTTTGTTCAATTTTAGAAGCTCCAAATGAAGTGTTTGATATTGTAATGGTTAATTGATCCTTGGCATTCAAGATTGGATTTTTTGTTTTAAGCATGCATTCCAAGGAAAGTTGATTTTAATCCATGGCATTCAAGAGTGTGTTTTGAGCAACATTCATTCAATGGAAAATGTGTTTAACCATTCAAGTTCATTTTTTTAGCAACATGCATTCAAAGACAAATGGTTAAACATTCAAGTTCATTTTTTAGCAACATGAAAACCTGCAAGAAACATGGTTAGTGGTTCCATATGTGCTCCAACCTGTAATGAGACAAAAAAAAAGCAATTTAGTTAGTTAGCCAAAATCTTCAAAAATGAGAGCTTAACTATGGGGAAAAAAATTTTAACTTTTTTTGTTGTTTTTTCTACGCGTAAAAATGCTTAAAATGGTCTAAATCCTACGGAACCACTAAAAGTCAAATTTTGATTTATACTCTTTTTTTTTTTTTTTTTAGCTACAAAGTGCAGAAATAAAGATTTTCAACCAAAAATGCAACATAAGCAGGCAGAGATGACAGTCTATCAAGCGGAGACGCCACAATACGAAGACGCTGAAATATAAAGACGCTAGTATTCGAAGACGATAGAACAGATTTGCGGCACAGAACACAGGTGACAAGCAGAGACGCTGATTTGCGCAGATGTGGATTTTCGCAGACGACGATTTTTGCAAACGCAAATTTTCGCAGATGTCGATTTACACAGACGCGGATTTTCGCAGACGTCGATTTTCGCAGACGCGGATTTTCGCAGACAGAACAGGTTGCAGATGCCAAAACTGCGCCAAAAAAGCTAAAAAACACGAATTTTTTTTTTTTATAGATGGTATTTCTTCTTCCTAAGTGTGTTCTTTAACCTGCAAAAATAAGCAAAACACCCTCACAACACACTCAAATAACAACAAACATTAGATGGTTAGAAAAATGACATATAGATGAAAATAGATGATTAAATGACCCATAGTGGGGTCCCACCGGGCGTGCCAAAATGTAGAACAAGAATTAGTATGCAAAGAACATTTACAAATAAAGTAAACATTCACAAACCAAAAATTAAATTCACATATATGCTTAGACAAAGAAAGAAAACAAGAAGTGCAAACCTCACAAGAAAAAGCACTCCATGCTTTCTTGATTCTGTAGATGTGTCCTTTTGCTGTGGATGTATGCTCAAGATGCTCAAAAGCTGCTTCAATGGAGATGGGTAATGGCAAATTGGTAGCTTTGTGAGCTCTCAATTTGGCATTATAAGGGTATGGGTATGGATTTTGGCTCTCAAAATAGCATGGTAACTTTAGCTCAAAGATTTTTGATGAAATGGCTTGGGATGGGATTCAATTTATAGGCTAAGGGGTAGAGGGATGGAGGGCTTAGATGCAAGGATGGATGAAGGCTTAAGGAGGGCTAGGATGCAGTCAAATGAGAGCACATGGATTGTGCTTGTTTAGCACCAATGGGAAGGTGACACTTGTCACAAGGAGGATGAGTGTGAGAGGGTAGGGTAAAGGGTTGGTTAAAGGCATGATGAGTGGGGTTGAGTATGTAAGAGGGATGTAAGAGGAATGAGTGTGGAAGAGGGAAGAGTGTGGAAGATGGGTGTAAGAGTCATGAGTGGGCTTGTAAGAGTCTTTTATGTTTTGTAAGAGCACTCATGACTTAGTGGTTGGGTTTTTTGAGGGGAGACTTTGGTTTGGATTAGGAAAGTCTTAAACTTGTTTAAGGAATGTGACAACATTAGGGGGTGGATTAGGCTTGGGTTTAGGATTAGATTAGGAGTGTTAGAGATGTGCAAGTGGATGGCATTAATGAGGGTGGGTGAGTTAGTGGCTAAGCTTGGTTAGTATGGGTGGATGGGGTGGATTAGGCTAAATGGAGGATTAGAGATAGGTTAGGGGTTTTTGAATTTGAAGATTTCATTTATCAAATAGATTTATTTAATAAATGGGGATTTTTGGAATTAGATAGGAGAAAAGGATTTAATTGATAAATAATAGATTATTTGATTTATCAATTAGGACTATAGATGATTAATTAAATTAATCAACTAGGGATGGCAAAGGATTAATTAAATAAGAATTTAATTAATGATGCCTTTAGAGATGGCTAAATTAGATTACCAAAGCAGTGTAATCAAATTTAGGTGTCTACAAATATAACAACTAGTATGCCTCTTTTACACACATTAATAGAATTACCAATTACATTAGCAGTTGAGGCTGACATAATCTTGCTAAAGGATTTCAACACTCTAATCTAAGAATGCTACTTTTTTAAAGGTTTTACAATAGACTGATTAGGGCCACCTGTTTACGAGATTTTAACTATTACAATGGTAAGAAAGTAATAGAAATAAAATAATTTTTAGTTTTCACTTTCTTTCTATATCAAATCCTCTAAAGCTCTTCAACACAATTACATACCATTATCTATCATATGTTTCCAACTTTGATCGCAACCCACTTACTATTGCTACACTCTAATACCTTTGTCTACATCCTTTGCTCTTCTTCCTTTTTCCAGCCACACTTCTTCTAGTCATGATACTTACACTTATTTTCTTCATTTCCTTAAGTATATCATGAATCATGAAAACCCTAAACCTAGATCAAATTATCACAATTCCTTTCATCCTTTCATGTAGAGAGTTCTTGAACAATATTATTTGCCTTAACCTAATGCTAACTTTGACTTTCCCTTTACTCTGATAAGATATTAACTATTCTAATAAGTCCTCAAGTCTTTGATAGTCTAATAGGTAATACCATCATTAATACTACTTCCCATTGTTTATTTCAACTATTAATTGATAAGTCTCCTCTTACTATTATTTCTTTGTGCCCTTCTCATTCTCTTACTTGTATAGTATACTTTCTAAAGATATGGTAACAAGTTAAAATAATATGCCAAACATTTTCACATCAATGAAAAATAGTATAATTGATGAACATGCAATCCATAGGTTATTTTCTTCATCAGAAACTTGTATCAGTTATGCCATCAATCTCCCCCTTTGGCATTAATGGCAAACCATATTCATAAGCAATTGATACTTTGTCAAAATTGATCTATTGTGTACAATATGATCTTCTAATTTCTAGTTGTTCTTGCATTCACTCTTTCTAATATGTATTCATGTCTCCTTCTCCTTCATATATTATTCACTTCCTCCCCCTTCTATTCTTTCACTTTCTCCCCCTTTAACAACAAATCCAAAGGTGCCAAACTTGTAGAAAAATCATCATAATCATATTTTCTCTCACACTCCTATGCTTTCTTGCTATACTACTCCTCCCTAACAATCCCACTCCTATATTAGTCTATCCAACATATATGTTGTTATACACTTCATGAATTGATGCATAGTGCATATTCTTAGTTGATTTCTGATAGGTGTAGGACCCCTTACTTGCTTCTCAAGTACTCAAAGCTTTCCCTTGGTATTGGTTTTGTAAATATATCAACAACTTGTTCCTTTGTGGGAATACACTCCAGTTTGAATTCTTTATCCTATACTTGTTCTTTTATAAAGTGATATATGATTTATGTATGTTTAGTTTTTGAATTCATTACCATATTCTTTGATATATTGATAGCATTGGTGTTGTCGCAATGTATAACAATTGGTTCTTCAGTTGTTTCATGTATTCCTTCTAGTATTTGCTTTATCTATGCAACTTAATGGAAATTGATTTTTTTTGCGACATATTCAACTTCTACAATTGATTATGAAATGCAATTATGTTTCTTACTAGTCTATGAAAAACTTATCTTTCTAAGAAAAATGCTCCTCTACTTGTGTTTTTTTTTCCATCAATATTTTGTGATCATTATGCATCTATATAGGCTTTAAGATCAAAATATCCTCATTTTTCACACTTTAGATGATATTCTTTAATGCCTTTAAGATATCAAAATATCCCTTTAACTACTGTCAAGTGTGACTCCTTTGGTTATGATGAGAATCTTGCTACAATTCCTTCTGCATGAACTATGTTAGGTCTGTTGTAAACAACATATTGTGTCTTTCCAATCATTAATTTGTACAACGTTTCATTTACTTCATTGGATTTATCTTCCTTAGATAACTTGAAACTAGTAATTATAGGTCTACTGATATGTTTAGATTCTTCCATCCAAAAAAATTTTTAATATCTCTTTTATGTACTTTGACTAAATTATGTAGATCCCATACTTCAACTATTGTAAACTTGGAATTGAATAAAGAATTTTTATTTCTCCAATCATAGATATCTCAAACTTATTCCTCATTTCTTTAGAAAATGACCTACTTAATGCTTCATCTCCTCCAAAGATTATGTCATATACAAAGATTTTAGCAATCAAGATTTTACTTCTACTTTCAGTCTTAAGATACAAGTTACAATTGTCACTAGTTCTTAAAATCCAATTTTGATTAAGTAAAATATAACTTTTCATACCAAGCTCTTAGTGCTTGTTTAGTCTGTATAGTGCCTTATGTAGCTTTCATAGTAAATCTTTTCCTTGTTTAGTAACAAATCCTTCATGTTGTTTAATGTATACTTCCTCTTCTAATATTCCATTCATAAATGTTGATTTCACATCCATTTTATAAGCTTTTAATTCTTTGTAAGTTGCATATGCCAGGAGTATCCTAAATCATTCTAATATAGCAACTAGTGCAAATGGCTCTCCATAATCTAATCCTTCCTCCTATGCATAAACTTTGAAGACCAATATTTTCTTATTCCTTATTACTTCTCCAATTTCATTTAGTTTATTTCAAAAAACCCACATTGTTCCTATAATGTTTTTGTCTTTAGGCTTGGGAACTAGTGACCAAGTCTTGTTCTTCTGAATTCGTTCTAGTGCTTCCTTCATTGCATGTTTCCAATCTTCATCTCTTATGAATGTCTCACCATTTTAGGTTATATTTATGATATTATACATGTTGTGTTCCTTCCTCTTAGTTGACTTATGGTGGGTACTCCTTCATTTTTGTCTCCAATTATGTCTAACAAACTATGGTTGATCCTTATGCATCTTGGTGTAACAAGTTCCATGTTTTTATTTTCTCTTCATTTTGCACTTATTGTGATGTTGTTGGTTGAGTGTTATCGGTCCTTGTAGTTACATCTTGTGCTTTTGTCTTCTCGTGTTCAAAGTATATCATCTTGTTATCTTCTTATGGTTTCTTGGCACTATTCTCATTTTTCTCAAAGAATTCATCTATCTTCACATTAAAACTTTCAACTAGCTTGTTTGTCTTCAAGTTTGAACATTTGTATGCTTTCATTTTGGTTGAGTATCCTATAAAGATTCCTTCTTCACTAATATTTTCAAACTTTCCACTTCTTTCATCCTTCTTAATATAGAACTTGCCTCCAAAGATTATGAAATAGCTTACATTGGGTGTTTGACCATACCAGATTTCATACAGTGCCTTGTTTACTCCTTTTCTAAGTTGTACTTGGTTAACTATATAGAATATTGTACTAATGGCTTCTCTCCAGAACTTAGGTGATACCTTTTTTTCTAACTTAATAAAGTTCTTGCACATTCAACTATGGATCTATTTCTCCTTTCTATGATATCATTTTGTTGGGGCGTTCTTGGTGTTGTCAACTATCTTTTGATTCCATTTTCATCACACTATTTGTTGAATTTGGTAGATGTGAAATGACCTCCTCTGTCAAATCTAAGACATTTCAATTTTTTTCTTGTTTCTCTCTCCACTCTTGCCTTGTATTTTTTTAACATATCAATGCTTCTAGTTTTGTCTTTAAGAACATAACATACATCATCCTTGAATAATCATCAACAAATAGTATAAAGAATTTGTCCCAGTGATAGCTTTCAATACTAATAGGACCACAAAGATCTATGTGTACTAAATCCAAAACTTTTTGAGTTAAATATTCTTTTCTTGAAAAACTTGAACAGGTCATTTTTCCAAACTGACACTCCTTATATACAACATTTTTTAGTTTATTCACTATCGGAAATCCTCTTACACTTTACTTTTTACTCACTTTTTCTAGATTATCAAAGTTCACATGACACAGTCTCTTATGTCATAACCAACTTTCTTCTATTTTTACTATTAGATAATGACCCAGTGAGGTGTGTAACTTGAAAAGATTTCCTTTTGTTTTTACACTAGTAGCAACTAGTTTTCCATTCTTTTTTGATATTTTACATTTTCAATTACGAAACTCAAATTTGAAACCTTTGTTATTTAATTGAGAAACACTTAAAATGTCATATTGTAAACCATCTTACCAATAAAATTCATCACAAATAATATCATTAGTTAGATTGCTTGAACATTTTCCTCTAATTATGTAGGGTGGTACATTTCCAAACTTTACTAAACCTCCATCACATTGCTCCATCAAATTACAAATTTATCCTTATCTCTAGTCACATGGTGAGAGAAACCACTATTAATAATCCAATCATTGTTTTTTTTCCATACTTGAGACGAATTCCTCCTTTTCTCCAATAACATTTTTTTTGGTAGATGACTTTTCTTTCACATCAACAAAAAATATTTCCTCATCATCATTATCTCTATTAGCATCCTCATCATTCTCTTTGTCCTCAGCTATGTAACATGCCTTCTTTCCTTTTTGTCCAATTTTTTTTCCTTATTGGTTCACCTTTTCTTCATCTTTCTCTTTCCTCAATTTTTTGGGACATCTACATGTAAAATGACCAACTTACCTACAATTCCAACATGCAATAGGGCTCTTTCCTTTATACATACCCTTGCCTTTGGGAAATATTTTAGCGATCAAGGCTTCCAACTTTTGCAGCTATTTCTCTTCAGCTGCTAGTCCTTCATATTCATCATCATCAAAAAATATTCTTCTTCAAGGTTATTCTTCACTTACTAAAGCTTGAAGTACCTCTTCCCTAGTTAATTGAATATTATCATAATTGCTTAATTCAAACACTATTAGCCTATCGACAAGAGAAACAATGGTACTCTTTCCCTTATAAATTATTCTTAGCTCTTTTGTAACAAAAACTCTAATTGCATATATGTTAGGAAAGGTTCTCAACATTTTACTTACAACTTCACTTTCTTTGACCATTCCACTAGCTCTTTTCATTACAACAACAATCTCCTTGATTCTTGTTCCATACTAAGTAATGGTCTCATTTTCATGCAATCTCATGACATCCAAATTTCCCTTTAGTCCTACTTTTTCTTCTAGAATGTACTCATCTACATTGTTTACTATCAATAGCTTGTCCCACTTCTTCTTGGTTACCTATAGATTTTGAATATCAAAATAGTCAAAGTTCTTCAAAGCACTAACCAATTATATCATTAGTATTTTGTGTAATAGATTTTTCCTTTTTTTGTGCATCATCAAGAGTACTAGCTAGCTTCATATATTATGTGGGAAGATAGTCTTTTGCATTGTCTCCAAGTCCTAATAGGTGCAAATTTATCCTATTGGTGAGTACATTCCAAAATCATCCTCATACTTGTTAAACTTTGGTGCTTCCTTTCTATACATATTGAGATCTTTTTCCTAAGCAGTTAAGCTTCCAAATCAGGGACCTAGGCTCTAATACCAAATATAGGTATAGGATTGATTACTGGGAGATGGGGGGAATTAGTAAACACCAACTTTTAAACTTTTAAACAAATTTCAATACTGATACTAATGAGATTTAGTCATACCTATAAAATTGTTATCAGTTAATTAAATAAACATTCATTCAAACTAGTAAAAGAAATCACACAATAATGACACCAATATTTATATCATGGAAACTTGACTTAGGTGAAAACCACAATGTGAGATCAGTGCTCACAAAATATTGTAATCTTCTATAATATACTATGTTTTTTATAAGAAAAATAGGTTTTATAGGGACCCTAAAACCCAAAAGTAATTACATAAACATGGCTGAAAACAAGAAAAAGAAGCCCAGACAAAATAAAACAAGTCTAATAGTTGATAATAAGCATGAGGCCTAGCCAACAATAGAGGCCAACAAAAAGGCTAGATAAACTAATTGTCTTTAACAGAACTTAGTAAAAGCCAAAACCAAAAGCCAAAAAAGAAATAGCAAAAACATAAAAAGACAAAAGAAGAGGGCTACTCTTCATTCTTCTTCTCAAGATCCTGCATGGTATGGGCTGCCTCATAGATCTTTTGGTGCTCCTCAGCCATCTGCTTCTAAACTTTCTCTGTTTCCTAGTCCAAACTAGTAAAGGTGATATCAGTGGCCATATCATCATCCGACCTGGCTCTACCTCTATTCTTGTCGTCCTCACCAGCCAGCAGTCCTCTGTCTTTTAGCACACCAGTTAAGGAGAGAATATTGTCATTGATCAAATTGAGGAGAGAGATCATCTGACTAGCCAAATTATGATTATAGCTTTCAAGATTCTTAATTCTCCTCTCAACTAGACTATCTCTATCCTCTTGACCCTCTTGATTCTCATTTTTAGTCTTCTTCTTGTTGCCCTCCAACTAACAAACCTTCTCTCTAACCTCTTCCAGCTCAAGGTATAGCCACTTGATTGATCTAAAATTATCAATCATGTTGTTACAAGCATTGTTCAAAAGATTCATACCTATCTCCCTAGCATTATCAGTGATGGCCAAAATAGCAGGGTTAATGAGCTCTTCAAGCCAAGGACCTAAAGGGTCGATCATTTGGAATGGTATCCTAAAGGCTAGGGACCTGGCTAGGGCCAAAGTTTCTTGGAAATTGGACAATGGGGAGGATATTTATTTTTGGTCTGATAGCTGGTTATTTCAAGGTCCCCTTATCAACAATCATGTTTATGAAGTTTGGGTGAATGAATGTACACGACAATTTGGGTTTAAAGTAAGCAATTATAGGATTGGCCAAGGATGGAGAGATCTTTCCCTCATATCTAAGGATCTAAAACTGATAATGATAGCTTTGAACTCTATGGTTCTAAGTAATAAGAGAGATGAGTTGATTTGGGAGGATAATCCCAATGGAAGCTATTTTGTTGCTTCAGGCTATAACTCTCTTTGGTGTTTTAAGGGAGAAACCCCCTTGGGTGAATGCTTGGCTCCCTAGTCTTACTCCAAAGATCAACATCTTTTATTGGTTGGCCCTTCAAAATAAAATCCTTACTCAAGATAATCTTATAAAGAGAGGACATGTTATGCCTAATAGATGTTCTCTTTGTAAAAACTAGCTGGAGTCAGGAAACCATATTTTCATTCATTGTGATTACTCTAGGGAGGTTTGGGAATTCCTAACCCAAGATTTTGAGATTTTCTGGTGTATGCTAGACAATCTTCTAGATTTTTTTAGTCAATGGAAAATTCTATTTAAATCTTTTGTTTTGCAGGAATTAAGCTCCTGGATTTTGCCTCACTTTTGTTGGAATATTTGGAAGGAAAGAAACAACAAAATCTTTAGGGATGGAGAGGAGTAAACTCTTGTTCTTGGGAGGAAGATTTATAAAAAAATAAAGGAAAACTATCAAGTGAAGAAGGAGGTAGAAATTGAAGTTGGTGGTAGAAAGATGGAAAAGGAAAAAGACAGGATGCTAAAAAGATAGGAAGCCAGATGGCTTCTTCCCCTAGAGGGATGGTACAAAACCAACTTTGATAGTGCCTCTAAAGGCAATCCAAGTCCCTCGAGAAGTGGTGGAATGATAAGAAATACTTTTTATGAGGGAGTTGCGGCTTTTTCTCTTATGTTGGGATTCCAAACTAATCATTTTGCAAAAGCCCGAGCAGTGTGCCATGTGGTTAAACTAGATTTTGAAGTTGAAATAACTAAAATTTGGTTAAAAGGGGACTCCAATAATATAATTAATTATATAAATGGAAAATCTCTTCCTTCTTGGTTGATTGCCAATCTAATTGAAGAGACACATGACACTCTTGCAAATTTTGAGACTATCCATGTCACACATGTGTTCAGAGAAGCAAATCTAGTTGTGGATTGGTTTGCCAACAAAGGCGTGGGTTCTAACAAGTTGATTACTTGACAATCAGGAAGAGATATTCTGGTGGAATTTAAGACCCTTATCGACCTGGAAAAAATCCAGGGGTGTACGATGGAGATCTAATTACAATAATGAATATTAAAGGAATTTGTGATATGAGTACAAGTCATAAAGGCTTTTTTGGTTTTTTATAAGCAGTTGAGGTTGTCATTGTCTTTTCAACACATTTTGTGGGTCAAAATATTCATTTATTGTTTGTTTTTTTGTAAGGTGAATTATTTTGGCGCTTATCAAAGATACAGTGCCAAAATTTTGTCTGCGAAGGAGTTGCAGAGCTCAAAGTATATGAGAATTGTCGGAGCTCAAATTGAAGAGATGGTGGGAGAACGCTACATAAAGGAACTGTTAGGGGAAGTGGAGAAATGGAGAAATAGGGGAAAATTTTGGAAAAGGGAGGGATTGCAAGTTACATTACAAAACTTCATGGTTTCGATCCTGAGGTCACCAACAGCATGGTGAATTTGTGGAAAGATGACAAGGTGAAGGTGAATGGTCTCTCATTTTTATCATAGAGGAGGTTTTCACTGTAATTACTAAGATTCCTATGGAGGGTTTCAAGATTTACAGGGATAAAAAACTCTCAACCAATGCAGTCAAGGATTTTGTGAAGAGCACTGAATAAATGAATGAACTAATAAAAAGTGAGACATTCTATGTGATGGAATCCATAAAGAAGCTCTGGAGGTATGTTTTGTGTGCTATCATTGAAAATATTACTCTAGACCCTAGGTTTGATCGAGTAAGAACCCATCATTTCATTCTTCTTAATCATTTCTACCATGATAGAAAAAATTCTTTCCCTTTCTATTTATTTACCTCCATGACTAAGGCAATCACTAGCTTTAAGAAGAAACCTATTGTCAACCCTGCTCTGCATGAGGTATTGTTGCTACTTATCCATGAGTACTTCAAAGCTTAGACAGTCAGCAACAATCCCTCGCTAGATGCAGAGGCTGATAATGGTAGCCCTAGCTACTCTTCTGATTCTGATGATATTTAGAGCATAAGCTCGGAGGAGGGGAATGTTTCTTCTGGTGAGAAAATTAAGGGTCATGCTAAGAAGCCATCCTTTGTTATAACCCCAAGAAGAAAGAGCCCTAGGGACCATGACCAAACCTCTAGTAAAGATGATATTGATTATAATGAGGATGAGGACAAGGAGACAGAAGAGGAGATTAATGAGGAACATGCAGGAAAGAAATGGAAGAGGGATGATGCAGATGATGAGAAGGTTTCAAATCAGGGGCCGAATGTTATGATTCTCCCTCTCTCCCCTATTCATCCTCATCCTCATCCCGAGGAGAAGGATAAGGATAATACTAGTGGTAAAGAGGGGGCAGTGCTTGTAAAAAATAGGAGAAAAGCTTGGAGAAATTTCAATGTTAGGACTGCGACGATGGGAATTTATAGAGAAGCAATGAATCCTTAGATTTTTCTATAATACACTATGTCAAGAGCTTGCCCGATTAAGGGTTACAAAAACACTCCCAAGTGTACCTTTTTAAAGGATTTTCCTCTAGATCTATTAGGATATTTACTCTATTAGGAGTGACCTCACTAATGGATTTAAACACTCTAATCTAAGAATGATAACCTATTTAAGGTTTTACAATAGAGAGGTTAGGGCCACCCTTTTATAAGGGATTTCAACTATTACAATGGCAAGAAAGTAACATAAACAAAAAGATGTGTAGTTTGCATTATCTTTCTAAATGAGACCATTTGAAGTTCTTTAATACAATTGCATACCATTATCTATCCTATATTTCCAACTTTGATCACAACTCACTTATTGTTGCTACACTTTGATAGCTCTATCTACAGCCTTTACTCTTCTTCCTTTTTCTAGCCACACTTCTTCCAATCACGATATTGTTGTCCTACATTTTTATCACCACAAAATATTGGTAACAGTATGAAACTTTTTCAACTTAGTTTCAAATTTCTCTAAGTTTAATTCATTAATTAATTAGATAACATTGATCAATCATTTGACCCTGATTTGTATAATGAATCCTTTTACTAAAGCTTTCATCAAATTTTTTTTGTTTTTTGTTTTTCTTAGGCCTATGCTTGATTTATGAATCCTTCAATGTCACTTTTCTCATTTTTGAGTGTGTGTTTGTTCACTTTTGGTCTTTTGGTTTTGTTCAAACTCTTTCTTTTAGTTTTATCTTTAATTCGGTATATCTTAGGACTTAATTGGGTTTGGCAGTCCAAAGATATGTCTATTTTAGTGCCCAAAAGGTGGACTCTCTAGATGCAATTGCATAATTTAAAATATCATGTTATATTTTAATGTCAACATTCACCTTTTGAAAAATATAACATAAATTCATTTGATGTTATGTTTTTAAGATACTATAGAGCATTTTATGTTATATTTTAATGTTAAGTTCCTTTTTAAAATTTTCACTTAAGTGACTCTATTAACCATATAGTTTGATTTATTTTTGAGTTACTTTATGTTTTAATTCAAACATCTAAGTTAATATTACTTTTTGAATGATACTTGGACATGATATATATGTATTATATAGTGTTAATAATATTTTTGACTCAAGTAAGTGATATTTTCTCAAAAATCAATTAAACATGTGCTTAATTGGTCACTTAAGTTGTGTAAATACAACTTTCAAATGCATTTACATGTTTACATGCAAAGGGCCTCCAAGATTTCTATTTGCACTAGAAATGCATGTAATGGACTTCCTAGAGTCCACTTTGCATGAAAAAACTCCTTTACATGCAATTCACTTTACATACAATTACATCCTGGGAGTGGGATTTGCACTATAAATTCATTTCTATGGACTTCAAAAAATAAAAGCTAAGTTTTTAAAATATGCAATGGTCCTCCAAGAGTGTGACTTGCATGGAAATGACCATTTACATGTTAATGTGAAACATGTAATGAGGGTCCAAGAGTGTGATTTGCATTGTTTTACACTTACATTCATTAAAAAACATACAAAGATTCCCCTAGATTGTGATTTGCATAAAAGATTCATATAGATTCATTTTAAAACATGCAAAGCCTCCTAGAGAATGGAATTTTTTATTCCATCACATGGTTTTGCATCTTGAAACCACAATTTTTCCTCTAAGAGCAAATATTTCTATGTCCATGCCCTTGAGGACCACAATTTTTAGAAGAATGTCTAGATATGTTTATTATATGACATGATATCCATGCAATAGGGGGCATTTTTGCATTCTTGTGAATTCTCATGGCTTAGGCATTGCATTTCCTTGTAAAAACATCATTTTTCATGGTATTTTGAGTCTATGCTTTGCGTAAAAAATACCTAAATTTGGAGTTTACATATTGTGTTTAGAGCCAAAGAGGAGTTGTTTTGACCTTTGGATGCATGTTCTTGCCACTAAAGATCGCATTTTTTTCCATTTCCTTTCCAAAAATGATTCATACTTTTTCATATCGAGATCACATTTTTGCCAAAAAAAATGCCTAATAAATGGTATTTCCAAAACATGGCTTGCATATTGAGGTTTGAAGAACATGTTTTTGGCATTTCCAATAAAAAAATTCTCATCTATTGCTTCACATTTTTAAAGTGAGGAAAAATTCAAGAAGTTGTTTGAGGATTCAAATTTGGAGGAGAAACATTATCTCAAACCTATTAATCTTGCACATTTAGTTCTTTGATCACCAAGTAAGTTGAAGTTTTCCATTCTTTGTTATTTCCTTGCATATTTTGGTTCATCCTTGTACATTTGTCCAAATATATGCCATGTATTTTGCAAATCCTCTTTAAATAATATAAAAACCTTCATTTCCAAGTGCTTGGAATTTCCCCAAATTCTAATTTCAAATATGTATAGGAAAGCAACTTGGTATTTTCCATGTTTGAGTCAAAAACCAAAGGTACGTTTTTATTTTGTTCTTGGTTTTGTTTGTTGTTTGATTGTTGTTTTTTTTTTTTTTTTTGAAAAGCTTAAGGTTCTTTCCCAAGATTCTGAAAGCATTCTTCACCATTCCACTTTCCACCTTTTCATGCAAGTGCATCACACCATTTTGTATTCCACTAATACATACCAAAGCACATTGCATCCTTTTTCAAT
The DNA here is from genome assembly GCA_028749045.1 of Cupressus sempervirens. Lineage (NCBI taxonomy): Eukaryota > Viridiplantae > Streptophyta > Pinopsida > Cupressales > Cupressaceae > Cupressus > Cupressus sempervirens. Next base: position 347,094,781 of record CM053788.1, on the reverse strand, counting down.
ATACACAAATTCATTCATTTCATTTACATGTAATCTCATTCTCCATCCATATTTACATACCTCCATACCCACTTACATGTAATTCCATTCCCCAAACCTAATTACATGTTTACGTCAAGTCATGATTACATGTAATTCACTTTACATGTAATTGCATCTAGAGAATCTGATTTTGGTAGAAGATCACTCTTTAAATATCAAATTCATCATCTGCACATTACTTCATTCATATAGCTTACATCCTTGAAGCATTCATGCAAAGCTTTTCCTTACCCATGTGTATTCCATCTTCCTAAGTTCCATTTTTTCCCACTGCATGTACTTTTTGTATCTCATTCAAGTCATTGCATAAGATTTTTAAGTATTTAATCAATTCTCTAAACCTATCATTCTTTAGAGATTCATCTTTTTCAGTATCCTTATGGAGTCCGTGTCTCTTGATGATGTATTCACACTTTGGAATTTTTTGTGTTGGAACACAAAACATGCCCACATCAACAAAATCTAAAGAAAAGATGAAGTGCCAATACAACAAGGATTTAGCTCATGTAACTACATCTCAAGTTTCATCACCTCTGGATTAAAAAATTTTCACATTGACATGGTTGATTTCTTGCAAAGGGTTGAAACTCCTTCAAATAAAGAGATGTGATCCATCAAAAGAAGTAACAATCATTCAGTGTCTACTTTCCCTATGGCTACTATAGAACCATAATTCATCTTGGGATGTGCTTGGCATTTTACTCCTAAGTTCAAAATGATCAAGGATGCAGATAGTAATGTTATCATTAGCCTAAATCTTGAGGTCTGAGTTCCTCAAAGTGCAGAATGTGTAGATTTGTCAAAAGAGACGTCTTTAGAGTTATGGAATAAGAAGAAATCAGATTAGTAAAGGTATATAAATGCATATTTGTTGGATGTTAGAAAAAATAACTTTATAATTTGGCCCAAAATAATTCAAAGATCTAATTTCAATCCAAAATGTAAAGATTTGATTACTCTCCCTTAATAGGGCATTAGTCTCAAAGAGTCTACTAACTTTGAACCATGAATGTACAAGTTCATGTTTAAAATCTTTCATAATGATAAACCCATTTTCTAGGGAGAGCTTATTAGTACAACACTAAGTGAGTAGTTGTTTAATGTGGGAACGTCTATGCCATTTTACATGAATTCATACCTATTCTACATTGCTACATCTATGGGATCCTTCTCAAGACTTTCAACTAAGGGGGATCAACTTCAAGTTCCAATTTGGAGATATTATGATCCAATAACATTGACACAAAGCAAGTACCACTATAGAAGAGTCCAAGATGTATTTTTTGGATATTTTAGGTGTTGGTTTGATAAATAATTGGTAATCAAGAGAGTATCAGATGAAGCTTGGAATAGGCTAAATCCATTTTGTCTTATCTTTTTTTAGTTTCTAACTTTCACTTATTTGAGAGTTTTCTATTTCAAAGGTGAACGATATACTTTGTCAAGATATGCTACTGGTAAAATCATTATAATGGAGTTATCAAGATAGTTGAAGGAGGTATAGACATACTAGAATACTTGACACATGCTAGGATTCGGTATCAATATAGCCAAGCCCTTGGTGATTGGTCAGAATATGATCAATTTAGTCTACAAGGTGAAAAATATGGAGGAAGAACTTCAACTTATCACATTGAAGAAGTTCAAAGCTAGGTATGATCTTCATTACTAAGGAATGTAGTCAAAGATCAAAAGAGCATTTGCCTATGTTCATCATATAGAAGACATATTAATTGATTTGCAGACAGAGCTGATATCATGAAGATGGATTATTGTAGGCTCACATTTCAATAATCATTGATCTTAACATGATCAATATCTCACCCAATTTTCATCTTGAAGATGATGGCAACATTCTTGATCTAGAATATAATCGGGATGGTTTTAACAAGCAGTGTCATTTTCCCATGCAATGGAAATAGAAAGAAAGTACCTCTTTTTTTGATAGATTTCAATCCATCTTGGCTAATACTAACAAGTGGCTAAAAATAAGCCACCTCAAGAGAGTATATCCTAAGCTCGAGGTAGATTGTGATAGTTTTAGACCAATTGGAAAGACAACTCAGGTAGAGATTTCAAGCAAAGATGGTGCATCTTCTTCAATTCTAGCTAAATCTCTTAAGTTCAAGCTTAAATGTGGAAAGGGATCAAAATTAGTTAAAGAATCCTCTCAAGAACCTATGCACACTCAAGAATATGAGCAAGAATATAAGGAGGAATCTGAAGAAGAGTTTGATGAGGAAGATGAAGAGGAAGAAGGAGAGATTATGATCATTTCTCCTCCATGACTAACAAACACTCAAGGTCCATCCATTCAGGAAACACCTTTTTTTGAAGATATAAACAATGACTTAGATTCATTCTCCATATTTGTTACATCTACCATCCCCATTTCAGAAGTGAACATATAAGCATTCCCTGTCTCTTCTGCAGGCCCTCCTATTCTCACAAATGAGTAGTATGAAAATTTGGGAAATGTGTTGGAACATTTCCCAACTCTCACTGAAGGTCAAGTTTCCCAGCTTAACAATTCAATGGTTGGTTTTGATTTATTCATGATAGAATCTTCTCATCAAGAGCCTATGAATTTAGTTGTGCAAACTGAAGCATGCACTATCACAATGGAGACACAATCAAGATTGATGTCTTAGTAGCCATTGTTCCTATTTCATTAGATGAAAGTTTTAGTTTTCCTTAATGGTTAGATAAGATCACTATGAAAATAAGAAAGATTTTCATACCTCCAGACAATATTCCTATCAAGAAAAATAAGTCTGAATCTTTGAAGGATAAGATTATTTCAAGGATTATGGTAGATTCTGAAAAGACTAAGCGTACAAAGATTGTGGAACCTATTTTAGTTTCACAATGTATTCCCCATTTTGACTTGAAATGGGGACCCCACTACTCTATTTTTTCTACTTCCTGGAACCATAGTCTGGGGTTTGAGTCTTGTTTAGGATTTCATTTAGTATTTTTGGTCATATACGGGTCCTAATTTAAAAACCCAGAGTCCAAATTTCATTGTCAAAGGGAAAATGTCATTATTGCAAAGAAAAAAGGAGCACTAGCACACCTCCCTAGGTGCACTAGTGTGCCAAAGCACTAAGAAAAAATCATCACCCTTGGTGATGCATAGAAACATAGCTTGGTTCTAAATTTAGAGCTTTCCATGCATCGAAAACACATTATATCAGCAGTTTAACTCCTATAGATGCCAAGTGAATAAGGAGCTCCTATATTTGGCACTTCCAGACACTTCTACATCAAATGAAGGCTTTCTCTTTCATATCTTCTCATGCTTTCTTTGTTTTATGACATGTAAAGGCTTGTGCCTCCAATTAATGATATAAATATGGATGAAGTCCTACTAAGCACCAGTTAGAGAGTTAGTTTGTACATAATTAGATTTGTTTTATTAGTTTAGAAGCATATGATTGCATAAAGGTATTTCTCACTCTCAACACAAATTGAGGAGAAGATTTCTTATAAATTCGAGAATGTAATATGTATTCCAGGCCACCATTATTTTGATGCAATAATATATGCTATTGGTGCTCGCATTTGGAGTGTAGTGATTCTTACCTAAGTGTGTTATATTTTGTGAATGTATGTTCATGGAATCTAATTGAGCCAATAGTTTTATTGCATTATTTTGCTTGTGTAATATTTTAATTCTGGTGTTTGCTACGGGTCTACAAATTCTACTGACCTACTTAGTTCAAGAAGAGATCACCATTTTGTTCCTACATAGCTTTTCATCTCTCATGAGCTCACTTTGTGTGGCCTTGTGATCTGATGAAAAGTGAAATATCTTATGGTTACTAAATTCCCATTGATGACTGCATCAGTGGAATTAAGGAAGTGCTACTCCTATTTTCATTGGTACCCACTAATCTTTTTGAAGGCTTAAGTCACAAAAGCATTATTTTCATGGCTTATGTCCGTTAGGATTTTATTTTCAATGTTATTTGCTTAAATTTCTTGTCAACTCACCTTCATTATTTGTTTTACTAACCCCTTGGTTAAATTAAGAATTCATATAGTTGCATTGTTAGATTGCATTCATCTTTAAAAATAGAAAATACAAAAAATATATTCCTTTTTGTGTGGTTATTCTTTTGAGATAGCAAGCAGATTCAAATCTTATCCGAATTGTTTAGAACCAACAAAGGCCTCCTCGTGAACATTCACATTTATCTTCAATTGAGCAGATTCCAGTAGGTCATAAGATCACCCAAAACCTTGGAATTGATCCTTGGATTAGCTTTTCAAGAGAGGAGTTTGAAAGGATTGTTGTCACTAAGCATCGTGCAAAATTACAGCTCAAAAGAAGTGGCACTAGAAGGAGGGCCCCTTAACATTTGGAATAGAAGAAAAAATTGCAAACTTCAAAATTCTACATTTTTCACGAGTTCAAAAAATTTCTAAGTTTTTGAGCTTCTGAGCTGCATAGATGCACAAGTGCACCAAATTCCAAGGTGCGCCTTATTTATGAGAAAGTGTACTTCTACAGAGGTGCACTTTTTCCTAAATTGATGCAAACTAGAGGATTCTGGTCCATCATCCCCATTTTAGTGAGCTTTAAGATCTTCACCAAGTGCATACGAATTCCTCGAGCTTAGCCATTTCCATAAGCCACACAGTGACAAAGGAATCCCCTGAATTCTACCACTTTCATTCAACATTTTGTCATCTTCTTTAGTTTCACCTCCACAACAACCACCTAATGTTCAACCCAACCCTCTAATGGCCTTTTTTGTGAATGTTTTAGACTCGCCAATTAACTTGATAGGTGTACTCAATGATCTTCCTAAGAATCATGAGAAGTTTTGCTCAAGGTTTATCTATGAAGAGACATGAACTATTGAAGATCACATCAAGGTATTCAAGGAAATTTACAACTGAAAGCAGATTGCTAATGGGAATGTGGTTCTTCACTTATTCCCTTACTCTATGGGGGAAGTTGCATTTAATTTGTATGTTAATTTGCCACCTGGATGTATTGGAGATTGGGCTACTTTTAAAAAATTATTCTTGGAACAATTCAAAACCTTCATCAATCCAACTATGATACATCAATAATTCATATCAATCAAAAAGGACCCATCTGGGATGGTTTTGCACTTTAACCACTACTTTCACATGGCATACCACAAGTTGGAAATGTCATACACTATACCAGTTGAAGCTACTATTCAGATTTACCTGAATGTTATGGACCATCTTACTGCTATTTTTCTAAGACGACTTCCTGCAATAGATATCGACACATTGGACAAAGTCTTCATAGAAGTGATTACCTTTACTAAGCAAGCCAATACTAATGGAGGAGGATTGATGCTTCTAGCTCAAGCTATTATAATGATGCCAACATATCCTGTCAAAGCACCTATGATGCCTAGCCAATTCATACTTATGAATCTAGTTCAATTGCAACAGGCACCCACTTTATAGAGCCCCACTTTAACATTTCTAGGATATGAACCTCCAAAAGTCACTTTCTTTGAGAAAAAAGGCAGTAGTTTCCATTGAGGTAGACAAAATTTTTGCCTCTAAGTTTGGTCAAATGAAGAAGACCATGTCATAAATGAACAATGAGCTAACTTGCTTAAGGTTGTCACAAGGACAGAATAACAACTTCCAAAGAAACAATGTTGGTCCTTACAACAACAAACATTACAATCAAAACTACAATAGGAATTTTGCTAGAAACAATAATGCTAGAAACAACAATGGAGGAAATAATTTCAATCCTCTTGATTGTAACAATAGCTTCCAAAGATAGAATAGATAGAGGAACACTCATCCGAACAATGGGAACATTCCTACAGATGACAACAACAATAATGTTCAATATGTGGGCATTAATCAATATGACGATGGTCAAAACACATCTAAGAATGATGGTTCATACTACAATGGAAATCAAGATATGACTCAGAATTCACAAGTTAATGACAAGGTGCCTCCTATATGATTTAATGATATGCTACTAGAATCCTATGATTTTGCATAAAACACATAGGTGGAACAACCAACCCATGAAGAATTTGCTTTTCCATTTAATAAGGAACCAGACATTCAACTGAAAAATGTGTTTTCCTTTTGCAACGACAATCAAAATACATATAATCTGTGAAGTCAAAAAGAACCTATGATAGATGGAATTCCACTAGCATTACAACCAACTCCTCCCAATTTGAGATCGAGTAATAATCTGGTACCAGTCAAGCCACAATATGGAGGACAACAAAATTAAAAACCAGGAACTGTGCCAACCATCTTGAAAACTCCAACTTGGTCTACAAAAAAATATAATGTTCTGGAAGATTTGAAATGAACAAAAGCCAACATGTCCATGTTTGGCATGCTACAAAATTGTCCTCATCAACAAGAAGCATTGATGAAGACTCTCGATCATACAAAAGCACCCCATAATATGAATATTGTTCCTCAAAAGACAGTATCTCAACAAGTGAATGCTTTGGAGGTAATGCCTACTATGTTTAAAGACAAGGTTGAGATACCCACATTTCTACTTAGCATTAGGATATATGGGAAGAATCTTCATAATTGCCTAATTGATTCAAGAGCTTCTTTTAATGTTATGCCAAAATCAATAGCACAAAGGTTAGGAGTCTCGTCAACCCTCCAACTGAATAGTGGTACAAATGGATAAAATAGAGGTGAAAGTCATTGGTGTGTTGAAAGATGTTCAGATACAGTTGACAGTAGATCCCTGAATTCAAGACATCATCGATATACATGTGGTTGATATCCTGGAAATATACAGACTACTAGTAAGTAGAGAATGGACCAAATGCCTAAGAGGATGGTTTTCTATAGATTTTACTCAGTTATGATTACCATGGAAAGGATTGAACAATAAAATCAAGATAGATGCAAAGCCAAAGTTAAAAACAATGATTACAAAATACAATGCTCCAAACAAGATAGCATTCTTACAAATAGATTTGGGCTCTTACAAGGTGATGACTTGCTATATAATTTCAGCCAAAATATCAAATGATCAAGATTTAAAATTCAAGATTTTAATCCCAAAGGATCAAATCATAATGTAATTCATAGACAACATGATGGATAACTTACAATGTCTAGGAGAAGAAGCTAACCCTAGTATCCTCCTTCTTCCAGGGTTTTGTCAATTGCATAAAGTTATTCATTCAAAGTTTGAATTTTCATCTTTCCAAGAGGTAGTAGCTAAGGTGTGACTCAGATGATGAGAGTAAAGAGTAGTAATGGTCCAAAAGATGAACCTGCAAAAAATGAAAGTCCTATAAACATAACTAAATCTATGGAAAGAGTCAAAGAGGAAACTGAAGATCTAAATTTGTCATATAGTGATACCTCTTGAGATGGTGGAGGTTTTCTTCTCTCCCACCAAGAATTATCAAAGTTCAAAGAAGAAGATGGTATATGAAATATCAAGGATGGACTTTAGTAGTCATCCATCCTAAAACCAAAATGGATGAAATTACAAAATTGATAGGGGAAATCTAGGATAAACAAGAAAAACATAGACTTCCTGTGTAGCAGATGCCCTTGCTATCTCAGCTAGTGCATTATAACCTGTCGAGAGAACAAAATTGAAAAGGTTTTTAGTCAAACTGGTTGCTACTCCATCTATCCCAAATAACATTACAAACTTCCAAGTTTTTCAACATGACCAACATATACTCAAATTTATCATGTGCAATGGTCACTTTAAAGGGCAGAAAATTGATCATGCTCCTAACAACAAACCTAAAGATGATGAACTTGAAGATGAAGATGGGATCCTAAATTTGAAAACCAATACTATTCCTAAAGGAATGATTGAGTTGGAATGCATTTTTTATCATGACGAATCAACACTTAATAGAAGAATGATCCAAGAAAAGGGGATTGAAGAATGTGATTTGTACAAGTTGGGTACTGATGAAGATCCTAGAATGGTAAGTATCATAAAGGCATGCAATGCATAAGAAAGAGAAGATATGCTCAAATTACTTATAAAGTATAAGGATATCATTGGTTGGAGTTATGAAGAGCTAAAAATGTATGTTCCTGAGATTATTACACATGGTATTCCATTGAAACCTAATGCAAAGCCTTTCTGGAAAAGACAAAGACCTATTAATCCTATCATTAAACACTAATAATGAAGTTACGAAGTTTCTTGAAGCCAAGATCATCTTCCCCATTCACCATTCTACATGGGTGGCTAACTTGGTTCCTGTGTAGAAGAAGATCGAAGAGATTTGTCTTTGTGTAGATTTCCATAATTTGAACCTTGCATCTCAAAAGGACAATTACCCTTTGCCTACACTAGATGAAGTTCTACAAATTATTAATGGTTCAAAGATGATGCCTTTCTTGGATGGATATTCAGGATATAATCAAATAATGGTCAATGAAGAGGATAGGCTAAAGACGGCGTGCATGACTAAATGGGAAACTTTTGCCTATAGAAGAATGCCTTTCAGACTAATTAATGCAAGAGTTGCATTTCAACTAGCCATTGACAAATATTTTAAGGGATTGATAAATAAGTGTATAGTCATCTACATCGATGATTTAATTGTCTTCTCAAAGGATCAAAGCACCTACATTGCTAATCTAAGAAAGGTATTCAATAAATGTCACAAGTACAACATATCACTCAATCCCAAGAAATGTTCGTTTGGGGTTACTAAAGGGAAGCTCCTAGAACATATCATCTCTGAAGCCGGAATCTCCATTGATCCTAATAGAGTTGAAGCCATTTATTAGTTATAGCCTCCCCACAGTAGAAAAGAATTGAACTCTTTCTTTGGGAAGATAAATTTTGTGCAAAAATTCATAAGCAGATTTGTAGAGATAGTTCATTCCCTTAATGATTTACTCAAAAAGGGAGCTAAAACAAAATGGGTTCTAGAGGTCAAGAAATCATTTGAGGATATCAAAGTAGCCATTTCCATGGCCCTAGTACTAGTGAGTCCAGACTATGGACAAACCTTCAAAATATACTCTTTTGCTTCAGAATATTCATGTGCTGGGACTCTCATGCAGAAGAAGGAAAAAGAAGATGAAAGACCAATTGCCTTTATGAGTTGCCCTCTAAAAAATGTTGAGTTAAATTATTCAAACCTTGACAAATAGATTTTTGCTTTAATCAAAGTAGTAAAGGAGTTTCACCATTATATATTGAGGAGCAAGGTGTATGCGATTGTGCCTGATCCAGTGGTTAAGACATTGTTGACGCAAAATTAACTTGGTGAAAGACGAGGGAAATGGATGGAAATCCTTCAAGAATCTTATTTAGAGATCTAACCTATGAAGTTAGTTAGAGGCCAAGGATTGTCAAAAATGATAGCAGATAACCAAATAGAAGATGAAAAGAAATTCTAGTTTGAGGCTGAAATAGATATGGATGATCAGAAGAAGATGGTAGTATCTCAATTTGATATTGATTAGGGTGTAGTAACAGATGTCTGGTACTAGGATATTGTTTACTATCTATTAGAAAATCAGTATCCTAGCTGGATGAATAGTTCATAGTGTAGGGGACTCAAAATGAAGTGTGAATCCTCATGTTGCATGATAGAAAATTATACAAAAGGAACTATGAAGGGATTTACCATAAATGCTTAGGACAGGAGGAAGTAAAGGAATTTTTGGAATAATTTCATGATAAGTATGGTATGAGGCATGGTTCAGTAGAAGTGACTACTCATATGATATTAAGATCAAGTTATTTCTAGCCCACGATATTCGAAGATACTTTTGAGCACATGTGTACTTGTCATATTTGTTAGACTAGTGCTAACAAAGAAAGACATCTTGCAATGCCATTACAACTAGTGTTCATGATACACCCCTTTGCAAAGTGGGGGATAGATTTTATTGGTTCAGTGAACCCATCATCATTAACTGAGCACACTTTTATTCTCACAACTACTGATTATTGTACACACTAGACAGAAGCAAAGATGTTTAGGAATTGCACGGCTAAGATGGTTATAAACTTCTTAGAGGAACACATTGTTACTAGATTCAAGATGTCGTTCTCCCTAGTGTGTGATAATGGATCAGCTTTTGCATTTGTATTCTTAACTCAATGGGCACTAGAAAATCAAGTTATTATCAATTCTCTTCAAATTGTTATCCACAAGGAAATGGTGTAGCTGAATCTATGAATAAGAACCTGATCACAGTAATAAGACATTTGGTGAAGGAGAATCCTAAACAACTCAAATATGCATTATGGATAGACCGAGTCAAGGTTAAGAATGCTTTGGGGACATCTCCATATCTACTTCTCCACAGACAAGAGCCGATATTTCCACTTAACCTTAGGATTCCTATTTTGAAGTTCATGAGTGGATATGCTGAAGATGTTGACAAAGTACAAATCAGATTAATGAATCTTTTAGAGATGGATGGAAAATGGATAGCTACTTTAGAACATATGGAAAAATATTAAGCAGTCATGAAGAGATGGTTCAACAAGAGGGCCACGATAAAGTCTTTCAAGATATTCGAAGTTGTTCTACTCTAGGACAAGGTGAAAGAAAACTTGGGCAGCCACACAAAGTTTCAATGCTTGTGGATTGGTCCTTATCAGATTGCGGAAATTCTAGGACAAAAAACTTTTAGGCTAAGTTCCTTACAGGGAAAATTGGTTCCATTACCAGTCAATGGGAAATTTGTAAAACATTACTTTGAAGCCTAAAAGATAAAAGTCAAAAAAAATAACAAAATCTACAAGTGTGTTTATTTATGCAAGTGTTTTCTTTTTAGTTGTGTGTTTTCTTTCAGTCATGTGTTTGTTTTCAAAGTTGCATTAGTTTAGGGGGTAGGTGCACTCAAGATTTAATCTTAACATATCTCACTAACCATCTTTTGGTTCTGATTTTTGGGAAGAGGTATTTCTTTGTCAGAACATTTCTATGATTTTGTTTCTTATACTAACTGAGGAATGGATGTTACTTGCAATAATAGGGGAATTTCAGTCTTGAATTCAGAATTCTAGATCAACAAGTTCTTAACACTTTGCAAATTTAAAGATCTATTATGTTAGTTATTTTCAAACCAACATTGAAGGCAACAAGGGATAGTCCAAATTCCACTAGTTCAAATAGAAGGGTCTTCTCAAAGTAATTGTTAAGATTGTTGTTTGGCATGAGAGTTTCTAAAAGGTTCTTAAAAGAGGAATGCAAGGGATGTCCACAAAAGATCAAATCTGAGAAATGAAACCAATGTCTTGGCCACACAGTCTAAGCATGATTAGGATACAAAAAAGAAAATAAAGGGAAAAAAAGAAAAGTGCTAAGAATGAAGGATTCTAAAAAGTCTAATAAAGGTAATCTAATTAAAGGGATTTACACTCTAAATAAGTTATCCTGTATCAAAACCATTGCTTCATCAAAGAATCAAATGGTGACATTATGAGCTACGCGAAGTAAGTATTCAAAAAGATAACTGAGGACTTCAAATGAAAAGTAACAACCCACCAAGAGCCCTCAGAACTGATGCTCTCATCTAGTTAGACAAAGGATTGATCAATAACTTTCATGAAGATTCTCGATGAATGGATTGAATGGCGTGGAAGATTGTTTCCATTTTGTCAAATACTTTTGGTAGATTGCACTCTAAGATGTCAAAGGAAATGAATGCACTGAACACGCACTGAACTTGGAGGTTCGAGCTTCTAAGGTTTTGACTATAAAAGTGATTTGAAATATGCTTGTAATGTTTAGGATTTAGTTGGTGTTTAATACATATCAGAGGAATGTTTGCTGATGAAGAAATGCCTTTGTCATTTCTTCCTTTTTCGGGGCTATTATTGTGGTTTCACAATGCACACTTCATTTTGACTTGAAATGGGGACCCCCTACTCTATTTTTTTGCTTCCTGGAACCCTAGTCTAGGGTCTAAGTCTTGTTCAGGGTTTCATTTAGTATTTCTAGTCAAATTTGGGTCCTAGTTTAAAAACCAAGAGTCAGAATTTCATTGTCAGAGGGAAAAGGTCATTGTTGCAAGGAAAAAAGGTGCACTAGTGCACCTCCCTAGGTGCACTCGTGCTCCAAAGAACTGAGAAAAAAGCATCACCCTTGGTGATGCACAGCAGCATAGCTCAATTCTAAATTTAGAGCTTTCCATGCATCACAAATGCATTTTAATAGTAGTTTAACTCCTACAGATGCCAAGTGAAGAAGGAGCTCCTATTTTTGGCAATTTTAGACACTTCTACATCAATTGAAGGCTTTCTCTTTCATATTTTCTCATGCTTTCTTTGATTTATGACATGTAAAGGCTCATGCATTTAATTAATGATATAAATACGGATGGAGTCCTACTAAGCACCAGTTAGAGAGTTAGTTTGTACATAATTAGATTTGTTTTATTAGTTTAGAAGCATATGATTGCATAAAGATATCTCTCACTCTCAACACAAATTGAGGAGAAGATTTCTTATAAATTTAGGAATGCAATATGTATTCTAGGTCATCATTATTTTGATACAATGATATATGCTATTGGTGCTCACATTTGGAGCATAGTGATTCTTGCCTAAGTGTGTTATATTTTGTGAATGTATGTTCATGGAATGTAATTGAGCCAATAGTTTAATTGCATTATTTTTGTTGTGTGATCTTTTAATTCTAGCGTTTGCTACAGGTCTACAAATTCTACTGACATACTTAGTTCAAGAAGAGATCACCCTTTTGTTCTTGCATAGCTTTTCATCTCACATGAGCGCACTTTTTGTGGCTTTGTGATCTGATGAAAAGTGAAACATCTTATGGTTACTGAATTCCCATTGACGATTGCATTGATGGAATTAAGGAAGTGCTGCTCTTATGTTCATTGGTTACCCACCTATCTTTTCGAAGGCTTAACTCACAAACATGTTGTTTCCATGTCTTATGTCCGTTAGGATTTTACTTTCCATATTATTTGCTTAAATTTCTTGTCAACTTACCTTTTTTATTTGCTTTACTAACCCCTTGGTTAAATTAGGAATTCATACAGTTGCATTGTTAGATTGCACTCATCTTAAAAAATAGAAAATACAAAAAATACATTCCTTTTTGTGTGGTTATTCTTTTGAGACAGCAAGCGGATTCAAATCTTATTCAAATTATTTAGAACTAGCAAAGGCCTCCTCGTGAACATTCACATTTATCTTCAATTAAATGGATTCCAGTAGGTCACAAGATCACCCAGAACCTTGGAGTTGATCCTCAAATTAGCTTTTGAAGAGAGCATTTCGAAAGGATTCATGTCGTTAAGAATCGTGCAAAATGATAGCTCAATAAGATCATTGGTAGATAAACCAACTGTAGAATGCAATTGTTCAGATTAAAAGTTCACCAAAATTGAACTTGGTAAACAATCATGGTTGAGTTTTGTATATGATGCTAAAGATACACTTTCCAATGTGTCAAAAATTAATCATGAGTTATGGGAGAAGAAAAATCAACTTACGCAAGAAGTAGCTCATCTTAACGAGGTCATTCATCAGCAATCTTAACAACATGAGGTCACTACATCTCAAGTACCTCAAGAAAAATGAATAATTAAAGAAAAAAAGACTTGGTTTGGAGAGGTTTTCCTTGAAGGATTTTAGGCCATCAAGGATGCAGACAAAGTTATTGAACATATTCAAGGCATTGAAGAGATGTTACAATATTTGATTGCTTCTTTGAATCAGGAAGCTAGTACCTTGAAATAAATCCTAGGTGATTGGAATTAGATGGCTAATGTTGATTTGGGTGGTCTTATTGCATGTGAATTTGTTCCACCTTCAGATATTTTTTGTTGGAAATCTAATTGAAAAGCTCATTGTTGTTGAAGATCAAAAAGGGAGATTGTTGTAAAAGAATGTTTTCAATCATTGTTTTTTCATTGATGTCAAACCTGCTATTTGTAGGGATGATATTTGTTTATAAGATCCAAGTACTATCGCTTAGTTGATTGATAAAGAGGATTTGATCAACAAGATGTAACAAGAGCACCTAAGGGAAAGGTTGAGTTATGATGTTGTAATGAAGTGCAAGGATCAGTTAAGACAATGGTTAAGTAATGTATTGATGACATACTCAAAGATACAGAGGTTGGTCACTCTTAGAATTATTGGAGGAAGAAGTTGTAACAAGGTTGACTGCAAAGCTTAAACTAAGATCATAAGTGGGCGTTGAGCAAGTTAGTTGAAGCCAAGCAAATTTTCAGTAGAAGTTGAGTAACAGACAATTCTAGTGTGTGTCGAGTGATCTTCATGTGCCGAGTGAAGATCAGGTGTCGAGCATCAGAAAATTTTTAGTTGGTGCTGAGTAATCTTTAGGTGCTGAACATCAGGAAAAACACAGTTGATGCCAAGTAACACAGTATGTGTCGAGCAACAAAATTTCAATAGTGTTGAGCTACTGCATTATTTCAAAAGATGAAGATTCGGCAAATCTAAGCTGACATAGTGGTTACATTGAATTTTGTGAACAAGTTGGAAGATAAGGATGATGAGTTGGTGGCATAGAATCCTACGTAAGCCATTTTTGGGAAAATTCTAAAGGATTATTCAAGAAGTTTCAAGAGGAAACATAATATGGGTTAGATGCAATGAATCCTACCTAATTCATGCAAATTGAAACTAAAGAATTGAAGAATCAAGCAGGAAAAGGTACTCCAAGACTTATATTTAAGAAGTCATAGGCCAAGAAGCAAAGAGCTATTGATACTATTGCTACTGAAGAGCTAAATCTACAAAGTAGTTAAAAGGGTGTCAAGGAGGAGACATCTAGGAGAAGGAAGAGCATAGAGGCTCTGCTTCTACCAGAGGTCATGAAGAGATAATTGCACTGGTACATTGAGCATGGAGACTCAAGAGGACTAAGCTTGAAAGGAGGACAAGTTGTCAAGAGTTGCAGAGATTGAAGGCAGGCAAGGGTATGAGCTGAAAAGTGATCTGAGATCTGCAAGATAAGTTGTATGTTGTGGTCAAGTCAAGATTTTCTAATACTCTCTAGCAATTGTATTAGATCTAAAAATCCTATGGACTTAGGTTGGCCTAACAGCCATTTGTAAATCCTTTAATAGGGTGGCATTCCAAGTGAATGTTCTAAAGTCCTCTAACCAGGCCCACTTCTCACATTTAGCAGTGTGTTGTAAGCCTTTAACAAGGTAGGCCTTTAACAAGGCATCACTTCAAAAGAGTGAGAATTGAGTAGCATGTTACTGGTGGTTTTTCTCAAATTGGGTTTCCACGTAAATCACTATGTCATGTGTTGATTTCTTATGTGTTATGCTTGCATGTTGATTTACAGTAACTTGTTGATTAGATAAGTTAAAGCCTGGATAAATGAATGGTTGAATGGGTTCACTACACTTAGTTAAAAGTTTGAATAGGACATTTGGACCTTAAATAATAGATGTACCCCCTCCCCCCCCCCCCCCCCCCCCTTCTCAATTATTCTAAAGAAATTCTAACAATTGGTATCAGAGCCATCTGTTGATTTAGTTTCAAGGTACTAGAAGTAGAAAGATCAAAATTTCCAAGAGAGAAGTTCCCAAGCTCAACAAGGACAACTTTGTTGCATGGAAGAGTCTAATGAAACTGCATCTTGAATCAATAGGTGACTATGCACAAATCTCAATTGGAATAGAACGTGTAACTCCAACAGGACCTCTTACTGCAGATGATTTGAATAAAAAGGAGCATAACCAAGCAATGTTGGAGATTGCATCTGCACTCAGCTATGCAGAATATGATGACATCAAAGACTATGATGCTGCATTCAAGATGTGGAAAACCTTATCAGAAATCTATGGAGGAGATTAGAATGTCCAGAGAGCAAAGAGAGAAAGTCTAAGAGGAAAGTTTGATGACATGAAGATGGAGGAAGGTGAAAATGTTGCTCAATACGTTACAAGAATGAAAGAAGTGGTGAGTGCAATAAGAAGTCTAGCTGGACAATTGGAAGAAGAAACAGCCATCAACAAATACTTAAGAACTCTGCTTCCTATCTATGCTTTTAGAGGTTCAGCCATCCAAGAGCTTGTTGGCACTAAAAATTGCATGGTCAATTTTGAGCACTATTGAAAAAATCAAGCCCTTAAACGCTTTTAAAATGCATATGTACCTAGTTGTCAGTCTGAGGCCTAAGAGGTGTTTAATGCTTCTAGCACCTATCATTCAACGTGTCTAAGTGTTCTATGATGATAATTTGTCGTTCTGAGCCATTTCGAGAAGTCCCATCTTGAGTAATTGTCAAATCTACATTTTACCCCAAGTATCAAACAACGACAGGAGGTTGTGTTTTCCATTGAATATCTCACACCCAGAAAGGTTTTGTGAATTTCTAGTTTTAGAGTGTTTAGTGTCCATACCTGAGAACCTATGTTTCAGATTTCAAGTCTTTTCGAGTCTATTTAACTAGGTTTCGAATCCCTCAAAGTTGGCAGTTTAATATTTTCATGTTGATGCACTTTGCACACATTTCTAGGAAGCCCTGTTTGATGTGCTATAATTTTGATCCAATTGACCAAATTGCTAAAATTCCTTTTGCATTGCATTTTAAACGTTAGAGACTTCCTATGTTTCAATTTTTAAGTCTCGACAAATCTGTTTGATATGTTTTCGAACGCGATTCCAAATGCAACTTGTATCTTTTGAATGGTGTCAGCATTTGCAGATTGTTTGGTGCCCCTGTTCGTGGCATTATAACTCCTAATCCGTGATTGGTGAGATCAAATGGATTATACCATTGTGTTGTCCTCTGAAAATACTCTAGGTGTGTCAGTTTGCAAGTCATGACGAATCCATTTGCACACTTTTCCAAGTCCTTTCCATTCGCAAAAAATGTTTTCTGTCAGTGTTCCTAGTTGCAAAATTCTAAGTAGCCCACTTTGACTGATCGTCATTCATGTCTCATGATTCATCATAAGCCCAAATCCCAGATCCATAATGTCCTCATGACAGAGAATCACTACCCCAATTTTTGTCTTCCCAAGTATCCGTCTATCCAGTTTCCAAGGCCAATTCCGAGCCTAGTTTGTTGCTTTCTGACATGTTTTCTGCAGATGTTTTTAAGTGGTCAACTTTGTCAGCGAATATCTTTTGACCCTGAATTTGTCATGAGACGAGATTCGACAAGGTGATAGTATGCAGAACAAAGAGCTAATGTGCAAGACTTCATGGCCTAAAGCATTGTGAAAGGATACGATTATCATGAAAACAAACAGGGCCCTAGCATGAAGAACAACATCAACACATATAGTCTTGACCTATGGAAACAATAGATCAGCTGCGGTACAAAACCCATGACTACACTAGCAAGGGTCCATAACTTTATCAACATTAAGTGATTTGGCATGATTGCCATGAGCATCAATATGAAGAATTTTAAACTTGCAAACACATTGGATCAACGCCATTGAATAACTGGTAAATGCCAATGATGACCAGGCTAGCATTAATTGAAGGAAATTCATGCCATAGCAAAGCCATGCCATCACTAAAGGCAGAAGCATCATTAAAGGGGGCATGAAAACATATGAAGAAATCGTCCCTTGGCATGGAAGCCAGTCTAAAGCCAATAGAAGCAACGGAGGCATAGCTAATGATCAGTATCACAAATACCCAAAAGATATCAAGGTAATGGCATCATTTGGGCTAAATACTCATAGATTCTCCATATCCTAGTCTCAAAATCAACCAGGCTGGTGTTGAGTATTATGATGATTTTATCAATGCCCTCTTCCTTAATGGGATTCAACTATTTGTTACACTATTCCATTTCGACCTTCCAAAAGCACTTCAAGATTTCTACGGTGGACTAATCGGTCAAGAGATGGTAATAGGTTAACTTGGCATATGCACAATTGATGGTGAAAGGAAAAATCTAGTTAGGGTGAGGATCAATGACATCCAAACCAGAATCAAGGTGTGTAGAGACAAGTGTAAGATGTCCAGTTGTAGCGGATTCTTTCGGCAAAATCAAGAGTCTGAGAAACTTTTGGTAGGCCAGACACACTTGCACTGTGCCCATCATGCTAAGCTCTGAATAAATGGGATCGAACTACACATTGTCACGTAGTCATGCCACTTAACATTGACATAATGCAACATATGATGGAAGACTACATTGGTTACATTTACAACTCAAAGAGTAGTCTGAACCATGTCAAATTTGTTGCAGCAAAAAAAATTGTCGTGGTGCAAGAAGTTTGTGGACATGGTGATGGGATTTCCGACTGCTAGCCCTATCATTGGACATTTTAAAAAGAGGCCACCCAAGTTGTTAGAGGAAGACTCCACGCCTTGTTGGAGGATGCCCATGCATGAGGAACAAAGGAAGCTCCAGTAGAAGATAAAGACGCCTTGCAGGAGCCTCACTCAAGGAACAGAGGAGGCGGTTCATGTAAGTTGGAAGGTGGAACAGAGCACGTTGAAGAAGCAGAGCTCCACCCTCTCTTATAGAGTGTGATATAGATGCACCCTGTGGAAAGGACTTGCTCCACCTTCTGAAGAACCCGCAGCATGAAGAGAGAGCAATGAAGCCGATTAAATCAAAAGCAGGTTCAAACTTGAAGATGTTGCCCACGCTGGCTCAAAGCAACAGCAAATCACAAACCCATGTCGATTACAGAGAAATACACCACACTCAACCTAATATAAGAGAGCTCTCCTTGTAGATTAATAAGAAGGATACCCTTGCCAACCAAGAAGCTTCTCATCCATAAGCAAAGACTCTGCGCAATACAGAGGAAAGCGCAAGAGAAGTGCTCCAGTAGTATATCCCACATTGTATATGTGGTGATTTTCTTTAATTTTTAAATGCAATTCTTCACACAATGTGAAACGTCTGCGAAGACAAGGGCTTTGGAACCGCAGGCTTGCCAGGTGGGACCCGACCTTGATGATGCCAGCCATGGGGAGGTGTTGACATAATTTTAAATGAAAAATCTTATGCGATGACATGGCGCTAGAAAACAAGAATCGCCCAGATGCTGATACGTGGACAATCCTGTGGCTGTCGCTATGTCGCCGAGGGAAGTTGCTCGCTTGATAACCATGGTGAAATGGCGAGGATCAATGCAGTGATGACACGTGGCAGTGGGTCCAAGAGATGTGATGGTCAGAGCAAGTTTCTGAGATGTGCTAGATCGCGCCATGTGGCGCATCTAGTGGTCCTCGCTTACTCGCCAAGCGGAAGATGCACGACAATTAACATAGAGAGTTAGCGAGAAGATGACACATGGCGGATGGTGCAAATCAGGCAGACCAATCGGCAAGTGACATGTGGCATCGGTCAAACCAAGGTTGACCACGGATTCAAAGGGTCAGGAAAATTTTTAGAGTTAAAAATAATAATAGTTTATTATTATTTTTTGTTAAAAATGCCCACATCAAGTTTTAAAATCAAATGGGACATTTTCTAAAGTTTATACTTTAGAATTTTTCAAATTTTATAAAAAATCAAATGGCAGACATAACTTTCAGTCAGAGGAGTCATTTTCAAAATGATTTTTTTGGGGGTTTCCTGGAGGCAAAATAGGCGATGTTATATATCGCCGGAATCGGGAGAAGACGAACTTTCTGTTTCTGGAGTCGGCTTTTGCACAGGTATCAGTCAGTTTGAGCTACACGAGGTTTTCTATCAGGTACCTAAAGTGCAACCATATTCATACCAGGAAGTTCAGATTTGTTTTTTGTCAAGATAATGACCTGGATATCAGTAGAAGGCAATGGAAATGCAGTTAGGGTCGAATTTGTTCTGATTTACTCAATAAAAACTCATTTTTACTGGCTTTTTCATGGGGCAATCAGATATTTTGGCAAGTAAAGGGTTTTCATCATTAGGCAAGGATATTTTGCAAGTTTGTTACAGATTAATGATGAAACAAAATCAGATCAGAAGGGATGAAAGAAGAAAGAGGTTTTCAATTGCACAAGATGGGATTCCAAGTGGACACTTGTCGTCTTCAGTTTTAATCTGGGAATTCATCTCTAGGCTATATCTTGCTTTCTTTCTGTCATTGTAAGGGTTCTAGTTTTTGCACTAAGAAACCATTCTTCAGCATTTCTTCTTGTATTGAAGAGCATTTTAAGTTTTATGCAGATAGTTCTTTTTTGTTAGGTGATCTATGAGTTATTTTCTGTACACTTCATGTATTTGATTTCAAGGAAAACAAATAAAGTGCAGCAAAAGTTTGAAGTTCAGTTTGAATCTTGTCTCCTGATTATGGCTCTGTTATTTCTTCTAATTTGTGATCAAAGAGCATGAATTAGGTTGCATTACATTTTGAAATGTATGTGGTTAAAATGTCTTGCTTATGGAACAAAGAACCATGTAATTGCTTGATATTTGTCACAGGGTTTGCAGATTTCATGATAGGATTTTCTGAGTATGAGATTCATTCTATAGCAGATGTCTATTCACAAGGTGAAAGATAGATCAGGGATCTTAATGTAGAGATACGTTTGAGGTTTCCAGGAGATGTATGGCTATGATTCATTTAATTGCCCAACAGATAAGGCACTGGTCAGAGATAGGATCATTAAGTTCTATTACTCATACTTGGGTCTTGTTGATATCAATCTATTAAATCATTTTCATTTTATTGTTGAAAGGTATTCAAAGTATAACCCGTACTTAGCTTTCCAGTTTTATGAGTCATGTCCTTAGCTATTTCATGCGTGTGATCTCCTGGTTAAGCATAGAAGGATTAGGGGTTTCATCTTCTTTTATAGATCCTGAATATGGTTATTGCACTGGTCACATAGTCAGATCTAAAGAGGTTCACCCGCCTAGGTTTTGCAGAGCCTGAAGTGCAGAAGGAGTACGGCCTTATAGTTGGCCTGGTGTCTAAATGGATGTGTTGATAATGGGAGTTAGCTGCCCCTAGATGCATCTTGTTCTCATTAGGGTAATTGGAAATGGGTAACGTTTTCAAACACCAACAGAGCTAAGGTGTGTACAAGAGAACACACTAACCTTTGAAGAATAGTTGGAAGACTTTCTACATTTGAGTTATCCAATTTTGACAACTACAGACCTGAGAACCTTGAATCTACTTTAAAGGCCAAGATGACAATAAAATATACTGAGGAGGACGCATCAAGCAAGAAAAGAAGAAAAGGAAAACATGCATCCAGTGATAGCAGCATAGATGAGGAAGATGTGGAACAATTAGAAGCACTACTAGCTAGGAGATTCCATAGAGGTAAAGGAAAATTCAAGGGTAAGCTCCCTATCATATGTTTCAATTGCAATGAAGTAGGTCATATAGTTGCAAGATGTCCATAGAAGAAGAACTACAAAGAAGGAAACAAGTACAGGAACAAAAGAGAAGATGACAGCAAAGAGAAAAGCAAGAGATGCTACATTGTTGAAGAAGACTATGATGATAATGATGATGAAGTAGTCTATGTAGCCATGAAGGATGAATCAAACAAAGATGAAGATGAAGCAACAACATTGGTTACCTAAGTGAACAAGAATTACAAGTGGATCATAGACAATGGATGCCCAAATCACATGACAGGAGATAAAAGTAAGTTCATTACCTTTGCTCAATATGATGGGAATAGTGTTAGATTTGGTAATGATGCCCCATGTCAAATCAAAGGAAAAGGCTCTATAAAACTTACAGAGAAAGTTTCATGTGATAATGCATACTATGTTGAAGGATTGAACTACAACTTGTTGAGTGTATCATAGTTAGGCAATGTAGGTTGCAAAGTTGAATTTGGAAACAAAACTACCAAGATCTATGACACTAATGGAAAGCTGATAGGAAAAGGTGAACAAACTAGGAGTAATTTGTTTTACCTAGATATGGAAGATGCAACATGTCTTGTTGTTAGACTTGATGATGTTTGGTTGTGGCATAAAAGGTTGTGTCATGTTAACTTTGATAATCTGATTAGTATCAACAAGAAAAAGGTGGTCAGAGGGTTGCCCAAGTTGAAGAAACTTGAAAACACAATGTGTAAACAATGTCAACTGGGGAAGATGACTAAGTCTAGTTTCAAAAGCAAAACATACACTTCCAATGAAATACTAGAGTTAGTCCATATAGACTTATGTGGCCCAATAGAAGTGCAAAGCTACCTAGGAGACAAATACATAATGCTATTTGTAGATGACTACTCCAAGATGATGACTGATATGTTCTTAAAGCAAAAATCTAATGCATTTCAAATGTTCAAGTGGTATTTGGCTAGAGTTGAGAAGGAAACAAGAAAGAACCTGAAATACCTAAGGTCAGATAGAGGAGGTGAGTTCACATCAAGAGAGTTTGAAACATTCTGCAATGACAAAGGTATCAAAAGGCAAATATCAACACCAAGTACTCCACCACATAATGGTATTGCTGAAAAGAGGAATAGGTCAATGATTAACTGTCCTAGAACAATGATGATGGAGAAAAATGTTGCACAAGTACTAGAGAGAAGCTGTAAGTACTGCAGCCTACACACTAAATAGAGTTCAAGTCAAGAAAGGTACAAATGCAACACCTTTTGAATTATGGTATGATCATTCACCTAATGTTAAACATTTCAAAGTATTTAGTTGTAAATGCTATATTCTAAAAGATACTAGAAATGGCAAGTTTGATGCAAAAAGTGATGAAGACATATTTCTTGGATACTCCACTAGAATTAAGGAATATAAGTGTTTGAATGTTAACACTAACAAAGTTGTGGAGAGTGCAAATGTAAATTTTGATGAGCATGCAGAAGTTCAGGTTGATGAGTCAAAACAAACAGAGGATTATAGATCCTTTGTATACTTCTATGAAGTAATGATAGTTGAAGATAATGTTGCAAATCAAGTTGGGAATCAACAACAAACTTCAGTATCTGTCGAGTCTCAGCCTATGAATGTCAAGTTGCATTCATAAACTAAGCTGCAGAATGCAAAAAATGCACATTTTGATTCTGAAAATAGTATGCAAGAAAGGAATGATGAAATGCCAGATAAAGAAGAATGAAATGACTCTAAAGCTGAAGGATCAAACATGGAAAGAATGATTGAACCCAGATTAGCCAAGTATGTGAGAAAACATCACCCTGCAAATCAAATCATTGGTGACAAGGATGCCAGACTAATGACAAGGAATAGACTCAGAAGTGAATCATGTCTGTTGAGTAAGGTTGAACCCAAAACAATGAAAGATGCACTATAAGATAATGATTGGTATAAAGCCATGGAAGAAGAGATAGATCAGATTGAGAAAAACAAAACATGGTCTCTAGTTCCTAGACCAACTGATAAGAATGTGATTAGTACAAAATGGTTGTTTAGAAACAAACTTGATGAGAATGTTGAGATAACAAAAAACAAAGCCAGACTAGTTTGCAAAGGTTATGCACAAGAAGAAGGACTGGATTATGGAGAGACATTTTCCGTTGTTGCAAAAATGGAAGGAGTAATAACATTACTTGCATATGCTACATATAAAGGTTTCAAAGTCTACCAAATGGATGTGAAGTCTACCTTTCTAAATGGTATACTAGAAGAGGAAGTTTACATAGAACAACTAGAGGGATTTGTTGATAAGAAGAACAAGGACATGGTCTGCAAGCTACACAAAGCACTTTATAGATTGAAGTAAACACCTAGAGCATGGTATGAGAGATTGCACAGATATCTTGTGAAGATAGAATTTGAAAGAACAAATGACAATAGCAAATTGTACATCAAAGTTGAGGAAGGTAAAGACATTTTGATATTAGAAATCTTTGTTGATGATATAATATTTGGAGGAAAAGATGTTTTATGCAAAGATTTTGCTAATCGAATGAAGAATGAATTTGAGATGTCAATATTTGGAGAAATCAAATTCTTTGTTGGATTACAAGTACATGAGTTGAAGCATGGCATATTTGTGACCCAATCCAAATACATCAAGGAAATACTCAAAACATTTGGGCTAGACGACTCAAAACTAGTTAGCACACCAATGGAAATAGGCCATAAACTATCCAAGAATGATGAGTTTGCTGAAGTAAATCAGACATTGTATAGGTCAATGATTGGAAAGCTACAATATGTTGTACATAGTAGACTAGACATTACATTAGATTTTGGAATAGTAGCAAGAGTTTTTGTAAACCCAAGAGAAAATCGCTTGATGGCAGTGAAGAGAATATTGAGATACCTAAAAGGAACTAATGACTTTGGTTTATACTACAAGAGGAATGTGAAGTTTTAACTGAAAGCCTACACTGATGTAAATTGGGGAGTTAATATTGATGATAGAAAAAGCACCAGTGGAGGAGCACTTTTCTTAGGAAAAAAGTTGATTACTTGGATCAGCAAAAAGCAAAGCTACACCTCACAGTCCACTGTTGAAGTTGAATATGTGGCAACTGCTATAAACTACACAATTCTTGTATGGATGAAACATTTGTTGCAAGGTATGAAGGAAGAAGTAAATGAGCCTATAACACTTTATTGTGATAATATAAGTACCATTAATATATCAAAGAATCTAGTACTGCATGCTAAAACTAAGTATATTGCAATCAAGTATCACCATGTAAGAGAGCTGGTGGAAGACAAACAAGTGAAGATGGAATATGTTAGCTCAAAGGAATAGATTTTTGATATATTTACAAAAGCACTACCTAAAGATGCTTTTGAGTATCTTAGAGGTAAGTTAAGGGTGATACCCCTAGCTAAGGCTACTTGAACCAAAAAGCAAGAATGCCCTGCATCAAATAAGCTAAATGTTGAAGATTTTATACATTGATGTTTACTTTGGGATCCATGCCTAAAGTAATAGAAGTGCTGAAATTTCAAATAAGTCACAAGCAAGGTCATAGAGGGAGACATTGAATAAACCTGTAAAAGCTACACTTGCATATTAAAGATGCTAATATGTCTTTGGCATTGTTGTCAAAGAGGGAGAAGTAGACAACTGATCAACAACTGTTGAAGATAAAGAATCAAAAAAGAGGGAGAAGATGTTTAAAAATAATCAAAGAAGATAGAGGGAGAAGTTGTAAGATGTTGATCAGAACAACAGAAGTTGAGCAATACTGAGGGAGAAAGACAAAGAACAAGGATACAACAGCAAAGAGAGAGAAGCTGAAATGAAGCAATCAAAATAGTAGAAGGAGATGTGATGTTACAATTTACTTTTTGGCATTTGACTCACTGTTCTAACCTAGCTAGCATTTGGTTGAATAGTTTAGTCTAATGGTTGATCAGTTTGGTTTGCCATCAATGTGAAAGAGGGAGATTGTTGGAAATATGATTGAAAAGCTCATTGTTGTTGAAGATCAAAAAGGGAGATTGTTGTAAAAGAATGTTTTAAATCATTATTTTGTCATTGATGTCAAACCTGCTATTTGTAGGGATGATATTTGCTTATAAGATCCAAGTATTATCACTTAGTTGATTGATGAAGAGGATTTGATTAACAAGATGTAACAAGAGCACCTAAGGGAAAGGTTGAGTTATGGTGTTGTAATGAAGTGCAAGGATCAATTAAGACAATGGTTAAGTAATGTATTGATGACATACTCAAAGATACAGAGGTTGGTCACACTTAGAATTATTAGAGGAAGAAGTTGTAACAAGGTTGACTGCAAAGCTTAAACTAAGAACATAAATGGGTGTCGAGCAAGTTAGTTGAAGCCGAGCAAATTTTTAGTAGAAGCCGAGTAACAGACAATTCTAGTGTGTGCTGAGTGAAGATCAGGTGTCGAGCATCATAAAAATTTTAGTTGGTGCCGAGTGATCTTCAAGTGTCGAACATCAAGAAAAACACAGTTGATGCCGATTAACATAGTATGTGTCGAGCACCAGTATTTCAATAGTGTCGAGCTGCTGCACTATTTCAAAAGATGAAGATTCAAAAAATCTAAACTGACATAGTGGTTACATTGAATTTTTTGACCAAGTTGGAAGATAAGGATGATGAGTTGGTGGCACAGAATCCTGTGCAAGCCATTTTTAGGTGAATTCTAAAGGATTATTCAATAAGTTTCTAGAGGAAGTAGAATATGGGTTAGAGGCAATGAATCCTACCTAATCCATGCAAATTGAAACTAAAAAATTGAATAATCGAGTGGGAAAAGGTACTCCAAGACTTATATTTAAGAATTCATAGACCAAGAAGCAAAGAGTTGTTGATACTGTTGTTGCTGAAGAGCCAAATCTACGAAGTAGTTAAAAGGGTGTCAAGGAGGAGACATCTAGGAGAAGGAAGAGCATAGAGGCTTTGCTTCTACGAGTGGTCATGAAGAGATGATTGGACTGGTACATTGAGGATGGAGACTGAAGAAGACTAAGCTTGAAAGGAGGACAAGCTATCAAGAGTTGCAGAGATTGAAAGCCAGGCAAGGGTATGAGTTGAAAAGTGATATGAGATCTGCAAGATAAGTTGTATGTTGTAGTTAGTTTAAGATTTTCTAATACTCTCTAGCAATTGTATTAGATCTAAAAATCCTATGGACTTAGGTTGACCTAACAGCCTTTTGTAAATCCTTTAATAGACTGGCATTCTAAGTGAATGTTCTAAAGTCCTCTAACCAGGCCCACTTCTAACAAGATGGTTAAATCCTCTAACAAGGTCACATTTAACAATGTGTTGTAAGCCTTTAACAGGGCAGGCCTTTCATATAGTATCACTTTAGAAGAGTGAGAATTGAGTAGCATCTTACTGGTGGTTTTTCTCAAATTGGATTTCCACATAAATCACTATGTCATGTGTTGATTTCTTATGTGTTATGCTTGCATGTTGATTTACAGTAACTTGTTGATTAGATAAGTTAAAGCTTAGATGAATGAATGGTTGAATGGGTTCACTACACTTAGTGAAAAGTTTAAATAGGACATTTAGACCTTGAATAACTAATTCAACCCCCCCCCCCAGTTATTCTAAAGCAATTCTAACATTTTCTACAAATATCAAGGGCTCATGAGTCACAAAGAAGAGACATTGGGAAGACTTCTGATAAAGTTGCAAGCAGCCTTAGAAGATTTTGAATCAATTATAAAAAAGATAGTGTATAATTTGGAGCAACTGGGATGTAATATTCTTAATGAACATGATAACATAGTCATACAGGAGGAGATGACTTCAGATTATACAATCAGAGTAACTGTTGATTTTAGTTCTGAAGAATTTGGGTTGTACACGATGAATAGGTTTGTTACATAAAAATTGGTAAAAAAATACCTATGGGATTCTCTTTCACCAAATTACAAGGTTGTGAAATCAACCTATGTTAATATAGTCAAAATTGAAGCCATATTAAAGACAATAGAAATCTCAGATCTTCCTACAGTACATGATTGTATCACCAAGTACAAGGTTCTTCAAAACAATCCCTAAGATTATTTCAATCATCTTCCATCTTCTTTCTTTCTTTAGTTTTCATATTTTTAGATTGGAGAGAATTTATTGCATGAAATTGTATAATAACATGTAATTCTATTTCATATTCTTATGACATGTAATCCAATCATTTTTCTTGCCTAGTCAGATCGAGTCAAAGTTGGTTGAGTTGCTCCCATTTTTTCCTCCACTTTTCTCTCAACTCCTTTCCCTGTATAAAGGATTGTTCTCTCATTATAAACATCATATTTTATTGTATACAAGAAAGTTCTGACAAAATTTTGCAAGCATAACTTTGATTGTATAGTACTATTTTGGATGAAAAGTGAATACAAAGATATAATTGGAGCTGAACTTTGATTGAGTGCAATTGTGATTAGTGCAAATTGGAAGCTT
Source organism: Cupressus sempervirens (assembly GCA_028749045.1). Lineage (NCBI taxonomy): Eukaryota > Viridiplantae > Streptophyta > Pinopsida > Cupressales > Cupressaceae > Cupressus > Cupressus sempervirens. Next base: position 347,067,001 of record CM053788.1, on the reverse strand, counting down.
TGACTAAGATTTGTGTTTGTCTTCTTTGATTCATGCTATTTTTGTTTTATCTAAATAATTGAGCATAAAAGAGTTAAGAAACAATTTGATTTGAAGCTTTGATTGGAAGCGACTGTGGTAATACATAGACTAGGAGCTTTGATTATAGCTTGTATTACCTTCTTAATTCACAAAAGTAGTTGGAATTATTTACTTTTTGATGTCTTTGAGCCCTAATAAAAAAGGTTATTCTTATAGAATAGATTAAGACAAAACTTAGAGACAAATCGTTACGCCTTCAACTAACCTTTGAGTTAGTGTTGGTTTATTGGTATCACTATTTCCAGCTTTAGATAGAAGTGTAGTCAGAAATTTTATCTTGTCCATTACCCACTCTACAAGTAAGTGGTTTCTTTCCTAAAAGTTAAGAGGAAGAAATATTGATAATAGTCCTTTTAGGATCTCTTAACTTCTATCTTACCTTTAGTTGATCCAAGGAATAGTGAGAAGGGGGAGCCTTCCCTCTAAGGTAAGAGAGACTTTGTCTCATATGTTGTGGTTGGTCATCCTATTTTGCAACTGAAATTTCACAAAATTGTCGATTCTAAAATATCCACCCAAAAGATATTAACGCTTGTCTTCTTCATTTCCTTAAGTACATCATGAATCATGAAAACCCTAAACTTAGATCCAATGATCACAATTTCTTTCATCCTTTCATCTAGAAACTTCTTGAACAATCTTCTTATTTTAACCTAATGTTGACTTTGACTTTCCCTTTACTTTGAAAGATATTCACTATTCTGATAATTCCTTAAGTCTCTGATAGTTTGATAGGAAATATCATCACTAATGTTTCTTCCCATTGTTTATTCTAACTATTATCCAAGAAATCTCCTCTTACTATTCTTATTCTATGCCCTTATCATAATCTTACTTTTATAGTATACTTTCTAAAGATATGGTAACAAGTTAAAATAATATGTCAAATATTTTTAAATCAATGAAAAATAGTATAACTGATGAACATGCAATCCATAAGTTCCTTTCTTCATCAACAACTTGTAGATTAGTTGTGTCAACACTTTCCACCTCAAGGGTTTCGGGAGATTCTTCATCTTGGTTTCATGGGACATGCTTCTCAATTAGGTTTTTTCCACAACCTTACTTCTGCATTTGTCCCCTATGCACCTTCTCCTTGAAAGGTATTTCCTCCAGCCATGGAATAAAATAATATAGTAGAGACTATTGCTAATATATCAGTTATGTGAAGAGGGCAGATCATGAAGATTCGGTTATGATAGCTATACTTAGAAAAATGTCTAAGTATCATACAATTTATCTGGAAGAATAGATAGAGTTTTGGTGAGCACGGTGTGATGAGGTATATTGGACATGTATGGAGTTAAGTATGGCTACCTGACATCATAGTTATGATGTATGCAAGTCCATTGGTCAGTATGGATAGTACAAAACAAGATACGAGTAAATTACCAGTCACAACAGAAAATAGGCATAATAGAGAAATGGGTATTTGGGATTAAGGAATTATTTTGTTTACAAATTAATTGTTTAATTAATTAGGGATGATATCCTAGATGTTAACCCCAAGTAAGCAAGTTATAATAATATAATTTGTAAATCTTCAAGGTCGACTAGACAATATTTTGTAATTTATAAAGGTATTAAAGAAAATATGAAATGTGAGGTTAAGTGTGCTTCTAAGGAAGACTATGTGGAATATATGTGATGAAAATTATGATGTATTATCACAAGAATGTGAATATTGTGATGAACAACAAAAGAGATATCATATATTGAAGATATCAGTAGCAAGCAAGAGGTTTTTGTATCTATCCTTTTGTATCAAGGAACTAAATTATATAGTGCATGTTTGGGAAGTGGGATCTTCTTGCATACATTTTGTATTTGTATATAAAAACTCTTAACAAGGTTGAGGCTTTTAACAAGTCCTAAGTCTTCTAATGAGGACTGAGACACCATACGGATGTGATAAACTCCTAATAGGGTCAATATCTTTAACCAGGTACTTTTGAATAGTGGATCATTTTGTGGGTACCATCCCCACCGGGGTTTTCCCATGGCCAAGGTTTCCCTAGTTAACAAAATATGATGTTATGAGTTCTCTTATTGCATAGTTATGTTTACTTTTCAGAAAAATTAGTTTAATTTCATATGCAAGTTATGAGGTAATTAATAATATCTAGTTTTGGGCTAAAGTTTGTAGAGTATTGATTCCCCCTACCCCCCCCCCCCCCTAGTGTTCCCTATTTCTAACAATTGGTATCAAAGCTTAGTTACTTAGAAGAGGCTTAAAAACTTAAGTACGATCCCTATGGATGTGGAAAAGTTATAGATGAACGTAGAAGAAGCTCTTGAGCAGATTGACACTCTTACTAAAGAAAGAGATAACCTGAAAGAAAGATATGAAGATGCAAAAGACTACATTGGAAAGATGAAAGACAAGATTGATCATCTCAAATCCAAAAGAGAGCCTAAAGATTATATTAAGGATAGTGATGAAGTTTCAAGATTGAAGAAAGAAAATGAGATCTTGAAACATGAATTGAAGGTCATTGAACTAAAATTGAGCTTAAAGAAAGACGATGGCAAAATTGAGTTAGATCTAAAATTTGAGAATGCAAATCTAATATCTCATCGTACAATAGTTACATCTAAACTTGAATCCACCAAGTTAGAATATGCATAACTTGAGAAGTACAACACTATTGTGAAAAGAGTGATAACCTAGACTAAACAACAATTAGAAAAGTTATATTCCAATAGTGAGAAAATTCATAAGCAAATATATTTTCAAAGACCTTCTTATGATAAGACTAGTCTTGGATTTTTATTGGATAAAAATCAGCCAAGAAATCTGAAACTAGAAAGGAATCTAATCCTGAAACCCATCATCCTATATAAGAGAAAGAAGAACTAAACAAGGATGAGCCAAATCAATTCGATAATGCACCCAAGGATATTGAACAAGTTGATCAACCTAAGCAATCTAAGAAAACTAGGTCATCCAAGGAAGTAAGGTATGAATTCAAAGGTAGATGATTTTCATGTAATGAAATTGGTCATATGAAAAGGGAATGCATAGGTAAGCCATTTAAATATGTTACTTTTTTTTATCATTATAATTATCATGGTTTTGGTCATTGAGCAGTAAATTGTAAGACACCTAAATTTGATAATAAAGTAGCAATAGTAGAATGTTTAGAGGTACTAACCTTGCAAGAGAAAGAAGTATATTTTAAAAAGGAATTGATGGATCAAGGAACAACATTGTGTATTACAAATGTAACAATCTTGGACACATAGCCACAAATTGCAGAGCACCTGTAAACCAGCCTAGGCCCAGATTTGGAAATAATGCACCAATATATCAGTTATGCAATAAATTTGGTCATATAGCAAGATTTTGTAGAATAGATATGAGGAATGTCAACAAGACTCTAAATTTCAAAAATAATACAAACAGAAATGTCAGAAGGAATGATAACAACAATGACAGTTAGAAAGAAAGCCCAAAGGAACATGTAGAAGAATTCAAAGATGTATTTGTCAAAGCCAAAGATCCATCCAATTCAAATGCAATATTAGAAGAACAACCATTTGATGCACTTGAAGGAAGATTGAAGTCAACAATTGTATTTGATTCATCCTATATGAACTAAGTACTTTTCTATTAGAGATAGAGTATCAGAAAGATGTATGTTATGATAGAAAGTGAGTTAAGGGTAGCAAAGTTAGAATAAGATATGTTGAAGCCATGGTTAAGTACGATGATGGTTTGGAGATCACATGAGGTTATATGAATCAAAACAAGTTATTGGTAAAGAATAAATAGTTTTTTGCAAATTGCACACTTGTGCAATTAATGAAGTTGGTGAATGAAAAGGATTAAAGGGATAGAATCAAGATTTTGACTATCATTCAAATGTGTGACAAGTTAAGGAGCAACTGAGTACAAATCCAAGGCAAGTTTAAGCAACATTGAAGCAAATTCATCCAAAAACCCTACATTTTGTGTAATTAAGGTATTTGTCAAATCTCATAAGTTTATCTATGAAATTGAATTTTTTTTTTTTTTTTTAAATGATAAACATGAATAGAATTTTGATTCATAATGTTGAGGATGACTCAAAATCGAAAAAATAAGATAAACCCCATTCCACCTTTGGAAGAAAACCCTATGACAACTTTTTTTGCTATTCCAAACATAGCCCTATATTTAGAAGAAATTGGAAGTTATCTTAAGAGAAAGTTTGAAATAGTAGGAGAAGCAAGAATAAAAAATGAGTTTGGACATATCAACAATCAAGACATGATCTTTAAGATTGGTTATGAATGCCTAGAACATAATGGAATGAATTAGTTTCTATTTTCACATGAATTTAAGAATGAAGATAGAGTAAAGATAGTATTGAGTCAAGTTCATGATGGGAAATTCTGGTTAGTAGACAATGTAGCAAATATATAAACTAACCTAATTCATGAGGTAACATGACTATGCAATGAAGGATCTATCCCAATTAATGATAAGAACATAAAGAAAATTGTGTTGGAAAATACCAAGTCTGAGTACAATGGAAGAGGCACTGTGATAAGAAAGATAACACAACATGATGTGAGATTGATAAGTAGAATCATGGCATCCAAGATTTATGCCAGCTCTAGAGAAGATGATACAATAGAAATTTTTATCCATGCAACCTATATGATGTGTGTAGAGAGAGAAAAGGTAAACACATGTGAAATCTTAAGGGTATGGTAGACAAAGAACTTGGAGAAGATCAAGAAAGTGAAAAATAGTCAATTCAAATTCAAATCATTGATTGTTTTCATGTTTTTCCATTTGATTAAGAGATTTCCATTCCTATCAATTATTGATTTACTTAACAATGAGAAATGAACTATTGCAAATATAACTAATTTGTATACCATCCAATTGATAAGATTGATAACAATGCAGATCTTATTGTAAAATCCTTCCAAGAAGAGATTAAACAAAGGTATAGAATCCTACCCTCTATTGTGGAGAAATTCAAAGATGGTATATGTTTTGGTTGGTACATATTTTACATACATAGAACCAATTGAACCAAAGATGATTTATGTTCAACCACTTGGTTATGAGATCACTAAAGAACAAGTTGAGGGTTATGTAGAAGTAATTTTGAAGTCAGCTAGAGATGAAGAATTCAATAGGTTTGGAACCTTTGAAGAGATATGGAAGTAACCTCTCAAGCTCATCTTGAAAAGTCTACAAAGAAGAAGGTAGAAGCCACAATGAAGAAGATCATGGAGGAAGTGAAGATGACTCCTAAAAAAATTGTAGTAGTTATAAAGACTGTCACTGGAATGAAGTAGAGTAAATGACAAGGAATTATGTATGTGTAACCACTTGTAATAGTAGGACCATCAGAGGATATAATTGTTGCAGAACCTTAGGTAATAACATCAACTATTTCATATGCAACAGTATCACAAGAAGAACCACTGAGTACACCCATTATTCAATCAATGGAATCTAGTGAAGAAGAAGAAGTAAAGATTATGGAGACAAAGAAAAAATCAGCTAGATTAGCTAAAGTTAAACAAAAGCAAGCAGAAGGATTGAAACATAAGAGAGTAAAACAGATGGCAAGAAGACCATGAAAAAGGAAGAAGGTCTTAATGGCCTATGAAGGGATAAAGATGCAAGGACAAGTAGAATCACCAGAAAAAGGAAAAAGACATAGAACCGGCCAAGAAAACAAAATTAGAGTTAGTGGGAAAAGATAGGCAACCATGGAAGCCTAAGATTGAGAAATTGAACAACATAATCGCCAATGAAGGAAACTTTGGTTAGTTAAACAAGTTTTATGATTTATACAACAACATGGATTACAGTTAGAGAATGTTACAATAAGGTACTTGATTTTTAATAGGAAGAAATTCAAGGAAATTAAGGAACAAATTCCTAATGGTTTGTATGAGAGGCTAATAAATAGAAAGAGAAGAGTATAAGAGGAGGACAAGTAGATTAGAGAAAACATTATCAGAAAGTTGTGTGTAGTAGAGAGTGAAGATCACTTGAAGAATTTGTTATAGAGTCTTGAACCTTTTCTAAGGAACGAGACTAGAATTATGGGTAGAAACTATGAGGAGATAAGAGAAGAAATTCAAGAAGAAATTGTACATATGATGAAGAACATTACAACTTCCAACCACTAGACTACAATAGCTACAACAGAAACTCCACAAGTAAAAATAGGTATATATACTATGCAAATTGATAACACTAATATTATTGTTGTTACAAATAAAGATCCTTTTAAGGATTTTGGTGCAAGTGTTGACAATTTGGTCAGCTATGTGAGCTCTAAAGAATAGAAAAAGAAAAAGGAAGAAAAAGATAAGAAGAAGGAAGTAGAAGATAAGAAGAGGAAGAAAGACAAAGATAGATGAAGAAGAGAGAAAATTGAAAGAAGAGAAGAAAAAGGTAGAAGAAAACAAGAGGAAATAAGAAGAAGAAAAGAAAAGATACAAAGAAGTAGAGAGAAGAAAAGGAGAAGAAGATAAAAAGGAGGAAGAAGAGAAAAGAAAAGAAGAGGAGAAAAGAAGAAGAAGAAGAAGAAGAAGAAGAAAAGAAGAAAGAGGAAGAAGAAAAGAATAGGAAAGAGAAAGAAGAGAAGGAAGAGAAAGGATAAGAAAAAGGAACATAAATTCCATAAAATGATGATGATGATAAAAAAGGACTCATGTCATCATTAAGTAAGTTACAAGAAAGTGCAGAAGTACTTGAAAAGATGCAGAGCACAATCATAGTCAAGATGATAGAAAAAGATCTGCAAATAAGAGCTAAGGAATTAGTGAAATCCTTTGATACAAAGTTCATTGAACTATTCAACATAAAATATGTACAAGCCCTAACACAACATGATGCACATATGTTTGACATTATTTGTCAGAATATCAAAAATGAATTGGGAGCTCTTGATACTTGCATAAAAGAAAAAAGAAAATGTGAACATGAAGGGAATGCATTATATGCAAAATGTACACTATCATTAAAGTTCACCAAAGACATTGATGAGGAGTTGAGGAAGAAGCATGAAGAACTCTAGGATCTAGTAAATCAGCTTCAAAAGCCACCTAAAAAGGTAAAAGATATAAAGGCAAATATTTTAAAGACTTATGATGACATAAGTCTAATTGAGAGGATTAAAGAAAGAATTGCAAAATGGTTCTCACTTCTGAGAGAACGCCTATCACTGAAGATCAACACCCTCGAACAAAAAGTGGAAGAATGTATATAGGTAAAGACATCTTTTTTAAATTTTGTTTATTCAGACTTGAATGTGGTAGAGTTAACATCTCACTCTTCTTAGTATATCAAAGAGAATCAAAGATTCATGGAACAAGAACTTCAAGAGTCTGAAGACAAGTTTTGATGATTGCATTACACACCTATCAACCTGATTCAGAGGTAAAGGACCACATTTTTAATTATACGTAAATTGTGACACCTTTGTCATTAATGTCAAAGGGGGAGTAATACAAGAAAATTGTATAGAAGCTATATAGATGTATGTATATAAATGAGAGAGAAAGTTAGGGGAGTAATGTATCAGCTAGAACTATAGTCAAAGGGGGAATTATGAAATTTAATTAGGAGATATAAGGAAAGATGGTTAAAATGAAATGATCCACAAGTTTTGAATTTTTAAATTTTTGATACGGCTAGTTTTTGTAAAGTTTTTTAAGTTGCAAGTTTTTGGGACTTAGCCAATTTTCCCACATGTTGCCATCAATGCCAAAGGGGGAGATTGTTTAAAATTTGGATAAGGTATATATTTTATGTTGTCATTTATGGAAACATATCAGTTATGTGAAGAGGGCATATCATGAGGATTTTGTTATGATAGCTATAGTTAGAAAATTGTCTAAGTATCATACAATTTATCTAGAAGAACAGATAGAGCTTTGGTTAGTGTAGTGTGTTGAGGTACATTGGACATGTATGGAGTTAGGTATGACTACCTAACATCATAGTTATGACATATGAAAGTCCCCAAGTCAATATGGACAATATAGAACAAGCAATGGGTAAATTACCAATCACAGCAGAAAATAGGCAGAACAAAGCATAACAAAGAAATGGGTATTTGGGATTAAGGAATTATTTTGTTTATGAAATAATAACTTGATTAATTGGGGGCAACATCCTAGATGTTAACCCTAAGTCAAAGATTTAAAATAATATATTTTGTAAATCTTGAAGATCGACTGGATAATATTTTATAATTTATAAAGGTATTAAAGAAAATATGAAATGTGAGGTTAAGTGTGCTTCTAAGGAAGACTATTTGAACTATATGTAATTTGAATTATGATGTATGATAAGAGGAATGTAAATATTGTGATGAGAAGAAAAGAAGATATCAGATATTGAAGATATCAATGGCAAGCAAAAGGTTTTTGTTTCTATCATTTTGTATCAAGAAACTACATTGTATATTGCATGTTTGGGTAGTGGGTTCTTCTTGCATACATTTTGTATTTGTATATAAAAAATCCTAATAGGGTTGAGGCTTCTAACAAGACCTAACTCCTCTAACAATGACCGAGACACAATACTGATGTAATAGACTCCTAATAGGGTCAATATCTTTAACCAAATACTTTTGATCAGTGGACCATTTTGTGGGTACCATCCCCAAGGTTTTCCCTTCGCTAAGGTTTCCCTAGTTAAAATAATATGGTGTTTTGATTTCTCTTATTGAATGGTTATGTTTACCATTCAACATAATTAGTTTACTTTCATATGCAAGTTATAAGGTAATTAATAATATCCAATTTTGGGCTAAGTTTGTAGAATATTGATTCACCCCACCCCCCTTTCAGTATTCCCTATTTCTAACAGATTTTGTATTCAAAGGCTCTTTTCTTGAGGATGACTCTGAAGACATGCCTATGGAAGAATAAGACAATTAATGTGCTACTATTTTTGAGTATCATGGCGAGCTCTTTCTTTGGTTTGCAGGTTTTTTTATCTAGCCTACTCACTTGCATTGCATAAGAGATTACACATCAGGTCAAACTTTTTCTCTATCCTTTGGAATATTTGCATATTGCCATGGTGTCTTTGTAGTTGGTAAATGCTACTCTTATTACCTATGTGTGTTCATAGAGAGTTGACTATGGGGGTGACTAGTTGAATTTTTTTTCACATTTGAACAATTAAGGTCAAAGTTTTCTTCCAATCTTATTATAGTTGGTGCTACCTAACTACTCATGTGGATTTTTGGTGATGAATGCTCATGGTTCATAGTCACCAACTAGGAATTCATGTCATCCATTTTGTTATGGATGTACTATTATTTTGTAACTTGGGTAATGCATTGAATTCAAAATGCATGGATCAATTCAAAATATGGCTATGTAATGTCATTTTGTATTATGACATGTGCTTGCATTATAGTAGTGAGTTGGTTGATTATGCACTCCTCTTTTATATGCTTACTTTTCTGGGGCATTATGTGTTGTTAGTTAATAATTCTAAATAACTATTTTATACTAGGTATGTTGTTGGAATATTTCTTCTCATGATATGTTTGAGAAATATATTATGATTTTACCCATTATTATAAGTGTTATTCTTGTGCTCATATGTTATGCTTCTTTATTTCTCCTTTGTAAATGATAATGATTAGAAGTTTTCTTCTTGGTTCTTTCCTTTATGAGCCTGTGAACCAATGTTATTTTATATCTATTAATATTTGATATGTGGCTTGCTACTTTTGCCAAAACAAATAAAAAATAATAATGCATGCTCTTTCCAAGTTTAGGAAATATTTGGTTAGGAGTAAGCTAAGGGTAGAACTAATCACAATAGTCTCAAGTATATTCTAAACCAACAAGACTTAAGTGAGAGACAACAAAAGTGGGTGAGTAAACTGCAAGCATATTATTTTGACATTGTTTATATAAAGGTAAAAGGAAATGTTATGGTCTGTGCCTTGTTAAGAAGACATCATTTATGTTCTTTAGTGAAGATAATATTGTATTAGGGGAAGGATATTATAGATGCATATGTTAAAGATACTTGGGCTTCAAACCTACTTGAAGGTAAAATTCATGATGAAAGGTATAAGGTGAAAAATGAGTTGATATTTTATAGGGATAGGATTTTCTTATTACCAAATTCCAAGTTCAAATTCAAGATTTTAAAGGAGTTCATAATGTTCCTATGGTTGGTCATCCTAGTTTCTTTAAAATATGCAAGAAAAATAGAGAAAGATTTAGTTGGAAAGGTCGAAAGCTTGAGGTTCAAAAGTTTTTATAAGAATTCCCAACAAGGCAACAAGACAAACATGAAACTAGATATCCAACTAGTTTTATATAGCCCTTTCCCATCCCAAATTAAAAATGGGAAATTATTTCTATGGATTTCATAACAGACCTACAAACTGCTCAAGGACAATATTGCATCTATGTTGTGGTTGATAGATTGTTAAATGTGCATATTTCTTTGTCATATTAGCTACGTATACAATAGTTCAAGTAGCAGATCTTTTTTAAAGGAAATTTTCAAACTCCATGGGCTTCCCCAGAACATAGTAGGTGATAGAGATATTAATTTATGAGTTTGTTTTGGTAATAACTATTTAGGTTGTGTTGAACTAGGCTCGCTCCCAATACTAGTTATCATCCACAAATTGATGGTCAAACTGAAATTATTAACAAATGGGTGGAAGATTAATTAAGGAATTTTGTTTCAAGATAGCTGAAAATATGAGTGAAGTGGTTGCACATGAGAGTGTATTGCTACAATTCTACCTATCATATGTCCATTAAGGTTACTTGAGAGATACACATACAAGCAGAGTCTCATCTATCTATCATTGCTATGTACGTAACAAGAATCTTGATTTTGTATGTGTTGATGCATGAGGGAAAAGGTTGACTGCTAAACTAACCTCCAAATTTTACATCAATCAACATTTTGGTTTCTTACGTATCTGAATTAAACAAGAATCAAACTGCATATTTATTGTTGGTATATGATTTTCTTGAACTCTTACATTTGTGATTTCCTATCTAAGAAAAATAGTCTATGTATACATTCATCTTGGAAACAAACATAATACTGTTATGAATTTGTACCATGGAAATATAATGGATTTTTTTTTTTTTTGTGGTGAAAAAACTAGTTGACAGATAGGGGAGGGTTGTTATATAATGGGAACTAAAAGGATTCAAACTCGTTTGAGGAACTAGCTGAATCCATGATCCAAGATGATGAAGATAATGGTAAAGATTATCAAATGAAAGATACAAAGACAAATGATTCAAACTATGCTTAAGATGATATGCAACAATATATTAAAACTAATGTACTAATATCTCTATGCAAAAAAATTGAAATAAAACTAACATGATATTGCTAAAATTATCTAAAATGCTAAAAATAAAACTAATATTATGATTTTACAAATGAAACATGGATGAAAATGCATAGGAAGAAGCTCCTTATTATATATTCTTGGGAGAGAAAGAGGGACTGGATGAGGTGAAATCTATGTGGCATCCACATTAGAGCCACATACAATAAATGTGGGCAAAAGGACAAGCCATGAAAAAGTGAACTTGGGCTTTTTAATTTTTGAGAGGCTCAAGGTTTATTACACATGTGAGAAACATTAGATAAATGAATGGGGGGAAATGTGTAAGAGATTTTGAGGAAGTTATTTTGATTTTTTGGGAAGATTTTCTCACACGTGTGAGAAAACAATTAGTAACTAATAGGATTGGAATCACCCTTTTAGGGGCCTAATCATGGATTAGTACAAAAGGGTAGGCTTAGTGGCTAAGGTGATAGGTATAGACTAGGTTTTAGGTAGGGGTTTATATTTAGATTAATATTAAATTAATTAAACCAAGTTAAGAAGAAAGTGGGATAAATGGAGGGAATAAGTAAGTTAGGAATTAATGTAGAAAGGGGATTATGGGGAAATGTATTAAATAAAATTCAATGCATAAGAAATGGGGTGTATTAAATAATTTTAAATACTTTAGGAGATGAACATATTTAATTAAAATAGTAGATGACTATAGCATATATAACTAATTTATTAAAATTAATTATAATGTTAAGAAAAATATTAATTAAATTAAATTTAACTAACAAGTGTGTCATGTGACATTTTTAGATGTCTACACAAGTTTTGAGTCTAAAGGGTTTAGCATTTAATTCATTTCCCTTTGAAATTTGTATTTCAAACTCTTTCTTTGGACAAAACCTGCTAAAGGATATTAAATTCAATGTTTTGATTTGTAAAGTTTGAGGTAATATTCCAATATCAAGGGTTTGCATCAACCTGTGTTCCCAGACTTACATTAAATCTCATTTTCCATCTGTGTCACAAGTTTAGTGCCAAAGATAGGTGTTTGGATTAATTTAAGGCATGGAAAATTTAAATAAAGCCCTATTAGGTTACACATTTCGTAAATTTGGGCCTTGTAAATCCCTCAAGGCTATACACTAACCTTTGTGCCATTTTTTTATTAAGTTTTGTGTCAATATATTGACTAAAATTGCATTAAATCAATCACACATTTGGTTTATAGAACAAGGCCCAATTTGAAATTTAAACATATTTTGATGCTCCCAACCCACACATTTTATTTAGGATAGGGTGTAAATTATTTAACACTCAAATATGATCATAATTTTGACCTATATGAGGCAACATGTCTTAAATACGAGCCTTACTTTAAAGTCTCAAAGTCATACACCTCAAATGGGGCCAAGTTCTAATTTATTCCAAGTCCAATCCAACTACCTTAAAGTTTGTTCCACCTCAAAATTAGGCCCATATTTGGCATAAATTTGATAGTTTGGGCTTAGAGTATGGCCTTAAATCCCCCCATGCTTCATATAGGGCCACTCTTCACATAATGGGGACTTTTTTGGGGTGGCGAGACATGAAGTCTTTATTTCCTCCAGCTATTATGAGCTCACTTTCTTTCTCCTTATCCTCAAGATGGTCACCCCATAGAATTTTAGGCACCCCTAGGCAACCCTCATCCAAAAGATGTTAGAAGGGTGAGGAAGCAAAATAAAGCAGTTAGGTCCAACTGGCCATTGACTAGATTCTATTTTTAGATCATCCATCCATCCATTTTTAAAAACAAGTGTTATCAAATTTAGGTTTGGTCCTCTACACTAAATAGTTGATATGAGTTGTAATTAAGCTCATATTACAAAGTTTAAGACCATTTGGAGCTTATCAAACTCAGATCTAGACTCAGTTAGATTCTTAAGATCCCCATATTTCCTCACCAGGACTCAATTTTATAAGATCTAGGCCTTCTCAATCCCATATGCCAACCATAGACCCCAATTTTAAGTCAAATCAATATGAATTATGGCTAGGTCTTATTAGAATAAGCCCATACATTTTACCCATGAGATTGTCTATATGCATTTAGTGTTTCCATGAACCTAAAGTTACATTCTCAATAGCAGGGCCTTATTAGATAGAGTTTTGAGCCATGTAGAACTGAATTATGGGCGTATCTCACTGGGATCAAATCCATGTCTCGTCCTCTTTTTCTAGGAATAAAGAGGAGTCTCGTATACATTTGTTGGGAGTGAAGATAAGTCTCATCTTCACTTGTTGGGAATGAAGAGGAGTATCATCTCTAGTTCATGGGAACGAATAGGAGTTTCATCTCCATTTTAGGGACTAAAGAGGAGTCTCATATTCATTTGTTAGGAATGAAGATAAGTCTCATCTTCACTTGTTGGGAATGAAGAGGAATATCATCTCTATTTCATGGGAATGAATAGGAGTTTCATCTCCATTTCAGGGACTAAAGAGGAGTCTCATCTCCATTTCATGGGAATGAGGAGGGTTCTCATCTCTATGTCAAGGGAATGAAGAGGAGTCTCATCAAGAAGAGCTGATATATTTCCACAATCCATATAATTTGTCAATACATACTTTCTAGATTTGATTGTGTAAGTTTTTTTTGCATCGTTTCCTACTTAGGATAATTCTACCTTTTCTTATCCTAATTTCTCTCTTTATTTCCCACTTTTAGTCTTAGCCAAATTCTAGAAATTTTTAAAGTTTGCCCCCAAAAAAAACCCAACATCCTAGATTGCTTCTGAATTTACCCCACTACCTCATCCCATTAGCAAAATATGGGGGGCCCATTTGCAATGGGGTGGGGTTGTGAAAACCTCACAACAATAAGTTCAACCCAATAGTTGTTTGCTCCTCCAAAATAGAATAGTTAATTAGAGATTCACATTTCATTGGTTGTATGTTTTTGGTCCTACAACTTTGGAATAAGATTATGCATTGTGTGCATTGTGTGATTTGCAATTGACAACAACTTTTTTTAAATCTTGCCCAATCTATGTAAGTGAAAAATAGGGAATACTTTTTGGTGGAAGTGTGTAAAGTATTTTTGGAAGCTAAATATTACCTAAAGTGTGTTTGGATGACTTGAAGTGTGATTGGATAGATATATGTATATTATGTGTATGTGTACATATAGATCTCTCTCTCTCTCTCTCTCTCTCTCTCTCTCTCTCTCTATATATATATATATATATATATATATATATATATATATATATAAGATGCAATATAACAAATGGATATGAAATGATATGTGATCAAACTAGATGTAAATTATAATTAAGGTAATGAACTGTGTGAAATTTTTCTTATGAGCCTCAAAGGAACTGAATTCATGCATATGTCAGATGGAATTGTAATAATCCATTTTTGTCTACTTATTCTTTTTCTAAAAGGGAACCTTGTAGTGAGCAATTTTGTAATATATTATAACTAGTTATATTATATTGAGGGTTATCCCTCTTCATGTTTTTCTCTTAATAGGGGTTCCACTATTAAAATATAGTGTTCTCTTGTGTATGTAAATGATGTCCCTAGTCTATATTAGAAAAAAAAATTGTTAAATGTATATTAAGGTAAATTTGCAAAGCATTAAGTGAATTAATGTTGAATACTTAAGGGAATATTGATTCACCCCTTCTCCTAGAAGTTTGGTTATTTAAACTCTCTCTCTCTCTCTCTCTCTCTCTCTCTCTCTCTCTCTCTCTCTCTCTCTCTCTCTCTCTCTCTCTCTCTCTCATATACATATAGACTCCTTATTTCTCCCTCCTTGTCTCTATATCTCTACCTTTCTCCCACTGATACAGGAGTATCCTAGGTGTAAGGGAAATCTTGCATCACCCAAAAATATTTTTGTTTTGCCTTTTCAACAAGGGTTATTTTAGTGCAAAGTCTCTATTTCTAGAAGCTTTTTTTATAGTAAGTTGGTCATTCTAACTCATAATTTTTTGATTTCATCCATGAAGGTTCATTTTAGATATATCAGCCTACTAGTAAAATTCCATTGCAACACCAAGTGTGTTTGTGATGTTATTAAATACATTTGGTACAAAAACTTTGAACTTAATTCTCAAGGTCATAGAAGCTTTGAAAGGGGGTCAAAATCCAACTGACTGGAGCTTGTACAAGTTACGTTTTGTATATTTGATGGTATCATTTCTAAAAAGGGGTGATCATAGTCAATCAAAGCAAACATTGATGAGTTATGGTCTCTTGAAATTGTGCTACCTGAAATTATGGAAAGTTAAATTAATTGCAAAATAATAATTTAGGGTTGGTTAACCTTAGTGTCTAGGGCTAAAATTCTATAACCTTCTTGGGCAATGAAAAATTTCGTATATAAAGAAAGTCTACATGGATGTCTAGGATAGTTCTAGGTTCTTTGTGGGGCTCTATCTTACATAATATTGTAAGGAAAATAACTATGTGGCTTTGCTTGTATTTCTAAAATTTGTAATTCTATACTTTTGGATATAATAAGAAGTTAACTATATGCTCTCATGACTTGTTGTTATTTCTCTATTTTTGTTATGTGTTTATGTTGTTAAGGGGAGTACCCCTTTATCAAGTGGTATCAGAGAAGGAGTTCCTAAGTGTATAGAAAGATCACCAATTGTGAGATAATTTGTACTAGGATCATGGTTGTTGGTTTGAAAGATAAATGCAAAAATGACTCTATGAAGGGACTGCGGTGAAAGAGTTGGAGGTGTGATAGATGAGGGTTTTAGAGCCCTCTAGAGATAAGTGCAATCATTGCAAGAGGAGATTTGTAGAGGAATGAATATTATTGTAAGAGATAAAAGTGAGGATGAATTTGAAGAAGAAGGGAATGTTGAACAAGGAGAGAAAGTAGATAGGGATCTTGAGGAGGATAGATTTTTCAGAGCCATTTCCAAGATTGGATAAAGACCCAAGATTGAAGTCACCACATTTCTAGAAAATCTTAACCTAAAGAAGTTGATCAATTAGATCAATGATCTGGAAGAATATTTTTAGTATGAAGAAATTGAAGATCCCGAGAGGATCAAGTTTGCGAAGTCCAAATTGAAAGCGCATGGGAAAATTTGATGGTAGGAGATTCAATCAAAGTGAAATTAAGGAGGAAAGGGGAAAATCACAAAATGGGGTCAGATGGTGGAGAAATTAAAGAGTGAATTCATTTATGTTGATTATGAGCTTGATCTACTAAAGACAATGTAGGGGTTAAAACAAGTGGAAAGATATATTAAAGAGTATACAAAAGAATTCTATTGACTAGTCCTCATCAAAACAAGCCATGTATAAGATGACAAAGAGAAAGATACCCACTACCTTAATCAGTTGAGGCCAAGTATTTAGGAGTATTCCAGTCTAGTTAGAATGATCAATATTGAAGAGGCATGCCAATTTGTCTTTAGGGTGGAAGAAAAACTAAGCAAGAATTTTGAAAGTAGGAAAGGTGGAAGAGGTCATGGTGGAAGGTCTTACTAATGGTCTTATGCAGGCTGAAATGAAGATTATAAAAATAATAATAAGGCAAGTAGTAGTCAAAGTCATAGGGGAAATAATTTTAATCATTTTTTTGATCAAAATAATAGGGACAATAGAGGAAGACGAAGAGGAAGAGGGAAAGGACCTGCAATAAGAGATTTTTGTGGAACTTATTTTCATTATGGTGAAGAAGGTCATAGAGCATATGAATCTCCTCAATGCCAAAAAATGATAAAGAGGAGAGATGAAGGCCAAGAAAGAGTTGCATATGTAGATGAAGCTACCAACTCGTCACATTCTAAAGATGCTAAAAGATGAGAAGTCCTAGTTAATAAAAGAGTTTTGCTGAGTGATGAGAATGAACCTAAACAAAAGAGGAGCTTGTTTTGTACTAGGTACAAGTGTGAGGATAAGTGTTGGCATGTGATTATCAATAGTCAAAGAACTGAAAATTTTGTGTCATAGAAGATGGCCACAAAGTTAAAGTTCAAGAGAGAGAGAGAGACACTTACATCCATACTAGATTGTCTGGGCATAGGATGAACACAAGGTCCTGGTCAATGAACAATGTCCAATAAAGTTCAAGATTAGGAGCTACCATGTTGAGGTACTATGTGACATCATTGCCATGGATGCATGTCATATGTTATTGGGAAGGCCATGACAGTTTGATAGGCGTGTTGTACATGATGTTTGTACAAATATCTACTCTCTAACAAAGGATGGAGTAAGATACACACTAAATCCATTGAAGAACATAGAATAAAAGGTATGTAATAATTCTAAAATATGTTTAGTTGATGAAAGGAGTTCCTAGAAGGTATAAGGAATGAGCATATGTGTTTTTCTTTAATTCCACAAGATGGTAAATAAGAAGTAGAAGATGTCACTATGGAAGCTACATATTTTTTGGGTGAGTTTTAGGATATTGTATATGATATGTACCCGATGGATTGCCACTATTAAGAAGGAACAATCATTGGTGGAACTAATTTCAGGACCTAGTTTTCCACATAAGGTAGCATGCAACAAAAAGTGAAGAGTTGAATAGGTGAGTACAAGAGTTATTACAAAAGGGATTGATTCAAGGAAGTTAGAGCTCATGTGCTATATGAACAGTACTAGCACCAAAGAAGAATAGAGAATAGAGGACATGTACAAATTCTCAAGCCATCAGCAAAATTACTATCAAGTATAGATTTCCCTTGCCAATGATGGATGATATTATGGTATTTTTTATTGGATATACGTATTTTACAAAGTTAGATATGAAGAGTGGATATTGCCAAATCTGAATTAGAGAAGAAGATGAATGCAAGATTGCCTTTAAGATGAAGGAGGATTTGTATGAGTGGTTAGTCATGCCTTTTGAGCTAACCAATGTATCAAACACATTCATGCAACTCATGAATGAGGTATTAAAAGAACTTTTGGGTAAGTTTATCATTGTTTACCTAGATGATATTTTGATCTTTAGTAAGACATTGGAAGAGCATGTAATGCATACTTGTAGGGTGTTTGAGAAGTTAAGGGAAGATAAATTATTGATTAATCTAAAAAAGTGCAACTTTGTGAAGAAGAAGAAGTTAGTGTATCTGAGATGTGAAGTTTCAACAAAAGATCTAAAAATGGACCCAAAGAATCTGAAATATATCCTCAAATGGCTAACTCCAAGAAGTGTGATTGAGGTAAGATCTTTTCATGGTTTGGCTAGCTTAATTTACAGTAATTTTATCATGATTTTTAGCAATTTCTATGGACCCCTGACTAAAAAAATAAGAGGGGATGGGAAAAAATTTAAGTGGACTACAAGAGAAAACAAGAGTTTTGAGTTATTGAAACAAAAAGTTATAAAATAACCTATTTTTGTGCTTCCATATTTTAATAAGGTGTTTCAAGTAGATTGCGATGCTAGTGGTAATGCGATGGGAGCTATTTTGAGTCAAGAAGGTACACATGTTTTAGATTAAGGTAAAAATAGGTTTTGAAAGGGACCTGAAACCCTTAACAGAAAAGAAAAAGAAAATCCATGAAGAAGGTACACATGTTACTTACTTTATTGAGAAGTTAAATGGTGCTGAGAAAGAGTGTTCTATTTATGCTAAGGAGTTTTATGTTATAGTTCACATAATGAAGAAGTGGAGACATTGCCTTCTACCTGAGGAGTTTTTTATATACTCATCATCAAACTTTGTAATATTTGAATAACCAAGAAAAGTTGTGTCAGAGGCATTTAAAATGGTTGAATTTATACAAAGTTACACATTTATTTTGAAATATGGGAGTGAGAAGTATACCAAGGTTGCATATACTCTTAGCAAAAGATAAATTTTGATGACAAAGATGTAGATTGAGGTTGTTGGGTTAAAGGAACTCAAGAGTTTGTACATAAAGGATCTTGGTTTTGGTAAAGCTTGGAAAGCTTGTACAAAACTTGTTACTCTTGATAGAACCAAGTGGTTGGACTTCATCATACAGGATGGTATGTTATTCCAAGGAAGTCAATTATGCATTCTAAGGAGTTCAATGAGGGAGAATCTCATAAAGGAGAAGCATAGTAGAGGGTTGGTTGGACATTTTGGTCTAAATAAAACCATTGTTCTAGTAAGTGAGAATTATTACTAGCCATAGTTGTAGCAAAATCTCAAAAAATTTGTATAGACTTGTTCAGTATGTTTCATGGAAAAAGGAGAAAAGAAGAATACAAGGTTATATCAACCATAACCTATACTAGAGAAGACATGGACGAATATCCGTATGAGCTTTGTTCTTGGTTTTGCTAGTATGAATGTTGATGGTATTCCTTTGGGGGACTATCCTAAGCACTGGAGAGCATTGAAATGTTGCATTCATGACTGTGTTGTCATTGATGTCAACATAGCAGTAATTCTATGAAGACTGGCAGAATAGTAGACAAAGATCATACTTGTATGAATAGAGTTTTGATGTACAAGTGAAGCGTGGTTAAGGACATGTTGTACCCTATGTCTTGATGATGAGGTCAAATGCGTAGAGTCTAAGTCAAAGATATACAAGATCTATAAGTGATTTATAGAGAGCAATGCAGAGATAGAGAGCGTGGAAAGTAGTTTCTGATGATCCTATTATATCTTCTAGTAGAGATATAATCTAGTGATGTGCAGTCAGCCAGTGATAGATGACAATCTGATGGTGACATCAACAAGTGTGCAAGCCCTAGTATCACACATGTAAGGTTTTGTATAGATTATGAGCTGACACTACTATTCTAATTACAAATTAATTAATTATCTTGTTATAATTAATTGGGAAAGCCTCAAGGTCAATTCAAGGAATTATTTTGAAGATAACGTATAAAGGAAAGATGTTTTCCTTGTTTGTAAGTGTGTGTATCAAGTATTGATTTCAAAGGGCAAAAAGAAGCAGAGTGTTTGGTAAATCCAAGTAAACAATCCAAGGGATTATTGGACGCAAAGTTTGTGATCTAGTAACAAGATTAGAAGAAGTAGAGGTTTAGTTGATAAGACAGAGAAAGAGAAAGGAATTACAATTCATTTCTATTATTTTGCAAGGAATAATACAAAGATTATTTGGACAGTGTGTTCATTAGTCTTGCTCGTGAAGCTATTTGGATAGTGGGTCCATCTGCGTTCTACAACTCCTAATAGGGTTGGAATCTCCTAACAGGGATTCAAAGTCTCCTAACAAGGACTAATATATATTGAATGTTGTTATAGACTCCTAACAAGGTCCATCCTCTAATAAGGAATATTTATATTAGTACATCATCTTTTGGGTACCATCCCCACTAGGGTTTTCCGTTTGATCAAGGGTTTCCCTAGTTAACATATCTGGTGTTATTTTGCACAAGTATCTTGTTGTGGTTTATGATTATATTGTTCACATGTTTAAGTTTTATTAAGGTTGATAATTGTGATAATAAATGGATAACTAATTCACACCCCCCCCCCCCCCCCCACCCCCGCCCTCCTCTCTTAGTTATATTGGTGGACTATATATTCTAACAATTGGTATCAGAGCATCAGGTCCTTGAAGAAAAAGCTTAACAACTTTGGGAGATTAATAGCGAATCTTTTTAGAAAGGATAGTCCTAAATTTGATGGGGTCAACTTGACAATTGGAAGGATAAGATGAAGAATCATTTTTTGTGAATGGGTCCAGGTTATTGGCTTTTGACAAAATGCAAGAAGGAAATTGTAAAAGAAGAAAAGCTTGAAGAATGCAATGAAGCAGAAAGAGATTTGTTTATGTGTAATATGCGAGCCAAAGAAGCCTTACTATCAAATCTTCCAAAGGATGAATAAAGTCAGGTAAAGTCTCTATTAACATCTTATGAGATTTGGAAAACATTAGAATCCACTTTTGAAGGTGATAAGCATATGAAGAGAATAAGATTACAGAATTGGATATGTGCATTTCAAGATGCTAAAATGATGGAAGATGAATATGTAAGAAATTATGTTAGTAGAATATTTGAGATTGTTGTAGGAATCATGGTGGATCCAAGGAAGAAGATGTGGTTGTGTGGAAGATCTTGAAAATTTTGACACCACCATTCAAGCAAGCAACCTAGATGATTGCACTACTAATACCATGTACTGAGAATTTTACCATAGAAACCTTGCTTGGAAGATTAGAATTAAAAAAAGTAGTTTTGAGACAGTCTTGAGAATTTACTAGAGTTGAAATAGCTTTCAATGCCTTAAGTGTTCGGCCTAATTTGACTAGAAGTGTGAGAACACATGGAGATTTTGCTAGCAACACTAAAACCAGATCAGATGAAGATAAGAAGATTAAAGAAGGTACAACCCTTCTTGTAAGAAGAGATCTGAATGGTAAGAATATTTTTAAATGCTAGACTTATAATGAATTTGGTCATTATGCATCTAAATCTCCGAAAAGAGAGAAAAGGTATAAGGGAACATTTAAGCCTATAAGACCTAGAAATTATTTTTTATGCAAATGAAGATGAGGAATTTGATGAAAAGTTTAGAGTGAAAGTGATGAGAAGCTAGGATTCATAGCAATTAAAGAAGATGATCTTAACATATAAATTAGAGAGGAAAAAACTCCAGTTTCCCAAGTTGAAAAGAAATCTAATTAAATAATAGATAGTGGATGTTCACATCACATGACTGGTGATATGAATAAGTTTGTTAAATTCAGGAATCATGATCGAGGTATTGTTAGAGTTGGTAGCAATGCAGCCTGTCACATCAAAGGGATAGGATTTATTACTCTTGATAAAAAGACTAACACCGATGATGTTTACTTTGTTGATGGAGTAAAGGATAACTTTTTGAGTGTTGGATAGTTGCTAGATAAAGGTTATCTATTGCAATTCATAGAAAATATTTGCATTATCAAAGACAAAGATGGTAAGGTGATTGGAATAGGAACAAGGTCCAAAGGTAATGTATCTCAATTGAGTCCTACTGAAATAACATGTTTGGTTGCAAAAGTGGATAACACTTGGCTATGGCATATGAGGTTTTGTCATATAAATTTTGATAACATTGTGAATGTTATTAGCACATTTGTAGTTAGAGATCTTCCTAAGATAATAAAACCTACTAAATTGTTTGCAAAGAATGTATCTTGGCTAAGCAGAAGAAGGTATCTTTTCCTAACAAGAAGTTCACCACTACAAAGAAGTTGGAGATTGTTCACATAGATTTGAGTGGTCCCTCAAGAACAAGAGGATTCTATGGAGAAAGGTACTTCATGATTTTTGTTGATGATTTCACTAGAATGGTGTGGATAGCATTCCTTAAAGAAAAGTATGAAGCATTTGATAAGTTTAAGATATTTAAGAATAGAGTTGAGAATGAATCTGGTGCTAAGATAAAATGTTTGAGATCAGATAGAGGAGGAGAGTGTACCTCTGGAGAGTTTAACATGTTTTATGAAGAGAATGGAATTAAAAGGCATATGTCTTCACCCAAGATCCCTAACCAAAATGGGACTATTGAAAGAAGAAACATATCAGTAGCAGAGGAAACAAAAGAAATGATGTTTGAAAATGATGTATCCAAGACATTTTGGAGAGAAGCAATCAATACAACAATGTACATTGTGAACAAAGTATAGATCAGAAAAGGTATGAATAAGACTCCTAATGAATTATGGTTTGGTCATTCATCCTTAGTAAAGTATTTTAGAATCTTTGGAAGCAAATTTTATATAAAGAGAGATGATGATATTGGTAAGCTTGATCAAAGAAGTGACGAAGGTATGTTTCTTGGTTATTCATTGAAAAGTAAAGCAAAGTATGTGGCATCAACAAACAATTGTAATCAAGTGATGTGGATAAAGTAGATGCTGAAAGATATTAGGATAGAATTTTCAGAATTTGTTATCATATACTGTGATAACACAAGTACAATAAGTATGTCTAAGAATCCTATATTGCATTCTAAGACTAGGCATATATCTATTAAGTATCATGTTTTGAGAGAGAAGGTAGCAAAAAAGGAGATTAGATTGGAGTATGTGAATACTAAAGATTAGATTGCAAATATCTTTATGAAGCCCTTACCTAAAAATACATTTGAGTACTTGAGAGGTATGCTTGGGGTTATGCCCCTACCTACTTCAAAGTAGATGATGTAGAGATTGCATCAGTCTAGTGGTACAAAGCACTATTGTTTGACTGGACTGAATGTTGAAGCTTCCTATATGGGGGAGTATTTGTAACGAGTAGAGTCATTAAGGACTCTTAGTACTTGGTATTAAATAGTGTCTCTGGACACTTGAGCTAGTTGTAAACTTGGAGCAGACAATTGACATAATGAGGCCTTTGTCATTGATGTTAATGGGGGAGAAGAGTGCATGAAAAAAATCCTCTAGTTGAATGGGGGAGAGACAGTTGCATTCTCTATTAGGGAGATTTAGAAAGATTCACGAGTATCTCTATGGGGGAGATATACAACATAAAGATACAAAACAGAGCAGTGTTCTAGAGGATTTTATATTTCATTGATGAAGAGGATTTGAAAAGCCGAGAACAACAACAACAACAACAACAATAGAGTACTCTTTGGTATTCTTGGAACTTAGATGTTTTTCTCTATGTTGCCATCAATGTCAAAGGGGGAGATCATTAGCATGAATGTTGATGGTATTCCTTTGGGGGAGTATCCTAAGCATTGGAGGGCATTGACATGTTGCATTCATGATTGTGGTTGTCATTGATGTCAACATAGTAGTAATTCTATGAAGACTAGCAGGATATAAGACATAGATCATATTTGTACGAACAAAGTTTTGATGTACAAGTGAAATGTAGTTAAGGACGCGTTGTATCCTATGTCCTAATGATGAGGTTAAATGCACAGAGTTTAAGTCAAAGATGTACAAAATCTATAAGTGATTTACAAAGAGTAGTGTAGAGACAAAGTGTATGGAAAGCAGTTTCTAATGATCCTATTATATCTTCTAGTAGAGATATAATCGAGTAATGTGCAGTCATCCAATGGTAGATGACATCTGATGGTGACATCAGCAAGTGTGCAAGCCCTAGTATTGCACGTGTAAAGTTTTGTACAGATTGTGAGCCGACAATGCTATTGTAATTACAACTTAATTAATTATCTTATTATAATTAATTGGGAAAGCCTCAAGGGCAACTCGAGGAATTATTTTGAAGATACTGTATAAAGGAAAGATGTTTTTCTTGTTTGTAAGTGTGTATCAAGTATTGAATGTGAAGTGCGAAAAGGAGAAGAGTGTTTGGTAAATGTGAGTAAGTGATCCAAAAGATTATTGGATGCAAAGTTTGTGATCTGGTAACGAGATTAGAAGAAGCAGAGATCCGGTTGACAAGACAGAGAAAGAGAAAAGGAAGTACAATTCATTTCTATTATTCTGCAAGGAATAATACATAGATCATTTGGACAATGGGTTCATTGGTCTTTCCCCTAAAGCTGTTTGGATAGTGGGTCCATCTACCTTCTACAACTCCTAACAGGTTTGGAATCTCCTTACAGGGATTCAAAGTCTCCTACAGGGACTGGTATGTACTGAATATTGTTATAGGCTCCTAATAGGGTCCACCCTCATATTAGTAGATCATCTTGTGGGTACCATCCCCACCTAGGTTTTCCCTCTAATCAAGGGTTTCCCTAGTTAACATATCTGGTGTTACTTTGCATGAGTATCTTGTTGTGGTTTCTGATTATATTGTTCACATGGTTAAGTTTTATTAAGGTTGATAATTGTGATAATAGTTGGATAATTGGCTAAGTTTTATTTCAAGATTCTGCCACTTCTTAGTGTTGATTCCCTATAATTTCGAATCTTGTCCCCTTTTTAAACTCAATATTATTTCCTACTTGCCACAAGAATATATGTTCTTCCAACTTACTCATTCAATATTTTCCAACGTAATTAATGGCGTTGTTTTCAAGCATGCTATGCGTTCTATTCTATTCAATCATATTTATATGGTGTTGCTAACATGGACGCGATTGATATAGAGTCGCTTGATATTTGATTTGATTTAATATTGAATGGTTGTTTTAAGTGATTAGTTTATAAATATTATTCACTTATCGATTAAATTATTTGATTGATGTATAATAAATATTCATTTGTTTATATTGATTTAAAAGTATAATTTATCTTGAATATATATATATAATTAATATATTTATTTAGCTATTATATATATATATATATATATATATATATATATATATATATATATATTATGATTTAATATTAGATTCTATCATTTGAAGGGATATTACAAAAAAGGAGGCATAAGGAATTTCAGGTTTGAGATAAAGTCATGATTCATTTGAGAAAGGGGAAATTTCTAGTAGGAACATATAATAAGTTGAAGATGAAGAAGTTTGGACCATGCAAAATACTAAAGAAGCATGATTCAGGAAATGCTTATGAAGTAGAATTGCCAAGTGAATTGAATAGTTTACCAATATTTAACATTCTAGATCAAACAAAGTATCAAGAAGTGTTGAAGATGACATCACAAAAGCACAATGGAGCATTCCAACATCTACTTCAATTATAAAGAAGATTGGAGATATACTAGACAATCGTGTTAGCAAAAGCACAAGAAATATGACATGTGAAAAGTATATAGTCAAATATAAATGACAACCTATTGAAGATTCATCATGGCTAACAAAAGTGAAGGTTAACCGTCCTAATTTTCCTGTGAACACTTGAGACATGAAATGATCAGTTCTCTAATTACTTTGGGTGTCTAATGCAGGAGCATCCTTGGTATAAGGGGAATCTTGCATCACCTTTTTTTGTCTTTTCAATAAGGGCTATTTCAATGCAGAGTTGCTATTTCTAAAAGCTTAATAGTTTTAGTAAGTTGGTTATTCGAGTTTAGAATGTTTTGATTTTATCCATGAAGGTTCATTTTAGATATACTAGTCTACCAGCAAATTTTTATTGCAATACCAAGTGTATTTGTGAAGTTATTGAGAATTTTCAGTACTAAAACTTTGGACTTAGTTTTGAAGGCCCTAGAGGCTCTGAAAAGGGGTCAAACTCAGGTTAGCTAGATTTTGTACTAGTTAAGTGTTGTAGATCAAGTGGTGTCATTTCCAAAAAGGGGTAATCATAGTCAATTAGAGCAACAATAGATGAGTTATGGTCTCCATAAGTTGTGTTACCTAAAATTATATAAAATGACATTATTTGTATTGACCTTAATGTAATAAAACATAAAAAATAATAATTTAGGGTTGGCCAGTCTTATTTTAGGGCTTAAATTCTAGAACCTTCTTAGGTGGTGGAAATTTGCCTATATAGAGAAGACCTCTAAGGATGTCTAGGACAATTTAGGATTGTTGTTGGGGTTCTAGCTTACAAAATATTGTAAGGAAAATGCCCATGTGGCTTTGCATGTTGTATTTCTAAAATTTGTAATTGCATACTTTTGGAGATAATAAGAAACCAACTTTTTGTTCTCATGACTTGCTATTATTTCTTTATTTGTAATGTTTTATGTTGTTAAGGGGAGTACCCCTTCTTCGCCCCCTCTTTCTTAACATTTCTCTCTATTACTTATCTTTGTCACCTTCTCTCTCTTACTCTCTCACACCCCCACACACACCCACACACCCACACCACTCTATACCTCCCCCCTCTCAAGACCTACATAATGTGTCACCACCTTATTCCCCCTCTCTCGACCTCTATATCTATATCTCTTTTTCTTTCTTTTGCACCCTGACTCACTTCCTTTCCCCCTTGCTATCCCTATCTCCACCTCTCTTCTTTTTACCTTATTGCAAACATGACTCTTCTCCTCACTCTCCCTCCCTCTTGCTATCACTATATTTACATCTCTCCCTCTTACACACATGATATGAACTTAGTGATAATGAAATTTAAAAGTTTTATTTCGATTATAATTGAATCCTTATAAATAGATGCATAATTAATTTGAAGTGATCTCTTCTTTATTAAGATGTTTGATGCAAAGCAACATCATGTTTTAATTCCCCTCCCAATTAATCTCATGCACTACAAAATTTATACCAAAAATAGACCAAAATTTTCCTTTCTACCCCTCTTATTAGTGCTTGCACAACAATGTACGATTCTTCAATTGACCCATACCCAATGCAATCTTAAGGTGTAATTGCTGAAATGTTTAGTTTTTTTTAAAACTCCACTTCCGAAAACAGTTAATCCGAAACACCAGAAAATATCTCACATTCCAATCTCCGTAATCTATCTGTTTGGTAGTAGCTTTCCCCAGGAATTCGTCTCCCGGCATGTAAAACATCTTCGAAGCTTTTGGTACATTTTTCGCGTCATGCCTGAAAACTAATTTTAATTGGCAAACAATATTTTGGTATTAAGATCTGCGAAAATCTTGTCCCGACCTCAAGAATCTACTAGCTCTAGAACCTTCATAATTTTAGATCTACTTTTCGCTCACTGCAAATGGTTTGAAGGAGCAGCTGTAGAGAGCGTGGTCCTGGTTCATCTCATTTAAACAAAAAAAAACTGCTTTGGTTGAGTTTCAGAATAATTTTCCTGCAAACTTTTCCCATTTTGTCTCATTGGCAGCACAACACAATTGCGCAAATTTTGAGGTAAGTCACTTGCCATGGTTTCAGTGATTTTGCTTTGGATGATCTATAATCGGCAACATCGTTTTTATCGTGTTTTATTTCACGGAAAGGAATACAGAGTTAGGCGCTCATCGAAAAGTTCTGCATCGAAAAGTCCTGCATCCCTCCCACGAATTTTTACTGTGAAGTCGGGCATCATTGTAGAGAAAATAATAGTCAAGAACCCTTAAAAATGGTATTTCGAACCTCTGAAAAATGTTTTAATTTTCTTCAAAGCTTGTCCTCATTTCCGTACAAACATTAGTCGAATTTGAACGAATTTAATGGAAATGTTTGATGTTTGTCCAAATTCGAATTTCATTCATGAAATTCAGCGAACTCTGTGACATAGTCCAGATTTATCATATATTCATAACCTGCAGATCACTATATTGAGATCAAAACTTACTTTCATTTCTGTGTCTTTACTGTACTCGTTAATTGCAAAATCTCATGTGCCTTATATCTGTTATTTGCATGCAAATGCAATGTACATGCTAAGAAAAACAAACAGCAAAGGTGCAAACCCGTAAACTGAAATTTACCATGCAGCGGTATACAATCTAATATAAACAGTGATATTGGAGTAAAACTTAAGGCCAAAGTGGAAGTGATCTTTGTTCTGCTAGCTTGCAAACTCTTAGACAAAATTACTCTTATTGAGAAAGTGCAACAATTTTGGGCAAGAAAACCATTGGGGATCTTACATTGATCAAATAAATTTTGGATTTTACTCACTATGTCCAAACAAGAATCTTTAACAAGGACAATATTTGTGAGGCATTTGTACTAAAAAGTAGTCAACATTCACTATCTCCAAGTATTATAATTTTTGTGAGAGAATCTTGGCAACCTTTTAACGTGATGTTGGTTAATAAGGCTATTTATAATGTTCTTCCCTCGCCAACCTGCAATTTTTGAAATAAGTGAAAAAATGCCTCCCTGCTGCAACTCTGATAGCAGAATGATTCTCAAATTATAAATAATCGGTCAGCAGTCTGTAGAAAATTTCTAGGAAAAAATAGCAAAGAAAACAACCCACTTGATTTTAGAATCATGTGCCATAGGTTGCAAACCTAAATTGCAATTTTTCTTACCTCCGCGACTCATTCAACATTGGTGTTGTGTGCTCTAGTCAATGTGACTTGTGAATCTGTGCTTCTAAAAGTATGAATCTGGTCCATATTTCTCTTAATTTTTTTTGACTTTTGGCCCTAAAAACTTCCAAACTTTTTCAAAAAACCTTGCTATGATTTACCGAAGAAATCAGCATGCAATTTGACAAAGAACAATCTGTGATTCTGAGAAAAACATTTCCACAAGGTTTTGCAAAAAAAAAAAATTGATTAAAAAAAGCCACAGAAAAAAATGTCACAGTTTTGTACAGAAAAATGACATGGCTTCCATAGAAAAATGATGTGATTTTCCTGCACTTGATTTTCTACTGATTTGACATACTCCTGGTTCTTGATTCCTCAATCCATCTTTGCCTACTGATAGCCCATATTTTCACTGTGCCAAAATTCTGAAAATATTTTGTGAAATTGCCTTGAAGAATATTGTGCAGTTAGGGTTTCTCATATATTGTTGTCAAGTTTCCTATAAAAGCCCTAACCTAGCAGGTTTATGCCCTAGTCCATTTCAAAATTTCGCCCTAACCTAGGATCATGCACATGTTCTAAGAATTGCATCCTTACCTTATCATTAAAGTTTTCTTATTCTATGATCAGGTTGGTCTTTACCCTAAGTTTTTGTGTGTAGCAGGAGATTTCATTCGATTTTCAAGTCTTCTATGTCTCTTCACGATCTTACGATCAAAGTCTTTGGCGTGGAGTCGTAGGTCTAAGGTTTTCAAGCTCCCGATGTTACGATATCCAATGCAAGCGTAAAGGCATAGAAATGTTAAATATGGGTTCCGCTCTTACGCTCAGGATGGCAACATATCATCGTAAGTGTTCTTGTGATGGCTAGTAGGTGTTAAAATCTTATGATAGGAGGAGCAGTGTAGAAGCATAAAAGCTTTTGAATGGACCCTCGACCATACGAAAAGTACGAGAAGCAGGAGATCATAAGATATAAAGTTCTAAGGTTATATACTGTTACGATCTTACGATTTGGGGCCTAGCGCATAAGCGTAGCAGAATTCAACACATGTCAATAAAGTTCCTTGATGATACAAAGATAGAAGATCGATCGTAAGATCGTTAAAGCAGGATACAAAGACTTTTGCAACTATGAGACAAGGCAAAGTGTAAGATTGGAGGATGAAATAAGAAGGGTCTCGATGCTATGTTGAAGAGTTAAGCATATGGTTGTAAAGACTAAAGCAAAGCATATGTTAGAATCTCCGCAGCTACAGTAAACAAAGATAACAGTTGGCGTATGGTTGAAAGGTTAAGACAATAGTTAGTAGAAAACTCTTGGTGTTACGATGGAAGTTTAGGTAGCTGTTAGCGTGAGACCGTAAAGAAGTAGGAAAGAAGCCACGATGCTAGTGAAGTGTAAGATTGTAAAGGTTCAGATATACATATTTGATGCTATGAAGATGTTTGTAGACTGCCAGGCGCTAAGTTCACGGTCTGAAGGTAACATTGCAGAGAATGCTACCGATCTTACAATAAACTGATAGGCGTAAGGCCTTAAGAAGTATAAAAGTGCTTTCCACAACTATGATAAGGGATTGAGTGTAAGATTGTAAAGGTCATAGTTCTTGTCTACGGGGTTATGAAGGGTTTAAATTTCAAACTGAAAACGTAAAATCACAAGCCCTAAATATAACACAAAAAAGTGTTTTTTGTTTTCTCTAAGCTGGAAAACGATAGAAAGATTTCGACTAATGAGATTAGAGAAGGTACAATAAAGTGCTAAGTTGGAAAATCAAGTCGACGCTTCATGAGGTGACAAAAAAATTGAGAATTAAAGCTCGTGCATTCAGGAAATCAATGCAACAAAAGAGTTGATGAAGTATGCAGGACGTAAAAGGCATTCACCAGGCTGATACAAAATACCGTCTGTAGAGCACGAAGGATTTGAGAAGTTGTAGAGTTTTCAGTGTGAAGATTTCAGAGTTTCCAGTTGCTAGTCGCAGAGCTGCCAGATTTAGTTTGCAGTCAAGATGTCAGAGAAAGAAGTAGAGGAGATTCAAGCTAAAGATATGGAGGTTGCAAAAACATCGACCTCTAAAGGAGGAAAGACTCGGCAGAGAAAGCCAAACAAATATGCAGACCAATGGATGAAGATATTCCCAGACTCATCAAATGCCATCTCTGCAAATGATCATGATTTCAGAGATCTATACTTGTTCTGTAGGGATGCTATTTGCCCTGGTGTCAACGAATATGAGTTGTTCAGATACTTCTACAATAATAGGTTTGAGAAGATCCCTATCTGCAACCCATGGAGGAAGAATTTGGCAAAGCTACTGTTCTTAGAAGTGTATGTAGATGTTAATTTGGTAAAAGCCTTAATCAAGTCTTACAATCCAACAACCAAATCATTCCACAGGCATGACAAGAGTATTTTGTGTACATTGGATCGTGCTTCATTCATTGAAGCTTTTGGATTGGAGGGTCAAATGAGCGTCCCACTGGATATAGATGAACTTCAAGGGAAGTTTGAGAGGAATACAAATGCCTACATTGGGAAGGCTATGCCCTATGGACCTCAAGAAGGTGGGGGATTATCCTAAGAAAGTGGATAAAATGATGCCTGTGGGCAAATTCAAAAATTGCTTTTAGAAGACTGTATATGGTGTGCACAAAGTAGTGGGAAGTGATGGTTCAGATATGATGTATGGGTCAATATACATCATAGCCCGGGATGTACAAGATGCCTACCATAGTGGGGAAAATGACTATGTGGCTTATATCCTTGAGAAGATGCAAGGACACATTGAATCAGCACAAAGATGGGAATTGGGGAATTTCAAATTCCACCATTATTCATTGCTAATGCATCTTATCCTGTACAAGAATGTGGGATACATCAGTCCAGATTTCATATCTGATGAAAATGGGGAGTTGCCAATGCAACTATGGACACGGGTATGGGATAGATTTGACCATTACTCTGATTCTATTTCCTTTTTCAATAATTTCAGTTCAGTGATAATGAGAATGTTAGACCCTAGCTTCTTTAGAGCCCCTGAAATTTTGAAAAGTTTATTGAGAACAACCCTCCTGCCTAAACAGAAGAGATTACATCACAATTGGGGTGATATCGTCTTGTCTCGAATCTTTTCTCTTATGAGAGTTTTTGCATGTCCCCAGCCACCCCATATACTGCCAAATATATCCCTCCTAGACTTGCCATCATTGAATTCATGTGGCAGTTAATCATGGTTGATAGGGAATATTTAGGGCCGAAATTGCATAAGGGCACCTTTTTGTGTAGATGTTTCAAGATGGGGGACTTTTCAATTGGAAAAGAATCCCTGGACCAAATCGATGCTTTCCTTAGGCATTACAACCTATCCACTGACCCTTATAGAATGTATGATCCAAAGAACTTCGTGAGAAATACTTTGACGGAGATCAGGGGTTATGTGTTACCTATTACCAAGGAGTCCCCCCTTGAAGATCTAATCACAAACATTGTAGCTGAAGGGGAAGCTACAAAAAAGCGAAGAAAATTTGATGATATCATGAGGGTAGAGAAGGAGTTGAAGAGGACAAACCCAAATTTTAAGGGTTTTTCCTTAGATGTCCCATATCCATACGGGCTGAGGAAAATGGTAGACAATTATAGTGACATCATGACACAAATGCTTGAAGAACCAGAAGGTGAAGAAGCAAGGGTAAACCCTGAATCCCATGAGCCTGATGTGGTCCTAGAAATTGAAGAGGATGAGCCAGCAGAAGTGTCATGGGTTGCCAAGGGCAACAAAAGGCAAAAAGTGATCCAAATACTTGATAAGGTAAAGCAAAGGACATTGCAATTGATGCTTGGAAAGAATCAATATTTTGCTGATTTAAGACAAAACTATTTACAGGATAGAGTGATAGCAGCAGAGAATTCTTTGCCTGATTTGCAGCTGGCAGTAGCTAGACTGGATGATAGGATCATCCAAGCACAACAAGTCATGGAAGATGATGACTTCCTAAAATCTGTAGAGTTTAAAAACTTTTTGTATAAAGTAAAGTAGAGTGAATTGGTTTTGAAACTCAAACCAGGAGAATCAGAGGAGAAAATCCAAGAGTTGGTAGATAAATTACATGCATATGATCCAAAAAGTGAGAAGATGACTCCTGCAGAGGCAAGGGACCTTGTTCAAAGAAATGGAATGCTTCTAGTGCTTGGATGGGATCTTGAGCAAGCTTTCATGCTTGATCAGATCAGGAGACAAGAAAATTCAATTTCATATGAGGCATTTGGTGCTGATGGTTTTCAAATGGGATCAGGCTTCAATATAGATTCAAAATCCTTAACAATATGGAGCATGGCACCTGAGACAAAAAAGCCAAAACTGATGGCTGTTTAGAATACTGCTCAAGGCAACATGATAGTATGGACCATGCGAAGTACTTCTGGTTTAGAGATTTCAAAGGCCATAAAACACTTCTCGTTCATGAATGAGGCCAAGGTTGAAGAGATAGAAACTAAACTGGCCAGGACCTTCCATGACTATATTGATATCAGGAAGTTATATGAGGAAGAGCTTAGGAAAAGCTATGTTTATAGCCAGAGAATAAATGAGTCAGAATCAAAAGGCAAAGAGATAGAGGCCGAGGTTGCATCCTTAAAGGAACAACTCAATGCGGCAGAACTGAGCAGAGCAGAGTCTAGGAGTGAGTAGCCACCAAAGGTCACTCAAGAGATGTCAACTCAGACGATAGAGCATGTGCAGAATGATGCTAAGCCACAAAGAATGAGCATAGATGTTGAAGCTCCACATCAAGGTGGTGAAATAAAGACTAGTGTCCTAAAAGGTATGATAGGTCACAGAGTAGATACACTGAAGATCTCGCAACAGGCACATAGCCTTTTCATTTCTCTATAGAGTGCTGAGCATGTATGCAATGCAACACTACTATGGCTGTCACCTATTTTTAAGCAATGGGGGCTATATATTCAGTTTTTGGGAAGATTAATTTTGTTGATGGCAAAGAAGCTAGATTTACCTGACAAAATCTTCATAGTGAAGGAAGGCCTGGAAACAATAAGAGAACTAATTGGCTTTTTTATTGGTAAGTTACAAATTATACAAAATAAAATGAAGGTCTTGTCAGGAGGAATAGATTCATATATCCCACCAATTTTGGATGCAAATATTAAGTTAAAAGACCGGCAGGAATTGTCAAATTGTTTTGACTCAATACTAGCTCAAGGAGGAGTAGCAACTATTTTTGATGATGAAAGTAATGTTGCTTTCAATGATTTAATTGATTCTCTTTTTAAGGTAGAAATTGATATAAACCGGTTTGTAACCGAATCGATAGCCATAACAAATGCCAAATGGAATAAGGCAGTTAGTGACTTGGATGAGGTTAGAGGCACTGAATGGCCTACAAAGAGAGAAATATATGTGTGGGAAGCGGTTGGAGAGATTAAAGCTTTGCCCACAGGAAGTAGTTAGGAATCACAGCTGGATGGCAGAAGGGACAAAATAGAGAATAGACATTGACAGTGACAGTTTGTTAAAGTGCACACATGCTCATCCTGGAGACACTTAAAGAAAAGTCGCCACCTGCCAATTTTGAAACTGCTTCCCCACTTTTGTCCAAGTACAATGAATGTTTGTAAAAGGAAAATATCTAAAATGTCTTTGTATTTGTTTTTTGAATCAAATTCTGACAAGTGTCCTCCCATTTGACGCTTATTGCAATCCTTGTCTATAAAAGGATTTCCAAGATGTGGAGTGATGATCCGAGTTCTGTTTTACTTTAGTGTTTATGCTATTTACAGTCGGTCTAGTTCTTGTGTCAATTATGTGTTGCATCAATTTTTGTACTTTGAGAATATAGTCGATATTGAATGACAAATTTGTCAAATTTTGAGTTTTGTATCAGATATGTATTGTTCTCAAGAAGATGAATACAAAAGGAAGTTTTGAATATCCGTGTCTTTGAATTCTGTCTCCATTTTCATATGTTTGTCACTTCGAGATTGAGTGAGCAAAGTTTATTTCAATTTAATGCAGCGGCGATAGGTTGTATGTCAATTTATGGTTGCTTTTAATTCAAGCAATTAAGTAAATGCTTCCATGAATTGATAGGGTTTCTAAATATATGGGAGGGATATTATAAGAATGGGATTTAGGGTTGACAATTGATAAATTTAATTGCAAGTCAATTAAATAGATCAAGATTTACTGGTATGACTCTATGTAACGTTGGATAAGGCACTGATCACCAATTGAGATGCAAATTGAAGCAGTCATTTAGTTGCATGATTCACACTTAAATCAAAATCAATTTTCTAAAATTTGTAACAGAGAATTATATGTTGGTCACTCACTTGTAATAGCTTTCTTTGAGTTTATGGTTGGCTGCTGTAAATCAAAAGTTGATTACAATTTCAAGAAGATATTAGACCATTTTCTGTTATAAGGGATAAATATTGGATAAGGAAGGTCAATAAATAAGTGATAAAATCCCTAGGTGTACCCACCTTGGCCTTGCAGAGCCTAAAGTGTAGAAAGCCTTTGTGCTTTGTTAAGTTGGTCCAGATCTGAATAGGTTCTTGCTGAACATGGGAAATAGCTGACCCCTAGGCATCTACTTTTATTCTGCATCTTGGTGCTTTTCTAGACCTGTGGTTTTAAAACAGCAACACCTACAACAGTATTCAGATCTTCACGCTTTCACAGGTTCTATTGCTCTTGCAAAGCTTTCTTACTATTTTATAGAAATTGAGCACATAAAGATAACCAAGACATTCATTAATTAAATGAGAGGCAATTAAAAAAATAAAAAAGGATTACAATGAAGTATGAAAAACCACATTATGAATGTGGGTTAAGTTAAAAAAAATACTAAAAGGAAATAAGACATTAAGTAACTTCAGTGAAACCTATAATTAATAACTACTTGGATGGAGTCATCCAAAACTATCCAAATAGCCCCTTCCTTGAAAACAACGATTGGGCCATTACTAAATAATAATTACTTTAACATAGACAAACAAATATAATAAAAATCCAAAAATATGTTTTTATTTCAAAAATTTGCTTTTCTTTGGAGTGAAATATGCATATTTATTGAAATGTATGTCTATAATGTTTGGATCTAAAAGATGACAACACCAAAATCTGAAAAAGACTTAATAAATTATACCATATCTCAACTAATGTTTCAGATTGCAAACTAGTTAAAGATGAAGATAAATTTTATTAATGTCCAATAGGTGACCACAAACGGGTCAAAGGGACTAAAGAGACAAACATGAAAACAACCAATGTTAGGAGCACGAAACGGTGACCAAAAACCATAAAGCAAAGAACAACCAACAAAAAGAAGGAAGAGAGACCAAGTTCCCGATAAACACATGGATTGTGGGAAGGGGCAAGAAGGCAACCCCAGGTCACCAAAGAAAACTAGGAACATAACGTGGCAGAGCATAACCCCAAAATTGAAGGATAATCTGCATAGGAGAGAGGGGGCAGTGCCGATGCCAATGATGTTGCCTTTAGAGGTGACCCACCCTACTGGTAGGATTTGATCTCTGCAAGTAGGATTATGGGGTCTCATAGATCTCATAGACCTGGACTGAGAGGGCGAGGCCAAGTGCTCTCGGGTGTCATGCACCATCCCTTGATAAAAGGAGGTAATGAGCTGATCAGACAGAGGGCTTGAGGGGCGCAAACTGGTGGCCTCCTGCATATAAATAGAAACACATCTTTGATCCGTGTACCTGAAGGAGGAGAGAGACCAAGCCTCTCTGAAAAGACAAAGAACTTTCCTCTAGTCTCATAGTAGATAGGACAATGGAAGACAAAGTGCTCCTCAGAATCCACCTCACTGAGAGTACAAAGCTGACAAACCCTACCCTGTCACATCTGTCCAACAAATGGTTGGTCTCAATGCAGAGACGGTGGGAACTGACTTATAATGACCCAGCAGAATCTGGGGTGTGTGCTGCTAATGGGGAAAAGTGTATGAAGGGCGGACAATGACCTTGTCTTGAATCCCAAGAAAGTGCTCAACATTGAAAGCCATCTTCTGTTGGAGCCTCTTGTGGGGGTTAACCCATGTGGTATGAACGTACTGCCTGTAAATTTCATCTCTAATGCACCGGTTTAGCTTCTATTGGGAGCGTAGGAGGTGGGGAGGGGCATCCAAAGAATACTGGAATGGGGGAAGTGGTCAATGTCAATTCCAATAGAACTCAAAAGTGCTGCAGCCCCAGCGAACAAAGTAATAGAAAATTCCTTGAGAAGATTTGGATGCCAATTCAGGCTCAATGAAGTAACATGTCTGTTGCACTTGTCTACAAACAGATCTTCACAGATCTTCAAGCTATCATTCGATTGTTTTCATCCCAAAAGACTTTCAGTTGAGAATTTAAAAAACCTTGTCATAAACCCTCCAGGCACACAGGCTTCACTATAACCTATTTCGAATTCATTTAATGAAATCTAGTGTTAATTTATGTTAACATTCATTTTTGTTAATGGTCAGTGCATAACTGACAAGAAAGTACAGTATAATATATTTCAAATTCATTTTTTGAAATCTAGGGTTAATTTATGTTCACATCGATTTTTGTTAATGGTGACTGCATAACTGACAAGAAAGTACAGTAATGACAAATGGCTGCAGAATTCATGATTGAGTCCAGATATACTGGCATATTGTTTCATAACTGCCTTTGTCCGAATGACATATTCATTCCTGCATGGCTATATGAAAAATACTGATGATTAATACAAGAATTTCTATTGCAGGCATTGTGACAACCACCTTTCACCCCAAATCCCATGCCAAACAAAATAACATACATATGAATTTGGAGCTACGAAAATTCAACAGAAGATAAGTTAGGTGCAACTACTTACTTGTTCATACATTCTGATATGACATCTTCATATATTGCAGAGTTTTATATCATGTCGGCCACATACTTTACCAAGACATGTGAAACCAGTTGTTTGCTGCTCTGAAATTGATTATATTGTGTTAGATTAAGCAGATTACTGAGATATATTTGTGATTTGGAAGAGGTTGTACAGACATGCTTTGTAATATGCTAAAAGATAATGTATAGTTTGTTGCTATTTTAGTAGGAGCAGAGGCGTTTAATGAAATTTGTTGCTAACAAAATGGCATTGGGTTTAGTGCCTCTGTATTTTCAGATTATTTAATTTTGCTAGCATTGAAAAATGATAAAATGTGAAAAATTATTTAATTTATAGAGAGACTATTATTCTTTTTGCAGTTAACGTTATGGTTATGTTTTAGAAATTGTGGTACTATTGTGGTTTTAATTAAGTCTGCCATGGAAGTAATCATTTGAGAAGCTTGTCAATCTTTTTTGTTTTTATTGCACACCTTTTATTGGTCAATAGTTTGAATGCTAGTTTTTATATGCTTTTCTTATTTTTGCTTTAGTGATGATTATGAATTGGCTGCTGTGAACACACCAAGTTAAGCAATTTGTGTGAGAAAGGAGGACAGAGATTATAGAAGATGAACTTAATTTTTAAAGAATAAGCATGTTACTCTTCTATTCCACACCTCTCATGTTGAATAATATACTACAATTATGAAAGATGAGTTAACTCCTACAACTCCTCCACTTCTCACACTAAATCTGGGTGGTTGTTTAACTACCATTTT
This sequence comes from Cupressus sempervirens, assembly GCA_028749045.1. NCBI lineage: Eukaryota > Viridiplantae > Streptophyta > Pinopsida > Cupressales > Cupressaceae > Cupressus > Cupressus sempervirens. The sequence continues at coordinate 347,028,226 of CM053788.1, read as the reverse complement.
TCTCTTCTTCTTATTTTCACTTTTAAATCTCTAAGTGAGTTGTGCTAACGACTTATAGACAATCAGTTTCAGAATAATATTAAGTTGTTTCTCAACAAATTAATATTTATTCCACATTAATAATACTAATTTAAACACCCACGTGAACACTAATTCTGAACACCTATAATAATCATGTGAGTTGTTACTAAAACTCACTTTACCTCACACATTATTATTATAACACATGTGAGTACTAAAATTAATTTGTGACACTTCCTTAGTGCGAACATGAAAACTACATCATATGAATTGAAAACAGAGTCTTATTCCTATGTGTACTTTTAGGTCCTCCAAGTGCTATTTAAATATTGCTGCACATGATCACCTACATATGGAAACTTATCTCGCTTTCACTCGCAGTAAACTCATCACCGACCTACCATACTACCAAGAAATCTAGTAGTGGATCTCTATAGCCAGTTGCTTTATATACAACTGCTTGCAACATAAACAATACCTACCTTTGTCTCTTTTCAAACTTTGTTGGAGAATGCTTACGATGTTTTACCAGCATGCAACAATGAAATGGAAACTAACATACAAAAGGTGATCTCATTATTAGTGGCTGACACAAGGCACTATTTAGCCTCATTCTTCCAATTTGATCTTTTTCCCCCCTTAACTCTAATCATTAAATTTTGTATGTAAATCTCTCAGAGCCTGGAAAATTTTGCCAAACACAACACATATGGCCCCAAAAATACAAGCAATATGCGGTATATGTTTGGCCATGATTAAAAGTAAAATTTTGGGTGTCAAATTCAACTCATAATGCACCCTTACACAAACAAAATTAATCAAATGTGTTTTAGAATTTAGAGTAATGATAAACTTGAGAAAATTTGGTGGAAACAACTTGTTGCCTTGTTAATTGAATGGGGTGATCTGAGTATTCTATTCCAAGATTAATTTTTGGAATGGGTATGGAAGACTGAAACTCTAACAAAAAAATTGATCTGTCACAATCATATTCTGGTGTGCATGGAATGTCACCACATATCCAATTTTAACTGACAAATCTACATCTTATCAGCAACCATTATTTTAAAGTTGCACATAATACAGCCTGAAGTAATATGCTGCCATATCTTTTACTTGAGGGTGGAATCGCCGGTAGTTTAAAAAAACAACATAATGCAGCAGAAGGAAAACTGTATATCACACCATCATTTTTCTGCTATTTCTTGTATGGAAAATCGCTTGCTAAATACTAATACTATTATCAAAGCATTTCTGGGTTTTATTCTTCTATTTATCATTTGACTAGGAAATTTTTATTTTGTTATGCAAAAAGAAAGAATTCTGTTTTCAATCTTCCAACATGAATTTGAACCCCAATAGAAGATTTTAAATGTTATGAGTGAATCAAAACTCCCAATGATGTTTTGAATGCCTCAACATCCATTTGGAATGCTGAGACATGGATTTTAGCAGCTAAATGATGATTTACATTCCTTATAATAGATTTAAATACTCAACACAGATACTATGCATGCCTATAGCATCATTACAACAATTAAAATATTCATAGGCACATGGATGGTATTTGCTCTGATACTATGTGAGAAAAATGGGCAGAGATTATAGAAGCTCAACTAAAAATTTTAAACAACACATATATTATGCTTCAGTTCCATACCTCTCATGTTGCATAAGATATTGCAAATATGAAAGATGAGTAATATAACTCCTATAACAGCTCCTCCAACTTCTCACTCTGAATCTAGGTTGTTCAACCACCTTTATTGTTGCCCTCTGATTTTCACTCCTAAATGTATACATGGGTTGTTTTAAGAACTTCTTCACAATAATAAACTCACAATAATATTAAGTCGTTTGTCAACAAGTTAATATGTATTACACATACTAATAATGGTAGTTTAAACAGCCATATGAACACTAATTCCTAATGCCTATAATAATTAGGTGAGTTGTTACTACAACTCATTTTACCTCATACATAATTTAATACACGTGAGGACTAACATTAATTTCTAACATTTTGAATCTTGAGATTGCAATATTTCTCTGCACAAAGAGGTAATATCTTGTGACTATTTTCTTAGTAAAATATTGTATATTTTCACTTACAATTATAATTATTGAATTTCTTTTAGTTGAGGACAATATTTCTTAAAACCAGCACATTATTTTGTGAGAATCTATTTCTCTATGGCACTGTGATTCAGGATCTTTCAAGTGTTGCTAATGAGTATTTATTGCTTTGATTACTGTAGACATAGGAAATAGTCACAACCTTGAAGATATTACATCAATTGAGCAATACGCCTGTTGCACAAAATGGTACGCCATTATAGTACTTCCTAACTTTTCATTTCTATTTAGAAAATAATCCTATATTTAAGACTTATTCTATGTGATATTATGTTTTGTAAACATGTCAATCTATGCAGTCTACAAGTGCATTAAAAAACACTGAATTCCTGATTCAATTGAGTGAACTTTAACATAAGCTGAAGACAGTGTGATTGAAATGATAGCAGTTACAAACATCCTTTATGCAGAATATAATGCATGAATGCCTTCATACACCTCCTACATGCCCATATGTCTGCCTGTTAAACCATTTCTTTAAGTACACCTTGTGAAAATGTTGTTCTATTATTTCTTTATAAGGAGTTTATTTTGTTTGATTTACAATTACTATAATCATATGAAAACAGGGTATTCAAATGTACAGTCATAATTTAACTCTCATTACAGAGCTTTATGACAGAGAAATCCATTTGAGGAACAAGCAAAGAATGTGTTTGCCCTTTAATTATTTTGTTGATTCCTATGGTCAGAATGCAAGTTACAGAGGTTTTTGTTTTTGTTATTAAAACGAGGAGTTTGACACTGCTTAGTAATATTTGGGATATAAAACAGATCCTCAGTGCATCCCTATTAGTAAGCTCTGGGATGGAGTTAGGGGGACACATTGGAGATGTCCCTGAGTCAGCTCCTACGGGATATCTTGTTTCATCTCCTAGGAGAATGGAGATACAATTGTCCAGGAATAAGCAATATCTAAATTTACTTGGAAGACTTACAATGTAGTGTCAACCTTGTTACCTTCATGGATTTAAGTCAACTTTATTTTATTTTAACACTATTTGTTAGCATTTAATTTTTCAGCTTCCTGATACCTTAATATCGAACAGCATGTGAGGTAAATCCATGTTGAAATTGGAAGGGAAGCTCCTGTATAACATTACGCTAATACTATATCTAGACTATTAACAAAATTTACAAGTACTCACATGATGCAAACAAATGTCTAGGATTTATTGTAAAGTGAAGTTAAGCAAATTGAACTTGCCCTATCATTTTGGCCTCCCGCATTAGCAGAATATTGAGATCAGTTTTGGTCTCATAGACTAGACTTTATAATTTAAGCCTAAGGTTATTAGCTGAATGAGTCAGCAGTTGATCTAAACACAAATATTACTTGTCCTATTAGCTAAAATACAACAACGAACAAGTAGATGTATATGAAATCTTAAGAAATAAGTTATTTCAACACATAGATGTATATGGAATATTAAGAAATAAGTTACTCCAACACATATATTACACAAGATTTCATAAACTGAATGGTTAGAGCTGCATGCAAAGCTACAACATAGATGAAAAATAATGGAAACAAAAGTCTAACAATATTCTTTACTTTCATTTCAATCAAGAAAATCTAAATCATAGAAGTAGAAAGTGGGTATTGCCAGGTTTTGCAATTCCCCCCCAACCCCACCCACACAAAAAAATCACGATTTAACCATTGTCAACATTCTTTCTGAAATTTTCCCACATAATCTTGATTCTTGATAATAATGCCAAAATTGCTTGTAATTGTGGGTTCTAACGATTTTTGACTTTTTTTCCCTCAATTTTTGTCTGGCTAGGGCGTTACACTGATTTCATAGGGCATGGGTTAGGCATTCCTAGTGACTCTCATTTGTTTCATGTTTGTGCCATCTGATTTTCTATCATGTTTGTGCATTGATTTGCTTCTATTGGGATTGCTGCAATCAAACACCAAATCAATCACCCTAATAAAAAACTCACTGATTTCGTTTGAAAACTTTCAGTCAAATGCAGATGCATTTTAAATATTGGTAGAGGAACAATGGCACAGGAGTACTCCAAGGAAATCAAAATGAAACATGAAGGCTCATGAAATGCCATGAGTAATATAATGTAAATGTATGTCCTTAGAGGTCATAAGGTCTCAAAGACCAAGTAGATTGAATTGGCAATGTAACAAGACCTAAACTGTAAACCTTTGACATTTTGGGCATGTATAAGCCCAAACGGTCAACCTTGGTCAGCATGTCATGGAGGTCTAGGAATTATGTTTTGTGTTCAAACTGTCATTGCTATTATTCTGATTAAAAGTTTAACATGATATCAATCTGGGTTTGAGGATCGTAATCAGATTTACATAGCAAAAGAGTAGTCTTTTCTCCCCCATATTCAAAGAACTACATCAAATCTTCAAAAAAGTGAATGATCGTAAAGTAGAAGACATTCTTGAAGGAGCCTAAAACTTTTACTAAAGGAAAGTGAGAGTCCTCCTTACCCTTGAGCAAAACGATCTACTCCAATTTGTGGAGGAAAATCCATCTAAACCTGATGATCAGCAGAGAAATTAATATTCAAGAACAGTGCTCTCAAGGCAAAGAAGCTTTTGATGGACTATGTGAAAGACCATCTAGTACCTAACATTTATAAATTGTCTATTGCAAGAGATATGTTTAAATCATCAGAAAGCCTATATGAAATCAACAATACAAGTAGGGTTTTTTTATTAAGACAACAATTACACCAAGTAAAAATGACTAAAGGAGAATCTGTCACGTCCTTTATGAAGATTTCAGATTTAAGAGATCAACTTAGTGCTACGGGAGATCATGTTATAAACAAAGACCCTATATTGCTAGCTTTAAATGGCCTTCCTCAATCTTGGAAGCCATTTATCCAAGATATTAGTGCACTACCTAAGTTCGATCTCCTTAGAACCTATTGCATTCAAGAAGAATCCAGGTTGATTGCAGGAGGATTAATTAGGAACACACAAATGAAGACACTGAAGAGCACACAATTATACTGAGAGTGGGGGGGGGGGGGGGTTGGGGGGGTGGAATCAGTATAATAATAACTTTGCAAATTTAAAACTTTTATCCAAACAATAACTTCAAATACCCAAATAAACAATTATGCACATGAACACAATAACACAATGTTTACATGAAAACCCAATATGGGAGAGAACTGCAGCAAATAAATGCTTTTTATATAAACTTGTTCTTCTACAATGTGTTAGCCTACACATGGACCCCTATTTCAAAATTGGTAGTTTGTTTCACTAGTATTCTACATTTTGGCAAACCTTTTCTCTCTGAATCTGCATTTTGGTAAGTGGAAACGTAAATCATGAACTCCATCGAACTAGCTTATTCTAGTTCAAACCGGTTCAAGATGGTTAGTGATGGTTCAAGTGTTCATCAATTCAGAAATGTGACTGAGTTTAGAGGAACAGGTTTAGTGGCCCTGGTTCATCAATTTGAGGTTCAAAATTCAAGGTTCAGTGCAAAGACATGGTTATTAGTGCAGCTCCATGGTTCAAGTTGCTGATCTGCAGATTCAAGGGTTCGAAACAAATGTCAAAGATCTGGTTGAGCCATAATCATTGGAATGGTATAGACATGAACAAGATACACGACATTCTGGCACAAACATTTGAGTAAAAGTCTCATTGGTCAGAGGTTCCATATACATAGATAGCCTATCAACCTATCTTTATTTATAAAATCCGCATATACAAAGGGGCTCCGAAGCCCTTTATGTCCTATGAACCCAATATTATGGATCAACTTGCTTCAACAAAAGAATTTTGAACCCAATTAAGTAAATATATGATAATTGCAGGTGTGGTTCATAGGTTATGACACGAATTGAAAATCATGAAACCTTCGAGATAGAAAAGTGTCGAAAGTTGTTGACTATTTAATGACACATACGAGCAAGAACATATGAAAAAGTGTAATCTGTTGCCAAAAAATTGCAAAATGGTTCGGATCACAAGTTTGAGCCTCGAAAGTTCACATGCAAAATACTATAGCTCATGGAGGCATACATTGATGACATGATGATATGACAGCGCACATGGTCATGCATCCTAGTTTGAATCACATCCGAATGTATCAATGGACATTTGGAACATCATTGAAGGGATTCTAAGTGTTGAGAGTTTAAAAGATGTGAACATCCCTTGCCGTCAAATGTTAATAAAGAAGATGAACAAGTGTTTGATGGAGTGCCTCGGCATGTAATGCTACCAAAACCAAATGTCAGAGCAATCTTTTGGTTTTCATCAAAGCATCATAGGTGAACAGTCAAATTCTTACTCACCAAGCATAGAGCCCATAAGATAGCCATGAATAGATAGCAAAGTCGCCAGGAAGATGAATTCAGATTGAGACTTCCCTTTTTGTGGCCCCTAATTCCCAATACAGGCTTGATATCAATATCATGATGTTTGTAGACATATCCAAGACCAGCAATGTATGAATGCTCCCAAATCATTTTGTGCCACAAAAATTTACATTTCCATTTTCGAGTGCCACCACTTGTAAGCCTTGGGGGTGAAACTTTCATTGCAAATTGTTTAGACGAGATTTTGGTTCATAAGGATCCCTAGGCAAAGGGTGCCAAAATTTGAGAGGGGCAATCAATAGAAGGTATTCCAAGTGCAACATAAGTAGATTGGGTTTTTGAATCAGCCCCAGGGTCTTTTTCCTCATGCTTAGGCTCATACTCAAATAAATTTGTACCTTCAGAAAGAAATTCCATTTCTCTTTCTGACATTCCAGATGTGTTAGATCCCACACCAGCTATTTACACTAGCGACACTCCTCTACAAGTGGCCAGAGACAGAGCAGGGCCTCTACACATCGGCAAGCATATCATTCAGTGACTGATTTCTTTTCGCCTAGAAAGGACTCCTAGTCTCTCTCTTGGCCTTCTCTCTGTCTCTTTGTTTGTTTTTTCTGGTTGTTTGTATTTATTTTTGGACACCTTTGTGTATTCCTGCTGTTGTTAGTTTCATTGTTGTAATCTTCCAATCCCATAGACCTTTTTTTGGTCTTTTGTTGGACATTAATATCATTATCTTATCTTATCTTATCTCCATTGCGAGTAGAGGTTATTTAGACATTGCATTTCACAAAAGGATAAATTTCGGCCTAATTAGGATTTTTTAAAAACAAAAGTAAATTGTTAAATTACAACATTCAACTTGGTTTAGAAATTGAAATACGTTTCAGCCAAACTTAATAACAAAAAAATTAAAATAACAATACATTCAAAATTTCGAAGTTCAAACATTGAGATAAAAAAAAAACTATAAAAAAAACACAATGCATTCAAAGAATCAAACTTCAAGCAAGTTATAAAAATAAAACTACTTTCAATAATAATCTGAATCTCAAACGTTGCATTCAAAATTTAGTAGGAAAAAAAAATAAAATCTGAAAATAAAGCAAAGAAAATTGTAAAAACCCCACCTTGTGCTTGATAAATCTCGATCATCTTGCTCCTATTAATCTTGAAATCACTTGCAAAATCACTCACCAATCACTCTTTCAAACTCTTTTTCTCTCCCTCTCATCTATTGCAAAAAAATGAATGCCAAATGAAGTATATGGGCCTTATGAAGGCTTAGAGGGCCCCATATGGGACCCACATCATTTTAGGGTTCCTTAGGAATTAATTAGCAAAAATAAAAATACAATTTAAACTCAAAAAAATCATTGTATCTCGCTTGTGGCTAGCTGCATCTCATCATGTCTTGGGTGTGGTCGAGGGACTTAAGGAAGTCCCCAAGTACCATCCTGTCGCCCTTGAGTTTCAGAGCACCCACGTGGTTTGGGAATGGATGAGGCCGCGGTATGACGAAGCTCAAGCAGTGGTGGGGATATGCGGAGCACCCGTCCCAAGGACATCCTAACACCCAATACTCTAGGGTTTTGGGCCGCGTGTGCGACCCCAAGTTTCATTGGGTATAACCCATTGCTTTTGAAGTTTGATCTCAATCTGTTTTTTTTCAGAGAGAAAACTATGATTTGGGATTGAATTTTGCATGGGTTGTTTCAATTTTGAGAACTCAAAATTTGTGGACAACAAAGTTGAGTGTTGGATTTTTGGGTATGCATTTCTTATTAGGTGGTGTCGCAAAGAGTACACACAGAAGCAATCACATATCTACCAGTAAAGAACAGATATTGATTGATTAAACAACTCTCATGATAAAATATACATGCCAGGCTATAAGGCCTTCCTGGTTGTGGCCGGTTCAAAGAATTACAACATCAGAGCTCTAAGCTAGCCATCTTGATACTTTCTTCTACTATCAGATTTCTAGACTACAAAACTTACTTTCCTAAAGCTAATTCTGATGCAAGGTAGGTAGGAGAAAGGAACCAATTCCTATCCCCACACCTCGTCAAGAGTACACACGGAAGCAATAATAGATCTAGCAACAAATTAATAACTTTATTTTAGAATAGATACTGATTGATTAGATAACTCTCATGATAAAATGTACATGCCAGGCTGTAAGACCTTCCTGGTTGCGGCCAGTACAAAGAATTACAACATCAAAGCTCTAAGCTCGTCATCTTGATACTTTCTTCTACTATCAAACTTCTAGACTACAAAACTTACTTTCTCGACTCAAAAATGATATTTTTTGCTTTTTTAGTCTAAACCCTATAAAGGGCCTTTATAAGGCCATTCAACCTAAAAGGCATATCATTTTGTTTGTTCTTTTGCTCTAAACTCATTTTGTCTCCATTTTGGCATTTCAAAGGGCAGGTTTTTTTTTTTCCAAGGGGGCTCATGGAATGCCAAATAGCTGCCACAAAGGATATTGAAATGTCAAATGTAAGCATTTAACCCTATTCCTTAGTCTTTTAATTGTTTTCCTATAGATTTTGATCAATTTTATCAATTTGTGATGAATTTTTATCAAGATTTTGTATAATTTGTCTATTTAGAAATAAAAGAAACGAGTTCAATTCTTTATCATATTTTTTTGAATCTTCATTTTGCACTTGTGCACTTGTTTTAGTTACTTTTTTGTAATTTAAAATTGTGTAATTTTTTATAATAGAAAAAAATTAGATTACAAGAATGGTGAGTAGTCAAAGTTGTTCGGGTGTGAAAGAAACCAAAGATTCAAAATTGATTTAGGATCTCCTTTACAAAGACATACCACAAGGATTGAACAACTTTTAGGAGGTGGGGGATGTTTTTAGAAGTGTAATTTGTGTAATAATCAATTTAATATCTCATATTATTGAGTGAAACTTCACTTTATGGGCCCTTTCGAGAAAGAGATTGCAATGTGTGAAGGTCTAACTAGGAATGGTTTGTCTACCATAAAAATAACAACATTCATAAGAGAACAAGATGTTGAGATAATGGTTGTTGCACACACTGCATAATATTTTTATATTGTATTATTTTATTTTATTATGTAATGTTGCACCTAGGAGCATCTAGATGGATGTGCAACATGTAAAGATTCCCATGAGATATATTTGATGAGTTGTATTGTAACATTGTGATAATATTAGATGTAATTATTTAATATTGAGGAAAATAATTAAATGTCCAATATTAAATGTGGGGTCAATGGGTTAGGTAGCACATGGTTTATGTAATACCACTTGGTGGTTTTGTGAGACTTGCTACTATATAAGTAGCTACAAAGGTAGTTGTAGATATAAGACAAAAAAACGAAAATACAAGAGTTGAGAAAGATGAGGCTTGACAGGTTAGCCAAGGGAGCATTTGTGAAGGTTGGAAGTATGACATGTGATGTGTGGATTCATACTTGTTCACATGGATTGCTTAGTGGTGGCTATGGCTTTGAAGGGTTCTATGGTTGTACTGCAATAGTGTTTTTCTGAATAATAGATGGTGATGGATGCTTTTGGAGGTTGAGTTTTTTTCCCTCAATGAGGATTTCCTAAGGTATATATCGTGTCACATTTTTGTGGGTATGTTGTCTATTATCTTGTATGTGGATTTCAATTACATATTTATTTCATATCTGTTATGGGCTATGTGGAAATGGTTACATTTTTTGTTGCAAGTTTCCTTACATGTGGTATCAGAGCTATGGTTGTGTTATTGTAACCTTAGATTGAATCCATGAGAATGCATGCGAGGATAAAAGAGAGGGCAAGATATATGATTTTTGTAGGTCTTTTATTGCAGATCTGAGAGTTTTGAATTTGCTATTATGATGGGATATTGGTAGATTTTGGGCATGTGAAATTGTTAGTCAAAAGAGATTTTTTTGATGTTTCATTTAAATGAGAGTTTAATAGGGGAGTTTGCAGAAATGACCTCTTGGACAAAAACAAACCTCACCATTGGATCCAGGTTGATTTTTTCATAAATTTTCATAAATAATATGCCTTAGTTTTGCCACGTTGATAGAAAATGCATAAGGATTTTAGTTTCAGCCTGTGAAGGCCGTCAAATTTAATCTTGTCATAATTTTCGTCAGAAAAATAAAATAAAAATCGCAGTGAAAATGGTAAAAAGGCTGTGTTAGTAAAAGGGCGATAACTTAATCTCAAGATATCAGATCTTGGACTTCTTATAGTCGTTGGAAAGCTAATTCAGAGCACTACAACTTGGTATAGGTTTGATTATGTGAATTTGATATTTTGTCAGGTTTTAAGAGCCCAAAAGTCGGATGTTGTTTATCTTGAGCACAAATTAAGGCATAACTTGGGCATACAAAGTCAGATTTTGGACTTAGAGTAGTCAACGAAAAACTATTGGAGAGCTCTACACATTGACTCAAATTTGGTGCAGGTTTGGCATGATTTATTTGGTGATATATTAATTTGAACAATTTATGATATATATTGATTATGGTAACATTGTAGGTTTATGACATTGCATGTTTTGGAGATTTGGGATTTGATGTCATTATATACTCAATTCATATTTCAGATTGGTCTCATGATGATATGATTATCAGTGTTTGGTTTGGATATGTATGATGACTTGTTGGGTCTACAAGTTATGCAATGTTGTAAACGGTCTATACTTATAGGTTGCATTTATGGTTTGGATATGGGTTGTCTTTGCCCATTGATCTTTCATTATTAATTCATATTCAGATTGGTGGCTTGGATTTGGGTTGTTTATGCTTTAAGTCACATGATTTGCTGATTTTTCTTTAGGTAGAAGGGATGAGATGTTGTTATCAGGTATAGTTACGTTGGAGGATTGCGGTAGACGATTTTATGCTAATAGGTTGGACACATTGATAGTTAGTTGCTCGGTTCATGGATGTGATCATGGTGTCATGGATTTTGGTATGACATGATTGGATATACAAGTATATCCTTGATGTTCATTGGTTTGGATTCGTAACTTGGTTATGGTGGTATATCTTTTTGGTTGAGGATTATGGTTATTTGGTTTCTTTTGAGGAGCTCATGATGTGTACTTTGAGTTCTTTGATGGTTTGATGCCTTGGTTGATTCTTAAGGTTAGAGGATGGTTTTTCATCACGATGTCATGGATAACTTGGATGCACAGTTTAGTGGGAGGTTGTGACAGTGATGAGGTTACAGTATAGGATTAGTTCCTAGTTTGATTTGTATCTTCTTGGTTTGGAGATCTTGGTTTCACTTGGTACTGACACTTTGGTTGTTTGTGTGTAGACCTAGAGGATCTTCATGTCAGAGATGGATTTTATGATGCCCTGGGTGACTCAGTACCATAGTTGAGTGGGAGTTTTTGGCATTGATATATTTATTGAGAGTCTGTAGATGTTGGAGGTTTGTCTTAGATTCTGTTGGTGTAGAAGCGTCTTTGACATTTGCATGGTGCACGTGTTATCTTCATGGTGTGTGAAGAAGGTTGGATCTTGAGGACTCATGGGGTTCTTGGTTATCTTCATGGTGTGGATGGATCTTCATGCTATGTGGAGATGGTTTTCTTCATGGTGTGTGGAGATGGTTGCATTTTGAGGACTCATAGGGTTCTTGGTAAAGATGTGGTTTATTCTTTCATTTGACATGTTATCCTTGGTGTGAGGATGGTTTCATTATTATGTCATTGTATACTCTTGACATGCATTTAGAGTTTTGACATGTTTTGGTATGTTCATATGGAACATGTTCTCTTTGGTTGAGATGGTTTAGATCATGTTGTCATGCTTATGTTCCTGAGGCCATGGTTGGAATTTTGACATTAATCTTGGTTTAGTTTCTTGGTATTGAGTATATTGATCATTTGTTGGATACTTCATGATATTGTTATGTTGCATTTGGAGTTGGCATGGATTGATTGGTTACGAACTGTGTTCCATGGGGACGCGTCCCCTAAGCTTTTAGGCTCATACTTGTCCCGGGGATGAAACAAGGACGTGGGGATGAATTTTTGCCGTCCCCAAAGCTCTCCCCTTTTTTCCAAATTCGAAAACGTCTCCGAAACGACAAAAAAAATTGGGCAGGAAAATTGGGGACAACCAGTAGTACTAGGGATGGCCCGAAACTTCTAGCCGCCCCCTTTTTTTCCAGCTAGTCAAGTAAAGGCAAAATAGTAATTTTTTTTTTTGGGCAGGTCTTTAGTTGTCTTAAAGTCATAATAAATATATGCAAACCATATTTGTCCATTAAAACACTAAAACACTAACTTTTCTACTCATTTTAAGATATGATGTACCTGCTAAAAGGGAAAAACAACATAGAGTAACAACGGTAGCAGCTGTGAGGAAAGATTACATTTAGTATTTCTATTTACTACTTACTATTTTAGTTGCACTTCTCTTTATTCCATTTTGATTTCATGCATAATACTTGGAGACTTTAGGCATTTTGATTTTACTATGTATGTATGTGATATGTTATAATGGAGGTACTTAGTATTTGTCATTTGATAATTTTCCATGTATTGATCTTCTAAAATGTTTATGGTGAATGGTTTATCAATGTTATGATATGCATACTTGAATTTTGTCTCTCTATATAAAATAATCCCCTATGTTTTAATCACTATCCCCCAAGGTTTCGTCCCCTAAATTTTGGCTTTGACCCATCCTCGTACTGGAAACATGTCCCCGTCCCAGAAACTCCGTGGAGCATAGGTTACAAGTGCTCAGGTTACTTAGAGATGGTGGTGATGCTGATTTCTCTTAGATTAGAGAAGTATTTGTTGGGACAATTGATAGTTTTAGCAGGTTATCCGAGGGGCATTCACCTGATATGGACTTGAGAGGAGATTGTTCTTAGATGGTTCTTGGTTGGAGACTTGGATATCTTAATGAGCATTCTCATTCCGCACTCTTGGTCTACTCGTCAGTTGACTCCTTGAGAGGTATAGCCCATTGTTTCTCTTAGGCACATTATGTTTATGCTTATCTTTCATGGATATGGATCTTGAGCTATTGTACTTTATTTAGTTCTTGAGGTTTCATTGGAGAGATAGTTTAGCATTGGTTATCTCCATGTGCATATGTTGTTGTTATGTTGGTTGAGTTTGGGAGGTGGTTTTATATTGGGCATATTTTTTGGATTAGAAATGGTTATTTCTTGGTTTAGGAATGGTTTATGAGTTTGATCTTCTTGTGAGAGGCTTACATCCATGATTAGTTATATGATATGATTTGGGTGTTGTTGTAGCTTTTTGGTTGGGGTTTTATGGAGGAGATCTTACTTGGCACAATTTACATTTAGAGGTGTGTGTAGAAGGACATGATACAGGTTATTATTTGCATGGTTTCTTTGTGGTCTTGGTTATCTTTCTGGATGTTCGGTATCACTTACGTTGGATTTGAGATTGGTTGGATATTGTGATCATTAGTTCGTGTTCATGTATGCCATGTGAGAAATGACATGGTTATTTCTTTATCTCTTTCCATTGTTGGTTGAGAACTGGAGAGAGCATTGAAGATTTGTTATGAGAGTTGTTCTTGCAAGTTATTGGTTTATATGTTGTGAATGTCCTTGATACTATATGAATTCACTTTTTTGAGACGCTGTGATTGGATTGGTTATGAATTTGACATTATCTTTTATAGTGGGAGCTTCTTGGTATATATTTGTTAGGTATTGCTCTTAAAGCTTGTGATTGCAGATTACAGATTGGATATGTTGATGATGTGAGATTCACTTGGTATACCTTTAGATGTATGGATAGTTGGATGGGTTGGCACTTGCTGTGGGTGCTATTTTAGCTATGGATATTTTACAACTATAGATATATGTGATTACCTTTGGATCAGGTGTTTGCGCTTGTCATTACACTTGGTACAAGATTTTATGATCTTCTTGAATGACAGGTTGGGTGGCTTTCTCTTTGGATGACTTCTATGTATGTCCGGTGGCAGTGGCATAATAGGAGGTGGGATCATTCATGTTTGAAAAGTTGGATACTTTGATTTTGTTGCGGGAACTAGGATGGAGCACATGGTGTACATTGATCCATGATGGTGGATGTGCTAGGAGGGGTTTTTTCTTTGTTCATTTATTTGGCCATGGAGTGACCCTGTGCAATGTATACAAGTGAGAGATTGTTGAGATAATGGGTGTTGCACACATTGCATAATATTGTTATATTGTATTATTTTATTCTATTATGTAATGTTGCACCTAGGAGCACCTAGATGGATATGCAACATGTAAAGATTCCCATGGGATATATTTGATGAGTTGTATTGTAATATTGTGATAATATTTGATGTAATTATTTAATATTGGAAAAAATAATTAAATGTCCAATATTAAACTTGGGGTTAATGGGTTAGGTAGCACATTGTTTTAGCACATGGTTTATGTAATACCCCTTGGAGGTTTTGTGAGACTTGTTACTATATAAGCAACTGCAAGGGTAATTCTAGATACAAGACGAAAAGGCGAAAAGACAAGGGTTGAGCAAGACAAGACTTGACAGGTTAGCCAAGGGAGCATTTGTGAAGGTTGGAAGCATGGCATGGGATGTGTGGATTCATGCTTTTTCACATGGATTGCTTGTATATGACTATGACTTTGAAGGCTTCTATGGTTGTATTGCAATGATGTTTTTGCTGAATAATACATGGTGAAGGATGCTTTTGGAGGCTGAGTTTTTTCCCTCAATGAGAGTTTCCTAGGGTATATCTTGTATCACATTTTTGTGGGTATGTGTGGATTTCAGTTACATATTTATTTCAGATCTATTATGGGTTATGTGGAAATGGTTACATTCGTTGTTGCAAGTTTCTTTACACAAAAAGATGTTGATTAAATACTTGCAAGAGGAAAACAAAGAGCTCATTCTTCCGCAAAGAAAAAACAATGAATTTACCCATTGACATAGTGGTGCACTCCCACATCCCTTGTTGAATATACCCTCAATAGAAGTTGAAGATGAAGTATAAATTTCACCCACAAAAAAATTCCTTTGGAGAAGGCATTTAAAATGGGATCAAGAGATATAGCTGAACAAAAAATTGCACATTGTATCTATGCCAATGGTCTTTTTGACAACTTTGTGGTCTTTTTGACAACTTTGTGAGATCACCATATTAATGGGTAATGGTGTGGGCAATCAATAGTGCACCTCCTGGTTTCACAAGTCGTGGTCATAAAAAAGTGTGTACTACCTTATTGCAAAGAGAGAAGAATTCTATAGAGACCTTACTTAAACCAATTAGAGATTCTTGGATTGAATTAGGAGCTTCTATTGTTATCAATTGATGGAGAGATTGCAAAAATCACCCATTGATAAATGTTTTTGCGGTGCCTCCCAAAGGGTAATGCTTTCGAGGGTGGTTAATTTTGAGGCGCAAGTCAAAGATGTGAAGTTCATTTCTAGAATCCTCATTGAGTCCATAGAGATGTTGGGTCATGAGAATGTGGTCCAAGTCATAACATAAAATAGAAAAAATTATAGGGTTGCAGGTTCTTTGGATGAGGCAAGATATGCACACATTTTATGGACAACATACACCGTGCACACCCTCAACTTGGCAATACAAGCAATTGACACTCAAATAGAGTGGGTGAAAGAAATATACCAAGAGGGTGAGAAGATCTTGAGGTTTGTGACAAACCACCAAATGTCACAAGTGGTGTTTACAACTTTCTTGAGATTGGAATTGTTGAAGGTAATTTAATTTATGTCATGTTCAATATGTATATAAATTTATAATATTATGTTGATATGTTATATTCATAGTTTGTGTCATTAACTTATTGACGTGATCCTAGGTTGCTGAGACCTAATTTGCATCTCATACAATTTTATGTGACAAATTTTGAAGATGTGAGAGGCATTGGTTCAAATGGTTATCACCAACCAATGAGATGTATGGAAGTAGTCAAATTTAGAAAGGGCCCAAGAGGTCAAGTCATTAATCTTGGGTGACAATTGGTGGACTTGTGTAGAATCATCGAGCCTATCACGACTACAATCATGTTTGGTGACATAAATTTACCATGTTTGGAGGATGTCTATGATGGCATGGACATCATGATAGAGAAAATAAAAGTGGTAATACACAAAAAAGAGAATGACCTCAAAGAAACGTTTTGAAAAGGGCAGAATCAATCATTCTTCATTGTTGGAACAAGATGACCATGTCATTGCACCTCCTTGCATATCCACTATCTCTAAGGTGCTATATGAATGATGTACTTTCTATAGGGAGATTACCACTATATAGAGATTCTAAAGTTGCAACTAGGTGCAATCTGGCATTTAGTAGACTCGTCCAAGATTTGGAAGTGGAGCAAAATGTTAGGAGAGAATTTGACTTGATTGTCTCAAGTAGAAGTCATATTCCTTGAGCTGTTAATGACCAATCGACAATGGATGCTACTACACGGCGGTACTTCAATAGTCAAGACTATATACATCTTCAACCTCTTGCAATTAAGATCCTTTCACAAGTAAGTTTTTTTGTTCTTTTTTATCATTTGTATTCTAGAATTTTAGTTCTTCGCTTTTTAATTTATTTTGCATTTTTTATTTTTAATTTTGTTGGTTTTCTCTTTAATTTCAATAGGTCTCAAGCTCTTTTGCTGCTGAATGGAATTGGATTACATACTCCTTTACCCACTCAGTGAAGCATAACTAATTGGCTGCTAAAATAGTAGAGCATTTTGTTTATATTTGTTCCAATTTGTGTCTTCTATCACATAAAGATCGCAACACAAGGGCAGGCAATGAAGCTTTGAGATGTAGCTGTTGAGAGTGGATGCAACCATTGAAAATCCCACTAGAGTCATTATTGGTTAAGATGATGACATACCTACACATGGTGCAGTGTGAGTGGCATTTCTTTGGGTTTAAATGACCTTGAACTTGCAGCATCTGAAAATGCAATAGATGATTTTTTTTTTGATAATCCTTTTGATGATTGATGAACTACATTGAAGATAGAAGACGATTACTATTTTTGATTGTCAATTTATAATGGTAATTATTTTCATTTGAACCATGAACCTAGATATATTGATATATATATATATATATATATATATATATATGATATATTGATATTTTGAACTATCAATTGGCATTTAATATATATCTTTGGCATTTGGCATTGATCAATGATGAAGTATCATGCTATTAAATGATTTAGTTTTACATTTCTGTATATTTATTTAAATATTTTGTATACACACACACACATACCTGAACCCCATTTTTTGTGGCTCGTATCCATGTACAGGGTTCTCATACCCTTACCTGAACCATCAACTTAGGATTTATTTGAATTTTTTGTGAAAAACTGCGAATAGTTTCTAGCAAATATCACTGCAAGTTATAAAAAGCATCATTGACAAGGTTTTAGGTAGGTAACTCTGCATGGCTTTTGGCTCTCAATTACTTGTGAGTTTTGCAAGTACTCAGCATGCCATTGATTACATTCCAACTTACAATTGGAGTCACATATTTCTTGTTTGTATTGTTGTGCCATGTAATATCATTGTATTTCATTTATCATTTGTACTTGGTACTGTAATTGAGAGCATAATAATTACATCAACTCATCTATTACTAATTTTATACAAGTTTGTATATTTTTACATTTGTTCCATTCTGCCTTCGAGTAAGTAATGGCACCACTGTCACCAAAAGTCATATTTTACAACAGATTTGATGCGTTCAACTCAGTAACTTTTATCAATTTAATCTATCTCCTAGTATTTAATGATCTTAGTTACATGTATTATATAGTTTACTGATTGCTTATCCTTTTTTGATGATGGACAGAATGTGTTATCACTGGAAACAATAGATATACAAAAGGAAGCAATAAATTTGAATGTCTCTCCTGGAGACCTCACTTTTGGGGACAATGTTGACTGGTAATCACGTTCTTATATAATTATTCCATTTCTTTTAAGTATGGTTCTTCACCACAAACCATACTTTTAACATTGCTGGAAAAGTTTGATGTTATTATATTTTTAGTTACTTGTCATGACGGCCGTGAAATTTTAATTGATAAATCTAATATTTAAATGACCATCTAACTGAACATGTGAACACAAGATTGCTACTTTATCCATGGATATTTGTATCTTCATCAAAACAAAACAACAAAGTAAATATTGGAAATGTTCTGAATGTTTGATTGGATTACTGAATTTCCTTGGGTGAACTGTTTGCCCTTCTCAAATTCTTATCAGTTCATGAGTGGAGTAAGGATTGACGTCAGTTGAGGAATGAGACATTTTGTTAGTACAAAGTTAGTTCCTGGTTTAGCTATAATATGACATAGAGTTTGAACATGAAATTAGTTATATAATTTATTTTATTTATACACATTTATTTTTATTATGCTGGGCGATAGTGTGTCAGATGTTGGAAGGTTGTTGTCAAACAGCATACCTGACATTTGTTCATCTTCCGAAATCTATCTAGGGGGATCTCATATTTTTTCCTATCATATTGCTTATTTATTTGAGGAAAATTGTAAATCTTGCTAGAAGATATTGAGGTGATGCCCTTGTCTGTGTGTTTTGTATTACTTTATCCTGTTAATGGGGTTCATAATTGTTGTGTTAAGTAAATACCATATAATTGTGTTACTGTATTGCTTAGAATTGTTCTTGTTGATTCTGCTTTACTGCTCTCCACAATGAACCTACCTTAATAAAACCTGTCTGGTCAAGTCTCACAATCCTAGTAGCTAACAGATTGATTCCGTTGCCAAGAACTTTAGCTCGAATTTTGTAGTACACACCATGACGAATAAATTTAACTTGCATTTTCTCAATTGCTTGCAATTCTTTCTTTTTGTTTTGTCTTATCTGTTAAGTTCTCGAGGATCTGCTGCAAAATCTATTAACACTGCCATTGTATTTGGCATGTGTTTTCCAAATAGCACTGTCCTTGTATTTATATAAGAAATAAACCAAGAGAATAGACATGTTCCTTCGGGACATGTCTATTCAACAATATGGTAAATATAATGACATTAATTAATAGTTATATATATTAATCAATGTGATTATATTAATTTCTTTTGACCTCACAAGTTTATCTTACCAAAGCTATCAAAACATCAACACTTCCTCTTAGCTAGGGAGGATAAACACAGGATATGTATTACTCCATTGGTAATATTAGGTATGGCAAAAAAATATCATTGATCAGATGATATCCATCATTTTGATATCATAGTTGATATTATGAGTATTGGCCTCCTAGAATATCAACGATATTCACCAAGTACTCAAAAGATTTTGATATCACATTTAATATCAAGAGTGTTGGCCTCCAAGAATATTGACACCCGATATTCACCAAGTACTCAAATAAGGTGTCATATCACATTTGACATCATGAGTATTGTTCTCCCAGAATATCATATGATATTCACCAATTACTCAAAATAAGGTTTGATATCACATATGATATCAAGAGTATTGGCCTCCTAGAATATCAATGATATTCACCAAATACTCTAAGTAATGGTCTCCCAGAATGTTGAGATGCAAGACATTCACCATTTACTCAATTTGTTTGATCTCATAATACAAGTTATTGTAAGATCGTCACCTTACAGTAACTTCTCCAAATACAAGTGACATCATTTGGAAGTCGTCATTTCCTCACTCAAAATATTTAATATTCAACATATATTCCATATTCAACATATTGAAACGAGATCATAAGGACTTTTAAACATAATATTATATAATATCATGAAAGTACTTTAAGTGGTACACACTTACCACTAAGAGTGTCAGTACTTGACAATGTGTGCAGGTAGTTTTTTGGCCTGTCACGCTCACATCCACATAATTCCCTTAATCTTTGTTTGATGGGTTATCCCTCGAAGAATGGTAATGTTACATTTAGCTACATGGCGGTTTATTGACTTTGGTGTAGTGAAGTCAACCAGGACAAATGTGAGATGAAGGGATAATTATAATTGTGTCACCTTACGTTACGTGATTATCTTCAATCTTGTCCCCATACTCGAATAACACCCTGTCCTATCTGACATGGTGGGGCCCTGATGATAATCTGATACAGGTAAATTTCCTGTTTTATTGTTCTTTCTTCAACATATATCGTTTGACTTCGGGTTGATGCAGAATGGTTGTGTATTATCTTATTTCCTGTGACTATATATGTTTGTCCGTGGTTATAATAATTATCCCCGTGTCTTCCTTACATGTGACTCATGACACCTAGCTTCCTTGGAGTTCAATGCTATAACTGCGGATGCTTTCCTTTTCTAATTTCAAAGCATTCAGACTGCCATCGTTTTCATATTCACTTGGCTTTGATCATCATAGTGTATTATATTTCATGGCATTCACTGTTTCCATAGTTTCTATAATTCTCGATTTACATATGATGCCAATAGCCTCTTTGAACAATATGAAGCCTTCCCTTTTGATGGCAGACAATTGGAAATCTGAACTTGGGAATGATATGCTCTCAGGTATCAAATGTACAGAGGCACGATTTATAATATGAAACATTTATATGCAGTGATTAAGGGTGGAAGAATTCGAAAATGAAAAGTGCCACCGTGAGGAGGGAATATTGTATGCCAACAACTTTTGTGATATACAGTCAAAAGAGCCACTTAATGTTTGCCACACACTGGTTCAGTCACAGATCCAAGCCTTTGACATCATGTCTGGGCATGTGCTCACCTCAAATCGACCACTTACGATGATTGGTCGCTGCGATATTCTTTGAGCCCAAGATCTGGGGTACAAGTATTGATCTGCAGTTGAAGACATTGTGCATTTCAAGAGCCACCCTTCTTATCATCTAACTAGACTCACCTTGCAGAAATAAGCTTAAGTGTATGAACTTGCATTGGCAGCCCTTGCTCTGATACCATGTTAAGTTCCCGAGGATCTGCTGCAAAATCTATTAACACCGCCATTGTATTTGGTATGTGTTTTCCAAATAGCAGTGTCCTTGTATTTGTATAAGAAATAAACCAAGAGAATAGACATGTCCGTCAACAATATGGTAAATATAATGACATTAATTAATAGTTATATATATATATATATATATTAATCATTGTGATTACATTAATTACTTTTGACCTCACAAGTTTATCCTACCAAAGCTATCAAAACATCAACATTATCTGCTGTTATCTTTCATTTTTTATGCTCACAATGAAGTCTCTGACATAATATCAGCTGCTCAAATGTTTTCATGGCCTTGAATTTCATAAGATTATCATCTGCTGTCCTTTTGCATCCCCCACCTTTTTCTGTACTATTTCATAAAATTTTCAAATAAAAAATCTCATTTCCTGAACTTGTTAAAAAATAATAAGGATAGGTGTAGTTCAAACTTTTTATTCTTAAGTGCAGCAAATCCGGCCACAGTGATTGCAACTTATCCCTATCTGCTGCCTGATAGTGGTAAATACTAATTGGTCCAGCACCTTTGGAACTGCAATACAGGATAAAACTCTAATTCAATGTTGCCCATCTCGTATTGCCTATGGAATGATATTACATTGGCACTTCTGAACTACCATCAGATGCACCAATTGATTCAACAGAGTCGTTACAATCTCGCCTATACAAATGAAAATTTCTATAATGACATGTCCATGGAAGACTGTTAACAATGTGGACTTTATATCACCAAGTTTCAGTGATCTGGATGTTGCAATAACAAATCTTATCTGAAGTGAGTCCTCAAAGGGCAGAATATTGTAGCCTTTATGATAGCAAATCTTATTTATGTTCTGCTCCCAATTTCTGGACAAAAAGTATTGAATTAATTTTGTGATAGGCAATCTATAGGAGAAACCATTCTGCCTTTGTATTGAAAATGCATATAGATTCATGGTTTGATTTAAATTATGAGTTTCCCCATGGGTTTGAGTTTGTGCTACTATCCTTATACTAAGTTCATATTTTTCTTCCATTAATGTGAATAAAATGTTATTTATATCACCTGTTGCACTAAAACTTGTGAGCCAATGTATTTATATATTTTAGTGGCAAAATTTTTGCTTCTTAAAGTCTATTATAATAAAAATGTGTGTTATGGAACACATGTTTTGTTTCCTTGCTTGAGCTAGAATAGTTGCTTTCAAAATAGTGCTTTAGTTTACACCCAATTGCTTGAAAGTTTATTTTGTTACTTGCAGCGAGGAAATATCATTGGAGGGTCTGCAACAAGAATTAGAAGAATGCAGGAGTGATGAGGTACTTATAGATTTGTTAGTCACTTCTTACAGATGATTTTATTGTATACGTTTCTGCTGTAAGAAATTTAAATCATCATTTGACCCTCGAGAGGTTGGTAATCATAATATTGAGTAGGTGCTACTTAAGTCTTGTACAAAACCTTTTTTTCTCGGAGAGCTGATTCTCATTGTAGTAAACAACACACCACTGATAATTAATTTAAGGTAGCTGCAGCTAATTAGTACACATTTATACTCAAAACTGTCAAATAATTAGTATTACCAAATGCAGGGATTCTTTTTCTGACAGTATCGACAATTTTAATTTCTAGGTAAGCTGTAAAGCATTTTTGGATGGGAAAAAGAAATGATGTAGACAGCTCTGGTTTCTCATTTGATAGGGCATTGAGATTCTAGGCACATTTCTCTTACAACTTACAAGCTAATAAAAAAAGAGAGCCTAGGATTTATAAATATGTAGACACATTAGAGACACAAGTGGAAATCTTTTGGATGGTGAGTGTAGGATTCATAAATATGTAGACACATTAGAGACAAGTGGAAATCTTTTGGATGGTGAGTGTAGGATTCATAAATATGTAGACACATTAGAGACACAATTGGAAATCTTTTGGATGGTGAGTGATGTTATCATGAATATTCCTTGTTTACTTTATTTTTTTGACATTCAAAGAGTCACTAGACAGTTTGATTGCAACTGCTCTTGATTAATAATTGTTGAACTATTTCTTTTTAGCATAATTAGAAAACCATCGCATTTTAAAATTATGGGTAAAAATTACTAATGAACATGGATAGCTTAAACATCACACGCTGAGATTTGATTCCTAGGCTAAAGTGTTAAATTGTCAAAGTTGACTTAGTTTTCCAAGCTTAAATTTTCCATTAGTGTGTGATGTTTAGGGGTGGCTTAGTGAACAATCATCACCAATATTTTCAATCTACAAAATTCAGACTCCTGTTTGCCTATTGTCTTTGGAATTCTCATGGGGTGTTGCAATGGAACCAAGCTTTAGTTTGAACCCGCCATTATCTTGAGGTTGCAATTCTTTTTCCATTTACCGTCATTTTAAAATAATACTTTTTTCTTCTTTCAGTTTAAGATAAAATATATTTTGTCCTCCTTTCTAGATTTTGATGCAAATGGATACTCCTCTGTAATCTCCCCATTTTTGTGAGCATCAGTGTTTGAGGGATTAACCTATTAATTGACCCTCGTAGGCTAGTATGCTAGACTAGAGGGTCCAACTTAGGAGTCTTGGAGCTCTTTAGGTGGTTGTTGTAAGGATTTATTGTTGGCATATGATGTAAGATGATTTATGTATAGATCATAGAGTTGTGTTATTGTGTTGTCATTGCTGGAAACAAGTTTATTTTCAAGCTTTAGATCAGTTATACCGACGTAGTTAAACGGTCAAATTGGAAAATTGTCTAAGTGTCCAGGCAATCGGTGAATAGCCAGTCTTCCAATTCAACGAGTTGAATCTGACTATGGAGATTGAGTTAAGGTTCACGGTCATGGAGTTATCATCTACATAGGCATATCTATGCGTCTATGACCGCATAGGTTAAGGTAAAGATTTTAAGGAGTTATCCAAGATTCAAGAGATGGTGCTAGGAAGAACAAGAGACAGGATGAATAGTTTGGTTTGATCGGACACTCGATCAGTTTTATGGCCGACATTGTTTTGATTTTTGACTGTTGTGTTTAGAGTTGACCTTATAGATTTCAATTTTGGTTTTTGGACTGATTGGTGCAAATATTTGATAGGTAGGTCGACCTGATTTAAGGCAGTGGAAAAATATGTTACCATAACTAATGAAGTTATAAATTAAGGATGAAATTGAGTTTTTGTGTGGTTGATGAAGTCTTGATTGCTAAGGAAGTTTCTTTGATGCATAAATTGAAGAGTGATTAGTATTGAAACGGATCTGTAAGACATGAAGTGTCATAATCAGATCATTTCATCTTGGGTCCATCTCAAGGCAAGCCCTAATAGGTCTGCAAGTTAAATCCTCTAATGAGGGCACTCTTAACAAGGTGAGAAGGATCTCTAATAGGATCTGAAGACTAAATCCTCTAATCAGGTATCTTGTTGAAGAAGTTTGAAATCTCTTAACAGGGTGCTCTTAATAGAACTTTGATACTAGCTTTTAGCTGATGCTTTAAAAGTTGTTTGTAACTGCACCTAACACAATAGATTTCATCAGTGCACTAGTGGAACTTTGTGGGCATCATTCCCCAATGTGGTTTCACCCTCTAACTAGGGTTTTCACGAGAGAAATCATGTGTTAAGTGTTCTATGTGTATGAATGCTTCACATGATCAATTTCTATGTGATATTTCCTTTGCATGTCTGTATTGGTAAATTGATTGTAAAGAGATTAAATTTTTTGGCTGCACTGATTCACCCTCCTTCCTTAATGCCTTTGAGGCCTAACAATTGGTATTAGAATCAAGTACCCTTGAAGAAGCCTAACGGCTTGGGTGAGAGCCTTAAGGAAGGCGTGAAGAGTTATAAGTACAAAAGGCAGCTTGCAGAAGTAGAAAGGGTAATCAATGAACTCAAAGATCAACTGAAGACTTCTACTGCTAAGAGGCAACTGAATGAAATCCAAGACTACATTATACACCTATCAAAACATGGATATGAAGAATCTTAGTAAGCTATTACAAATCTGATGAAGGAAAATGAGAAGTTGGATAAAGACAAAGAAAACCTAAGGAGAGAGATGGAAAGTCAAGCAATGAAGATATGTGAAGAGATGGAAGCAAGAAGAGCTACAGGAGATGCAATAAATGAATGAAGGTATTTTAGTGACGTCCATGAGACCAGCCAGCCTATGGGACCCTTTTCATGTTATTTTCAATGTCAGCCCGCCTGTTATGAATTTGCTTTAAGAAGCTCTCTGTTTTATGTAGTCTTGTTTCCTCAAAATTATGGTGTAATTGGCCCTCCTTCAAATTGTCCTCAAACTGCTCCCAGATATCTTATTATACCACACTCTCAAAGATGAAGTGCCATTCTGTTTCAACACATCCTTTACTGCATTAGATGCATTTTCTTTCTTCCCAGTCCTCTTTGGGCACTGTCCACCTCCTCGTCTCACACTGTAAATGATGGGATCCCATTCGTAATTGTGCCACTAACAACCTATTTTTATTTTTCATATCTACACGAAGGTAATCTTTAATCTAATGGCACCACATAGGGTTGAACTCTTTCACATAGTGGCCCTTTTTCTTCCCTATTGGTTTTGTCCACATGACCGCTTAAAAAATTTACAGCACAAACCTTTTTATCTCTTCATTGGTGTTGGGGTGTTCCAGTATGTTAATGTCTCACTTAATGCTGCAGAAAAAGCCAAGACAAATGTAGAAGAAGCCAAGAAAGTTGTTGAGGATGCCCTAAAGGCAAAGGAGGAAGAGTTCTTTAGGATTGAACAAGGAAGTGCCATAATTCTTGAAAGGCTTCATGATACAAGTGAAGAAAACCAACATATTCTAAGGGAAAATGAAAGACTAAGGGAATAGAATGAGACGTTGAAGAATGAAGCGAAAGTTGAAAAAGAAGACAGTGAGAAACTAAAGAAGTACAATGAGAATTCAGAAAAGCTTGATGAACAATTGAGAAATCAGAGGAGAAGCAAGGAGACTATAGGACTTTAATATACCAGTTAAAGCACCTTTGAAGTCGGTGAATCATCTGAACCAAAGAAGTCCTATCAAAATCCAAAGGTGAATTGAAGTAAATCTGGGAAGAAACCCTACAAAGTTGTTTGTCACAACTGTGGTAAGGTTGGTCATATAACAAATGTATCAAGAAGTTATCCTTTCTAGGTATTGCACTTTTGATGGGTATTGCTATAGCTGTCACCAATATGGTCATACTGTAATTGAGTGTAGATATAGGCCGAGTGATAGATCTAATAATAATAGCTTTGATGGATATTGCTATGCATGCAACAAATATGGCCATAAAGCCAATAAATGTAGGTCTAGAGTAAATATTCCAAGGCCACCAGTGAACCGGGAAAAATAATTCAATGTCACATGCTCGGTGTGTGGTATTCATGGTTACTTGTTTGTTAACAACAAAATAAGGTCAACAAGAGGAAATGGAGGACTATGGAAGTCAATTGCAATGGCATGCTACTATTGTCATTGGATTGGTCATCTTGCCAGAAATTGTCGGTTGACGAACCTATGAGCTAACCGGTCAAAGAATCAAAAGGGAAAGCAACCAATTGGTACTAAGGAGGTTGGAAATCAGATGAAGAAGACATGGAGGAAGAAAGAGGACAATATTGAAGCAAGGTATCTGATAGAACCACATCATCATTGGCTATGGAGACTTCATCATCAAACTAAGCTATCCATTAGCTTAGGGGGAGCAAGTAGTGTTGAATCCATTTCGAACCACCTTCAGATGCACGGTCACATCTAATGACATTTATAGATGCAATGAGATAATAATGTATATTTGGTAAAGTTTGTGATGAGTTTCACAAAGCTTTGAGTAGTTTCGGAGTTAGTTGATGAAAAGGTAAGTTCTATAGGTGAATGCATTAAATGCATGTGTGAGTGACTAAAAGCTCATTTTATCACTTCATTTCTTACCTTGCATATTTTGGGAATTGTTTGAGCGAAAATAGAAGTGCTTAAGTGGATTCTAGTAGAAGGAAGATTGTTTGAAGTGATTTGGAAGAAGAAATTAATCTATATCGCTATGTTATTGTGAAGAACCCTAGTTTGTGGCATTTGAGGTATTTTAATTGGTTATTTTCTTTTTTGTTTGAAATTATAAGATGGATACACTTGTCCTAGTTGATATTACTTAGAGTCCTCGCCCTGAGTTCAAAAGACATCTATATAAGTCAATGGAAAATGATCATGTCGGTGCCCTAATGAGTGTTCTGTATGGTGTTTTACACATAGAAGATGTGAGATCTTATATTTACTGTAAGTTGGGAAGTTTAGGAACTAGAGCAACCCGTATATAGTACAAGAGGTATTGTGGCGATAATTTAAAGCTAAGGATGATTGCAAACACATTTTTGATATAGGGTTACAGTATGTGGTTTATCATCCTGACAATTTCGAGGAAGAGTAGGTTAGGTATGTGTTGAGTAGAATCTACGATCAATTTATTTGGTTGGCCAAACCGTATTAAATTACTAAGGAGGCTATACATCTAGTAATTGGTCTTTGTGCAACCGGTAATGTGCCTATTCCATGCACAACCCCTAAAGAGGAAGTCATCAGATTGACCCAATCCAAATGGAATAGACGTGGGATGAAAATAAACGATAAAGAGGATGAAGAGGTAAAGTTTGCTTCTATGGCAATTGGCTACAAGATCTATCATTCCACTCAGTTGAATAGTGTTCGAGGAGGTGCAATTCATACTTCCTATCCGATGGTGAAATAAAATGAAGATTTGGTCTTGCGGAAGCTATGAGAGAACAATTAATGTTGAACAGAAGAGTAGGAAGGACAAAAGAAAAACGTCCAAATTCAATGAGTTAATCACGTGTCTATTCTGTTATTTTTAGAACATGTTTCCCGATATAGATAATTTTCAATAGTCAGTAGGTACCCCGGTCTATATTCAAATCAAGAACTATATCAGAATTCTAGGAAATCATTTCACTAGTATAGTTTGAGGTTATATCAAGGATTTCTAGAAGAGGATGCATGAGAGGGAGAGTATATCTTCTGAGATAGTGAACGAATATGCTGATAGTATATGTTTCATGGATGATGCTAACACATGTTAGATGGAAGCAGTAGAGCCTAGAACATCATGGATGATGCCAATGGATTATGGAGGGGAGGGAGATGTTCTTACATTATATGATAAGAAGTTGCTAAGTGAATGGGTAGATCGCAACACTCCAAGGTTTGGGACTTATGCAAAAAAAACCTAAGAGTACATGATGAGTGGATGAAACTGGTAGTAGTTAGAAAGGTAAGCAAGGAGGTAGATAAGTTCATGTCTAAAAAATATTTCACTAAGGAAGAAATAGATAAAACTAGGGCCAAACATGCTGCTGAACAAGCAAGTGCATTAGGTATAACCCATGATGACGATGTTGAAGTGGTTGGTGCAACTGGAGTGCCCCTACTAGCCAACAAACAAGGAACAACACACATGTTAAGAAGTTGAAACCCTCTCCACCTATGAAGACTCAAGTCAAGCAACCAACAAAAGGTGTCAAGCTTAAAACTTCACCAATAAAGAAGGCACCAAGTACAGAAAAGGTTACCTTTGGTAAGAGGAAGAAAGAGAAAGCAAAGGAGAAAGTGATTGCTGACGATGAGAGTGAAGAAATTGAATCGAAGGAAGAGGTGGAAGAACTAAAGTAAAAAGGTAAGAAGAAATAAGTGGCAAGTTCTCTCACAACCAAGTTTGTAGAGAGTAAATGTAAAAAGTAGTGATTGTGAATACACTCATTCAAAGATAAGGAAGATCAAGCAAAGATTGAGGATGTTGTAATTGCTAGAATGCATAAGTTGAGTCAAGTTCTAGTGCAGTTACAAGGACAAATACGATGCTAGATGAAAGGCAACATTGACACAAGACAAATAGATAATCAAGTTCATGTTACTAAGTTTAATGCCAAACGCATGTGTTGAAGAGGTTGAGGACATGATGGAAAATGTAAAACATCTGTTCAAGACCAAATCTAGAGTTACAATATTATTGGTTGGTGAATCTAAGTCAGTGGAAGAAGATACAAAAAAATAATATTGAGAGAATATATGAATTTTCTCAAGAATAAAGATGAAGAAGTTCATATGAATGACCTAGTGAAAGAGAAGGAGAGTGACCTTGTGGTTGTACAACTAATGAAGGTTATATAGTTGATGGTGTGAATGTCACATTTGAAGTTGATCAAGGTATGATGGATAATACTAGCAACATACTTGAGGTAGAGGTACAAGAGGAACCCTTAGATGCTCAAGATCAATCAGAAACATTGTGTTGTCGTTCATTTTATCATTACAAAATGGAGGCAACACTACACAAATTTTCCACCAATATACATTCAATGAACCTCCATATGGATGCACTATGGTTGAAAAATAATTTCCCACATCCTTGTTGGATAAAATAGCATGACTTACACCTATTAAATCATGCTATGCTTCCATTTCACTATACTTTACTCCTCAATTGCACATTATAAAGCTCTCTGTTCGCATTTGTAATGCACCCAGAAAAAACCTTTTTGGCTTTTCTTAGTGTAACACGGGGTCACACACCTCCTCCCAAACCTCGAAGTACCAGTCCCCGAGATGTCCCCGCACCGGGTACTTGCATACCCAGGTACCCCCACCTCCGTCATTCCGCAACCTTGCCACCACTGGAATGGGTACTTGGATTTCTATTTGATTTTTGAATGTTACTATTGGGTTGTAATATGTTACTATGTTGAATGATCAATGGTTTTAGTTCACGTTGCAAGTTTGATATGTTCAAGTATTTTAATTTGGTGTGTTCTACGGAAACATCATTTTATAACAAGCATTTCAAGTTCTATATGTATACTATACACCGTCCCTCCCTGTCCCATCCTCCCCTCAATGTCGTCCCCTCACTGTCCCGAAAATGAGGTCCATTTTCCCTCCATCCCGGAAACTTGTCCCGGCATCGCCCTGTCCCGACGTACCCCATACTGGTGTTACATAGGCTTTTCTAGTCATATTTGAGCCATTGTAAGCTTGACCCATTCGTTCATTCACTGTTAGCAACGATTCCATCCATTCTCCTTATCCGTACCTTACCCAAAACCCGGTTTTGGCCTTTCTACTCATATTTGAGCCATTGTAAGCTTGACCTATTCGTTCATTCGTTGTCCGCAATGATTCCATCCATTCTCCTTATCCATACCTTGCCCAAAATTTGTGTTCATATGGACCCCTCATATGAAGATGTTCTTACATAATGAGATTTTCATGCAATAGTTACACAAGCACAACATACTGAGATGTCAAAGGAGATTGCACCAGAAAAAAGAAAAGACAAAAAGAAGATGAAGTACCAGTACGACCAGTACCACAACTCCATCCCGCCATCTCAAGTGACTTCTTACACTGAAGAAGTTCGTGATACTGATATATCACATATGAACATTGAAGATTTCCTCCCAAGGGTGAATGCTAAAGTCATCGAGAATATGACTTGGTTGAAGAGAAGTCATATACACTTGTTATCTACTTTTCCCTTTGCAGCTCGTGAACCCGAGTTCATTCTTGCATGTGCCAGAGACTTTCATGTAGCTTCCAGAACTATCAGAGATCAAGATGGTAATACGATCATTAGTTGTGAACCAAAGACTATTAATAACATTTTTCATGTTCTTCACACTCTAGTAGTAATCAACATTACCAAACAAAAAGAATTGGAAAGATCAAACAGTGACATGGTTGAATGCTACATGTATGTTAGTGTCAATTGGTTGATTACTAAGAGGCCAAATCATGTTAGATGGCCAAAGGGTGTGCACCGTTGTGATTTCAAGGAGGAGATTAATGATCTTATCATGTTGCTTAGCCGCTTAGTTGGACTCAAATACTCAAATGTTTTTGAACCATGAATGTGGTACATTCACTCACCATAAGGGCAAAAAAGAATGTATTCTGGGCAGAATTGATAAGTGATTCAATATGCTAACAATTGGTGAGTGTGAAGGACACCGGAGTATTCAATATGAATTCTTACATGGTGTATATTGTTGCTGCCATGGATTTTTTTTCAGGTCTATCAACCAAAGTTGATAGATCATTGGTGCACGTTTGGGAGTATTATGATTAATTGCCTCTCAAGAAAAGCTTGATACATTATCGCAAAGTACAAGATGCCTTCTTTGGGCATTACATGTGTTTGTTTGACAAAGAATTCCCAAACAAGCACATTTCTGATGAGGAATATAAGAAAGTCAATAAGTATGGTTGCATGTTCCTGTTGTTTCCTAATTTCACATATCTACGAGTTGGGTGTTTCAAAGGAGAGCCTTAAACTCTACCTAGATACCCTACAAACAAGATTATACTCATGGACCTAGCCAGACATCTCATAGAGGTACAAGTCTATCAGTCTAAGTTGCACAGGCTAGGAGTTGGAATTTCTTCAAGAAATCCTCTGAAGATTGGTGGATATTCTATAGACACTGTACCAAAAGCCAAGAACATGGAGTTTGAACTTTAAAGAATCACTCTAAAGAAGTTCATGACAAGAAGCTGTTTTGATTGGAGAGGACTGAATGATAAGACGAGGAAGTAGTTTATACATGTATACTGCCTTAACGATTTCTGGATCGATGTGCGTATTGAGGTGGACATTCGACGCTTGGATTATAGTCAATTGACATTGAAGCAAATAGTAGACTTCAACCTCGTATCAATCCCTGACGGGGTTGAAGATGATGATCATATTCTAGATCCTGACTATATTCAACATCAGATAGACATGTTGCCTATCCTTCCTCCTACATGGTCAAGTAAGGAGAACACCTCTATTTGGGATTGTTTTCAGCCAATCCTTGCTAATACCAATATTTGGTTGAAGAAGAGAAGTCTCAAGTGCGTCAAAATCAAACCAGGAAGAGATTTTGATTCTGTTGGCCAGTTGGTATGATGATAGAGATAAGGATTAAAGGAAAGGTTGGAGCTTCATCTTCAACAGTTGAGCCTCCTGCTAAGTGTTTACCAAAGCTCGCTATCAAAGGAGGAAAGACCACTGGTAGGACACTTGAGGTAAAAGAAATTGAATCTCGAGCAATCTAGGTTGATTCTAGTGATGATGATATAGTTCGAGAAAAGGAACTCACAGTCTCAGTTCCACTTTCCACAGAGGTTCACACAGCTACAACTCTTCCATGAAGAGCAGACAATTATACTAAGAGGGGAGGTGATTCAGTATAATAATAAATTTGCCAATTTAAAACTTTTATCCAAACGATTGACTTCAAATGTTGAAATGAACAATTATGCACATGAACACAATAACATAAGATTTATGTGGAAACCCAATGTGGGAGAAAATCACGATAATAAATGATTTTTATATAAAATGTTCTTTTACAATGTTTTGTAGGCTCTAACCTACTAGAGCCTATGACCTGCTCTAACCTACTAGAAACTATGACCCCTATGTTTATGAGCACCGGCTCACTGGAAGCTCCAACTCCCACACTTCGTAGGCATCGACCTACTGGAAGCACCAACCCCCATTGTTGTCTTTGTGAGCACCAACTCACCGCGCACAAACTTCTTTTCCACCTTAACACTGTTGCTCTCACAACTGATGATGGATACTTTATGCTTCTTTTATTTTGCTACATTATTTTCTCGAACACTTTACCCTCTTCTTTTATACTTTCCATTTTAATATACATGTATATAAAGGACAAGTCTATAAATATATATTTTATTTCATTCCTTTCTCAAATTACTTTACTCACAGTTAAATATATGTCTGAATAATATATATATATATATATATATATATATATATTCATTTAGGCCTTCTATGTATTTTCACCTTTATATAAATATTGTTTTTTACTTTCAGTCACCTCTTATATATGTATTTTAATTCTCCCATTTCTATCTCACAGCTGCTTCTTCTCATATTACAATT
Source organism: Cupressus sempervirens (assembly GCA_028749045.1). Classification (NCBI taxonomy): domain Eukaryota; kingdom Viridiplantae; phylum Streptophyta; class Pinopsida; order Cupressales; family Cupressaceae; genus Cupressus; species Cupressus sempervirens. The sequence continues at coordinate 346,994,797 of CM053788.1, read as the reverse complement.
TTTACATTCTATTCCATCTGCTCTTACTCCTCTTTTATCTTTCCCATTTATCCTTTTTATTTTTTCTTCTTAGCACGTCTCTCTATTATTCTGTATTTTCGATACACATATTTTTGCAAATGATATGTTTTACTTATATATCTTGTATAAGTAAAAGATATGACTTTTAATTCTTGATGAGTCACAAGTTTTGATCATAGTTGCTTTCATTTACTGATTTTATTGCTTAACCGATTATTATCAAAATAAGATTATCACCATATCCTTTGCTGTCAATAATATAGAATGTTATTTTCATATCGTTTAGTTCCTTTGATCAACCTTTGGTGTTTGTAATAAATGTTCTTGAATACTGATGGCTTCTCTCATTCACGCGGTTGGGGAATAGAATGCTGACTGGGTGCATTACTCTTCTAGCTGCTCCCGATTTAATATTGGTGATTCAATATCAATGGACCCCTGTGTATGTGCATTGATTTAATGCCTTCACAACTAATAATTTGAATACCATATTTATTTCAGTAGAAGCTTTTGACAACAATTCTCTTTATCCATTTTATCGGGTTTTCAAAATTATTACCGCTGCATCAGTGATACATGGTATTGTATTATCCATACTGACGTATTTTATTACTCCATATCATGCTTCGTTCCCAGCCATTGATGGTTATATTCCTCATGTGAGTATTGACAAATATGACTGTGTACACACTTGCGTTTGATATTTGCAATCACTGTTTATAGTCATTGTGTTTTCAAGTTGTTTTGTATACTCAATTGCCGACTCTGCATACTGGGATCATCGTTCTTGGTATCATTCTTTATATCATATACCTATTTTTCTTTTTATATTCCTTGCTATCGATATGTAGCATAGTCATCATACTTTTATCGAACATCAAATTTTCGTGCCATCATTGCTACATTTCTTTACCACATTATATGGCTCATTTCTTTACGCATTTGACTTTATCGGGCTTCTTCTATATTTGCTTATTGTCACACTTCATACTTCCATCCACCGCATTTGATTCCTTAATGACATTGTGAACCATAAGATGCTAAATAATTGAACACCTCAACTCTATGTAGGTGACTCCTCCAGGTTTAATTGCTGATGGCTGTAAGTACTTCTAGGTTTGACATCTTTCAGGATTCACCTAGATCCAATGAGTGCTAAGTGTTCCATTTATTCTCATGAGAGATGGATTCATGTTGAATCACTACTCATGAAACATGGGTCAATGAGTTTGACTCAAAATCACACGGTTAAATCCTGATAGCAATATCACAATCTTTCAGGATGTTCAAACTGCATATTCTTTTCCATCGCTAATATTTAAATCACTGCTTTAATATTCATGTCACTGACATTTGCAAGGGCTTTCAAAAATTATTGTTGTTGCTTACTTTACTTGTATCAAACATGCTGCCATCTTCTATGTTGTTGATCAGCAAGACTTCCATTACAACCACTGAATATATATCATTTGTTCATTCTAATTTGATTCGCTGCATTAACTGACAGGGAATCTACGTTGACTGAATAAATGATTCATATCATCTTCTACTGTTAAGGGTGTCCTTGTTGCTGCTTGCTGGCTTTAGTCTTTTCTAATTATTGTGCTTAATAATGACTTGGTGATGTGATGTTCCTTTATTCAGATTGTAGTTTCAATTCTGTAGCATCCATGTGCCTGGTGTAAACATGTATTTTTGTTTCTGTTGTAAGTCTGCTCTTATTTGGCTAACTTTCTTGAAGTCTTGGTTGTTTCTACTGATCATTGCCTATGTCTTTTATCCAGATGCACTCTCTTTCTTCAATCTGCATATGGCCTCTTTCTACTCTGCATATTCTCCTCTTTCAGATCCATATATATCATAGTCATATACTTGATATTAATGATAACTTCTTCAAGCCTATTGACATCAATGACAGTTTCTAACAACATCATTCTGAAGACCTTTGACATCAATGGCAATATTTCCATCATTCTGGACTCTGCACCTGCATCAGATGAATTCCCTGATTCACCCTTGAGCATGGCAGTGGATGCATTCTCCACCAAACATCCACCTCTTGAAGGCAATGGTATGGTGACTCCAACACAACCCATGTCTTCGGCAGCAGCTGCACTGGAAACAAAAGGTGATCAATATAACGATGAGAATGTGGTTGATGCATATTCTATGTCAATCCCCTCTGTTTCAACTCAGTCCATGACATTGATCGATGTAACCTCAGTTCAGTTTGAGCAATTCATGACAGAGGTTACACATAGTAGTCCTGCACCTATGGCCATTCAAACTGAGACTCTTGCCATAGCCACTACTGTTATGGAAGATAATCCAGTACGGACCATGGTGACTACTACTGCAGCTGGCATATCTTTAAGCTTAACCCCATGACTAAGCACTATCACACGAAAGAGGAAGAAATCCCACCACGAGTTTGACAGGCAAGCTGTCACACCAAAGGCTTCAAAGAACAAGAAAGCTAAAACAATTTCTCGAGTTGTAGTTGATGACAACAACATTAAGTATGCAGAAGTTGCTGAACCTCTTGTTCAAAAACCAGCAGAAGAAATGCAGGCTGCTGATTACAAGTTCTTCAGAATCGAGCTTGGAAAGAAAACTCGTTTGAGTTGTCGACAAGATGCTCAAGATGGTCTTGAATTTTTAGCCCAGAAAAATGACAAGTTATGGGAAAAGAAAAATAGACTAAGAGAGAGAGTGCACATCTTTTGGAAACAATTGAAAAGATAAATAAATATTCTACAAGTGTTGAACCTATTTCTGCCGAGTGCATAGAGAGAATAAAGAAAAAGGCGCAGACTGTAGATGAATGGGCCATTAGTATTTAATCACAAGGTGTCTAGTTCATTCGAGGTCTTTACAGGATGGTGAGAAAAGGAAAGGAAACTGTTGCTAGATTAAGTGATATTCAAGAATCCCTTAAACATCAATTAGAGTTGCTGGATGGAGACATCGGTGCCTAGAACAACATGACGGAGATTGATTTAGATGTCTTGTGCGAGTATGAAGTCATCCAATTTGTTGAGATGTATCATGATTACATGCACCTGATGACTAACAAAGAACAATTCTTGCAACAACTCGTAAAAGATGCAAAGGCAGCAATGATCAAGATAAATAATTAAGAAGACATGATCAACGAATGTTACAAAAAACTGTCATGTGGAGTTATCTCTAAAAATAATGAACTTGAGAGAGAAGAAGATATCCTTACAGAGTTAATTGAAGCAGTTCGTTTACAGTTTGAAGCAGACGATTCAATATCAGTGTGATGAATACATTTGCTAGCTGGAAGTGTTCACTAGATGATCCATGGAGCAAAAATGAAGTTTCTAGCAAAGAAATTTCAGAAGCAGCAAGTACATACCGAAAGATCATCATGGTTGCAGAATAGACTGGTGAACCAAATGCTGAAGTTACTACGATAATAGATAAGCTTCTATTATTAGTTAATGATTATTTGTTTGTAATCTATTGTAAATATTAGAATATTTCTAATATTTAGTTAGTTGTAGTTATCTGTTAGCTTTCTTTAGCTTTTTTTTAGCTAGAATGGAATATTTCTATTCGTTACGATTGTTTCCTAAGGAAACATCGCTTTATTTTTTTGTATATATAGACCTCTCGGTCTCTGTTAATAACAAGCAAGTATTTTACCAATTACTTCCTAACATGGTATCAGAGACACTTCTTTAATTTTTTTCGAAAATCATACATGAAATTATTAGACCCTATTTTCAAAATTATTTTTCTAAAATATTTGCTTTGAACTAGGGTTTCTCTGAGAATATTGACGATTAATATTCACCTTTTTTTCCTAGCCGTTTTTGAAAGAACGTGACTGTATTTTGGGCATTTTTGTCCATTTTTTCTGCACATCTAGGATTGTGAGTGACGCCAAGGGTTTCTTAAAACCCTTAGTAATAGATTTGCACCCAGAAACTGTGTTTTTTGCTGTAGATTCGCCATTGATTTCAAGCTTTTTTCAGCCTAGGACTTTTTTGTTCAAAACCTTATTTGTTGGGCTCAATTTTTTTCTTCTTCTGATTACAGATTCTTGGTGGGTTTTTCGAGAGTTCAACTAGGTTGTCATTCTATTTTATTGGGTGCCTCAATTTTTGTGCATCTATTTTCAAGCTAGCAGATCAAGAAATTGACAACATATTCTTTCTGGGTTTTTTGAACTCTCTTTTGGGGCACCTTACAAATTTTTTGGGTCTTCCATTTTTTTTTGCCTCAAAGAACATGCCTTCACAAATTTTTACGCTTTTTCATCAAAAAATGTGCTATGGTATCATTGACTAATATTCTGCTCAAGAGCAATTCAAAATTCAATTGTCGGAATTATGGCACTCGGAAGCCGCGGATAATAGCAATTTTTGAATATTGGAATATTGATCATATTGTTCTGGGTGTTACATAGCGTCTGACTGCCCTTGGTGTTGATCAGATACATGGGATTTGAATAATCGAGAGGTGATGATACTTCTCAAATTATCCATAGCTGATAATCAGCTCTCTCAGATTCCATTTGGCAAGAAAGTTGCCAAGATATGGGCATATCTCAAAAGTCTTCATGAGACTTTTGACAAAAGCAAAGCTTTCTTCTTGAAGAACACTCTGTTTTCTATTATCATGGATGAGCCAACTTAGCTTCGGGCTCACCTAAATAGGATTTAGGAAATCCGTGATCAATTGCTTGCCGTTGGTCGCAAGATGGAGGAAGAGGACATTGTGGTTTTCACTCTCCGGAGTTTATCGAAGTCCTATGAACATTTTATCGAGATTCTCAACATCATGCCTTCTAGTGTTGATGTAAAGTTCATGGATCTCTGCACACTTCTGCATCAACAAGATCAGTGGAAACAACAGTTTGGTACTAGTTCCTGCTCTACCTCCACAGAGCAAGCCTTTGTTGCTAATTCCTTTCAGAAGGATAAAGGCAAGTCTTAGTAGTCTTCTTAGCAAAAGTCCTCTGCTCCAACTTCAGAAGGCTCTCGAAAGAAGAACATTCAATTCAACTACTATCACAAGTTTGGTCACATGAAGGTTGAATGTCGGAAGTGCTTAGTTGCCCAATTTAAGAAATCAGGTTTGTAGCCCAAATCGAATAGTGTGGAGCACACTGAGTAGACATAATATGCCTCTTACGCCTTTATGGCTAAAAGACTTGCAGATCATGTGAAGTCATTTGGCTGGTATATTGATTTAGGTGCTCTTCTCATTTTACCCACCGCAGAATCTGGTTCACTAACTACCACCAGCCTTACTCAGATTCTGTTATTTTTGGTGGTGGAGAAGAGTACACCGTTGTCGGTAAAGCAACATTCAGATTCAATTTGTTGGGAGGAATCTCATTTTCCTTGATGTGTACTACGTTCCAGGGATGGAACTAAATCTACTCTTAGTCAGTCAGTTACTCCGACATTCTCCACACTTGGATGTCACTTTCAATTCTCATTAGTGTACCATCACTAATAGGGCTACTCAGTCAATTGTTGCAGTGGATCTTGAGGATCATGGTCTTTTCTGCCTTATCGATTTTGGTGATTCTTGGGACATAGCTGTGGCTGTTCGGCGGTATTCTGTTAGAACACTTTGGCATCAACGTTATGGGCACTTAAATGTGCATTATCTCTCTCAGCTTGCTTGGGAAGAGCTTGTCCTCAATTTGCCAGAGAGTCAGACTCAGTAGCTTGGAGTTTGTGATGCATGTCAAGTTGGGAAGCAACATCACACACCTTTCACCAGTGGCGATTCATGGCGAGCTTCTTAGCTACTTTAGCTTGTTCAGCTGATATCTGTGGCCATATGACCACTCCTTTTGTTCTTGGGTTCAAGTATTTTTTGTTGTTTGTTGATGATTTTAGTAGAAAAATGTGGGTTTATTTTCTTAAAAAGAAATTAGATGCATTTCCTGTATTTCAGAAGTTTAAACCTTTAGTTGAAAAAGAGTCTGGAAAATCTATTATTACTCTTATATTAGACAATGGGGGAGAATTTTGTTCTAATGAATTCTCTAGCTTCTTGGATAGTCATGGCATTAAATACCAGTTAACCACACTCCACACACCACAACAAAACAATGTGGTTGAACATCATAACAGAACAATCACTGAGATGGTTGATCCATGATCGAACATAGACATGTTCCAAAGAAGTTTTGGGCAGAAGCAGTTAACACTGCAGTTTACATTTTGAACCCGTCCCTCACCATGGCGGTCAAAGGTAAGACTCCGAAAGAGGCCTGGTCAGGTCGTAAGCCTAGAATCAGTCACCTGAAGGTTTTTGGCTCCCTTGCTTTTGTTAGGATCCCTGATGTGTCATGCACCAAGTTGGATGCCAAGAGTCAGAAACTTATGCTTGCTGGATACAATAGTCTTCACAAAGCCTACCGCTTGATTGACACTGAAACATCTCGTCTCTTGTATAGTCGTGATGTAGTCTTTGCTGAGCAACGAGGACCATTCATGCCTATTTCTCCTATTCTTGATCTAGCAAACCAGCCCATGAATGCTCATGATTTGGGAGTTAGAGTTCCATTAGGTCCACCTGATGGGAGGGCTCCAATAGCACCAGTTATACTAGTGATCCATGTACAGACACCTCCAGCTTCTCCTGCAGGATCACCCAGATTTGTAGATGCTTTACTTGAGTTTGATCCAAATTCTTCTGATGAGGAACCTGATCACCAAGCATCTCTTGATACCAATGTTGGTCGTTCTCCTCTCCGGCCGTTCTCCTCTCCAGCCTAAGTGGTAGGCTAAGACACTTGTTGATCTTCATGATGATGAGCTCATTGATGGGAGAATTGCTCGGAAAAAGAGCAAACCTACAGAGTTTGTTAACTTTGCTCTCATGGCCAACATTCACAATGTATTTGAACCTCAAACATGTTTTGAGGCTAAAGGAATTCTAGAGTGGGAATAAGCCATGAGGTCTGAACACCTGAGCCTGTTGAAGAATAACACTTCGGTCCTTTATGATCGTTCACCAGGGAAGAAACCTATTGGCTGCAAATGGGTTTTCAAAATCAAATACAAATCTAATGGTACTTTGGATAAGTACAAAGCTCATTTAGTTGCAAAGGGCTTTTTTATGCGTCAAGGCATTGATTATGAGGAGACCTTTACTCCTACTGCAAAGAGGAGCACAATCAAATTAGTCCTAGCCATGGTAGCATAGTTTGGTTGGAAGGTCCATGAGATGGACATCAAGAGTGCTTTCCTTAACGGTGATCTGCACGAGGAGGTCTACATGATGTAGCCTCCTGGTTTCAAGGTTGCGGGTAAAGGCCATTAGGTTCTCAGATTGGTGAAAGCTCTCTATGGCTTGAAGTAGGCCCCTAGGGCATGGTAAATAAAAGTTGATAAGTACCTCGGTGATCGAAGCTTCCAAAAAGGTTCTTCAAACTCAACTTTGTACATCAAGACTACTGACAGTGACATCATCCTTCTGGTTATTTATGTGTCGATTTGATCCTCATTGATTGCTTGACATCTTTGATTCAGGGAATCAAACATAATTTATGCTAGTCTTTTGAAATGATTGACCTTGGGCTCATGCACTATTGCCTAGGTGTTGAAGTTTGGCAACAGTCTTCTGGTATATTCATCTCCCAATCCAAATATGCCAGGGTTTTGTTAGACAAATTCCATATGAAGGATTGCATGCCTGCATCTACACCCATGGTGAAAGGTCTTAAGTTATCAACAAAGTCTGATTCTCCCCCCGTTGATGGTACTACATACAGGCAATTAGTAAGCAACCTCATCTACTTCTCTGCTGCTAGGCTTGATATCAACTTCGTAGTCAGCAACATATCACGCTTTATGACAACTCCCAAGGCTGATCATTGGATGACAGCAAAGCATTTGCTTCGTTATGTGAAGGGCACTTCAGATTATGGACTTCTTTACTCTCAAAGTTCTAATCCTAGAATCAGTGGGTTCATAGATTTAGATTAAGTAGGCTCTATTGACGATAAAAAGTCAACTTCTTGATGTGTTTAGTTTGGGATCAAGTGCCGTCACATGGCCCAATAAGAAGCAACAGGCAATTTCTCTCTCGTCTATAGAGGCCGAATACAAAAGGACAGTCAAGGTAGGTTGTGAAGCTGTTTGGCTTTGTCGGATGCTTGGTGATATGTAGATGTCAATAGTAGGACCGACCACTTTGTTTGTTAATAACGAAGGCGTTATCAAGTTAGCTTGAAACCCAATCTTTTATGAATGAACCAAGCATGTGTATGTTCACGGTCACTACATACGATAGCTGGTTGAAGATGGGACAATAGACTTGCAGTATGTTCCTACCATAGATTAGACTGCAAACATTCTCATGAAGCCTCTTAGTCTTGATAAGTTTGATAAATTCAGAGGACAACTTGGTGTTGTGGATAGATTAACCATTAAGGGAGGGTATTACGATAATAGATAAGCTTCCTTTTATTAGTTAATGGTTATTTGTTTGTAATCTATTGTAAATATTAGAATCTTTCTAGTGTTTAGTTAGCTGTAGTTATCTGTTAGCTTTCTTTAGCTTTCTTTTAGCTAGAATAGAGTATTTCTATTCTTTACGATCATTTCCTAGGAAACGTTGCTTTATTCTTTTGTATATATAGACCTCTTTGTCTCTGTTATTAACAAGCAAGTATTTTAACAATTACTTCATAATAGAAGTTGTGTGTGATTCACTGCAAAAGTTTGAGAAACTAGTTGAGACTCTGTGAACATTTCAAAATTTTATATGCTTTAAAGTAGAATGACAAAGATTACATGTAAAGAGCGATTACATTGTAAGTATAGGATAACATGTCCCTATACAATCAACTCATGTAGTCAAGTTGCAATAGCATTAGGCATGCAACTTTGAATAAGTCAAAACTAGTTAGTTAGGAGTTTGTTAGAGAATAAGTCAAGGTGGTTGAGGATTTCCTCTTTTTGACGTAGGCAAAGAATGAATAACTAGGGCCAAAGGCTCACCCAGCTATCCAAATCACCCCGCAAGAGTTAACACAATGGAAGCAAACACGAGGAACAACAACCAAAGGAGGAAGAGGAATTAAATACTTTTATTGATTCTTCAAATATTCAACATACATGCCCAGCTGTAAGGCCTTCTGGGTTACGACCAATTACAAATACATTCACATTCAAAGATCCAAGTGCAAATTCGCACTTTCAGTTCTGCTCTGCAATCTTCTTCTTAAAACTTTCCTAACTCTAAGCCTAAACACTATATATACTTGCCAAAATGGCTTACAGATTATTCTAGAACATTACATAAGAGGAAGGCCAACCCAACAACGGTCTGGACACATCCCAAGAAAAGATCTTAACATAAATGTTGCAATCGAAATAAATCCCGCAAGTCAGCTCGCAGAAATCACGTCCAAATACTGACACTCGGCATACATTGGGTAACTCGGCACATGAAGAAACACTCGGCATACACTGGGTAACTTGGCACATGAAGAGTTACTCGGCATACACTGGGTAATTCGGCACATGAAGGAATTGCTATAGTAATTCGGCATATGAAGGACTCCTAGGCACATGAAGGAACTGCTAGGTACATGAAGGAACTGCTAGGCACATGAAGGAACTAGATTGCTAGGCAGATGAAGGAACTGGACTGCTAGGCACATGAAGGACTACTAGGCACATGAAGGAATTGCAGAATGAACAAAAATGAGGAGGATAACAAGGCAACCCAGGATGCTGCTGCATCACTTTTCCCTCCACCTTTCTCTCTCACCTATTTTCATATATAAAGGAGAGAGCTCATTGTAAATAATCATCTTTTTCTTAATCAAGAAGGCTAGGCTTGTAACTTGAAAACTTTGTGTTTCTTGATTTTTATTCAAATTTCAGAATTGAATAACGAAGCAAGTGTTTCCAAACTTCGCTTTGTGAGGCTTGAAGTTGATCATTGTTTTCTTATGTGGCATTGATCATTTTATTTTTATTCTGTTTCATAATCATCTTTGTAAAGCATTTGTATATTTAGTTTTGTTCTTGTAGACTTTGAGCTTTTGGAAACAAGACTGCTTTAGTTTAGTAGTGGCTGCAAATACTAGAAGTTAAAGACTTTGTGTTTTAATTCTTAGTATATCATTTCAATTGGATAGTTGATAAGAGACTTTGTGCCTTATTAGCTATTTACCTTTATATTTAAAGAGGATTGATTGTAAGAGATTGTGGATTCTTATTCTCAATTGCACAAGTTAAGTTGTAAACTGGTGTCTTAAAGTTGTTCTTACGTAAACTTCTAAGCCACTGGTATTATTATAGCAGTAGATACTTTTTGTTAATTCACAAATAGTTGTTATTAGAGTAAAATCATTCCTGAAAAAAGAAAAATTGATTCAGAGAACCTCCATTTGTAAATTCTAGTTAGGTTTCTGTTGTAGCTACCTACGGTAAGAAGGGAGTCTCTCGTATTGTTGAGAGTAGAGATTTATCTCAGTACACCGTTGCCTAAAGTTCCCATTTTGTAAGTTGGAGTTTTAGTGACTTACACAATTTTTAGCCAATAGTATGTGATTTGTTTTAGTTGCATAGTTTTAGTGCACAAAGATTGGGCAGATAGCTTCTTGTTCATTTCTATGTAGTTGTGTTTCAGTGTGGGACGTGTCTAAGTCATTCTTTGGATTTATAGTTCAGTGGAGTTTCTTCGCAATCCTAATTGCTCGACGACAACTAGGGTGGGTGGACAATAATGTCCTCATTTTTGTGAGCATCAGCATTTGAAGGATTAGCCTATCAATCAACCCTCGTAGGCCAGTATGGTGGATTAGAGTGTCTAGTTTGGTAGTTTTGAAGCTCATTAGGTGACTGTTGTAAGGGTTTATCTCACTAGATCCTTCATTTGAGGCATTTCCATTTAGAGGTTTCTGATTTTGTTTTGAGGGACTTACAATTATATAGTAATTATGTGGATTTTATAGCGGGATCCTTACTATTTTTAGTTAGACAAATGGGTGCGTATTGGATGCAGTGGTTGACACCTTGGTTTAGACAATTCATCAAAATAATGAGTATTTAATGTTTTGATGGCCTTAATAATGTTTGATTATTTAAGTTATAAATTGAATTTATAATAAAGTGGAGGCTATGCTTAAGGTAATGAGGAATTAATACTCATTGATTAAAATATACAGTTTAGTAATGATATATTATAAGTCAACAAGTGCAAACGTTTCATTCATTAAAGAGCCTTGCTAGTGAAGATTCATGGTAAAATTTTATTAAAAAGCCTTCGAGAGAAAGCAAACTCATTCTGAATGCATTGGGTTTTTTCATTGTCTTTAGAGAAGGAAATTGGAGACAAGGGTTTCCATATTGGAACTTGAAGAATTGATACTTCTTCCAAGTTTTACCAGCACTTTGAGTTGGTTGAATCTCCAATGAATTGTGCTATTGGAATGGCATCAACTAGGATTCATCATTGAGCTTTGTTGGATGAAATAGGTGTTGAACTACTTCAGATTTGTGTTGTTTATCAGCAACAGTAGGTTCGAGCTTCTTAAGGCAAGGATTAATCATTCCTAGCGGTTGCCGATTCACGGTATTAGCAGCCGGAACAGATATATATCAGTCACGTGAGATATGAAGGGTTTGTGAGTATTTTTAGAGGACATATTTTGGCTGTGGGAGTCTTCTCGTACAAATCTGAAAGTGAATATCCTTAGAATTACAGATTAAATTTCTCCAAGAAGTGGTAAATATCTCTACTTCTCGCTAGAACTTTTGCAAAACAAGAAAAATTAAGGTTTTCTTGTGAGAAATTCAAGCCAAGAAGACCTTAAATTCTCGCCAATAAGTTAGCCACTTCCTTGTGATAATTCTCAAACTTCTCACGATAACTTAACTACTTCTCATGGGCGGCACTAGTAAAATTGGACACCCAATGACTTGCCCAATCATTGCTAATTCCACATTATTTAGTGTTTTGGAGGAGAGAAGGGTTTTGGTGGAGAGAAATAGTCTTTGACAGCCTTGTAGATTGATTGCAAGTAGATTTGAAGTGGGTTCGAAGAGATTTTTCAAGCAAATATGGATTCACAAGTAAGTTTTCTAAATCATTTTTCTTTTTTAGCGGAAAAAGGAAGAGGATGAGGAAAATTAGTTTTCTTTTGTACTCACATTTGTATTTGCTTATCTTTCTACAAAGACAATTTTCTATTTTTAGTTTGCTTCAGAGTTAAAAGTCTCTAAATATGGCTGCCAGCCATCGGCATTCCACATGAGGATGCAAATTTGTTAAATATATAGATCAGCTTGTTTGGTTTGTTTACTCATTAGATGAATCTCCTGTTTGAATTTTGCAAAAAATGAATTTCTAATTAAGTTTAAGTCATTTTAAAAATTCTTGATATTTTTCTGAGAAGTTGCCGATTTATCTCTGAAATTTGTTGAGAACTTTTTTTCTTACCTCGCTGATAAGTGACAGAGAACGTGATTTTGAACTATGCTTAGACTAATAGAAGGGGGTTTGAAGTGCTTATTACTGAAGCTTGCTTAGCGTGAGCTTCTTGAAGGTTTATCGACTGAAGTTGCTGCTATTTCAATCTTTGATATATTGTGGATTAGTATATCTATCAACATATGATGCTGCAGTAGATGCATATTTTATATTGGATCTTTGTAATGGCATTTGGATTGTGAGGGTGTTCTTCCAAGTTTTACCAGCACTGTGAGTTGTTTAAATCTCCAATACATTGTGCTATTAGAATGCCGTCAACTAGGATTCATCATTGAGCTTTCTTGGATGAAATTGGTGCGGAATTACTTCATATTTCTGTTGTTTATCAGCAACAGAAGGTTCAAGCTTCTTAAGGCAAGGATTAATCTTTCCTAGTGGTTGCTGATTAATGGTATTAGCAGCCGGAGCAGATATATATCAGCCATGTGAGGTATGTAGGGTTTGTGAGTAAAGGACATATTTTTGCTGTGGGAGATTTCTTGTGCAAAATTGAAATTAAATATCCTTGGAATAATAGAAGGGGGTTTGAAGTGCTTATTACTGAAGCTAGCTTGGTGTGAGCTTCTTGAAGGTTTATCGACTGAAGTTGCTGCTATTTCAATGTTTGAAACTTTGATATATTTGGATTAGTATATCTACCGACATATGATGCCGCTGTAGATGCACATTTTATATCAGATTTTTGTAATGGCATTTGGATTGTGAGGCATAACAACTTATACTTGGTTTAGCATATAAATGAAGGCAATATAGGATTGCATGCCATTTGTTTGTCAAAATGCTTAATTGCTGTAAGTAACTAACTTGCATAAAGATTTGCATTTGAGAATTGAAAGGATGCATGCTGAGTGTTTGTGAAAATGTCCATTGGCTGTAGGTGCACACTTTATATGTAGAATCATATGTACGCATTCAAAAAGATAAAAGGGATGCATGCCAAGTGCTCGTGAAAATGTCCATTGGCTGTAGGCACACATTTTTCATGAATAAATTATATGTATGCATTTTAGTTCTTTGCCTGGATATCTTTGTAATCATTTGCAAGCATTTAATCTTTATTTGAAACCATTGCAAGCAAACAAAAACAATCTGAAAATTCAAAATAAAAGACAACAAGACAGAGGTTTCATGACAAGTGTTTGACAAAAATTCCTGGAAATACAATTTTGTGCCAAGAATAGCAAGGGATACTGTAGAGATGAAATTAGAACCTTTTTGGGTTCTTACATCCTCCACAACTGCAAATGCAAAACTCAGACACAAACAATGACAAAGACTCTCTGCATTCAACTACTATATATATTGCATCAAGAACATTCTTTTGGAAATCTGGAGCCGAAAAATCCACACATTGTCCTTCTGTCTCTCTTTCTCACTCACTTTCAATTGCTCCCTCTATCCTTAATGGCTCTTCAAACTTTTGTGTCTTCCAGAGTGGAGACCTAATTTGCCTCTGCACTCTAGACAACTATTCTTAGCTGATTTCCTCCAGTCCTCTTTTCTTAGCACCCATCATCCCGTGTTCAACAGTGATTCTTGCTTTCTTTCTCATTGCATATGCATTTGCTAGTTTAATATTTGATTTCCCCACACTACCAACTACAGATGTATTCTTTTATTCCTATTAAGTCCTTTCTATGTTCCCCGTTAAACTTACTCAACATGGATGTCTATTCAAGTCCTCTCTGCTTCTTTTCAGCTCACTATCATATAGTTAAAGAAAACATTAAAAAAGACACATTTTAATTCCAATGGAAGTCAAACAGTTCTTCCTTCGATGAGGAAAAGATTTGCATTCTTTAATCCTCCAATCTTTCCCCTTTCATCATTTGCTTGTACACTCATTTGGGACCCTGTTACATGGCATATGAAGGTATAATAGTGCCTCCTTTTCGCCTGATGATACCAAATCTTAAACATGATATTTGTTCTTTGCATGCGATGTCTGAAACTGCTTGGAGTGGTATAGATTTTCTTTTGCTCCAATCAATGGTGGCTTTGGCTTCAATCCAAGTTAATTCCCATTTTATAGTTCAAGATCATTGGCTCTGATACCAATCGATGCAAAGAGATACTCCTCTTTGACTGCAAACACAAAACTGAGACACAAAGAATCATAGAGACTTAATGCATTTTAACTACCACTTAGATCGCAACAAGAACTCAAATCACATTCTTTTGAAAATTTCCAGAGAAAAATGAAGACATTGGCCTTCTCTCTCTCTTGTGCATCTGCTTCTATCATCAATGGCTCTTCAAACTTTTGTGTCTTCCAGGCTGAAGAACCAACTTCCCTCTACATTCTACGAAACCACGCTTAACTGATTTCCACCAATACTCTTTTCTTGGCACACATCATCCCTCATTACATATTAGTTTTTGCTTTCTTTCTCATTGCATATGCATTCACTTGTTTAACATTATCACATAGGAAGACTTGTCGCCTTGCTGCATACTCATTCTTTTCTCTCCACACACCCGCTCCTCTGGGCAGTTACCTTCCCCTATGCAGACCACACTTCTCTATCTTTGCATAACCGAACAGATCTTCCATCGACGGGCAAAAGATTTGCATTTGTTTCTACTCCAATCTTTCTCCTGTCACCATTTTCTTGCACACTTGTTTGAGCCACTTTTACACGTCATATGAAGGTATAATACTGTGTCCTTTTTCGCCTCAGGGCATCAAATTTTAAACATATATATTTGTTCTCTGCATGTGACATCTGAAACTGGTTGGAGTGATTACATTGTTCTTCGCTTCCTTTACTGGTGGCTTTGGCTTCAATCCAAATTAACCACTCTCCTTGAGCACATATGGCTATGTCATTCTTGGCATTATTATGCTACTTCACATTTTACAGTTCAAAGGAAGAACCACTGCAAACAACACCTATCCAAGGTAGTTCTGTGTATCTGTTTTGTGCATATCTTGCAATCATTGTGATCCATGAGACAGTACTATTCCTATGCTTCTATATTTTTCTTTACGTCTTCCAGGGTGGTTGTATTACAAATCTGACAGAAAAAATGATGGATCTCTATGCCCATTTCTGAAGCTTTCTGTTCACAGGTTGATCATCAGTGAGTAGAAGCAAGATTTAACTTATTTATTACAGCTGAATCACAGTGGTCAACATGAAGAGGTGCCAAACAGAACTTAAAAAAATCAAAATTGAAATCAACAAACAAAAACTATTTTTGTGGTTGATGCCAATTGCAGATTCCCCCAGGATTCTCCTGCATCAGATTTGGAAGATTTTTGAATAATTTTCCTCAATGTGTACTTGAATTCAATATGTTGATTTTTTTCCAAGTCTTGAATCTCGGTCCAATTTTAGGGCTGCCAAGCTATAAAACTACGGATAATACTATGACTTTTGATCCAGACAGACAACTCTCTTGGCAACTTCTGAAATTTATACTGTTGTACCTGAATTTTATACTGTTATACAACTGATATTTTCTATAATGAGACTCAATTATCAGTATCAATGTCTATTTTTTGTCCGGTAACAAACATGTTAAGAGCATTTGCGTTTACTTAAAGAAATGCATTCTTAATGTTTCTTTGTAAAAATACATTGCATTACACATATAAGGGGACTAACAAACGGAAACAAAAAAAATCTGAATCATCAGTCCTCACAAATTCAAATATGCAAATAATCCTGTCTAATCAAGGTCTGATATGTTGCATCTATTTATTTGTACCTGTTCCTATTAGTATTGCACATTAGTTTGCATTTAAATTTAAATTGCTTTGTTTCTTGTTATTTGAAGTTCTTAAATATTCCATTAAAAAACACTTCTAGGTGGTTGCAAATATACTGGCCAAGGGCACTGAATTACGTGAGCATACAAAGGGTGTGGAGGAGAATTTACGTCAAGTAGAGTTGGAATCTATTCAGGTATGTTTTATTTTCTTGATTTTATCTGTCAACATTGCTACTTGTTTATTGTGGATCTTAAATACCCAAACAATTATAGAAGCAGTGGAGATAGAAACTACTCTACCAAATAGACAATGTAGATAGAAGAAGATACATGCATTATACAAGCGTAACTTCCCCAACTAATTTGTATTGAATTTTTACAAATGTTTGACAAAACGCATAAACCCTTCACACTTTTTGGTCACCTATATTCCAATGTGGCAAAGTGGGAGCGTACAGTGGTTGGGAGTCTGGGACAGTATCTAATTTTATGGACTAATTGAAAATGAAATGCACAAATTATGTCTCAGTGTCATTGCCATCCAGACTTAAATTATTTACGTCTAGTTATACAATGTAAACCATAGGTACAAATCTACTTTTTTCAGACTTTGACAACTACAAACTCCTCTGAGATGATTTATGTTAACTAATAAACAAGTGCAATCAGCCACTAAAAGATGAACATTCAACACTTCAATGATTTGATCAAACAGAAGTAACTTTAGTATATATAGGAGACTTAGATTGATAGAAAAACAGAATAATACAATCACTTATGGGTACATCTGAATATTGCAGCTATATGGTTGTTCATGATAAAATGCCAGCTCACATAATATCTCTGTGTTCTGATATATAACAGTTGATGTTCAACTAAGGAACCTTCCCTGAATATGCACGGCTGTAAGGAACATTTTAAAATCTACACAGAATTCTTATTCCACTGGAATAACTGATGAACTCTAATTTATCCAATATTATTATAGCCAAAATCTATAAGCTCATTAATACAGAAAATCCCTTGTTGTATATAAAAATCAATAGTAATACCCATTATTTCTTAATAACAGGTGATAAGTTGCAGCTGTCTGAAAGGTATTATATTCCAACAGATAACTTCAAAGCTTATAATCAGAGAAATTGTTTTTCAATGCAACTGCTATCAAATGAGAAGACCCATTTAATGACATGCTGCAGCTGGAAACAGTGGCTGGACCTACAAGACACGTCCTTTTTTGCTTTTGTATTTTTAGGCTATTTTTGAACTGATTCCTTTTTATCAGCACCTATACAAAAAAAGCAGAAAAATATTGTCACTAGTGGCTAGGGGACAGAACAAAAAATGGTGTCAGATTTTGTTTCCATAGAGTTGTGCTTTTTTCACAATATTAAACACTAAAAGTGCTGCAATCTCCTTACTCTTTGTGGGCTGCAACTGTTGGGACCCACAAACAATCTTTACCATTATTTATTTCAAAAAAATACTGCAGTTTTAAGTCCTTTCAAAAACTGACGAATACAGTAACTAAGGAAATAATATCTTAAAAAAATGTTGCAATCAGAAGAAATAAGATTAATATGGTATCTCTATACGGCTTCATATTGAAAAATTATCAGCTCATCGTAACAGCCAGGCACAGTAATAATGTAGAATAACATAATATGTATCACCACTAATCTAGAAATTACCCAAACTGATAATAAACATAACTGTGAATATCAAATTGGACTATATTTTGAAAAATCCCTAAAAACCAAAATAACTGAAATTGGAAAACCCCAACCAATTGCGATCTGCTTTGATCTTTAGCATGAGTACTGAAATATTCAATATGCTTCTGAATTAAACTCTGTGCTTAGATGCAATCCTTGGACACGATCACTTCTATTGATATGATGGCTTGCATCCCCAAACCCCAATTCTTGAAACAAGAGAAATTTCACTCTCTAGTTTCTATACCAAGAGGCTTTTCAGTTTTTTGCCAAAGATGAGCACTAGGTGCTCATTCTTCAAGAAAGGAGATTTTTCTCAAAACAATGGATGATTTTCTTCAAGCTCAGCTCCTATCATTGGGGCGTTTATCCACCCAACTATGGATCACTTCTGATCCTCCCTTGCACACTTCCTTCTGAAGGGCAAGGGATAAGGTTTATTTAGTACCAGTCTTCTAGGAGCTGGTGTAAGAATCCTACAACTTAGTTGGTCATACCCTCAGTGTAAATGTTCACAAGATCTCTGATAGAGTAGTTTCACTATTTCTGATAACAATATATATTTGATAGATTCAATGTAGAACAATACCGAAATGATGAATATATATATTTGAAACAATAAACAATTTATTCAATATTGATATAAGTGTCTGATCTGATTTTGACTTGACAGACCAAAGTAAATAGTAAGTACTTCAACCTTCCTTATCACTGTTAGAACAGAGAATTAATACAGCTGCTGATGTACTTCAGATTGCCGTTGTGACTGATCTGATTTCAATCGGCAGCAGCAATATATATATCTGTGGTGAGAGCCTATGTCACGTAGAGACATGATTTTACATGGCTATTGCCACATGGGGTCATGTCCCTATGTGACATGGTCATTGATCTTAACTTCAATATAAGCCCGATAGTTAACATACCATTCAGCTCAAACAAAACTTGTTCATTCAAGATATTTCGTATTAACAAGGAAGCCTGATCAATATATTTTATTTAATATGTAAGGTGCATATACAAAAAAGATCTAAGGGTGATCTAATTCGACTGAAGCTACATTCTTTCAACACTCCCTGTTAGCGAGTGAGGAGATTAACCCAAACTTTCTCATATTGGACAACAATTTAAAGTAGTCTGTCAGATAACAAAAATCACAATGTCATGAACTCTATCATGACAAGTATTATGATCTCCAGCACTCCGGGACAACAACTTAATGAAGTATGATCATAATACGTTTGTTATCATGACTTCCGGTTCTCCGGATCAACAATTCAAGTCTGTCACGATAACAGGTCTACCATTTATAAGATCGTCACCTTACAATGGTTACCTTCTATTTATATATGTCAATGGAAGATTGTCACCCTTCATTACATATCACATGCAACTATAAGATAGTAACATTTTTCATCAAGAATATGAACATACATATGTATTACAAAAACTGAGATTTGATTTCAGTAGTTACAATCATAGTTGAACCATCTCAAGTTTACCTTTGAAATACTCCAATTTAGGTTTCGATAGAGGTTTAGTGAGTATATCAGCTGTCTGTTCATTTGTGCTTATGTATTCTAGCTTCAGTACATCTTGATCTATCATATCTCTAACATAATGGTAAGGGATTTCAATATGCTTTGATTGATTGTGGAAAATTGGATTCACAGACAACTTGATGCAGCTTTGATTGTCACAATGTATAACCATTGGCTTCAAGGGTTTCCTGAACAATCCAACTAGAAACTTTTTTAGCCATACTACTTCTCTGGCTCCCGTGGAAGAAGCTATGTATTCTGCCTTAGTGGAACTTAAGGCGATTGATGATTGTTTTCTGTTGAACCAAGATATCATTGCTGAACCAAGATTGAAACAATATCCTGTAGTGCTTTTACGATTTGTAGAGCTCCCGACCCAATCAAAATTAGAATATCCATGAAGGTTAATCTCAACTTGATCATACTTGAGACTTAGTCCAATTGTACCACGCAAGTATCGTAAGATGTGCTTGGCTGCCATGAGATGGATCTTCTTTGGTCCACACATGAATTGACTTAAGACATTGGTTGTAATAGGTATTAGGAGAAGTGTTCACCAAGTACATCAATGATCTGATAATTCGCTTGTAGTAAGTGGGATCAATGGGTTCTGATTGAAATTCGTCGTTCTTTAGTTTGTGTAGATTTACTTCCATAGGGGTAGTTATAGGTTTGTAGTCCATCATCCCAAACTTCGTCTGAATGTCAATAGTGTATTTTCCTTGATTTAGAATGATGTAGTTCTTCTTTTGCCATACTTCTAGGCCTAGAAAGTAGTGAAGAAGTCCTAGATCTTTCATGTCAAATTTAGCTACCAAATCCTGTTTGCATTTTGCTATAAGATGTTCTTGAACCTATTAGTATTAAGTCATCAACATTTAGTACAAGAATAATCATGTCACCATCAAGTATTTTGAAATATATATTAGGATCAACTTCATTTTTGGAGTATCCTAATTTTGAAAGGTAACTGTCTATTCTATCGTACCATGCCCTGGGGGCTTGTTTAAGACCATATAGTGCTTTCTTAAATTTACATACAAAGGAATTTTTGTCTTGGGTGACAAACCTTTCTGGTTGTTCGATGTATACTTCTTCTTCAATTACATCGTTCATAAATACAGTTTTAATATGCATTTGGTGTATCTTCCACCCTTTGGATGCTGTAATGGCTATGATGGTTATGATAGAAGTGTAATGAACAACTAGAGCAAATGTTTCTTCATAATCTATTCCTTCCTTTTGTGAAAATCCGTGAGCTACAAATTTGGCCTTTTATTTTTCAATACTACCATTTGGTGCATGCTTGATTTTGAATAACCATTTGGAGGAGACAATTGATTTATCTTTAGGTTTGGATACAATATCCCATACATCATTTTTTAGTATGGATTGATATTCTTCAATCATCACATCTTTCCAAGGTTGACATGATAATGCTTCTTCAACACTTGAAGGGTCTGTTTTGATGAGTTCGGATATTTGTTAACATGAATGGCTCCTTGTTCTCTTGTTTTCTTTGAATACTTCATAAGGTTCTACTTGATTTTCTTCTATCATTTTTCTTGCCCAAAGTGGTCTCTTTTTATTGCTAAGGTTTTCAATATTTTTTGTATTTGAACTTGGAGGTGCAAGACTTCCAGAATCACTCTCCCTTTGATTCTCCACTGTGGAATTCTCATCTAATTCCGTAGTTGGTTCAGTGTATGATTCATCAATGTTCTTTGAGAGATTAAAAGCAATATCTTCTTCAAGTTTTACATCTTTGCTGATTTCAATAGTTCTTTGTCCAGGTACCTAAATCTTGTAGCCTTTTGATGGTTCACTTTATCCTATAACTATGCCTTTCTTTCTTGATGGTTCTAGTTTAGTTCTCTTTTCCTTGGGAATATGAATGTATACAAGACATCCAAAGATTCTTAGATGACTTAAGTTTGGCTTGTTTCTTGTGAATACTTCTTCAGGGGTTATGTTTTCTAATATTGAATGAGGGCATCTATTTTGGATGTAAATTGCGCTGTCAGAAGCTTCAAACCAGAATGAGATGTCTAGATTTTGATCATGCATCATGACTTTGATAGATTTTATAATAGATCCGTGTTTCCTTTTTGCAACTCCATTTTGTTGAGGATTATATGGTACAAAAAACTTCCTCTTAATGCTAATAGAGATGCAAAATTCTTTAAAGTTTTCCAAAATGTATTCACCCCCATTGTCGGATCTTAGAGTTTTGATTTTCTTCCCAGTTTGATTTTCAACTAGAGCTTTAAACTCTTTGAATTTGGATAACACTTCATTTGATTATTTAAGTTTAAGGAAGTATATCCAAGTTTTTCTAGAGAAGTCATCTATAAAATTTATATAGTACAGACACCCATTTAGAGAAGGTACTGACATTGGACCACACAGGTCAGTGTGAATGAGTTCAAGTACAACTTTGGATTTATGTTCACTTTTGGGGAAGGACCCTTTTGCATTTTTACGTAAGGCACATCCTTTCCAAGTTCTAGAATGATTAGGTTTTAAACTAGGTAATCTGGTTGCTATTTTTTGTATAGATGGTAAGGCATGAAAATGAAGATGTCCAAGTCTTCTATGCCAGATTTCATTAGATTGTGAGATTTCATGACTTAGGGCTAGATTTTAAAGATTACAGAGTTTGTACAAACTTCCGTCTTTGAAACTGATGCTTATTGTGTTCTTAATGTTGGAGTTCTTGGGCTAGGGTAGTACTTTATCCTCTTGGAATGTGATTTGATACCCTTGATTTGCAAGGCTACAGATTGAGACCAAGTTTTTTTTTATGCCGGGTACAAACATTACATTCTTTAGTTGAAGAGTGATTCTTGTTCTTTGTTGTATTGAACATGATCCAATCCCTTTTACCGGATATGTAGAATTATCCCCAATAGTTGCTTCTTCAGAGGAGTATCTATCAAAAGTTTCGAATTTGTCTTTAAAACTAGTTATATGGCAAGATGCTCCACTCTCTATTATCCATGTTTTTTTGTTGGTGTTGAGTTCACTTGAGACTCGATAGGGCTAAATAAAATGCAAAATTTTCATCCTTAACTTCTGCTAGGGCTGCTTGAATTTTCTTTTGTTTCGGATAAACTTTATGAGTGTGACTGAATTTATCACATTTGAAGCATTTTACTTTGGACCAATCTCTTTTCTTGTATGTTTTTTTGAATTCCTTGTTTTGTTGAATTCTCTTTCCTCTTTTTCGTTTGAATTGACCCTTCTTTCCTTTGTTGTTTGCATTAGTTTGTAGAGCTTGAATTTCTTCCTCTTGATGTGGACTGATTCCTCTTGAGATTAGTCTCAACTCCTCTTGAGTGCATTCATTTTTGAGTTGCTCAAAATTTGGTAGCTTAGGTCAAGAGCTTAATCCACGGGTAAAGGTTTCTCGAGATAAAGGTAAACCTTTTAGAGCAGTTAAACATAGCTCTTTATTATCTACTCAATTTCTGATGATAGCAAGTTGATCTTTTAATTCTGCAATTCTAAAAAAATATGATGTAATAGACTCTCCATTGTTCATTTTGACATATAGTTGTTGTTGTTTCAATGTTAGCAGTCTGCTGGTATTATTAATTTCGAATGTATTTTTAATAGTGGTGAACATCTCATATGCTGTTTTGAGGCTTGATATTGATGAGAGTATATGATCTTTGACAGAGTCTATGATGATTTTCATGGCTTTATTATTTTGTCTTTTCCATGTTGTTTTGACTGGATTGTTTTCAGGTATAGACTTATTTTCCTCTATGTATCCTTCTAATTCCATTTCTCGAAGAATGATCATTACTCATATTTTCCATGATGCAAAGTTGGAGACCCCTTCAAGTCTGTCTTCTACTCTTACATGATTCACCATATTGAGGATAATTTAATAGATTTAATCTAAATGAAATTGACTGTAATGCTCTATCAATTAGGCTCTGATACCATGTAAATGTTCACAAGATCTCTGATAGAGCAGTTTCACTATTTCTGATAACAATATATATTTGATAGATTCAATGTAGAACAATATTGAAATGATGAATATATATATTTGAAACAATAAACCATTTATTCAACATTGATACAAGTGTCTGATCTGATTTTGAATTGACAGACCAAAGTAAATAGTAAGTACTTCAACCTTCCTTATCGCTGTGAGAACAGAGAACTTATACTGCTGCTGATGTACTTCAGATTGCCATTGTGATTGATCTGATTTCCATTGGCAGCAGCAATATATGTGTGTGTGTGTGTGTGTGGTGAGAGCCTATGTCACTTAGAGACATGACTCTACATGGCTATTGCCACGTAAGGTCATGTCCCTATGTGACATGGTCACTAATCTTAACTACAATATAAGCCCTATAATTAACATACCATTCAGCTTTAATGAAACTTGTTCATTCAAGGTATTTCGTATTAACAAGGAAGCCCGATCAACATATTTAATTTAATTTGTGCATGATATATATATATGGCACTATAAAGTAATGTTGTATATGTGAGTATATATATAAAAATATCTATATATGTATATGTGTGTGTATATATATATATATCTTCATCTATGTAAGGTGTATATACTATATACAGAAAAGATCAGGGTGATCTAATTTGACTGAAGCTACAATCTTTCAACATCAGCTCATGTTGCTTTGGTATGATACCTGATTATGGGTGTATCTGGAATTCTTAGGGCTGACCGGCATTGGATTATTATTTCAGCTCGGTGAAGTCAGCCTCCCACCTTATCCCACTTGCACCTAGTTTTGTAATTAGTCTCTTGTTTGTTTGTGGTTATCATCGTGTAGGATTCCCTCCTGTGATTACCAACTCTTAAGGGGTATAGTCCCACATTTGAGTTTTACTGTTGAAACTCCTGGTTTACTAGTATGTTATATGTCCATGTTAACATTATAATTGTTATTTCAAGTTGAACTCTTAACTTCAGCATGGATGAGATTGACTTAAACTGATTCATAACTATTATGATTGAGGTCAACCTGATCTCAACAGATAAAAGCTTTGTAGAAGAGCAAGACAGATTGTGAATGACAGATGAAGTTATTACTTGCCATCCTTTGGATTAGGACCTGTTTTACTACAGTTGAAAGGGCATAGAAATCTATTCTGAGTGATGATATTGAGCAGTTTTCTAAAAACCTTGCGAATCATACTTTTAAATGATTTTAAATAGCTAAGGTGACAGGATGAATAACATTAATAGAAGGATCAACTTTTATAATCCATGGTTGAAATTCTGTTCCGAGTTAACATTATCATACAGTTATCCTCAAAAGGGTATAGCTGATTCCCACCAGTATAACCACAGTAGCATACCCTGCTGTACTGACTCTCAAACTGGAGGATATGTAGACAATGCTCCATCTGCCCTCGCCTTTACCATTGCTTTAGGTGCCTACGGTGTATATATATATATATATACTGTGCTGTACTGACTCTCAAACTGGAGGATATGTAGACACTGCTTCATTTGGCCTCGCCTTTACCATTGCTTTAGGTGCCTACAGTATATATATATATGGGTCTTTGACTTTGTTTAAGGTTCCCGGTCAACAGGTTTCAGTTATTCTGCTGATGGTTGGACTCAATCAACTCGATCTGCTGCAGATGATGGGTATTGATCTCAATCTTAAACCAGTTTCAACGGTTCTCCTGTAGGTCCTTTCCCCCTTCAACTCTATTCTGGAGAACTACAAATAGCTGAAGGCAATACTCCTGTCCGGGCCCCTTAAAATAGTAGGGCACTTGCTTATGGCACTGGGTCTTGATCTGCCTTTACTCTAACTAATTAGGGTTTTGACTCTAGCTATAGTTGGCTCTGCTTGATGGTGTTACCTTTGTGATATTACAACTGTATGACACAGAGAGTATAATGTTTCTATATTGCACATGAGCTTTCTACCTTTTGTTCAATAATGTTAATGTACCCAGGTGCGCAAGCCATTTAAACAGCTCAAGCTGTACACAACAAGAGGCTTTACCACTAAATATGTTCTAACAATCAACCAAGAAGGGAACTGGTAATATAACTATGATAGCTACAACTATATACTTGCAAAACAAAAGTTTTTAGTGAGCTTTGCAACACATGAACATTTGCTACGTTCTGCAGCCTTAAAGAATACACAACCACCTTAAGAATGAAACGATAGCTAACAACTCAATAAGAAGAAAGAACGTGCTTGAGCTCCAAGTATTATGACAATGAAATATTGGAATTTGAAGTTGAGACATCTGTGGTAAAAGAGACTCTCTGCTACCTGCTCAATATGTTTAGCTCAGATTCCCCAAACTTGCTGTGAGTCAGGCAAGTTTGGCGAGTTGGGTCAACCCAGCTGAGTTATGTCAACTCGTCAACCCAGCTTTCCTAGTTTTGGGTTTTGACTTGCCTAGCTCGGCAAGCAGACATAACTCGCCAAACTCATTGGGTCCAAGCATGCATAACTTGGCCAGTGGCAGTGCCAAATTTGGCACTTCAAAAAGAAAAAAAAGTAATTTTATTTTTTTTAGTTTGTTTTTAACATTCCTTTTGTTTTAACCCGAAAAGGTCTTCTAATTGCTTGGTATGGGAAGAAGAGAGGAAAAGTGTGAGAGAGGAAGATAAAAAAAAAGCCATGGGTTTGCAACCAATAGGGAAGAAGATCATCAAGGAGACCACAAATCGCTTTGGGGAGGACATAGGCTTGCATTGGGAGCATTAAGGATCACTAGCTCTTCACATACTCTAGCTCTTCACATCCTGATGATGGATTATTGAGTGTGATCTGAAACGTTGATGCAAAAATATGGCACACAATCGAATCCAGAATATGCATCTCTCTACTATGAATGATTGTGGAATTTTGTTCATATTAAGCATTAAGGAGCTAAGTTGCCGGTTCGGGTTTGGTTCCAAATTCAAAGTTCGAGAACCGGTTCGCTGGTTCGACAAAATTTTGGAAAGGGGTTTGGGTTCGTTTGGGTTTGTTAGTACAAAATCATGTAAAATTATATATATATCTTTATGAAGCATGAGGTAAAATTAGAATGTAGCATAGTAGCGTAAACACATTTAGACAACAAAAACTTTAAAACAGCATAAACAATAACATATCATGGTGATCATACCATCATATAGTAACATAGTTCAATCAACTTCAACATCAAAGGTGAAAGATTCAAAACATTTAAAATATCAAGTTCAAATATCATTGTTTCATGTTTAGGGTTTAACAGTAACTAATGGAATGAAAATCTATTAAAATTCTGAATTTTTAGTTCTAAGTTCTTCAATCTTCATCTTCTTCATATTCATCTTCTTCTTCATCTCCTCCTTCTCCACCTCCGCTATTACTCGCACCAAGGCCAATGGGGTGAGCAGCAGAATCAACAATGGTATTGGCATCAAAGTCATTAAAATCATCAATTGTAAGCCCAGCAGTGGAAGCATCCAAGTCTGCAATCTTTGCATCTACATCTCACTTCTTTGTCTCCCCTTCTTTGTATTCTTGACTCTTGTGCGAAAGAAGGCGCAAGTTGTTATGCAGAAATATCAGGTTCTTTGCTTTTTTTGATTGCAACCTATTGCGCTTCACCGAGTGGATGAAAGAATAGGTGCTCCAATTTCTTTCTGATGTAGAAGAACTAGCAACCTATAAAGACAACATAGGGTAAGCAATTAAAAAAGAATTAATTCAATCTTATTAAAAAATTCTTTTGAAGATAAAATGAGCTAATTTTTAAAAAATAAAACAAACTTGTGATATAACTTTGATTGCAAGAGGCTGCAATGTTTGGAATTTTTGGCCATGGAGGTACCACCAAGCATGAGCATCCTTCTTGAACCGATGATGAAGAGCATCATTACTTAGACCTCTAGCATTGACAAACTCTATGAACTCATCCATGATTACATCTCTTATATCATCATCTAAAAAATATTCTTCTAAATGCTGCCTGCTACCTGTCAGACACTTCCATATCTCTATATGGTGGCAACCTTCTTGGTAGATCACAATATTGTGAGCTATAGTATTTGGGGGTCAAGGCAAGCAAGCAAATGTAATGGAGTGGTCATTTTGTTCCATCTTTCATCAATAATTTTTTGCACTTGTTTGAAAAAGGTCTCTTGCGGATCTTGCTCCTCCTCATTTATAACTTGCTTGATCTTCTCAATCATTGAGTCTATGCCATCATAGATCTCTCCAAGGCAAGGCCTATCCATGTCAGTGTACCTAAGCATGCTCATAATGAGCTCAGTGATCTTAAGGAGATATTCCACACATTCCCACCATGACTCAGCCAATAGCCTATCCTTTATTTTGTTTTCCCTTTCAGTGTTCTTTTGCTCCCATACACCCCAATTGTTGCTGATTACCATACCTTGAAGTGCATCTTTCACTTGCACAAGTCGTCTTAAGACGATTATATGTGATGCAAAATGAGTCTCAACAACCTGTGACATAAATTAGAGCAAAAAACAACTATTAGATACATATTTTAGAAAACTAAGAAAAGTATACACATTGGCAATTGCACAAGTAAAATATGAAAAATCAGAAATTGTCAAATATTAAAAATTAAATTACTAACTTGAGTTCAAGTTCATTTACCTTCAACAGCTCCAATTTTGAGTGGTTCCTGAAAAGAGATTGAGTCATGTGGTGGTTTGTGACAAACATTTGTATGTCCTCAGCCTCTTCATACACTGTTTTGATCCACTCAATTTGGTTCCCAATCTTTTGTAGCATAAGATTGAGTGAATGGACTGCACAAGGTGTCCAGAAGATATGTTGATATCGTGATTCAACCAACAAACCTGCGGCTCTACAATTCTTTGCGTTGTCCGTTATGACTTGGACAACGTTTCTTGCACCCACTTGTTCAATGGCCTCAATTAGGATATCAACAATAAATGGCCCATCTTTT
This sequence comes from Cupressus sempervirens, assembly GCA_028749045.1. Lineage (NCBI taxonomy): Eukaryota > Viridiplantae > Streptophyta > Pinopsida > Cupressales > Cupressaceae > Cupressus > Cupressus sempervirens. Next base: position 346,966,359 of record CM053788.1, on the reverse strand, counting down.
ACTTTTCCCTCACAATCCACCACTTTCAGAAACATTTCCCTTTTAGGGGACACTGCAAGGACATTGATCAAGGGATGGTTCCTAAAATCCTTCTAGCCATCTGAAACAATTGTCACCCCTGTCTCAACCCATGAGTTCCTTATGGGCTTCAATTGATTTTTAACCCGTTGGACCTCATCATCCAACAAGGTGGTGCGCACTTTCTCATACCCAGGGCCACAATACCCTTTTGGAGCTTCATTGGCACCCCTCAACATGTCCTTCCAAAATGGAGAGTGGACAACATTAAAAAACAACCAATTTGCATACAGGCATCTTCCCACCTTAATGTCAACAATTTCCTGGGCCTTATTTTGAAAAGAAGTTTCTAATGGCCCCTTTCTTTTGTGTACAACGGGGACAGATTCAGTGTCAGTGTCCATTGCAGTACTGAAGAAGGGGTGGTCTTGTACTATAACATCTGAGGGGGGCTGCATTCCCTTTGCTCTTTTATTTTTATTGCTACTGAGTTCTATTGCCTTGCGTCCTCTCTCTTTTGCTGCCTCATGCTCTTCAATATATTTTAATACAGTTTGATTTGGTATAGGGACAGCATTTTTGCCAAGGCATTTCTTGACTCCTCTTCCAGTATAACCACATAAATGATCTACCACACGATAATAAGAACTATTTCTTTCTACACCACATCCTTGACATCTCCAACGGAATGCACCACCTTCTGGAATGGGTTTTATAATGTCTACATACTTCCATAGAGGAGAATCATAGTTGGGTTCCATTCTTTGTTCAGTGTTGCCTATTGATGAAGAGGTAGATGACATTCCTTTCCCTATGGCAAGAAATTAGATACATGTTCATAATCTATATGCAAGAAAATGACAAATTTTGGAATAATGGAAAAGATTCAAGAACATATGAAGATTGAAAGACAAATGAAAAAATGGAAAAACTAGAACAAAAACAATAGCAAATGGAATAAGATCTTACCTTTTGGTCCTTTTCCAAACATTGCAAGTTTCGAAATGTGTATGAATGATGCACAAACACTTGAAGAACACCAACAAATCAATCTTCAAACTCCTCTTACAACCGGATGCTTGCTCAAAAACTTATGTGCTCTCCTTTAAGAAAACATAACCTATTTAGAAACATCAAATGAAAATGAGAGGGCACAAAACCAATTAATAACACCTTTTTAGGTTACATGGACGCCAAAAAATTATGCAAAATTGCAAATAAAACAGTCAAAATCACGTCCATAGCCACGGGTTCAACCTTGGTTCGAATTTTTGGATGTGGTTTGCCTGGGTTCGAACCAGATTGAACCAGGCTTGCAAAAAAGGACCCTGGTTGAACCAAGTTCAAACCGGACCCGAACTTGGAACCGGTTCGAACCAGATCGTGGTCCAGAGGGTTGGGGAGGTACCCGTGCAACCTAGTTAAGGAGTCAATAGAAACACTTCTCAGCTCATTTGCAAGAGGTAGATGTTAAACTTTGTAGATTTTTTTTGTATGTTAATGTATTTTTCATTGTTAGTTAAATTTTTCTAGTTTAAATTTTCAAATCTTGAATGCTTTTTATTAAATTGCATAAGAGAAGTAGAATAATAGCAAAGTGCAAAGTGTAAACCTTACAATCTTTTAAGATCAAATTTGTAAACATGTATTTACACTTTTTTCTCAAAAAAAATGTTGGGTTTGCTGATATTTTTTTAACTTTGTAAAATTTTGAACTTTTTTATTGCAGCAATCTTAACATTCATTTCTCTCAATGCTTCCAAAGGATCTGGCTTGGAAACATACTGAGGATTTGGAAAAAAAAAAAAAAAAAATGTTTTCTTTGTAAAGAAATCAATTTTGCTGGCATCAATAGATTCAAACACAGTTGACATAATCGTAGAATAATTTGCGATTAGTCAAAAATTGCCGAGTATTTTTGCGAGATGGGTTTTTCTGCAAAAAAATCACTGTTTCAATGACTGGGCAATTTGAAAAAACTCGCTGACTAATGGTAGAGTTTTTGGCGAGTTTTCAACAAAACTCACGAGTTTTAGGAAACGACTTCCCTGCACACACATGCCAGGGATACAAGCTAGAATATTACATTTTTTTTCACTAGTTTTCATTTGTGCATTTTAATTAAATTTTTGGTAGTTTTTAGGTTCTTGAGTTTTTTTTTTTGAAAAATTGGCCAATTTTTTCCCAAATAAACCTTTTGGGGCTTGGCGAGTTGCCGAGTGAGAGTTTTCCAACTTTGGATTCAAATACCATGATGTAGGCATATTTGGGCATATGATATTATTGTGTGTGATAAACAAATTGACGAGGGAAAATACTTTTGTTATGCCCTCTTAGAAACACATGAACAAGAAAAGTTAACTAAGAAGAGGCAATTGGAAAAGTTGAGTGTTATTAATTCTCATGCTCTCACATTCGAATCCGCATCCGCATCTGCAAGTTGTGTTGGAAAGGGTTCTGCTAGGTCTCCTTTTCATCCTAGTGCTAGGGCTAGTGCTTTTGCTATCTATAGTGGCACTATTACATCTCGTCCTAGAGTGTGGAAGTCGAGATTGGATAGTTATTTTGTGCCGTGCACTACTCCTGGTGCACAGCCCTTGCATGGGTTGGAACGAGGAGATTCATGATGCTGCCAAAAAATAAATTTGCAAATTTTGGGACTTTTGCAACATTGCATTTATTGGAGCTAGGTAATTATGTTTTATTTGTTTGGTTTAAGTTTAAAATTCAATTTTTATATTTATAGTTTGAATTTAAGACTTTGTAGTCGGAGTCTACTTTGTCTAATCATAATGATTTATCATCTAATCATAATCTATTTGTGACAGGTCTTCTTATTGGCAAAGCATGATAGATGTTGTAACTATGTGTTGTGGGGTTTAAAGCCTCTACTGATGTTGAGTTGAGTGGCCCCCTTTTATTAGAAATGGTTGAGGATATGAAACTTGAGCTAGAGGACTACTGACAGTTGTGGACCCAAAAGGTTGCACCATCATGACAGATAGGAGGAATATAAAACTCCTCATTTATTTGTTTCCTGTGGAGGTGATTGATCATTCCACTTCCCTACATGCATTGAATAATTTAAATATTGATTTGTTGATTGATCCGTGATAATTACTTATTTTGCTCTTTATAAATTTTGTAGGATCCACTATGCTCTTAAAATCAATTGATGCTTCTTTGTATGTAAAAAATGCCACATACTTATGTGAGGCTATTGAGGAAGTGATACAAGAGGTGGGGGAAGAAAATGTGGTGCAAGCGGTGACAGATAATGCAACAAGTTATGTTGCTGCATGTAATCTTTTAACTTTTCGAGTTTTGAAAATTTGATGGAGAGACATCTATAAATTTATTTAAATTTTTCTTAAGATATCTAAATTTCTAATTAATTTAGAATTGTTGGAGGTAAACTTTTGATGGACAGTCCCCAAAATTTTTGGTCTCAATGTGCGGCCCATTTCCTTGACCTCATGTTGGAGGATATTGGTAAGTTTGAATGGGTCAAATCATGTGTTGAAAGGGCCAACAATATCTGCAAGTTTATCTACAATCATGCATTGGTCCTTAGCATAATTAGGCAATACATGAGGCAAAAAGAGTTGGCTTGTCTTGGTATCACGAGGTTTACTTCAAATTTTATCACAGTGAAATTATTGTTGACATCAAAGGGAGCTTTGAGGTGCATGATTGTTGGAGAAGAGTGGACTTCCTCATCCTATGCTACGACCACTACATGGATAGATGTGGCAAGTTGAATTTTTGATGAGGTAGGTTTTTGGACCCATTCTGAAGATATTTTGGAGGTGCATTTTTTAATTTGGTTTCAACTTTTCAATTTTGCTTATTTTTAATTTATTTTTTGACTTCTTTGATTTTTTTACATTATACATATTGGGTGGATATTTTGCAACCGACAGTTTTTGGTAAAAATCCAGTGGCAAAATAGGATGACCAACCACAACGTGTGAGACGAAGTCTCTCCTACCTTAAAGGGAAGGCTCCCCCTTCTCACCGTTCCTTAGATCAACTAAAGATAAGAAAGAAGTCGAGAGATTTTATAAAATGGGTATTACTAATGTCCTTTTTTCTTACCTTTCAAGAAAGAATCCACTTACTCGTGGAGCGAGTAATGGGCACGATGAATGTCTAACTACACTTCTATCAAGAGTTGGAAACAATGATACTAATAAACCTTCACTAACTCAAAGGCTAGCTGAAAATGTACTTGTTTGGCTCTAAGTCCGGTTGTACTTATATATGGAAAAGCTTTACAATTAGGGCACAAAGACTCCTAAAAGTAAGAATAACTTAACTATTTTGCGAATTAAGAAGAAAATATAAGCTATAGACAAAGCTTCTAGCTATACACTTCCACAATTTCTCCTGGTCAAAGCTTTGGCTCCAATTGCTTCTTAACTCTTTTCGATTCAATTCATGAGATACAATTCCCAATAACACAAGATAGCATGAATCAAAGATAACTTGGATGAGTTATAGACAAAGCTTACAACTCACACAAATAACAATCTCACTTAATCAAAGTTAAGTCTCAAATGCTCTTTTGTATTCACTTTCTCTCAAGATAGTGCTTACACAAACAAAGTTCTGTTGGCATAATTTCTCCAGAGCTCTTTTGATAAAGATAATGATGATTTTACAATGAGGGGCACTCCTTTATATAGGCATAGGAGTTGAGAAAAAGATGGAGGAAAAAGTGGGAGCAATTCAACCAACTTTGACCTAGTTTAACTACTGGAGAAAATAAAGAGTTACATGCAACTGTACATGCAACTTGCATTACATCCTTTTACATACATTTAACTCGCATTACATGTAATTACACTTTTTCATGTAATGCATCCTTTACAACTAATAACATGAAATACAAACAAAAACAATAATCTTAAAGATTGTTTTTCAGTGCCTTGAATTTGACAATGATGTCACACACTATGGGAAGATCAACAATTGCCATGGTCTTCAATATGTCTTCTACCCTCACTGCATTTGCATACGTCGATTGTACAACTTTGGAATTTGCTTCCATAGTATCAAGCAAGTGTTTCGTCGAGGATTTATACAAGACAAACTTGTTCATTGTGTGTGAACCAAAGTCTTCAGAATCTACATCAGCATTAATCCTGATTATATATTTTGAGTTTACTCTTTCTACTACAATGAGATTGCTAGACTCATCAATAACATGGCACCCCATTTGATCCAAATCACAAATAACACTTGCTTCAAATGCCTGACAATCTCCAAAGGCCGCTTACAACTTTATGATCAACTTCCTCAACGTTTCCTCTTTGTAACCAATGAGACCTTGATATCTAAAGAACATTTCACATGATGGGAGAACGTCACATGAGACCAAGGCATCTAGATCAAATCTTACCATTTCATCCCAATCATCGAGGATTTCGTTCAAGTTATCTACTTCTTGAGTCAAAGAAGAAATTAAGTTTTGCTCCATTTCTTTCATCTCTTTGACGCGCCCAAGGACTACAAATGTCTGTGATGGCTCAAACTCTTTCAGAAATGATTTCCTGTATCCAAGACTTGGCGGCTTCAATCAACTTTCTCTCCTTAGGTGTTTTAGACATAACAACAACACTCTGAGAAGATTGTTTTTGAATGACCTCGTTCAGACGAGAGACCTCCTGTTTTAGTTGATTTTTCTTTTCCCATTGCTCATGATTGCTCTTTGATACATTAGCCAATGCATCTTGAGCATCTTGCAAACAACTCAAACGTGATTGCTTTCCGATTTCAACCTTAGTAAACTTGTAATCATAACGAGTAAGTTCCTCAATAGGTTTGTCAACCAGGGGCTCAGTAACATGAACAAATTTGGCTTTATCTGAATCAACCAAATTTCTACAAACAACCTTATCTTTCAAAGATTTGGATTTGGTCTTCTTAACAGGGAGATTGTCTGGAGAAACAATCACTTTTCTCCTCTTTGTTGTTATTTTGCTCAACCATGTAGGCAAGTTGAAACCTTCATTCGAAGAAGTAGATACATTGGAGACCATTGGCATTGATCCTGATTGTATCTCTGTTGTAATAGAACAAGATTCAGTCTGCATAGCTGAAGGCATAGGAACATGTTGAGAAGACTCCGTCATGAAAAGCTCAAACCCTATCAAAGATGTATGAAGTTGGGAAACTTGACCATTGGTAAGAGTTGGAAAATCCTTAAACACATTTGCTAAATGTTCATATTGTTCATTTGCAAGGATGTGAGGACCAGTAGAGGAAATAGGAAGAGCCATCGTATTAACTTCCAAGACTGGAATGGAAGGAGTAAAAATAGTGGAGAATGAATCCACATCGTCATCCACTTCATGCAGAAAAGACTCTTCATGTATAGAAGATGTACAAGCTTGTGTAGTCTTTGGAGGAGATATGATCATGATTTCTCCTTCATCTGAACCTTCTTTATTAGATTCTGTTTCCAATTCTTCTTCTGATTCTTCCACTGATTCTTGAATTGGTTCAGAGTTTTGAGATGATTTAGCTCATTTTCCGCCCTTCAATTTGAATTTGAGGGAACCCTTAGCATCAGAAGATGAGGCACCATCTTTCCCTATGATTTCCAATTGTAACTTCCTGCCAGGAGGACCAAAACTTCCACAATCCATGCCCATCTTAGGATTTACTCTTTTAAGGCCTCTACTTTTCAACCATTTGTTGGTGTTTACCAAGATAGATTGAAATCTGTCCATGATAGACATCCCTTCTTTTTGTTGCAACTGGATAGTAAAAGGGCACCTCTTACCAAAACTGGCTTGATGGAACTCCGGATCAAGGATGTTGCCATCATCTTCAACTTGGAAATCTGAAGGGATCTCCAACATGTTAAGACCAATTATCTGTTGCAGGGTTAATCTGCAGTAGTTCATCTTCATGATGTCAAGCTCTGTCCTCATATCAATCTAGATGTCCTCGATGCGCTAAACATGAGTGTAAGCTCTTTTCATCTTAGAATTCATTTCTCGATAGTCAAAGTCCAATCTGGCCTTGAACTTTTTCAAAGTGATCAACTGCAAGTCTGCTTTCATGTTCTTTGCTTTAGGCATAGAAATGATCGAATAGTTGCCAATAGCCAAAGGTTTAGCTGAGGTAATGCCGAAACCAGGCCTATGCATAGCATGCTGATCACTTAGCATGTCTATGAGCTGTCTAGCTAGCTCCATCAAGATGATTCGATCTGTAGCATATGTAGGTAAGGTATACGGCTCGCCTTTGAAATATCCAACTCTCAAGTATGTGAAAGTGAGAAACTGAATAAAAATACAGCCATATTGGTTCACCTTCTCCCATGCTACGTCAAATGCTCTTTTGACAGATAACTGCTTATTGAACAAGCATCGGAAATGCCCAAAGAAAGTATCTTGGATTCTTCTACAATGAAATTTACTATTTGCCAAAGTGATTTGGTCATAGTAATCCCAAATAGGAACTTGAAGACGATCTCCCTTGGTAGAGAGATCAGAGAAAGATCCCATGGCAGTAGCAATGTAAACAAGATAAGAATTCATGTAGAAGGGCGTTGATGTTCCCACGTTACCTATTTGCTAGCAAAGTGCAGTGCTGATAAGCTCTCCACAAAAGATGTGCTCTTTATTCTCCATGATTTGAAACATGAACTTATACATCCATGGCTCAAAATCAGAAGAATCTTTAAGGCCACAAATTCTTCGGAGAAGGATGATGAGATCCTTTTTATTCTTGTTTAAAGTTAGATCGATGAACAGTCTTTGGCCATCTAGAGAAGTTGTTTCTTTTATTGTCTAACCAATATAGGTTGACATACTTCTGATAATCACCCTTTTGCCCATTCTAGCATGTGCCAAAGATGATTCTTTGGTCAAATCTGCACATTCTGCTTTATGTGGAACCTTGAAGATTTGTTCAATGACCTTAGGATCAAGGCTAATGGTAACCTTGTCGTCAACGTCTTTGATAGTCTTTGTCTTTGGAGTAAAACGTCATGCACATCCGAGAATGAAATCAGGTTCGATAGCTGCCATAGGAAATGTAGACACCAGGTGAATGTTGCTTCTCTTGGTACGGTTCATTTCATGACCAATTGGAGTGTCAACTCTCTATAGAAAATCAATCACGTCCACATGACCAATCTTTATGTCCATCACGTTATCCAGAATAGATATGACTGATGAAAGAGCTGCATGAGCCAATTCTTTATCATATTGATATTTCATTTTGCCTCTGGTTTTGTATGGTGAGGACATTTCTTGTGCTTGTACTTGAAATACAAAAATCCCAAAACATAAATACATCATCAGATGGAATCACCATACAAGTTGATTTGTGATCAAAAAAGATTCGGAAACAAATTAGAGAGTTGGTAGATCCAACGAAATGATCTCAAAGAAATCATATGCATATGCAATGGATGAAAATGAAATGAATGGAATAAGGAATGAAGTGTTATGGAAGTGAAAATATGGAAGATGGAATGAAACAAAATGAAATGAGAATGTGTGAAGGTGGAACGCATGGAAATGTGTGCAAATGAAGATTGCTGATTTCAAAAGTGACTTAGTGTTTTCAAGGCATTATTGCATGAAAAATGTGTACATGTAAGTGCAACATGTAACAAGAGATGAGATGTGAATGCGGATAGAGAGGATGCACTTCACATGTAAGTGCGAATGAAGGATGAGATGGAAAGCATGGAAAGAAGCGAAAATATGTTTGCTCATGGAGGCACAAATGCATATGGAGAGATGAAAATAGAAAATGAAAGAGGGATAATGAGTTTCATAGTCACTTTTGGTGAAAAGGGGAAGTCAAAGTACATGGGAGATGCAAATGACATATTTTTGACTTTTCAAAAAGTGACTTTTAATCAAAATCAGACCTTTTAGATGCAATTACATGTAAGACATTTCGTGTAATTGTGTTGTGCAAATGAAAGCGAAAAGTGAGGAGTGAAAATGGAAACGAAAAATGAGATTACGTGCATGTGCGGATGGTGAATGAGATGGAAAACATGTAATCGCATTCGTCGAATGAGAGGTGAGGTGTCGTGACACGGAAACGAAATTTGGAACGTGATGATGCTTTTGCATGAAGTGAAGCAACAACAAATTCTTGATAAAGAACTTGTGACTTCTCCAAAGTGGAGAAAACCGGCAAGCAAACACAAAACACAAAAACAAAAAGAAAACCGTCCCTTTGGAAAGTGACTCAAACATGTCAAGATGCATAACACTTCAATACTCAAATTCGAAATTGGGACTTGGGAAAGAACCAAAAACATGAAAATGAACAATTCCTTCATTTTTAAGGGAAAAATGCACTTTCCATGGTAAAGATTTCAACAAGTGGCAATCATCAAGCAATTGCATGCATAAAATCAGCAAGATAAACACGGATTAAATAGCAAGAAAGGAAGAGTCCACTTACATGAAGATTAAGTGCCAAAAATGAAGGAGAAAGATGCTCCAATGTTGAAAAATTCTCCAAAAACGTTTGAAGCTTTCCACTTTTTACAAATTCGAATGGGAGAGGGCAGCAAACAAGGAAAAGTTGTTGAAAGATGCCAAAACGTGCCCTAAGATTGCTTCAAAATCCAATGTTTTCAAAATGCATATGCTTGGGACGTTTTTAGCAAAAAAACGTTTTTCACCATGGTGCATGAACAAATCAATTTGGTGTTTAAACCTCAAATCATGCACCAACACGTCATGCAAACACCAAATAATGCCAAATCGATTTGAAATGGAGCAAAAACATGGACCAAAAATGGAGTTATTTGCTGATTTCTTCAAAAACGCACCCTAGTTTGGAGTTCCCAAAAACATTATTTAGCTTGTTGAATCCATTTTGAATGCAAGAAGACTCATTGCCCACCAAAAACGCCTCAAATGAAAAAGATTTCATGTAAATCCATTAAGAAAATCTCCACTTATGATCAAAATCAGGGTCTTGGAGGGTAAAAGCGTGTAGTTCTTCAAAATAAGACTTTTTGGAGGCCAAGACACATATTAAAACATGCTTTAGTATTAAATAGGACCTTTTGGAGTCGAGCATGTTTTAAAATGTGCATACAAGCAAAATCTCACTTTTTGGAGGAGGATGCATGTTTTAAGTTACATCTCACATTTTGGATGTAGAGACATGAAAACTTAAGTTTTGATGCAGTGGCATCAAAAAGGTCCACTTATGATAGCCTTTTGATGCAATGACATAAAAATGGTCCACCAAATTAACTTTACATGCACTGACATGTAAAATGTCCACTTTTGATGGATTTTATATGTAATTGCATATAAAATGTCCACTTTTGATGACTTTAAGTCATTTAATTCACTTAAAACTATAAAAATGTTACTAAATGGGTTATAAACAATATTTCTTTATCATATTTAAAAATATAACATATAAACATCATTTAAAAAGTAACATTTAAATGAGCATTTCATTTAAAAATAAAAAATCAAACTAGAGCTATATAGTTATATAGTTACTTTAAGTGAAAAATTAAAAAGTAATTCAGTTTAAAATTGTAACATAAAGTGCAGTATAGTCACTTTAAATTAAAAATTTAAAGTGAAAGTAACATAAAAACATAACAAAAAGTGAATATAAGTTATATTTATCAAAAAGTGAAACTGAAATTTAAAATATAACATCATATTTTTAATTCGTGTTATTGCACCAAAAAGGTCCACTTTTGAAGCACTAAAACAGGGATATCTCTTGACTGACAACTCCGATTGAGCTCTAGGTTAGACCGAATTGAAGGGAAAAGCGAAAGGTATGACATGAGCAAAACCAAAGGACAAAAAACCAACAAACGCAAACTCAAAAGAAAAGAAAGGATGATGAAGGCTTCAAAAATCAAGCAAAGCCTCGACAGAAAGCAAAACAAAAAAGGCTTGACGAAGGCCTTCAGTAAAATGATTTGATATACGCATTGAAATGGATGGATCGATCAACATTAAGCAATTGAATATCAAATTCAAACTTAGAGAAATGCGAAACTAGCTTGAAAAAGTTTCATGCTGTTACTAACATTTTGTGGTGACAAAATGCAAGACGACAATACACAGATCACTGAGCCCCTTCTAGTTCTCCTATGAGTTGTTGATGGCGAGAAGCCCTCAATGGGCTATATATACGAGGGTATGGATAGGGTTAAGTAGGCCATTAAATCTAGACATGCAGAAGTGGAGGATAAGTATAGCTTTATTTGGGAGATCATTGATAGGAGATGGCTAAACCAGCTTCAGAGGCCTATCCATGCAACAATTTATTACATCAATCTAACATTTTATTTTTGTCTTGACTTCAAGGCAAATGAGGAGGTTCTTACTGGCCTGTATACAATGGTGTAGAAGATGTGTAGTGATGGGAACCATTAAGTTGGATCAATATAATAATGAAGAAGGGATGATATTCTCAAGTAAGATATGCACAAATGCTTAGACAGAAATAAAGCCAAGTATAAATATATTCTTAAGCTTATGGCTTATAAGTTATGTATTTTTATTTTTTATTTTATAATTTAGCCTTAAAGTAGTACTTGTAAATGAGACATTTTTTTTCTTTTCCTTATTTTAGATAGATGGTGGCAAATGTTTGGGCCCTCAACCCCAAATCTTCAAAAAATTGCCATCTATATTTTGAGCTAGCCGAGCAACGCTTTTGGATGTGAGTGCAATTGGTCCATTTTCGAGCACATCCACTTGAAGAGGCATAATAGGTTGTCTCTGGAAAGGTTGAATGATCTTGTCTTTGTTTGTTACAACCTCCATCTAGGACCAGGTAGATTTTGGACGTTGACTCGTCTTCCATCACTCTAGAGGAGATCGATCTAGAGTCTGAGTAGCTCACTGAGGCTATTGATCCAGTCTTCCTTGAGGATGACCATGATTGGTTTGACTAGAGGCTGAGGTTGTGGTTATGGTAGAGGTAGAGGATAGAGCATGTTCTGAGACATGCACACGCACTGTTGATGTTGATAATGACACCTCAAAGGTGGGGACTATGGCTTCTTTGTCCTCCAGGACCTACCTTAGACGCCTTTGTAGAAGGCAAATAGCTACTCTGAGGTTGAGGTCGAGGATGAGGATGAGGCTTGAGCTAGAGCCTAAGCGAATATACTTTTTTTTTTTTTTTACAATGTTTACACTTTATAGTTACACATACATGTTTCATGGAACGTTTGATGTCATGGGTTTCATGGATTTTACATGCATTTGATAACATTTCTTTATATCTATGCCATACTTTTATATGTTTTATATTTCATTCAGCTACAATTTACATTTTATATATGTGATGGATTTATCATTTATGTTTCTTGTTTATGTGTTTAATAACAAATTAGCTTCTATTTGATGATGATATAGTGTCTTTATGTTTTGTTCAGTAAAGGGTGCTTTTAAAGCTTTAAAAATCTTTAAATTTCAAGTAATTTTTCATTTTGCTGAGTTTTAGCCGAGTCGGCCTTGTTGAGTCCGAGCCAAGCCTGAGTTTGGGAACTATAGTTTAGCTACATGAAGACCCCATTGCATACTGCTTACTCAAGATGATTGATATTTATGGTAGTTGAGAGAAATTAAGAGAAGGTACTACACAGGGATTAAGAAGATAATATTCAAGTAAATCACACTGTAAAAGTAGGAGTATACAGAGATTTACAACGGCATAAACCACCAACAATTTTTTTCTCAACACCGTGAATGTGCTTCTTTCTCAAAAAGAACAAAGAACTTCTGCCTTTTGACCATTCCATAATACTCTTTTTCACCATATAGCATCGTTTCAACCATCCTCTTTTCCCCATGATGCCACCCTAGAAATGATGGCATTGTAGTCGTCGATGCACATAACTAGGCACGATATTTAGCTATCACTAGATCGTGCTCAATCATAGAGGTTTATCTAACCACTCTCAAGATCTTGGGAAAGTCATCTTATTTGTATTACGGCTTCCTTGCCAATTGGGCGGTATAATATATAATTACCATGCTCCACGGAGTTTCCAAGACGGGGACTTTTATGGTACGAGGATGTGTTTATGGTACAAGGACGGGTCTAAGCCAAAATTTAGGGGATAGGACCTCAGGGGACGGGTGATTAAAAACATAGGGGATTTTTTATATATAAAGAGACAAAATTCAAATATGCATATCATAATATTGATAGACCATTCACCATAGATGTTTTAGAAGATCAATACATGGAAAATTGCCAAATTATAAATACTAAGTACTTCCATTATAACATCACATACATATATAGCAAAAATCAAAATGCCTAATTGCTTCAAGTATTACGCATGAAATCAGAATGAAATAAAGAGAAGTCCACCTAAAATAATAAGTAGTAAATACTAAATGTAATTTTTCCTCACTGGTGCTGTTGCTGCTCTATGTTTTTTTCTTCGTCTTAGCATGTATGTCAAATCTAAAAATGAGTAGAAGAGTTAGTCGTAGTGTTTTAGAGGACCAAATATGGTTTGCATATTTTTATTATGTCTTTAAGATCGGGGACCAGTCCAAACAACAAAAATAAAAATAAAAAACGAATTTTTGGGGGTGTTTTCATTTTGCCTTTACCTGTGGCTGACTAAAAAAAAAGGGGACGACCAACAATTTCGTGGACAAAAAGAAGTTTTGGGGACGACAAAGTCGTCCCTGGTACAACTGGCTGTCCCCAAGATTCCTGCAAAAAAAATTCCCATTTCAGGGACATTTTTGAATTTGGCAAAAAAGGGACGGCTCTGGGGACAACAAAAATCCGTCTTTGAGTCCCTAGGACAAGTACGACCCCAAAATCATAGGGGACACATCCCCGTGGAACACTGTTTAATTATCCTAAAGTTGGGATCCAAGGTGACCACACGAAGTTTAGGAGCCATGATTTAGGGGAAGTGTCGATTGAAACAAATTAACATTTGATTAGAAAGAAAAACATAGTTATCATAAGAGTGGGTGTGATGAAAAGAGATAGTATTATTGATAATCCATTGAATTCTTCAAGATATAAAGGTTGGTTTGATAATCTATGTAAAGATTTATATACATCCATAATATTTTAATTCATGTTACATGCTTATGTACATGTGATTGATCATGGACAAACATCTTGCCCATAATTAATCACTTGCATATTAATGTGCATTAATCTAGGTAAATAGTATTATGAATGTATATAATTGCTTACTAATATTAATAGATGCATATAAACTCAAACTTTGAAGTGAGCTAGAATTGAGGATATCAAAGAGTTACAATTTAGAGTGTTCCAAGCAAGATATCTAACTAGGTGCAAGTCGGTATTATACTAAGCTTACGATTGAGAAACATTGGGCAACACTACCTTAAGTCCCCTAGCCTACTAGGTTGCTTTATTCCTAGGCTACTCAACCTTACTAGTTTCCCAATGTCCTGAAGACCTTTCCCTCATTGTTCATACCTCGTCCCTCTTTCCCGATGATACCTTCCCCCCTTGCTCCAGGAACTTGCGTGGATCTTGCAACCACTAGTCAAACAACAGTAGTCAGTCTGTTATCGCATTATGGTAAATTTATAAAGATACATAATGCAGTTTAATAACTAAATCTACCAGACTTGATTAACTATAAACGACATCTTAACATCAAATGAAATTCATTATCAAACATCATTAGCAAATAAGAATATTTCAAAATAAAAAATTAATTAATGCAAAACTCATCTAGGGCATGATTGATAAAACCATTATTAACTAAAAATAAAACTAGAAACCACTTAGGATGCAACCTACAAAACCACTATTTTGTCTCAATAAAACCATTTAGGGCACAATTTACAAAACCACTACTTAATGCAAATCCAAAACATTTAGGGCACAATTTACAAAATCATTGTTTAATCTAAACCCTTAAACCATTTAGGGCACAATGTTTAAAACCACTCTTTTTAATGTAGAGCATCCTAGAGGGGTGTGTCAAATTTATTAGCCTTTTTCCCTAAGTTGCAAATTCAAGAACAAGTATGGATATGGGTTTGAGAACCCCGTATGTGGGTATATGCAAACTGTTTTTGGAGGTTTGGGTATGCTCAAGTACGTGCGCGCATGTGTGTGTATATACATTATATACAAAACAATTAGAGAAATTTATAGAATTGTAAAAGTAAATCATTTAATATTATGATACTTCATGATTGATCAATTACCAATGCCAAAGATAAATGCCAATTGAATAAACCATGAAAGACACAATAAAGTTATCAAATACACATTTTGTGCAAACTCAAAGTTGTAATAGGGGTTTGGGGATTGTGTTACCAATAGGGTTGAGTGGGTGGAGCCCATGTTGCCAAGACCAAATTAAGACCTTCAAAATCACACAAAACTCCATAATGCACCTTATTTTAGGGCCTAATAAAGGGTTGTGTCAGAGTCTAAGCAAAAAAACCCTCTTGTTAATGAGTTTTTAAAGTCACAAAAAGCATCTAGCTTATGGTAAATTTATAAACATACATAATGCAATACAATAACTAAATCTACCAGACTTGATTAACCATAAACGACATCTTAACATCAAAAGAAATTCATTATCACACATCATTACAAATAAGAATATTTCAAAATCATGAATTAATTAATGCAAAACTCATCTAGGGCATGATTGATAAAACCATTATTAACTTAAAATAAAACTAGAAACCATGTAGGACACAACCTACAAAACCACTATTTTGTTTAAATAAAACCATTTAGGGCACAATTTACAAAACCACTATTTAATGTAAAGCCAAAACCATTTAGGGCACAATTTACAAAATCATTGTTTAATCTAAACCCTTAAATCATTTAGGGCACAATGTTTAAAACCACTGTTTAATGTAGAGCATCCTAGAAGGGTGTCTCAAATTTATTATGCCTTTTTCCCTAAGTTGCAAGTTCGGGAACTTGTATGGATACGGGTTTGAGAACCCTGTATGTGGGTATGTGCAAACTGTTTTTGGAGGTTTGGGTATGCTCAAGTATGTGTGTGCATATATATACATTATATACAAAACAATTAGAGAAATTTATAGAATTGTAAAACTAAATCATTTAATATTATGATACTTCATGATTGATCAATGGCCAGTGCCAAAGATAAATGCCAATTGAATAAACCTTAAAGACACAATAACATTATCAAATACACATTTTGTGCAAACTCAAAGTTGTAATGGGGGTTTGGGGATTGTGTTACCAACAGGGTTGAGTGGGCAGAGCCTCTGTTGCCAAGACCTAATTAAGACCTTCAAAATTACACAAAACTCCATAATGCACCTCATTTAAAGGGCCTCATAAAGGGCCGTGTCAGGGTTTGAGCAAAAAACCCTCTTTTTAATGAGTTTTTAAAGTCACAAAAAGTGCCTAGCTTGTCGATGTGTTGGGGCATGTGTTGGATGTGGCCTTGTTGAGCAAATGGTGTGCATCATGAGTTGCGGATTCTCTTGGATGCATAGGTTGCACATCTAGTGTGCATCTATAGTCTGGGTTGTGCATTCGAACTGCATCTGAAGCACACATCCAGATTTGATGCGCACTAGTAGGGTGTGCATTTGGTAACTTAGTATATTAAATTCATAATATTGGATCAAGGGAGGGATGGTAAACTTGGTCACACAAAGTGATTTTGTAGAAAGAGGTTGGGTAATCAACAATCCAATTAGGGAGGGTCTCTACCAATGGCTTGTTTCATATAGCATTTTGAGAAGAGCCTTCTATGTTTTTTGACCAGCAGATCATTTGAAGTCCTTTTGATAAGCTATTCAACGTTAAGGGAGAGTATTAAAATATATCGTAAAGTTTAGTTATAATTGTCAACTAAGTTATAAGGATGGACTTGAGGGATGTTTTTTATTCTTTTAGTTGTCATACACTTTTCTTAGTCGTTGATCTCATTGTTATCAAATAGATCTTTTATAATTTTTATTTAAGAATACTTTTCCTCCTTTGTTTATTTCAAATGTTGAATATCTTGATAGTCATTCGCTGTCATTCTTTTGGAAACTGCTCTTAGCCCTTAAAAAAATTCCAATTATAGAACATAAATGTGCTTTCACTTGCCTATACGAGCTTTGGTATTGGACCTTGCATTGATTACAATTTTAAATAAAAACCCCACCTCCTTGAAGTTGTTTGCTTGATCATATTTAAATCATTTATGTGTTACGAGGCCCACTTAACTTGAACTAGTAGCCAATATGAAATTATAGGATTTAAAATTTAAAGCAAAACTACAATCTGTATAAACTTTGAAAGCAATAAATGTTCAAATCAAACACCAGAAAACATTTTGAAAAATATTGAAACTTGTTTCTTGGCAATAGAAATTTTCTTGAGAAAGAAAAAATGCATTAGAAATTGGAAAGTTTATGTTAAAAATAAAAAAATAAATCATAACACCACATACCTTAGGTTGATAGGTGTCCTTTTTACAAGTTGATATGGGAATCGCTTAATGTATTCACAATGGAGATGAAAGCTCCATTTAAAGAAATTACAGGAATGATATTTCTAAAGTAAACAATCATGAATTGAAGCTAGACATAGATACTATCGAATCTAACTAAAATAAATTAGTTGATCATTATATAAGAGTAATGCTAATAGTTCTTTGATACCCTCCTTAATGGTCGTATTATTCGATTAAGTTGCCCTGTGGATTTTACAAACTTGCTCGAGCTCAGAGACTTGGTGAGGATATCTACTGTTTGGTGCTCAGTTGGAATGTATTGCAACATCATAGTTCCGACTAAAACAAGTGTTCTAATGAAATGACAATGAAGCTCTACCCATTTGGTTTGCTTGTGGAAGATTGGATTCTTGACAAGTTTTAGCACCACTTGATTTTCACAGAACAAGGATGAAGGACTTGCTTGAGACATTTACATGTTAGAAAGCATCCTCTGTAACCATATTGCCTCATATGTTGCTTAACAGTTCCCTGATATTCTTCTTTGGTTGAGGAAAGAGCTAGCACGTGTCAGTCCTTATTGGTTCATAAAACATACCGAGAAGTAGAATTCCTATCATCAATTGAACCTGCCCAATTTGAGCCTGTAAAACCAGTTAGCTGAGGATCTTTGTTCAGTTGTACAAAATGCCAAAGTTGAGTGTCCTTTTGACATATTATAATGCAGGCTTTGTTGCAACCTTAGGGGCTGTTATGAAACAAGATATGTAGCTCACAACATGACTTAGATCAGGTGTAGTGGCTGTAAGATAGATAAGGCTGCTCAGTAGTTTCTTGAAAGTCAACTCATTCACCATAGGTGAATCTGATTTGGATGATGGTTTCAACCCTTTATCTGTAGGCGTAGATGAAGGCTTGCAATCAACCGTCATGAACTTATCTAGCAAACTCCTAGCATACTTCGATTGAGAAATGAAACTAGTCACTTGTTTGCCAAACCTCTACACTGAGACAATAATGTAGAAGTCCTGAATCAGTGTTATCAAATTCCCAATACAAGTTCAATTGATCTGCTTAACCAACTGTGCCCCGTTGCCAGTAATGATGATATCATCGACATAGAAGACAAGAAAAATGATGTCATTACCAATGCTTTTGACACAAAAGTTTGAATTTGACATACTCTTGTGAAAACTCTGTGCAACCAAATGGGTTTCAATTTTGATGTACTATTCCCCGAGGGCTTGCCTGAGGACATAAAGAGCCTTGACCAGTCTTCATACTTTGTACTTTTTGCCTTCAACTTTGATACCAAGAGGCTGTGACATATAGACTTCTTCTCCCAAAACGTCATTGAGGAAGACATTTTGACGTCCATTTAATGCATTGTCCAACCACATTGTGCTACAATGGCTTGTAACAACTGGATTTCATAGAATACAGTTTTATCTTCAACTTCATAAGAAGGCAGTTACATCATTCATGTTCATGTGAAGAAGATTACCGTTAAAGTCAGCTAAACAAAATTTCTTAACTAAATACTTGAAATACTTTTTAATGAAATTAATTCAGAAATTGAAATCACATACCTCGGAAAAACTGAGACTGAAATTCATCTAAGTATGCTTCTGCAACCACCCGGGTTAGTCCACAAATATACTATAACAATTTCTCAAATCGACTGCTATCTCAAAAATCATTTGATGAATACCACTAAATACCATTATAACTATTAGGGCTTCACATATCATCTTACCAATTAGGGCATCACATATCATCTTACCAATCAGGGCATCAATTACCATCGGTTTATTTAGGGCTTTTGGTACTGCTTTACCACTTAGGGCTTCCGTGACGACGGATTCAATTTAGGGCTTCCGCGACAACGGATTTATCTAGGGTTTCCGCGACGACGGATTCAATTTAGGGCTTCCGCAACCATGGATTCAACTAGGGTTTCCGATACCACGGATTTAGTTAGGGCTTCCAATACCACCATTTCAATTAAGGTTCCAGCTGTCACACAATCAATTAGGGCTTCGGATTTCTTTTCCTTCTGATTGCTTATCTGTGACAATTTCTCAAAATTAGATAATTACTTATATTCAATATTCAGTAAAATGATGATAATAATGAAATACCTCAATTTAATCTTACTTTCTCATAAACAAAAAATGATTTTACCTGTTTCCGATAGACAATTGATTTCATGGCTTATCTCTATTTGACGCATATCTGATATCTTGAGAGAGGTGAAACATTGCCAGGGGCTTTACCACCCAACCTTGGACCACAATATATATCCCCACACGATCTCTTAACGAGAAAGGCCCTCCCTACCCGGAATTGACAGGGAACATCTTACCATTCACTAGGCATCATGATATATAACACGCCATACGACTTGGCAGCAGGAGATCATCATAATAGGAATATGCATGAGCTATTATTAATGATATGTACTAAAATGTCATAACTGATATTACTGATTCTTATTGTTGATGAATCCTTCCTCACACCCCCTCAATCTCATCAAGCCTCCAAGCCCGTGATTTCCATGTGCTTGTTTAATATCAATAATTTCACTCTTGCAGGGTATGAATGTTTGTGATACATTCTAAACTGAATATCCATATCTTTTATACATGTTTAATACTCTCTTATGAATAAAGAAACATTTATGGTTTGAGACAGTTTTTCCAAGAACAAGAATTCTTTTACTAACCATCTCAATTCAGTCTACAATTGTATTAATGAAAAAGAGACACATTGAACATTCTTGATTCAACAGTTGCATTAGAAAGAAAAACACGATTGGCCATTCTAAATTTGGCAACATTCTTACTGGTCTCCTACGCTTATATCTTTAACCAATTTTCAATATCTATATCCTTGATAAACAAATTCTCAATACACACAGATACAGCGGATGAACTCATATTATATCCAACTTACAACTAGAAAAGAACAACTCATTGCACTCACTAACCATCAACAAATCTTTAGTTCGGTGTCTCCTCGGTGCCTGAACCGTTACATCTTACACTTATTCATATGAATGAGACTCTACATCCTCAGAATTTCCTTGGTATTCAGAGTTGATCATTATTACTGTTTGTTTATTTGAGAACAGAACATTTCTTGACAAAATCTACAAATTTTAGACATTCATGGTTTGACAAAGGTTTAATCTATATTCAAAATATTTTTGAATTAAATAAAGGCAAACAGTAATATCAGACAATGATTAAGATGAGATCATAAAGTTTTATTTCATCCATAGTTGGCATAACATCAACTACTTCATTAGCAACAAACTAAACAAGTTCTGTTGGCATTCTTAAATAACCTGGACATATGGTAACAACAAGACTCAATACTATGCATGCATCTCTTATATTTGAATTGACCCGACTCAGAAAAGGCAAAACGCAAGTAAAAATTGGAAGATAAAAACAATTTGTCACATCCTTACTTGGCTTGACTATGCACACGGGTTATTGGATCTTGCTGAGCGCCCTCTTTTGTTATCCACTGGAACCAAAGATTAGAACATGCGAAAATGATCTCGTGGAAGCTTAGAGAGTATAATATCGCGGCAAGACAGGATGTTATTTCAGGTGATAATGGTAATTGCAGGTTGATCGATGGATTTTACAGAGTGATAAACGTGAGTGCAGAAGGAGTTTGAGACGGATATCTCAAGATACAAGGCGAATAGTCTTTCTCTGATAAGCAAACTCGGTTTACAGAATAGTAAAGTGCTAAGACTACGGCGGAACCATGAATAGACGAATATTTTGTTGGTGATCTTTGAAAACGACAAGGCAAGCATATAAAAAGATAATGAATGGCTCTTTGGCTTTTGCCGTTACAAGACTCAAATGCGCTTTGAATTCCATCAAATGGAAAAATGAATCATTGGAACAAAGGTGAAATAGTTTTATTAATATTATAATAATTCGAAATTTTTTTAAAATCTTATAAGTACTTTTTAAAACATCATTCTATTAATTTATTAACATATAAAGATGCCAAAATATTTTTATATTCAAATGCACATTTATAAACTATTATTAAAAATAATACAACGAAAGATAATTTAAAATCTTTTTAAGAATACGTTTATATTTAAACTAAATTAATTAAATTTAATTAATTATTAACAACTCATGCAGTTCCAGGGATGAGTCCTGTTACAAATCGCTTGGTCCTCTACCTGTCTCTCCAATGATGGTGATGCCTTGCCTAATTCTTCTCTGACAATGCTTCCACCCCTTCAACAAGCTCCCTGCAAGGAATTTCTCTAATTAAATTATAAATTATAAATAATCATATTAGTTAACCTTTTGTCTTAATTCCATGAATTCGCGATTAACAAATAACTAGCATGTCATCTTCACTTGAAATCATAACGACTAACTATCTTACCATTTCGCCAGATCATATCAAATTAAACTGCCAACTGACTTCATGTGAACCTCAACGTCTATATTTCAAGCTAGGTCAAAAATTGGGATGTAACATGGCTAGAGCCAACTAGATGGCGCTTATCTTTCTTGTAGGAGGAAAGGTTTCCTCATAATTAGTTCCTTACTTTTGTGAGAACCCCTCAGCTATTAACCAAGTTTTGTACTTATCTAAAGTTTCATCAGCTCTGTACTTCACTTTATGGACCCATCTGCAGCCAAGAGGTTTCTTCCTTTAGTGGAAGATCTTATAGAACCCAATTGTTTTCTGAAGACTGATACTCAACTTCCTTAGCCTTTTCCCATTGAGATATCCCTTTTGCTTCTGAATAAGTCTAGGGCTCATTAATACTCTGAATGTTGGCCATACGAGCAAAATTAACTATGCTGTTCTTGCTCTTGCCTCTGGATGGTCTACCCTCAACAAGATCATTATCAGGAATGTCGCCAATAAGCTTTCTGCACCACTTAGGCTAGAGAGTAGAACCATTTACAAAATCAGGATAACCACCATGATTAGGGCTGCCTGGAATGAATTCATCTAGATGCTGATCTAGGTTATCCAGAGGGACATCTGGTGGTACAGTATCATGCCTCAGATTCCACGAGGAATCCACAATTTTTATAAAAACTTCATTAATGAGAAATGTGCACAATTTTGTTTTTTGAATTTTTGTTTGTAAAAATCATTGAAGCCCAAGCTGCTGGAAAGAGACTAGAGACAATTTTGGCAGAACTTGTGCAACAAAACCCAAAACCCCAAGTTGCATAGGTATCCTGAAAAAAAACGCAGGTAAGTGGACAACGGTCATGCGGAAGAACCCTTTTGAAACTTAGTGTAAACCCATGGAAGACAAGATGTGTGGAAGATAGAACATGTGGTAGATGCAAGTCAGGTGAAAAATACACTCATGCCCAGGTACAATGCACAAGAATGTTCCAAAAAAATTGACCAAAAACATGCAGGTTGCAAGAAAACTATCTCTGGAATGGATGTTAATAGCCATACGAGCTCTCTTAACACAAGCACATGGACAAATCTGTGGGTGTAATCAAACAGACATAGGCTTGAGAAAACCTTTTGCAGCCACCGAGAAAAATGTGATTGCTTACTCCAGAAACCTATGACCTTCCCAATTGGCTTGATATTATCGTTAGGTCTGTAAAAATCCCTGAAACTTGATGCAACAAACCTGCGATTCTTCAAAAAGATGCATGCAAAATCTTCAAAATGAAACCCAATCCTTTGATGCAGAAAACACCAAATACTCTGATGGGAAAAACAAAACCTTGATTGTGCTGTTGGTCTTTCCACGATTTGCAAAGTTGCTGTTTTGTTTGAAAAAAAAATCAAATAGAAAACATTCAAATGCACTTGCTTAGGATAGCCACAAATAATTTTTTAAAAGAACACCAAAAAAAACCAAAAATACTTTAATCCATTTAAAGAAATTACAGGAATCCAAAGCTAGAAATAGAAGCCATCTTAATCTAACTAAAATACATTAAGTGACGATTAACTCAAAAAATATGCTTCCTTCCCTTGGCACCTTGCAATTGTTCTGCTATGGAAAATGCCAATAATCTCGCAAAAGGCAATAATGGGAAATGTAATAATGAGTTTTTGTGAAATAAGTATAATTTTGATAATATTGCAAACAAAAGAAACTATTGTGATGTGAATATCAGGATTTAACTGTGTGATTTTGAGTCAAACTCGATGACCCATGTTTCATGAGTAGTGATTCAACATGAATCCATCTCTCATGAGAATAAATGGAACACTTAGCACTCATTGGATCTAGGTGATGCTCACAGGGGTGAAGCACTGGGACTTCCCGGGAGGTCACCCATCCCAGTACTACTCCAGCCTGAGCGCGCTTAACTACGGAGTTTCCTCCACAGTTAAACCCAAAGCTTGCAACCCCATTTGCAAAACCTTCACCAAGTGTTCCATTTATTCTCATGAGAGATGGATTCATGTTGAATCACTACTCATGAAACATGGGTCATCGAGTTTGACTCAAAATCACACAGTTAAATCCTGATATTCATATCACAATTTGACTAGCTGTGGAAATCATCTCCTACTTATCAATTGATGAGCTTAAGGGGCTTTCTAATGAATGGTTCATAAGGCACAACACTTGGTGAAGGTTTTGCAAATGGGGTTGCAAGCTTTGGTTTTAACTGTGGAGGAAACTCCGTAGTTAAGCGTGCTCAGGCTGGAGTAGTACTGGGATGGGTGACCTCCCGGGAAGTCCCGGTGCTTCACCCCTGTGAGCATCACCTAGATCCAATGAGTGCTAAGTGTTCCATTTATTCTCATGAGAGATGGATTCATGTTGAATCACTACTCATGAAACATGGGTCATCGAGTTTGACTCAAAATCACACAGTTAAATCCTGATATTCACATCACAATTTGACTAGCTGTGGAAATCATCTCCTACTTATCAAAAGAAACTATTGCACCACTTTAACAAACTCAGGAATGAACAATACTCAGAAATAATAGTACTGACAATTCCAGAATTAATTTTTGATCCGAGTTTACAAAATTTATCAAATGGAAGAGCAATCCGGATTATAAAATGTTGTTACATATCTAAATCCAATTTTCACATTTTCTGATTTTCTGAAATAAAGGTCTGCTACAGCCTACAGCAATGACAATCAAATACAATGTCTAGAAGTAGAAACCTTAGGTATCTGAAATGACCAAAATGGTGTGGCTGAGTGTTGAACTGATTTGCAGCAAGTAGTAAACACCAAGAATGCAGACAAAGACCAATCTTCTTCCATAATACCCTCACACCCAAGCTCTTGAAATGGTGAAGCTGGCATGAAGTAGGACGACCAGCATTAAGGAGGTGTAACCAGCAATAAACAATAGCAAAAACCTACAAATCACCTACTGAGTTGACCTCTACTCATTATATATTCAATAAACTCTGCAAAATTGAAATGTAGACCTTCTCCAATGAGCACAACTGCAATCTCTAAATGAAATCACCAAGAAATTCTCCAGATTGTTTTTCAACTACATAGAGAATGTTGCTTGTGAGGGTTTCCATCCTCACAAACTAGTAAGAAGAAGCAATCTCCATCAAGAATAGAAGCATCAACAATATCAAGATGAGAGCCCTGATCATCCTTTTATAGCTTTATGGTTGTTTTTTGAAATAACACCCTTTTTGCTTTTCTGCTAGTTTTTAAGGAATGTTTTTTGCTATTTTTTTAGGAATGCATTTTGGCTATTTTTTCAGGAATGCGTTTAAACTTTAATGTACAGCACAATCTCAAGTGATAGTAAGTTTTTCTTTACGATTACTATGATATAATTTGTTCAATTGAAAAAAAATTAAAGAAGAAAATTGGACGTGTAAAACATTCAGGATCAAGACAGAAAAGGGTTCTTAATGGGTTGAGCAATACATTCTCTTTGTCATTTCAGTTTTTTGAAATAATGTTGAAGTTGTAAAGTGGTACAAACACGGCAATTTATGAGTCTTGGTTTCCTTATTAAAGTTTCAGCTAGCCACTTATATGGCTGCATCTATATGAGCTATACATGTAGGGGACTTTAAATTTTACAATTTTTGCTTTTTTTTTTTTCCTCAACTAGTAGGTGCTGATGCTTGCAACTAGACTTTTTGCATATTCTATTTATTGCCATTTATTGTGCAAAGTTAGATGTAAATGTTCATATTAAAGATTCATTACTTCCATCAAGCAAGACAAATGGCACTCTTTTTCAGGCAAGCCAACTGAGTTGCAAATGACATAAGTCCCATGAAGATACTAATATTCTGTTGTACAGGATTACATAAATGAGAGTGACAACCTGGTTTCGCTTCAGGCTGAGATCCGTGAATGTGATGCAATCCTATCGCAAATGGAATCCCTTCTTGGGGGATTTCAGGTAATACACTTATTATTTTCAACTGTTCATTTAAAACTTGTGTTCTTATTAGTAAAGGAAGAAGAGTTGATGTAAATCCATTATCAGATAATGTCCTAGCCTCGATGGAGATAGTGCCCATTGTCACAGTTCATTTAATGTAGGTTTCTCGATCTCTTTTTTATGCAACTTTTTGCTCCTGATGCGCAGGCAAACCTTTTATTAGCACACAGTCTAATACCATATAAAAGGTCTAACCCCTTATGATGACCTGTCTCTGAAGTAAACTAACAGAATACTGTTGCATTATTGAAAACCTTTCAGGAAAGGGAGGAGCTGATTGTCATTTGCTATTCTTATTGAAGGGTAGGTTCAATAATTAAGAAGCGCTTGTTAAAAATAGGGAATATTCAGAGGGGCGTGAGGGGCGGTGGGTGAATCAATATTCAACAGTTTTACCACTTTTAATCCAGTTAGACGTTTTGTCACTTAGCCATATACATGCATAAGTAAATAAACTGAAACGTAAAGTAGACAACACCATGAAACTCGTAACACTGTAATTGTTAACTTGGGAAACCCTGGCCAAGGGAAAACCCCAGTGGGGATGGTACCCACAAGAAACGCACCAATCCAAAATAATCTGTTAGGAGTGTTGACCCTCTTAGGATTCTATTACATACATTTAGTACAGGAGTCCTTGTTAGAGGTCTCAATCCTGTTAGGAGTTGTATTACAATGCAGCTCACTGCTCATACAATGTTATACAATCTATACAAGAGTTATAGATATTGTACCAAAGTTGACTGTACTAATATCTTCAATATCTGATTAGTTCTTTGTGTATCTCACATCTATTGATGCCCATGAAACAACTGATCACATTTGACCATCAAAATACCAATATACTATCATACATAAAACTCATATCATAACCATAGAATGACATACTTCGCTTGACCAAAATGCCTTTCATATATGCCCTTGTAATTATCCTGTATAGTCGGCCTTGTAGATAAAATGTGTAACAACTATACAAAACATATTATCAAAACATGCTAACTGAGGGTTAACATCTAGGATGTCGCCCCTACATTGCCAAGTAATTGAATTGATTGGACAATTCTATTCAATTCCTTAGCCAAAATACCCGATCTCTGCCTAATTCTCTATATGAAAGAACCAAAAATTGGAATCGACAAGGCCTAATCAAATCGTGAATCGCCTATGAATCACCTGTGAATCAGCAAGGTAAAAAAAGCCTTGAAATGCAAAGATTTTAAAATTGGTGATTTTTAGTGATTTTTTACCAACTTGCCGATTTTGCCTTTTTTTGGCTAATCAATGGCATAAGAAACAAAGATAATTATCTTAATCCCAACTTGCTGATTAAGAAACAAAGGTATACTTATGTCAATGAGCTTCATTGGATTAATATAAATGGCCACAAGTTTGGATATTGGTAATATGAAGTCTGTGGATGATATAATTGTGTTCGTTGGTATTAAGATAACAATTATAGACCTGCCATTGATTGGTATTAAGATAACCCTCTTTGTTTCTTATGCTATCTCATCATATAGACCTGCCATTATCTTAACCAATCTCATCTTGGTCCTCATCTTTGGTCCTGGCTTTTTCTAATACTTTCTTCATATCATCAAAAGTAATTAATGTGTAGAGCTCACACGACTTATCTTCTCTAATCTTCTAGTCTTCCTCTAAGGTTTGTTGCCTTCTCATATCTAATTTATCAAATATGGCATCTGGAATGCTACCTTTAATCTCTACAAGATTCCTATTGAGTTTTATTAAGTACTTAATGGTAGAGTTTTCCTTGATAATCCTCATCATACCTTATGTAGTATATTTTGACTTGATCTAGTTTTCCTTCATTTTCAGCTCTTGCATTGACCTTTATGTCTGGCTTCCATTTCTTTATCTCCTTTTCAATATCAACCTCTGCAACCTCTGAAGTGACTATCGTCTCAGGTTCATCCATAGATTTATTTGATTTGCCTTCATTGGTCTTTTTCTTCTATACGACTTTGGATTTCTTAGGGCTTGGGCCTTTGCCTTCTGATGTAGGTCTAGTAGGTTGTGTAACTGGCTTTTTTGCCTTTGCTGGAGGAGTCCTTGTAAATCTCCTAGCAGCCTGGTGAGGTTGAGGTGTAATCTCAACTTTTGTTATCTGAATATTAGGTGTATCTAAGCACCTCCACTGTCTCTGTAGTAATGCTTTTTGTAGGCTTTGTGTTCATGCTCTCCAACTTAGCCCTTGAGGGAACTTCGCTTCCCTTCTTTATCTATGCTCATTCTACTTTACTAATACCTCTTTTTCTGCTATCTTATCAATTATCTTTTCCACTTCCCTTTTTCTTGTTCCTGTATACAATTCCTCTCTAACTTTACTGAACTTTTCTTTGTTAGTTCCCCATCTCTTTGCTTCCTTGTAAAAGAAGCCTTATCGAAATAATTCAATAATCTCTTTATTGATCATAAATGACAAATCAACATTCTAATTGTAATTTCTTTGCCTCAAGTAAAAATAAACAAAAGGACATTTTACTTACTGTTGAACATATAATATTTGACTCTATATTGCAAAATCATGCCTTATGATTCATTTTCCTACATACAAAACTGAGTATCTCTCAAGCTGCCTTGTCCAATATCTGTCTTGTTTTTTCTTATCGAAGATGTGTTTCGCAAATAATGAATTCTCAATTTATGTATATTCTTTTCAATTAAAAAGTTGCGTCTCTTGTTTGAAGAGATGTCTCTATGTTTCACACCCCTTTTTTAATTAATACACCTTTTGCATAATAAACCACAAATGTAACGGGCTTCTTTTATCGCCAAGTTATGATTAGCGGATACTATAGTCAATGTAATCAGTCATGGCTTTTATTTTCAAATATGATATCCTTCAATAAACCTGAAATATGTGAATTCTCGACTATGTTGCCTGTGTTATTCTTTTCAAATAACAAATGTGATCATGGATACCTCGTAGTACATCTTTGGCACTATAGTCATGTTTTTACGTTGTCTTTGTATGCACAATGGCTTTTGAATCAACTCTCGAGGGCATGTGGTTTCTTCATAATTGACTATTTGAATACTGGTCTTTCCCTTGTTTGACATCGTGGTTATAGGTGCTGATGTCTTTGTTTGCTCTTTTCTTTGTGCGCTTCTATGAGTTATCCTCTTCTATTTGTTTTTCCTTATGCATTTTTCCTTACCCTATGTGTTGAGTGGATATTTTGTAACTGACAACTTTGTTAAAATCCAGTCGCAAAATAAGTAGACCAGCCATAGCGTATGAGACAAAGTCTCTCCTACCTTAAAGGGAAGGCTCCCCCTTCTCACCATTCCTTGGATCAATTCAAGGTAAGCAAGAAGTTGAGAGATTTGTGAGGGTTGTTACCAATATTCTTTCCTCTTAGTTTTCAGGAAAGAATCCACTTACCCGTGGAGCGAGTAATGGGTAAGATGAAATCTCTAACTATACTTCTATCTAATAGTTGGAAATGATGATACTGATAAACCAACACCAACTCAAAGGCTGATTGAACGTGTACCGGTTTGGCTCTAGGTCCTATTTTAATCTATTCTATAAGAATAACCTCTACCATTGGGGCACAAAGACTTCCAGATGTAGAGAATTCGAACTATTTTTGTGGATTGATAAGGCAATAAAAGCTACAGTCAAAGCTTCTAGTCTATATATTACCGCAGTGGCTCCCAGTCAAAACTTCGGCTCCGATTGTTTCTTAACTCACTATGATCTATGATTAAACACACCATAATAACATGAATCAAAGACAATAGGCACAAATTACAGTCAAAGCTTCTAATTTGCACTATCACAATTGCTTCGAGTCAAAGCTTCGAATCCAATTGCTTTCTTTATTCACTTTTTTCCCAAATTGGTACTACACAATCAATGTTATACTTGCACAAGTTTGGCATAACTCTATTGCATACAACAAAAGATGTTTTTTACAATTGGGGGGCACTTCTTCTTTAGGAAAAAAAGTTCGAAAAAGTGGGAGCAACTCAACCAATTTTGACCCAGTAAAATTAGCTGAGAACAATTATTGGATTACATGTCATGAGGACATGTAATTGGATTACATGCATTTGAGTTGCATGTGATTGGATTACATGCAATCCATCTCTTGCATCTACGAAGCTCGAAAACACGTGAAGCAAATGTTGAAACTGTTGTCTCTGAATGAATCAATCTTGTAGATTATCATGAAAAGCCTTGTACTCTGTGATGATCGCAGGATCGGGGATTCCTGTATTCTGCACCATTGCATTCTCTTTGATGAGTTTCTAGTCGTCATTAGAAAACTTGATGTGAACAAGATTTTTCTCATTTGAGTTATCGTGCATTCTCCTTTGTAGATTGGCACATTCTAGAGTCTCTGACACTTTCAAAACCTTCTTGATGGTGTCCGGATGTAAATTCGAAATAACTTTCCCTCAGCACCTTTAACTCGTTTTTTTTTTTTTGAAGCAAAGTGCTTGGCACATTCCTACATGAACTCAGGTTCTCGAACAACCACTGGGAAAGTGGTGACCAAATGAATTACTGCTTCTTTTGATTTGCAGCACACCTTTGTTGGATGTCTTCATTCTTTGTCGAAATTCTGGCATATCTTGACTTCCTGCAACATGAAAGCTTCAATGGCATTGAATCCATGAAAGCTTTGAGATTTTCAAGTGTGGATGATGGGTCTATGAAGGATGAGTGTTCGAAGTATGGATTAGATACTTACGAAACACATCTGATGGCTGGAAATGAACCAAAAAGCATATATATTTGGGCGAAAAGGGCCAAAATCAGACTCTCAAGGGTGCATTGCATATGGGCAATGGAGGGTTTTTATTTGTATGGCCAAAAATGCAAGCTAGGTGCATATGGATGTGTGTAAATGACAAATGATGACTTTGGTATTTAAAGAGTGACCTTTTACCAAAATCGGGTTCTCTAGATGTAATTACATGTAAAGTGATATACATGTAATTATAACTTGATGTAAACATGTAATTATGTTCGAAGGATGTAATTACATGTAAATGCAGATGGAGGATGAAATGTAATTGTATATATTGGGAAATGGACGTAATATGCCTTGACATGTAATAGTGAAATATGGAAAGATGTGATGCATTTGCATGGAAAGGTGGAAAGTGGTCTTGCATTCTTCGGAAAGAATCCTTAACCTTTTTGAAAAAGGGAAATCAAAACATACTTTGAACAACATGCACAAAGCAAAAAAAAAAAAAAAAAAACCTTTAGTTGTTGATTCAAACATAACAACTATTAAGTTGTTCTCCTATATGCAATTTTGAATTTGGAGTTTGGGGAAATTCCAAGCATTTTAAAATAGAAGTTTTCATCTTATTGAAAGGAAATTTGCAAAATACATGGCATGTCTTTGAACATGTGTAGAATGTTAAGCCAAAATATGCAATAAATTAAGAAAGTAAGCAAGAATAAACAAGCAAAGTTGAAAATGTCTACTTGTAGATCAAAGAGCCACATGTGGAAGAAAAAGAAGTTGAAATGAAAGACTTTTCTTCAATTTTGAATTTTCCAAACAACTCTTTGACTATTTCAATGCTTGCAAATGTGATCTTCCTTCATCAATGAATGAGGTGTTTTTGTATGCAAATGCCAAAAACGTAATCTTCAAACCCCAAAATGCAAAATGTTTTTGATGAAATGCATCTGTTGGGATGGTTTTGGGCAAAAATGTGCCCTCCAAATGCATGTAAATGAGTCGTTTTTGGAGAAATAGAGCAAAAACGTGGACTTGGGATGACAAATCATGCATTCAAAACCCAAAATGCCTCTTCCAAATGCATATACATGGGCTGGAAACGTTAATTTCTGGGGTTTTTTAACAAAAACGTGCCTTTTTCAAGCAAAAATCTAGGTTGTTTTTGGCTTGGATATGCAAAATCATGAGCCCCATATGCATGTGTATGCATTAAAACTCGAGAATGCCCCCCCTTTTGATGGATTTCATAGCTTGAAATGGAGAAATCTGTGAGTTTTTCTTCAAAAACGTGTCCTTTCCTTGCATGAGCATGGGCATTTTTGGCCTTGGGAGGAAAAAAGGTAGTCTCCAATAGCAAATGCATGTGTTGAAATGCCAAATTGCACTCTCTTGGAGCCTTTACATATTTTAAAAAATATGCAGTTGGAGGTTGAGAAGGCAAATCACATTCTCCATGCCCAAACACATGTATTAAATTGCATGTATTTGGCCAATAATGCAAATTGCACTCTCCATGTGCTATTGCATATTTTAAAAACTTGTAATATGATAAAGAATGCAAATTGCACTCTCCATCCTCTATTACATATTTTAAAAATATGTATCATGTAATATGCATTGGGCAATTTTGACCTTGGAAGGCAAAAACATGGACTTAGGATGCAATTACATGTTTTAAAATCCCAAATTGCGCTCTCTGGAGGCAATTACACATAAGGTGATTTACATGTAAAGAAGATTTTCCATGCAAAGTGGACTCTAGGAAGTCCATTACATGCATTTCTAGTGCAAATCACACTCTAGGAATGCATTTGTATAAAAACATGTAAGTTTAATTTGTATAACTTAAAAGATCAATTAAGCACATGTTTAATTGATTTTTCAGTCAATATTACTTAATTGGGTCAAAAATAATATTCACACTAAATAGTTTATATATCATGTGCAAATATTATTCAAAAAGTAATATTTACTTAGATGTTTTAAAATAAAACATAAAGTAACTCTCAAAAATAAATTAAACTATATAGTTAATAAAGTCACTCAAGTGAAAAATTTAAAAGCAACTCAACATGAAAATAGAATATAAAGTGTTCTATAGTCACTTAAGTGATAAAGTAACTTAAAAACATAACATAAAGTCAATTTATGTTATATTGTTCAAAAAGTGAATGTCAACTTTAAAATATAACATAATATTTTAAATATGCAATTGCATCTGGAAAGCCCACCTTTTGGGCACTTAAATGATAATATCTTTTGACTGGCAAGTCTGATTAAGCCCTAAGATATACTGAATTGAAGGAAAAGACAAAAGCAAGGGATTGAACAAAACCAAAAGACCAAATGCAAACAAACATGTTAAAAAACGTGAAAGAGGATGTTGAAGGATTTAAAAATCAAGCAAAAGTTTAATAAAATGAAAAATGAAAAGGACCTGGCGAAAGCCTTTAGTAAAAGGATTCACTATGCAAATTGGGGTCGATTGATTGATCAATGTTGGCCAATTAAATAATGAACTATCTCATAGAAATGCGAAACTAAGTTGAAAAAGTTTCGTATGGTTACCTACAGTTGTGGTGACAAAATGCAAGACAGCACTATGCTCGTCCATGCTGGCTTCACTTTCTTTTTTCGTTGTTATGTTCTGAACACTATGTAGCACCACCACTGGCTCGTTATCATGTCTTATCTGCTCTGTTCGACATTATGGAAGATTGCAGTTTTTAATGAATGTTTAATATTGATATATTTGTTTGTTTCCTCCATTCACTATTGCTCGACTGGGTGCATATGAGCAGCTCCCGACCCTTTGCACATATCAAGATATATATATTTTTTATTCAAGTTTGTAATTAAAATATGCATTGATAATTTCCCTTCTTGTGTTTCTGTAACTGCCGTTGACCATGCTATGTTGATGATACTATTCAGTTTATCTTTTAGTTTATCATTTCCTGTACAATTGTATATGCTTCACAATGTCTTCATACGTTTATGTACATAATGATCAATCGTCATCTATATCATACTTGTTCTCTCTATATCATCATGTAGCCTTCCACTAATAACAGTATTTATATTTACCATTGCTAATATAATTATGTGACTGTCGTTTCCATAAGTTTTTGTAATTGGAGAACAACGAGTGATTTTCTTCAAACATATCTTCTTCCAAGGTGGATGGTTACTAGATGTGTGTAGCGAAATTCTGAGTTGACAACTTTTGAATTGTGCACTTGGTGTGAACTTGTGTAATTGTGTGCTTGCCTACAATGTCAAGAGCATGCAGATTCTTTGGCTATCATCCAATATCCTTTCACACTCTTTGAAGAGTATTATTGCACAATTTCTCTGTAGTAGGAGAGCAATCTTAGTTTGTTCAGATTTGTGCATCATTTATGTTTGACTCAATTTTAAAGGAACGATTTATGTATATACTTCTATTCTCTATCTACTCATGGTAGCTTTAATTTGTTTGACAAATGACATTCCCCATTTTGATGTTGTCTGCATGGCCCGTTAATAATAATTCTTGTCTTGCTTGGTAATTCTGTGCTCATTTTCTTTGACCAACTGTTATAATCCATGTTTGTGAATTAATAGGATATGCATTCATTGTTTATTCATCATCTTCCCTAAATTTCTGTTTATTTAAGTTTGTATATATCTTGATTGTAACTGATCCATCGTATATATCATCGTCTTCAAATGTTCCCTTAATTGACTTTGTGACTTTTTCATTGATGAATACTTGTAGTTTTATTCATACTTGTGAAAACCTTTTGACATCAATGACAATACTTCCTTAAGTTTCCAACATTATTGCTTAAATGGAGGCTCCAAATTTTAGAAAAGCTTAAGGCTCCATCACCTTCACCCTTTTGCTATCATATATTGAGACTGGCAGGGTTGACCCAACTCGCTGTACCGGACCTGACAGGGATTACCCGACTCACCGAGGATACTTGCCCAACTCGCCAAGAGTCTCGGAACAATGGTCGCAACCCTGTTAGGAGTTGTATTGCAATAGAGTCCACTGCTCATACAAGTATACACAATCTATACAAGAGTTATAGATAATATACCAAAACTGATTGTACTGATATCTTCAATATCTGATTAGTCCTTTGTGTATCTCGCATCTGTTCATGCCCATGCAGCAACTGATCGCATCTGACCATCAAAATACCAGTATACTTTCATACATATTGCATATCATAACCATAGAATGACATACATCGCTTGACCAAAATGCCTTTCATATACACCCTTGTAATTATCTTGTCCAGTCGGCCTTGTAGATAAAAGTTCTATAACTCATGCAAAATATATTATCAAAACATGCTGATTGAGGGTTAACATCTATTATCTTGTCCCTACATTGCCAAGTAATTGAATTGATAGGACAATTCAATTCAATTGCTTAGCCTAAATACCCAATCTCTGCCTTATACAGTGTACTTTGTGGTGTTGACCTGTCTTCATGTTTTCCATCCAAAACATATGCCAACTGATATCTTAATACCAGAAAACATAATTATATCATCTACAAACTTCATATTACCAATATCCAAAATTGTGGCCATTTATATTAATCCAGTGAAGCTTGCTGACTGAAACTGTACCTCTGCTGACAGTATTCCTATGTTACACAATTATCTCATTAACCAAAACCAAAACTGTACTTTACTTCATGCGACCATACCTTCATGTAGTGTTGCCATAAATGATGACATCCATTCATTCATACTTGACAACACCCCAACACTGCTCAACTATTGTCTTCAGAAAAATAATTTTGGACTGCTTGTAAGCTAGACCTGAAATTCTGTCCTATTGCTATATCTATTTCTTTGTCTAGCTTCCCTCATTTAAAAAACCCTTGTTTTAAGTTGTGGAAGTTTTCTTGAAAGTTTGTAAGCTTGCTGTGCATTTCAGAATATTTGCTAATAGTTTGTCAACAATTTGTAGCAGATAAATTTTGCTATTTATAACAGATTATGACAGTTATATTTCATAATACCTCAGCCCCATGTAAGCTGGTTACAATTCTGGGGTTTTTCACTGTCCATTGCTAGAATGTAGTTTGCTTTGCTTCTATTGATTTGCAAAGTCTTAATTAAATTTTTTTAAAGAAGTTTCAGATCTTAGACTTTCTTTGCCAAGGGATATTACAAAAAGTGTCTTGTGATATAACAAGAGTTATCAATGTTGGAGGAGGGATCAACCATGACGATAAAATTTTCAACGTAAACAGAAGAATGGTTGAAAAGGCTCAGTATGATGATTCTAGTACATGCATTTATCCTTTTTCTTTAGCTTCTTCCTCAGTGTACTATTTACTTTCATAAAAAAGATTTGCAAAAGTGAGTATATTTGATATACCCTTTGACTGTGTCCAGTGCTGCAGCACCATTCACAGTTGCATCTCTATCTACTAGCAGGGAAAGTTCCCTTAGAATGGTAGGGCCTGGGTGAGAGGGAATTATAGTCAGGTGGGGGTTTATAATACATTATGACTCTCCGTTTCTCAAATTAGTAATCTTTTATCTACTGGAAATTTATATCTTTTCTCTATCATTTATGTTTTTGTGTGGCAGGGGTCTACAATGATGCATCCTGGGAATATTGGGGCAGAGATGAAATGTGTCCTTGCTGTTCCTGG
The DNA here is from genome assembly GCA_028749045.1 of Cupressus sempervirens. Taxonomy (NCBI): domain Eukaryota; kingdom Viridiplantae; phylum Streptophyta; class Pinopsida; order Cupressales; family Cupressaceae; genus Cupressus; species Cupressus sempervirens. Next base: position 346,930,046 of record CM053788.1, on the reverse strand, counting down.
AGCCCCAGCCCCTACTGGAGATGTTGCAGAATGCCTTGGCAGAGGGGGGATGCCTCTAGGATGTTCAGGGATGCTATACCATCCACAAAATGGCCTGGTGAATGTCTAGGCCTCCCTCACTTGTCCGTGGAATGCCAAGGCATTTGTTTGTCTCCAGTGGACCCCAAGAAAAGATAAATTAAAGAAAACAATTCAGACACAGAATTATAAACGTAAACTCTTTGGCATCTATTTTTCTATACTAAAGCAAGAATGTGGCAGAAGCTAAGAATACATTATAAAACACAGCAATTCATGAAATTGGAGGATTATTTGAGCCAGAAGCAAGCTTGGGATCTTATCATATTGCTTGTCAAAGGTTAATTTAAGTGCCAGCTAAGAGCCTTGTTGTAGATGGTGGCTAAGTCAACAGTAAACTGCAAAAGTCCAGGAGGCTGTCCATAAGTATCAATAAGAGACCCTTATCATTTTCTTTTTCTAAATGAAATATGTTGAATCATGGTTTTAAAACTTGCCGAGAGATATTTAGTCAACCAAGTAATAGCCCACTAACTTGCTGAGCCATGTTTTGCAAAGTTACCAAGTCTGTCTCAGTATTGGCTCAGCCAAGTGGTGAGGTATATATTTTATATATTATATTAATTCTTTCCCTCCACTATCTCCAAAATATAGGAAAAAATTGCCCTTTCAAAAATCGGAGAAACACAGTAATAAATGTGGGGGGTCAATAGGGTCATGTCATTTTTTAATTTTGCAGGGTTACCCCTTTCTCATCCCACAGTTGGCCTAATGTATAGATAATTCTTTCTTTGTTCTTGTCTTTCAGCCTTGGAACATGACTTGGCCTTCTAATGAGCTAATCACAGGGAAGCATAAATGAATTGTAATAAACATAATGTCTGCAGTTGGATGTTAGCCCATCTGTGGGTCCATTTCCCATACTCTGTAAGATGATGTTTGTCATATTTTGATCTTCTTGAAGTGGATGGTTGTTTAAAGTTGAATACTTTGTTCCATGATCTATTACCATGATTAAAGTGTTTATTTGGATATTTCTATACCATTGTTATCATCTGTTATTTATCAATTACGACCTTTAGATTTGGTCTTTGTGGGCTGTGAATTGTAGTGTTATCGATTGTTAGTGATTTTGAAAATTGTATGGCAATCCTTAGAAATGATATGGGATATTCTTATTATGACTTCTGTGTTGGCCCTTGAAGCTGTGTACCTACTCACTTCTTTCTCTTTGATTAAGCACTCCGACTATTGAGCCGTGATAATTAGTCTCATAGAACGATTTATTGTTCAGCACACTCCACCCTTGTTTGAATACCATATCTGCAGTTTCAATGCTCAGCGTTGAGTTATGTGCTTTAGTTTATGAACAAGACAGTACATCAGAATATCTGGTTTAGTAAGTATTTTAAGCACTTTGTCAGCATTGCAATTTGAAAGTTAGCTCTTTTGTTGCCTTCCTCTTATATTCTCCAGTTTTATAGATGAGCCGTTTAAGTTTATCTTGTTGCACTACGAGAAAATGGAAAGTCTATCATATTAGGTACTCTATGCTGGAATACCATTATATTACAAAGTAAGAGAGATTCAGAGTTCGCTCTTTCATTGTTCCGAGTTTTGGACATTTAGTATCACATTTTATATTGTCACTTGTTTGTAATTGGTTAGTTTTCATAGTACTGTGGGGCGCTTATGTATCCTGCAGTTCCAGACTTTCTGATAATGGTTTTCATATTTTGTTACCTTATATTTGAAAGTGTATTTGCTTTTGCAGGTAGAAATAGGATCAATCAGCTCAGAAATCAAGACGCTTCAGGAGAAATCAATGGGCAAGGGTTTGAGGCTAAGGAATAGGAAGGTGGGCAAACTTATTTGACTTCAATGTGCTCTTATATCCACAATGCTTATTTTATCTCTAATTTGATGCTTTCTTATCACGGCAGTAGATATTATTTTATTAATACTTTTGGATTTCCAGTGGAGTAAGTTTTTTACAGTGTAACCTTTGGTTGTTCTCTGGTATTACATCTTCTTATAGTCCACTGCACGGTCAGTACCACAATTTATCTCTGATATATTTGAGCATATCAAATGAAATTGATGTAGGAGCATTGTGGGGTTCGAGCAATTTGGATCATCAAAAATAAAGTAAAACTCGTGTTTGATTTTGGTTTGTGTTTTGGCATCAACTTTTGTGCTCCTTAGTAATTGTTGCATTTCAACTACAAATTAGTTTTTCCTCTAATTTGGGTGTCCCACTTGGATAGGGATATGTGGAGAGTTTTCTTGACACTTTTCAGTCTGTTTATGACCTTGTTGATGTCAGTTTTGTACCACTACATAACATATAGCAATTGAACACTTGATATAGAATATCAAATCCTCAATTCCTCTTTTGAAGAGTTAATACTCATGAAGACATGAGAATAACTCCAATGTTCCTTACACCTGTGGATACTAACTCAGTCTTCGATGTGATTTGGTGATAGTCACGTAGGCGGGCTTACGTTATTCATTCGAAGATAACTTGGTGGTACTTTGCTTGCTTGACTTGTTCTTTTCTCCTTGATTACTTTCACTTTCAACTACTACCACCAAATGCTTATTGCTCTACTACTACTCCTATGGATGGAGAAATTAGGAAATGGACGGGGATCTAACCAAATGAAAGCTTGCTAGCGGCACTACCTCCATTGGTGCGATGATTCTAAGGGATACTCTTAGGATTTTCAGATTGACACCTATCTTCCAACCCAACTTGAAGTACAAGTGGAAAGATCATATGCAAGTAGAACTTAGGAGTGATTGGACTATTACCACACAAGGCTTCCTAACAAGCTGCTAGGATGCTAGTGGCCTAGTAAATAGGTCCCTATCAAACATTCACTAACATCACCATACAATTAGCCATCTACTTCTACTCTAACAACATGAAATGAAATCCTACTTTAATTTGAGAGATGAGAAGAACCATGCAATACACCAAAATGATCATGTATATCCACCATGCACGCCACAACAATAAATAGAGAACAATTTTGATAGTATTTTGGCAACAATTCTCCAACATAACTCTCTCACAAATTAGAGCAAAATGGCCTTATATAGAGGCTCCAAATTACAATGAATGGTCGAGATTAAGAGGCAAAATCAAGGGCCAAGATTATATCTTACAAACCCTAATTAGGGTTACCATTATTCAACCAATTACATGAGGGCACCAACTTTGTGGGCCAATGAGAAAATTACAATAATTTGTCAACCAATGAGAATATAGGACACTTGGCATGATTTGATTGTATGCACATGAAAGTGACACCTCATCAACCTTATCTTATAAATTTATTCAATCCTTGAGATAAGGTGAAGCCTTGGATGATTGAGATTGTCCTTAGAAACTTTCTCATCACCACTTGAACTTGCTTGTACTTGATGTCTTGACCCCTGAAAGAATGAGGTCTTCATGCACTTGTGGTAATCTTGCCTCGGCCTCAATGGCCTCATTGGATGTGAACTTCTTTGCAACTTGACAGCCTTGCTCTTGGCCACTACCTTGAAATCGAACTTAACCTCCCCCATTATCCTTGCCTTACTTATACTTCCTGGTCTTCCAACCTTCCCATTTGAATCCAACCAAGCTAGCTTGCACGAATAGCCAAGCCTTGCCTAGCCTCAAATATTTTCAAATCTCTTCTACTAATTCACTCTTTCTTGAAATTGCAGGGCTTCTTGAATCTCAATCTTCAATCAAATTCACCCTTCACCCGATTTCATTCTTCACTAAAGCTCACACTTCAACCTTTGCCATCTTGCAATCAATTAGAAGGGCTAGGACCCCATGTGGAATTGTTTCAAGTTTTGCACTGCCCTAAGTTGCAATTCTAGATTTTTACTTATAATTCTAGCCCAATCAAATTCGCCCTTTCCATTTACAATTTCATCAATAAAGTAGTACATCCAATTCTCGAAATGCATACCTTGTGAGACGCCCATGACTTGACTGAGAAGCACAATGAGATCTCCATATTCTGATTCGAAGTCTGCCACAGTGAGCCTCAATGATCTGGTGAATCCTTTCTTTTGTGTAGCCAATCCTATTTTAGATGCATGAAATAAGCCTCCTGGTTATCTTGAAATGACTTGGCCGTGTGGTCCATCATTACTACTGTCGTACTTTTGCACCGAGGGATGCTAAATGCTTCTTCGATCACTTGTCTACCGATGTTGGCCAACACTCTCTTCCCATCGTCAAAAATGATGGATTTAGTAACCAAATCGAACCTAGATGCACATTCCATAACCAATTCTGGGCAAGGCAAGGTAAGAAGGAAGGCCGTTGCATGTACAATTCCACTTTTGTAAATCTTCTTTGCCATGGGGGATTGTCCTTCCTTTAGTCTGTCCTTTACCTGTATCATGTTCATTGTACCGATATTGGTATCGGTAATTGACCTAATTTTTGAGAAGGTGGTTTTGAGCATCATATCCTCTTTGTCTTTCTTAGTATTTGTTCCCTTAGGGTTCTTGCGTGCACTAACATCTATCATCCTAAACACTTATTTCTGCCCCTTCGTTCTAAGTGATATGGAATACCCTTATCGATCTCCAACCTTCTTTCTATCGATGGATTCGAACTTATATCTATCTCGCCAAGTCCTATCACTACACTAATCAATCTCTAATCTTCAACCTAGGGGTGGGACTACCACTTATTTTTGCCTCTTCGTTGCCTTAGGATGGACTACACTTATATCTCCCAACTTCATTCCTAGGGAGTTCTAGCTTATTTTTGCCTCGCTAAATGTTCTATCATGGATTCTATGCTTATTTCTCCAATCTTCGACCTATAGATGGGATGATGAAGTGGTGGATGATGAATGCAAGAAGAACCAAGAGAAACAAAACTAGACAAGAACAAGGAGCAAAATCCGTTTAAGGACCACCTTTTAGCTCTAGAATGAATTGAATTCACCTTTACCAATAGTCGGGTCTTTTTTGAAGTTTGGATCAGACCTAAGAATTTCAAGCCCTTTGCAAATAATGATGCCTTAGCTGGAAAAATCAGAATTCTGTCCTCTTGAGATTGCCCATGCACGTGCCAAAAAATCAGATTTCAATCACATATTTCCTTTATCAAATAATACTGTCCAGATTTGATGCAAAATTGCAGCTCCTCAAGAAAATCAGACCTCCACTAATTTTGGCTAGGGCAAAAATCGCAGCTCTCTATGGAAGAAAAAAAAACCCGACCTCAAACATGAAAATCTGCTCCAAAATCACCAAGTAGAAGAGACTTGCTTGTGGATTGAGAAATGAAGGAGGAAGCATTCCTATACAAAGTTCACACACTTGCACCTAGGAGAGAAAACAATTTATTAGTGCACAATTCTGGCTCAGATTAAATGCCAAGCAAAAAATTAATTTTGCCATAATGAATTTTGCATTTTTAATTGTTGGTTAAGACTAAAATTGCAAAATAAAATTAATAAAGCCTTGGAGATGCTAAACATTTTCATTTAATGAGGTTTTGGTAATTAAAATATCATTTAAAATCGGATTTGGCCAGCGAAAATCGATTTTTCAATTTTAATTTACCAATTTCTTAAAAGATTTTAAAATCTTCAAGGCGAATTTAACCTTTTAATGCCAATTTTTGCAATTTAATCCAAAATCGATTTTCCCAATTCAATTTCACCATTACAAAATCAAAATTTTCACCAAAAATAAAAATTTCCGAAACAATTAAATCTAAAAAAATTATTTTTGAAAATGCTAAAAATTATATAATTTCAACCCAGTTTTCAAAATAAAACCGTCTAAGTCCAAAATTTTGTATATTTATCTTGCCAAGTATAGTCCAAATTATCGAGAAAATGTTGTCTTTAAAATTTGTTCGGCGAAAGGATAAAATTGCTAGTTCCGGAAAATCAAATTAAAACTGGGTGAAAAAACAAATCTAACCTCCTCCCCCTTGGCCCGAAGGCGTCTAAGGCGAATTTTTTTCTAAAATCGAAATTTTTGGACATCTTCAAAAAAAAAATTGTCAAGGCGATCAAGAAAAAGGGGGTTCCCAAAATTTGGGGCAATGATGTGAAAACCTCACAACATCTAGCATCAACCCAAAGCAATGTTCTTGAACATTTCAAGAAATAAGTAACTTAGAAGAAAGAATCCTAGGACGACCTATCCAAAAATCTACTTAAGGACAAGCACTCAACAAGGGAAAGAACTCTCAAGTTGATCCTAAGCATCCTGACCATAAGTTACGTGTGTGCAAATGATTTATTCCCCGCTCGACAACAACTTGATTATCTCTTAGATCCATTAAACTTAGCTATTATAATATCCTTACTTCAATAGTAACCTGGATAGAGCCCCACTGCCAGTCAGGCGTCTATATCCCCGACAGAGTTATCGTTGTGGCACCACAATCACTGTTCTGCCTTTAGTGATTATTTTTATAGCACTGGTAGAGATGATTGCACACCCTTGAACCAAATTTCATCTTTATTTTTGCTTTGATACTGCCTTCTCTCTTTTCTCATGATATTTCTCTCTTTTTTTTTCAATCTTTTTGTTTGGCTTGCAGGCATTGAAGCTTGTGAAGGGTTTGGAAGACCATACTGGCATTGAAGCAGGTGTATGATTTTACTAAGTCCAACTTCTCTTCAAAACATCAAGAACTCAGAGCAATTAAGTGTGAGTAGAATGTTGTAACCATGTCAATGATAACTTAAGAACCACTATCGAGTTCGACCCAAATGTAGTACAAGTCCTACCATAGACCAATGATTAAGCACATCCTTAAATCTCTGAACCTTGTCAAATATATTCAAGAAATGAACAAGATGGAGGCTTGCTTCGCCACCAAAAATGTAAAATCTACATACCTCGCCCATGAGTGATAACCTGGACCCCCTTTGCACTTGTAAAGCCCAAAACCAAAACTGCTTCAACTGAGGGAAGCTAAAAGGTCTCAAGTCAAATGACTTGATGCAAACTAAAGTAGGGCTCCTCAAACACCTAAACTAACCAACTAAAAAGAAACTACTCCACCCCTTGGGCCAAATGGTCCAAGACACATTCTACTCTAAGGAACAGAAAGGAAACCTAATCTAAGTCAACACGAAAACAAACTAAACTACTCTCCTGAACCAAATAGTCCAAGACAAATCTACCCTAACTATGTACAAGACTCTAAATGGACAACACTAATTGATCTGATACATACAGTGGATCTAACATGGTTTCTCAAGATGTTCAAAACTAACAAGGTTTGGGTGATAGTTCTCAATCTCGCAAACTCATCCTTATACTCTGAAAAAAATTTGGTCACCTCAAACTCAACCTCAAGAAAATTATCATGCAAGATCAACAATTGAGGCAACTCATAGGGTCCATGATTAATCCAAATACAAGTTGTTTCTCCAGAATTTCCATAATCAAAATAAAAACTTTCAAACCTTTCATCTTTAAGAGTAGGGAAAGAAACAACTTGGTGTGCTTCAGGTGTTAACTCTTGTTTGAACCTCAATTGATCATCCATAGCTTCAGGAGGTCGCAGTTGGTGATGAATCTTCCCTCTAACACCTACATCGAACTCATTGATAGTCCAGGCAGGATCAATCTTGGAATCAATCTCATGAAATATTGTCTTTGGGGGCTTGTCCCTGTGAACAGTGAACCATGAATCCTTGTGAATCTCCTCAAGTGTATCCTCAAAAATCAAGGATTTTTTGATATTCTCCCCATCAAACACCTCTCCAAATTGCTCGAACACAATATCCAGCTGTAGCATCAACCCAAATTGTTCTTTGTTTTCCCTTTCTGTGGGAGCAACTTGATCACCACTTAACAATCCTTGCATATCCTCATCAATAGGAGCTTCATCATCTAGCATGTAATTCCCATTTGAATTCTCTTTAAAAACATCTTACAATTATCTATATAGACTCTCACCAAACATAATACCTTCAAGACTGATAGGAGAACCATCATACATCTTTGTGAGTGGCCCCATCAACTTCCATTTCAAGTGGCAAAATTTTTGGAGGTCGAAGTTGGTGGTGAATCATGCCACTTGCAACAACTTGATCACCTTGAAATGCTTTGGGCAATGACTCCATTTGTATTTCTTCTATAGGATCTTCAAGCATCCCCTCATAGAATGTGGTGGAGATAGCATCTTGTATTGGTTTATCAAATTTTTCCTCATATCTTGATTCTCTTGTGATATCTTGTAATTCCTTGTTCAACTCACCCACTTGATTATCTTCCGCTTTAAGGATATTTGAAACTTCTTGCAACCCATCCTCAAGAGTCAACCCTTGAATTATGCATGAAGGATCATGTAATGTTATGTTCCAAGTACTTTCAGTTCAGAAACTAGAAGGACGAGTTGATTGTACCGTGATGACTATGGCCAATAGGAAGGGCCGTACGACTGTATGGTGGTGCAGGTGACAAGGGGTATGATGGTATGAGATAGCATACGGATGAAGGCTGTATGGTCTATACTGATGGCCATACGAAGGAGTAAAATTGGCCGTACAGTGTATTTATGATGGCCGTACGGGGTATGAAGGTGAGTCCGTACAAATTATTTGCTGACTGTATAGAGTGGGGTTGTACGGTGGTAGAACATAGAGCTGTACCATGAATTTTGCTGAGTGGTATGGAGGGGTGGGAGGATGGAGGCCGTACGGATAATGAGGACCGTACGGAAATGCCTGGATTCCACACACTTAGGTGTTGGGACCACCACAAAGATTGCTAACTCGTTCGTAAACACAAGTAAATTAGACACAATAATGGAAACTTGAATACAAACAATTCATTCAAGAAATATTTATGCCAAAAAATGATGCCTCGATTTGCCAGATCCAAGCGAAGTAATCCAGGCAACGGAATAAGGTGAGGGTTGAATCCCACCGAAACTAGAAGAGCCAAATAGGGAAGATCTTTCACTTCCGAAATGGCGAAAAACAGAGAATCCCAACGGGAATATGCAGTACAAAGAAATAATCCAAAATTGCATGCCTAAAGACAACCTACATGCTGTGCTTAAATACCTGTTGGGAACAACTTTTCGAGGGTGTACAAAGATAGTCGACGGTGACACAAATGATGGAAACAAAAATAGAAATGGGTCACAGATACATAAAATTAATCAGCTAGTTGCAACATTTTGATAAACAATTTATTTTATAACGGGAACATTACAATCCTCCCATCCCAAATTTCGCTTGTCCTCAAGCAAATGCAATGCCGGGTGCTAGAGAATGTGCTTGCCCTCTCACATCATGTCTTCCAACGGTAGTTGTCGCTAGTGTACCAAATATTTCTTCACAGTGCAGTTTTGTAGGATCTTTTCATGTATTTTGAGGATTTCGGCTAGTTCCAAAATAAGCTTTCCTTCTTCATTGAGTGGCGGAAGGTCGGTAGCAACTGTGATGTTCTACCCTACGACTTTCTTTAGACAAGAAACATGGAAGACATTATTAATACGACTACCCTCTGGATGTTCCAGCTCGTAGGCAACTTCACCAATGTGGCGAGTTACACGATAGGGGCCATATAATTGAGGTTTCAGTTTTTCTTTTGCCTTTTCCTTAAATGAGGATTGTCGATACGGTTGGAGCCTGAGATAAACCAAGTCCCCTACTTCGAAACTCCTCTCCAGCCTATGTCTGTCGGCATACATCTTTTGTTGATTTTGTGCTTGCTGTAAGTTTTCCTTCAAGCATCTCAGTATGTCTTGTCCCTCTTGAAGCTAGTCCCTCGCCCTTGGTGCGTGACTGTCTCCAAGAACCGTGTCGATGAAGGAAGGGGGTTCATACGTGTACAGAGCTTTGAAGGGTGCCATTCCAATGGACTTGTGGTACGTGGTATTGTAGCAATATTCCCCTAGATGTATCCATTGGACCCATGCCTCCTGTTGTGCTGAAATGTAGTTCCGAAGGTAACCTTCGAGCCATTTGTTCACAATCTCTGTTTGTTCGTCAGTCTGCGGGTGGTAACTAGTACTTGGTGGCAATTCTGTTTCTGCCATCTGAAATAGTTCTATCCAAAAGATACTGATGAATCGCCTATCTTGATCATTGACAATGTTTTGGGGTAACACGTGCAGACAAAAGACTTCTCTAAAAAACAGCTCGGCAACTTGTGCGGCCTAAAATTTTGAGTGGATGGTGAAGAAATGTGCGTACTTTGTCAACCTATCGACCACTACGAAAATACAATCCTTTCCGTTCACCTTGGGAAGCCCCATTATGAAATCCATCGAGATACTTTTCCACTTATGTTCTGGAATTGGCAGCGGCTGCAGTAACCCAACAAGTAGGGTATGTTCGGATTTGTTTTCCTGGCAGTGGCAGATCGCACACTCTCTTACATACTGCAACACGTCCCCTTTTAATCCTTTCCATGAATCCCTCTCCCATAGACTTCTGTATGTTTTGAGGAAGCCTGAATGTCCTGGCAAGGGTGAGTCATGTACTTCCTTCAGGATTTTTTATCTTCAATTTAGATTCAGGCACTAGGAATATCCGACTCTTATAGTAAATGATGTCATCTACTACTCTGTACCTATCATCCTTGGTGATGCCATCCATTAGCTCACAAGTAAATGTGTTTTTGGAATATTCTACCAACAACTGTGCTTTCCAATCGGCTGAAATCTGGGTTAGTAAGCAGACGGTGGGCTTTCTAGACAAAGCATCTGTAACCACATTGTTTCTTCCTTTTACATATTTAATATCAAAATTGAAGGCCTGAACCTTGCTTACCCATTTTTGCTGTCTCTCGTTCAAATCCTGTTGCTCCAAAAAGTATCTCAAGCTGTTGTGATCCTTGCAGACAACAAACTTGGCACCTTCCAGATACTGCCAGAACTTGGTTAGCGCATGTGCAATAGCCAACATCTCCTTGTCATAGATAGAATAGAGGCGTTCTGGTTGCGTAAGCTTCTTGCTCTCATAAGCAATGGGGAGTATCCTGCATTAGTACTGCGCCAATGCCTTCTCCGGACATGTCGCACTCCAAAATGAATGGTCGAGTGAAGTCAGGTAATGCCAGTACGGGACAAGTGCTCATTGCCTCTTCAAGTTTATTGAAAGTGAGTTGTGCCTTTTTGTTCCATTGGAAAGACCCCTTCTTTGTCAGATCCGTCAAAGGTGCGTTGAGCTGAGAGAATCCTTTGACGAACCTCCAGTAATAACTGTATAGTCCGAAAAATCCTTGCAAATCCGTGAGTGATTTTGGGGGAGGCCAATCAAGGATAGCTTGAATCTTCGCTTGATGCACTTGAACTCCATATTTACTAACAACATGCCCTAGGTACAATATTTCTATCATACCGAATTCACACTTGAACTGCTTGGCGAACAAAGACTGTTCCTCCATGATACTTAGGACTTCATTCAGATGCTTTAGGTGCTCCTCCCATGTCCTGCTATAAATAAAAAGATCATCAAAAAATACCAATAAGTACTTACGCAGTTGTTTGTTGAAAATGCGATTTATGCACGATTGGAATGTAACAGGTGTGTTTGTCAATCTAAATGGCATGACCAAAAACTCGTAATGTCCGCAGTGGCAATGAAAGGCCGTCTTTTCTATGTCTTCCTCCCTCATGCAGATCTAATGGTATCCAAAACGAAGATCTATTTTTAAAAAATAGACCGTGCCATGCAACTCATCCAACAACTCGTCTATCCTTGGAATAGGATATCTATTCTTTATTTTTTTTCGTTCAACGCATGGTAGTCCACACATGTGCGCATTGTCCCATCCTTCTTTTTGACCAAAACCACAGATGACACGAAAGGGCTGGAACTGGGTTGGATCCATCCTTTCTCTAGCAGTTCTTGAATTATTTTTTTGATCTCATCTTTGAATTTCTTCGGATGGTGGTATAGTGTGGTTATGATCGGCTTGGCTCCTGCTTCCAACTCGATAGTATGCTCAAACCCTCTATGAGGTGGCATGCCAGGAGGAATGTCAATGAAAACTTTATCATGTTTACTCAAAATATTCTGGAGCTCATCATTTTGTGGAGGTGTCCAATGCCTTTTTATAGGTTCTGTCGAGATAAAACAATGCGCAACCTACACAACGTCATCATGCCGAAAAATTGCCTCCGTTTGATGCATAGAAACTTCCTTCGGTCCTTCATTTGCCATTCCACGGAGGACAACCTTCTTTCCATCGACAACAAAAGTGAAGTCCATCCGTTTGAAACTCGGAGTGTATTCATCAAGTGTCTCCATCCACTGTATGCCTAGAATAACTTCCATAGTCATCCAGGTCTACTATGAATAAATCCTCGGTCACCGTGTGATTCGCCATTGTGATACTTAGCTAAGGAACAAGGTGTGTGGAGGCCAGAAGAGTCCCTCTGGCAACCTTGACCTGAAAGCCTGCGTGTGTCTCTGTAGGTAGATTTCTTTGCTTCACTAAGGATGAGTTTCTGAAATTTAGAGTAGCTCCGCTATCCAACATCATTGTAACTTGTCCTTGGAGGGTTCCCCATACACAAAAAACTGTGCACCTCGGGCTACAGGCTAGGGTAATGGTTCCTCTGCGCCGTACCAAAGCTGCAATTCTTTCCATACGGTTTAAGCTAATCATGCTGGTGTCGTTGTGAGGTTGGTTGTCTTCGATAGACATTTCTTCCTGTTTGTCCTCATCATTGGATACAACCTCAATGTAATGGATCTTCCCTTTTCCTAGGCATCTGAGGCTAGGCTCCCAAGGCCCCTTGCAATTGAAACACAGTTTCTTCCTTCGGAGTTCCTCTTTGGTAGCTTTGTCCAATGACGGCTTCCTAGGCGGAGGTTTATTTTCCCTCGGAAATGCTAACGGTTTGGCATGTGAGTAACTTCAAGAGGATGACGTGGATGATGATGCCATACTCCGTGCCTTAATGATAGCCTCCGACAGGGTGGCAGGGTTGAACCCCTTTACCCAACCTTTCAGAGATTCTGTCAGTCCATCCATGAAGAGTACTACCCATCTTCTTTCAGAAATGTCTGTGACCAAAACAAAGAGTTTCTGAAATTTCGCAATGTACTAATCGACCTATCTATTTTGTCTCAACTGTGCCAAATCTTTGAAATTGAGTTCCGGATCTTTACCATCGAACCACTCTATCAATCTCTAAGTGAATTTCGCATAAGTATTTATTTGTGTTAGTGTAGTTTTTTATTTTTCCTATTTTGCTAGGTTTTTCGTACACTTTTAATAATCTCGCTTAGGTTAATAAAGCATGTCTTATTAGGTGAATGGTTGTGAGGTGTCACCTTCCTACATGTGAGGATCCATTAGCTATCTTAGGAAGATACTTTTCTATCTTTAGTCCAATAGATGGTTACTCCTCATTGGTTGGTATTGCCACCTCCTCCCTCTTCCTAGCCTATATAAGCATGCTACCTGGCTTGTATTTGCATCTCTTGTTTTTGCATCCTCGTAATGCTATTTTGCTTCTAGCATTTGCATTACTCTCTTGGAGACTAACTCTGTGTTACTATTTTGATTTTGTATCATTTGCATTCATAGTTTAGATATTTACTCTTTGTACTAGTTTTCTGGGTTGTTAATCTTTTCAGATTCTAACAATTTGATCATGTCCTAATGTGATGGTGCCATGATGCCACCACTCATGTGCAACTCCCTCTAAGTGCAGTGCTGCAAATTTGATTGCTTCTTCTTTTGGCATAGGATTCAGCTGGAAGTAAGTATCGACCTTCATTACCAAAGTTTACACAGATATGGAACCAGATCCATCAAGTGGAGACAAATTTACTTTACTCAACTTTCTTCTAAGATCATCGTTAAAATATCCTCTGTTATCGCCTCCCGAATATCTCATTCTCAGATTCGCGTAATCTTTGTAGGATATATCTTCTTCAAAATTTGCATCCTTCTAGTCTTCTCTTAGTTGTTCTTGCATTGGTTGTTTCCCTCCGTGTTGTGAAGGAAAAGTCGGCATGGAAGGTCGAGAGCGTGCTGGATGAGGGTTTGATTTACCCGACACTAAGTCCTCATTGTGACCATTTTGTTTGCTGGATATTTTATTGCCCGCCAACTTCTTGAGAGTCTCTTCCATGAGTTGCTGCGTATCAGTGATCTGTGCCTGGTTCCTGCAAGTTCCCTTAGTAGTGCCACGAGTTTGGCAGTTGTCGGTTCCGGTTCGGCAGCTATTCGATCAACAGAATGTGTCCTCTTCCAGCTATAAACTCTCATTCACTATCCACAGGCTGGCAGGATCGAAGAGCTCTGATACCACTGCAATGTTCTGTTTCAAGTACTTTTAGTTTAGAAACCAAAAGGATGAGTTGATTGTATCGTGATGACTATGGCCAATAGGAAGGGCCATAAGGCGGTATGGTGGTGCAAGTGACAAGGGGTACGGTGGTATGAGATAGTGTACGGATGAAGGCCGTACGGTCTATACTGATGGCCGTACGGAGGAGTAAAACTGGCCATACGGTATATTTATGATGGTTGTACGGGGTATGAAGGTGAGTCCATATGAATTATTTGTTGGCCGTATAGAGTGGGGTTGTACGATGGTAGAACACAGAGCCGTACAATGAATTTTGCTGGGTGGTATGGAGGGGTGGGAGGATGGAGGCCGTATGGATAATGAGGGTCGTACGGAAATATGCCTGGATTCCACACGCTTAGGTGTTGGGACCACCACAAAGATTGCTAATTTGTTCGTAAACACAAGTAAATCAGACACAATAATGGAAACTTGAATACAGACAATTCATTCAAGAAATATTTATGCTGAAAGATGATGCTCCGATTTGCTAGATCCAAGCGAGGTAATGTAGGCAACGGAATAGGGTGAGGGTTGAATCCCACGAAAATCGGAAGAGCCAAATAGGGAAGATCTTTAACTTCCGAAATGGCGAACAACAGAGAATCCCAATAGGAATTCATTGCACAAAGAAATAATCCAAAATTGCATGCCTAAAGACAACCTACATGTTGTGCTTAAATACCCATCGAGAACAACTTTCCGAGTGTATACAAAGATAGCCAACGGTGACACAAATTACGGAAACAAAAATAAAAATGGGTTCGAGATACATTAAATCAATCGACCCGTTACAACATTTTGATAAACAACTTATTTTATAACGGGAACATTACAGATCACCAAAGTTTTCCTTTTTGTCCACCTTTTGTTGTTCCATTTGTAGTTCTTCGTGTGCCCTCATATGTTGGCCTTTGCCTACCATCCTTTCTCTCTCTTGGATAAATTCAATTGTTTCCTCGATTTTCTTGTCAACCTCTTGATGTTCAAGTATATGCTTTAGAGATTGCTATCGCATAGTTGAAAGATGTGTTGTCATTGATATCATCATATGTCTTTGTCAAGACAATATTGCAGAGATCTTCAGTGGAAAGATTGGATCGGTGAGACTACTAAATTGAAGATTAGATGTTGCGAAGGAACAAATGTGTTGAGGGATGTGTCTAGATGAGTTATGTCGATTATAGAGGTTCGTGGTAAGATTTAAGTGAGTTATGGGTGATTTATTTGAGATTGTTATTTTGATGCTCATGAAGTTTTTAGGAAGATACGAAGTGATAGTATTTGGATATGTGTCCATTAGTGTGACAACATTTTTGGATACAAAGGCTATGACATGTTTAGGACCTGGAATTGTGTCCTTGACATGATTAGTTCATTGTTTAGAGGATCACAAGCTATGTTGTAATGATCCCTTTCTAGAAACGTTCTAGCAATTAACTGTCATTGGGCCAAATTAAGAAAAATAATAATTTAAAAAAAAAATGTATGTTAAATGTATACTTATTAGTTGATCAAATACTTATACTCTATTATTATCATTGTTCAGTATGAAGAAACAAGGAACACATGTCGCACTATTACTTGGTTTATGATAAGGTCGTATTCCCAATCTTGACTAATACCCATGGTGGATGGTAGAATTACTGTACTCGGGTATGGAAACAGTCTACAAGAGTCTCCGTTATGGGTTTCATCCATTCTAGGAATCTCTACCTCAATGTGACAGGATTACACCTCTCCCTTCACAAACTCCCTACCCACTTAGTCGTATTAGCGAGGGATTTAAGGAATTAGCTTATATATTATGATCTTGTATATAATTATGAATATATAGATAAACATGTATAACATAATTGATATATAATTTGAACTTAATGCTTAATAACACATATATACATAAATAATATATTTTAAAATTTATTTATATATTGTATTCTTACATTCCAAATGTATAATATACACATCTATATAACTCTAATTATTATTGAATATATATATATATATATATATATATGTATATATGACCACCTATATAATGGCCACTTATTCCTAGTAGCATTTTGATATAATATTTTTGGAGGCCAGAGTTGATTCATATCTAAGTTTCAACATGCTTTGTTGTCACATGATGCTAACAACATTATAATGGATGCATAGATAATAAACGATAACTACCGTCCTCTAATGGGTACTTATTGGTATTAGTAATAATTTCTCATCTATTTTGTTCATCCCCAAATTCCTTCTATCTTATTCCTTGATCCCCTTACGAGTTCTTTGGAAACACTGGCCATTCATATCCACATTGTGTTTTCTTTCCATTCCTTTATGTTGACTCCTTTGTGTCCATCGTTGACTATATTCTACGTACATCGTGTTTTCTCTCCATTCCTTTATGTTGACTTCTTTATGTCCATCGCTGACTATATTTGTACTACATTGACTGTGTACTTTGTTTTTTTGACTCCCTTCTTCCAATCTAATTTGCTGTTGGATTTGTTAACCATTACTGACTATATCATTTTCATTAATTTTCACCTACTTTTTTTTTCTCCATGGGATTATCCTATCTATATCTTACCTACTTCTACGATCTTTTGTTATTGCATACATGACTCAAAGTCATCATGTGAACCAATAACACTAGGACATAAATCTATATCATTTCATTCCTCTGTAACACTTAAATCATGAGGGTCATCACTTGGTAGCTCCATGTTCTCATCCTTCCCACCTAAGAAGACTACTGTTTCCTATGCTGACTCAACACCATGACAACGGCCATAAAAATCACATATGTTAGTGCTCATATCCTCCTCGTAGTCTTCAAAAATAACACTCTCATCAAGAGAGTCTAAATTAATGGTGGTATCAAACGCCTCTTTCGCACTCGCCCTATTGGCAACACTATCAACATGATCAAATAAGAGAACTATCCTAAGAATTAGACCCCGTGTCATTGACATATTCATAACCACTAACTGGAGTGAGGTTGCCATCAATGGGAGTTAAACATGTCATCATTATTTTCCTGATCACTAACTTTGGCCTCATCAAGATGCTGAGATTCAGTGGGGCTGTACTGTCGCAAAATGATAATATCTATGTGTTGCTGCAAAGAGTCACTGACATCATGTACACATGATGGACTAGTGGCTGTCCCACTAAGCACGAGATCCACGTGTTGGGTGGATATTTTGCAATTGACAGTTTTGGGTAAAATCTAGTCGCAAAATAGGATGACCAGCCACAACATGTGAGATAAAGTCTCTCCTACATTAAAGGGAAGGCTCCCCCTTCTCACCGTTTCTTGGATCAACTCAAGGTAAGAAAGATGTTGAGAGATTTTGTAAGGAGTGTTACCAATATTCTTTCCTCCTAGCTTTTAGGAAAGAATCCACTTACCCGTGGAGTGAGTAATGGGCAAGATGAAATCTCTAACTACACTTCTATCTAATAGCTGGAAACAGTGATACCGATAAACCAACACTAACTCAAAGGCTAGGTAAAAGCAAATCATTTTGGCTCTAAGTCCTATTTTAACCAATTCTATAAGAATAAACTCTACCATTGAGGCACAAAGACTTCTAGAAGTAGGGAACTTTAACTATTTTTTGTGAATTTGAGATGGTAATACAAGCTATAGTCAAATCTCCTAGTCTATGTATTGCCACAACCGCTCCCAGTCAAAGCTTCAGCTCCGATTGCTTCTTAAATCACTAAGCTCTATTATTGAACACACAATAATAGCATGAATCAAAGACAATAGGCACAAATTATAGTCAAAGCTTCTAATTTGCTCTATCACAATTGCTTCTTGTTAAAGCTTCGAATCCAATTGCTTCTTTTATTCACTTTTCTCCCAAATTTGTAGTACACAATCAAAGTTATTTTTGCACAAATGTGGCAGAGCTTTCTTGCATACAACAAAAGATGATTTTTACAATGAGGGGGCACTTCTTTATATAGGAAAAGGAGTTGAGAAAAAGATGGAGGAAAAAGTGGGAGCAAATCAACCAACTTTGACCAGGTCTAATTAATGAGAGAAATTATTGGGTTACATGCAACTCGCATTACAGGTAATTACACATTTTCATGTAATACATCCTCTTCAATTACAAACATGAAATAAGAAGAGGAAGAAAGATGGAAAAGAATTGAAACAATCAATCCTAGGGATTGTTCCGAAGAGCCTTGTGCTTGGTGATGCATTCCTGGATAATAATAGGATCAAAAGTTCTTGTATTTTGTGCCACTACATTCACCTTGATAACCATGATGTTATGTCTTTTGATAGCCTTTGACTCTCTTTGATGAATTGTCCATTGTCATTTGAAAACTTGACGTGATCAAGTTTTTTCTCGTTTGGGTTGTCATGAATTCTCCTTTGTAGATTGGCACATTCTAGAATCTCTGACACTTTGAAAACCTTCTCGATGACATCCGAATGTAAACTTGGAATAACTTTCCATCAACACCTTTAACTTTTTTCTTTTTTTTTTGAAACAAAGTGCTTGGCGCATTCCATCACGAACTCAGATTCTTTGACAACCATTGGAAAAATGGAGACTAGAAGAATTCTCGTTTCGTTGATTTGAAACATGCCTTCTTTACTGGATGTCTTCATTCTTTATAGAAATTCGGGCATATCTTGACTTGCTGCAACATGAAAGTTTCCATTGGATTGAATTCATGAAAGCTTTGAGATTTGAGTTACAATGACGAATCCATGAGGAGTGGGTATTCACAATTTCACAGTATGGATTAGATACTTATGGAACACATATGATGGCTATAAATGAATCGGAAAGCATATGTATTTGGATGGAAAGGGCCAAAGTCAGACATGGAAGGATGGATATGCTTTGAAACATGAAAGTGGAACACACGGGAATGCGTGTGAATGAAGACTTGACTTTAAAAAGTGACTTGGGCTTTCAAGATGTCATTGCACAGAAAGTGGATTACATGTATATGCAACATGTAATGAAGAATGGAAAGTGAGATGACATGCAAATGCGGATGAAGAATGAGCTTACATGTAAATGTGTATGCAACGCGTTATGACAAGGGAAGTGGAATGATATGTATTTTGCTCATGAAGTGTAAGTGCATATGAAAGGAACGAATGCAGTGTGCCTTGAGGCGAAGTGAGCTTTTATGGACGTCTTTAGGAAAGGATAAGTCCAAGTACATGGGAATACATGCACATGACATTCTTTGACTTTTTAAAAAGTGTCTTTAAGTCAAAAATGGGTTTTAGAGATGCAATTACATGTAAAAAAGCTTTCATGTAATCATGACGTGCGATTGGATGCGGAAAGTGAGACAAGTGGAAATGGAAATGAAAAATGAGATTAAATGTACGTGCAGATAATGAATGGAAATACATATAAATGCATGTAAAGAATGAGATGTGAAGTGTTGTGACATGGAAAGATGGAAATGGAATGTGATGATGCTTTTGCATGAAATGGAAGATGGAGTGAAGTGAAACATGATCAAGTTCTTGGGAAAAAACTTGCAACTTCTTCAAAATGAAGAAAAACCGAAAAGCAAACAAGTAAAACTCAACCACAAAAGGGAGATGAACCTTTGGCAAAAGACTCAAACAAATCAACAAGCAAGTCACTTCAACATGCAATTTCGAATTTGGAGTTTGGTAGAAAACCAAAAACATGAAAATGAACCATTTCATCATTTTTAAAGGAAAAATACACTTCCTATGGCAACAAATCAACAACTGTAAAGCATCAAGTTAAAAAATGCACACAATCAGCAAGATAAGCATGAATTTAATTAGCAAGAAGGAAAATGTCCACTTGCTTGTGTGCCAAAATAGCAAGTTTTATGGACTTGAAGACCAATTCTCCCTCAAATCCAGATTTTCAAAAAACTTTTTGACTTCTTCCATACTTGCATGTAATGGACATTCAATGGTCAAATTTGACATGAAAATGCCAAAAGCGTAGTCTCCAAAGACAATAGCATGCATGAAAACTAAAAAACGACCCCTTGATCAAAGGTATGGGTTGGAAATGCCATTTTTTGAGTTTTTAATGCAAAAATCTGGGTCGTTTTTACAAAAATGTGGCCAAAAAATGCATGTTTTTGAGTCAGTTTTGACTTGTATATGCAAAAATGACTTTCTCAAATGCATATACAATGATCAAAACTCCAAAACAACCCCTTATTTGGCCAAAATGTGAATTTTGAAGGCCCAAATCTAGGGCTCCAAATGAGGCTGAAACAAAATGTTTTTAGCATGAATGAGGTTGCCAAATGCATGGGAATGCATGAGGATGCAAAAATGCCTCTTGAGAGAAAGATTTCAAGTCATGCCTTGGAGAAATCAGCAAAAAAACGTTCTTGGAGGCCAAATGCATGAAGTTATATGAAAAATGGACCTTTTAGAGGCCATTACATGTTTTAAATATGCAACATAGACCCAAACGCACCTTTTAGAGGCCATTACATGTTTTAAAAATATGTAATGGGCTCTCCCAAGGAAAAAAGGCACCTTTTTAGTGCATATGCATGTTTTAAAAACATGCTTTTTGCCCAAAAAATTAGAAGTGCATTTACATGTTTTTGGTGCAAAACGCACCTTTTTGGTGCAAAGACATGTTTAAGTTATATGCACATACAACTCAAGGCAAAAACTCACTTTTAGATGCATATGCATATAACATATGTAGCTCAACTTTTTGATGTCATTGCACATTTAAGCGAGTTTACATGCAATGGCATGAAAAGGGTCCACTTTTAAGTGATTTTACATGTAATGGCATGAAAAAGGTCCACTTTTAAGTGATTTGTAATATTCTGGTCCGGATATTTACTGGTTTCTCTTTGAACAATATAATTAGCAATAAAACTTGGCAAGTAGTTTCCAGCACAATCGTTAACCAGTAGAAATTGCAATAGAAATTTAATCAACTTATCTCAGATGCAACATTCAAAATTCGGATATAAGCAAAATGGAAGACAATGCTATAATAAGACCAAAAGATTTTTCCATATGAATAAAACCCGTTATTTCACAATAACATCCAATATGTTGAACATATAACTTGAATTACAAACCAAAAGGGTAAAACCAACAACTCTTAGACTCTCCCTAAATACGCTATTGCACTATACATCATCAATACAATAACCAACACTACGAAACCAATCCTAGATACAGATTAACAATCAGATTGGAGTACTCGAATAAGAACCTATAAGCATGAATGAAACACCTAAAATGATGTTTCCCTGGACAATGGGTTTGTGTCCACTGTCTGCTAGCACAAGGGTCTGCATCCTCCAACTAGCTGAAAGCTGAAGCTTTCTGAGACTCTCACAAGAGAGGAAACTTAACTGAATAATAAAATCAAGTATATCAACAATGAACCTCTTTCCCCTTTTAATATGCAAACCAAGACTCTTCGGCTCCTCTCTGGTTTTCGTCTTGTTCCTCCTTGCCCCTTTTGTCCTTTGTACAACATTAAATCAACCTTTTTAATATTTTGAGCCTATGTCTCAGAGTCCATTTAATATTGCATAAAATAAGACTTCAATATTTCTAATGTTCCAAAAGGCAACATTACGTGATTTTATATTTAATGACATGAAAAAGGTCCACTTTTAAGTGACTTTACATGTAATGGCATGAAAAAGGTCAACTTTTAAGTAATTTTTATAAGAACTTGTCAATTTAATTTTGATAAAATATTACTTAAGCAGGACATAAATTATATTTACATTATCATATTAACAATATAATGTGTAAATATAATTTAGTAAGTAATATTTACTAAAGCATTTGATTTAAATATCAAAAATTAAGTTGAACTATATAGTTAATATAGTCACTTAAGTGAAAAATCAAAAAGTAAACTCAACTTAAAAATATAACATAAAGTGCACTATAGTTACTTTAAGTGAAAATTTAAATGATAAAGTAACTTAAAAACATAATATAAAGTGAAATTTAAGTTATATTTTTCAAAAAGTGAATGTCAAATTAAAAATATAACATGATATTTTTAATTTGTGCTGTTGCATCAAAAAGGTCCACTTTTTGGGCACTAAATTGGTCATATCTTTTGATTGACAACTCTTATTAAGCCCCAAGTTAGATCAAATCGAAGGGAAAACTGAAAGCAATGACTTTAGCAAAACCAAACGACTAAAAACCAAAAAACACTAAAAAACGAAGAAAAGGACATTGAAGGCCTCAAAAATCAAGCACAGGCTCAACAAACAGAAAAAGGAAAAAGACTTGATGAAAGCCTTCTGTAAAAGGATTCATTATATCAATTGGAATCGATTGGTTCATCAATACTAACCAGTTAAAAAACAAATTAAACTCAGAGAAGTGCGAAACTAAGTAGAAAATGTTTCATACTGTTACCTACATTTTGTGGTGACAAAATGTAGGACAACACCATGATCACCAATTGCTGAAAACTCATGGTGAAGACTTTTGGGTGTCTCACCTATGAAAAACTCCAGTTGGATCCAAATTCAGGTCGACCACCATATTGATAGAGAGGACCGGGTATGCAGACTTTGTAACATAGTGGAGGCGGAAACTGAGACCCACTTCCTCTTCAAATGCCCCATATACAACGAGATTAGGGGGGGATTTTATTGTTTGTTTAGATAGTGCAGATCCCTTTCAAACTTCTTTAGACACACGGATCAATATTGCATTGCGCTCTATCTCTGCAAGTCTGTACAACTCCACGACCACACTTTACAGCTTTCATTCCCCTTAAGTAGGCCCTTGTACAGCTTATCATGAGCTTCTTCTTGCCCTTATCTCTGGCTTGGGGTGTGAATCGACCATGCAATACCCCTACTACTAGCCACTTTAGTTCCGTGAGACCCCACAACATGTCTCTTCGCCAGCGACAGTCGTCCCGCAACACTCAACAACAACACAAGGTTCTGGTCATCCCCATCTGTATTGTTTGATGTTGGACTTTTTTCTTTGAGGAAGGATCCCTAATCCTTGTTGGGGTGGTCATCTCTTCCTTGCCTTTTTCTTTTGTGTTCTTTTGCAGACACTATTTAGTGCTCCTATTGTAGGCTGTCTTGTCGGTTGTAAGCTTTTAGTCCCATAGACCCATGTTGTGGCCTTTGATTGGACATTATTAAAATTATCTTATCTTCCTGCATTCTTGGTGAGGGAGACTTTTTAAAAATGGAAACCATATACCTAGCTACTTCATCAATTATTGACTGATTTGAAAGTCTTGCATCTATTCTTTTTTGATTTTCTCTAAGCTTTTCCATACTTTCCATTAAAGCATTTGTTTGCTTCCTAAGATTACCCTTGCTATTCAACTGGTTTCCATATTTACTAGATTTCTTGTATTTGTCCATTATTGTAATAACTGTAAGAGTGATGGTCACTCAAATAACAACACGACCAAAATAATAATTTATTCCCTACCCCCACAGGATGGCAAGAAACTATTGTGATACCACTATAAAGAACCCAATCAGTTCTAACTTCAATTCTAGTGGTTTGACATTTTGTCAAACACTTATTATTCAAGCGCTGATACCACTATAGGGAAGCCTACTGATTCTAACAACATCAGGTTGTTTCACTTTTAGATGGTTGACATTTTGTCAAACACTTTGCATGAAACCTGTATCTCATCCTTTATTCTGAGATTGAATTGGCTTGCTTGAAATGGTTTTAAATTATGTTCAAATGCTTGAAAATTAACTCAACGATGACTAAGCAAAGAACAAGAGGCAATGACTACTACGCTTGACCATTTCAAATGCATATACTGGAATTTTTATATGTAAACCTATATCTACAACCAAGAAACATTTTAACAAACACTTGACATGAAATAACATTTAATTTGACTCTAAACATTTAATGAACTTGCGAAACTTGGATGATAAAGGAGATTCAACTCAAAGGTTGAAAGTGATTTGCAATAATTAATATAGTCTATAACTGTAAAGCTACTCCTAGATTAATTACCATAGCCTCAGAAAAGTACACATTCTCATTGTGTAGATTTTAGACCCTATGCAAGAAACCCGGCTGGAGCAGATGGATATATGCAGCCAATATATGGTAAACGCTGCCAGCAAACGAAATGCATCACATAGAATTGGAATGCAGGTCCTGTTAGAAATAGAGAATACTTGGGGGGGGGGGGGTTGAATCAGTATTCTACAAACTTTTGTTGCCAGTTGGATATTATTAATTACTTTGAACCATGCATAAGAAAGTAAACAATAATAATAACCATGCATAAAGAGAACTCATAACAGCATATTTTGCCAACTAGGGAAACCTTGGCCAAGGGAAAACCCCGGTGGGGATGATACCTACTAGATAATATACAGATATATATGTTCCTTGTTAGAGGATGGACCCTCTTAGGAGTCAATGAGCAAATTTAGTATAGCGAGTCACTGTTAGGAGACTTTGAATCTCTATTAGGAGATTCCAACCCTGTTAGGAGTTGTAGTACAGTGGATGCAAGAAGAGCTCACTACCCAAACATGCACTTCCAATTACAAGAAGAGCTCACTGCCCAAACAAGTAATTAATCCTCAAGTGTATAGATGTTGTACCTTCTTTCTTGGCTGATCTCTGACCTCAGCTCGATCTCAAATCATAAAATCAGGTTCCCAAAAACTTCGCATATATCGCTTCACAAAAAGTTCGCATATCACTTCTCATATTACAATTGCACATTACTTCACATCGCTAATGACTTTGCAAGATGTCTTTGCATAAATATCATGCCTTTTCACAAATTGTTGCTAGGTCGGCTAAGACCACAATATACTTTTCCAATGTAAACATCTAGGATGTTTGCCCTAATTGGTCAAGTAATAATTCCTTTCCCTTTAATTCCACTATTCTGTTTCACTGGTAAATCATAAATATCTCTTTTTTGTATTGCCTGTATTGATGTCCGAGGTTATGCTTATCATCATCATGTATACTATCTTCATCTATCTTCGCTAGTCATAATATGATGTCAGAAACATTTTACATGTAAAACAATGTACTACTGTAAACCAATTTCATACTTAGACAATTTTCTGAGTACCAAAAGCTAAGTATCTTTATTTTTGAGGTTTTCTACAATTAAGTACGTCATGTGTTGCCATTAATGACAACAATTACATCACTACATGAAGCCAATTGTCAACAGGTCCAAGGTATGGAATCACAACTATGAAATGCAGATCATTGTCACTGTAAAGCTGCTCAAATGGCACTAAACTCGTAGTATGTTTGCAGTGAAATACCCACTTTGAATTAAAACCCTTCTACCTCCAACGCAACAATAGATATGATTGAATGATATACGTCAACACTATTCAATTCTTAGAAAGAATGCAGATCAAATACTTCGTAGATAAAACACAATTCACCTAGTGTTTTATAGATTTAAAGTGCTGAAATGGTCAAGAATTCACAATTCTCCAACAATATTGAATCCCTTGTTTCAGTCTCTTCTCCAAACAAAGTTATCAAATAACATAAGAAATAGAATAAATTCCTTTCTCACAAAGCATTGCTTTAAGAATACATAAAGATGACTTCTTCAAGACACCAAAAGCCCTTTGCTTTATACCTAGGCACATATTTGAATAATACAATTTAGTAATTCCATTTGGCTCCAAAAATGAACTTTTCAACCATATTATGATATTCTAATACACAAGGTCATTGTTTCTTATGCCCAAGATTCAAAACTTTTCAACTCGGTTCCAACAAGTTATGACATTGGGGTGGCCAATATATAACACTAGGAAAAATAGGAACCTCAACAGCTTTAATTAAATAATAATCATAATTCACCCTTCTTGCGAAAATGACTGAAGAAGCATCAAAATTGAAATTTGACAACACATGAGTGATCTTGATGAAGAAAGACTATCAATGAACTTGACAGGGTGACTTACTATAAATAGACACTCCCTCCAATATTCTTGGAGCCAAAAATATAAACTTAGAGCATCATTAAACTGCTCTATCTCATCTTAAGCTCATTGAAACCATCCATTGACTTACTAGAAATAGTAAGTCCCCCCAAACGGAGCCAAAACCTTCAACTGGGTTCTCTAATTACTAGTATTAGCCTACAAGGACCTAGTAATAGGTTAAATCCATCTCATTACCATGGTTATGCTAAAAAGGGGACATTACATATGTCCCCAAAAAAATTGTGTGAAACTATGATTTTTGTAGAAAAAATCATCAGACCCTCATTGATTTTTTTTGGGGAGAATATTAAAAAAACCCTGAGACCAGCAATGCTTGTAATATTTTTTTGGAAAAAATCACAAAACCCAAACACACTTCTGAGGAGAAAACTCAAAATAACCCAAACCTAAATTTTAAGAGAAAAATTATTAAACCCATCAAGTTTTTTTAAGGAAAAAATTGTAAACCCCAACAATAAGTTTTTTAGGAAAAACTATAAAACCTATGACCACAATTTTGTTAAAAATTGTGCAAAACCTAGCTGAAATCTGAAGCCTTTGATTTTGTAGAAAATTCAAAAAACCTATGTTGATGTTTGTAGCTTCACTTGGATAAAATGATACAAAATTTGTTGAAAGCCACATATATATTTATACTTGGTATATATGAGACATACTATACATGCACAAACAAATATAATATATGTCCAAATTGTAAAGGAATTAATAGAATACATATATATAGTATGTATAGTATGTCTCATATATACCAAGTATAAATATATATGTGGCTTTCAACAAATTTTGTATCATTTTATCCAAGTGAAGCTACAAACATCAACATATATATATATATATATATATATATATATATATATATATTTATATTTATTTATTTATATGTATTCTATTAATTCCTTTACAATTTGGACATATATTATATTTATTTATGCATGTATATTATATCTCATATATACCAAGTATAAATATATATGTGGCTTTCAACAAATTTTGTATCATTTTATCCAAGTGAAGCTACAAACATCAACATAGGGTTTATATATATATATATATATATATATATATATTCTTTGATGTATTTATTAAAACTCATGTTAATCTTGATCGACCAGATTAAATAATCAAATATAACATTGACTGCTTGAATGATTGATGAAGTGAATATTTTATTGGTAAGGGTTATTAATAATAAGTTGTGAGGAGTCACAACCCACATTGGATTGCGATTCCTTCATAGGAGTCATGATCCACCATCGGTCGTAACCCAACGATGATATATATATATATATATATATATATAATGGTATCTATTGCAAACTAATGAACGACGAACACAGACATAAAATCAGTCTTCAAAGGAAATCGGTCTACGGTAGGTCCAATATAATATTAAAATCTTCACATGATATTTGGTCTGCAATGATATTGAATATAGTCTCCAGCATATCATAGTATGAAATGATTAGAATGATTATGTTAATGTTATAATTCTGTTGGATAAATTATATTATATATATGAGATATATAAATAATATATGACAAATATTATATATGGAATAATTAACTTATGTTAAGAGTATATATATATATCTTGTTAAATATAACCATTATAATATATTGAGGATATATACTTGTGTTATAACTATAACTAATGTAAGTTAATATGTTAAAGAGACATGTCTCTTCAAGAGACATGTCTCCTTATTTCACATATATATTCATTTGTATAATAACTTGAAAAACACATAAAATATCCACAAGTGCTATTACAAGTTACAGAATAGTTTAATTGATCCTATTTCACTAACATGGTATCAGAGCCAGGTTATTGGAGCAAAATCCTAAGAGGGAGATCTCAATAAACATGTTGAAGATTGAACAATCTTGATAAGTGTCTGTGTAATATATGAATAGTAGGAGAAGAGAAACCAATTCCATATTCACTGCAATTTAAAATACAAATCCTTTGGTCATCTCAGAGAGGCATAAATATTATTGGAATTGACTCATGATGTGGGAGACATGTAAGCATTGACTCGGCATCCAACACAAGTCTTTGTTATGCATATTAGTTATCAACAAAGAGATAATGTGCTGGGACACATACATCCAACATCAAATTACATGAACACATATATATGAAACAAATGTAGGATGCAAAGCGAATGAGGGAATGGTGCGGTAACAATATATATCACATTGACTGATGCCAATGATGAATGTCAATATCATAGGGAATACTTTCATTGGACTAAGTGTAATAATGAATGCCATTGTCATCATGAATGCTTAGTTTTAAAACATAGATTGCACTGGTGTGATTAGCAACAGGTTTGATATTCTATGACATTGCTCGATTTGGGATTACAGTTGACCTATGATGTCAAGTTTGCTAGCTTTCAATCTGAATTTTTATATTCATGTTTGCTGCCAGTTGAGTTGCTAAAATGGTTAAGGGAGGGAAGAGAAGAGGAGATCCACTTTTATTTGTATGGTTTGTCTGTGAAATTATCTTAGTGGTTGTGTCTACGCTGAGGTTCGGAAGCAGCATGAGAGAGATGGAGATGATGTGACAAAGTCTCCTATGATGATGGATAGGGAGTATGTTGTTTGTGGCAAATGCACTTCTTCCCACTTCTTGTTTGACAACTCACTTGATTTGGTAGTTCTTGGTGAACATGGAGCACTCGAGTTGTGGCACACTGTCGATACATGGAGCTCTCACTTTTACACATCAATTTCTCCATATTTATTACGTCCACCAACTTGCAAATTCCTCGCTTCTTCAATTGAATAATAACTTGCTAGGTAAAGATTGATATGAAATCATATACAATACTGTCGGGCTTATATAGAGGGGCATAAGTACTTCAAAACCTTTGCTGAATGAAGCATTCAAAGTCCTACGACGTAGAGCAGATGAAACGATTCACAAGCCACTCGATGTTCAAATCAGAAGCTTTGACCGAATTAACTTCAGAGGAAATTATTCTAATAATGGAGTATCGAAGAGTACAAATGTGAGATAATGTAAATGTTAAACAAAGATAATACTTGCGAGCTTTGGAGTGAGCAAGTACTTTGCCACTCACTTTGACCATGGGGAGGCAATCTTCTGGATGAATTTGTATGATGTATTGTCTGAGATTAATTTTTGGGAGAATCAATTGGGCTTTTTTTCCACTTACGGATATGAAGAACACAAGCATTTTTCATGAAGATGAGTGTGGTGGTTTTCAGATTTGGAACAAGGCAGGCAGTTGGGTTAATGTGAAATCCATCCCTAACCCCTTTTGTTGTCATGATGAGCAACTACTTTCAGGCTTGGCGTAATAGAACAATACATAATGTGATGCATTCTTGTTCAACCAAACAAGTGACTCCTAAATTTTGACGATTATTGATGCCTAATGAATAGAGACACATATTAGTAAGTATCCAAAGATAGATATATTGTCACATCAAAAGATTGTAACAATGATTCTTTGCAAGTACTGGTGTTGTTGGCTGGTTTGGAGATACAAAGTAGTGAATATATTTATCGACTACTCAGAGTTAGAGCACTGGGGTTTTCAGACATGCATCAATAAATGGTATCTTTATGATTTGAGATTTAACAAAGAATTCTTGGTTGTCTCTGGACTTATTGAGCTTATTCTAGATATTGTTGATAAAACTCTTATGAACCAGTGTCTACATCACTGACTTTAGTTCTTCCAGAAAATACTTGAAGTCCATCAGTAGATTCTAGAGATTGACTGTAAAACTCATGAAAAGCTTCTGGTTTTAGTAATAAAAGGAGGGAAGGCAATAGATTATCTAGTTTTGTTTTCAAATGGTTGACATCTTTCAATACTTGGACACTCAGAAACATGATCACTACTGAATGAATACATAGAAAATGGTGAATCGTGACCAAGTGAGAATTGCAGTAGGAGTTTGGCATAACACGGGTACCAATATTTTGACCTGGAGAGGAACTTGCCACATCATATCCTTACGTCTACAGGGGTTCATAAGGGATACATTAAGAATTTGATTATAATGGAAATAATTAGTATATAGGATACATTGTTCCAAATAAATGTCTAATTTGAGTAGTATGACTGCTAAAAGATTTAGTTGAAAGTACGATAAGTGGTGACTGCTACCATTGGAAAGACTTTGGAATGATTGGATTGAAGTCTTATGATGGTCAGTTAAGATATAGAGGTTTATGACTAACAGAGTTAGAAGTTAATATCATTCATGCATGACTGTTTCTCACTGGACTTCATAGTGACTGAAAATTCTATCAATGGAATAAATGAGAATTTTACATTGTGGGAAGGAATAATAACCAATGTTCAGTTACCATTATTTGGTGTCATTTGATTTGATGTTGATGTGTAGATTGTTACAAACGTAAATGGAAAAATACTTTACTTATTAATCAGAGATCAAATGATCTATATATACAAAGAGGAGAGTCAAATAGAATAGAAACATTCTATTCTAGACTACAGCTAAATATTAGAAACATTCTAATATTTACAGAGATACAATAAAATACAATAGTGAGCATTTAAAAGAAACATAAAGATTTTTCTAATATGTTACAAACGTAAATGGCAGAATACTTTACTTATTAATCATAGATCAAATGATCTATATATACAAAGAGGAGAGTCGAATAGAATAGAAACATTATATTCTAGACTACACCTAAATATTAGAAACATTCTAATATTTACAGAGATACAATAAGATACAATAGTGAGCATTAAAAAGAAACATAAAGATTAATTTAATACCCCCCTTAATGCTCAATCTATTTACTACACCAAATAGATCCCTTGAATTTAACAAACTTGTCAAGACCAAGGGTTTTTGTGAAAATATTTTCTGGTTGCTCTGAGGTAGGGACATAACGTAACTGAATAGATCCATCTTCTACTAACTGTCAGATGTAATGGCAATGAAGCTCTATGTGCTTGGTTTGGTTTGTTGATGAAACACTGGGTTCTTGGCAAATTTGAGTACTCTCTGATTGTTCGAAAACAAAGAAGTCGGACCTGCTTGAGGAATATGTATATCTGCAAGCATCTGACGGAGCCAAATTGCTTCACAAGCTGCCTTGACAGCTCCTCTATTTTTTTCTTCTACAGAGGAGAGTGCCCGTGCCTGTTGCTTCTTAGTGGTCCAGGTAACTGCTGCAGATTTGATACTGAACACATAGCCAGAAGTAGATTTCCTGCCATCAACTGAGCTGGCCCAATCGGAATCCATGAATCCACTGAGCTGAGGAGTAGTACTCCTTGTGTAAAGAAGACCATAATTTGAAGTACCATGTACATAGCGCAATACATGTTTTGTTGTAATCCAATGATCAGTCTTGGGGTTTGTCATGAACTGTGAGATACAGTTGACTGCAAAACTAAGATCAAGTCTAGTAGTAGTAAGGTAGATGAGACTACCTACTAGTTGCTTGAAGAGTGTTTCATCTACAAAGGAGAATCAGATTGTGCTGACAATTTGAGACCAGTCTCCATAGGAGTAGAGGCAGGTTTGCAATCCTGCATTTGAAACTTGTCAAGCAAATTTCTGGCATACTTGGACTGAGACAAAAAAATACTGTTGTCAGTCTGCCAAACCTCAATACCTAAACAATAATGAAGCAATCCAAGATCTATCATATCAAAAGTTCTACATAGATCTTGTTTGATTTTTGAAATCAAATGTTCTAAACTCCCAGTAATGATCAAATCATCCACATAGATAACAAGAAAAATAATATCATTACCATAGTGTTTAATATACAAATTACTGTCTGACGGGCTATGCTGAAATCCCTGAGCAACCAAGTACTGATCAATCTTTATGTACCAAGCCTGAGGGGCCTGTTTAAGACCATAGAGGGCCTTCTGGAGTCTACATACTTTTGGTTTTGAACCGACAACCTTGAAACCTGGAATTCACCATTGAGAAAAGCACTCTTCATATCCATTTGATGAACTTTCCAACCATACTAAGCTGCAATGGCAAGAAGAAGGTGAATAGTGCTCATCTTGGCTGTCGGGGCAAAGGTCTCCTCTTAGTCAATGCCTTTGCGCTGGGTGAATCCTCTAGCAACAAGTCTGGCTTTCTATTTGTCCAAGGTACCATCTGCATGGTACTTGACTTTATAGACCCATTTACAGCTAATGGGTTTCTTCCCAGGAGGGAGATCTGAAAGAACCCAGGTGTGATTCTTTTGAAGATTGTGAAGTTCAACATCCATTGCCTGTTCCCATTTTGGAATTCCTTTGGCCTTTGCATATGTCTGGGGCTCAGGAATACTATGGATGTTGGCCATAAGAGAAACATTAACTGTGTTGTGTTGAATGCTCTTATTTTTGGAGGTTCTACCCTCAGTGAGTTCATCAGGATGAAGATCACTAATTGTTTGAGCCCACCATTTTGGCTGAAGAGTAGAGGAGCCAATATCAGATGCTGTCAGAATAGCTGGATGAGGAGCAGGTATAGGAGCTATATTATGTAGAGGTGGCTGAGGTAGTGTATCAGTAGCATCAGATGACTCATATAAAATAGAAGGACCCAAGTCAGAGATTGTTGAAGACTGAATCTCGAAATGCGGTGGGGAGGCAGAGAGCTGAAATGGTCCGAGTTCCTCATCAAACACAACATCACGATTGAAGATTAAATAATCAGTGTTTACATTAATCAGTCTGTAGGCCTTATGTGTGTGACTGTATCTTGTAAACATGAGTTTCTGGCTTTTAGAATCCAACTTAGTGCATTTGGCATCAGGAATCCATACATATGCTAGAGAGCCGAAAACTTTCAAATGGTTGATCCTAGGTTTGCGACCAAACTAGGTTTCCTCGGGAGTCTTATGGTTAACTGCAAGGGTGGGTGACTGGTTAAGAAGGTAGACAGCTGTGGATACTGCTTCTGCCCAATATTTTTTGGGAACATTTCTATGTTCTAGCATAGCCCTAGCCATTTCTGTGATGGTACGGTTTCGATGCTCTACAACACCGTTTTGCTGAGGTGTGTGTGGTGTGGTGAACTGACGTCTAATGCCATGAGTAGTATAGAAGGCATTATCGGTCCTAAGAGTACGGATGGGGGAACCAAACTTTTTTTCTACTAGGGCTTTAAACTGCTGAAATATAGGAAAAGCATTTGATTTTTGCTTAAGAAAATATATCCACATTTTGCGACTGAAATCATCCACAAAGAGTAAGAAGTACCTGTTCCCAGTAACAAAAGGAGTACTCATAGGACCACATACATCAGCGTGGACTAGCTGGAGTACTTTAGATGCCTGCCATGATTCACCATCCTTAAATGGAAAATGTGATGGTTTTGGGTTTGGATATCAGGTAGGCCATGGACTAAATTATCTCGAGCAAGTTGTGCTAGATATTGAATGTTCAGGTGACCATATCGTTGATGCCAGAGGCTGCTGAGAGTGGATGATTTTGCAATAAAGGCACGCTCAAGGGAATTGCCTGAATCTACAAGCCTATAAATACGATGATCCTCAAGACCGACAACAAGTGTAGTGCGAGAAGCACGATCAATAATCGAACACTTATTTCCACTAAAAACGACATCCTATTGAGGGGAGTGCTTCATAATTTGACTAACAAACATAAGATTATGTTTCATGCCAGGAACATAACATACATTGAGGAACATGAGTGTTCTTCCTCCGGATTGAATCTAAACATTGCCCTTGCCAACAATATTGTATTCTTCGCCGCCTCCAAAGATTATTGAGTTAGAATAAAGAGTGAATTCAACAAACCAATCACGCCTGTGAGTGAAATGTCGGGAGGCACTAGAATCTATGTACCAGGCAAAAGATTTCACATGATCTGCAAGTATGTTGGCCATAAAGGCATGGTAGATAGATTCTTTCTGCTTTGAGTGTTGGGCAGCATTGGCTTGCTTTTTAAGTGAGTCTAACTTCTGATGCTCATAATATGTGAATATCTCAAATGGCTCAAACTTTGAGGTGAGAAAATGAAAGACCCAGAAAAATCAGAGAAGTACCCAGAAGAGAGCTTGGAAAATCCAGAAATAATATGCTGTCAAAATTCGGATAAGCTGGCTTGAAAATCATGGCACAAAAATCGAGGCACCTAGAAAAATTTGATGACAACCCATTTGAGATCTTGAAAAACCCACCAGGAATATGTATTCAAAATAGTTTTTCAACCCCAAGAATTAGGGTTTTGGGCAAAACTCTAGTCGGTGGCTTTGAAGATCGGATTTGCAGAAAGAAAGGTGGTTTTTACGGAAAGAAATGGCCGATCTGTTGCCCAGAGCATGACTATAGGCTGAGACGGTGCCAAAAGAACAAAGGTGACCTTCCAAACAGTGGCGGATGTTGGCAGACACGGGATTTTTGAAATCACAGAGCCGTCTATTTAAAAACCAGAGCCATGAGTTTGAGTTTGCAAAAAAACTCACGGATTGTAGAGGTAAATGTTACCCAGTCGCGAGTGCAGGCAGCAGATCTCCTTGATACAAAAAAGCCGCGATTTGTCGCAAAGGAAATCCGCAATTTCTTAAAAAAAATGGCCACGATTTTTTTCAGATGTTTGATAAACCGATTTTGGATAATAAACCCTTGTTCTAGATTTCTCAGGCAGAAAACCCTAGGAAGGTTTTAGAGAAAATCGATTGAATTTTTTTTGAAAAAATTTAAACAAATAATTTCATGAAGAAATTATAATTTTTTTTTCAAAAAAATTGAAGTATTAGCTCTGATACCATGTTACAAACGTAAATGGTAGAATACTTTACTTATTAATTAGAGATCAAATGATCTATATATACAAAGAGGAGAGTCGAATAGAATAGAAACATTCTATTCTAGACTACAGCTAAATATTAGAAACATTTTAATATTTACAGAGATACAATAAGATACAATTGTGAGCATTAAAAAGAAACATAAAGATTATTCTAATATGTTACAAACGTAAATGGCAGAATACTTTATTAATTAATTAGAGATCAAATGATCTATATATACAAAAAGGAGAGTCGAATAGAATAGAAACATTCTATTCTAGGCTACACCTAAATATTAGAAACATTCTAATATTTACAGAGATACAATAAGATACAATAGTGAGCACTAAAAAGAAACATAAAGATTATTCTAATATAGATAAGTATTTCTCATCTTTCAGTATTACACTTATCTACTCATTGAACTCTCTCTTATTTGTACTTCTATATGTGCTATAAAGAGTCATTTTCCTTAATCTTTTCCCTTGTCTTTGAGAATGTCCTTGTAAGAAAGAAGATCGGAATATTAGGCATACTACCAAATATTGTGCAGACTCAATCTTATGATAGTAGCTCCAAAGAAGCTGTGATTTAGGATTCATGTAAGAATCATCTGATGATTAGGTTGGATAATGTGAGTTTCTCGAAGCAAATATCCTTGATGATTGAGATTATGAGAGGGATTCTGACAGTTCATTAGAGGCAACCTTGGACAAAGAGAGGGAGCAGATAGAATATATGATTTAGTCAGAAGACCTCATGCTATTAGGATAACTCTTAAACTAGGGAAGCATGACATGACATGTTGCTAGGGGGTTAAAAGGCTGATCACATATTCAAAGGTATAAGTGCAATCCCTTGTAATACATTCTTATCTATGAGAGATAAGTTTAAGGTGAAAACCTTATTCTTTGATGTGTTTCATGGTGGATGTTATGACACCACCACATGACAGTATCCGTGGTGACTTAATGTGAACTTTCCTTGTAATGTGTGTATGGGCTTGCCCCCTGTGTACATCATGAGGAAGTGACGACTTTCAAATGATATCACTTGTATTTGGAGAAGTTATTGAAAGTTGATGACCTTATTGTAACTGGTATCATGATATACATCTTGTGTAAATACTGAAATAAATCATGAAAGGCTTTATCTTATAAATCAACAACTAGGCGTTAGATGTTATTAATTTAACTATCTACAAGTTGTTTGTATAGATATATTTTAGGTACTTGGTGAATATCTTGCCTTGATATTCTAAAAGGCCATTACCGCATTGAGTACTTGGTGAATATCATTTAGTTGATGTTCTGATAGGCCATTACTCATAGTACTTGGTGAATATCATTTGATTGATGTTTTGATAGGCCAATACTTACATGATATCATATACTGGAAATCTTCTGATCAAAGATTTCATATATGTATTATTCTTGAAATATTACCTATGTTGTAATATCTGTGTTTTATCCTTCATCATTAAGAGGGAGTGTTAATGTTATAATTCTATCGGAAAAATTATATTATATATATGAGATATATAAATAATATATGAAAAATATTATATATGGAATAATTAACTTATGTTAAGAGTATATATATATATATATCTTGTTAAATATAACCATTATAATATATTGAGGATATATACTTGTGTTATAACTATAACTAATATAAGTTAATATGTTAAAGAGACATGTCTCTTTATTTCACATATATATTCATTCCTATAATAACTTGAAAAACACATAAAATATCCACGAGTGCTATTACAAGTTACCTAATAGTTTAATCGATCCTATTTCACTAACAGATTAGCAAGGACTGAAATCAATCTTATTGAATATAGAATTTATTACTGTAGTTGCCAATTCGACTTATAATTAAGAGAGTTATTTCTAAGATTGACAAGAGTATTAAAGTATTATAGGAAATAATATATATATATATATATATATATATTAAATCTGATCCTAATTAATGTGGTACCAATGCGGGTTTGAGAGACAATCAAGATCAGATTTTAAATCTATATATTATTGTTGGAAATCTTGTACATACAAAATTGTGAATGGAATCAGACTTGAAGTTGCTTCAAATTTTGAAGCTTGGAACCTGTGAATGATGCTAATCCTAATAAAGTATGAGTTAAAAACAATCATAGAAAATCCTAAAACTAAATCTAATGAGAATGACGAAAAGAGTCAATGGGAAAAAACAACACTAGAGCAATGATATTATTAGTAGACGGAGTTAAAGATCATCTATTACCTATTATCACAAACTTGGACTCTGCATATGATATGTTCAAAGCTGTGGAAAACATGTTTGAATTCAACAACACTAGCATGATTCTTACACTTAAAAATCAACTTTGTAATCTTAAAAAATGAATACAGGAGAGACCATCACCTCATACTTTATGAGGATAACAGAATTAAGGAACCAACTCTCAACAATTGGTCACATCTATGATAGTAAAGAGTTAACTATGATAATTTTAAATGGACTCCCTATCTCATGGGAAAACTTTAAACAAGGAATTAGTGCTCCTTCTAAACTCCCCAAATTTTATTGACCAAAAGCATTCGAGAAGATTGTAATCTAATCTTTAGAGGAATCGTTGTGGAATCCACAAATGAAGACATTTAGATTCTCACCACAAATTTGAAAAGGAAAAAAGGGCAACAACTCAAATGGAAAACAACCGTTCAAGAAATAAAGAGACTACTTTACAATACAATGTTATAGATGCGACAACTATGGTCACACTGCTGCAAAATGTCCTGACAGACTCAAACATCAAGCTTCCTTTGTTGAAGTCAGTATTTCAAACTTGGATTGAAAGAAATTTGTATTCTAAAGAACTTCAAAATATCTTAATATTTGTGAAATATTAGATTGAGAGGGAGTTCACCGTTCTTTACCATCCTCACCAAACCTCTTGCGAAAACGAAAGTGCAACACTTAGTAGGTAAATTTGGTATGTTGTAATTGTTGGGAAGAGTCTCAGGATATCTTGCATGGTGGATTAATTTCTTCAAATAGACCATGAATATAATGTTCCTATGGTAAGTATTATTGAGGATACGTGTGCACATACCTTATGGACATTTTGAGTACTTGTTTAATATCATGTGACTTGATATTCAGGAGGCCATTACTCATGATATCATGAGATGATATCTAAATGGTGGATATTTTCTGATCAAAGATATCCTTAAAATTTGCCATGCCTTATATTGTATTGAGGCAATATCTAGTTCTATTATTATCCTCCCTAGCTAAGAGGGAGTGTTGATGTTTGTAGCTTCAGTTGGATAAAATGAGAGACTGTTCAAATGACTGACCAAGCGGCTTTGTTGTTGGTAAGGGTTATTAATAATAAGTAGTGAGGAGTCACTACCCATGTTGGATTGCGACTCCTTCATGGGAATTGTGAGTCACCATGGATCGTAACCCCACGGTCATATATATATTGGTATCCATTGCAAACTGATGAGCGATAGAAACAGACATAAAATCAGTCTTCAAAGGAAATCAGTTTGCTGCATGTCCAATATAATCTTAAAGTCTTTACATGATATTTGGTCTGCAGTGATATTGAATACAGTCTCCAACATATCACTGTGTGAAATGATTAGAATGATCAGCACAATCTGAAATCAATCTTATTGAATATAGAATTTATTACTGTAGTCTGCCATTCAGACTTATAATTAAGAGAATATTTAAGATCGACAAGACTATCAAAGTCATATAGGAAATAATTAATATCAAATCTGATCATAAAATTTAACACCCTAGCAAGCTGGAAAAGAGAAACTTAGATGATATTGGCTTAAAATGGAGACTACTTGTTTGGCCTGAAACCCTAGATGAATTTTGTTGAAAAATTGTAGAAAAAATCTCCCAAACATGCCTAAAACCCTAGATGATTTTTGTTGGAAAATTTGTTAAAAAAATCTCTCAAAGACACTTGAAACCCTATTTCACATGCCCAAAAATTCCCAAAAATCGCAAATTAAACCTTTCTCACAGAAGGAAAAGCATGATCTATTAATGTTTTAGGCAGAAAATATCTTAGAGATTGCACAGGCTTGTCACATGAACAGTGAGGCATGCGATAAAATGCAATAGAAAATGTGGGCAAAAAAAGGACTCCAAAAACCAACATGATTCAATGAAATGTGATGGTTGTTTTAATATTGCTGAATAGAAGAAACCATGTTGATGTGAGTTTTGTTCTACTACAACACACAAAATCAAATATTCAGTATTTCGATATGAAACACCAAATCTCCAACTCTCTCTTGAATAAGGATGTTCATATGTAAAATAATGTATACAAATTGTGTGACCAAATGGGACAACCTCAAGGTTCCTTCCTAATTGTGGACTTCCATTTAGTTATAATAATGTAATATGTTGGTTATCACAAAGGAACCTACGCTTTTCATTCAATGGATATCAACTCCTTCAACTTCTCCAAATCAAACAACTATAAACTGAATAAGTTGCAAAGGAAATAAAGGCTAACTAATTCTAGGAATGCAAGACAATGTTGGTGATGGGTTGAGCTTCTACTAATCCTTGCTACATTGTTTCAACTAGGCATACGAGTGGCTAGCTTCTACGAATGAGAAAATGATTTTCACATTGTCAATATTCATCCAATTACCCTATGAAGGTGCAATCCAAATGAACATTTGCAATAAAAGTTAAAAGACTTGCAATTTAGGCCTAGACTAATCTTACACCTCTACTTACAATCAGCAAGTAACAAAAAGCTATGGACACTAGCTTCACCATTGATCACCATTCACCAATATCTTCCATCTGATCTACTTCTACTTCTACTT
The DNA here is from genome assembly GCA_028749045.1 of Cupressus sempervirens. Taxonomy (NCBI): domain Eukaryota; kingdom Viridiplantae; phylum Streptophyta; class Pinopsida; order Cupressales; family Cupressaceae; genus Cupressus; species Cupressus sempervirens. The sequence goes on along the minus strand of CM053788.1, from coordinate 346,890,056 downwards.
CTACTTGAAATAAAATCCTAATATAAGTGAGAGATATAAGGAACCATGGAATACACCAAAATGATCATATATATCCACCATGAAGACCAACAATGAATAAAGAACAATTTTGGTAGTACTTTGGGAACAACTCTCCAGTATAACTCCTTGGAAATTATGTGAGGAAGGCCTTATATAGGGAGCTCAATCACAATGAATGTACAAGATTAATTTGAAATCAAGGGCCAAGATTAACCCACATATGCCTTAATTAGGGTTTCCATAACCACCTGCTACAAATATCAAATGCTCACCCAATTACAATTAACGTGGGCCAATGAAAAATTCAAATTCATAGCATTTAGAGAAATGCTAATGACAAGTAGACCAATGAGAAGAGAGCACTTGTAGAAGAAGCACCACGTAGAAGGCCAATGAGAAATTCAATTGCATCGAAGGGCCAATTGGAAAAAGGGCCATGTGGGTCTATGCCACTTGGCACCAAATGGGCCAACCAAAATAAGATATTTATTCATCAAACAATGAACAAATTTAGGACCATGTGGCCTATGCCACCTCATCATCTTGGGAATTGTGCTCCTCATACTCATCCTCATCCTCTTTTTCACATTTAGTGAACTTGGACACAATCTCATTAATAATTTCCTTGGGGACAATTGGCATATTCTAATTGTTTGAGCAAATGGATGCAACGTCAGTAAACTCATCTAGAAACTTTATATATGCCCACTTGTTGATGAGAAATCAATGCTAAGCCTTCAATTGTGATGGCTGATCTTCTCAAGTACTTCATCTTCTTGAAATTTCTTTGTCCTGTTCGCCCTAGAGTTTCTCTCAAGCTCTTTGAATGGTTCTTGTCTCGAATCTTGCCTTCTAGTAATAGTTGGGTTCTTCATCTTGATCTAGCATTTCCTCTTAGGTGGAGGCCATGTCTCCCATTGAAACTTTTTGTGCCTTTCATTCATGTCTTAATATCTCAAAGATTTTCTTTGTAGTGTTCTTTGATCATGAACCAGATCTCATCCTTAACTGTCTATCATCTTCTCTTTAACACTTTGGAACCATTTGTGATCTTGATCTTGATGTCCTTCGATCTCAATATTGCACCCATTGCTCGAATCCATCGTTGAAACATCTTGCTTGCACTCAAATCCTCCAGCTCTTGGCCACCTCTTGTCTTGGTTTGAAGCTTTGGCTTTGAAGTTCAGCTTCTTTCTCCATACCTGGAGCCTGCAATACCAACATCAAATCTCTGATATTATCATATGAAATCGGGACTAAAAATAAGGTATTCACTATTGTTGCATGAAATCATACTCCTGTGATTTATATCAGACCTAGAAATTAATCACTTTAAGCTATCGTATCCTATTAATGATTGTAGCTTCGATCGGATGATCCAATCGATGGAATCAAATGTTTGTATGGCCTATTGGCCTTAAACATTTGATGTCTATTCTTTACTATTATTATCATGGAGCATTAGTGTGTGTGTGTGTGTGTGTGTGTATAGATTCAATCTTATGACAGTAGGTCCAAAGAAGTTTTGATCTAGGATTCATTAGTCATCTGATGTTCATGCTAGATAAAGTGAGGATATTGGAGCAAGCTATCTTCTATGATCAGAATTATGAGTATCCTTCTATAACAAGAGGGAGTCTGGCACATCCATCAGATTTAAACTTGGAAGTCAAAGAGGTTGATGCATGAACTTGGAGCTTCAGAAGGGAGCCACATTAGCATGAATGTCTAATGTAACCGAACTTGGAGATAAACCCACATTTCAGTACTTTCACTCATATTAATATGAATCAAAGTATGCTTCTGTGACAAAGGGAGCAGATAGAGGATATGCTTCAGTTGATTTTGATTCAGATGGAATAGACCATGTCAAGATGGATTTTCTAGTGATCAGTAAACTGAAGCATTCAGAGGACTATGATTCATGCGATGAAGTTCCATGTATGTAAACAAGAATGCCTTTATGCAAATGACTAAACCCATACATTGCATGCCAAGGTTGTTTTTCTTAGAAATTTAGGCTCAATGGGCTTAATAAGACCACTCGTTTCTTCTTCAGCACCTGCACTTTGAGTTTAGAGCCCTTATTTTGAATTTCAGTGACAGATATTTCAGATTTAGGCCCTATCAATCCATTTTTGGCCCACACGTTATATTATACGGATCTGATTTAGCTAGCTGAAGCTACATGCTAGGCATGGGCATTTATTTCATTGATTTTTGTGCCCAAATCTGGGCTCAATTAGCCCTGAATTAACCATATGCTTGCATAGGGCAGGCCCCAAGTCAAACTATAAATTCATTTTAATGTTCTTAGCCCACACGCTACATTTAGAACAGGGTTTAGTTGGTTTAGTACTCATATCTGATTGGCTTTTGGGCCCAAAGAGAGCCACATGTTTTACCATATGTCCTAAGTTCAAACTCCAATGCAAGTCATCACCTAGATGATCAGTTTTGGGGTCTATTAAGGCCATTTATCCACACATTTCATCTGTTATACGGCCTGATTTAGTTTGTTGAGCCTGCAAATAGTATTTAAGGAACCTTTATCTCGAATTTGGAGCTCTAACCAATAAGTTTTTAAGGCCCCAAGCTGCAAGTATTATCACTGCCCCTTAAATCTGGGCTTCTTTAAGGTCTTGACATTGGTTTTGGAGGCCTAGTTAGGGTCTTATCCCATCTAATTAGACAAATCTCACAAAGAGCTTTATACATTGTCATTAAAACAGTTTTATGGGCCCAAGGCCTCTAACTTTGAACATTGAGGGCTTACCACTTAGCATCTTGGACCTTTGTTATGAGTTTTTATCTCTTTCTCCTAGGATCAGACTTTGATTCCATTTTTATTTTACCTAACATGAGAGGCAAGGGTGCTTCCTCTACCTTTAATGAGACAAAGAGGTGCTTCATCCAATCAAACTTGAGACTGGAAAATGCTTCCTCTGATTATAATATGAGACAAGGAGGTGCTTTGCTAACTAAACTAGAGACCAAAAGAGGCTTCCTATACCCCTATTTGAGTCACAAAGGGGTGTTTCCTCTCATTTGACATTTGAGATGCTGAGATGCTTCCTCTCCTTCCCTTGAAAAGAAGAAGTGCTTCCCCTCCTTCACTTAGAGTGAAGAGGTGCTTCATCTCATTCCACACTTGGTCAAAATTTACTCTCCCTTAGCTCAAATTTCTTTTTTATTTATGACTTCCAGACATAGCCAAATTTTGCAAATTTTTCAACCACTACGCAAATAATGCCTTTTAGATCCTAGATTGCTGCTAGACTCACTCTACTATCTAGACCTACTTAGCAAACAGAGGGGGTCCCAATTTGCAATGGGACAATGATGTGAAAACCTAACAACATCTAGCTCCCACCCAAAGAAATGCTCTTGAACATTTTAACAATAGAATTTACTTAGAATCAAGAACCCTCAATTAATCCCCTTTTCACCTATCCAATGACTAGGAATTGTACTCAAAATGAGAGGAACCACGAATTAAGCTAAGAACCTTAATCCCTAGTTACTTAGATATGTGCAAGTTATTTGTTCCTTGCTTGACAAGAACCTTGAAATCTTTTTAGTTTTATTGGACTTTTAATTTTAATATATCCTTACTCCAAAAGCATCTTGGATAGAACCAGATTGCCATCAAGTGTCCATAGCCTTGATGAGGTTATCATTGTGGTCAACCACGAACATTTCTCTACCTTTAGTGATTTTTATTGAGTAGCACTGGTAGAGATATTCACACATCCTAAGCGAAATTGCTTTACTTTTCTTTCCTTTTCATTTTCTTTTGTTCCTTTGGTTTCTTCTTTTCCTCTTGATATTGCTTTTCTTTTCTTTCCAATTTGCAATGGGACAATGATGTGAAAACCTAACAACATCTAGCACCCACCCAAAGAAATGCTCCCGAACATTTTAACAATAGAACTTACTTAGAATCAAGAACCCTCGATTAATCCCCTTTTCACCTATCCAATGACTAGGAATTGTACTCAAAATGAGAGGAACCACGAATTGAGCTAAGAACCTTAATCCCCAGTCACTTAGATATGTGCAAGTTATTTGTTCCTTGCTCAACAAGAACCTTGAAATCTTTTTAGTTTCATTGGACTTTTAATTTTAATATATCCTTACTCCAAAAGCATCTTGGATAGAACCACATTGCCATCAAGTGTCCATAGCCTTGATGAGGTTATTGTTGCGGTCAACCACGGACATTTCTCTACCTTTAGTGATTTTTATTGAGTAGCACTGGTAGAGATATTCACACATCCTAAGCGAAATTGCTTTACTTTTCTTTCCTTTTCATTTTCTTTTGTTCCTTTGGTTTCTTCTTTTCCTCTTGATATTGCTTTTCTTTTCTTTTCAATTTTTTTTGTCTTTGGCTTACAAGCATTTCATCTTGTAGAGGGTTTGGAAAATCACAGTGATGCTGAAGTAGGTGCCTGATTTTCACTAGTTCTGATCTCACTTCAAGAACTTCCAAAGACCTCAAAGCAATTAAATGTGAGTAAAATGTTGTAACTAAAAGACTTACACGTCCCAGGCAAAATGAATGAATTCACCCCAAATTTAGTACGGAACCTTTTCAAAGGGCTGGATATTAGGAACATATTGCATATACCTTTAATGGTCTGCCCCTGAGCCCCATATAACTGGACCTGACTTAAGGCTGGCATTTCAAAACTGACTTCATGTGATTGAGGTATAGTAACACATAAAAATTATGCCTCTTGAGTTCCATTAAGTATTTGGTATGCACATTCATTTCCTTAAAAACCTGTAGTACCATTAGAGTTTGGTTACTTCTACAAGCAGTTAATTTCTCTTATGTGTTTACTTATTTCTTTGTGAAACCCCAATTCTTAGGTACACAGGCTCAAACCTATCCCTCTATGATCATGCCCTTTCCACCTGCAAACCAGTCCCTGAATTCCGCCTCAACCAGCGGGTAAGCCCCTTCTTCAGCTTTCTCTATATGCTATTCCTCCTAGGAAGCGACTGACCAGTGTGAATTCATGGTATTCAGAAGAGCAATCTCACTAGCATCATACTAGATCTGCAGGGAGGTTTTGAAGCACTTTATTTAGTATGCAATGCCGCTTTTAATGAAATATCAAACGGCAGCATATATACGAATATTTATTGTTGAAATGGAAACCCTTTCAGTAACTCACACACAAATGCACCACTGGTCAAACTAGAAATAACATGTATCAGACTAAGCCTGCAAGGAGGATCTGAAGGACTTTGTTTAGTATTCAATGCCCCCTTTTATGAAATATTGAACAGCAGCATCTAGTACCAATATTTATTGTTGTAACCCTCACACAAAATGATGAACTCTTCATGGATAAATCTACTGCTAATTAAACTACAAATATGTGAATATAAATTGCTGTCAAATGGCAGCATCAAATATAGATGCAGGAAGATTCATATTGAAACCCTAATTGACACGTGAATACTAAAATCTCAATTAAATGGTTGTCATCATAAACTACAGAATAATCAATGCTACACATCAACAATCACATTTACATTTTGGAATAACATATTCACAAAAATATAGAAATATTTGAACAACACTTTCATAAGAATGCAAAAGCTCATATGCTGTTGTAAACTGTTATTATAAATACATAATGATATCATAATGACAGGGTACTATAGCAGTAGCTCTTAGCGGACTGAAATACGAAAAATAAACACAGTACACTGAAATGCAAATATAAGTAGTTTACAGTGAGTGGAAAATGGAAATACACTGCAATCTCGTCGGCTCAACTGTGATAACTGGATGAAACTGCCTCAGAGGAGTTGACAACAAGAGGCCTTTTGTCCACTGCTCTTGCTTATAAACTTGAGTTTTTTCATCTTCCAAGTCTCAGCATACGAAAGGTTTTTGTAAGGAGGAGAATTAGATGAACATAAGTGCACAAGCTATCAGAAAATCATAAAAGTGGGATTTATAAACAGTGAATAATTTTCTTTTAGTAATTTTCTTCTCTTCATAAGTTTCTTTTTGGTCCCTCTAATTTGAATTTTGTTTTCCCTCCAAACTTTCCTGAAATGTGCTTAGCAACCATTTTCAATAAAATATTAGATAAGGCCGTATAATGTCCCATTTATATTGCCACTTTATTGAAATAATAATATTAAAGTTTCTCTTACAATTTTTTGAAATACAATTATTGGAATGAACTTGAAATATAATTATAACTCATTTTTCTAACTTTATTGCATTAGCCCATATGAAATAAAGAAACAAAACCCCTATTAATGTAATTAGAAAAAGAGACGTGGCATAGAATTATGCCACGAAAATATTCAGTAGAACGCGTTTCATAGAAAAAGATATAGATTTCACGAGAACCTGATCACAAATTTGGAAGAAATATTTCAGAAGAGCATATTGCAAGAAAGGAAAAGTTGAATACTAACTCCACAATTCAGTTAGCCTTTAATACTCCTTAAATGACCAAAATAGTTTAGTGGGAATAAAATTGCAACCAACAGTGAGCTCTGACCTTGTCCTGTAGTATATTGGCAAAGATGACCACGAAGAAACTGCTTGGTTTAGGTACAATGTTAATGGAATCTTTCACCTTTCAATGTATAATAATCCATCATTTTTAAAGTGAGACTTGCGAGTATTGCTGAAAGCTGGACTCCAGTGGGGAGAGCAGATCAGGGTGGATGGAGGAGGATGAAATACTTCCCTGTTCCATCAATTTGATCTTTATGGCAGAAGTGGTATTGATGGGACAATACCCCCACAGTCGATAGAGTTGAATTGTACATAACTGTTAGCAAATACTTCAAAGCATAGGTTCTTTTGTTTCCTATTTCTGCCATGAATTCTCAACAATTCATTTTACAAAATGTCAGTTTTGCACAATAGAATTTTTTTCGACACATTTGTATTCTTCAGATGATTGGTCCAACAATATTAAGAATAAGCTATTTTCATATTTGCAGGTAGCTGAGCTGAACTTAGCAAAGTTTATTGAAGACATTGTTGTTCCGCCAAAGATGATTGACACTATTGTGGATGGAGAGGTAGTTCCTATTTAAATTGTGAAGAAATAATTTTTCTTTGAGGCCAATACTATAAATTTATTTATCTATAATTGGATAGAAGCATCAACTGTGGTACGATAACTTTAAATGGTTCAATGGCTTTCAGGCACAAGCAATCTGAGCTAGATTGTTTGTGCACCATCTACTGTAGGAACTTATCTGCTTGACATTAGTTCTGCATGCATCTTTTAAGTTGATGGCTGTGCAATGACTCTTGAGCAATCATATATGTGCCTGTGTTTGTTCATGTATTATGGACAAATTAAATATAAATCTTCCTGCAGGTATTTCTAATTTCTATTAAGCTTAATGACAATGTGAGAGTCACTGAATGATTGCATGTATGTCTAGGTAAATGAAGAATATGTGAAAACTTTACAAATCTTAAGTAAGAAGTTGAAATATGTTGAGGTGGATCCCATGGCAAAGACTTCTGCAGCTTTAAAGGATGTAGAACCAGAGCTAGAGAGGCTTCGTCAGAAAGCAGTTTCAAAGGTTTGTGGAAACTGCATGATGAATCAAATTCTGGTCTTATCCAAGCATAGTTATTGATTCATTTGCTTGATCAAAACCTTATTACAGTTTAATTGACAGGCCTGGAAATGCTAACCACTGTTACACTGCATTATTGTAGATTTTATCTAAAGCTAAATTCCATAAGGAGTGATAAATTTTTTTTATAACCTTCTTACGCTTCTGTTTGTAGGGTTTTGATTTTATTGTTCAGAAGCTTCAAGCTCTAAAGAAGCCTAAAACAAACATTCAGATCTTACAACAAAATGTTCTACTCAAGTACAAGTAAGTCACTTATGAGGATTTTCAGTTTTTGTTTAGAAGTTATAACCTTCTTGCTACTGACCTTTAGCCATGGCTTCTCATAACTGATGACTTAAACATTAAAGCTTTTCCTTTTGGTGATGTTACTCAATTGTGGGATTTTTTCGGGCTTTTCCGGGTACAAAATGTACCAGAATCTGATTCTGAAATGAATCTCCTGTGGCTACACTGTTAAAGATTTGTAGCTTCGGTCAGATAAGTCCAATCGATAAAATCAAATCATTATCTATTACACTTAACATTCAATGACTATCCCTCTACGATCATGCCATTTCCACCTGCAAACCAGTCCCTTTGTTTCGCCTCAACCAGTGGGCAAGCCCCTTCTTCAGCTTTCTATATATGCTGGTCCTCCTAGGAAGTGGCTGACCAGTGTCAATTCATGGTATTCAGAAGATCAATCTCACTACTATCATACTAGATCTGCAGTGAGGTTTTGAAGCACTTCATTTAGTATGCAATGCCGCTTTTAATGAAATATCAAATGGTAGCATATATACCAATATTTATTGTTGAAATGGAAACCCTTTCACAAAATGGTGAACCGTTCACACACAAATGCACCACTGGTCAAACTAGAAATAACATGTATCAGACTAAGTCTGCAAGGAGGATCTGAAGGACTTCATTTACTATTCAATTCCCCCTTTTATGAAATATTGAACGGCAGCATCTGGTGCCAATATTTGTTGTTGTAACCCTCACACAAAATGATGAACTCCTCACACATAAATGCACCGCTAATTAAACATCAAATAAGTGAATATAAATTGCTGTCAAATGGCAGCACCAAATAGAGATGCAAAAAGATTCAAATTGAAACCCTAATTGACACATTTATATACTAAAATCTCATTTAAATGATTGTCATCATAAACTAAACATCAACAATCACATTTACATTTTGGAATAACATATTCATAAAAATATAGAAATATTTGAACAACACTTTGATAAGAATGCAAGAGCTCATACGCTGTTGCAATCTGGTATTATAAATACATATCATAATGACAGGGTACTATAGCAGTAGCTCTTGGCAGAACGAAATACGAAAAATAAACACAATACACTGAAATGCAAATATAAGTAGTTTACACTGAGTGGAAAATGGAAATACACTACAATCTTGTCGGCTCAACTGTGATACCTGGATGAAACTGTCTCAAAGGAGTTGACAACAAGAGGCTTTTTGTCCACTGCTCTTGCTTAGAAACTAGAGTGTTTTCATCTTCCAAGTCTCAGCATACCAAAGGTTTTTGTAATGAGGAGAATTAGATGAACATAAGCCCAAAAGCTATTGGATAATTAAAAAAACTGGGATTCATAAACAGTGAATAATTTTCTTTTTGGTCCTTCTAATCTGAATTTTGTTTTCCCTCCAAATTTTCTTTAAATGTGCTTAACAACCATTTTTAATAAAATATTAGATAAGGCTGTACAATGTTCCATTTATATTGCCACGTTACTGAAATAATAATATTAAAGTTTTGTTTACAATTTTTTGAAATAAAAATATTGGAACCTACTTGAAATATTATTATTAAATCATTTTGCTAGCTTAATTACCTTAGCCCATATGAATTAAAGAAACAAGACCCCTATTAATTTAGTTAGAAAAAGAGATGTGACATAGAATTATGCCAAGAAAGCATTCAGTTGTAAACATTGTTATTGGACTGATATTACTACAGCAGTAAACATAGTGAAACAGCAGCTATGTGAGCATCACAGTAATGTGTGATGTATCACAGATATTAGTTATTATGAAACGTTACTCTAATCGGGTGAGACATGCCTCATAGAGAGGCATGTTCCTATGTGGACTATGTCCATGCAGGGACATGTCTCTGCATGAGACATGTCCAATAAGAGTGATATATATATATATATATATATATATATTTCCATCTTGGAAAATACAGATATACAAGTGTGTGAATACAAGATACAACAGCAGCAATACTTACTCAAGTCTGATTTGATCTTTCGTTCTAATTCTGCAAACACAATATTGGTGGCAATATTAGAGATATTATAATCAAGGAAATAACTTGAAATAAATTTAAAAATTCCTTCTATCTAAATCTGATATACATTTAAGAGTTCGATACAATACTCTTATGTTTATGAGAAGGGCAGATTTTATTCAGTAGGCCTGTGATTATACATGGTAATGTGTTTATTGAATGTTTGAAGACAGCAATAATTTTTGGTAGCGTGGTTATAAAGAGTTCTGGTTAGTAAAGTTAGTTTTCCAGCTGATTCTTTCCTCTGATTATTTAGCTGATGGAAGATACTTTTCAAAATCCACACCATCTGGTAGAAAGTTATATTTGTGTTAGGCCATCTCTCTCTCTCTCTCTCTCTCTCTCTCTCTCTATATATATATATATATATATATATATATTGATTCCTTTGTTTGGATTGTAATGAGGCTTTTGGAAAATCTCAAATTTGTGAAATACACGTCCTCCCATTTGAATCTGTTATTGTTTTGGTTGAATCCCGGACTTGCCTCTAACAATCAGTTAAAATAAGAGTGAAAACAGTTTGTAGTTGTATATGCTAATTTAGTGATGAACATTCAGCCACTCCATTATATAGCATATTTACCACTCACCTGGTTATTTGAAATTTCTTGACATTGAGGATTTCATGTACAATTAGTTTGTTGTAATGGGTCAAGAAAGATACATAAGCCATTGTCCTGCTATAATAAACAATAAACATCTTCATGAATTACACTTTAAAATTGGTACAGTTTGTGATGTATAGTTACCTTTAACTTTCCTGTCAATAGAAAAGTGTGTAATTACTTCAGGAAAGCCATTTCTTGTAATTAATATATGAGCCTTTTGGAAAATCTCAAACTTGTAAGATAAATCCCCTCCCATTTGAATCTGTTGTTGTTTACATGTTTGAATCCTGAACTTGCCTCTAACAGTCTGCTACAAAAAAATGGAAACAGATCGTAGATTTACATGCTAATTTACTGATGAATATTCAACTGCTCTATTATAGATTGTATCTGTCATGTGCCTGGTTATTTGAGATCTCTTTATATTGAGGATTTCATGTGCAATTTTGTTTGATTGTAATTGGTCAAGAATGATACATAGGCCATTGTCCTGCTATAAAAACAATAAACATATTCATGAATTACACTTCAAATTGGTATAATTCAGGAAGGCCATTTCCTGTATTATATATAAGCAGGATACAAAGTCAGTACCTATCATTCATATAAACAGATTTGTTGTTTTTTAATCTGATATCATATAGTTTTCATGAAATGCTAAGGGTTGGTATTTGAGGTCCAGGTATATTGCTGCATTTCTTAAGGAACATGGAAAAGAGGTCTACCATGATGTTCGCTTAGCATATATAGACACATTGAACAAGGTACGCAGTTCTGTTAATGCCCATTACATATTCAAATTTTTCCTTGCATTTATAAGAAGTCACAAGATTTGAAAATAATCAAGTTACAAATTTAATATTGAAAATATGGTTTGGGTTTATAGACATCATTTAAAATATCAATATGGGTTTCTTTGATGAGGCAATTATAAATATTCTCTAAATATATATGTTAGCATAATTTTATATGGATTCTCAGGGTACAGTTGTGTTTTAATCTCTAATTGAATTATGAAAATTGTCTTCTTGGGACATTCTCTCAGAACTTCTAAAATGTTATTAAAATTTAGTGACCACTGTGTAGGTACTCAGTGCTCATTTTCGTGCATACATACAAGCACTAGAGAAATTGCAGCTGGATATAGCATCTGCAAATGACTTGATTGGAATTGATACAAGGAATACAAGCTTATTTTCTAGAGCAAGGGAACCATTGAAGAACCGATCAGCTGTATTTGCATTGGGTGACCGATTCAATATTCTTAAGGTGCTTCTTACATTGAAATTCTTATTATTACAGTCTGTCACATTATAGTGCATTTTTTGTCTTCAGTTTCATCTTTAGTGGCTTTTGTTAGTCTTTGTTTGTTTCTTTCATCAGGATCTTATCTGCAATTATCTGTTTGGTTTTTTCTTTTGCCGAGTTTCTATTTTCCTTCTATTATTGGTCTCACAGCTCACCCATGCCTTTCCTCTTGTAAAAGTTATCCTGCTGCCATTCACTAGTGCAACGACCATGTGCCTTCATAGGAATTTTGTTTCGTATTTGTATTGTCACACTATTCTAGGCAAATTACATCAAGTTTAATGAAGAATATTTCTACAGGAAATTGATCAGCCTGCCTTGATCCCTCATATAGCTGAAGCAAGTGGTGCCAAATATCCATATGAAGTTCTCTTCCGAAGCCTGCACAAACTACTTATGGATACAGCTACTTCTGAGTATGAAAGTGCATTGGTTGAATTCTTTTTGTCTGGATCTTTTTTTTCCGAAGGATGATCTTTCATTTGTTATTTCCCATATTATGCTTATGTCTTTCCACAGGTATCTGTTCAGCCACAACTTCTTTGGAGAAGATGCAATTTTCTATGAAATATTTTCAGGTATAATTTGGAAGTCTCGTGACAGATCATTATGTGTGTATGAATAGAGGCATCTGCTGGTGTGTCTCTGGAGATTGGGATCATCATAATACTTCAGTGTGTGCTATTCAAGCTGTCACTCCCTTCTGTATAAGTGCAGCAGTGTTTTTATTCGTGCACTCAGTACTTTGTTCTTCTGTTGAAATCTGCAGGACCATTCGCAGTAATTGATGAGCATTTTAATGCTATTCTCCCCAATTTCTTTGATGCAATTGGACTTATGCTCATGATCCGTATAACACACCATCACCAGGTAATCATTTATAAGAGCAGGTCAATGTGATAGAAGTCATCACTATTTGATTTGGTTTTGTATGTCTACGCAGTCAAATGTTTTCACACTGTTTACTTGGAAATGCTTTTTTCTTCGATGAGAAGAAGGTTCTTTCTAGTTTTTTTTTGTTTGAAAGATTTAGACTAAAATCATTTCTTTTCTATACATCATTAAGATACATCACCATAGAAAGAATGAATGAAAGAAAGAAACAATATTAATGTTCACGGATGTCCATGTAATTGATAAAAGAGGCTAGAATTCACATCTGGTACATAAGCAAAGGGCAAGGGTACAAAAGGCCCTAGATGTAAAAAAACAAAAAAAGTGAGAAAACAGAGAAAATAAAGTATACATATTGGGTAAACCTAAATAAATGACCCCCAACTAGTACAGAACTTAGAAGAATTTAAATTGATTTGTTCTTTTATAGTAAAACTTAATTTGCCATTCTTATTCTTTGTCAGTTATATCTGAATCGTACTTTAAATGCTGTTTTGTTCTTGGGGAATGCAAGAATGAATTACTTGTTCAATGAAACAATAACTTTGAGGCTATGCTCCACGGGAACGTGTCCCTTGGGTTTTTTGACTCGCTCCCATCCCAGGGACAGTACAAGGATGCAGGGACATCAATTCCTCGCCCCCTCATGTACTCTTTTCTACAAAATTTAGAAACGGTATCAGAAATGACTCCTAATAGTGGTCGAGGATGTAGGGGACAGCGAAAAGTTCCCAGAATGGCTAGGGGATTCCTAGGATTCTACTAGCTGTGTCAGGGACTTCTGGCCGTACCCTATGGTTCAAGCCGTTTTTGGACAGCCAGATTGTAAAAAATAACACTATCATCTCTAATGTTTGACTTGTAAAAATTAGGGATAACCTACAAATTTCTTCGTGTTTTAAGGCTCTAAAACGTGTCTTTTGTTTTGATTTATCAGGATTGCTGCAAATGTATTAACATTGCCTCTTCGGTATATGTTTTCCAAGGGTAGCAATCTCTCTCTTATATTGTGGATAAGACATGGAGAGAAATGTCCCTTCATGGGACATGTCTATTAATTATTTTTTAATTATTATAACAATTGATTATTTAACTATATATATATATGTAGTTTGGTGTCATGGGTTTATTCAATTGAAGCTACCAAACAATAACATTCCCTCTTAGCTATGGAGGATAATCACAAGATAGATATTACACCATTGGTAATATTAGGAATGACAAATTTTAAGGATATCTCAGATTAGAAGATCTCCACCATTTTGATATCATGTTTGATATCATGAGTATTGACCTTTCAAAATATAAACACATGATATTTACCAAATACTTTTGAGTACTGGCCTTTCATGATATCAACATTGGATATTTACCAAGTACTCAAAATATATTATTTTCATGAGGAGAGGCAACGACTGAGGAGGCTTTGCAAGTGGGCATCTATCAAATCCTATGTGTACTTGCAGGGATTCGTGGTTCTTTATGTGTTACTTGTGTCTTTTTGTGTATTTTATAAGTTTTTTCCACGTGTTTTTTTGCCTTGTGTTTGGGGCATCATTGTTTGTGGTGGTTTTTTGTTTTCAGTTCCGTCTTTCTGGTCATGGTTTGGGGACCATTTAGGGTTGTGATTTCTTTCCCGTCCTATGTGCAATTCCATTATGACGGAGCTGAATGATCATGAGAACTCGAAGTAGAAGGAGGTTCCCCAATGATGGAGAATAGTGGAAACATGGCTGCTAGGCCTGGAATGAGTGATGTTGTGGAGAAATTGTCATATAAGGTGGTAGTTGTAGAGTCTTCTGTCACTATATGCCCTAACTCTGCTTGTTTCAAAAGCGAGTTTGTTAGAGCCCTTGCTCGGAGAATAGAGGATGGAGATTGTACCAGAACTGATGGAGATCGATTGGGAGGCAATGCCAGCTCAGAGAGTTTGAACTCAGGAGGAGAAAAAATGGATAAGCCCCCTCTTTCAAGATTGAAAACTCTCTTGCCCTCCTCGAACCAAGACATGGTAAGAGCTATCAAATTAGAGCAATCTCATCTAAAGAATGGTGCTATTTTCTTTAGTTGTATGGATAACAAGTTTTTTCTTGTGAGATTTATTTTTGGATGATTGGTTTAATAGCATTTGAGGAAAAAACTTGGTATTGTTATCAATTTTAGCCATATGATTCAAAAAGGGTTGTTTGTGGTTTTTCTTAAAAATAAGGTCATGTAGGAAAAAGTGTTGAAAAAACATATCGAAATGTAGGGAAAGCCTTGTTCAGAGCCATTTTGTGGTCGCCAAAAGGTAATTTTGATCAATTCCTAGCCAGATCATCTTCCCACTGGGTCGAGATTTACAATCTCCAACCTGAATTTTGGCCATTTCTTCCTCAAAATTTCAAATCTCTGGGGATGGTTCTGCAGGTCAAAGATTCTAAGATTACACTCTCTTTTCTCAATGTCCATATCCTTATTGCTCTTGACCTTGAAGTGGATTTCCTAGATTTGATTTCAATTGATGTGGAAGGTGAATTGTTTTCATGGAGAGTTTCTCTATCAGGAAACCTAGGGGCATGTTTGCATTGCAAATTCAAGGGACACACAAGAAAGGGTTGCCCTGCTTTGAAAAATATTTAGAGAACTTTTGATGTACTGAATGAAAATAAAGATGACAATACTAATGTTGCAGCCTCTAAACTGGTTTCAAGACCCTTAGTTAACACCAATTTTGATAAAATTGATTCTAGTAAAGGAAATAAGGTGTAGGAAAATGAAAATGAAGGTGATTCTAATAACAATGTTGTGGATAAAAACTTGAACAAAAGAAAAGATAGCTATCATGAAAATAATAAGGATGTTGATTCTGGAAAGAAATTTGCGTCTTTGTCGAATCCCTTATTTGAGGATGATTTTGAAGTTGTTCCTGCTGGTGGAGATATTTGTGTTGAAATCCTAGTTGGTTGTCAATCTGTAGGTCCTAATGACACACCTTGCCCTTGGAGTTTGGTAGTTGTTCCTTCTGTGGTTACCCTAAGTCTTTGGAGCATCTCTTTTTTGAATGTTGATTTTCTTGTGAAGTTTGGGCTATGGGTCTTGGCAAATTCCGTGTTTGGAATTGTAATTATGGTATTACTTGGCAAGAAATTCTTGTTGGCTATGTTGAAGCTTTTAGCTTGAGTTTGAACAGGTTTCAGTTTGTTCTTGCTGTGGAAACCCTGTGGTTTCTTTGGAAGAGGAGAAATGAAGAGATTTTCCAACCCAAAAAGAGGGTGCTTACTGGGTTAATCTTAAACTCACCCATTTCTATAACATGTCACAAGTCTCAGCAGTGTTGGAGGTCCCCAAAGACAGATTCATGACTTTGATCTGGGAGGGAGCTATGGTGTTGTTCAAGGAAGATTTACATTCAGTGCAATATCTTGAAACCCACTCTGATATGCTGAACAAAAAAGAAAAAGAAAGACTGGATATATTTTTGAAAGATAATAATCTTCATAGGAATGATGGATTGCAAAGGAATTATGTGATCTTTCCTCTAGTTGGACATGGGGAATAGGAACCGAGTGATACTCGTTGTATGGAGGATGCCACAATGAACAGGGTGGTGCATCAGTTGGCCGATATTAATCTCCAGTGATTCCTGAAATGTGTATTCAGTCTTACTGTAGATATGTTCCATTTTGATATTTACTCATTGTAGTAGATGGAAGATCCATATTTGTAATATTTAAACAGTCTGATAGAGAAATAGGTCGGTCTTTCAGGGGTTAAAACCCATCTTTGAGGTGCAGCTACCTCAATTTTTATAATGTACTTGCAGCTTTATAAGCTATTCTGATATATATAAAAAAGTACTCAAGATATATCTATACAAGCAACTCATATACCGTCAATTTAATGACCTAACACTTAGTTTTTGATTTACAAGATATAATCCATCATGATCTGTTGCAAGATTAGTTTTTGATTTACAAGATATAATCCATCATGATCTGTTGCAAGATTATAATTAATATATATCATGAATTTAAGTTATTGTAAGATTGCTAGCTTCCAATAACTTCTGCAATTACAAGTGATAATCATTTGAAAGTCGTCACTTTCTCATGATGTACATAGGGTGTGGCCCATCAAAATCATGAAGTCACACATGGATTTTCAGACTCGCTCTGAATATCAATCTTTTGAGCTCCTCATCTAATGATGCCTCTGATGGAGTGTTAGACTCCCTTTGAATCTGATATCAATCCTCCTTTTCTTGCAAGAACATCCTCTAAGAGAAGGAAAAGATCAAGGAAAATAGCTCTTAGTACGCATAGAAATACAAATAAGGGATTAACTACAAAAATAAAGGTAGTTAGCAAGATATAATAATCAGAAAATATTTATCTCTGGTAGTTAAAGGATGATGCCCGTTGATGAATCCCCTTAGGATTCGGGACTGATTCTAGTGTTAGAGAGTTCCTCCTCATCAAGGCTCTACTTCACATACTTCTATGTTTTGCTATCTTCACTCTTTGTTCTATCCTTAACAATATGAGAATAAATTCTGTTATCCATTATTAATAAATAATTTTCATAATAATGACGATGGTATATACATTCATAAATAATGTTGTTTCTATCTTTGAAATAACATTATTGTTTTATTTATGCAAACATATAATTAAGATATGAACATATATTTAATCGCCATCATTGATTAAATTTATTAGTTTAAATACCAAATTATTTATTATGTCAATTCCAATATATATATATATATATATATATAATGGTATAAAAAAGGCATTATAATACACTTGCACTGCTTTGGTAAGTGGGTCCCACCTGTACCTGTGGCATTTGTAGTCACTTACCTTTTCTATGTCATTGTACGCCACTGTGGTCACTTTCCTTAATACTGGTAGCTCCTCCACAATGTCCACGAGGATAGTGGTTACAGGGGGAGGAGATTATGATTTGAGCACTGCCTTATCCTTCGTGTTAACCATTTCACCTTTTATGTCTCCACTAAAAGAAAGTGGCTTAAGGAGTGTGTTTGATGTGGATGTCTCTGCCGTGTAGTGTATAGCTGGCCCGCCCATACTAGATACTATGCGCAAGACTCATAGAATGAATTGGTGTTTGATCCTTGTGAATATGTGTTAGCAGGTCCTTATTATTCCTCTCTGCCCATGCTTATTGGTCCCTTATCGGCCCCACTTGGAATGTTGACAATTCAAACGGTCCCACCTTTTTGTATCTTCCTATCATATCAGATCTTCCTTTCACACTTTGTTGTCTCTATAGTATAGAAAATTTAGTGTCAAAAATAACTTATATTGTGATATTGCTATCAGGATTTAACTATGGAAATTGTCTCCTACTTATCAACAACTTATATACATTAATGCCATCTCATATAAGCATTCAAACCTCGCTAATAGGTGGCATCGTGACTGAAAGCATGATGTCTCCTATTTCACAATGTTGACTTTCCATTCCCCAAAAACCACTATCGTCAATACAAACACTCACTGTCGTTGATAATAATATTGGCAGTTAGTAGTCTATCCATGCACTTCACCTAGTCCTTACTCTTCTTCATGATGGCTGTTTTAGCCTTTACTCACGCGGCATTGCATTTAATGCACCCTGCAATTTGATTCTATCTTTTCTATCCCTTATTGGTTGCTGCGTTCATTTTCATTGGTGAGTAAGACAATGTGATTCCCACCTATCTGTGATGTTTACCCATACTCAAATTTTTAAAGTGCACATTAGAAGCAGACACACAATAGTATCCTACTTTTCTAACTTATTGATATATCAGTCGACACTTTCAAACTCTTAGTTGCTGCTAAAGAAGAAGACGAAGAAGACGTCTGAATATTGGTATCTTTACACACAACTATAGTTTGTGGTTTCAACATATGACACTCAACTATGTGCAATCTTGTCATGTCCATAATTATTACACGTCCACATTTTCTGTTTTCTCTGTCATTTTTCATCTCCTTTAGTACATTTGCAGTTTGGCTTTGATACCATGTTGATTTATCAGGATTGCTGTAAATGTATTAACATTGCCTCTTCGGTATATGTTTTCCAGGGGCAGCATGGGACATGTCTATTATTATTATTTAACTAATATAATAATTGATTATTTAACTCTATATATATATATATATATATATATATATATATATATATTTCTTTTTGATCCCATCTCATAAGTCCCATAAGTCCCATCTCAATAAGGCACCGAAAGATAAGAGATGGGAACAGTTGTCTTCGGTATTGTCCTCAAATATTTGAATTGAATTAGGGAGATTTAAGTAACCAAATTAACATCACCTATTCTGGATCTGAAAATCGTTGATTCAATCTTTTTTGTTGATGGCTCATTGAATCGTATTCTCATTTCACTTGCAATTTCTGCATCTTATGCTTTGACTAAGATCCGTTATTAGTTTCCATAAAATAATATTATCGTTTTAAATTTTCATTGTTCTTCTGTTAACAAGAATATGTTAATTCATATATAGTTCATAATGAAATGTAATGTTTCTTAATTGAGTGAAGCCTTTATGTTAGAAGTAATAACTAAGACGAAAAAAACTTAGAGATAAAATCAGTGTAACCATAATTTAGAATTGCAAGATTAGAAAGGTCAATCAGAAATGAGTTAGATAGAGCTAAAATTTCCATACTCATAATCTGAAATTTGTGTATATGTATTAATTTAAGAATATTGCTGCAAAAATGACATCAAAAAATGTTAAAGACATGCAAGAAATGACAACCTTTTTTATTCTAGAAGCCAGAATGGGATTTATCCATCTTTACCATTATTATCCTAACTAGATTCCACTCAAAGCTTAGATAACACCTTAAGGAGAAGGAGTTACATCATAATCTGATAGCTCATCGCAAGGATCAATTGGTTTTATGAATTCAAGACTAATGTTGTCCATGTCTTCCCATATATCAACCTGGTCTTCATCCATAAAGCAGTCAATCCAGCCATAAGATGGCGGGAATCTTACATGAAGGAAGTCATAAGAAAATCCACATTTCTTCCAATAATAGGTTTTCATAATCTAAACCTCTTACGATCCATAGTGAAAACAATGGGTAACAAAGGCATGTTATTCCTGCCATTCAGATTTATGTCATAGTTACAAGGTCTAGGAATCATACACTCTTCATTAATATTTATCAAAACCTTCTCCACCTAGAGTAACCCTCTTGGAGGTTTATGTCCTAGGATGGCCTTCTATGTTGAGCACTTTCTGGAGATCTATGATGGGCTTATTGTTTGTCCTAGCTACCTATCTCGATGTTGGTGTCATGCCTTGCATATCTCTCTGGGGTCCTTCAAAGTTGGTTCTCACCGTCTTCGGGCTCAGACCGACCATCATATGGACAGCGAAGAATAGATCTGTTAGCTATGTAATTTAGTGAAGGTCTAGACAGAGACTCACTTTATTTTCTATTGCCCTATCTTTTATGGGATCAGAGGAAGATTTCATTGTTTGTTCCGGGACTGTATTTCTCTTTCAGCTTTCTTTAGTTTCATTGTCTTGCACTTCATCTTCAGGAGGCCACCCTGCTCCGCGATAGTACTTTACAGTCACTACTTTCTTACTGGCATACCTTTGATTAACTCATTGCTGTCTTTTTCTCACTCTTATCTCCGTCACATGGTGTGAAAAGCCTGTCCAATTCTAACGGTCATTCCAGGTTTGTCAGACCCCGCAACAATTTCGTCCGACAACAACACTCCTCCAGGAGCTCCATAGATAGATTAGGGCTCATGTCTGCCCGCAGTCTTATCCTTCTATGACTGATTTCTTTTTGCCAATGAAGGACTCCTAGTCTTTGCCTTGGCATTTCTCTGCACTTCTCATATCTTCTTCTTGTTTGCTTTTACGGACATCGTTTGGTGCTCCTACTTTTGTTAGTTGTCTTGTTGTAAACTCTTAGTCCCATAGACCTTTTGTGGTCTTTTGTTGGATATGAATATTATTATCTTATCTTATCTTATCTCCAAGTTTCCAATATACACTGTTGAATAACCTTCTACATAATAGCTTAGTGTCGTATTTTTCAAACTCAACTCTATGTACCATCACTACAAACATTGAGGTTATGTCTGAAGGAACTCGATATTGATCAATATTGAAAATGAATTATTTACCAAGAATTCTATAGACTGTTTTGATAACCAGAAAATATGAGGATAAAAGCATATCTTTGATTGTAAGACTAGTGATATGCCCTTGGAATGCAATTTGAGAATGAGGCCCATGTACTTTAATTATTGTTTCCATGTTCGGTCTTGAAAATAAATGATACCAATGCTTATCATAGTAATAGTAATGACTTACATAGTTAGAACAAACTAGCCTATATGTGGTAGATGAAATGTCAAGGTGACTGTTAGCTGACCATACGAGAATATGAATTGTTGCAAATATCCCAAAAGGGCTTTGTTTCCCAATCCATTATGAATTTAAAAGACTATTGGTTTACTTATATTAAACCTGCCGCTAGTTGCCATTT
Source organism: Cupressus sempervirens (assembly GCA_028749045.1). Lineage (NCBI taxonomy): Eukaryota > Viridiplantae > Streptophyta > Pinopsida > Cupressales > Cupressaceae > Cupressus > Cupressus sempervirens. The sequence continues at coordinate 346,868,731 of CM053788.1, read as the reverse complement.
TATATACTATTCTAACTCTTTTATTCCAATGATTTTCTCCTATATTGAGCTATATACTACTTATATTATTTTACAGATTGTAGTAGAAAATACAACTAATGATGTAAGCTATAATCACCTTACTTTCTTGTTGAGGTACTAGATACAATGAATCAAAGGGGAGGAAAAAATCTTGATGCTAGATAGTTACCCTTACTGGTGTATCCTGAGAACTTTGTTCTCATGATACACCAACAAAAGGGGAAAGCATCCCACATTAAGAAAAAACTTACACTTCTGAATCTCACCTTAACGGATAGAGGGGACATTCAACAAAGTTTATCTAAGAGACCTGAAAATTGACGATTGTATTTCCATCAGGGATGTTGGCTGAGAAAAGAAACCCTGTCTATAGACTAAGATTGGCTTAAGCATAAATAGAAAATGTGAAGGGACCATCGAGAAGGAGAAATACGACAGATATAAGCTTAAGAAGAGGGGAACAAACAAAACCAAAAACAACGTAATCTAAATAAGCTTACGTAGAAAAAACATACGACAAGAGAACGAGGAAAAGCAATTACAAGGAATACGGTTCCAAACTAACTGATGGATCGGCTGCCTTAGTACATATTCACACTAGCAATGGACGACCATGAAAGGTAAATTCCAATCAAATAAGAAGCAAACAAAATGACAGAGGGTATCTGGTGATATTGTTATGTTTGGGAACGTCTACGGTTCTCAATCATACACCATCCATTGGATACCCTATCACTTGTAATGTCCCCTTTTTGAGACATTAGGAAATTTAAAGACATATTCATATAATATTAAATTTGACTATGAGAGCATGAATTAAAATTATAAAAGGTCAATTTAATATTATAAATTGGGGCAAAAGTGACAAGGAGGGATAAGACGAAAAGACAGGAAGGGAGTAGAAGAGTCACAACTTTGAGGATAAAAAGGAGAGAGACTCATTCATTCAGATTATGCTTGGTTTTATGATTCAGATTTCAATCTCGCTTAAGAGAGTTATTTGGAAAGCTTTAGCTTTCATCCATTGTGAGGACGTAACCCCTCGTGTTGGTAGACAGTGGACGCAAACTCATTGTCCGTAGAGATGTCACATTAGGTGTCTCGTGTGTGCTTACAGTTTCTTTTCTTAGTATTCCAATCTGGCTGTAAAATTGTGTTTAAGATTGGATTTTGAATACTAGGTATTGTATTGCTGAGGTATAATGCAATAACATATTTTAGGGTACTTTATGAGAATTTACTGGTTTATATTGTTGGTCTATAATGCATGTTCATATGTTTATGTTCTGAGAATTTACTGGTTTATATTGTTGGTCTATAATGCATGTTCATATGTTTATGTTCTGAGAATTAACTTGAGATAAAAATTGGGTCAATATCCATTTGGGATATTTCAATGGTATTAGAGCTAAAATCCTGCTATCTTGTGGATTTAAATAATTAAAAACAAATAAATTGAAGGGGAATATTGTGCTGACCAGTCTGTCGAAAACACTGTTCTTGAGAAACATTTGTGGGTATCTTGCATTTCCCTTGGCAGTTGTTTCAATGTTTTGAAATCGCGCCAGAAATGAAGAGCGTTCAGTTGAACAACCAACTTAGATACTTAAGATGGTAAATATCTATTTGTGAAAGAGGAATTCCTTGATATTTGTCATGCTATATATGCAGTTTACTTTGGCCATCAGGAGAATCAAGGCCAATCTTTTATATCAAAGCATTTCATTGTTGTTTATCCATTAAGAATAAGTAACAATCTTGGATGTAGTGTAAGCAAAAGGAATTTCTTCAAGATACACAATGCTTTCAGCTTTGGTGCTCGGAAGCTAGCACACATACTGGAATGCCCCAAAGAATATATTATTTCAGAACTTGGACAGTTCTTTCTAATACACGAGAGCGGCATGACAGTGGACATCGGCTTGATGCACCGAGTCTTGATGCGTTGAATCTTCTACTCTCTAGATTAGATTCAAATGATAGTGTTGATAACAACAGAAGCCGGGGTATCTTTAATAATGATGATGAAGAAAACACGAGTAATTTTTTTGGATAGTTTTAATATTTCCTATCGGTAATTGTCGAGAGATTGCAACATCTCAAGTTTTCGGCCTGTGAATGCTCACTTGAAAGACATTGAGTATAGAAGAAAATTAAGGGACGACTAAGTAATTGAGCAAAAGTCCTTGGAAATCGAGCTTGCTGGATGACGAACATGATGAAGACATTTTCAAATTCTACAAGCCTTGCTCACGTTTTAACCGCAAATTGGGAAGAAATATCGAGCCTAGTCTAATTGAGCCACCGGTGAAAGGATAGAGGGAATCCTATCGAGTTAAAGAGTTGTGACTATCGTGTAGAGGAAGCTTTAATGCATAAGAGACATCATATTCGGTACTTGACGACACATAATTTGGCTTATGAAATTTTGTAACAGCTAGTGATCATGGTGTATTGGTAACGAAACATTCTTTCTCCTGTTTAGTCAACAACACGAGAGTTACCAAATCACATGAAATAAAACCATTGGCTAGCCACATAAATTATAATGTCTACAGTTGCAATTATGAATAAGTAGAGGATTCATAGGAAAGCCGAATGGTCTCATGATTTCATTTTAACAGAAGAAGGGAGTCAGTGGGAATGGACAATATCTTGAATGAAAGAGCATATACCATCAATAAATGGCTATGAATTGATGTTGCAAGTGTTTATGAAGAGTGTATTAAGGGAATGAGATATTAGCAGCGTCTGTTCACACAGGACTTTATATCCATTAGCAGGTCTAGAGTATTCATCTAGGCATTTTTTGGAGCTAGGAGTATGGGGTTGAACATGCATTGTTGATACATTTGCACAGCTGTATTTAGCATCTGAAGTTTGTAGTGCATATTTGACTATGTATTTGTAATAGTTCTGAATGTCGTCGTGGCCTCCCTATTGTGTTGTATCCACCTTGCTTTCTTGAACCAAAGCTTGATAGTGTGATGTACGCACTGAAGAAGGATTAGTAGTAGTTTCTGATTAAAGGAAGTGAAGTTTGCATCGCTGTGGTTTCCATCCTATGTCGTTGTGGAAGAAACTAAGAAATATACAAGCTCATTTGAATGGTCTCTGCGGGATGAAGATGTAGCCCAACCTGTATGCAATTGGCAATGAAAAGCCAATATTATGGTTGTATAAGAACTGTTTCTAGTAGACGTTAATGGTTCCTGGATATTGTAAGACGAAATAGACTGAACATAATTGTTTGGGTAATCATTACAAATACACTGACAAATCGCATTGGCTAAATGTCTTGTTGTCCATCATAGAGATGTAAGAGGATTTTTTGGTGAAGATTTTGATTTGATATTAAATTCTCTATTCAAAATTCCTTTGTCGTTTTTCCATCAATAGTGAAGTTTCTCCACATGTCAATCACTTGAAGATATTATACGCTCACAGTGCTCATACCCAGAGACTTAACCTTATACAAAGGCTATGCACCAACGAACAATTATTTGAAGATTCAGTTTACTAAATGGGGCATGTTTGTGTGAAGGAAACTTGTGTGGGGTTCGTAGCCAATTGTCACAGGTGCTACTGAAGTTGGCAAGAAACAGACTCATTCTAACAAACTGTTATTGAATATTATCAATGAAGGAAGATTATTAATCACAAAATGCTTTCATTGGGAGATTGTTCGAACACGACATGCAGTTTTGAAGGAAGAGCTATGTGCAGATAGAATGAATTAAGTCGTGTAGCTACCAAGGAAGTAAGGCTATCCTTCTTGTGGTCTTCATCATCACTTCTTTACGCGATTGGTTCATTAGGGTGAAAACTACACAAGGAATCACTGATTGTAGGACTTCATAGTTGTGGTAGGAATTTGTGAAGGATTGATGTCCCCTTTTTGGGACATTGGAAACATTAAAGGCATATTATGTATAATATTAAAATTGACTTGGAGAGCGTGGACTCAAAATATAAAAGGTCAATTTAATATTATAAATGGGGCAAAAAGGACAAGGAGAGATAATACGAAAAGCTAGGAGGGAAGTTGAAGAGTCGCAACTGTGAGGATAAAAGGAGAAGAGACTCTGTCATTAGGGGATGCTTGATTTATGATTCAGTTTCAATTTTCTCTCTTGTGAGAGTTATTCAGAAAGCTTTAGCTTTTAGCTAGTATGAGGACGTAGCCCTTCGTGCTGATAGACAATGGACACAAACCCATTGTCCTTGGAGACGTCACATCAGGGGTCTTGCATGTGCTTACAGGTTCTCTTCTTAAGTTTTCCAATCTGACTATAAAGCTGTATTTAGGATTGGATTTTAATGCTTGTTATTGTATTGCTGTTGTATAATGCAATAACATATTTTAAGGAGTTATAAGAGTTTGTTGGTTTTCATATTACTATTTTGTAACACATGTTCATATGCTTGAATCCTAATTATAATTTTAGAAAGAATGGTTTAATATTTGTTGAAGTTCAATTGGTTTTTTATTGTATTTTGTCATACATCTGTATACGTTTAGTTCTAAATACATTTTAAAGGAAAAAATGAGTAATTATCCAGTTTGGGATATTTCAGTGGTATTAGAGCTAAATGACCTGCCATCCTATCGGGTATAGAGTTATCATCAAAAAAATTTGCTGAAAGGTTTTTGATAGATATTTCTATGAATTTGTCCATAACTAGCACACATATTTGAAAAGAAGTCGTTGTCAATGCTTTTTGAAGACAACTCTGGGGGTTGAACATTAATAATTTTATGAAGGCTCAATACAAAGAGAAGCTCTTCTAAGTTCTGTGAATGTTGGACACAGTATTGATGTTGGAGTATATAAAATCTCTCCGTGGAAGCTTTAAATTTTTTGGTGTTGTCAATGAAAACTATGGTTCTCGGCAAATAATGCATTGATTTGGTGGGTTATGACCATTGTTGCCGTCACTTTTAGTGAAGGTGTAGGAAATATTTTTATTCTGAAGTAAATGCTACGATTGATTTTATCGGGCTTCTATAGTTTTGTGTGGCATTGATATAAAAAGAATATTAATGAGTTGCATCTTAATATATGCTTCATTGGCTTATATTTTCTATCTTGTAAAAAGCATTCTTATAGGCCAATAGTGGGTTTCTAACGGAAGTTTTAAATATATTGTTGCTCGAGCCTACATCCAAAGTTGTTATAAATAGTTTGGGATTAAAATTATTTGAGAAAGGAAACTCAATACTTTATATAAATGTGTATCATCAGATTTGTGGGGCTCAACTTTAGTTGAGGAGACAAAATTGATTTAATTCCTCCATTCCATTGGCTAAAGCTTTGAGCAAGGAAAAATAAAAGCGATGGAGACTGGAATATTGGTTGTCCACTGGAGAGTTTCTTTTGCGAAGGCATTAGCCGTAATCTTTAGGAAATCCATTGGGTCAACGGAAGAGAATCACATAGGTTCGAGGAGGCAGCGTGAATCGCATATTCTTTAATTAAAGAGTGGATATTCTTTAAAGAACAGTCAACCACCATTGATTTGTAGCCTTCTCATGATTATGCAAAAGTTGTTACATAGGGTGCAAGTTTCGTTGTGGGTGAATTGGAGGTTAGCTTTGATAGGAAGATTGATGAGATAGGTTGCACATGAGATAATAACAAGTTGGGGTCCTTGTACGATGAGCCCTTATAGGCAAATGATAACATGACAACACTTTGGCCTTTGCATTCAAATCAAGAGAACAAGAGAAAGAATACCTATGATTTTGAGAGAGGTGATGAATCATATATTTCCGATATCCATGGCATGAAATTGGAAGAACAAACAGAGACGACACTACAAGATGATGAACCACGTCAACATGACAAAAATGAAATGCATACCTTAAAGAACTAGCTAAAGGTTAATGAAGATATGGTTGTGGCCTCATTGGTACATTATGACAACACTCACAAAAAGGTTGAAGATATCTACAAGGAGGCTCAAAAGGGAGTGGAAGGAGATTGGCTTGTTGCTGATTTATAGGTGATCAAAACAACTCTTGAAACTATGAAATCAGATTACTTATGTTTGCTTTCCGACAAGGATTATACTCTTAAGGTTGTTGGACCCTATATCAACCAATTGAATAAAGAAAGGAATGAGATTAAGGAGTTCAACAAGGAGCTTATGTATGTTCGTGAGGCATTGGTTGATACTTAGTCTTCCCTTCAGGAAGCAGAAAATCAGATTTGGAGCACAAACTATTTTAGAGAACATGAGGATACAGAGAGACAAGAATTTTTCTTAGAGGTAATTGATGAACTTGATAGCATTCAACAGACATATGATTTGGATAGTTTTCCCAAGTGACCAAGTTCCAAAAATTTAGATCACATTCAGCTTATAGACAACCCGTTGATTGAGGTTGATGCTATTTGGATTTCCGATAACCCACTTTTTGAGGTAGAGGAGAGAGTTCCTCTTGATTTTTAGGAAGAGGATGACCTTGACTTCAGAGATTCGGATCAAGCTACAGTTTTTAACAACGAACTTTGGTCATAGGATTGGTGTGGCGAAGTGACTATTGCTGCTCCTCTTTTGTACAACCTTTACATGGTTTTGAATTCTAACTTATATATAGGTTGGATGGATTTCTTATTTCAGTAGTTAAACAAGTCCTAGTGGAGGATTGAGGAGAGTTATGTGCTGATTGCAAGGAATGCTTTTTCAGCTTCATTCTTTGCCATGACCCCTATGTATTTAGGGACTCTTCAGAGTAATGATGGCGGTATTATCTTTTATGCGCCCTTGGTGTTGATTTTAGCTTTTGAGCAGCTCGTCTCCTACATCATCTATTTAGTACGGGTCGTCACTGCCTTTTGGGATATACATTACTTCTGGATACATTTTTATCTCGTCATATCAGCTGGTTATGCCATCAATGTTTGGGATCTAGGTGTTGGCCATATGTATTTATGGCTTGTTGAGAGTTTGGTCACAGTTCTACTTAGTTTGAGATTGGATATGATGACATTCAAAGTTTTACAGACCTCAGGTGCAGTGACATTAATTGGATTAACATGGGACCCAGGGATCTGGTTGATGAATGGATTGTAGTTCGACACCTCGCTTCACAGTATGGTCAGATTTGTTTTCAGATTTGGCTACAAGGCTACCTGCAGACTCGTATGAGATCTTGGTACTGATTGCTTGAGGACAAGCAATTTTAAGAAGGGGAGATTTGTAATGTCCTCTTTTTGGGACATTGGAAATATTAAAGGCATATTATGTATAATATTAAAATTGACTTGGAGAGTGTGGACTCGAAATATAAAAGGTCAATCTAATATTATAAACGGGGCAAAAAGGACAAGGAGAGATAAGACGAAAAGCTAGGAGGGAAGTCAAAGACTCACAACTGTGAGGATAAAAGGAGAAGAGATTCTTTAATTATGGGATGCTTGATTTATGATTCAGTTTCAGTTTTCTCTCTTGTGAGAGTTATTTAGAAAGTTTTAGCTTTCAGCTAGTATGAGGACGTAGCACCTCGTGCCAGCAGACAGGGGATGCAAACCCATTGTCTTTGGAGACATCACATCAGGTGTCTTGCATGTGCTTACATGTTCTCTTCTTAAGTTTTTCAATTTGACTGTAAAGTTGTATTTAGGATTGGATTTTAATCTTGGTTATTGTATTTCTGTTATATAATGCAATAACATATTTTAAGGAGTTATAAGGGTTTGCTGGTTTTCATATTACTGGTTCATAACACATGTTCATATGCTTGAATCTTGATTATAATTTGAGAAAGAATGGTTTAATATCTGTTGGAGTTCAACTGGTTTTTTATTGTATTTTGTAATACATTTGGATATGTTTAGTTCTGAATATATTTTAAAGGGAAAAACGAGTAAATATCCGGTTTGAGATATTTCACAGCTACGGGAACTCTCTATTGGCAATTAAGTATAATACAAGTTGGGCACTTGATCCAAGAAGAATCAATATATATTTATGTTTTACATCCCGACTACATTGTTTGATATAACTGCTCCAGCTATTTGTGAAAATTAATTCAAAATAGTTTGATTCAGATTTTTGCATTGATTAACATTATTAATAGTATTTCAAGGCAGCAAACAAGTTTATTTCAGACAGGTTATTACAGTAGTGGTCTAGAGAGGAAGTGTGTATTAGATTGGGGTAGTTTTTGGTCCTTTCAAAAGAGAACAATGGAAGATCTGAAAAACATCTTTTTATAGGAATTTAAAATGCATTCAATAGTCCTTAGCTAAGAGACTTGCAGAAAGAGAAAGATTTTGGTTGGTTGTACATGTTTGGGTCGCAATTAGAACACATGGAATCCTCAAATGATGTTCTCTCCAAATTGGAAGAGATAGAAATTTATTTGACCAGGATAGAGCCGATAGAGGGTAGGCTCTTAAACTGGGCTTTACAACCTTCAATGTTGACCTTGGTCCAGCCTAGGTTTATGGAGCATCCAGATAAATGGGTTAGCCTTGTGGTTGCTTCTTGTCTCAATGAGATTATGTGAATAACATCTCCTACAACAACCTACAATGTTGTGGTGTTGAAGAAAGTTTTGCAGCTGATAGTGAAGAACTTGAAGGGAAGTTAAAGGAATCCCTATCAGGCAGGAATAAATTTGCTTGACATGTGAGGACACTAGTACACTCGATCCTATTTGTGGGAATTGTAATAATGAAGAGGAGGCCGAAGAAATTCAGACGAGCGTGGGGAAAAATGTAGATAAGATGATTTCAGCTGTGGATAAGGAACATACAAGTTTCTACGTTGGTGATTTGGAGGTTAGCTTTGACAAACATATTGATGAGGCCGCTTGTACTCGAAGTAATAACATGTTGGAGTCTTTGTATGATGAGCCTTCTTTCTAGTCTTCCCACTTTTTGACTGATATAGTTTGTATCCCTACTCGTTTTCATTGCCTCGAGGGCGATGGTGAGCTCTTTTCTTACCACCTTAGGAGATTTTTGACACCAGCTAGTTTTAGTGAGTTGTATGCAACCTCTGATATGTTTGATTTACTTGCCTCCATCATCTGGATTCTGGATATCTGCTCTTCTTTCTATCCCCCACCGTTCCCCTCCCTCACTTAGAGCTAAGCATTGGAATACTTGTTTTATGAATAAATGGTTTGGTGTTGATTGTAAAGCTTTCCATTGCTCTGTTCCTACTACCTTTGAGATTCAGTCTCTTGCCTTCACCCACTTGTGCCTTTCTTACCTCCGTTTTCTTTGCCACAAGAAACATTCTTTTGTCTCTTCTCAGTACAGAACCCTTTGCTCCACGCTTATTTAGAATCCCCAGATCTTCTGGCATACCCTTTTCCCTTGATTTTCCCCATTGTCCTCCATCCTTGACTTCCACTCTTTGAGACCTCCCACGTCGTTATGCTTTATGACATTCTTGTGCAACCACCTCTTCATTCCACTCCACCTCCTTACTGCCATTTGTTCACCTACTCCAGTATTATTGAGGCTATTAGATCTATGAGATGCAGCATAGCAGTGAATGAGGATGGTTTCTAGGCAAAAATTTTCAAGCTTGGTGCTTCGGTTCCTGGATCTTACCTTCCTACACTCTTTATGTAAAAACCCCTGCTGGTTATGGCTTTAACAAACATCAACTTCCTTTGTAAACTTGAGATTTGTCATTTTATCAAACACTTGACAAGCAACATTAATTACTCTAAGTGTTAATTTCCGCAATTCCTAATTTCCACACTTAGATAATATCAAAAAGTTAGGCGATTTTTCTGAATAATTCTGATGACCAATTTGCAATTTAGGATTTGCAAACTATTTACTACACCACCCAGCAATGAGATATTGAATTTCTGATCACAAACAATCTCTAAATTTATTTGCAAATATTTAATAATGTCAGTTCTAATTCTCTGTCCAACACAGCTAATACTTTCAAATTAGATTGATTAATGTAAATTAGTGCCTGAAAGTAAATACAAACAAATTCAAATGGCATATGAGGAACCTGTTTCTTTGACTGAATTGTATTTTCAAATGGCTCAGCCACAATGCACAGCTTTAGAACATAGATTTTATGGCAATCCAGATTCAGAAATACTGCTGTTATAAAATGCAGTTTGAACAACCTGAATAGCAGAGGTAGACCCTATCAATTGGCAAATATAAATGGCACTCCAAATAGGGCCCAAGAACATGCACTTCTCCACATCAATTCACTCACCCAATCACAGAAAATATAGCAAGAATGATGCTCAATTTTCAGACTCCCAATACCAAATTCCTTAGCAACATTTTGCTTCTCAGCTACAGGAGATACAGTATGAGAAGCCACCATGAAAATCTCAGAATTCGCAAGAAACCAATCTCCACTATACTTCAGCAATGGAGAAAAACCTCATATCAATCACTAGACACAATAAGTACAGTAGAGAAAACACTTGCAATAATTTTCAGATATGCAACCCACAATACCACGGTTGTAGATTGCCAAACACTTCTTAGACAACCCTTTTACTTCAGCAAGGGCAACAATGTCAGAACCTCAGAAAAAACCACAAAGGCAATGAGAGCAAATAAATATCCAAGCATGCTTTTCTCAACAAATGGACTTGTATTTATAACCTTCATTTCCCTTTTGTTGCCAAAATGTAACTTCATTCAAGAAGCTTCACCACACAACATTAATTAGAAGCTTCCTCTAAATTCTCTCACTTGACTTGGCTTAATTAATTAATAAATGACACTTTTCAATGATAACTCAACTCCCAACTTAAGTGAAATTATAAAGTTAAATTATAACTTTATAATAAGCCGTTTAATAATTAATAATAATTTGGCCACTAAAAATATAATAACTCCCAAAATACTCATCATTTAAATATGTCGTCTGAAATAGGAGTCACATCGATTATTTCTCCATGTGACCAAATGCACTTTCACACCAACTTACCACAAATAGTAAGTACACAAAAATAAGCCCAAACGAAGTCTGCGTTGAGCCCAATGAAGGCCAACCTGTAGCTTACTGAAATGTGGAGAAGATAAGACCCTCCCAAGCCAAGCCTCTGCCACAGAAGACCCTCTATCTACAATAATTAGCCTACAAGGATCACAATAATAGGCGAATCCCTAAAACTCAGATGCCGGCAAAATTGGGGACATTACACTTTAATAGTGGTTTGTACTAGTTTTTCTAAGTCCTAGGCAAGATATGTGGTTTACCCTATTCATAAGTCTGGGCCTGCTTTTGACTCGGGTAATTACAGGACTATCATGATCCGGCATACTTTTGCCAAACTTTATGCTACTACTTTGAGCACCATGCTATCTAATGAACTTGACAGAAGAGGCTGTAGAGTTAAAGGGCAGGCTAGTTTTTGGGCAAACTATTAGACTATGGATCACATCTTCACGCTGCAGGCCATTATTGAGGAGGCTAGGCACTGCTCTCATAAGGTTTATTGCTGTTTTGTGTATTCCTTAAGGTTTTCAATTTTGTTCTTAGGTTGGCCTTATTTCAGAGACTTCGTGATATTGGGATCTCAGATATGTTGTAGATTGCTATTATGAGACTTTACGAGAAGGTGACTGGTAGGCTCAGGACTTCAGAGGGCTTTTCTGTTCCGATTCAGAGTACCATTGGAGTGAAGCAGGATTGCCCTCTTTTTCGTACACTGTTCGGTTTGTATATCGATGAGCTTGAGGATTTCCTTGTGAACTCCTCGCAACTAGGTGACGGTTGCTATTTACATTAGGTTTTGATCTCCATTCTCCTTTTCGCTGATGATGTGGTTCTCTTGGCCTCTTCTTTTGATAGTTTATAGAGACTCCTTAATGGTCTGTCTTCTTTTTGTGATCAGCGGTAGCTTGTTGTCAATTTGTCTAAGACTTGGGTTATGATCTTTAATTGTTTAAAGACCTCCCATCTTCATTTCTTCTTTCAGGGTCAAGAGGTTGAGATTACTTACTCTTACATGTATCTTGACGTGAAGTTTTCAGGGCCCCGCTTCAGCTTGAGACCAACTATTCAGTCCAGAGTTAGTAAGGGCATGGGTTCCATAGCCATGCTGGAAAGATAGTGCTTCAGGCATCACTTCCAGGATATTTCATCCAAGCTATGTCTTTTGGACTCCTTGGTTCGACTGACCGTTCTTTATGGCTTGGTTGTTTGGGGGCCTTCTCTTATTTCTTCTGATTGGGCCTCTATTGATCGTATTCATATGTTGTTGTTACAACATATCATTAGATGTCACAGATTCACAACATTGTCTTGGCTGAGTTTGGAGCTCATCCTTTCAAACTCGTAGCCATTTTTTTACTTAATTTGGTTTCTTCATCGGCTTTGTGGTTTAATGGAGTCAGGAGTCGACCGACACAGATACTCTCGTCTGGCATACTGTTCTTCTATTGAGATTATGAGATTCGACACTTGCACTAGGTCTCGTTGTTGGTACGCCTAGGCCACCTCCCTTTTGGTTCAATCGGGATTGAGATTGATCGTCATCCTCCTCACTAGTTTGCGCTAGGTGCTCCTGCTCCCCTCATGTCAGAAGCTGAATGAGAATGTCAGACAGGATATATATAGATAGTACATTACCCCTACCTGGAGTAATCCCCCCGGGGGTTTGCGCCCTAAGACGGCCTTCTATGCGGAGCATTTTCTTGAGATTCATAATGGTATTATGGTTTGCCTTGCTTATCTTTATTGATGCTGGAGTCATGCCATGTGATTCTCTTTAGGCTCTTTCAGAGTTGGCTCTCACCAGCTTCGGGTTCGGACCGATCACCATATGGATTAAGCTGATTGGATTTGTCGGTTGTGTACTTTGGCAGAGGTTGAGACTGGACCCACTCTATATTTTGATGTCCTATCTTCTATGAGATCAGAGGGAGATTTTACTGCCTATTCAGAGATTGTTTCTCTTTCAGCATTCTTCAACTATATTGACTAGCAATGTCTTGCACTTTATCTTCAAAAGGCCACCCAACTTCGGGAGAATACCTTGCAGTCATTGATACCTCAGGGCCATATATCAGACCAGCTCATCATTGCCTTTTTCTCTCCCTTGTCTCCTCCACGAGGTTTGAAAAGGCTATCCAGTACTTCTCATTTCAGATCGGTCAGACACTGCACTAGTCTTTCTAGGCAGCGACACTCTTACATCAGCTCTAGACAGCGTTTTAAGACTATGGATCGTTCACGGTTATATCCCTCTATTACTGATTTCTTTGTAACAAGGAAGGATCCTTAGTCCTTGTTTTTTCTCTGGTTTTGTGTTTCTCTGGTTTTGTGTTTCTTCTCAATCACCATTTGGTGCTCCTGTTTTGGCTGGCTTTTTTGTTTGTATGCTTAGTCCCATAAACCCTTGTGGTTTTTTGTTGGACATTAATGTTATTATCTTATCTTATCTTATGTACAAATGATAACATAGCAACACTTTTGTCTTTGCATGCAAATTAAAGGAACAAGGGAATGGAGGCCTATGATTTTGAGAGGTGTGATGAACCATATGTTTCTTATACACACGATATAAATTTAGAAGAACAATCCAAGATGACACTACAAGACGATCAACTGCAACTACTTCAATATGACAATAATGAAATGCATGCCTTATGAAGGTTACTGAAGACATGGTTGTGGCATCTTTGATATGTTATGACAACACTCACAGGATGGTTGAGGATCTCTATAGGAAGGCTCAAAAGGGAGTGAAAGGAGATTGGCTTGTTGCTGATTTGCAGGTAGTCAAAATAGCCCTTGAATCTTTGAAATCAGATTATTTATGTTTGCTTTCCGACAGGTATTATATTCTTAAGGTTGCTGGAATATATGTTGATCAATTGAGTAAAGGAAAGAATGAGATTATAGAGCTCAACAGGGAGCTTAAGTATGCTCGTAAGGCATTGAATGATACACAAATTGCTCTTCATGAAGTAGAAAATCACGTTAGGGTCACAAATCATACTAGGGAGCATGAGAGTAAAGAGAGGTAGAAGTTCTTCCAAGAAGTAATTGATGAACTTGATAGCATTCAACACACTTATGACTTGGATTGTCCCAAGAGATCAAGTGCCAAAACTTTAGATCACATTCAACTTGTAGACAACCCTTTTTTTGAAGTAGATGCTAATTGGATAATGGAGAACCCACTATCCAAGTCCAATGATGACACACATTGATTTTGGTCAAGAGTTCCGGATTGATAATTGTTGCAACCAAGAGGTTGCTGCCTTGATAGAGGGATATAATGCTGATTACAAATCAGCCTTGGATAGAGATGTGGCAAGTAGTATACCTGGAGTGCATATAGTGAGAGGGGCAATGTTGTGACAGTTGAGCACCTAGGGTACTCCACCCACTATGGTCACAAAGTAGCAAGATAGTACAGATAGTTGGGAAGGTGGATGGCCTTTTTGTTCATGGGATCCAGAAGGAAAATTCCCATATTTCGTAATGTTTCCAGGAGTTGGTTGGCACACAATTGAGTTCCCACAATTATTTGACCACAGTGGTGCTTGTGATCTCAATTGGAGTAAGATTCCCAATCGGATGGGGGATCTTCTTGTATATGATGGTAGCACACTTCAGGCTGTTTTGGTTGAACATGCACATGGGATGTTTTGGGATCCAGGTGTTGATCGTATGTATCTATGGGATTTTGAGGATTTTGTTATAGGTCTACACAGTTTGAGACTAGATGCTATGATGATCAGATTTGTACAACCTACAGATGCAACGATACTTCATAGATTAACATGGGATCTAGGGATCTGGTTGATGGAAGGGTTGCATTTTTAACACCTTGCTTCGTAGTGTGGCAGGATTTGTTTTCGGATTCGGCTACAGAGCTACTTGTAGATTCATATGGGATCTTGGTACTGATTGTTTGAGGACAAGCAATCTCAAGGAGGTAAGATTTGTAATTTCCCCTTTTTTGGACATTAGGAATTTTTTAGACATATTCATATAATATTAAAATTGACTATGAGAACGTGAAATAAAATTATATAAGATCAATTTAATATTATAAAGTGGGCAAAAAGTGACAAGGAGGGATAAGACGAAAAGACAAGGAGTTGAAGAGTCACAACTTTGAGGATTTAAAGGAGAGAGACTCATTCATTCGGATTATGCTTGGTTTTATGATTCAAATTTCAGTCTCTCTTAAGAGAGTTATTTGGAAAGCTTCAGTTTTCATCTAGCGTGAGGATGTAACCCCTCATGTTGGTAGACAGTGGACGCAAACCCATTGTCCGTGGAGACGTCACATTAGGTGTCTCGCATGTGCTTACAAGTTCTTTTCTTAGTATTCCAATCTGACTGTAAAACTTTGTTTAAGATTGGATTTTGAATGCTAGTTATTGTATTGCTAAGGTATAATGCAATAACATATTTTAAGGTACTTTATGAGAATTTACTAGTTTATATATTATTGTTCTATAATGCATCTTCATATGTTTATGTTCTGAGAATTAACTTGAGATAAGAATCGGGTCAATATCCATTTGGGATATTTCATCACCTTACAAGATGAATAAAGAAGATGAAACTCTGGTCTAAATACATAGGAGCGAGAAAGTCAGACAATTGTTTAAACAGTTCTACCTATATATATGTATATATCACACACACACACATATCTTCAGCTTGGTCTCATGGGTTTATCCAATTGAAGCTACCAAACATCAACATTTTGAGGTATTTCTCCATCTCCTAGGAATCCATTAACAAATCCAATCTTTCGTCTTCGTTTTTGTTGAGTCTCATTATAGTTTGCTTTTCTCTCAGTTTCGGGTTTCAGAGGTTGCATTGCAAGTCTGTCTTCCATGTCGAATCTCGGGATTGTAATTGTAAGTAATTGTCATTACAAGTAAAATACATGTCTTGCATACTTGTAAACAAAATCCAATTTTTGCTAGTGTTTTCGTCTTCTTTGGTTTGATTAATTTAGCCTTTTGAAATTTCGTGTTTTATAAATGATATTGTAAGTTTTGTAATTACAAGTAAAATATCATGTTATTGTAATGAAGCTACATGCTATTTAAAACTTGTAAGTTGCAATAGAAAACCTGATATTGAAGTTACATCCTACTTATACATGCTATTTAAAACTTGTAAGTTGCAATAGAAAACCCGACTCCCCTTTGTGTCTTTTTGTTAAGTCAATAACTTGCAAATCAGATTCTGAAACCAGAAATACAAGTATGCTAACCTATATTTTAGAACCGAAATGCCTTTTTAAGCTCATTTTCCTACGTTATGAAGTTATGAATTGACTTTTTAAAGCCTAAGACAAGTTTTGTTTTTATTTTGACTTTACAATGTATCTTGAAAACTGGAATGTTATTTTCATGTGTTTTTCTTTGTTTTTAAGCTTGCATCATGACAATTGAAGTCATGAGTAGAGATTGTATGCGTTTTGTTACCTTGAACTTCAATTTCTTTGCTACAAATTCACACTAAGATGGAGATTCCATTTATTGTTAAAGTGTTGGATGCAAATTGGGATTAAACTTCAAATGACTTTCAAAGTTGTGGTTTTCCCTTTTTGAGCTTGCTCTTAGTAGGTTGGAGGCATTTTCTTTTGTTCTTGGTGATTTTCTTCAAGTCTTTTGTTCACGCTTCAGATTTGCATCTATGTGTTTCATTCGCTTAGGGTTTTCTTTTATTTTTCTTGAGTTTAGCTTAAACCGTTGGCCTCTCTTCTTGATTTTAGTTGTTTCAAGGGTTCTGTTTTTGTTTGCATAAGTAAAATGCCTCTGTTTGTGCCATTTTTGTAGTCTTGATATTCCATTGTTTTCATTCTGGAAGTCTTGGGTGGTTTTAATGGGTTTGTGGAGCCATTTTTCAAGCTTCCTTGCAAGAGATTGTTTGTGCATTTGCAATCGGTGCACAAATTACGCTTTGTGCTTCACTATATTTAAACAAAAACTACTCATAGTAGTTTATTTCAAGTTCTTGGAGACTTCCAACAAATACCAAAAATTTACAAAATGCAAAGGGCCTATTTATAGACAGTATTTTCCGAACTCCCACATGTATTGAACTTGTTTTTCCCCTCAAAGTTGAAATCAGATGTAGCAACCCCTTTTTCCGGATCTTAGTTAACAACTAGCATAGCATCAAAATATAGATACTACTTCACATTCATGAGAAGGTAGTTATAACAATTATGTTCATCTGAAAGAGATTAATGGTTACAATCAGTTTAATTGAAATATCATAACTAACAATTGAAGGCATCATCAATAAATCTAACTAGAGGATTTAAGTTTTCCATACCGTTTGGTTGCTGGTATAGGAATTGAAAATTAGAATGGAAAATAAGAATGGGAATGGAAAATGACAATTCCAGTCTTATTTGGTTCACTTGTAATTCGATTAAAACTATGTCAATCCTTTGTTTGGTTGTACAAAACTGAAATTGAAATAAGGTTAAGAGTTTTTTAAAAAATTGAAACAATGTTGAGATGAACATTTAAAGCACCATGGATGGATTGAATTTTATACAGATCCCCTAAAGTCATGTGTAAAAAATGGAGATGTAATACTTTTGAAATTAGTGAGACATAATGGAGGCAGCGGCCTTGGACACACTAAATTACAACATGAACAGAACTAACATACAAATATCATTTATCTACAGATAATTTCAGAGTAGAATAAATAAGTCCTTCAATTTCCTTAAAGTGGTAAATAACTATAAATCTAGAACTTAAAAACTACTTATTCAGCAATTTACTCTTTGAATTTCACAAATCTGCAAGCAATCACAGAAGCAATAACGAAAACATTATAACAAATGCCTCTTTTCTTCAAAAACCTGAATTCCGCAAGGACACGACAAAGACAAGGAAAAAGCATGGATCTTCCAACATCTCAACTCAGTCTTCTATTTCCTACTGAACTACTCAAAATTATAACTGCAAAAGTATTTATCCGGCCGCATTGAAAAAAATACGACATTCAGCACCAAATTCATGAAATTTCCACATTAATATTTAGTCGCGGTATTATTTAACTCTTTTCTTCTATTTTCTACTCAGCAACTGAAAATTAAAAGCAACAGAACAATGAAAGTATTGACTCAAGAGAATGCCAATATGATTCAACCATAGCTTGCTTAACCACCACGGATCTGAAAAATCAGATTGGGAATAGGAATGGCCTATTCCAATAACAGATATTTTTTGGCATAGACATATGCTCATTTTAGGGGCAAAATGGGAATGTCTTCCTATTCTCAATTCCGATTTGGCGTACCAAACAGAGAATATAAAACATATTCTAATTTTCTCTTTCTATTCCCGTTGTATTCCAACAACCAAATGGGCCCTAAATTTCAAAACCAGAATCAGCCTAGGGCAGCATCTACAAAACCCAAGTTAGTCCACATATACCACTTAGGGCACAAGTAGTTATACCACTGTATCATAATGACCAATACCATTTAGGGCGTCAAATACCACTGTATCATAATGACAAGTACCATTTAGGATGTCAAATACCATTGTATCATCCCTTTTCTTTCTTATTGCTAACTATGGCAATAACTTATAGTTAAAAGATACATCATATTCATTACTCACATAAATGAAGGACAGTTATAACAACCTGATGGAACTCTAAAATTTTGGCAAATTAATTTTAGAGTTCCAAGCACCATGGAAAAGATAAAATCTTCAGATCTTATCCACTACTTATATTCAAACAATATGGTTTAAAACATAAAAGTCATGATGAAGAGAACTTGAGGGACAGGAAAAATGCTAAGAAATGTATTGTAGCAAAGCTTACTGACAACATATGAGGTGACAATAGTTCAAGAAGACGTAAATAAATGAATTTATATAATAGAGATGAAACTGAGTTCTATTCTGCTAGCATCAAGATAGGAATTTTAAAACTGAATGTGGGTATCATCTAAAGCAAAGTGAGGGGATTCGAAATCAAATCAGACAACAACAAGATCCCCTATATGTTTTTGAATTTTAGAAGAACGGATAGAACGAAGACTTTATAAGTACTATCAATAATTGCAGAACATTTATGTGTGAAATACATATAAACGGAAAAAGTGCACACAATTGGGAATAACGAGCACAAATTGGAACCGGTAAATATCGCGTGTTGTCAATTCTGGAGTTATTAGAGCAAACCACTATATGTCAATACCATCAAGTGTGCCCTGTTTCCAAAATTTAAACCACAACAATAAAATGGACAAATCATATGAAGCATAAGGCTCCTAGCTTGAAGGATGATGGCAAACTGTGTGTAGAGATGTGTAGAAGCCGCAAATTCAATGGATAGATAAGCGAATAGCTTCTGGAGTTGGATGTTGAAGTATTTGAATGGTAAACATATAATGCCCACTAAATGCAAGGTACAACGAATAGTATCATAGAAGGGATGAGTTAGCAGTCTGAAGGAGAAGACATTGAAATGGAGTGGCACTATGAAAGAAAGCACTTCACAGATTCTGTCAAGAATAAATCGATTCTCCCTA
The DNA here is from genome assembly GCA_028749045.1 of Cupressus sempervirens. Lineage (NCBI taxonomy): Eukaryota > Viridiplantae > Streptophyta > Pinopsida > Cupressales > Cupressaceae > Cupressus > Cupressus sempervirens. The sequence goes on along the minus strand of CM053788.1, from coordinate 346,849,206 downwards.
CACGTCAATACAAGGGTGACGTCTGGAGCGATATTTGTGAGAATTATAGTGAAACAATTGAGATATCTAGTGAACTATAAATTTGGGTATCATTAAAAGTAAAACTTGGACTTTAATGGAATGGAGAACAATTGAGGATATGTTCGAATCACCATTTGGTGTGCCTGCGAAAATAATTTGAAGACAACGAACAACACTATATACCTTCACAGACACAATATACGTGCTGCTACATATGGAGTTGACTGTGTACGCTCACTCGAAGTGAAGTCAGAGACGATTTTGAAAGGCCATTCTGAAGGAAGAGATGATTTGCACGATGAATTCATGGTCTTATTTTCACATCATTCACAGACTATGTTGGAGTGCAAACATTCGAGATTTAGCTTCGGGAGGTAATTAATAACAAACCTCAAAGTCTCCCATTGCCATGTATCTTGCAAGAATAAAGTGGTGTTCGAACACTAACCAAGTCATTATGATAAATAATTAAACTTACCAAAAATGCAATTATTAGGGATAAAAATAAATATTAGATATGATATGTAAAGGAAGAGTCATATCCTTTCATAAACGAAAGGACACCTTGTTTCATGTTTCCAAGGTATAAAGATGTAAAACTGTCCATTGCAAATGAAAAGAGTAGAGATATTCAACATTTCACATATTCTCAACAAGAAGTATTTTGTATTACTTGTACGAAGGGATAAGGAGTTTAATATGACTTTGTAATATAAATTCAATTATTTTATTTTAATAATAAAATTAAAAGTCCTTTGTTTATTTTTAAATGGCATGGAGATTTAAACTGCAGATGAATTGTCTTTTGTAATTATTTTTTGAAATTTTGTATACAATTTAAATGTCAGATAAGTGAACATGGTCATTTAGCATTTTAAATTTGATCATCACAGATATTGTGAAATATCAAATTGTTTCCGTATCTGTGTCCAGTTTGTCTTCCTACTAAAAGAGTTAAAGCTTAACTTGGACTAATTTAAGATTGCGTAATATTTGGTCTGTCGCATCTTGATTATTTAGTTGTTGGCAGTATAAGTGCATAAGAATTTTATAAAGTTGTACGTAAAAATTTAGTGAAGTTGACTCTATTGCCTTGATGAGTAGAGGCATTGGTCTTTCTATTATTGAAGTCAGAAAATCTATATATTCCTTCTACAACCATCAGATCCATTATTAAAACCTTATACAAAACATTCAATTATTTCAAGTACTCAACATTCAATTTCAGTTTCATCGAGTTCAAGGACATTGCCAACTAGAGAACTTGAAAGCTTAAATTCTCTTTAGAAAAGCTCTGACCCAAGTGATCAGGTTCGAGAAGGTCTACCCACCTAGGTGTAGTGGAGCTTGAAGTGCAGGGGAATCGAAAAGTATTCCCGTTCGTTAGCCAAAACTAATTGTGGAATTCTATCGGAGAAGTGGTAGGCTCTTGGATTTCCAGTTTGCGGTTTTGGGAACCAACACAACCATCAAGTAAACCTATCTCTTGCATAAAGATACATTTCACATTCAACTGGAAAATTAATTGATTTAATTGTTTTGCGAATACATTAAAGAGGAACTGATTTCTAAGCATTGAAGGGAATAACTAATTAAACAATATTATTCAATTAATGTAATGTCCCCAATTTTGTTGGCATTAGAGTTTTAGAGATTTCCCTATTATTGTGATCCTCATAGGCTAATTATTGTGTATAGAGGGTCTTCGGTGGTAGAGGCTTGGCTTGGGAGGGTCTTAACTTCTCCACATTTCAGTAAGCTACAGGTTGGTCTTCGTTTGGCTCAAATCGAACTTCGTTTGGGCTTAGTTTTGTGTACTTACTATTTGTGGTAAGTTGGTGTGAAAGTGCATTTGGTCACATGGAGAAATAATAGGTGTTGACTCCTATTTCAGACGACATATTTAAATGATGAGTATTTTGGGAGTTATTATATTTTTAGTGGCCAAATTATTATTAATTATTAAATGACTTATTATAAAGTTGTAATTTAACTCTTAATTTCATTTAAATTGGGAGTTGAGTTGTCATTGGAAAGTGTCATTTATTAATTAGTTAAGTCAAGTGAGAGAATTTAAAAGAAACTTCTAATTAATGTTGTGTGGTGAAGCTTCTTGAGTGAAGTTACATTTTGGCAACAAAAAGGAATTTGGAGGTTATAAATACAGGCCCATTTGTTGAGAAAAACACTCTTGAATAATTTATTTGCTTTTGTTGCCTTTGTGGCTTTTTCTAAGGTTCTGAATTTTGTTGCCCTTGCTGAAGTATAAGGGAAGCTGAGAAGTATTTTCGAATCACTGCTGAGGTAAAGTGATTCCATTTAATCTCCTTTATTGTTATTGTCTGTGGCTGGGAGGATTATTATTGTGGAGTGATGCAGGAGCATCCAGAGGTATAAGGGCAATCCTGTGTCACCCAAAAAAATGTACTTAGACTTAGTTTTTATTTTATGTCTTTGCATTTTTGGATACCCATTTGGCTCAAATAAAGGTTCCAACTCTCATAGTTCAACTATCAGTGCATTTAAAAATCCCGAAAAAATAGGAGCATGCAATTTGACCATCATTTTGGTGACCTAGAAGGTGTGACTTGGCCAGATGAATGTAATCGAGATTTAGAGCATTTCAGAAAAAGAATCAGGTCAAAAGGCCCCACGGTTTGAAAGTTATTGCAGTTTTTCGGGTTTTGGAGACCCCCTAAGAATGCTTCAAAGTCAGGTTTGGGGCATTAAATGACCTCGAAAAGGGTTGAAAAATGGGGGACGAGCAAAGCTTGTCCATAGGGCTATAGAGCGCTTCGAGAGCTTTCCGAAAATGTAAACGGTTCGTCAATCGGAGTTACGGTTCAAAAGTTATGCCTCCCGGAAGTTCGGCTACCGTTTCTGGATTCTTCTAGAATTACACCGACTTCTAACGCAGCTTCCGGAACCTTCTATTTTGTCGGTGGATGCCTACTAGCACTTTCTAGAATTTACTCCTAGTCCTTAACCCTCCGGGGTCTATTTAAGGAGATTTCTGGCATTGTAAAAGGCAGTTCGGATTGGAGCTTGAGAGGAGGTGCTAAAAGGAGAAATATTCTCCAGATTTATGCTATTGTAAGCCCGCAGGGCATGTTTTGAGTTTATTTTCTCTGCACTGTTTGTACCAGCTTATTTTCTCAGTTAATATAATTTCCCCTTTCTATTGTGTCTATTCTGGTTGTTGGGTTGTGTCACCCATCATGGAGGAAATTACATTTCTGGGGTTTCAGAATTCTGAGATTTATTTCTGAGGACTGCATTTGCAATTGTGCTAAGGTATGTTGAAGTACAACATCAGTCGAAGTGATATACTCATTACATTGTGTATTTGTATTCATGATTGTTTTATGTCTTATATTATTGATAAGAATAATATATTTATAGTATATATTATATGTAATATTATATTTATTATACATTATATATTATTACATAATAATATAATAATATATTACATATATAGTTAATATATTGATATTACATATATGCTTAAAGGTAAGTTATATGTATGGTTAACTAAAGATGATTAACTATATATTTATATGAGATCCAAATTTGTATTTGGAAATCATCAATCACATTGGCAATGTTAGTACATTTCCAGAAAACGATCTTAGTTACTTAACATGGTATCAGAGCCAGGTTGCAAATGGAAAAAAACAAGAGATGCTGCAGAAATACATGTCTTAAGAATTGGTTCAAAACAAACATCCAAAGTGGAGGAAATTGATTATTAAAGCACTGATGGAAATAGAGGAAGTTTGAGCACCTCTAGGTTAAGTTAGAGAAAAGATCAGATCAAATGGAAGATGATGGAAGACCACATGACTGTTATAGAAGTAAATGAAATAGGAGAAAATCAGAACAGTGATGTGGAAATCATCTACGTCGAACTTCTACATTAGATCAGGTACCAAATGCAAGAAAACTGTGACAGGTATATGATAATATTCAACACCCAAAACTCAGTAAATATAATGGATAAAGGGACACTTGATAATATTTGAATGGATTGGAAGTCTTATTGACCATCGACCATGGGAAATAGACATGTGACGATGCTAGCAAACAGATTCACTGCCATCAGATAATACATAGGAGGGCAGGAGACGTAAGGAAGTACCTTGACATTTGCCAAGGTTTACTATGTTTAATTTCCACACAACAGGAATTATCTGGGCAGAAGACTTGAATGTAAAAATACTATATTCTTGGCATCAATTAGCAGTAGACGATGATGAGACAGCCTGTCCCTGCATATTCACTTTATTTTTTTCATAATAATAGAAAGGGTATCAACGGGAAATGATTGAACCAGTTCAGAATTCCAGATGAGAACCATAAGTACCAACTCCATCTGCAAACTCATACCGTCAAGAGCAAACAGTAGTATAGATAAAAGGAAGTAAGAAATAGCGAACCACTCAATACAAATGCGATGTGTTAGGATGGATGGAATTTCTGATCATGAAATGAATATTCATGGCTTTGAATGTGGTGTGAATATTGGATCAAGATGAGTAATTAGGAGATAATATTTTTTTCTATTGCTTGGCATATTTTTTGGATCAAGATAAGTAAATAGGAGACCATATGTTTTCTATCACTTGGCATATTTTTTGTGCCTGAATAATCTCAAATGGACTCTATGGAATGATCATGCGAGAAACATATATAAGGATTGAATTTGGAGCTGTTATAAAGAGAAGACATCACAGATTTATTTGTTTCTGAATGGAAGGTAACAAGAATAACAAAAAATATTACTTGGTTGTGGAGCTATTGAAGGAAGTCAGAGTTTGGTATTGATTTCAGAAGCCATCATATAAATTCATACATTTGTATCGGCTTCCTAAGAGGGTCTCTTTGGGCATCGACTTTATATTGGGAGTATTTGGATACATTACACAAGATGGTTGTTGGTATACAATTACATTTTTTTGGGGAGGTTATTGCTCAAGTGTTGTCATTGTCATTATCATTGTTGCAGAGGAGTCTTCAATAACAAGTCTAAGTGGAAAAGGATATATTAAAGATCCTTTCAATTAACCACACCTCCCTACAAATACGAAGGCAATAGCTTATGCAGGAGTGCCTCCTTGGATGCCCAGCATGGCATCGATTACTGATATACTTTCAGATAACCAGGAAATGATACCGTTGTCAATAAATGCATGTAAGGAATTAAACAAATCAATGGACCACTACACGTTCGCAATATATATGTATTGGTTTAGTGATGTCAACAAAGGTAAGAGAGGTACATACTTTCCTTATTCATTAAGTTTGATTAGTAAGGTATATTTTTAGAAATGAAAAAGTCATGTATAATATAGTTAAGTAAGAATTATATTAGTAATTTTGTAATAACTATATTATGGGATAATTAAATAAGGTGAAGTAAATATTTGATAGATTATTAAATTACATTTTAATCATCTTGAATACAAAGCATTCAAATATATGTTAATAAGTAAAGAGACTAGGTAGGTAAGAGGGTAGGGTTAATCCCTAAGGAAAGAAGGGTATGTTCTCCACTCTTGGGCTTAGGCTTATTCAGCCATGGAACCTCACCTCAGTGTCCAAGTACTTAAATGTTGTATAGCATCTAGACATGGCAAGGGATGGAAAGCACCCATTGGAAGTTAGGAGACAAGTTTTAAGAGCTAGGAACCCACTTCCGATCAAGTAAGTATAAAATATGATACTTGGTAGGGTTGTATTCTATTAAGTATATTCCATTTATATATTTCATATAAGTTTCATCATTCTCCTCTTATTTAGTATGGACATTATTTATATGAATATGAATTAGGATAAATATATGAAATAAAAAAATTCATTTCACATAGTATTAGGAGATAATGAAAAGTTATATGGAAAGTAATTAAATTTAAAAATGAAAATACAAATTATGAGATGAGTATTTTCATTATATCCTCAATATCACTTTTGTGGTCAACTTTTATATGGAATTCTATATATTCGAGCTATATACTCTGATATTTTACTTCAAGAATGTCCTTGCAGGAAAAGGATTAATATCAGATTAAGAGAGAGTCTAACACTTTGTTGAAGGGAAGTTTATTTTAGAAGCTTAGAAGATTTATGTTCAGAGGGCTGCTGACACATCTGTCAAAGTGAGCAGATAGAGGATATGGTTTTGTCAACCGTCTGTGATATTGATCATATTGATTCAGAGGGAGTAAACCAATGTTGTGATGGAATCTTCAGTGATTGATAAATTGTAATAGTCAAGAGGACTGTAATTCATGCAACTATGTGAATATCATAAGAAAGTTGTGACTTTAATTAAACTATCTACGAGTCTCTCTTTGATAAACGAAACTTGATGTATGAGTTGTAGAGTCATTCAAGTGGCACATACTCAATCAAGATATTGGCATATTGTGGACGAGTTTGTTTTAGCTTCTACTATTAAGCTTAATAAATGTTTGGAGCTTCAATGGATGAAAAGAGCAAGTTGGAACTTAGAAAGAAGTCGTCAAACTTGATGTGATGTAAAAGTGTTCAATGATATAAGAGTGAGAATTTTACATTGTGGGGGGAATAATTAGCAATGTTTCATTCCCAAGAGATACTCCATGACCCTAATGGGCAGATAAGTACTTGTATCTTTTACATTTATCTATTCATTTATTTGTAATTCTATACATACTATATATTAAGATAATATATAGGAAACAAAACTAGAGACAGGATAGGAAACAAAACTAGAGACAGGATAGGAAACATTCCTATCTGGACTGAAGAAAAAAGAATAGCACTCTTCTGGCAAAGCTTCTTGGTTTCAACATTCTGTAGATCGAGGGAGGGTCTCAATTATCCCAGAATGTTCCGGCATTCGTACATTGACCTTTAAGGGAGGGTATTAAGATAATATCTTATACTTTCTATAATAGTCAACTACTTGTCTGTAGTCCATCTTTCAGTCTAGATAGGAAACATTCCTATCTGGACTAAAGACAAAAGAGACGGGATGGGAAACATTCCTATCTAGACTGAAAGACGGACTACAGACAAGTAGTTGACTATTATAGAAAGTATAAGATATTATCTTAATACTATAAGGGTTATTTGCTTTGATCTTTTCCTTTATGTTTAAGGATATTCTTATAGGAAAAGAAGGTTGGTACTTTTAAATATTCTACCAAAAATTGTGCAGACTCAATCTAATGATAGTAGTTCCAAAGACAGAGTATGAAATTCTTCTACATTAGGAGGGAGTATGACACTTCTTCAAAGGCAATGCAAGAGCTTAGAAGATTGATACTCAGAGGGAGTCTAGAAATACATGTGGGTGACTGCATGATGTTGATGGGCCTACTCCTACGTATATCATGAGGGAGTGATTAGTTTGACAAGCATTCTTGGGTAAAGAGAGTTTCCGAGGAAGTAATTAGAGGACTAGATCTCCCAGGATCGATGTTCAGAGGGAGAAATTTTGAGATGCAATCCTTTGTGGAAGATATCTTCTCTGTGAGGAGAAGTTCTAAGAGAAATTCTTCATAATGCGCTTTCCTCTATGAGAGAGAAGCATGAGGTGAAAACTCTTTGTACCGCCCTCTGATTAGGTTCATGATGGTTAGCATTTTACATATGATATGTAATAAAAGGTGACGATCTTTTATTGACATATATAAATAGAAGGTAACCATTATAAGATGAGAATCTTATAAATGGTAGACCTGTTCTCATGGTTCTTTGGGCCGGATTTTGCCGGACACCATGATAACGAACAGACAGAAGGTAATCTTTGTAAGATGACGATCTTGCAAATGATAGGCCTATTATCATGAAAATTCTAGATATTGTTTCGAACAATTAGAGATCATTGACAACAAATGCATTATGATTACTCTAGATATTGTTTCAGAGAATTAGAGATCACAATATATGTTATGATAGTGTTCATAACATTGTGATTGTAATTATTTGACAAGTCACTATTTCAGAGTGTTAGAGTCAGAGAATATGTTGTGTATAGATATCCTTGATACTAATATCTCATAAAATATTTTTTTTGTCACTTCTCCCTTGCTAAGAGAGAGTGTTGAAGTATAGCATCGGTCGAAGTGATATACTCATTACATTGAGTATTTGTGTTTATGATTGTTTTATGTCTTATATTATTGATAAGAATAATATATATATATATATATATATATATATATATATATATATTATTGATATTATAAGTAATATTATATATATATTATACGTTATATATTATTATATAATAATATAATAATATATTACATATATAGTTTATATTAATGTTACATATATGCATAAAGGTGAGTTATATATATATAGATAACTAAAGATGATTAACTATAGGGACATGTCTCTTATATTTATATGAGATCCAAATCTACATTTGGAAATCATCAATCACATTGGCAATGTTAGTACATTTCCAGAAAACAATCTCAGTTACTTAACAAGGTATACAATTGCTCTCTTCTCCTACTGTTCTTTATTGTAGCTAGGGAGAAATTACTTTTGAATGAATCTGTGAAGGAAATGGAGGATTCTTTAATAGCTACAATTTACATTTGAGGTTCCACACGTGTTATTCAGAGGCAGCCGTTACTAGTATTTGCAGTGTTTGGTATTTTGGGGAAGTGCAGATTTCATTTCCAGGCACCACGTGGGAAATCTGAAGCAATTTTGCCATTTTCTCTCACCTGCGATTTCTCCAAGAGGCTGTCTTTTGCATATTTGCAAATACATATCATCATACAAGCTGCAATATTGTGTTTTGAGGATAGTTGTTCACACTTTGGCAGCAATTTGGCCATTGGGGTTAATAAATCTGCTCCTGCATACAAGTTCCAAAAGTTATTGTGCTTTTTCTTAATGCAATAGAACTTAATAATGGCATGATTATTATTTGGATTCGTTGTTCTAGATATTGCATTCTTCATTCAATATTAGTGGCCATAGAACATTTTCAGAATTATGTATGCAAACAAATAAGGAAGAAGTTGTAAATTAATTGTTTGGTATTCATTTATACAAGAGCCTTCAATGTTTGATTTATCTAGTAATTATGAGTAGCTCGTTATGTTTCCTATTATTTTGTACTAGAATGTTAAAAATCATATGCAAAGTGATAGCTGAATTGTTCGCCAAATGTTTGACGAAATGTCAAACCACTGATTAGTGCGGAAATTGATGATTGTTTGACACATACTCGATAGGGGTTATTACAATTTAACATATCTTCAACTTCTAATTTCAAATCCAAGAAAATAAAATACCTGTTACTAGCAGATTTTTGAATGCATATCTTATCTCTGTCTTCTCCATTTTTTGGCATTTGGTGGAGACAAGAAATAGTGCCAAGGTCTTAACCTCCCAACCGCGGACCCTTGAATATTCCCACACAATCTCAATCAAGAAAATCCCTCCCTACCTTGGAACTAGGCCTAGGACATGCTGACCAGTCACTGAGCAACCTGGTGCTAGAGTAACAAACCATCTCTCGACTTGACACCAAGATTCCTTACAAGGATCTCCATGAGCTATCTTTATAGTTGATTTAGATGTTAATACTGATTATATTCTTTCTTTCATTGCAGAATTTCTTCCCTTTCTTTCTTCCCCTTAGCTCAACCATAAAGGTCCTGATTACTAGGGAGGTTCATATTAAAATTTCTGGATTCATGCACACTTATTCCTTTACCATACTTCTTCTCGTTTTCGGCCTATGGCATCATAAGTAATTATGCTTTTCTTTCTATATTGATTTCATTCATAAACAGATCATTTCATCTCAAAGATTATTGTTTATATCTTTGTGTGGGATTCATTCAATTTGAACATATGCATATACAATTTTGTATTTGTTTCAGGTAGAGCCTATCGGAGAAATAATAAAAAATCTACTATGGGAAATGATCACATTCAAATATGAACTTCAACTAAAAGAAAAAACGAAGTTGATAAGAAAGAAAATATATGCAATGGTAAACACAAGGTGTTACCTGATCAATTGGTGTGGTCTGATGTAAATGAGTTTGAAGAAATGCCGACACTTGTGAATCCTAAGGGTGTCGGATGTATGCTTCAGTCTAAACCCACGAGCTTTGGCTAATTCAAATTAACACCACTGTCGAACACTTTTGTGTGGGTATGAGTAGAGAATATTGTGATGTGATACCCTAAGAAATCTAGAATGCTTAAGAATAAGCAACAAATGCGTATATGTGCCCCCCTCTCCCTTCCATGGCAAGAATAGAGATCATAAATAAGGAATACGTATTGGCTAAGATGAGCAATGGTCACCCTTGGTGGCTCGATGATACCAAGATTGAGGTGGCAAGAAATGTCGCAAGACTTTTAAATTCAAAATATCAAAAGAACTATGATAGCCAATGTCATACAAATTAGGTGGTCGCTCGAAGCAAAATATTTAAATGACCACAGTTCAAAGTCAAGAGAATATTTAAAAAAAAAAAAGTTGGCAACATAAGCCTACCCCATTCCTTAGTATATTAATGTCGTTCCTATATATTCATGCTTGCTTGAGTAATTATGATATGTAGGTATATATACACATACATATATATGTATACATTAATGATGAAATTCGCGTATATATATATATATATATACGTACATATTTCATACCCACCCAAGTATGAGTATAGATGTGATATTACTGTCCTGAGGAATGATAGCTTGGAAGGTACACGAAGATCATTACACAATGAAGGTAATATTTCTTACTTCAGTTCTTTTAAAGTGTTTTTAGCTTAACTAGATAGCTCATGGTAATCCTTTGTTCTTCTTGCTTGTCTAGCCATTTCATCCTTGGTCGTGGTGGTTTAGGACTCTTTCCTATTTGCTCAATGGTAGGTGGTGCCCCCCTTTTCCAACTCTTTTCTGGCAATGCTTCTCCCCTTCGATGTGCTCCTGTAGGGAAGAAATTCTTTATGATAAATATCATATTCCTTAATATAGCCATAATTACCATAACAATTATTATTTATAAACCTTCATAACGACTAACCACCATTTCACTTGACATGAGTTTATGATGAATAACCAACTTTCCAAGATAACATTAAAATATCATCATAATGGTTAACTAGCATGCCAACTTCGTATGAAACTATAATGATTAACCATCTTACCATTTCACAAAATCATAACTAATTTTACTTGCCTACTTACTTCACATGAAACCTCAACGGATATATGAACATTTTTAAATTGAGCCAAAAATTGGGATGTAACATACCCTCCCCCATGTGTTTCATCGTACTCGATGAACTTTGCAATTTTTAATCACTAAAAAAATTCCCAAATATATGATATACATATATAGCATCATGAAATCATGTCTTTTCAATTTTGAATCAAATTCTAAGCCATAATCAAAATCAAGGTCTATCATTCTCTTATCTCTACGCTTTCAGAAAAAAGCTTACATAAAATCATAAAATTGAAAGTGAAATACACACACCTGTTTTACTTTATTGTACCTGTGCCCACTTCAGCATCACTTTGAATTGATCATATTGATAGGATATTCTATTCCATTTTCTTGTCATACTCATGTGGACAATTACGATGTTTTTTCGTCATCTTCTTATACCAATAGCTTGTGTAAGAGAAATTTTCAATGTTCAGCATTCAAGAATAAGTTAATCATTCTAAATATTTGTAATTCCTTGACTATCATGCTTTAGATCGTAACTCAATCAAAAAAATTAAATCACTCTTACATGCCATCTGGTATATGGTACCTATTAAATGAGTAGATCATCCTTGTAGGCTCATAGATCACGTGAAATGGTTAGTATATCTATGTTTCCATGTATGTAACCTAGGCCTTCTTGCCCACCTTATAACGATAATAATTTGTTAGAATAATCGTTTCATGATAGGAATATATTTCATCTTTAACAAAATATAAATCAGTTCAATATGCCTTGATATTTCATTACCAATACAATATAAGCCTTACAAGTGATTAAACAACATAGTAGATCTTGATATTTCATTATCATATAAAATCAATTTCGCATGTGAATTATTCATGTATAACAATGTGTCAAAGGTAAAATGAGAGGTAACTTACATTTAGATAAGATCATAGAGGTTATGTTTAACATGGTATCACACTATTTGCATCCTAGTCTCCTAAGCCCTTGGACTACAGGCCCACACACAATTCCTAAGATGGGGTATGACCCAGATGCTTGTATGTTCTATTCATATCATTCCAATTGTGGCCCGGATCCAAAGTCCAATCTAACCATAAACTCTTACATTTCCATGGGACTCTACCTACATAAATCCCCTCACTTATCCATAATCAAGCTCATAATAATATGCTTCTCATAGCATCAACTCACTTCATAAATCTTGTTCAATATTGTTTGTTCTGTATAGGATATTTCAAATCTATGCATCTATGTGCACACTAATTTTGATTGAGACATAGTTCAAATATTCAGATGCAAATAAAATATTCTAAGTTCTTCATAATCTATTTAATCAAATTCATGCTGAAAATCATTACCTTTCTTAGCTCAACCCATCCTTGGGTCTTAAATTGATCATAAGTATTTGTTAAAAATCTAAATAGGGCTCTTGTCAGCTAGGTAGATCATCTAGGCATGCTTGTCAATCATTTGTAAAGATTTGGAGATTCACTTTTCTCATTCATGTGACTTAGGTTCTCATACCCATCTTGTCACCATAATGTTTCAAGGAAAAACTCAAGCCAAACAAAAGTTGCATCTATAAATAAGCATTGATAGTTCCAATTATGCAAGTGTGCTTACTCCATATTGGAGCACAAAATGTGATGTGTGGCACTCTTGTCATTTAATCATCATAAGAAATGATCATTACTTTCAAAATAGAAGAATTCTCAAAATCATGGTTAACATTTTTTCCAGTTCAAGTCCAAAAATGGATAACAAAATATTAACTCATTTCATATGAACATGAATGTAATTGCATAAAGTATAATGCCAAAAACATGCAACTGAAAGAAATAACTAGTTATGGTCAAGATTTAGACTAAGTCACAAAGTTCAAATTCAAGTTCGTCGATCATAAAATTCGGATGAAATTCAGCTAGGGTAAAAATTCGGAAATAAATCAACATTAAATTTGACTTATATAAATTTGTTTATTTTTAAATATAAGTAATATATCCACAAAATTGTCAAAATAGTTTGACATTGCTAAATATTTGAACTAAATAACTCAATATTATATCAAAATAAAATAATATTATTATTATTTTGAGCGGTAAAAGGCTGAAGCTTATGATTTATATACAAAATAAAATAATATTATTATAAATAATAGTATTATATTAAATATTATAAAATTTGTATGAAGTCCAAAAAGGGTAAAAATTCGCTGAAATTCGAACTTCATGGATGAAATTCGGCGAATCCTATGAGTTAAGATTTAGATCACATTGCATCAAGAGAAGTGGAAATTGGTATGCACTACGTAACTCTAGGCATCTTGACCTAGTGTAAGTGACCTAGTGTAAGTCTCACTGCCCTCTCTACCTCAGATAAGGCACGTGTACACCATTCTGGTCCTGCCATCTGAGCATCCTGGTGTTAGAGTGTCAACTAGTCAAATGTCAAGGTTGTGGGCACTTTCCAATCAACCTATCGTACAACTGCTAGCACTCTGACCTTTAGTGATCTCAGCGACAATCTTGCCACTAATCCTACCCTTGCTAGGGATTTCCAATTGACATTGTGTGCCCGATCACCCACTACTGGACTTGCCAATTATGATAATTTTCATAGTTTTGATTCATCTTTATGATTTGCAAATTGATCCATCTATTCAATTCATATGGACCACACCATCATCTCAGCCCTTCCTAGCTATTTTGGATGATCTTTGGTGTGATTTTTCAGCTTACATTGTAAAATATTCAATTATGCAAAATAAGTATTCATCCTGTCTCATTCAATATTATTATATTTTCAGCTTCCTTGAAACATCGTTGGGTCCAAGGTTCAGTGTCAAACTCAGAGGTCTGATACCACATGTAACAACCCCTTTTTCTAGGTCCTAGTTAACAACTAGCATATATCGAAATATAAATACTACTTCACATTTATGAGAAGGCAGTTATAACAGTTATGTTCATGCGAAAGAGATTAACGGTTGCAATCAGTTTAATTGAAATATCATAACTAACAATTGAAGGCATCATAAATAAATCTAACTAAAGGATTTATGTTTTCCATACCCTAAATTTCGAAACCGGAATCTGCCTAGGGCAACATCTGCAAAACCCAAGTTAGTCCACATATACCTCCTAGGGCGCAAATAGCTATACCATTGTATCGTAATGACCAATACCATTTAGGGCATCAAATACCACTATATCATAATGACGAATACCATTTAGGGCATCAAATACCACTATATCATGCCTTTTATTTCCTATTGATAACTATGGCAATAACATATAGTTAAAAAATACGTTCATATTCATTATTCACAATGAAGGACAGTTATAACAACCATCAACCCTATCTCTTGCATACAGATACATTTCATGTTTGTTGTCCTATATTTTGTCACCACAAAATGTTTGTAACAGCATGAAACTTTTTCAAGCTAGTTTCACATTTCTCTAAGCTTGAATTTGATATTCAATTGCTTAATGTTGATTGATCGATCCATTTCAATTCGTGTATCAAATCATTTTATTGAAAGCTTTCATCAAGTCTTTTTCATTTTGCTATTTCAAGCCTTTACTTGATTTTTGAAGCTTTTAGTGTACTTTCTTTGCTTTTGAGTTTGCATTTATTGGTTTTTAGTCCATTGTTTTTGCTCATGTCATGCCTTTCACTTTTCCCTTCGATTCGGTCTAACCTAGAGCTCAATCAGAGTTGTCAGTCAAGAAATATGCCCATTTTAGTGCCTCAAAAGTGGACCTTTTTGGTAAAACAACACGAATTAAAAATATAATGTTATATTTTTAATTTGACTTTCACTTTTTGATAAATTTAACTTAAATTCACTTTTTGTTATGTTTTTAAGTTACTTTAACAATTTAACTTTAAATGTTTAACTTAAAGTGACTATAGTGCACTTTATCTTATAATTTTAAGTTGAATTACTTTTTAGTTTTTCACTTGAAGTGACTATATAACTATATAGTTCCAGTTTAATTTTTGATTTTTAAATCAAATGCTCGTTTAAATGTTACTTTTTAAATGATATTTATATGTTATATTTTTAAATATGATATATAAATATTGTTTATGACCCATTTAGTAACATTTTCATAAATTTAAGTGGATTAAATGACTTTAAGTTATCAAAAGTGGACATTTTACATGTCACTGTATATAAAGTTCAATTTAGTGACCCTTTTTGATGTCATTGCATCAAAAGGTTATCAAAAGTGGACCTTTTTGATGTCATTACATCAAAAAGTTATCAAAAGTGGACCTTTTTGATGTCATTACATCAAAAGGTAAGTTTTTATGTCTTTGCATCCAAAATGTGAGATGTAACTTAAAATATGTTAGTCACCCCAAAAGGTGCGATTTTGATCACTTGCATATTTTAAAACATGCTATACACCCAAAAAGGTCCAATGTTAACTAAAATCATATTTTAAAATGTGTATTGCCCTCCAAAAGGTCCGATTTTGAAGGAAAGCATGCATTTGGCCTTCCAAGAATTCGATTTTGATCATTGTGAGAGATTTACTTGATAGTTTTGCATGAGATCGTCTCCAATAGGGTCGTTTTTGCTTAGCCATGGATTTTCCAACATTGAAAATGGATTTATCTTGCTAAAAAATAAATTTTCAAACTCCTTCTAAGGGCACGTTTTTGGAAAAATCTTCAAATAAATCCATTTTGAGTGATTTAAATCATGTTTTTGCAAGGAAAAGAGGAGTTTTGGCTTCTTCAATCATTTGCAATAGATCTTGGCTCATATTTTTGCACTTAGAAGCAAAAAATGAATTCATTTCATGCCTTTTACGAATTGCATTTTCGCTAAAAACGCCCAAAAAGATTGGGGTTCTTATCCACCTTTTTGCATTTTGGAGTCACGTTTTGCATTTGATCCATGTATATGCATTTGGGGAAGTTGTTTTTACATTCCCAAGTCAAAGATGACTCAAAAACATGCATTTTGTAGTCACGGTTTTGCAAAAATAGCCCAGATTTTTGCATTAAAAAGTCATGTTTTTGCTCAAAAAGCTCAAAAAAATGCATTTCCAGCCCATATCTTTGATCAAGAGGGATTGTTTTTGAGTTTGAAATGCATGATATTGTCTTTGGAGACCATGTATTTAACACTTCCATGTCAAATTCGACCCTTCATTGCTCATTAATTTTTGTTAAATGCAAGTACAGAAAAAGTCAAAAAGTTGTTTGAAAATCCAAATTTGAGGAAGAATTGTTCTTCAAGTCTATAAAACTCACTATTTTGGCTCTTTAACCTTCAACTAAGTGGACATTTTCAAACTTGTTTATCAATTCATGCTTATCTTGCTACTTTCATGCATATTATGGCTTGTTATTGCACATTTGTCCAAATATATGCCATGAATAGTGCATCTTTCTTTTAAAAATGAAGAAATGGTTCATTTTCATGTTTTTGGTTTTTCCCCAAACTCCAAATTTGAAATTGTATGTTGAGGTGCTTTGCATATTGACATGTTTGAGTCACTTTCCAAAGGTGCGTTTTTCTTTTGAGTTTTTGTGTTTTGTGCTTGCTTGCTGGCTTTCTCCACTTTGGAGAAGTTACAAGTTTTTTCCCAAGAACTTGTTGTTGCTTCACTTCATGCGAAAGCATCATCACGTTTCACTTCCATCTTCCATGTCACAACACTTCACATCTCATCTGACAAATGCGATTACATGTTTTCTATCTCATTCACCATCCACACATGCATGTAATCCCATTTTTCGCTTCCATTTTTGCTCATCTTACTTTCCATATCCATTCACATTACCCAATTATACGAAATGCCTTATGTGTAATTGCATCTTAAAGGTCTAATTTTGATTAAAAGTCACTTTTTGAAAAATAAAAAAGATGTCATTTTCATCTTCCATGTACTTTGACTTCACCTTTTCACTAAATATGACTATAAAGTTCATTATCCCTCTTCCATTTTCCATTTCCATCTCTCCATATGCATTCGCGCCTCTATGAGAAAATATATGTTTCTGCATTTTTCCATGGTTTGGACCTCATCTTTCATTCGCACTTACATGTGAAAGCTCATACACCATCTGCCTTCACATTCCATCTCATCTTTCTATTATTCATTACATGTTGCATTTACATGTAATCCATATTGTGCAATAACATCTTGAAAGCCCAAGTCACTTTTTAAAAGTCAAAAGTTCTCATTTGTATGCATTCCCATGCACCAAAAACTTAACTTTAAAAAAAATAAAAAAATAAAGAGAGTTAAAGGTGCTGATGAAAAGTTATTCCAAGTTTACATTCGGACATTGTCAAGAAGGTTTTCAAAAAGTTAGAGAATCCAAAATGTGCCAATCTACAAAGGAGAGTTCACAACAACTTGAACGAGAAAAAGTTTGATCACATCAAGATTTCAAATGACAATAGACAATTCGACAATTCATCAAAGAGAGTTGGAGGTTATCAAAAGACGCAACACCATGGTTATCAAGGTGAATGCAGCAGTACAAAGGACGAGAACTTCCGATCCTGTGATCATTCGAGATTGCATCAAGTACAAGGCCCTTTAGAACAATCCCTAGGATTGTTTCCTTATCTTCTATCTTCTTTCTTCTTGTTTCATAGTTGTAGTTGGAGAGGATGTATTACATGAAGATGTGTAATTACATGTAATACGAGTTATATGTGTATGTAAAAGATGTAATGCAAGTTACATGTGTAGTTGCATGTCACCCTATATTTTCTCTTATAGTTGGACTAGGTCAAAGTTTGTCGAGTTGCTTCCACTTTTTCCTCCACTTTTTTCTCAACTCCTATACCTATATAAAGGAGTGCCATCTCATTGTTAAAATCATCTTTTGTTGTATGCAAGAAAGCTCTGCCACATTTGTGCAAGCATAACTTTGATTGTGTGGTACAAATTTGGGAGAAAAGTGAATAAAAGAAGCAATTGAATTCGAAGCTTTGTCTAGAAGCAATTGTGATAGAGCATATTAGAAGCTTTGACTATAATGTGTGCCTATTTTCTTGATTTATGTTATTATTGTGTGTTCAATAAAAGAGCATAGTGATTTAAGAAGCAATCAAAGCTGAAGCTTTGACTGGGAGCAGTTGTGGAAGTGTATATCTAGAAGCTTTATTTGTAACTTATACTTCTTTCTTAATTCGCAAAATAGTTAAGTTATTCTTACTTTTAGGAGTCTTTGTGCCCTAATTGTAAAGTTTTTTTCATATAGAAGTGCGACTGGACTTAGAGCCAAACTGGTACATTTTCAGCTAGCCTTTGAGTTAGTGAAAGTTTATCGGTATCACTGTTTCCAACTCTTGATAGAAGTGTAGTTAGAGATTCACCCTGCCCATTACTCGCTCCACGAGTAAGTGGATTCTTTCTTGAAAGATAAGAAGAAAGGATATTGGTAACACCCATTTTACAAAATCTCTTGACTTCTTGCTTACCTTGAGTTGATCCAAAGAACGGTGAGAAGGGGGAGCCTTTCCTTTAAGGTAATAGAGACTCTGTCTCACACGCTATGGCTGGTCATCCTGTTTTGCGACTGGATTTTTACCCAAAACTGTTGGTTGCAAAATATCCACCCAACAATGTTCAATTGGAAAATCAACACATTTAACTATTTTCTGAATACATTAAAGAGGAACTGATTTGTTAGCATTGAAGGGAATAACTCATTAAACGATATTAATCAATTTAACATATCTTCAACTTGTAATTTCAAATTCAAGAAAATAAAATACCTATTACTAGCAGATTTTTGAATGCATATCTTATCTCTGTCTTGTGCATGTCTTGGCATTTGGCGGATAGGAGAAATATTGCCAAGGGGTTAACCTCCCAACCGCAGACCCTTGAATATTCCCACACAATCTCAATTGAGAAAGACCCTCCCTACCCTGGAACTAGGCCTAGGTCACCATTGACCAATCACTGAGCAACTTGGTGCCAAAGTAACAAACCATTGCTCAACTTGACAACATGATTCCTTACAAGGATCTCCATGAGCTATCATTATATTTGATTTAGATGTTAATACTGATTATATTCTTTCTTTCATTGCAAGATTTCTTCCCACTCTATCCTCCCCTTAGCTTGACCATAAAGGTCCTCATTACTCCAGAGTTTCATGTTAAAATTTCTGGATTCATGCACACTTATTCATTTGCCATGCTTCTTGCTGTTTTCGGCCTATGGCATCATAAGTAATTATGCTTTTCTTTCTATATTGGCTTCATTCATGAAGATATTAATCCATCTCAAAGATATATTGTTTATATCCTTGTATGGGTTTCATTCAATCTGAACATATGCATATGCAATGCTATATTTGTTTCAACCAGAGCCTATTAGAGAAATAATAAAAATCTACTGTGGGAAATTATTACATTCAAATCTGAACTACAACTAAAAGAAAAGTCGAAGCTAATAAGAAATTGACATATTTAGAAAGAAAAGATATGCAATGATAAACATAAGGCATGACCTGATCAATTGGTGTGGTCTAATGAAATGAGTTTGTAGAAATGCTAACACTCGTGAATCCTAAGGGTGTTCGATGTATGCCTTAGTCTAAACCCAAGAGCTTCAGTTCATTCAAATTACCACCATTGTCAAATACTTGTGTGTGAGTACGAGCAAAGAATACTGTAATGTGATAACCTAGGAAATCTAGAATGCATAGGAACGAAGAGAAAATGCTTGTATGTGCCCCTCTTGCGGTAAGAATAGAGATCTTAAATTAGGAATAAGTATTGGCCAAAATGAGCAATGGTCACCTGCGGTGGCTTGGTTATACCAAGATTGAATTGGCAAGAAACGTTGCAAGACTTTTAAATTCAAAATTTCAAAAGAAATATGGTAGCTGATGCCATACGAAACAAGTGGTCGCTCGAAGCAAAATATTTAAATGACCACAGTTCAAAGTCGAGACAATTAAAAAATAAAAATAAAGGTGGCAACGTAAGCTTACCCCATGCCTTAGTATATTAATGTCATTCCTATATATTCATGCTTGCCTGAGTAATTATGACATATATATATATGTATGTATGTAGACGTTAATGGTGAAATTCATTCCTATATATTCATGCTTGCCTGAGTAATTATGACATATATGTATGTATGTATGTATGTATGTATCTATGTAGACGTTAATAGTGAAATTCACATACATATACACACAATATATATACATATGTACATATTTCATACCCACCTAAGTATGAGCATAGAGGTGATATTACTATACCAAGGCATGATAGCTTGCAAGGTACATAGATCATTACACAATGAAGGTAATATGTCTTAAGTTCTTTTAAAGTGTTTTTAGATTAACTAGATAGCTCATGGTCATCCTTTGTTCTTCTTGCTTGTCTAGCCATTTCATCCTCGGTCGTGGTGGTTTAGGACTCTCGCCTATTTGCTCAATGATAGGTGTTGCCCCCCATGCCCAACTCCTTTCTAGCAATGCTTCCCCCCTTCGACGTGCTCTTGCGGGGAAAAAATTGTCCATGATAGTATTATATTCCTCAATATAACCATTATTACCATATCAATGATTATTCATATACCATCATAACAGCTAACTACCATTTCACTTGTCATGAATTCATGACGAATAACCAACTTTCTAGGATAATGTTAAAATATCATCATAAGAGTTAACTAGCATGCCAACTTCATATGAAATTATAATGATTAATTATCTTACCATTTCGCAAGATCATAACTAATTTTATGTCAACTAACTTTGCGTGAAACCTCAACTGCTATATGAACATTTTTAAATTGAGCCAAAAGTTGAGATTTAACATCAGGTCTTTTGGGCCATGTTCCAAGATCGTATTACAATTTGGGAATACAAATATTGCTTTTCCCGCATTTGTAATTTTTTCTCCGAAACACGGACTATATATTGCATATTGATTTCAGGTTTTGAGAGCCTCATTACAAGTTGTCATTACAACACAAATACAATGTTCCCAAACTTTTGTTATGCATTCCAAAACCAAATTTTCCCTTGTAAGGCGCGCATATTTTATACAGTAAAATATATGATTTTTCCCAAAAAATATAGTCAACCTTCGAAAACCTGAATGCAGTCCTAAATTCATTTGAAATCACTTGAAATTGGGCCTTTGAAATCCGATTACAAGTGCAATTTGACCCAATTCCCTTGTGTATGTAAAGTGTAACAATATCTTCACATTTGTAAATAAAATACCCTTGTTTTGCCCAACTTGCAATACACTTTCCAAGATCCACAATGTCATGTCCTTGTTCCTAGAATAGAATTAGAAAATTATATATATATATATATATATATATATATATATATATATATATATATATATATATATATATAATAAAAATATAAAATGCTAGAATATTATAATTATATTATAATATTATATATATTAATATACAATAAAATTACAAGATAAATAATATAGAATTAAGATGAATAAATATATAATAAATAAATAGCGAGTAACAAGCTATCATTAATCAACGAGAAGTATGCATCTATTCGAGGTCATAAACCATGGGACTAAAGACCACTATCGTTGGGCATAAGGAAAGATTCGAGGAAATTGCCATCAAATATAAATTGTCATAAGGAATCGAGAAAGCTAAGGAGAACTGCCTTAGGTCTGATTAAGAATAAGGAGGCGACATCCATAAAATTAGACTAATCAATGACTAGTATGGTCAATCATAATGATGAGGTGGCATCCATGGGTGCAATTATGTGGTGATTGGTTTTTGAAAGATAACGGATAAGGAAGTGGTTGCGATTATCTATCATACATAATTATTAAAAGATACTTAGATATTGAAAATACATGTAGACGACATGGCCATAGATGATTGAAGATCAATTGATCACTCTGCTGTCACCAGACTTCCATCACCAACAAATGTCAAAGTGTTCAAGCACAGTGTCACCAACATCAATTATATTAATTGGTAAGAAGGGAGTATATTAGTTAGTACCATGGATGGTGGTGATTTGATATTGAGAGGACCCATCTTATGTTATAATATATCAGTAACTTGTGGGTATGGAGTGTTTAATGTTAAATAATACAGTAGATAGTGTTAATAAAGAAAAGCGATTACTCCTAATAATGAAGTAGTGCGATCTCTTAAAGATACAGTTAGGGATAGACATGAGTCTCATCCTTTGGCATCATGTCTCATCACCCCATCAATAAGATATAAGAAAGCGTCGAATAACATTTCAGAGAAAAAAGAAGAATAGAGGAATGGAACTTACATCAAGTCTTGGATATAAGCATTCAACACAAAAGATATTTATGCAAAAATAAAAATAATTAATAAGAAGAACTAAAGAAGGAAAAGATAGATAAGATTGCCTTGCAGCTTTTTGGCTTAAAGCTTGCAGCATCATTACAAGAACAGAAATTTTTTGTCATAGACTCATCAAATAAATAGAACAGTCTCATAGTGGATATTTTCAGAACATATCAGTACACGTAACTGCAAGGAATGATCAAATAAGATAAAACACATTAAGCATACTCATAATAGTAGTATGATAAAAAAATTCTGACTACAAAGCCAAACTGATCATCCTTGGCAGTGGCATGGACATATTGAAGAGGACCGACATAGGCTACAATGTATACAACACAGTAGCCATATGTAGAAGCATGGTATCTTGACAGGAATAAAGAAATTATATTCTGCATACAAGTAGTGTATAGCTTGCAGACAACAATTAGTTTTTTATAGAGCATCACGGTATCAAAAGAAAATGATATTAATAATAGGAAAAGTATATAGTATATACTACTTAATATCATCACTATTTGATGGATTACAAGCACATCTGTTGTAAGCCTTTTATATTCCTATAAAGATATTAACCAATAGTGTTCAAGCTTTGAGGAGTGACGTGAATACATTCATTGTAAATTCAAGTACATCCATATATTCTGCAATATGTGTAAGCAATTAGGGAATCAATATAGAACTGATTTGGATTTGAAGAAGTATAGATTACAGTCACTGACCAACATAATACACACTTATATCGAAGGGGATAATATCAATAATAATTAAGGGATATTATATCACAAGGTCATGATTAGAATGTTGTTCAAATCAGATTAACAAGGCAAAGGAATAATAAATAAAGAATACTATTCAGAGGTAGAAGGATTTAAATCAATCAAGAAGATCGATTGAGGAGATTAATTGGATATGAGAAATCAAAATTCAGATATTCATACAACTCATCACAAATAAGAATTAGAACTCTTTTTTCTTTTTTTTTTCCTTCCGCTGCATCTGGATTTGTGACATATGTGCAAACTATATGGTGATCACAAGAAGGGACATTACACAAAATTCACTTGTGACCCCACTTTTGCATCTTTTTCAATCTGCTCTTGCTTGTCTTGTTTGCACACACTATGTACCAAATCAACAAATCAAGGCATGGGCCTTATTTTGCAAGCAGACTTTAAGATTGGTGAATGATACAAATCAAGCACAACAATATGACAGAGCCATACAAGGAGGTGGATACACAACATGAATGATTGAGAGCATAGAGTGCTTTCCCAATAAAAGCCATTGTGATGCAAAGTAATCAAGGATGGAAGATCCTGTTCTGGTTCAAGATGCTTCCACCAAACTTGAGTATTTCAATCATGGAGCATCTTATAGTAGCATAAATATCAGGTGAATTATGATGTAAATAGGCTTTTGTCTTCGGACACAGAATAATTTTCAATCACACACTAGTAATTTCTTGTTGAAAGTTTACATGTTGTTGTCCTTCATTTTGTTATCACAAAATGGATGCAACTCTATGAAACTTATCCAATTAAATTCGTATTTCTCTAAGGTAACTCACTATTTGATTTCAAAGATTTATCAATCAATCATTCCCAAATCACACACTAGTAATTTCTTGTTGAAAGTTTACATGTTGTTGTCCTTCATGTTGTTATCACAAAATGGATGCAACTCTATGAAACTTATCCAATTAAATTCGTATTTCTCTAAGGTAACTCACTATTTGATTGCAAAGATTTATCAATCAATCATTCCCAATTCATATAATGAGTCTTTTTATTGAAAGCTCTCATCAAGTCCTTTTTTCTTTTTTTAGTTTATTAGCCTATACTTGATTTTTGAGGCCTTCAAAGTTCTTTTTGCATTTTTGAGTGTTTGGATTTCCTTTATCTTTTTGTTACCTTCAAACTCTTGCTTTCAGTCACATCCTCGTTTTGAGGTTTAAGTGCATATGTAAGGGGAGTTTATAACCCCCACTGCAGATGTTAAACATTTTTAAAATTGGACCTTATAATTTGATGTTATGTTGCACTTTTAAAAATATATGACTTAAAATCACTGCATGTTATGTTTTAAAGTTATATAGTTGCACTTTTTGATATTCTAATTCATAACTTAAGTGATTTAAGTTATATAGTTCCCCTTTTTATCTAATTTAATGTTGAGTTTTACTTTAATGTTTTAATTTAAATTATTTAAGTGAAATTTCACTTTTTCAACCTATTTACACATAACATGTAAAAATATTAGTGCAAATATGTAGTAGACTCTTTAAAGTGAGATTCACTTAAGTGAATCAATTGAACATGTGCTAAATTAGAACTTTAAGCTATGCAAGTCTCATGCACATGCAATTGCACTTACGAACCCCCCTTTTTGCTTGTATTTTCTCACAAAAAGAAGCAAATCTTGGTTTAGTGGCCCAATTACATGTTGCATGTTACATGTTGAATATGCAATGTGTAAATGGTTTCTTAAACCACGTTTTGGCTTGTGAAACCACTTGTTTCTCATCAAAACAACTAGTTGGGCGGTTGCATTTCGTATTTTAAACATGGATTTCATTCTCTAGACAATGATTTTCCTTTGCTCTTGTTTTTCAAACATCTAAATGCATCTTCAAACCATGATTTGTGTTGGAGAGGTTATTTTCAATACGCAGGGAGTTTTCCGAAACCTGATTTCAATGGAAAGAGGTTATTTTAAATATGTAAATGGGTTGCTAAACCCCAATTTTCTTCACAAGTTTACATTTAATTATAATTTTTCCCCTCTATTTGGTTTTTCAATTTATAGGAGTGTATGTTCTTTGCAGATACATCATATTTCAAACATGTAATTGGCTATACAATCTCCAATTTTGTTTGGACGTTGGGATTTATGTAGTTGCATTGCATTTTTTAAACATGTATTCGCCTCTACAAACCCCGATTTGGGCATTTGAATTAAAACGTAGCATGTAAATGGCCTTCTAAAACACAATTTAAGGCAAAAAGTTTTGGTGTGAACATTTATATCATCCTTAACATATGCATTTATTCTTCTAAACCCCAAATTGGTTGTTTGATGCAAAAATGCTACATGCAAGAAGGCTAGGAAAGCACGTTTTGAATCAAGATTTCCATCGTGTATGTGCAAAGCACTTGTTAAACCCCAATTTTCTTAGATGTTGGGAAGGAGGAGGATTTGGTGTAAACATTTACATCATATATGCATATGTGTTTGCACCTCCAAATCCTGTTTTACTTTGAGAAGACATTTCAAAATGAGCAAAACATTTGGGGAAGTGCGGTCTGCATTTGAGAAGGCATTTGCAACATCATTTACGTCATTCAACACATGCATTTTCACTTGGAAACCACGATTTAGAGCTGGAGTTTGAATTTTTCAACGCATTTGATCTACACATGCAAACACATCTCTGAAACCTGATTTTGGAGAAGAGAGTTGCACTCCAATTTCTTCTTGCTCCAAGTTTTACTCTTTTCTCTCCAAGTAAGTGTAAGATTTCAGTTTTAATTGCATTTCTTGATCATGTTGCTTATTTGTTGCATTCTTTTTCTCTCTGTCTTCCATTTGTTTGGGTACAGCCCTGGATTTTTGTTCCATCTTATTTAATAAGTTTAAAACTCTCATTCCTTGCAAATGCAAAAGGTTCTTCAAATAAAAAATGAATTTGCATGCAAGATTGTAATGTTGAAACTTATCAAATCAAGTCAAGGCAAGAGGTATGTTCTTCATTTTCATTTTTGGTTTTTGTATGTACTTTGGTTGCTTGTTATTGTTTATCTTTAGTTTGTTTGAGAAGAAAAGTTGGAATTTTCACCGAAAGAATGCAAGTATCCTTCCTACTTTCATCTTCCATATTTAATCCATCACCAAAATTCATGCAAATTCCACATTCCCAAATATGTAATCAAACTTCTAAAACCTGATTGTATATTTATACAAGGTAAAAAATAATGAGCTTTTACGACATGTAAATGCATCTCTAAAACCTGATTTTGGGAGAAAAGCTCATGTGTATAACTCAAAACTCTCATCCATATTTCCCCAACATTCTTTCTGAGCCATTAATAAACAAAAGCCCTATTTTGCCTCCATGCAATCCACCTTGTGAAACCCAATTTTGGCCATTATTGCCCAAAATACAAGCTGTTTCAATCATTTCCAGCCTTCCAAAGTATTCAATAAGTATCTAAATCATACTTTGAACGCTCATCCTTCATAGATCCGTCATTTTGACTAAAATCCCAAAGCTTTCATGGATCCAATCCTATCAAATGATATTTTCACTCTTTGGAACTTTCATGTTGCAGCTCAAGATATGTCTGAGAAATCCACATCTTCAAAAGGCAAGGGAAAAATGAAATACCAATATGAAAAAGAACTAGCATATAGTTTTCCATCACAGGTTTCGTCTTCCTTTGATGAGATCATAGACACAAAGATTGGTCATGTTGATATGGAAAATTCCTTACAAAGGATTGAAACGTTTTCCCAACAAGACATGTTGCGGATCAAGAGAAGAAACATTCACTTGGTCTACCTTCCCTGTGCCAACTGAAGTTCGTATGGGAATGTGCAAACCATTTTGATGCCAAATCAGGAACGCTTAAAGATGCAGATGGGAAGGTTTTCAGATTGCATCTGGATGTGATTGAAAAGATCTTCAAGGTTCTTGAAAGTCTAGAGTGTATAGATCTGACTAAAGAAAAATCCTTGCAACTGTGGAATGAGAAAAAGAATAATTATCTCAGGTATGCTAACGACAAGTGGTTTATCAACAAGAGAAAATTTCTCTAGATGGCCTAAGTCAATACACAAATCTGATTTCTCCCAAGAAGTCAATGACTTAATCACTCTTCTGAGCAAAGTTTTTGGCCTAAAAGAATCCAATAACTATGAGCCATGGATGTATAAGTTTATATTTCATATTCTTGAAAGGAGAGAACCCATCTATTGGAGGGATATCATAAGTACAATGATATGTGAACATTTGGTTCATGTGAAGAGCTCTCTCTCATTCTACATGAATTCTTATTTGGTTTACATTGCTGCAACTATGGGGACATTTTTCAGGACTCTGCCAAGGGAGACAAAGCTCTAGTTCCTATCTGGAGTTATTATGAGCACCTCACTCTTACATAGATCAGGTACCATTATAGAAGGGTACGAGATGCATTCTATGGGCATTTCAAGTGTCGTATTGACAAGGAGTTGGCAACGAAGTGGGTGTCAGATGAAACATGGGAAAAGGCAAGTCATTATGGATGGTTGTTTCTACAATTTCCAACTTTCACCTACATTGGAGTTGGTTACTTTGAAGGAGAGTTGTAGACCTTACCGAGGTATCCCACTGATAAGATAATCCTCTTAGAATTGGCAAGACAACTCATGGCAGTGCAGACATACCAAATCAGTAAACACAAGCCAATGTTTGGGATTTTCTCCACTAATCCTCTTCAAATATGCAAGCATTCCTTAACTACGGTGTACAAAGCCAAGTCTATGGAATCCAAACTTAAGCTAATTACATTGAAGAAGTTCAAATCTAGGGCGGTCTTTGATTTCAGAGGCATGAATTCTAGGAGGAAGAGGGCATTCACCCATGTTCACTGCATGATGTCTGGATAGATCTTCAGAGTGAGGTAGATGTGGCAAAAATGGACTATTGCCAGCTCACTTTGCAGCACATCATCGATCTCAACTTAGTCCCTATTCCAGAAGGGGTTGAGGATGATGACATGATTGTAATTCACAATAGTCAAATTGAGAAGCTTCTTCCTATTCCTACTGTGTGGCAGCAAAAAGAATCAGCTTCTATTTTTGATAGATTTCAAGCCATCTTGATGAACACCAATTTGTGGTTGAAAGAAAGGAATCTAAAGAGAATCAAGTTGAAAGTCAGGGTAGATTGTAGTCATTTTGGACCAATACGTAGGATATCCCAGGTTGAGGGTAAGAAAAAAGATGGTTCATCCACTTCATCACTGGATAAGGGTTTCAAACTGAAATTCAAGGGAGAAAAGGTTGTCATTCTTAAATCACATTCTTCTCTAGCTCCTCTCAAAGCGCATAAATTAGAAGATGAAGAATTAGTGATCATTTCTCCCTCACATCGGCCAAAACACCAAGAACCATCCATCATAGATGAACCATTCTTGGCTGTAAAATATATTGATGTAGATTCTTTCTCTATAGTATTCACACCTACCTTTTTTATTTCCGAAGTGAATACTTCAACATTACCTATTTCTTCTGCGGCTCCTTATGTTCTCACAACGGAACAATGTGACAATTACGAGAAAGTTTTTGAAGCTTTCTCTTCTTTTTTGGCTCTACAAGGGGAACAAGTTTCCCAACTTGATACTTTGGCTACAGGATTCAAAGTGTTCATGTCATTGTCATCACATAGAACACCCATGGTTCTAGCCATACAAACAAAGGCATGCACTCTGATGACAAAGATACAATCAGGATCAATGGTTTGCTATAGACACCATCCCAGTCTCAACAAAAGAAGATTTCAGCTTGCGATCATGGTTGGGCAATATTACTGTGAAGATAAAGATCGAACTGCCTCCAAATGATCTTCCTTCAAAGAAGAACAAATCTAAACTCTCAATATGCTAGGTAAAAGTAGTCTCACAAATCCTTGTTGATTCTAAGACAACAAAATATGCTGAAATTGCAGAACCTTTAGTAGACATGTTGTTTGAAGAGCTTCATCTTTCTTTTTACAAAAATTGAACTTGGAAGGCAGTTATGGGTGGGATGCCAACAGGATGCATAAGATGTAGTTTCTACCTTGTCTAGAAGGAACGATGAACTTTGGGAGAAGAAAACCCAACTAAAGTTGGAGAATGCTTGCCTTCATGAGATTATTTGCCAACAAGCTTCACAATCCATTGTCGTCACATCACATTCATAATAGGCAAATCAGAGAGCAGAAGCGACAAAGGCTTGGTTTGAACAAATCATCACAAAGGGAGTTCAATCTATAAAGGATGTGCTCAAAGTTCTTGAACGTCTCAGGAGTATTGAAGAAAGGCTCAATGATATTCTTCTTCCTTCAATCAAGAACTAAAAGCCTTGAAGGAAGATTTGAGGACATGGGACAAAGTGCTGGAAACTGATTTGGATGTCTTGGTCATATATGACATCATTTCATCTACGAAAATGTTCTACGAATACCAAGGGCTCATGGGTCATAAGGTGCAAGCATTGGAAAAATTGGTGTTAGAGGTACAAGAAGCCCTTAAAAGCTGCAATACTATGGAAATCAAAGTCATGAATGTTCTAAAGAAAATGGGTTGTATGGTGCTCACTGAGGATGACAATTTGGTGACAAAGGAAGACATGACTTCAGAATTCACCAATAGGGCCAATGCCAAATTTGAAGTCAAATAATTTCAAAGTAGAAGTGATGAACAAGCTCTCAACTTAAGTTTTCAAAAAAACACCTATGGGAGTCCATTGTAGAAAACTACTATATTATCAAGAAGTGTCACACCACTATAGTCAAGGTTAATGCAAAATCACAGAAGATAGGAATCCCAGATCCTCCAATGCTTCGTGATTGCATCCCAAAATACAAGACTTTTGTTGACAATCTGTAAAGATTGATTCAACATTTTTCCAACTTTTTCTTCAAGCTTGTTTACATGTTTTTCAGCTTTGTAGTTTCATAAGATAGGTTGCATGTAATCTATGTGCATGTAACCCAATTACACGTACCTTCAGTCATGTAATTCAATAAATTTTCTCTCTTAGTTTGATTTAGTCAAGGTGGTTGATTTCCTCCCACCTTTTCTCCATTTTTCTCTAATTCCTTTGCCTATATAAGGGAGTGCCCTTCATTGTAAATAATCATCTTTTTTATATGCAAGAGAGCTCTACCAAATTTGTGCAAGCACAGTTAATTTTGTAGTAAAAATTTGAAACAAAACTGAATATAAAGAGCAATTTCTTTCAAAGCCGAGTCTCGAAGCAATTGTGGTGGATCAAATTGGAAGTTGTAACTGCAATGTGTTTACTATCTTTAATTCATGTTAATCTTGTATGTGTATTAGAGCAATAGTGAGTACGAGAAGCAATTGAATTCGAAGCCATGACTAGAAGTAATTGTTGTGATACAAACTAGAAGCTATGACTGTAGTTTGCATTGCTATCTTATATTCATGGAAGTTGTTACAATTAAGTTACTTTCATGTTAGTGAATTGAAATAACCTTTAGGATTATAGTTTAGAAATCATCTACTTCTAGAAGTCTGCACCCCAATAGTAGAGATTTACTTTTGAAGAATTGCATAGGAGTCTATGGGCTTCATTGTTGTTCTTATAGTATATTAAAATAGACATAGATCTAAGCCGGTACATTTTCAATCAGCCTGTGAGTTGGTGGGAGTTTATTGATATTGTAGTTAGGAGGTCAATATTGCCTAGTACCCCCTCTGCAAGTAAGTGGATTCTTTCCTAAAACAAGAGGCAATAATATTAGTATCCCTTTCAAAGAACCTCTAAACTTCTTGCTTACCTTGAGTTGAGCCAAGAAACAATGAGAAGTGGGAGCCTTCCCTTTAAGGTAGGAGAGACTTTGTCTCACACACTGTGGCTGGTAACCCTATTTTGCAAGGGAGCTCGTACAATTGTGATTTGCAAAATATCCACCCAACACATGTAAAATGAAAAGATGTAATTGCAGGTGGTTACAATCAAGGGTATTGTTGGTAATTCTTAATTCTATTTAATATCTTGCTCTTTAACTTTGTTATTATGATATGATATTTGATGAAATCGCCTAAGTATGCTAACCTATGACTCAAAGATATCAATTTTTTGGGAACATTGCTCTAATTTTGATCTTGTGGTCCAGAGTTCTGGTAGTTTAGTAGATTCTCATTTTGTTTAGAAGGTTTATTTCTAGCTCTTGTGTCGTCATATTGTAACCTCTTTATTTCATATAATTCCATATAGAAAGAATGTAAAAATAATAATACTACAAGATGCACTTTCTGTTGTCTTACAAATTTGTTCAAGAAAGTGTGTGGTTTGACATTAAACATTTGTACAGAAAAAAATAGCTAGAATGATTTATGGTTTTTTCCTGACGAATTCCCATATATATTAATATGACAGGCCAAAATTCAACAGGATAATTTGGATCTAATATATTTCTGTGATGAAATGTATTGGAAGCTGATGATTCTGCAATATAATAAATCACCGTTGGAAGCATCTTCCATCTTTCCACTCAATGGCTGAATATGTGTGTGTGGCGGGGGGTAGGGGGGTTGGTCTGTGTAAATATGTGTGTGGGCTTTAACTTGTTAGGCAATAGGTCCTCGTTAAAGGTCAAATACTTCTAAGCATTCACACTTTTAACAATTCTAGTCACTCATTGTGCATATATATATATATATATATAGAAGGCTTGTGATATGAATTTGATTCCGTTTTTGAGACATGTTTTTGTCTATCTACAGCATGCCTAGTCAGATATTCTGAGCAGAATGTTTTTCTTGTTACACTATTTATAATCACTGATATTAGACTCTTACAGATGTGTTTGTGCTGTTTTTTTTGTCAGCTAATAATGTCAAGGCGCCGAATTCCATGTTTGGATTCATTTCTGGACAAGGTTGTCACTGTTCTTATATTCAGAAAACATGCTCTAATGTTTTGCTAATCATATGCAATTGGTTTTAAGACAAATCATACACTTGGCTAGTAAATTTGAACCAAGGGACTAATAAACAATCTGCAAAAAGATTCTTGGATTCTATTAGGTCCATGTTTGTCAACTATCTGTAATTACTAATAAGCGAGCTGTGGTGCAGGTTAATATTTCTTTGTGGCCACGTTTCAAAATGGTTTTTGACATGCATCTAAGTAGTTTGCGTAATGCAAACGTGCGGACATTATGGGAAGATGATGTTCATCCCCACTATGTGATGCGACGTTATGCTGAATTTACTGCTTCACTTCTTCAGCTCAATGTTGATTATGGAGATGGCCAGGTTAGTGTGGTCATTACTTTATAAGGAAAGAATCTTTGTAGTCAGGAATATGTGACAATACTTACCATTGGTAACCACATCGATGAAACTTACAGATGGCTTTCAAGATTTATTGGAAGGTTCATGGTAATCCCCATGGAGGGATGATTACGATATTGAGAAGCTAGATATTTAATATCATGAAATCATCTGGAATTATAGTAACTTCTCCCTAAAGATCTGTTTGGGAAATGCATCTTCTGTGTCATCCCTCTGACATTTTTGGGGAGCCATCTCCAAAACACATCCCTCTCCCCAAAGGATGGAAACTTTGAGTTTTTCCTACGAGTACAGTTTTTTTGTCATTTAAAATGTCTGTATGATGAAAAACAATGCTAATATACCGAGGTTGTTAATCTCGTAGAACAATTTATTTATAATGTGAGGAATTTTTTTTTGAGTATACATGATTTAAATAGTATTTTCCATGTTTATATAATCAGTGCGAATGTATGAATCAGTTAATATAATTTTCTTAGCAACAGGATCTTTCGTCTGTTTTTTACTTCTTGCAATTTTTTTGTTTGTGTTTATCCATAATCATTTTCAAAGTTTTTCTATTTACTTTTGTCGAAATTGACATAATGATTTGAATATAGTGAATATGCTTCTGTTTAGAGGTATAGAAATAAACTAAATTTTGAATTCTTTGCTCGACTTCTTTAACTTGTAATTTTGGTATAATGTATAGCTTGAATTGAATTTGGATCGCCTACGTGTGGCTGTGGATGACCTTTTAGTAAAGCTTGCTCGCATGTTCGGCAAACCAAAGCAGCAAACAATATTTCTTATTAATAACTATGACATGGTTCTAGCTGTGTTAAAGGTATAGATTCTGTGTACTAGCTTATTTATTCATGAATAGTAGTGTTATGCATTCATATATTAAACTGTAACTAGATGTAACAATCAAATTTAGGCATTCTCAACCAAGACCATATGAACCTTCCATTTATGGTGTTAAATTGTTAATTAAAAGGATCAGACATATTATGTTTATTATGACATATTTATTAATGAAATGAAAATTGTCTTCTGTAGGAAGCTGG
Organism: Cupressus sempervirens; assembly: GCA_028749045.1. Taxonomy (NCBI): domain Eukaryota; kingdom Viridiplantae; phylum Streptophyta; class Pinopsida; order Cupressales; family Cupressaceae; genus Cupressus; species Cupressus sempervirens. Next base: position 346,815,508 of record CM053788.1, on the reverse strand, counting down.
CACAGAAGGAGGAAAGACTCAGTTGCAGTTTGAAGAATTGCTCAGAAGCAACACAACAGTGTTTGTGGTGTGATGTCTTTCACTATATTGTAACTGCTTTCTTAAATGCTTTAACAAGAAACCACTCTGTTTGATAAAGTCTTATTTCAAACTTGTGCTTTGTATAAGAGCTATCTATTCTGGATTTCAAAAGAAATAGTACAAAACTAGATGGGCGATAGAGAGCAGAGAAACAAGCCCTGATGTTCAAAAGAGAGCACATGACAAACACTACTTAGAGTACCAGCATCCTTTGTTTCAGCCATTAGCATTAAAAGTTAGTACTTGGAGTTTCCAATCTTTGAATCCATTCCTGTTCCAAGATAAACTGTATGGAATGACCAACATCCAGTAATCCCAATGCTCTAACTAAAATCAAGAATACTGAAATATGGAATCTATTTTACAGAGAACTCTCTGCTAATTTCCTGAGTTTATGTTTCTATGTATGTCAAATACTACTGATGGCTGAAGTTTCCATCAACAAAAAAAAATTATTTGATATAATTGAAATCACGTGGACCTTGACATTTTGTCACTTAACCTCTATTCTATGCTAATGTTCATTTGATGAGATAGAGATCAAACCTAAATTTTTATTAGGGGATCATGTCATTATCGTATACCACTCATGCTCTTTGAACTTTATTAAAAATTCGCTAGTGATTCTTAAAGATTAGGATATCAAGTTTTGAGTAAGGTGTGTTTGTATGTCTGTCTATGTTTCATGGAGACTTGAAATGGTGGGTTGAAGGGATCGAAGGACATTTTTTCAATAATGGTGAATGGACTACAATTTGGGTATGGTGGGGGACGGTGGTTGATAGTACAAATCTAATATATAGAATCATTGATTTAGAACTTGCTGCGAGAACTCATTAGTATTTTTTCTGAATGTCTAACTCACATCTGAATTTGCAACTGAGCACAACTGAATTTTTGCACCCACGGTGCAAACTTTCTGCAAGTATTCAGTGAGTTCCTACATGGATCTGCCAGATGATAGTTTGATGGCGAATGGCAATTGGTTGTGCAAATATTATATATATAATCATGATTTTAAATTTGCAGAGTTCTTGCAGGACTTGTAAGTATTTTTACTGAATGTCTAACTCACATCTGAATTTTCCACTCAGCACAACTGAATTTCATATCCACAGAAAACTTGCTGCAAGTACTCAGTGAGTTCCTACATGGACCAACCAGATGATATTTTGATGGTGGTTGGCAGTGCAAATATATCATATTTAATCATGGTTTTAGAACTTGCTGAGTTCTTGTAGGACCCATTAAGTATTTTTGCTGAATGTCCAACTCACATATAAATTTGCCACTCAGCACAACCAAATATTCACATCCATGGTGTAGACTTGGTGTAAGTACTCACTGAGGTCCTAAATGGACCCACTAGATGATAGTCTAATAGTGGTTGGTAGTCAAATTTTATATATATAATTTGACTACCAACCACCATTAAACTATCATATATATGCAATTATGGATTTGGTTGAAGAAAAGAAGGTTTGGATAATAGAGGAGCTCATTATCAAGCTTTTTAGCAGTGTCAGCAAGTTAAACAGCTAGAATGGTAAGGTCTTCTATCCCAAATTTGGCCTTATGGATATTAAATCTCTTATTTATTCTCTTCATCTCCTTCTATTGTCATATATGGACCCAACACTACACCACATGACATTATTACAATCATTTCAGTTGTTAAGTACTCTTATGAAAAGCATCTGACACTGGGTATACCGACACATAAATTTTAGTCATGTTTAAAACACATTGAATTCTTCCTTGATCTCTCATAAACTAAATATTTAACTTGGCAATTATGGAATTCAATTCGTAAGATCTATAAGATCAATATTTCCCTCATATCCTGATATACCAAAAAAAATGACTTGCTAAATATTATTCATTGTGTAAAGGAGAATAATTAGGCTATGAAGTGTCTACCCCTTCCAACAAACATGTAATGCATCATGATGTCTCATACAAAGATACCCAAGCATTTTAAAAATTCATAAACTCAAAAATACTTTAAATAGCAGTCTATTTTTATATATTAAGAAGCAGCAAAAACTAGGGTGCTGTCCATGTTACAACCAGCCAAGAAGGCTAACAGTGAGAGAGAAACAGGAGCATGTTAATAGCGCATTAACAGCTCACTAGCAATATCAAAACCATTCAGACTATAGCAATCAGAACTAAACATATTATCCATACTAACAATCTTACTGTAATAACTAGTACAACTAAACTTAGTCCTACTATCCCAAACCAGGGCCAGCCCAACCAGTAGCATGGAGCTACCATCAGTCTTAAAGAGTAACATTAAAACATTTAAAACATAAGGCCACTTAGGCCAACAGCAGTATCGAGCCAAAAAACGTAGAGAACTCCAAAAACAACCAGATCACTTAATTTTGTGCGCAGCTTGGTGCAGCATAGTTCATGTTATTTACACTAAACAGGGGTTCAAATTTTAGAGGGAAGGATAACACTGACTCAATAAAAAAGGGAAAATTTCGAAGCAAATCTAGATTAATGAATAAAAAATGCAAAATGTCAACAATGCAGAGACGTGCCAACAGACCTATGATAGAATTCAATTTAATTACTTCAAATAGTTAATAGTTAAGGGAGACAGCTTCTGGGCAGTAGTTTTCACTACCTTTCAACCATCTACACATTATACGTTATTGTGAAGATGATTTTTTGCACGTCTATGTACACCATTCTAAACATGCTCCACTATGTACAACTTGTTCCAGAGGCACAAAGCATATTTGCATTGCAGTTTCTTTTTTATGTCTAAATTTTTTAGGTAATAGTATGTGTATTCATGTATTATGTATGATTTTCATCGTCATTTTTCATTATCTTCTATACTACACCAAAATTCAAGATAAGGAAGATCACATTCTTTCTGGAGATTGGGATCTTCCATATGGAACCGAGAGACAATTGATTTTCTCTCCTATGAAATGAGAGGGTTTGTGTTGAAGAGTAAATCAATGTAGAGGCTAATAAACTCAATGTAAATCATTTATGTTGTTAATGATGAAATGACCCATAAATCCATTAAAACTTAATAATTACTTTTTATCCATTAATAGGCAGTTATAAATGAGTTTGGTTTCACTTTGAATGCTTTCTCCTTGCAGGAAGAACTATTGCTGGAGCACTTCAAAGATTTGATTCGATTTGTAAAGACAAGAGCTGGTATGCATATTATGTATTTCTCAATAGTCTTGTTTCAAATAACAAAAGGAACAATCGATTAACAGGTGTTAGTGGCAGGCGAAGAAGCCAGTTCTACTTCTGAAAGGCCTGTGATAGTTGAGGAAGTAGAACCTCTTGTTAAAGACTTCGCTAGCCGCTGGAAAGGAACCATTGAACTTATGCATAGAGATGTAATCACATCTTTCAGTAATTTTCTTTGTGGTATGGAGATCTTGAAAGCTGCACTGACCCAGTTGTTACTATACTACACCAGACTTTCAGATTGCATAAAGCGAATAGGAGGGAGCTCAGCTCTGAACAAAGAACTTGTGTCAATCTCCTCCATTATGTATGAAATAAAGAAATACTCTAGAACATTTTGATCTGTTGAGCACCATTCCCTCGACTAAACAGATGTTTCCTTTGTACTAATTCATATCATTTGTTCTAACATTAATGTTGCTAGAGTTTAAAGCTCCATGGTTGAGTTTCCTTGATTATATGAAATCTCTTTTGATTAAGCTGATTGCATCGGATCAGCAATATGTTCTTGTTCCAGCATAACCATTTAAACAATGTTAAAATTATGTTCTTTGTGAAGTTCATTTTGTCAGAAATTACATATCATTCTTCTTTGATACTAGTGCTATACAGTTTCTCCACTGTCTAGTACTATTGTAATTGTTGGTTTTGTAAAATCACTGGAATAGAAATTTCACTTCCAATTCCGGAAGATGGAGGATTTGTTTTAAATTTTTTCCATAATGTTTTGTTATCATAATATACATCTCCGCATTGCCAAAAGCTCCTCAGCTTATATTGTTCTTGGATTTGAATTTCAACCAACTGCAGCCAGATCTACTGTCGATCATTTATAGGAGCAATTTGCCCCTGTATGGTATTTCTACCCTTTCATCAGTCTGTAAAGTCTATTTTTTTTCACTTATACAGTAATCAAGATAAACTTCAAGGTGCTTTTGTTTAATGGCTCATTAATTAAGATTCAATTATTTACAAATAACTTGGGAAAAAATTACTTCATTAAATTTTAACAATTGGGCTACACATGCTTGACTGAAGGCGAAGCTATCAAAATAGGTACAAACAAATTTCTAATGATAATTGAAGGATACATAAAAATCCATCATCGATCAAACACATTTATGCAATAGGACATGAATCCATCCACTCAACTAACTAATCAACAACTAACAATTAATTTTGAAAATTGTCTTCTAACATAAGCTGATTTATTAGCAACATTCAATATCTTCTATTCTCTCCAATAATCAACAATGTAAGAAAACAAGAAATTAAAAATATTCATTAGCTATATCACTTCTCCCTCATAAAATATTAAGGTAGAACACCAAGTAAACTTTGCAGTGTTTGAAAGCAATCAAAAGCAAGAGGTTATATGAAAATAATCTTTGTCATAGTAGAACAATTTACAAGTTCAACTAAGCCTCATAGAACGAACTCACAAATGTATACGTGTTGGATGTCAATTGCTTAGTCTTACCTGTTGACATGAATTTTGTGCCCATTGCAACATGTAGAATAAAGTACTAAGTATAATGTCCTCTATTGAACAAGGAAACTTTGTATGTTAAATAATATGTCCATTTTGTGATTAAATAAGGCATCCCCAAGGTTTGTACAATGAACTGACAACTTTTTATTGGATATAACTAGGTGAATGCGGTGTAATTTGTTGGTAACCACTCAGGGACTTGAACTATTTAGTCAATGTGATATCAACTTCCTAAATGTGAATGATCTGGTAAATTGAGCTCTTCAACTACTAATAAAACAAAGTATAAAAAGTATTGGGTTTGTGAGTCTAAGATACTCCTAATTCTACCAACACAAGAGACTATATATGATGTGGTGAAACTAAACCAATCTTTGCTTTACCAACTGAAACAACCACACAAGAGAAGATGTTATCTTCTAAGGCAATGTGGATGATTTTCAAATTGCTTGTACACATCAAAATGATAAAACATGTGAATCAATGAACATAAAGCAGTTGAGGTTAGGCGCTTTGTAATGAATTCAAACTAACATTGTGTTGTTAATTGCAATCAACAAGTACCAAAAGGTGCGAACATAAAGTTTCACCATGAATCGTCTTCTTTCATTCATCTACGTAAGATGAATAACTTAACTTTTCCACAACATTTATCTAATACCAAAAGCTGTGAACTTAAAGTTTCACCATGAATCGTCTTCTTACATTCATCTACTTAAGATGAATAACTTAACTTATTCTCAACATTTATCTAAGTGAGAAAAATATTGAAAACATGCAACACTTTGAAACAACACAAGTATTCACCAAGCTTTAAAGAATATGGAACTATTTTGGTAGTAATTTAGCAACAATTTTGCAAAGTCTCCCTTTACAAATTATTTGACCAAGCCTTATATAGAGGTCTCGTGTACAATGAATGGAAAAGATTGATTTAAGATCAACAATCTAGATAATTATAAGCAACTCTAATCAGGGTTTTCCTTAATTGTACTACCTACAAACATTAAATATTGGTGTGGCCTAATAGATTAATATTTTCAAAGATTTTATCAAATTCATACTATATCACCCTAAAAAAGACCAATGCCATTAATCAACAATTGAGAAAACAAATAAATAGCTCCTCTTTAAAATTTGTTACAAAGGTACAACTCCCTCCATTAGATTTTTTTTTTGAATTTATATTATATATTTTAAGGAAGCAAATTTTTAACTACAAAGCAGTAAAGGAACTAACCATTTCTCATCACTATGAAATAATTACACAGAGAAAACATAATTCATACACCAAATTTAAAGATCGATGTCCAACACAATGAAATATTTCCAAACAATAGCTTCTACTCAAAAATAAAATACTAATGTCAAACACAATCAAAATGATAATTATAAAATTCCAATCTTAAAGAACAATACATACCCATATGAACCCTCGTACCATAAAGAATGCTAAGTTCAATGCTTGAAATCAAAGTCCCAAAATAACTACATGTATAAATTGGATACACAGATATCTTTAGAACTTTGTAAAGGACATTTTTTTCATTTAATTCAAAATTACACCTGCAATATCAAAATCAAGTCTCTCATCTATCAAAGCATAATGGTATTTTGAAATTGTCGATCTTGTGTTATGTTTCTTTAACCCACAGTGAAAGCCTTTCCATAATAATTGTCCCTTCAATTACATAAATATTGAGTCTTTTCAAAGAATCAATATAGAAAATAAAAAGTATTTTTTAGCCAACTTAAATAACAAGTGTCAAATAAGTGAAGACAAAAACAAAAAAGAGAATTTTATGAAGTCTTTCCGACTTTTTCTATAAATGTTGGATGTTGTTGAGTGGCATGTTGTTGCTTGTATACCTATAGAGTTGTGGTGATGGCTATCATGTTATCATAATCTAAGGCATTCACATTATTGTGTCACAAACACTAGAATTTTTTTTGCACTTTGATCTCTTGAATTTTGGCAAGGAAGGTATGGTCATAGTTGACACACCCCATCATAATTGTTGAAATGTGAGCTAATTCCTAATATTTTTCCTTGCAAAAAAGTGAGTGGGCTATAACATCAATATTAGTTTGGTTTTTGTCTTTAACTCAAATTGTCCTTTCTTTTTAACCCAGATTTTCCTTTCTTTTTAACTCACAATTTATATCTTTGAAACTTGCATCACTTGAGTGATCATCTTGTTTTCCTCTTCAACACTCTTCTATATCCATTCACATTTTCACCCAAGACTATACACCCATGTCCTGAAAAGGGGTTTCTTGTGATGATAGTATACCTTTTGTCACTGCAACATTGAACCCCATGTTAACAGCCTTCTATAGTAATCTCATGGTTTCTTGTGTTCCACACCCTCCTTTTCTACAACCCTAACTTTAGATGTTTCAATATTTCTTGTGTTAGAAAATAAAGTAAATCCATTACAACTGAGAGGGGGGGTGAATCAGTTGTATGTTTAATCCAACTTAAACTCAATCTATCAAATCCAACTCCAATAACCAATAAAGTGAAAAGTGCCAAGAGATAGAACATGAAAATGGGAAAATGATTTGTCAACTAGGGAAACCCTTGATTAGAGGGAAAACCCCAGTGGGGATGGTACCCACAAAATGATGTACTAATATAAATGGTTTCTTGTAAGAGGATATGACCCGGTTAGGAGCCAATTACATACAATCAATACATATGAGTCAATGTTATGAGACTTTGAATACCCGTTAGAAGATTCTAGCCCTAATAGGAGCAATAAGGAAGATAATTGAACTCATTGTCCAAATTGCTTCAAAACTGTTACACAAAACATATCTCTAGGCTAACATATCCCAAGTAGTGAATTGACAAATGCAATAACTTCTTTGCCAATACAATTCCTTTGAGGTTCTCAATCCAATCTCAACATCATTTGATGCTTATCTCTAATCAAACTCACATCCTTAGCATCAATATAATACCATACACACAAAAGTCACACTTACAACCAAGGAAACAACATTTCCTTTATACCTTGTCTAATAACTAATTGAGTCATCCTTGAGGTCTTTCCCAATATATAATGAGTAATATATGACGTCAACATGATTTTACAATTAAGTTCCACACGCTACAATACATTTTACAACTTCCAAAATAAATTTCATTACGAGAGTCGGTTGCCACTGAACATTTCACATGTTACACGTTAGCGACCTCCACTGAGTGATCTCTAGCATCTTCTACCATAGACATAGCATTATGAACATGTCTTCAACCATGATCTAAGCTCTCTTAACTTCATTCCATCTCACTTAACAGATGCAACTAAATTACCAGTAAATTGTTTCTTGCACACTGGCATGCAACCAATCTTCACTAAATCAACTGTAACTCATCCAAATTTTCATACTAATTTGAGTGAACATAGATGTAGCATCTAAACACATCTAAGAACAAAAATCTAAACATGCATAGATTAACTCGTTGTATCCAAACCTTGCAGATCAAAATTGCCTCTATGATGTACTAAAACTATGCCTACCACATACCAAAGTACATATATGTTGACATTAATGACAAACAAAGTCATGAATGCAACACACAAGCAATCAATCTAAATGCAAACCACTCAACCATCTCCCAACATACTAACAATCTCCCCCTTTGATATATAGAGTATGATTTGATTACAACTATTTGTTGGTGCTACATATTCTACTTTTGCTATAGATTGTGAAATAAAATCCTATTTCTTGCTTAGCCATGAAACTAATATTTCCCTAGGAAGAATGCGCTACCAATAGTACTCATCCTATCATCCACATTACCTACCCAATCTGCATCTATATATACACATAAAGTGAAATCATTTGATTAGTCATATTGTAATCCATAATTTGATGTATGCTTCAAATATCTCAATATTCTATTTACTATTGCTAAGTGATTTTCTTCAAGGTGTGCTTGAAATCTTACAACAATTCCAACTACATTTGTTATATTTGGTCTTTCATAAGTTATATATTTTAACCCTCCTGTCATTGATTTGTATCTTGTTTGCATTGCACTAGGATATTGATCCTAACTTGACAATTTGCAACCTATAACCATGGGTGTACCAAGTGGCTTACAGTTTTCCAATCCAAATCTTCTCAATAAATCCTTTAGATTGGTCTTTGATATGAAAAATTTATCCTTACTCCAATTATTTGCAATCCCAAGAAATATTTCATTTCACCAATCATACTCATCTCAAATTCATTCTTCATCTCCTTCGAAAAATTTCACTAGCCTCATCATTACCTATAAATATAATATAATCTACAAATACTGCAATGATTAGCATACTATATGAATTCTTTATTAAGTACATGTTACTATATGGATTACCTTTCTTGAATCTCAAGCTTATAAGGTGCTTGTCCAATTCTGCACACCATACTCTAGGAGCCTATTGTAGTCCATATAATACCTTCTTTAATCTATAAACCATGTCTTTCTCTCTAGTAATGGGAAAACCACTAGGTTGTTCAATGTGGACCTCTTCCTCAAGTTCTCCATTTAAAAATGTTGACTTAGCATCCATTTGATATACCTTGAAGCTTTTGTTAGATGCATAAGCCAAAAATATTCTTACTGCTTCAAGTCTTGCAATGGGTACAAAAGTTTCTTCAAAATCAATTCATTCCTATTATGAATAACCTTTATGTACCAACCTTTCTTTGATGCTTACCACTTCACCTTGTTCATTCATCTTGTTCCTAAATACCCATTTAGTGCCAATAACATTTTTATCTTTAGGTATAGGGACCAGTTCCCAAGTCTTATTTGTTTTAATATGATCAAGTTCTTCTCTTATAGCCTTCATCCAATATTCATCTTTGCATGCCTCATCTATTGTCTTGGGTTCAACTTGTGAAATCAAACATAAATCTTCATTTACCATTTTCCTTGTCATTACTCCTTTGTTTGTGCTTCCAATGATCTTATCCATAGGATGATTTCTTGCAACATATTTAGGTGTCCTCTATTCTAGTTTCCTTTACTCTTATCTAGCCTCTTCTTTAGGTTCATCACTAGGTTCTTCAATATGTACATGCAAATAATTATCTATCTTAAAGAGTAATTTTCTTCTATATTATGATTTTTAGGTCATTGACTTGTGCTTCCTTCATTATTGAAATCTAATTAAGTATTCTCTCTTGTATTTTGAACTTCTCATCAACTCTTACATTTGCACTCTCAACAATTGTTCTTAATCTCTAATTATAACATCTATATGTCTTTCTTTTCAATGAATAACTATGGAATATACCTTCGTCACCTTTAGGATTAGACTTTCCTATGTCATCCTCTCTTGTGATGTAACATATTCTTCCAAAGATTCTATAATATTTCACATTAGGTGTATGTCCAAACCAAAGTTCATAAGGTGTCTTAATAGTTCATTTTATGATATAAACTATGTTCATGTTGTATATTGTTGTAGTAATTGCTTCTCTCCAATAGATGTGTCGTAGTTCCTTTAAGCATCATTGCTCTAGTTGCTTCACTTACTAACCTTTAGCCTTGAAAATCTTAAAATTCTCAAATGCTTCAAATTTCTCTTTAAGAAATGCTACCCACATCAGTCTTGTATAGTCCTCAATAAAAAGAATGAAATATCTTTCACTGTAGGATGCTTTAGTTCTTGTAGGATTGCACAAATTTGTATGAACAATCTCCAATTTCTCTAATGTAGTGAATAACTTGTTTGGAAATGAAATATTCTTTTTCTTAGCCATCACACATTCTTTGAAAATCGTGTTAGATGGTTTTATAATCTTTGGAGAGTCTCTTATTGAATTACTATTATAGATCTTCACAAAGTTATCAAGGTTTTTATGACAAAATCTCCTGTGCCATAACTAGTTGTCATCAATCTTAGAAACTAGACATGCCATTTGTGTAGTATTCAATTGAAATACATCTGCTCTAGTTCTTATACTTGTTCCAATCAGTTTTCTATCTTTTACTTTGATAATACATGTCTTCTCATTGAATTACAAAAGACATCCCTTGTCTACAAGTTGTCCAACACTCAAAAAGTTGTGTCAATCCATCAACAAAAATAGGCATCCTCGATATTAGTTTCACAATCAAGTGCAATAGATCATTATCCCTTAATAGGAAATGGAGCAATGCTTCCAACTCTAACTACTCCACGATCATAGCTTTTGAAGTCAAAAAACTTCTCTCTATGACCTGGCATGTGATGTGAGCATCCACTATCTATTATCCAATCAGACTTTTTCTTTTCTACATATAATACAAGTGTGTTATCCTCTTTTACATGAATTTATTCCTTTATGAAATGAATCTTATTTAATCTTAATCATCACTTATTATAAATTTTATCTCTTTGAAATCAAATTCATTCATCATCTTCATCAACAAAGAAGCAATCTCTTGTAATCTTTGATTTTTAGGTTTTACCTTCCTTTCTCTTTTAGGATATTGATATGAAAAGTGACCAGATCCTTTACAATTCCAACAAGAAAAATATTTCTTACCTCTTGGTTCCCTCTTTGAAATCAATGAAAGAACTCCATCAATCTTCTTATCTTTTGCATCTATGTCTGACAGTGTTCTTGCAAAATCACCACTAGTGCTTGCACTTTTGGTTAGTACTTTCATTATCCTTTTTGTAGACTAGCTCTAAAAACACTTTCAAATCTAGGTAGGTTTTTTTTCAATCTCAATTTATATGCTTGCAATTTCACAAGCAATATTTGTCCATTAAAATTTGCATCGCTGGTATAATATCTTCAATAACTAATATTTAATTTTCATAAGCATGAGTCAAAGATCTCAAAATTTTGTGACATACCTCAATTTTAGTTATAGATACTCCACAACCTTTAATATCCACAATATTTTAGAGACTCCTTTTGTAAATTCTCCAATTGATTCTTGTTCCTTTATTATTATATTCTCAAGCATAGCTTTCCAATTCTATAATCTCGAATTATTTTCATGTCCATCCCCTTCACATAGTGCTTCTAACCTTGTCCAAATTTCATGAGAAATATCTAGACCTTTTACCTCAACAAATTTTGATTATAGAACTGCAGAGATTAATGCTTCTCTAGCATACATGTTGTAGTACATTGGTGTGAGTGTTCCAAGGGGTGCTTGCATTGCTCCTCAAGAGACTTAGTTTGTCTCTTCTAGGCACCTAGTCCACACAAGTCCTTGATTGGCTTAGGTGATTATCTAACACCAATCCAAACTCTCCTCCAAGAGTTTGATCCTTTGTGCTTACCCTTTTAAGACTGACACACTAGTTTAGTACTCTTCTCCACACACACTTAGATAGCTCTAAGTGCTACTTGCTCACAAACTTCATCCTTCGTTGCAGGGTCATCCATAGACATGAGATCACTCTATTTTCTTGCATTTGAGTCCATTTAGAAAGATCTTTAGGCTTCTTCCTTATTGATTTCAAGGTTTCGTCTTTAGGATGCCTAATTAGGCCTAATACCAATTAGCCCTTAGAAATGACTATTTCTTCTTTCTTGCAAAAACTCTCCAAACAACCTAGTAAAAAAAATCTAGTTTTGAACACCCTTTTGGATTTCCCAAAGGATTCTCTAGGTCTTAGACTCCTAAGTTGTCTGTATAGGTGATTTCTATTATCTAGGTCTAATAGGACTAAAAGCTTATTTCCTAGGACTAGACTAAAAACTTGTTTGGAAACCCACTCAAAAGGATTGGTATGACCTCAATGATCAAGAAATATCAAGATATGGCTATTCCATTCTTGGAACTATACTTGTTCCATACAACTCTTCTCTTCCCTGCACTTAACCATTGGATTCAACACTGTCAAACCTCTTAGTGGGTCTTCCTAGCTCTCTTAGGGCTTGAGTTTTAAAATAGTAGCATGACTTCCATGGACTCCTACCTTTCTATACAACATGTACAATGGCTCCACTCTAATATTCATACACATTTTCAAAGTTTCCAGGGTTGAATCATAAGTGGGAGCTGTAGACACCTAAATTTGATTACACTGCTTTGGTAATCTAATTTAGCCATCTCTAAAGGCATCATTAATTAAATTCTTATTTAATTAATCCTTTTCCATCCCTAGTTGATTAATTTAATTAATCATCTATAGTCCTAATTGATAAATCAAATAATCTATTATTTATCAATTAAATCCTATTCTTCTATCTAATTCCAAAAATCCCCATTTATTAAATAAATCTATTTGATAAATGAAATCCTCAAATTCAAAAACCCCTAACCTATCTCTAAACCTCCATTTAGCCTAATCCACCCCATCCACCCATACTAACCAAGCTTAGCCACTAACTCACCCACCCTCATTAATGCCATCCACTTGCACATCTCTAACATCCCTAATCTAATCCTAAACCCAAGCCTAATCCACCCCCTAATGTTGTCACATTCCTTAAACAAGTTTAAGACTTTCCTAATCCAAACCAAAGTCTCCCCTCAAAAAACCCAACCACTAAGTCATGAGTGCTCTTACAAAACATAAAGACTCTTACAAGCCCACTCATGACTCTTACACCCATCTTCCACACTCTTCCCTCTTCCACACTCATTCCTCTTACATCCCTCTTACATACTCAACCCCACTCATCATGCCTTTAACCAACCCTTTACCCTACCCTCTCACACTCATCCTCCTTGTGACAAGTGTCACCTTCCCATTGGTGCTAAACAAGCACAATCCATGTGCTCTCCTTTGAGTACATCCTAGCCCTCCTTAAGCCTTCATCCATCCTTGCATCTAAGCCCTCCATCCCTCTACCCCTTAGCCTATAAATTGAATCCCATCCCAAGCCATTTCATCAACAATCTTTGAGCTAAAGTTACTATGCTATTTTGAGAACCAAAGCCATCAATATTACCCTTATAATGCCAAATTGAGAGCTCACAAAGCTACCAATTTGCCATTACCCATCTCCCTTGAAGTAGCTTTTGAGCATCTTGAGCATACATTCACAGCAAAAGGACACATCTATAGAATCAAGAAAGCATGGAGTGTTTTCTCTTGTGAGGTTTGAACTTCTTGTTTGTTTTCTTTGTCTAAGCATATATGTGAATTTAATTTTTGGTTTGTGAATGTTTACTTTATTTGTTAATGTTCTTTGCATACTAATTCTTGTTCTACAGGAGCTATGAAAGAAAAAACTGCATTCTAATGACCAACACACTATCAAAACTAAATTGATTTTTCCATAGCTACAAGATTAACTCAAATCAACTTTCTTACTAAATAAAAAAGTCTCTACAATACCCTAGAAACAATATAAAATTATCAGATCGATTCTTTCAATCCATATTACACCACACAAGATAAAAATGCTCAGTCTACACACTAATCATAGTCACAATCACTATTGTATTCACAAAAACTTCTTACAATCCTCCTCTCAAACTCAAATTTGAGCCTTCAATAAGTAGTAGATTCCTTTTCCCTATATTTTAAGCCAAATTGCAAATGTTGTCATGACAACTTTTTGACAACATTTGGCATCTTTGCACTTATGCCATGATCCTTTTTCATAGGACATCTAACCCCTCTAGGTTGATGAATAAGAAGCATAAATCACCTTAAAGCATCTTTTCCACCTATTCTATGTGTTAGGACACATTTAAAGACTCCAAATCACTATTTCCTCTACACACTAAGTAATTGAAATAATAACTAATAATGACTATTTGTCTGACCTTAGTCATAATGACTAACTCACCTAGCCAACAATGCAAATGACCTTCTAAGCTCTAAAAGAAACCTAAACTATGCTCTTGACTTGGCTAGAGTCAAGTACAAAAATCAATCAAACGCTGGAGGTAGCCTAGGTGTTCTCCTGCACCATACATGAATAGTTCCTTTGATTTTGTAGTATAAGAGTCTAAATATTTTTCTTCCACCATAGTCTTCTTATCTATTGCTATCATCCAATAGTTGATTCCCATGCATAGAAAGTGAGTCTTCATTTTGTCCTTTCAATTGTCATAGTTTTCTCCATCAAACTTGGGACTTTCCTTCTTGAAGACCATGGATCTCCATGTGCTATTAAACTTCATGATCAAGGATCTGATGCTCTACTACCAATTGTTAGAAAGTAATGTCCACCAATACAACTGAGGGGAGGGGAGTGATTTAGTTGTATGCTTAGTTTGACTTAAGCTTAACTTATCATATCCAACTTTAATAACTAACAAAATGAAAAATTCCAAGAGATACAACATACACAATGACTTGTTAACCAGGGAAACCCATGATCGGAGGGAAAAAATTGATGGGGATGGTACCCACAAAATGGTGTAATAATATAAAAGTTCCTTATAAGAGGATATGATCTTATTAGGATCCAGTTACATACAATTAGTACAAATGAGTTCCTGACATGAGACTTTGAATCCCTATTAGAAGATTCTAGCCCTATTAGGAGCAATAAGGAAGACAACTAAACCCATTGTCCAAATTACTTCACAATTGTTACATAAAAAATATCTCTAGGATAACATATCCCAAGTAGTGAACTGACCAATATAAAAACTTCTTTGCCAATACAGTTCCTTTGAGGTTCTCAATCCAATCTCAACACTATCCATTTCTTATCTTTGATCAAGCTCACATCCTCGGCATCACTATAACACCATACACAAAAAAATCAAACTTACAACCAAGGAAACAATATTTTCTTTATACCTTGTCCTAATAACTAGTTGAGTCACCCTTGAGGGATTTCCCAATATACAATGAGTAATATAGGACCTCAATATGATATTGGAGTTAAGTTCTACACTCTACAATACACTTTACAACTTCCAAAATAAATTCCATTGCAAGAGTCGACTGTTAGTGAACATGTCACATGTTACACTTCAACGACCTTGACTGAGTGATCTCCATCATTTGCTACCACAAACATAGAATTATGAACATGTCTTCAACCATGATCTAAGGTCGCTTAACTTCATTTCATCTTGCTTAACAGATACAACTAAATTAATAGTAAACTATTTCGTGCACACTGGCATGCAACCAATCTTCACTAAATTAGTTGTAAATCATCCAAATGTTCATACCAACTTGAGAGAACATATATGTAGCATCTGAACACATCCAAGAACATGAATCTAAGACCGCATAGCTCAACTCTCTATACCCAGACCTTTCTGATCAAAACTGTCTTTGTGATGTACTGAAACTTTGTCTACCACACACCAAAATACATAAATGGTGACATCAATGACAAACCAAGTCATGCATGCAACACACAAGAAATCAATCCAAGTGTGAACCACTCAATAATCTCCCCAAGATTCTAAAAATCTCCTCATTTGGTATATACTCAATAATATGCTAATGCCTTGCTGCTACTAATTCATCATAAGATCCACTCAGGTTATCAATGAATGGTAAACTTCTAGCTTTAAGATCTTGAATCCATTCCAAGATAGTTTTATCAAATTGGTTATCCACTTTCAAATTGAAATTAATTAACTATTCTAATAAAACATAATATCAAGGATTGTTTAAGATAAATAGAAGCAAAAGTTGATAGATGGCTAATAAAATATTTTAAATATTCTAATAATACTTTAACCATACCTTTTAAAATACCCTTATCAAGCGTACACTTCTCTACTCTTTCCATAACCCTATTGGTTGAAACTTGCCAATTTTGTAAGGTTGCATTCAAACTAGGGGATCCCATGTTAGTTCGAGTGATTGAAATATGTTGGGGTGGCTTGGCTAGGATATGTCTAAGTATTTGAATAAGAAAGTGAAAGGAAATGATTATCAAATTCTTTATTCTCAACCATGTGGGAAGTATTTTTGAGCTTCTTTTTCTTGGACATAAATGAAGATTGGAAATTCCAAGCAACAAAATCTTTAGGTGGTTGGTAATAATCTCCCCTCTATTTGAGCCATTCCTTTTCCTTTATCATAACTTTTTTATTTTTGTTTTGTTTTATGAACTCCTTATTGGCACCATCTTGGTCCTCTTTATTTTTTGTTTTAGCTCCATTGTTAAGCAATGAGAAACCTCCATAGGTAGGATTGAGTTTAGTGTTCTTCTCGGGGAGTTGTCCATCCCTAACTCCAATGGGATTGATTGAAGAAGAAACTCGTATAATAGTAATACTGAGAGATTGGTTAAAAGTGGTTGAACTATCATATTTTGGAGTTCATTTATCCCTTGCAACTAAATATTTCTTGTATTTTCTTTTCTTCTCAGTAACCCACATTTTGTTCCTCTTGATTACTACAAGTTTTCTTATGTCCAAAAAATCTTCCTTGTAAATCCTCCAATCAATAGAATCTAAGGAATGATCTTGCAAATATGAAATGTATCAGGGATCCACAACATTGGACTCATCATCCGAGATACCACTGATATCCAATAGAGGAGATAGTATTTTATCTTCTTTAATATTAGCCTCGACCAATCCATCTTCCTTATTTTCAATTCATTAATGTGATTTTCCCAAAACTCCTCTAAATGAAATATGATGATATGAGGACCCTAGGAATAGAGTATTCTTAAACAATCTCTAAAATCAAATTGTCCTCACAAAACATCATGTGCCCATTTTATACTTTGATGATTCCTTTATAATGTTAAGGACATTAGATGATGATTGATAGTTGTTTATTCGTCATTCCTTAACTAGCAGGAAAGTGGATGGATTCTTTGTGTCTTTCACTACATCTCTTTTTTACCTCACATATTTACTTGCAGAGTTCAATCATTATAATTGTGTGATCTAAATTCCTAGGTTTTTTTGAGGGAAAAATATCAGATCCACAATTGTGATGTAAGTGAGAGTAGGTAATTGTAAGAAATAGTCATCATGGATCTATATTAAAACAAATTCAAAAGGAATTATGTGTTCAAGGAATCCTTACAATTTTCTCACAATCTTCATGAAAAATACAACATTACTCTTTTGAAGAAATAATTTAATAATTAATTATTACCTTAGGATAATACTATAATTTATTATTAAATCATCATTTATAAATATATTGAATTTATCTTTATTAATTATATTATAGATTACAATAACATCTGTTAAATAATAATATTATGTAGTTATATTATGATCATATCATTTATATATAGCTTAAATCATTATATATTATAAAAGCACCTATAGTACTATTATTTATTTATTTATCTTTATTATATATATATAATATAGTTATAATATAATTGTTATATATTACTTTATATTTTCATAATTATTTATTATTAAATATTACTTTAGTGGGGATATCACATTCCTCCCCTCTCAAATTTTCTTGCCCTCAAGCAACTAATATGATTTCAATTGTTTCAAAACTTAGATTCATTCTCTTTCTGGCACATGTGTTAAAATACTTGGAAAGGTACACATGTTAGTTTATGACGACCCATGCAAGAACATCTGAATGAAGACACAAAGTAGACACGTCAATGCATGAAGACACAAAGTAAACATGAGGTAGACACATGAATGGATGAAGACACAAAGAAGACACAAGGTAAACACATTAATGCATGAAGACACAATGCAAAAACAAATGATACATATCAAAACTTTGTTAGATTACCTTTTTGCACTTTGAAGTAAGAAAAGGTTAAGGAAATGTTTTACCAATTTTAATTGTAAATGTCATGCTCCTTCTCTCAATCTAGAAATCAAAATTTCTTGAAGATGTACCTAATTCCGTAGTGTATGGTAGATTTACAACTACTCGAGTTTGGACACGATCTACATGGGATTCCCATATTTGGGTTCTCTTTCCCCAATGTGAGTGATTTACTCCTTCCTTTGTGCACACTTCCTAACCACTAAGTATGTGCTAGTTTTGTAGTGGATGGTAGATTTATTGTTGCTTGAGTTTGGGCATGATCTGCTTGGGGTTCTCTTTCCTCAAAGTGGTTGATTTACTCACCCCCCTGTGCACATTCCCTACCCACTTAGTACATGCTTAATTCTATAGTGGATAATAGATTTACTGCTACTCGATTTTGGACATGATCTACTTATGATTCTCTTGCCCAAGTGAGTGATTTACTCATCTACCTGTACACACTCCCTATCCTTTATGAATTTAAACAAAAAATGATTTTGAGTTTCCCGTTCTAAGACCTTAAGTAACTGTTTCTATGATTCAAAATTTGTTCCTTCAGGTTAAAATTTATAACCTTGCTTTCCAATTTTTGTATTGAATCTATTTGGGAGCTTCCTTTAATCATATAAAATAAAGCAATAATATGATCTTAACCTAAGAATATCAGTACATCAAATAATATGATTTTAAAATAAAATAATTTTTATAAAATTCATCTCAAAATTTTGAAGAAAAATAAGATGAACATATCTTGACTTAAGTTCTAAATACTTGATGAATATTTCTATAATATTATTCCCATAAACCTAATCTAGTCATTGGTCTAGTTTGTAGGTGTCTGGTCTCTGGTCGGTGTGTTGGTTCTATTTTTTGTTGTAACTATTATTTCTAGCTTTTTACAGTTTTTACTCCAGGTTCCATGTCCTTGTAAAACTTGGGTTTGTACTTTGTTTAAATTCTAGCTCCATGTCCTTGTAAAACCCAATTTTTTGATGTGTTGTTTTGAACTTTAGGTTTAGGTCCTTGTAAAACTTGGTAATACTTCTCGTATATCTTATGGTTTTGTAAGGGGTTTTAGGTCCCTCAAAATGTATGTTTGCTTTAATCTAAAACAATATATAAGAAGATATTCTACAACAAGATCAATATAAAATCCTATAGGTAAGAGATTGAACTAAGAGTGCTAGTATGAGAGATCGATATTCTATATCTAATTTACATGACTATGTCTTCTATAATGTCAATATATAAGACTGATATAATCTCCATTTGGCTGACATGACTAAGGTTGATATAATCTCTCTAATATGAGTATGTGAGATTGAGATAATCTTCATCTCACTGACATGCATGACATTGATATAATCTCTATCATTGTTGTTATGTGAAATTTATATAATATTTAAAATTCCTTCCAAGAAGAAACCTTAGGGGGCACACTATAAAGAAGATGACAAAATACCTAAGGGTTAGAAAACCTGATTTAGAGATGTCTTTAATGTTAGCAGTTAGAATTGGGGTGATTATTGTACCTAGAGAATTATAGTTAAGCTTGTATTACTTGTCCCAAGCTAGCCCTACTTGCAAGGACATTATAGTGGCATCATAGCATAATCCTACCATCCTATAAACTTTGGTTCACACTAGAGAGCTATGGAAAATTAACTAGCACAATGTTTAACAAGCTTCATGGAAACAACCAATGGAGGATTTGAAAGAACCAATAAAAAGTTTGAGAACACAAAAAAAATGATTCTCAAAGTCATACAAGATTTGAGCACTAAAAATCATAGTGAATGCATTAAGGGATGCTCAATCTAATTGCTCGAAAAAAACCTTTAAGACAAGACTCATTTCCTCAAAACACCTTTCCTTTGTTCCTTCTAAGTGAGGAACTAGCCATACAAGAATGGGAACTAGCCACAAATAATGTGGAATAAATTGCACAAATGTATACAAGAATGGATTCAAATATTTATAAACTTATTACCTTTAAAGAGTATTACAAAACCAAAACCTTGAAAGACAAAAATAGAAGTATAAATCATGTTGACAAAGCTCTTAAAAAGGAAAAATTAAAGTACGATCACTAGACATTGATGGGTAATGCAAGGAATTTTCTTACTCATGGATTTAAAAATTCAATACATACTTATCTCTTATTCCCATGATTTAAGGGGATGCCATTAAATTTTTGGGTATGTGAAGGATTATGGTGGACCAAAAACTGGTGATGTGAAAAAAAAGTAGTCCAAAAATGTCCAAAAGTGATTTTAAATTCGCTCTTTTCCCCCAATCCTAATACCAATGCAAAAAAAATCCTAAGCATATCGGGTATTCGATATATTAGATACCTGATACCTGCACATAAGTTTTTTTTTTAAATCCCAACATTTTTCTTCATTTATTTTCCAACATCAACAACCTTCAAAATCAGGTATAGGGAAGGAGATCAAGTATACAAAATAGCCAAGCCATTATTTAACTCTATTTTTCATCCAACCGCAAGTAGATTGAATTTTTATTGTTTTTCAATTGATTTTAGTTCATTATTTTAGAATTTTAGGTTTTTTTAATGAAATTAAGTTTTTTTAAAAATTTGATTTATAAATTATTCATTTAAATTGTAATTCTATGTTTATTTGCAATATAAACAAGCGTGGTAGACCCTAAGCAACTTGTAAACAATCCCTCGCCAAAAAATGATCCTCAAAACAATCCACAACCACCACAAATTATAACAATATCCCTAATATTGTGGAAAATATTGAGGCCCTTATTGAGTAGCATGATGTAGCTCTTCATTGGCATGATGAGATGCACTACCAATTTGATGACAACTTTGATTATGATAAGCTTGTGGCCCTTAATATTAGTAAAAAGGAATTAATCAACCTATTTTCCAACCCCAAAACTAGTATAGTAGTTGACCCTAGAAAACCTTAATTTTCAACCAAATGGTGCACTAATGAGGCCATTAGAAAGAGTTTTTGGGATCATTGGTGGATGGTTTTCAACAAACCACCACACAAGGTTCCCATATATTTCCTAAGAAAATTATATATTGATTTTATCAAATGACATAAAGTTAATTATTGGATCATGAATCCCAACATGGGCATAGGAGGTAGAAATTCGTAGGAATCACCCAGTGTGAAGCGAAAGAAAGCCACCACAATCATCCCCCTTGATATCCCCACCCCTTCTCTAATGCAACATCTTGATGTCATCATCGAGGCTAATATGTCATCTATTAGAGCCATTCATCATTTGAGTAGTCTACTAGTCACCCAAAGTAGGTCACTATTTCCTCCCTGTGTTGATGATTTCAGCACTAGTACATTTGGTAGTTTCTCACATGTCTATGTGCCACATAATTGCATTATGTGAGAATCTTTGTTTCAGTCCCCTTACTCGTTCAAATTTTTAGTTAGAGGTTGGGGATGATGACATAGCATGCATGGCTACAGAGACACACATAGCTCCTATGAGAGAGGAGGAGGAGCAGGTAGAAACATGGACTCCTTCTGTTATGGAAAGTCTATACATTTGATTTGCCACAAAATTGTTAATTGAAAATCAATATTTATATTTAAAAAAATTGACAACTTTATAATTATGTACATTATGTGATTCATTTATGTCTAGTTGATGACAGAGGAGCAGATGAGAGATTTGGATGCTCTCACAATTTTGGCCATTTCATTTGGCCTTGAGACCTCTATGATGTGTATTATTTGATTACTCATTAATTTCATGTTTGATAATGTATTTTACATGATTTCTCATCTTCTTTTTCTCTTGCACATTTCATCTATTAGGGGGGGATCATGTGAGGGGGTTGCACCATTGACCATTGACAAGGGGAATGTCATTATATATTTTTAAGTTAATAAACATATATATATATATATATATATATATATATATATATATATATATATATGTACTTGTCAATTATTTGTACTAATGAAATGTTATTGCATTGTTTATTTTATAGGGGTGGTCTCTGATGATGCATTGACCCATATTCGTAGTGAGAGCCCTATAATATGTATATTTATCATTTATTTGTTACTTATCTTAATGTTCTTAGATTAGAAAGAAATTATTGTCATCATTGCAACAATTATATTTTTTACTGTTGTAGAAAACAACTCATGTGATGGAGGGGAGTCGACAGAGCTTTGTATCTTTACTCACTCAGCCAACAATTGTCGATTAGAGATCACCTAAGGTAAATTATAATTTTAATTCTTATTATGTTATCAATAATAATAGTATAGTTTGTAGTAGATAATTCTAACAACCACAAACATATTTAGGTTGGAGTTGGTGAGGCGCATGCTTTTTTGAGGACCTATGTGAGCACTCTTGAGCAGTGATGGAAGGCATGGAGAGAGGTAAATGAAGTTTCCTTCGTTATTGATCAATTTGAATTTGAATAAATTTAGATTTGATATGTACAAATAATTTAATTTACTACTCTAACTTTGATTTTCTCTTTTTTGTTCATACATGATGTAGCAAGTTTAGAGAGTGCATCAAAGAGGCTCCATTATGATGATCCTTCAATATCCTAGGATATAGTAGTTATTTTAGGGATGTCTTAGGGCACATTTTCAAATTGCATATGCTACATTCTATGTATAAAATTTGATTTCACAAACATATTTTGATGGCATGTGTCATATTTCGTATACGGATGTACATTTTGACATACATTTGCATCAAGTTTGTATATGATTGTATATTTTGATATATTATATTTTTGCAAATTATTGTGCATGTGTATTTGTATAGTGTGTGGAATCTTATTTATTTTAATAATGTTCATTAGAATCTTCTTAGTTAGAATCTCATTCATTTGAATCTTGTACATGGTTTATGAAATATTATTCATTTTAGTCTGGTTTATGTAATTGATATCACAATAAGAGAAACGAATTGAACTCCTCCAAAGATTTAAACAATATAAACCAAAATCCCTCCTTAAGAAAAAAATAGCCTAAAGCCAAGATAAGTCCTTGAATTTTTTCAACATCCAATTGACCATGAACACAATGAACAAACAAAGCAACAAGAGTTATGGGTTACAACCCTCGAATATCGTTGGTCAAACATGCTTTGTGCACCTTGTGGACACTTTGGTGCGTGGTGCTTGAAAAATTTCTAGTGACACTGTGGTCAAACTAGGGGTGTCACTAGGGGTTCACTCGCCCATTTGGAGCTAATGTCACTAATGAATCAATGTCATAAAAATAATTTCAAAGTTGTACAGTGGTGGACCAGTTCATTGAGGAACACTATAATATTTGGCATCAAGAGAGATCACTATGCCAATTTCATACAAAATTGATCCTTCCTAAATTGAGAGAGGTTATTGTAGACATCAATATCATAGTCATGTAGCATTTGATAGATCATTTATAGGCCTCATGAGCTCCTATTTACGATCCTCAAAAGATTGTTTCTCAAATGTACTTAGGGGACTTTGGAGATGCTCTAGTTTGGGGTGGTCACAAACATTCTAGGCTCTCTATGGATGAAACAATGGTGTCACTAGGGTTCACCTACCCATCCAGAGCTAACAACATTGACAAAATGATGCCCCAAAGAATGGTTTGAAAGTTACGCAATGGTGCACCAATTCACTGAAGAACATTGTGGGATTTGGCATCGATCGAGATCATTGTGCATTTTTCAAAAAAATTTTTTGTTGTAATTGATAAAAGTTATTGTAAGCATCAATATTAGATTCCTATAGCATTTGACAGTTTGTCGATAGGCCAAACTAGCTCCTAGTTACGACCCTTTCAAGATTGTTGCCCAAATGTGCTTAGGGAACCTTGGAGACACTCCAATTTGGGGTGACCGTGAATGTTCTAGGCTCTCCATGGATGAAAAAATGATGTCACTAGGGTTCACCTACCCATCTAGAGCTAACAACATTGAAAAAATGATGCCACAAAGAATGGTTCAAAATTTGTGTAGTGGTACACCAATTCACTGAAGAACACTGGGAGATTTGACATCAACTGAGATCATTGTGTCAATTTCAAATGAAATTGAATCTCCCAAAGTTGAGAGATATTATTGTAGAAATTAATATCATAGTCTTGTAGAATCTGGCATTTTTTTGCTGTGCCTCATGAGATCCTAGTTACAATCCTCAAAAGACCACTTTCCAAATGTGCTTAGGGCACCTTAGAGATGTTGTAGTTCAGGGTGGTCATGAACATTCTAGGCTCTTTATGGATTAAATAGTGGTATCACTAGGGTTCACCTACCCATCTGGAGCTAATGATGCCCCAAAGAATGGTTTGGAAATTACACAGTGGTGCACCAATTCATTGAAAAACATTGCGAGATTTGGCATTGATCGACATCATTATGCCAATTTCAAATTAATTTTTTTCTCCTAGAACAAAGAGAGGTTATTTTATACATTGATATTATGGTCCTATAACATTTTTCATTTTGTCACTAGGCCTCATGACCTCCTAGTTACAACCCTCGAAAGATCATTTTCCAAACATGTTTAGGGCACCTTGGAGATGCTCTGATTTAGGTGGTCATGAACGTTCTAGGCTATTTGTGGATGAAAAAATGGTTTCACTAGGGTTCACTCACCCATCCATAACTAGCAGTGCTAAAAAAATGATGCCACATAGAATGGTTTGAAAGTTGTGCAGTGGTGCACCAATTCACTAAAGAGCACTATGAGATCTGGCATCGACTAAGATCACTTTGCCAATTTTAAATGAAAATGAATCTCCTAGAACTGAGTGAGGTTATCGTAGACATTGATATCAAATTCCTATAGCATTTGGAAATTTTTCACTAGACCTCACGAGCTCCTATTTATGACCCTCATAAGATTGATGCCCAAATGTGCTTAGGGAAACTTGGAGACACTCTGATTTGGGGTGGTTGTGAATGATCTATGGTATCCATGGATGAAATAGTGGTATCACTAGGCTTCACCCACCAATTCAAAGCTAATGAAACTAACAAAACAATGTCACAAAGAATAGTTTGAAAGTTGCGCGTGCACTAATTCATTGAATAATATTGAGAGTCACTATGCCAATTTCAATCAAAATTGAATCTCTCATAACTAAGAGAGTTTATTATAGACATCAATATCATAGTCTTGTAGCATCTCATAATTTTTTGATAGGTCTCTCAAGCTCTGAGTTACAAACCTTGAAAGATCATTGCCCAAATGTGCTTAGGGAACTTTGGAGATGCTCTAGTTAAGGTGGTTGTGAAATTCTAGGCTCTTTGTGGACAAAATAGTGGTGTCACTAGGGTTCACACACCTATCTGAAGCTAACAAAGACAACAAAACAATGCCACAATGAACAATGTCATGACCATCCTTTAGGGCCAATAATTTTTTTATAATAATTGAAACGTGTAACACTATTACATAATAAATCCACTTTGAACATTTTAAACATGACCAACATTAATTAGATGAACTAAAAATATGATTTCTATACTCCCTCCATGTTATTTAATGACTTGTCCTACTTTGACCACTTTGATTGACCTATGACCAATACAAACTAATGGGCTAAATGGTTACATAGATGTCCATAAGATTTTCCCAAGTCCATTATATAAAAAGACAAATGAGTCAAACTTATGAAAAGATATAATAAATCAATGAATTCATATTTGTAATATTTCAAGTGTTTCATCATAATTATAGCTAACTGACACAAAATGAATATATCTTTTCCATGAAAAGTAATGTATATGGAACAAAAGGTACACAATGTACATCATTTTTCATACTAAAGTACTTATATATATATATCATTGATACAACCATATTATATACACAACTACCAAAAATCCCAAAGACTAAACTATCATAAAATTGTTTTCATTTCGCTCCTTAAAATGGTTCTATCTTCATTCACTACTACTGTTGAAGATGCTTACAATTCAATATCATACTAAATGTCAGTATTATAGGAATTTAATATTAGTACACGTATAGGCATATAATGAACATATGAAACCTTGTTGTGAGTCAATATTACCTAGTGAAGTGTTCCTAAAGGGTTATCTCTCTACTTGAGGGTCTCCAATAGGGCTTCATCATCAACATTAGCAATAGTAAAATGTTCCTTAATTTTTGGTATTCCTTGATGCTTCATCAAGTTTACATTTGATGCTATAATAAGGTGTGAATATATGAGAATGGTTGCGTGCTTCTCATAGTCTTTAAATGCAAGAATTCTACTCCTAACATGTATGTCTACAATCATGTTTGAGCAACAACAACTAAACCAATAGGATATGTGAATCCATCATCATCTGTAATCAATTGTGCAAGATTTTTTTTTACCTCTTACACAATGTGCTAAAAAATAATCTAATTTCTCATCATTCCCCTACGGTGCAAACAATGCAAAGACATGTCATAGATGAAGAAGATCCAATAGATGGTTATGCTCAACTAAACTTCCATGTCATAATTTCTGATAAAGGGTGTAAGAGATAATGGAGTAAGATAATGTGAAGCCCATGTATCCATCCACTCACTCAACTCATAGATATTCCAATCACACTAAAAATAACTAGAAAAAAATCAAACTAGCTTTTGTGTCCAAATGGTCCATGTACTACAATCAAAGTTGTGGAATGAATGCATCTTTGAAGAATCTCTCACTATAGAAAAATCCTATCTATCACTTAAGGATCCCTCCTTCGCCAACCAAAAGAACCTACACACTACTAAATGAAGATTATACCCCTGTGATAATTAAGATGTACACCAATCAACTACGGTACGAGCATTAAGAAGTTCAAATACTGAAATCTTCATTTACTTCTTGACTAGAGCTCTCTTACACAAGCCCCCACTCCATCATGCTCCCCTTTCTCATGCCCAGACTCAAAAAAGCTCCAAATATGAGGTACACCCCTCTCTACATGCATTCTACACAACCAATAAAATATGCGAGCATTTTTCAACTGACCTGTACAATTATTTGACCAAATGAGATGTCTATCCATAGAAATATCATGTTCTTGCAAGAGCTCAAAATAATTCTCAAAACAATGTTGGACAAACTCATGAGAGTGAGATCTATCACTGCTCATATAAAAGTGGCACTCTCTGATTATCTTCTAGTTAAGATTCTGCACTATCAAGGGCATGTCTATATGTTATGTGGAAAAAATAGCAATATGAATGGAATTGAAATATTAATATTGTGCCTCATTTTGGGGTTATAATATGGAGTTCTCTACAAAGTCAACAATTGATATAATACTGCTAATGGGGAAAGTGGACTTACAAATTCTAAATTGTTGATCCAACCATTGAGACCTATGACTATTCCTTGCATACTTGTAAAAAATATTTTCCTTGAAATCAGAAATAAAATCAGCCACACACATTTGTTTTGCAACCAACTCACATCTAGAGATTTCACTTCCACTCTTCATTGTTCATTTCTCTATTTCATAAACCTTTTTTGAGACTATCATCTTTCTAATATCTTCTTCACACCCCTCATGGAAACATGTCATAAATTTTGATAACCACCACATTGTGAGAACTTACCATTTAAAAAATTATTTCTATAAAATAAACAACCATCAACTCTAGGACATAAGAATTTATCTAATAATGATCTTGATGATTTTAGAAGGTAACTAGCACTATAAATATCCAATATTTAATTAGTATGCAAAGTAGAACGTATGAAGAACAACTATTCATGGTGCATAGAAAAATCCACATGATATTTGTAACAACATGTATTTTGAATCTCAAGAGACACATAATAAAATGGCTTCATTGATTCAAAAGCCCTATCTGATATATGCAATGTTGGATTAGTCTCACAAAATTGTTTGACTTACCTCCACATAACATTTTGGGTGGGGGTACATTCTTTATTTCCAATTATCAACTTCAAAACATCCTTCGCATTTTGTGACACTCTTGAGCTAGAGTGCCAAAGTTGTGCAATTTGTTCCTTCACACTCTTAGTTTCTTATCTGAACGTGGAAGTCTCTCACAATAATCCCATGTATCAATTTGAAGAAGATCGGCAAGTCTCTCTCTTCTTCCAAGTTCTCTACTCAAAGTTGTACAACTTATATTCAAGTCAACACAAGTTTTTCTAATAAACCTTTTTTCTCTCAAATGATGACTTACCAAGGAAGTTGTAATAACCCTATGAGTAGTTGTCTCATCCTTTTCCCTCCTAATTTTTCCTATGCTATTGAAAGCACTAAAAAGATTCTTCACAATAAAGGCATGTCTCTCCATTTTCTTATTGACATGAGTTTTCAATTTGGATAACATACGTCTTAAGTTTTTAATCCTTAACAATTGCACAAAAATTTGGCATTGCTCCACCAATGTCTTGTTGGCAAAAAATGTTCATATAGTTTTGAAGCCCACAACCGAACCGTTCTATATGATCTCTTCCCTTCCAATGTGCTCAAAATGGTTTATCAATCATTATTAACCACTTGGGTGTTCTACTAGGTTTAGGGTCAAATTTTTGTCACTCTTCATTACAAGGAACTTCATTTTAATTATAACAAGGAAACGTATAAGGTTCATTTGCAACATTAACAGTTCCATTCTCAATTGTTATATTTTCTGCTTCAAATTGTACATTTTTCCTCTTCAATTAAAAAAATTTCATTCACAACATGAACTTGATTCATATTATCAAATTCAACATCATCTTCACTAGAAACATCTATTAAAGACTCAACCTCATTCACATTTAACATACCTTGTCTCTTTCTACAATGGTTCTCCCTATCTTTTTCCCTATATTCTTCAATTCCTTCATTCATCACCTTCCTCTTCTATTTATATTTTCACCTACTACTGCTCCCCATAGAATTAGCAATTGTAGGACACCTAATCAATTGATTGGATTACTATATGAAAGTATGGGCCCAAACATTTGTCTTTTCCCTGCAAAACTCTTAAAACTTGTGAAAATACTTGTGGATATTTACATGTCTCGGGTAAGGGAACTGTTGACACAAAAACTTGCACCCTTGTCTAAGGGAATACTTCTTAGATAGCCTTGTATAACATGGAAACAACCTCCAAGATATGGGACTTGAACTATGAGGTGAAGTCTTCAAAGAAGGTTGGCTTCCTTTACAATCAGGATGCACCTAACTACTCTTGGAGAGGAAAAGGGAGAAGGAATGCATGGAATCAAACTACCTAATATAATTTAAAAGGTGATGCACCAAAATAGTATGTGGATCTACTTTTTTTCCAATGAATACACTAAAAAATTTAATAGATTTTCTCAAAATATACCATTATCTACACCTTTTCAATCTCCATATCATGATAAGCCAAAGATAACTCAATTAGAGAAGGAATATAATGGATTCACTTAATCTAATTAGTCATCAAGTATGAACAAGATTACTTGATATTTCAATTGTCAAACATATTCAACAAGTGGGCCATAGGAGTATACACACACTTAACTAATAGAGAAAATCTCTATTGAGCATAGGCCAAATTATATAAAAGCTCTAAAAATTAGAAAAGAGAGAACCCCAAAGAAAATTGAAAAACTTGCTTTTATAGTTCAAGCATAACTCTCGATTGCTTCACAATTTCAATCATGCATTTAAGACTGTCAGAGGATGATTGGACGAAATTTAGGTGATGGATTGGATCTGATACACTTTTAGAGTCATGGAAATCATCAACTTTGACTGAAAGAACCCTAACTCAGACATGAAACAACACCCTTAATGCATAGCTAGTTACCAAGTGATGAGTGCATGCTCCAAGTTTATATATACTAGGCATGGAAAATGCTAAAAGCAATCTGCAAATGATCAAAATTTTGATCTTTTGTTAAAGAGTCATTTTCCTTTTTTGCTATTAGCACACTAGGTCATATGTATCAGTAGGTCAATAATATTCAACATTCATCCTGTACCTTTCCTACAATTCTACTGGTTGAAGACATTTTTCCTTTCCATCTTGGATAGGATAACACCTTTATCCTGGTCAAATCGAGGTTCTATGATCATGAAATCATCAACCTATCTTATGGTTGGAGGCACCCTCAATAATCTTTACAATCTTACCATCGTTAGCTTATCGTAGCATTGAGCCTCCCTTGAAGTTTCTCCATGATCTTACAATCGTCATGATGCTATGACAATTCCTTTATATTTGTGCCTTTGGACGACCACTATGGTTGCACTTATGATCTTATGACAACCACATATCATAAGATCATGACCCTTCTTACCATCTCCTATGACCATATGCTTTTTTGATGTTATGATAGTTGAATATCGTAACATCGATAGCTTTGTTAATTAATTTCATGACCTTACATTGGATCGTAAGATTATAACACAAATATAGTCTTATTATCACAACCCTAACCTTTCACCTTTCATGATTTGAAGAAAAAGGGGCCTGCCAGACTGACCATGTTAGAGATTCGGCCAATGAAATGCCCACCGTATGCCAGCTCAGTCTAACTCATCACCTTGTCACATTACGGCCAACACAATAAAACTTGGCCCACAATCCACATGGCTGAAAGTTACTTTCCAACACTCTCTAAGCATCTTGCAACTTCATAAAGTGGGGAAGCACTTGTCATTGATTCTGAGAGATTTGATGGTGGAGAAAGTTGCGAGAGATGGGAAATAAACTTAAGAAAATAGGAAATACGATAAATTTTATTTCATTTATTTATCTTGTATTTCCATGGAATTTAAATATTTAAATATTGGGAGTGACCATTGGGTGAGTCTTAGACATTTGGATTCATTTTTTGTCAAAAGACCCTTTCATCTGATCCTGATGTATCTCCAAGGTTTGCATAGCTTGTTGTCTCTTTTCCTCTAATTCAATTAGTTCTTCCAATCTGATTTTCATGGGGTCATACTCTTCTAGCTCTAATTGATGAGCTAACTCAAGAGAGGGGAACTCCAATGAGATAGGAAGCTTGGCTTCTTTTCCATATATTAGCATGAACTAAGAGTTCCTAATGGCCCTCTTAGGTGTAATTCTGTCAACCCAAAGGGCTATCTTTAAGTTGGTATGCCAACACCTTTAATTATCTTCAATTTTCCTCTTCATGATTCTAATGAGGTTCTTGTTAGATGACTTAGCCAATCCATTTCCCTGAGGATAATAGTTTGAGGATGTGCTTAAGTAGATATTATGATCAACTGTTGATGTACAAATCTATGCTCCTATAAAAGATTTTGCATTATTTGAAATAATAGTTGAAGGGACACAAAATCTAGTTATAATTCCATTAAGGAAATCAACTACAGAAGCCTTTGTTGCATCCTTTAGAGCCAGTACTTCTATCCATCTAGTGAAATAATCTGTGGTTGCCAGGATCCACTTATGACCAGCACTAGAGGGTGTGTTTATTGGACCAATAAAATCCAAACCCCATTGAGTAAAAGGTTGGTCAATCTAAATAGGATGGAGAGGGAAAGTAGCCAATCTTTACTTCCTAGAAAAGAAAGAACATTTCTCACATTTCCTTACCCATTTATAATAATCATTAAATAAAGTTGGCCAGTAATAGCCAGCCCTCATTATCTTCATGGCAGTAACTCTAGTTGAGAAATGGCCACCATTAGGGCCATCATGAAAATATTTCAGCAACCTACTGACCTAATGAGTGTGGATGCATCTTAATATGACTCCATCAAAATCTTTCCTGAATAATATTCCATCCACTAAGATGTAGGTAAGAGATTGTAACCTAAATTGTCTCCTCTTTGTTCTATTTAAGTCTTGAGGGTACCTTCCTTCTAGCAAGAAGGATACCATGTCCTGTGACCAGTCAGACTAATCCTCATTACCTAGTGGTTGTTCGCCTTGAATAAAAAAGATAACCTCCTCGAGTATCTCAAAAGATGAAGCCATCTACTTGCAAATTCCTTTACCTCTTATCATCTTGGTGATCTTGATATCAATGTCATATTCCATGACCTTAGTAATCCATCCAACCCTTTTTTCATTAATATCTTTGTTCAAGAGGAAGTCCTTCACACCTGCATGTGGAAATAAAAGTTGGATTTTCTTATGAGACAAGAGATGCCTAAATTTTTTGAGAGCTCTTACAATAGCTAGGACCTGCTTCTCTATATAACTATATTTATCATTATAATCATTGAGTCCTTCACTAAAAAAGGCAATGGGTTGTTCCAAGTTTTCATCATTCAGTTGTGTCAAAACTGTTGATATGCTTGAATCTCCTCCAAAGGAGTAAAGGATGAAATCTCTGTCAAACCTAGCATTAACAAGAGTGGGGGCTGAGGCAATTGATTTCTTGATTTCTTCAAAACTAGTTTTCCCCTCCTTAGTTCAGGTGAATGTTAAATCCTTTTTTAACATTGTTGTAAGGACTTTGACCATAACAACAAGGTTTGGAATGAATCTCCTTACAAAATTAATCCTACCAAGGAAACTTTGCAACCCTTTCTTATGAGTAGGAAGTGGGAGAGAGCGAATTACTTCTACCCTCTCTAGATCTATCCTCAATCCATCTCTTGATACAATATGTCCTAGGAGATTTCCCTACTTAGTGACAAACACAAACTTCTTGGGATTCAAGGAAACACCATATTCTCTGCATTTAAAAAATACATGCCTCAAACGATCAAAGTGATCTATTGCATGTTTGGAGAAGACAATTATATCATCAAGGTATACTAACACAAATTTCTCCATTACACCTTTGAAAGCCATTCCCATTACCTGCTGAAATGTGACACCTACATTAGTTATTCCAAATGGCATCTTACAATAGGCATAGGTACCCCATTTAGTAGTAAAGGTTGTCTTATGCCACTCTGATTCCTAAACATTTACCTGATTATAGCTTGAAAAACCATCCAAGAAGGAAAATATTTTTGAATCACTAACCTTGGATAGGATTTGTTCCATAGAAGGAAGAGGGTGATGGTCTTTACAAGGAGCCCTATTAAGGTCTCTAAAGTGTACACATAGTCTTATATCTCCACTTTTCTTCCTAACAGGAACAAGATTAGCTACCCATGAGGAATGCTTAATAGGAAAAATGATATTAGCCTTTATGAGTTTTGACAACTCTTTTTTCATTAATGGCTCAATCCTAGGATTAACTAACCTTTGTTTTTTTCTAACAGGCTTGGCATCTTGGCTCAAATCTATAGTATGCTGAAATAAGCTTGCGTCAAAACCCTTTAAGTCTTCATACATCCATGCAATGACATCATTAAACTCTTGAAATAACTTAATGAAAACTTCTTGTTCAGTTTTAGTACATACCTTTCCTAAATTAAGAGCCTTTCCATCAGCAACAACAATGGGTGTGTAGTAATCTTTAGTTGCAATCAAATTTGAACCCTTGCTTCTCACTTGATCATTAGAATTGAAAATCCCCTCCAAAGTGATAAGGACCTTGGGTAATTTGTTAGAGTTCAAATTCATGATCTAGTCCCCATATCGACTTTGGAGTTTGGATTGATTCTTTGCAGAGAATTCTGCTTCATTTTGCAAAAAGTTTACAATTTGTGCATCACAAGCAAAAACCTGCCAATTAGTGCAATTGTTAGGAACAAAAATCTTGACTTGTTGCTCTTTCTCATTAGAAACATGCTCTAGTATGTCATAGTGGGCACTAATGCCTGCAATCTTATTAGCATGTTTGTTCGTGTTCCTTGGAACACTCTAAATATTGAATGCCTAAAAATATTCAAGCAGATCCCATACTCTGTGTTTATATGATTTGAGGAGATTGTTCTCAGTGATCTTCTAGTTCCTAACTTGATTTACATTTAGTTCACTATCCCCATACACCCTTAAGAGTTTAACACCTCTCTTTTGTGCCAGTTGGAGACCTTGGATCAGGGATTCATATTCTACTACGTT
The DNA here is from genome assembly GCA_028749045.1 of Cupressus sempervirens. Classification (NCBI taxonomy): domain Eukaryota; kingdom Viridiplantae; phylum Streptophyta; class Pinopsida; order Cupressales; family Cupressaceae; genus Cupressus; species Cupressus sempervirens. The sequence goes on along the minus strand of CM053788.1, from coordinate 346,781,133 downwards.
ATTTGTGCAACTTAATTAGAGCCTACAAGAAAAATTATTCTTTTCACATTCAAGAGATATCAACATAACAACAGCCCCTGAAGCTTTTTTGTTTCTTGAACCATCAAAATAAATCCCACAATCTGTTTGTATCCTCTTTTGTTTTCATGAGATTGGGGATAGAAACACCTTCCTCAAATATAAAATAAGTCCTAATTAGACCTGTCTCTTCTACTTCTTGTATTGGATCAAGCTGATAAGTTGTGGCCCACTCATCCAAAAAAATAAATCATGGACCTTCGATAATGAAGTAGCAGGCTCATGGAATGTGTACATTTCTTCCTCCTCCCTAGTTTTATAATTCATGTTTATAGGGCTCAGAGTATAAGTCTCTATGTGGTTAAGGGTAAAATTTCTACCCTTAGGGAAGCTCTTTCCCCATATCTTGTCCTAAAGAATATACATAACCAATATACTACAATATGACCCCCTATCTATGCAGTGAAGTCTCTAGAAAGATAGATAGCAAAATAAAGTTTTACCTTTGTTATTGATATATCTTGGGCTACTGTGCAACCAGGAAAAGCATGTAATGCCATCTTCACATTTTTTAGGACCCCTAAAGTCTTGGTAGAGCTACCATCCAACTTAAGGACATCCCTGATCATGGGATCATAGTTGATACCAAGGAGATTAGCCACACTTTTGGGCATTATAGAACTACTAGCCCCTGAATCTATCATACAATTGTGGACTAGCTTCTCTACTATGATCAAAGAAACATAAAAAGAAGGAGGCATAATTTTCTTACTTGTTTCTCCTTCCTTTATTGGTTGTACCAAGCTTGTCGCATTTCTCTCCCTAAGTAATTGATCATTGGCCTCTATGTTCTCTAACTCCTTCTGCAATGGTATGGTGGCAACAACATCCCACATGGAGATATTTACATTAGTCTTTTTCATTTTATCTACAACATTAAAAGGGGTGTTGATTTCCTTGGTTGAAGCTTTGGGGATTGCATGAATAGGTGGCTGATGTTGAGTAACTTGAGGTTCAACAAGGTCTTTGTTACTCATGTTTTTCCTCTACTAAGGAGTAGAATTAGATTGGACATTCATTACTGGAACTTGAGGAACAATATTTGAATTTGAAGCTTGATTGGGTCATAGGGGCATAGCATCTTCAATAGCTCTCCTTTTACTTCTTATATTATGAGCTATAGCATCATAACTTCCATGAAAATGTTCCTCTAGTTGATGGTTCATAAAAGAACAAACATTTTGCTACTATGAATAAGAAACATTAGTAGACCGACTAACACATATGGTTTCCCTAGTACAAGCCCTTGGGTAGTTAATGTCAAATAAGCTTTTTTCTTTTGGCACATGCAACAAGAATAAGAATAGTTGCAAGAAGGGCAAAAATCTTTCTCTTGAGCAAAATTATTTTGGTGAACCAAGGCTCTGTCCTAATTTGTATTGGCAATAGAAGCATGACCATTAGGTCTATTTTGATTATAGGGAACATAATTTGGATTCTAGTTTGGAGGCCTACTATTCATAAGGGCTTGATACTACAGTTGAGGAGCCTTATTCACTTAATTTTGGTGTCTCACCAAAGTAATAACTTTATTGCTCACCTTTTGAATCACAAAGAAACTATCCTCCAACTTCTTTTCTTGAATTTGCAACTTTTTTCCAATATCTTGCATTAATGCCTTCAACTCTCCTAGCTCACTATATGATGTGAAAGCTTGAGGGGCTAGAGCAAGAGGTTATGATATGGAGGATGTGGGAATAGGGGCCATTTTTGGTTGGTGATTTGGGGTATTAGAGAAGAGAGGCATAGGAGGCCTTGGAGCTAACTTTCCTCCTTGTATCAATATGTTTTCTGCCCTTATTGCTATTTCATAAGCATCATGTAAGGTATCTACTCCCATGGTTTGGATTGGAGTGGCAATATCATATTAAAAGCTCTGAGATAATGCTAGAAGGCATTAGCAGGGGTAGGCTTCATTGAAGCAGGTATTCTATCCCATGTCTTTTGAAATCTACAGTTGAAATAAGTCATACATTCATTGGGGACTCTTTTTATAGTAGTTAGATGTTCTAAAAGTGACAAATAGTCACTTTTATCCTTAAAATGGTTACATAATCTTGCTCCTAACCCATCCCAATCTGTTATAGACCCATGTGATAGAGCCCTATACCATTGTAGGGATTTCCCTTTTAAAGATGAAGCTAGGATTCTAATGGCCACATCATCTTCTATAACACCATGGATATTGCAGAAATTTGCAACCTCTTGAGTGTTTTCTATGGGAGAGACAGAAGTTTCACCAGTAAATTCAGGTATGCTTTTAAGTGCAGCTACTGGTATTTCATGTCTTTGAGCTAATAAAAGAGGACTTTCCCCATAAAATGTGGAAAAAGCATGAGCTCTAGCCATATAAGAAAGTGGTCTATTAATATGAGTTGATGGCTTTCTAGGTTGAGATCCCACAATAGGAGGAGTGGAAATTGATCTTGTAGGTGTATGGATTTCTTCTGTACTCCTAGCTGGTGATAAAGATAATATAGTATTCTTCTTTCTAAGATTTGAAAATGAAATCTCTTGATATTGAAATTTACCTCTAGAAGATGCTCTAATCACAACAACGCTAGTTTGGAACCAAATATAAAGGGTGTAAAGTCGCCAAGTGCTTTGTGGAAATGAGCTTTCTGAAGGCCTAGAATACTAAGATTAGCACTGTTTCCTCAACATCAACTTGAAATTCCTCTCTTTTGATACTAGTAGACTTGAAATCTTCTTGAATATGGTCCCATCAGGTGTGTCAAAAACTATTGACATAAAATCTTGCACCCTTGTCTGAGGGAATACTTCTCAAATAGCCTTGTGTAACATGGAAACAAATTTCAAGTTGTGGGACTTGAACTATGAGGTTGAGTCTCTGAAGAAGGTTGGCTTCCTTTACTATCAAGATGCACCTAACTACTCTTGGAGAGGAAAAGGGAGAAGGAATGCATGGAATCAAACTACCTAATCTAATTTAAAAGGTGATGCACCAAAATAGTATGTGGATCTACTTCTTTTCCAATGAATGCACTTAAGAACTTAATAGATCTCTTAAAATTTACCATTATCTGCACCTTTTTCAATCTCCATATCATGATAAGCCAAAAATAACTCAATTAGAGAAGGAATATAATGGATGCACTTAATCTAATCAGTCATCAAGTATGAACATGATTACATGATATTTTGATTATCAAATATATTTAGCAAGCAAGGCCACAGGGGTATATACACACTTAACTGATAGAGAATGGATATAGTAAAGAAAATCTATATTGAGCATAGGTCAAATTATAGAAAAGCTCTAAAAATTAGAAAAGAGAGAACCCCAAAGAAAATAGAAAAACCTACTTTTATAGTTCAATCATAACTCCTGATTGTTTCACAATTTTAATCATGCATTTAAGACTGTCAGAGGATGGTTGGATGAAATCTGGGTGATAGATTGGATCTGATACACTTTTAGAGTCATGGAAATCATCAACCCTAACTAAAAGAACCTTGACTCTAACATGAAATTGATCCCTTAATGAATAGCTAGGTACGAGGTGATGAGTGCATGCTCCTTTTGTATTTACTAGGCATGGGAAACACTGAAAGAAATTTGTAGATGATAAAAAATTTGATTCACCATTAAAGAGTCATTTTCCTTTTTTACTATCAGTATTCCAAGTCGAATGTATCAACGGGTCAATTATATTCAACATCCATAATGTACCTTTCCTACAATTCTATTGGTTGAAGACCCTTTTCCTTTCTATCTTGGAAAAGTGAACACATTTATCATGGTCAACTTGAGGTTTTATGATCATGCGATCATCAACCTATCTTATGGTCAGAGGCACCCTCAACAATCTCTACAATCTTATGATTGTTAGCTTATTGTAACATCAAGCCTCCCTTGAAGTTTCTCCATGATCTTACAATCGTCACAATGCTACGATAATTCCTTTAACTTCATGCCTTTGGAAGACCTCTGCGGCTACACTTATGATCTTACAACAATCACATATTGTAAGATTGTGACCCTTCTTACCATCTCTTGTGACCATACACTTTTGAGATGTTATGATAGTTGAATATCGTAACATCAATATCTTTGTTAATTAACTTCATGACCTTACGCTAGATTGTAAGATCATAACATAGAACATAGTTGTATTATTACAACCATGACCTTTCACCTTTCACAATTCAAAGAAAAAGGGGCCCCCAAATTGACCATGTCAGATTCGGCCAATGAAATGCCCACCATATGCTAGCTCAGTCTAACTCATCACCTTGTCACATTATGGCCCACACAATAAAACCTAGCCCACAATCCATATGGCAGAAAGTTCCTTTCCTACACTTTCTAAAAATCATGCAACTTCATAAAGCAAGGAAATGCCTGTTGTTAATTCTGAGAGATTGAACGGTGGAGAAAGCTGTGGGAGCTAGGAAATAAACTTAAGAAAAGAGGAAATATGATAAAGTCTATTTCATTTATTTATCTTGTATTTCCATGGCATTTAAATATTTAAATATTGAGAGTGACCATTCGATGGGCCCTAGACATTTAAATTCAATTTTTGGTGGGAGGCCATTTTTTTGGCTAACAAGAACCATAGTCATATTTTACAAAAAGTTAACCAGCAAACTATTAGATATCTGATCTTCTCCCACCCAGATATGTACAAGAATCATGAGGACAATGGAGTTGTGGAATAAAAGTTGAGTGGTCCTGATTATTTCTCCATGATCCATGTGATGTCAAAATTGTGTTTTTTTTATTGTTAAAAATAAGGTCCCAAACAAACAATAATATGTAGTATTTTTAATTGCAAATTGTGATATTTAACATATATATTGTTTATAAGATATATATATATATATATATATATATATAATACATTAAATTATTACTAGTATAGCATATTATATTAGTTTTTAAAATATATTATATTATATTATATTATATTATATAGAATATAGATATTTGTTAAAATGTGTTAGAAGGGGTCATAGGGTAGTCTATGACCCCTTTCGACCCATGTGAACAAACAAACTATGTCATTAGGATTCCTATGACCCTTAGGGACATATATTGTTAGGATATGTAGCGAAAGCGGTCATAGGTTATCCAATGACCACTTTCAACCCATATAAACAAATAACATATGTCCTTAGGGCTCCTAGGACCTCAAGGGACATATGTTATTATGAAATGTGTTGAAAGGCATCATAGGTTATCTTATGACCCCTTTTGACCTATTTGAAAAAATATAGTATGTCCTTAGGGTACCTAGGACCCCTAGGGACATATGTTGGCATGAAATGTGTTGAAAGGGGTCATATAGTATACTATGACCTCTTTGGACCCATGTAAACAAATTAAATTTTCCTCTAGGTTCCTAGGACCACTAGGGACATATGTTATCATGAAATGTATGGAAAGGGGTCATAGGTTATCCTATGATCCCTTTTGACACATGTGAAGAAATGAAATATGTAACTAGGGGTCCTATGACCCCTAGGGACATATGTTTTCATGAAATGTGTCAAAAGGGGAAATAGGATGCCCTTTTCTCCCATGTGAAAAAATGAAATATATCCCAAAGAGTCATAGGATCCCTAGGGACATATGTTATCATGAAATATGTTAGAAAGAGTCATAGGTTATCCTATGATCACTTTTGGCTCATGTAAACAAATAAAATATATGCCTAGGGGTCCTAGGACCCCTAGGGATAATGTTGTCATGAAATGTGTCAAAAGGGGTCATAGATTATAGTGTGACCACTCTCAGCCTATGTGAACAAATGAAATTTGTCCCTAGGGGCCCTAGCACCCCTAGGGACATATGTTGTCATAAAATGTGTTGAAATGGATCATAGGTAATTTGATGACCCCTTTTAGCCCATGTCAACAAATAAAATGTCCCTAGGTGCCCTAGAACTCCTAGGGACATGTTATAATGAAATGTGTTGAAAGGGGCTATTAGTTATCTTGTGACCCCTTTCGATGCATGTCAACAAATGAAATATGTCCCTAGGGGCTCTAGGACCCTAGGGATGTATGTTGTCATGAGATGTGTTCAAAGGGGTCATAGGTTATCGTGTGACCCCTTTCATCCCATGTGAAGAAAAGAATATGTCCCTAGGGGAACTAGGATCCCTAGGGATGTATGTTACCATGAAAAATGTCAGAAGAGGAAGAGGTCATAGGATATCCTATGACCCCTTTCACCCCATGTGAACAAATGAAATACATCCATAGGGGTCCTACAACCCCTATGGGCCTATGTTGTTATGAAATGTGTTGAAAAGGATCATAACTTTTCATAAGACCCCTTTCGACTCATGTGAACAAATGAAATGCGTCCCTAGGAGTACTAGGACCCCTACGAACATATGTTGTCATGAAATATGTTGAAAGGGGTCATATCTTATCCTATGACTTCTTTCAACCCATGTGTACATATAAAATACACCGCTATGGATCCTAGGACCCCTATGGATGCATTTTTATTAAAATGTGTTGAAAGGGATCATAGGTTATCTTTTGACTCCATTCAAGCCATGTGAAAAAATGAAATACATCCCTAGGGGTCCTAGGACCTCTAGGAACATATGATGTCATGAAATATATTGAAAGGGGTCATAGGTTATCTTGTGAACCCTTTTGACCCATGTGAACAAATTAAATGCATCCCTAGAGGTCCTAAGAGCCCTAGGGATGTATGTTGTCATGAAATATGTCAAAAGGAGTCATAGGTTATCATGTGACTTTTTTTGCCTCATGTTAAAAAAAAAAGTCCCTAGGGCCCCTAAGACCTCTATAAACATATGTTGTCATGAAATGTGTTGAAAAGGGTCATAGTTTATCATGTCACCCATTTCAAACCAAGTGAACAAATTAAATATGTTTTTATGAAATATGTTGAAAGGGGACATAGGTTATCTTATGATCCCTTTTGACCTATGTGAACAAATAGTATATGAACCTGGGGGTCCTAGGACCCTTAGATGTGTATGTTTTCATGAAATGTGTTGAAAAAGGTCATAGGTTCATGTGACCCTTTTCGACCCATGTGAACTAATGATATATATTCATGTTGATTCTAGGACCCTTAGGGACATATGTTGTTATGAAATGTGTGGAAAGGGGTCATAGGTTATCTTATGACCTCTTTTGACCATGTGAACAAATGAAATGTGTCCCTAGGGGTCCTAGGATCCCTAGGGACATATTTATCATAAATTTTTTTGAAAGAGGTCATAGGTTATCTTGTGACTCCTTTCGATCCATGTGAAAAAAAGAAATATGTCAAACCCCTAGGAACATATTTTGTCATGAGATGTGTTGAAAGGGGTCATAGGTTATCCTATGACCCCTTTCAACCCATGCGAACAAATGAAATATATGTTTGGCAATTATAGGACCCCTAGGGATGTATGTTTTTATGAAATGTGTCGAAAGGGATCATAGGTTATCCATTGACTCCTTTCAACCCATGTGAACTAATGAAGTACATCCTTATAGGTCCTAAGACTCCTAGGAATGTATGTTGTCATGAATGTGTCAAAAGGGTTCATAGGTTATCCTATGACCTCTTTCGATCCATGTGAAAAAATGAAATAGATCCCTAGGGGTCTTAGGTCCTAGGACCCCTAAGGATTTATGATGTCATTAAATGTGTCAAAAGGGTCACAGGTATGTTGTGATCCCTTCCAATGTGAACAAATGAAATACGTATCTTGGGGTACTAGGACCCCTGGGGATGTATGTTGTCATGAAATGTGTCAAAAGGGGTCATAGGTTATCCTTTGACCACTTTCAACCCATGTGATCAAATGAAATACATTTCTAGGTGTCCAAGGACCTCTCGGTACATATATTGTCATGAAATGTGTTGAAAGGGGTCATAGGTTATCCTATGACAACTTTCGACCCATGTGAAAAAATAAAAAATGTCCCTGGTAGTCCTAAGACCCCAAGGGATGTATGTTGTCATGAAATATGTCAAAGGGGTCATAGGTTATCTTGTAACCCCTTTGAACCCATTTTTAAAAATAAAATATGTCCGTAGCAATTCTAGGACCTCTAGGTACATATGTTGTCATAAAATATGTCAAAAGGGGTTGTAGGTTATCCCATGACCTCTTTCAACCCAATTCAACAAATGAAATATATCCATAGGGGTTGTAGTACTTCTAGGGACATATGTTGTTATGAAATGTGATGAAAGGGGTGATAGATTATCCCTTGACCCCTTTCAACCCATGTGAATAAATGCAATACATCTTTGGCGATCCTAGTACGCATAAGGACGTATATTATCATAAAATGTGTCAAAAATGGCCATAAGTTATCCTGTGATAGCTTTCAACCCATGGAAACATATAAAATATGCCCCTTGCAGTCCTAGGACCCCTAGGGTTGTATGTTGTTATAAAATGTGTTGAAAGGGATCATAGGTTATCCCATGACCCCTTTCGAGCCATGTGAACAAATGAAATAAATCCTTGGTGATCCTATGACCCTAAGGACACATTATAATTAAATATTACTAAAAGGATCATAGATTATCTTGTTACCCCTTTCAACCCATCTGAACAAGTGAAATACGTCTCTGGTAGTCCTAGGATCCCTAGGGACATATGTTGTAATTAAATGTTTTGAAAAGGGTCTTAAGTTATCTTGTGACCACTTTCAACCCATATAAAAATTAAAATACATCCCTAGGGGTCCTAAGAACCCTATGTATGTATGTTGTCATGAAATGTGTCAAAAGGTTCATAGGTTATCTTGTGACCCCTTTAGACCAATGTGAAAAATGAAATACATCCCTAGGACCCATAGGGATGTATTTTATCATGAAATATGTCGAAAGGGGTCAGAAGTTACTTGATGACCCCTTTCAACTCATATGATAAAAATAAAAGTGTCCCTATGGGTCCTAGGACCCCTTCGAACATATGTTGTCATGAAATGTGTTGAAAGGGGTCATAGGTTATCCTATGACCACTTTCAACCCATGTGAACAAATGAAATAAATCCCTAGGGGTTTTAGAACTCCTAGACACATATGTTGTCATGAAATGTGTCAAAAGGGGTCATAAGTTATCCTATGACCCCTTTCGACCCATGTGAACAAATAAAATATCTCCCCAGGAGTCTTAGGACCCTGAGATGTATGTTTTCATCAAATGTGTCAAAAAGGGTCATAGGTTATCATGTGACATGTTTTGACCCATATGAAAAATGAAATACATCATTAGGGTTCCTAGGAACCCTAGGGATGTATGTTGTCATGAAATGTGTTGAAAGCAATCATAGGTTATCATGTAACATGTTTCGCCCCATGTTAAAAAAATGAAATGTCCCTAGGGGTCCTAGGACCCCTATAGATGTATGTTGTCATGAACTATGTTGAAATGGGTCATTGATTATTCTATGACACCTTTGGAACCATGTGAAAAAATGAAATGCATCCTCATGGGTCCTAGGACCCCCAAGAATGTATGTTTCTATGAAATGTGTCAAAATGGGTCATAGGTAATCCTAGGACCCCTTTTGACCCATGAAAATAAATGAATTATGTCCATATGGGTCATAAGACCCCTAGGGACGTATGTTTTCATTAAATGTGTCAAAACAAGCCATATGTTATCTTGTGACCCCTTTCAACCCATGTGAACAAATAAAATACTTCCATGGCAGTGCTAGGACCCCTTGGGATGTGTCTTGTCATGAAATGTGTCAAAGGGGTATAGGTTATCCTGTGATCCCTTTTGACCCTTGTGAACAAATGAAACACATCACTAGTAGTCCTAGGACCCCTAAGGACCTATGTTGTCATGAAATGTGTTGAAAGGTGTCATCAGTTATCCTAAGACCCATTTCAACCCATATGACCAAATAAAATACGTCCATAGGGGTCATAAGACCCCTAGGGATGTATGTTTTCATGAAATGTGTTGAAAGGGGTCATATGTTATCATGTGACCCCTTTCAACCCATGTGAACAAATGAAATATATCCTTAGGGGTTATAGAACCCATAGACATGTATGTTGTCATGAAATGTGTTGAAAGGGGTCATAGGTTATCCTCTGACTCCTTTTGACCCATGTGAACAAATGACATAAGTCCTTATGGGTCATAGGACACCTAGGGACGTATGTTGTCATTAAATGTGTTGAAAGGAGTCATAGATTATCATGTGACCCCTTTTGACACATATAAAAAAAAAAAATACTTCTAGGACCCCTAGGGACATATGTTCTCATGAAATGTGTTGAAAAGGATGATAAGTTATCATTTGACCCCTTTCAACCCATGTAAAAAATAAAAAATGTCCATGGTGGTCTTAACACCCCTAGGGACGCATGTTATCATGAAATGTGTTGAAAGGGGTTATAGGTTATCTTGTGACCCCTTTACACTCATGTGAACAAATGAAATATGTCACTAGGGCTCCTAGGACCCCTTTCGACCCATGTGAATGAATAAAATATTTCTCTGACGATCCTAGGGAACCTAGGGATGTATGTTATCATGCAATGTGTCGAAAGGGATCATAGGTTATCTTGTGACCCCTTTTGATCCATGTGAAAAATTAAATACATCCCTAGAGGTCCTAGGACCCCTAGGGACATATGTTGTCATGAAATGTGTCAAAAGGGGTCATAGGTTATCCTATAACCATTTTAGACCTATGTGAAAAAATGAAATATGTCCCTAGGGGTCCTAGGACACCTAGAGACTTATATTATTGTGAAATGTGTAGAAAGGAGTCTTATGTTATCCTGGCACCACTTTCAACCCATGTGAACAAATGAAATATGTCCCTAGGGGATGTATGTTATCATGAAATGTATCGAAAGGGGTCATTGGTTATCTTGTGACACCTTTCAACCCATGTGAACAAATAAAATACATCCCTATGGGTCTTAGGACCCCTAGGAACATATGTTATCATGAAATGTATTGAAAGAGGTCATGGGTTATCTTGTGACCCCTTTAGACCCATGTGAACAAATGAATTATTTCCCTAGGGGTCCTAGGAACATATGTTGTAATGAAATGTTTTAAAAGGGGTCGTAGGTTATCTTGTGACCTCTTTTAACACATGTAAAAAATGAAAAATGTCCTTAGGGGCCCTAGGACCCCTAGGGACACATCTTGTCATGAAATGTGTTGAAAGGGGTCATAAGTTTTTCTATAACCCCTTCTGTCGCATTTGAACAAATGAAATATGTCCCTAGAGGCCCTAGGACCCCAAGAAAATATGTTGTCGTGAAATGTGTTGAAAGGGATAATAAGTTATCATGTGAACCATTTTAACTTATGTGAATAAATAAAATACAACTCTAGTGGTTCTAGGACCCCTACAAACGTATGATTTCATGAAATATGTCAAAAGGGGTCGTGGGTTATCCTATGACCTCTTTTGACCCATGTAAAAAATGAAATATCTTTGAAAGGGGTCATAGGTTATCTTGGGACCCCTTTCAACCTATGTTAAAAAATGAAATACCTTCGTAGGGGTCATAAGACACGTAAGGACATATATTTTCATGAAATGTTGAAAGGAGTCATAGGTTATCTTGTGACCTCTTTCAACCCATGTGAAAAAATGAAATACGACTCCAAGGGTCCTAGGATAAGATATGACCCCTCTTGACACATGTCATGACAACATATGTCCCTAGGGACATATTTCATTTCTTTGGAAGGGATCATGCATTATTCTATGCCAATTTTTGACCCATGTGAACAAATAAAATACATCCCTCATAATCTTAGGACCCCTAAGGACCTATGTTTTCATGAAATATGTCAAAAGGATCATAGGTTATCATGTGACTAATTTTGACCCACTTGAACAAATTAAATGTCCATGGAAATCCTAGGACCTTTAGGGACACATGTTGTCATGAATTATGTCAAAAGTGGTCATAGGTTATTCTTTGACCCCTTTCAACCCATTTCAACAAATGAATCAAATCTATAGGGGTCTTAGTACCTGTAGGGAGGTATGTTGTTATGAAATGTGATGAAAGGGGTCATAAGTTATCCCTTAACCCTTATTGACCCATGTGAATATATGCAATATGTCTCTAGTGGTCCTAGTACAAAAAGAGATGTATGTTGTCATGAAATATGTCGAGAGGGGTTATAGGTTATCCTGTTACCCATTTTGACCCATGTGAACAAATAAAATACATTCCTAGCAATCCTAAAACCCCTAGGGTTGTATGTTGTCATAAAATATGTTGAAATAGGTCATAGGTTATCCTGTGACCCCTTTTGAGCCATTTGAACAAATGAAATATGTCACTAGGGCTCCTAGGACCCCTTTCGACCCATGTAAACAAATAAAATATGCCCCTAACGGTCCTAGGGTACCTTGGGATGTATGTTATCATGAAATGTGTCGAAAGGGGTCAGAGGTTATCTTGTGACCCCTTTTGACCCATGTGAACAAATTAAATACATCCCTAGAGGTCCTAAGACCCCTAGGGACATATGTTGTCATGAAATGTGTCAAAACGAGTCATAGGATATCCTGTGACCACTTTTGACCCATGTGAAAAAATGAAATATGTCCCTAGGGGTCCTAGGACACCTAGCGACTTATGTTGTCATGAAATATGTTGAAAGGGGTCTTATGTTGTCTTGATACCATTTTCAACTCATGTGAACAAATGAAATACGTCCCTAGGGATGTATGTTGTCATGAAATGTGTTGTGGTTATCGGTTATGTTGTGACACCTTTCGACCCATGTGAACAAATGAAATACATCCCTAAGGGTCCTAGGACCCCTAGGAACATATGTTATCATGAAATGTGTCGAGAGGGGTCATGGGTTATCTTAAGACCTTTTTAGACCCATATGAACAAATGAATTATGTCCCTAGGGGTCCTAGAAACATATGTTGTAATGAAATGTTTTGAAAGGGGTTGTAGATTATCCCATGACCTGTTTTGACACATGTGAAAAATGAAAAATATTCTTAGGGGCCTTAGGATCCCTAGGGACACATCTTGTCATTAAATGTGTCGAAAGGGGTTATAAATTTTCCTATAACCCCTTTTGTCGCATTTGAACAAATGAAATATGTCCCTAGAAGCCCTAGGACCCCTAGGAACATATGTTGTCATGAAATGTGTCAAAAGGGATAATAAGTTATCATGTGACCCCTTTTCACTCATGTGAACAAATCAAATACGTTTCTAGTGGTTCTGGGACCCCTACGAACATATGTTTTCATGAAACATGTTAAAACGGGTCATAGGTTATCCTATGACCTCTTTTGACCCATGTAAAAAAATGAAATATGTTTGAAATGGGTCATAGGTTATCTTGGAACCCCTTTTGACCCCATGTGAACAAATGAAATACCTTCATAGGAGTCATAAGACTCGTAAGAACATATATTTTAATGAAATGTGTTGAAAGGGGTCATAGGTTATTTTGTGACCTCTTTCAACCCATGTGAAAAAATGAAATACGACTCTAGGGGTCCTAGGATAAGATATAACCCCTCTTGAAACATGTCATGAAAACATACGCCCCTAGGGACATATTTCATTTCTTTGAAAGGGGCCATATGTTGTCATCAAATGTGTCAAAAGGGGTCATGCGTTATTCTATGACAATTTTTGACCCATGTGAACAAATGAAATACGTCCCTCGTAGTCATAGGACCCCTAGGGACCTATGTTGTCATGAAATATGTTGAAAGGATCATAGGTTATCCTATAACTAATTTCAACCCATTTGAACAAATTAAATGTTCATGGAAGTCTTAGGACCTCTAGGGACATATGTTGTCATGAATTATGTTGAAAGTGGTCATAGGTTATCCTCTGACCCCTTTCAACCCATTTCAACGAATGAAGCAAATCTACACGGGTCCTAGTACTTGTAGGGAGGTATGTTGTTATAAAATGTGATGAAAGGGGTCATAGGTTATCCCTTAACCCCTATCAACCCATGTGAATATATGCAATATGTCTTTGGTGGTCCTCATACACAAAGAGATTTATGTTGTCATGAAATGTGTTAAGAGGGGTTTAGATTATCTTGTAACCCATTTGGACCCATGTGAACAAATAAAATACGTCTCTAGCAGTCATAAAACTCTTAGGGTCATATGTTATCATGAAATATGTTAAAAGAGGTCATAGGTTATCTTGTGACCCCTTTCAAGCCATCTGAACAAATGAAATATGTCCTTTGATGATCCTAGGTCCCTAGGGATGTAAGTTGTAATAAAATGTGTCGAAAGGGGTCATAGGTTATTGTGTGACCTCTTTCGACCCATGCAAACAAATGAAATATGTCCATAGCGGTCCTAGGACCTCTAGGGACATATGTTGTCATGAAATGTTTGGAAAAGGGTCATAGGTTATCTTGTGATCGCTTTCGACCCGTATGAAAAAATGAAATGCATCCCTAAGGGTCCTAGGACCTCTATAGATATATGTTATCATGAAATGTGTCGAAAGGGGTCAAAGGATATCCTATGACCCCTTTTGAAAAAAGTGAACAATTAAAATAAATCCCAAGGACCCCCAGGGACATATGTTGACATTAAATGTATCAAAAGGGGTCATAAGTTATACTGTGACCCCTTTTGGTCAATGTAAACAAATGAAATACATCCCTAGGGGTCCTAGAGGGATGTATGTTGTCATGAAATGTGTCAAAAGGGTGATAGGTTATCATGTGACCCCTTTCAACCCATTTGAACAAATGAAATATGTCCCTAGTGGTTTTTGGTACCCCTAAGGACATATGTTGTCATAAAAATGTGTTGTAAGGTGTTATATGTTATCGTATGACCCCTTTTGACCCATGTGAACAAATTAAATACATCACTAGAAGTCCTAGAATGCATAGGGATGTATGTTGTCATGAAATGTGTCAAAAGGGGTCTAGGTTATATTGTCTCTCTTTTGACCCATTTGAAAAAATCAAATATGTCCCTAAGGGTCCTAAGACCCCTAGGGACTTATGTTGTCATGAAATGTGTCAAAAGGGGTCATAGGTTATCTTGTGACCCCTTTCAACCCATGTGAACTCATGAAATACGTCTATAGGGGTCCTGGGACCCCTAGGGATGTATGTTGTCATGAAATGTGTCGCTAGGGGTCCTTGGACCCCTATAGACATATGTTGTCATGAAATGTGCTGAAAGGGTTCATAGGTTACCCTGTGAACACTTTTGACCCATGTGAAAAAATTAAATATGCACATAGTGGTCTTACAACCCCTAGGGAAGTATGCTTTCATGAAATGTGCCAAAAAGGGCCATAGGTTATCCTTTGATTTCTTTTGACCTTTGTGAATAAATAAAATACATTCTTAGGTGTCTTAGTACCCCTACAGATGTATGTTGTCATGAAATGTGTTCAAAGGGATCATAGGTTATCCTTTGACGCCTTTCAACCTATGTGACCAAATGAAATGTGTCCCTAGGGGTCTTAGGACCCCTACAGATGTATGTCATCATGAAATGTGTTGAAATGAGTCATAAGTTATCATGTGACCCCTTTTGACCCATGTGAACAAAAGACTTTCATCCCTAGGTATCCTTGGACTCCTAGGCACTTATATTGTCATAAAATGTGTTGAAAGGGGTCATAGGTTATCCTTTGACCCCTTTTGACCCATGTGAAAAAATGGGATATGCCCTTAGGAATCTGGGGACCCCTAGGGATGTATGTTATCATGCAATATTTGAAAGGGGTCATAGGTTATTATGTGACCCCTTTTGATCCATATGAAAAAAAGAAATAAGTCTAGGACCCCTAGGGATGTATGTTGTCATGAAATGTTTTGAAAGGGGTGATAGGTTATCCTATGACCCCTTTTGACCCATGTGAACAAATAAAATATATCCTTGGTGGTCCTATGATCCCTAGGGATGTATGTTGTCATGAAATGTATTGAAAGGGGTCATAGGTTATCTTGTGACCCCTTTTGACCCATGTGAATAAATCAAATACATTCCTAGGGATCCTAGGATCCCTATGGATGTATTTTGTTATTAAATATGTCAAAAGGGGTGATAGGTTATCCTGTGACCCCTGTCAATCCATTGAATAAATGAAATACATCCTTGGTGATCCTAGGACCCCTAGGGATGTATGTTATCATAAAATATGTCGAAAGGGGTCATAGGTTATCCCATGATGTCCTTCAACCTATGTTAAAAAATTAAATATGTCCCTATGGGTTCTAGGACCCCTACAAACGTATGCTACTATAAAAAATTTACCCTATGTACCGTTTCGACCCATGTGAACAAATGAAATATTTCCCTAAGGGTTCTAGGACCCCTAGGCACATATGTTTTCATGAAATGTGTTAAAAGGGGTCATAAGTTTTCCTCTGACCCCTTTCAACCCATGTGAACAAATGAATGTGTCCTTATGAGTGCTAAGACCACTAGGGATGTATGTTGTCGTGAAATGTGTTGAAATGGGTCATAGGTTATCACGTGACCCCTTTCGACCCATATGAAAAAATGAAATATGTCTAGGACCCCTAGGGATGTATGTTGTCATGAAATGAGTTGAAAGGGGTGATAGGTTATCTTGTTACCCCTTTCGACCCATGTGAATACATAAAATACATCCCTAGTGGTCCTAGATGTATTTGCATCATTTAGGGGTGTTTTAGACTTCAACGAGGTATCTGATGACTTTTGATCTGATGGAATTCACTAAAATGAAAAGCATTTGTAGAGGAAATTCTCAAGTTTTCGACAATATAATTGATGTCAAGATATTATTTTGATAAGTATTTATTACTTATTTTTAAAAAAAGATACGTATAATATGTTGATTTACATATTGATTGAAAAATAGCTACAACTTTCAAATTGTAAAACATTTTTGAAATATGAATGATGTGTTACATTCTATGTTTCACCCAATACTATTTTTTAAAAAATTGTCAATGTTTTCAATTAATTAAGGTAGTCAGACACAAGCCATTTTTTTACTGATGACACTTTAGTAGAAAATTCATAATTAATTATTTCTTTGGAATAAAAATACCCAAAAATATGTGTCACATCCAAGCATTTGTCTACTTCTGATATCTAAAATCTTATTAAAAAAATATTATCATTTAATTATGATTAAGGTGGTCAAGCATAAACCTACTTCTTACTTTGTCCTAAAATTTTAGTAATACTATATTAAAATATGAGTTTTTTATCGTTCAAATTAAATTATTTTCATATAGGGCTTAGTATTTTAGAAATTATATTCAGATTCCTATAGATTCTATTATTATAACTTTTTTAATATAAACTTGATAACTAGTTCAAAATTGCACATCAAGTAGACATAAACCTAATTTGTTGATTTTACACTACCACTTAAGGGTATTGTTTATCCCATCATGATCTTGCACATACCCTTTCTATACTCCATTTAATCAGTTTGACCCATGAATGGTGAAATTACATTCTCTTTACTCTAGGCCACCAAAAAAATTATTACCTATAATGAATTCACTCAAAGGCATATTACTAATTTTGATGAAAGAGAGACCTTGAATGTTATTTTATGTTAATCTCTAATCCTAAGTTACCTATTAGTTTCTAACACTTAGTCATTTCCAAGGCAGTGTTGGACAGTCATCACTATGACCAAGCCATCTAGACAAGGTTGAGATACAAAGGACTTATTTATTTGTCATCACATGTCGAGCAAGTCAAAGGTTGTCGAGCACTCTAGTTGAGATTGAGCAAGCACATAAGACAAGCAAAAAAGTTGAGACCAAGCAAGCAAAAAGTCAATTATTGCCAAGTGTACAAAATATGTTGAGGCCAAGTGACAACATGAACGTTAGCTATGACTAAGCACCAGAACATTCAAGTATTGAGTAAAAAAGTATTGACATATGAGTTTTTAATTGCACAAACACTTATGTAAATCATTCTAACCAACCTCTACATGATATTTAAAGATCATAGAGACAATTAAGGAGGAGATTACACATTTTTTTAGATGCTATCAATCCCTAGGAAAGAATACTAACTAATCAGAATGGAAAATGACAAAGGATGAAATATGGATCATTGATCCTAATCTAGAACTTTTGAGGATTATCTATTTAAGAAGGGTTCCTACCCTAGAATCATAACAAGGAATGTATATATATATATAGAAGCAAAGTGAAGGAGTAAACCAGCTAAGTATAGAGTGAAGGAAGGCTAAGTTTAGAAGGAGTTCAAACAATGCAACCAAAGTAGTGAAGGATAGAACATATATATCAGATAAGGAGATTGGATTGAGATTTTGAAGAGAGGAGAGTTGTAATCATCTTTCAGAGAAAACTAAAGGGTCATGTACTAAATCAATTTTAACAGATTGAGTTAGGGAAAATCTCTTAACAGAGTGGTTCCAATAGGCCCATTTTAAATATCATAACAGAGTCCTTACTTTTTTGTAATAGTAAAATCCTTTAATAGTGTAAGAACTAACAATCTTAAACACTTTTAATAGAGAAGAATCCTCACATGGTAGATCATCTGATATGATCAAAATTATAACCCTAATAGGTTAACTTTATTGTTGCAACAATGAATATTTTTGGCTTTCATCCCCACCCCAAGTTTACCTTCATATTGAAGTGTTTCTAGGTAACCAAAATCATTGTGTTATGTGTTAATGATTTTTAGGGATGTTATGCTTAGATAGATTTCATTTTAGTATTACATGTGTATATTTATATGGTATAAGATTTTAGATATGAGATGGATTAGGTGTGAATTTTTTATCATTAAAAAAGAATTATAGATCATGATTCACCCTCCCTCCCAGTATCTTTTTTCCCATTAAGATTATCAAAGCCCAGTTCTCTTGAAAAATTATAATAGCTTGAGAGGATTATATCTTGGAGATGGAGGAATACAAGATGGGAAAATAATTGAGAACCAAATGATTGAAATATATATATATCATATTGGAACAACTTGAAGGAGAAAAACAAGAGTTAAGGAAATCCTTAAAGAAAAAGAAAGAAATGGTCATTCAGAAAAATGAAACACTATACAAGGATGTTGATATACAAGGATTGCTCAAAAATGAGAATATTGATGATAGTGATGCAACAATAGAATATCTACTAGAGAAGAACAACATTCTGAACAAAGAAGTTAAATAACTCAAGAGAGAATAAGAAATTCAACCAGTAGGATTATGTGAAGTGATCGAACAAAATAAGAAAGAAAAAGAAGATAGAAACATGGCTAAGGAAGACAAAGGAAAAAAGGCTGCCAGACTCGAAGAAAAATCATTTGAGGTGCAAAAGCTCACAAATAATCAATTGAACATTATAAACTAGTTGCTAATTGTAAATTAGGAGTTGAACAAAAAGGACATGGAGATCACAAATCTGAGATTACAAAGTGATTAGCTAGGAAATGAGTTAAGATCTGAGAAAGAAATACTAGAAAAAATGAACAAACCAAGTGAATCTATCAGATACTTTGAAGAACTGATGAGATCACCAAGGTCATCCAAAGATACTTCTGGTCTAGGACATGATAATTACTCTTCATATACTAATGAAGAAAAGTTGTCAAAGAATGGAGAGTAAAGAAGTGCAAAATCCAAAGGAAAACCTACTTGTCATCATTGTGGTAAACATGGACACACTGCTAACATATGTGGGAGCAAACATGGTATGCAAAATCCTAAAACTAAGTTTACTAGTAACTATTTTAATTGCAAGAAGCAAGGACACCAAGTACATGAATGCAAATAAAAGAAAAGTGATGCACCCACTACACCTAAATTTTAAGGACATTGTTATAACTATTAGAAATATGGACATAGAGCTCATGAATGGAGATCAAAGGAAAATCTAACTGGACATCTAGAAAGAAAGCATATGCACCCAAGCAAGGTAACTCTTACAATTGAGATTACAACACATGGCATAATTGTCATTATTGTGGAGAGTCTGGGCACATTCCACATAATTTCATAAAGACACATTTCATAGGTAACTATAAGAAATGGTTGAATGGAAATGTTGTTTGTTTTAATTGTCTTAAAGTTAGACATGTTAGTAAGAATTTTAGGACCCAAACACAAGCACCAAACAATGAAAACAATAAAGGGAAAAGGAAAGTTGAAGTAAAGAAAACATGGAAAGAGATAGTGGAGGTTGCAAGTAGTCAAGAAAGCATAACTAAGATTACCAAATCCAATGGATTAGCTGATCACAGCTCATACTAAATGAGCAAAAGAGGGTGTGGAGCGATTGTATACTTAATGAAATTTCATACATCCCTTCCTAATTAACAAGTAAATGGTTAAAAGTCCATATCAACATGAATCAAGATGCATTAGGAAAAATCTGAGAGAAGTATTGGACAATGAAATATGTTTTACTATCGAGTGTCAAGCATTAATAATATAGTTTGTATTGACTAAGAATTGCAATAGAGACTGAGAACTTATGATGAACAAGCTGATGTATTGGCTAAGAGAATTAGTATAAACTAAGTAAGGTGATAGTAACTGAGTATTTGAAAAGAGGTGTGAAAGGCTAAGACAACTATAGTACACCTACTAGAGTACAAATGCATTTATTACAGACCTAATTAGCAAAATTGAAGGTATATATCAAATTTGGGCATTCTTTACCAAGAGAATTCAAGTGCATAAGTGATTCAGAGGTGATTAAAGTGAATTTAGTGATAAAGTGAGTGAATCATTGTGTGTCATTGGCGATGTGATAGAATTTAGTAAATTAAATTTTTATTATCAATCTAGTTTATTTTCTAATATTATCAAAAAAAAGTTTTTTTTGGAACCGTAGTTTTAAATGACATCATCTTCAACTACGAGTGAAATGTTGAACAAGAGAAATGCAAAAATTGTGAGGAACGATCAGCGTCCCTCACCTAATTTTAGGGATTGTTCAAATTTCATAGCAACAAAAGACAAAATTGGTGCTATGTCAACAATTCTGCCAAAGGTTCTAACAATTCAAGATGTGCGAACTTGTTATACAAGCAAAATTGGAGAAGTCAAAGATTTTGAGCTAAGAATAATTTATGAAAAGCTACGTGATAATGAAGTACTAAAGGATAAGTGTAAGATTGTTGACAAGAAAAGTCTTACCCATGCCCTAAATTTTTTGAAAGTTTTAAAAGAAGAATGGATAAATATTGTGTTGAGTTGTATTCATGATATAAAGGTATGGTTAGACAACAAGCCAATTAAGATCAACAAGGCCATCATTCAATGAGTAACAAGATACCCTACCTTGGATAGACCAAAATCAATAAGATGCGTAGTAAGAAATGAAGTTAAGAAATTTACAAAATTTAAATGGAATGGTTGAGGCATGTCAATTGATGAGATTGAAGATAGTCTTTTCAAACTTTTAGTATGAGTGATTGCACATAAGTTTTATCAGTCAAGCTGACTAAATAGTGTTACATGATTTGTAGTGGACCTAGGTTATAATTTTTTTTTAAAGGATCATAGTTATGATATTTCTAAGATTCAACTACAATAATTGACAAAGAATCTTGGAGCAAATAAATGACTTGATAAGTCAACTAGGAGAAAATTTTGAGGCAATTATGGATAACTATTTTGAGGAATTCAAGAACAAAATGAGAAATCATATGAGGATTCCTAAATCCATTGTAGATAAGTATTTTGATGATATATGTTCCATGGTAGACCTAAATTTTATTTATTCCTAGGATGTGCTATCTAAAATTGTATGGTTAAGGTCAATGCCTTATGAGGTAAATATTGATGAAGTCACAATGGTAGTGATTGTACTTTTGTCAGAGAATGTTGATGTGAATGCCAAGCCATTTGACACATATAACACAATAAAGGATCAAATGGATATAGAGAAAATTGAGTCCAAGAAAGATAATAAAATATCAAAGATAGTGTTGAGCTGTCATTTTACATGATGCTAAATGGCAAGAATTCTTGCAAACTCCTCTCTTGAAAAGCTGATTTTGTGAATTGACTCCAAGGTTTTGGGTGATCTTGCTACCTACTAGAATCCACTTAGTTGAAGATAAATGTGAATGTTCATGAGGAGGCCTTTGCTAGTTCATTTTGATTTCAGATGGAATGTAGAATTTGTTGTATTTTTATGTTTTTTATGAATGCAATCTAACCATGCAGCTAGTATGAAATCTTATTTTAACAAAGGGGCTTAATAAAGAAAATAACAAGAACTTAAAGCAAATAACATGAGATTGAAAGAAAGTAACATGAAATTGAAATCCTAACAAACATAAGCTACTAAAAAAAACACACTACGAGTTAAGCTTTCGAAGATATTAGTAGGTAACCAATGAAAATAGGAGCAACACTTCCTAAATTCCACTAATGCAATCATCGATGGGAAATTTCAATAACAAAATGATGTTTCACTTTTCATCAAATCACAAGGCCACAAAAAGTGCGCTCATGTGAGACAAAGAGTTATGCAAACACAATTTGGTGAAGCTCGTTACGTCAACATAATTCGTCAATCTGTAGCAAACACCAAAACTAAAAGATTGCACAACCAAAAACAATGCAATAAACCTTTGGCTCAATCATAATCTCATGAACAAAATTCACAAAACAATGACACATTCAAGCAAGAGTCACTACACTCCAAATGCGAGCACCAAAAGCATAATTTTATTGCATAATAATGACGGCCTTGATTACGTATTACAATGGGGTATTTATAAGAAATAATCTCCTTAATTTGTGTTGAGAGTGAGAGATATTTTCATGCAATAAAATGCTTTTAAACAATAAAACAAACTAATTATATACAATCTAACAATTAATTTGGTGCTTAGTAGGACTCCATCCACATTTTATTCATTAATTGGATGCATGAGCCTTTTATATGTTTAAAAATAAAGAAATATGAGAGTGAAAGCTCTGAGTTGAAGTGAAAGTGTCAAGAAGTGCCAAAAATAGAAGTTGATCCTTCATAGGGCATTTGTAGGAGTTAAACTACCATCACAAC
Source organism: Cupressus sempervirens (assembly GCA_028749045.1). Classification (NCBI taxonomy): domain Eukaryota; kingdom Viridiplantae; phylum Streptophyta; class Pinopsida; order Cupressales; family Cupressaceae; genus Cupressus; species Cupressus sempervirens. The sequence continues at coordinate 346,758,046 of CM053788.1, read as the reverse complement.
GTGTTTTTGATGCATGGAAAGCCCTATTTTTGGAACTGGCAGCTAACTGTCATCAAAACTTTTTTTTAAATGTGGAGCTACATACCTATAGAGCTAAACACCTTAAAATGGTCCAAAAATCTCAAAATTTTAGTAAGTGTCAAAATTGAAATGCTAGCATCTGGGTTTTTTTCTTCTTCATCCCAAAGCTATGTTTGGATGTTTTCCCTTGAATTTCTTTATAATCTTAGTAATTTTGGCCACATCTAGTAAATCCAAAGCCTCGTATTTTTCCTTGACCTTTTTTCTATAATTGTCTACCTCAATTTGGGTATTAGCAAAATCCCCAAGTTTGGTATCTAATTCTAACAATGCTTCTTCAATCCTAAAGGATTGTTAGATGTTCTCATCATTAGCAACTTCCACAAAAATCTTCCAAAAATTTTCAACCACTGTCTCTACAGGTAACAACTTTTCTTGTCCCTCATCTTCAGAGATATCCAAGCATGCATCACTTTAATGTCTCTCTACTTCCAAAATTTTCTCTTGAGCTTGGTCCTTGAACCGATGAATCTCCTCATGTAATGTTTCCATTACTTTATTGTTATCTACTATATCCAGTCATCAATCATATCTAATTCTTCTCCAGTATATACATCAATCAAAACCTTGTATCTTTGACCCTTTATGGCTTGCAGAGTTTGTAAATACTTACTCCAAGCTCGTACTTCATCCATAATACTAAAGTCCTACTTCAAAATTGCTACAATTTTATTCACATTCTTTTGTGTAGCATGCAGTAACTTCAAATTCCCTGTGATGATCAAGATACCTTTCTCCTCAAAACTTTATCACCACTACTGATAGGCTTTCAAAAATGGATCTAGTTTTACACCTCCCCATTCTCTAAGTATAGTGTTCAAAATTTTCTCAGGGTGCTCAAAACCAAGAGGACCAACTACTTCAGCTAGATATCCTTTTAGGATCTCAACCTGTCTTCAAAGTGTTTGGAGTTTAGCCTCATCTTGCTCCATGTTCTTGAGGACCTCTTTGACCCCCATGGTCATCATCAATCAGGCTAAATCTTGTGTAGACCTCCCCAACATAGCATTGTTCAATTTGTAATCCTCAACACCAAGGCCTTCCACATTTGTGTCTTACAGAGGGACAACCACTTGTACAAACAATTCTTGGCTCCGTGTATTGGTGACAAATGCTAATGGCATTGCCTCATGTGATGGAGACTCAAGTTTATTCAAAATCTCTACATTGTCACAAATGTCTTCCTCTAAAGCATGAAATTGAGGCTTAGTACTCCTCATTATTTCCTTTTGGATCCATCTAGGGATGCATCTTGCTGAGGACCTAACTCTTAATGATGAAGGGGTACATTCTACAACTTCCTTCCCTTTGTCACTCCTGCTCAGAGTTGTCTCATGTTGGGAGGGCTCTTCTTCTATAGTCTCTGTCTTAGTAGACCTTATAGATTGCACCTTAGTGTCTTGGAAAAGTGGTTTAGAATATTCCACCATTTCTCCCTCCTTCGACATTTTAGTGATCGCTATTTGTTCTGGTCCCTCCTTCTATGATGGTTCCTTCTGAACTTGATCTTGCTCTAAACTTTGAGGTGGAGGAGTCACCAAGCCACTATCTACCACTGTAATTTATGGTGGAGATGGGGGAGTAATATCAGGACCTTGTGTATCTGGTAGTATCTACATCCAATATTCTTGTTGAGGTTCACCTGTAGGGGTGTCCCTAATTTTATCCCCAATCAACTCTATACCTCTAGGCATAAAATAAAAATTTGACATTGTAAAAATGGCATCAGCCTCATCACTCTACTTATCCACCCACTATTGTACTTCATCTTTTGAAGAAGAGATTTCTAAGGGTTATGCTTGGGTGGATGGCGAGGTACCTATGGCACTCTTTCTTCTTTGTAACTTTGCGGCTCTAACTAGCTGAGTTCTTCCCTATAGGGGCACTTATTCCTCTTCCTCTTTTGATTCTTCTTCTTTCTCCTCTTTGTCCCCTTCCAGAATGGTTTCAAAAATAGATGGGGAAGGCACCAATCTTTTGTTGATCCTTTGCCTCTTTTTCATCCAGATCTTAATCCTCTTCTTTCGTTTCTTGGAGGTAGAAGGAGAAGCTAGCTCATCTTGCATAGGAGGAATGTAGACTTGTGGAATCTCTCCCTCTTCTAGTTGGTTAGGCATTATAGGAGGCAATTGAGGTTAATCTTGGACTTGAGTAGCTCCAGTACCTTGGGACCCTTGTGCACTCTCTTCCTTCTACTAGGGAGGCACCTGTTCTTCAGCATGTTCCATTTGAATTCTCCAAGGGAAGGTCCTCTTCCTTTTGTTCTTTCCCCTCCTCCCTAGAGGGTGATAGTATCCAACCGACTGATCAAGCTGGTATACTATCTCTAGCCTAATAGGAGACTGGGCCACAAAGGTAGGAATTGTTACTTTCTTCCCTTTACCTCTTTCTGGGTGAGCATGTGCATGAAAGATCACAATGTCAAGTATTGGATCAAGTGGAAAAGGCTTCTTGATCCAATCCTTTGTCATTCTGACGACATGCCTCACCCGATGATTAATATCATCAGCCTCCTCCCTATCAACCTTAGCATTCATAATGGGCCTTCCTCCTATTTTGTCTAAGTTGAACAGGGGGTCCAGTACTGTTGCCTTATCTCCTTTGGGATGTTCAACTAGAGAGCCTTCTCTACTAGATACAAAGTCATCCTACAATAGTCCCTTATGTAGACATCATAGTCATTTGTTGCATTCATCCAGTGATCTTCAATAGCATCCTCATGGTGGAATTCTTTTCTTGCTAGACTTTCCACTCTCCTGATATTATTAAAATAGGGCCAGGGAGAGTTGTACTCCTCAAGGGGATAATTCTCCCACTCGACTCAAATGATGGAATATATTGTTCTTGTTTCACCTAGTATGGTTGAATGACCAAGGACCATGCCCAACAAAGTCTCCATTGTCTCTTTATCTTCTCATATGTTGACTCAATTTGTCGAGAAATCTCTAATAGCACCAGTTTTTCACTTGGGTATCTTGGGAGCTTCTTAGGATTGATGGAGGCACCAGCTACCCGAAGATATATGAACATTTTCAACTGGATAAAGTAGGCTTCAAGAACTATAATTTGTACTTTGGCTTCATCAGATAACCTCTTCCCATAATCTCCCTTAATGAATCAAATGATTGCAAAAATGAACACATCATTCACAATTATGTACTCCTTGCCCTGTGTCGAGAGCTTCTTCTTTACCAGCTTAGGGTAGACTATGTATGGCCAAGCATTAGGATCCTACACATTGCCTATCTTGTACAAACCAAGATAGTTTGTCACCCTTGCTGCAAGCAAGTATACCATATAAGAAGTCATATAAAAATTCTTCTTGTCCTTTACTGTCCTCAATTGCTAGCACAAGTTTTCACTTAGTGTGGTGACCCAATCTAGTTGTATCTTCATAGCTCTAATGGTCTCAATGAAGTTGACCATGAAAGTGTTGAGGTGGCCTGTTGATGGTAAGCCCATAACTCTACTCAAGAGAATGATGGAATAACTGATATCCTCCTTCATGTATCCTTGGGTCATATCCACTTTTCCTATTACCTTTCCCCTAAGAGGCTTCTCAATGAGATATGATGATTGTATAATGTCTATTGCCTCCTACTGGTGCTCCCTATACCATCTCTCTGTTGCTTCATATGAGAGTCTAATGAACTAGTCTGCTCTTGGGAGATGGAAGACCCTTTCAATATTGTCAATTCGTAGATCCAACACAACCTCTCCAGTGACACTCTTGACCACCCTTTTGTTAGAAATAAAATGTTGTGCCAATGTCATGATTAGTTCTGCTAGTTGTACTAATAGGGGATGTGATGTTGTGTTTACCAACCTAAAATGAATCAGTGAAGATACCAGAGCTGATCTCTCAGTTGGTTTATTATAGATTCTAAGGAATTCTCCTAGATCAATGTGCCCTAAATCAATATCCTTGATTTCTACATGGTCATCATGAAATCTTGATTTGGATGGTACACCTTGAAATTTGAAAACTATGGGCTTGGGGGCCATTCTAGATGTGGACACCATTTAATCTTCGATTTGCACAACATGGAAAAAAATGTTTATTAGTTCAAAATAAAAAAGACTTGGAAATAATATACAAAAACCTTAAATTTAACCAAAAATAAACATGAATAAAATGCCCAATTTGGGCACTTTTATTTATTTATTTATTTTTTTAAATCTATTCCTCACTCTATTTTTATTTATTTTTTATTTTTTATATATTTTTATTATTATTATTTAAATTTTTTTTTGGGTTTAGAAAAAAAATGGAGGCAAAAAAGTGGATGTGTATGGCTAGGGTTTGCAAGGCCACTTGGCTTCACTTTGCAAGGGCACACAACATATGAGTTTAGGTGCCATCGGCATAAATGTGTGTGTGCGATGGCATTTTGGTGCTACGCACAGAGAGCACAGGTGTGGTCAACCTTTTCGCACCATGGGCAGAGATGAGCGCAAGCATAGTGATGTTTTGGTGTCATAAGTAGAGATGAGCATGGGCATGATGACATTTTGGTGCCATGGGCAAAGAAGTAGTGGTGGGGGCATAGGTGCACAAAATGCCATGCGTGGGTGAAGGCAAAGGAGGGGCATGGGTGCATGAAGTTTGAGGGCCACATGCACATGGAGACCACGTGCCACATGAGCTATTTGAGGGCCACACTTATGTAGAGGCCACATGCCACATGGGCTATTTGAGGGTTGAGTGCATGGAGGCCATGTGCCACATAGACTATTTGAGGGTTGTGTGTTGCACAGACTATTTGAGGGCTGCGCCCGTGTGGAGGCCACATGCAACATGATAGGAGTTTAAAAATGTGCTCACCTCTTCTTTTGTGTGGCTTACAATGAGGACTCTAGAAAATGAAAATGAAGTTTGTAAAAAAAACTTAAGTGGCAGGGGTTTTTATAACCTCGCTCGCCAATAAGGTGTGCGGCATGCACTTTGCCACTGGCAGGCGTGACACAGATTTTGATTTGATTTTGTTTTATTTTTTATAACTCCAACATCTTTTCCCAAATCTTGAACTATGAATTTGGGAGTCCAAAAAAAGTAGGTGGTCCCCATTCCTAGTAATCAATGGGGTGTGTGTTGTGGGACCACAAAAAATAGCCCTAAAAAAAGGAAGACATGATCAAGGCATTTCTTCATCAGCAAACATCCTTTCAACATGTGTCAAACACCAACCAAACTTCAAACACCTCGAGCATATTTTGGATGACTTTTCAATAAAAAATCCTAGACTTTGAGATCTTCAAGCTCAGTGTGTGATTCGTGTATTCATTCCCTTTGACATCTCAGGATGCAATCAATCAAAGTTTTCTAACAACTCAGAAACAATCTTCCACTCCTCCTGGCTCACTCATTTAGAATCTCTATGAGGGCTATTCATCGATCATTTGCTTGACCAGATGAGAGCATCACTTTGAGGCCTTTTGGCAGGTTGTCACATTCTTTTAACTTTCTGGAAAATTTGAATAATTGCTCCATGTAGTTTTGATGAAGAAATGTTTTGGATACAAGATACTTTGCTTTTGAAAACATATTCTTTTCCCATTTCAAATCTTTAGAATCCTTCAGTCTTAACACAGTATTTTTCTTTTATTTTCTTTTTTCCCTTTCTCTTTATTTTATCTTCTATATCTTGACTATGCTTAGATTGTGTAGTCAGGACATTAGTGCCATTTCTTGGATTCGATCTCTTGTGAACATCCCTTGTGTTCCTCTTTTAGAACTTTTTAGAAAATCTCATGCCAAACAATGATCTTAGCAACCTTTCAAGAAGACCCCTCTTGTTTGACCCATTTGGAGCTTGGATCATCCTTCATCAACTTTGACTTCAATTTGACGACACCTAAAACAATCAACTTTTAGATTTGCAAAGTGTTGAGAACTTGTTGGTCTAAACTTCTAATTTCTAGACTGAAAATCCCCTATTTCTGCAAGGAATGTTCATTGCTCGGTTGGTATAAGACACACAATCATCCAATTTTTTTGAAAAAGAAATACCTCTTCCTAAAATCAAAACCAAAGAGTGTTTAGTAAAATCTTGAGAGAAAATCTCAAGTACACCTTAACCCCCAGGATTGACACAACTTTGGAAAGTAACACACGACTAAATGCAAACACACAACATGAAAGAAAAACACACTTGTAGAAAATAAACACACTTGTAAAAATAAAAATCTAAGCTAAATGCATAAATAAAATCTAACTAATTTTTTCTTTTCTTTTAGGCCTCAAAATAATGCTTCAGAAACTACCCATTTACAGGCAAGGGAAGAAATTCCCCCATAAGGAATTGAGCCTAAAAGTGTTTTCTCCAAGAATTTTCATGATTTGATAAGGGTCTATCCACAAATGTTGAAACTTGGTATGGTTGCCTGACTTTTCTTTCACGTTACCCCAGAGTAGAACAAGGTTAAATCCTAAATGATTTAATTGTGGCTCTCTTGTTGAACCATCTTTTCACAATAGCTTGATGTTTAGCCATGTGCTCCAATGCATACCTGTTTGTATGTTTAGCCATGTGCTCCATGGCTCATTTGTACTTTGTCAGTATCTTCAGCATACCCACTCATGAATTTTAAAATAGGAATCCTGAGATTGAGTGGGAACACTGGTTCTTGTCCATAGACAAAAAAATATGGAGAAGTCCCCAAAGCATTTTTGACTTTCACTCGGTCTGTCCATAGGGTATATTTGAGTTGTGTATGCCAATCTCTAGGGTTCTCCTTCAACAACTATCTTATTATTGTGATAAAATTCTTGTTTGTAGATTCTACTACCCCATTTCCTTATGTGTACTAATTTTAAGAGAACTTGATAATGACTTGATTTTTAAATGCCCATTGGATCAACAATGTAGATGCGAAAGAAAACCCATTGTCACACACAAGGGAAAATGACATTTTGAACCTAGTGACAATGTGTTCTTCCAAGAAGTCTGTTACCACCTTAGCAGTGCAATTTTTGAATATTTTTTCTTCCGTCCATCATGTATAGTAATTCGTAGCTATGAGAATAAATGCATGTCTAGATGATGATGGTGGATTGACTAAACCAATGAAATCTAGCCCCCACTTTATGAAGGGGCGTATCTCATACACGGGCTATAAGGGAATTGCAAAATTCCTTTCTCTATTGGCATTGGTTTGACAGATATGGCAAGAGGGTACATGCTTGAAAGTGTCTTTGAATATTGAGGGCCAAAAATAACTCAATCTTAGAATCATGTGAGTCATTGCTTCTACTAAACCATGATCTATACCATACTTGTCATGAAAGTGTTCCAAGACTTCCTTTGCTTCCTCACAGCCTAACAACTTTAGATAAAGCCCTTCATAGTTTCTCTTGTACAAATTGTTCTTGTAGAAGATAATAAACAATGTCTTGATACCAAACATCTGTCACCACAACTTGACCAATATCAACTTGAGATACAATCTTCTTATTCTGATCATCCTCATTTGTTTCACTGTCGAACTTGAACTCCTTTTCATCTCCATCCTAGTTATCAACTATCATTCTTGACAACCCTTGACCTCTTACTAATCTCATCAGCTGAATTTCAAGATCAAATTCTTGAAGTATGGCCATCCATTTACCTCTCCTTTCATTGAGTTCATTCTGTATCAAAAGTGTCTTTACTGTTGGATTAGGTACAATTGCATACACCTTACTTCTTAGTATGTAATGACGGAACTTCTTCACTACCTTGATTAATGCAAAGGATTATTTATCAAGGTTTGAATAGTTCAACTCTACATTCTCCAAGGGGCAACTCATAAAAGTGATTAGTCTTTCATCTTCATTTTCTTTCTTTTGCATCAGGATCGTGACACAAGAGTGTTTTGAAGTGAAGGAATATATCTTAAAAGGTAACTCATAATTAAGACTTACTAAGATCAGAGCCATTGAAATGGCCAATTTGATATCTTTGAATGATTTCTTAATCTCTAGAACCATTCTGTTGTAACCCCCTTTTTGAGTAAATCATTAAGGGGATGAACTATCTCTGCAAATATGCTTATTTATTTCTGCACAAAATTTATCTTCCTAAAGAAAGACTTGAGTTCATTTCAACTATGGGGAGGTGAAAACTTTAGAATAGCTTCAATTCTATCAGGATCGATGGAGATCCTGACCTCAGAAATGATATGACCCAAGAGCTTTCATTTAGTGACCCTAAATGAACATTTCTTGGGATTGAGGGATATGTTGTACCTGTGACATCTATTGAATACCTGCCTTAAATCAGTAATGCGAGTGCTTTGATGTTTTGAAAATATGGTTAAATCATCCATGTAGATGACTATACATTTATTCACTAATCCCTTAAAAGCTTCACCCATGGCTCACTAAAATGTAGCCCCTACATTAATTAGTCCAAAAGTCATTCTCCTATAGGAAAAAGTTCCCCATTTGGTTGTGAAAGTTGTGTTTAGTCGATCTTCTTCTTCAACCATCACCTGATTATATCCTGAATATCCATCTAGGAAAGACATCATTTTTGAACCATTTACAATTTGCAGAACCTCATCAAGTGAGGGTAGAGGATAATTGTCCTTTTGAGATGCCAGGTTCAAGTTACAAAATCAACACAAAGGTGAATCTTTCCAGTCTTCTTCCACACAGGAACCAAGTTAGCCACCCATGTAGAATGGCAAATGGGAAATATAATCTTTGCATCTAGCAATTTCTTGACTTCCTTCATTATCAAGGGCTTGAGGATGGGCTTGACAGGTCTTTGCCTTTTCTGAAAAGGCTTGGCATCTAGTTTCAATATGGTGTCATGAGTTATAATCTCGAGGTCATATGTCTTTATCTCTTCATAGCTCCAAGAAATGAGATCCTTATAATCAGTAAGTAACTCGAGCATTTCTTCCCTTTCTTGTGCATTGCATGCTTTCCTTATTTTTACCATCCTTAGTTCTTCTTCAATTCCTAAGTTGTATTCATCACACTCCTCAATACCCTTTTCTTAGATTGTTCTTTTATTAAGTGTTGATTCATTGTGATAAAAAATGCATTCTAACTCAACCATCCCCTTGGTAATAGTGTTAGTCTTTAGATTTAGGATTCCATTTTCATCTTTGAGTTTATTGTCCTTAGGCTTGTAATCTGAATTGTCATCAATTTCTTGCCCTTTAAGTGACCATTGCACATGATAAATTCAAGTATATGTTGATCATCCTGAAAGACTTGAAAGTTGATAATATTGTCTAGAATAGATGGGGCGGCAACCAACTCCACTGAAAATCTTTTCAACTTCGTTCTTTCAACTGGTTGTAATGTGCTTGCTGAAATAGCAAGAGCATATGCCACCATGTTCTTCCTCCTTGGAATGGACCTTATGTTTAAAGCTTCAAAATCATCCAGTAAATCCCATACTCTTTTCCTATAGGAAAGTAACCTTTTGTCATTGCAAGAGTATAATGACTTTAGTTGTTGAATAATTAACTGAGAATCTCCTTCAATTATGAGGGTCATGACTCCTTTCTCGAATGCAAAGAGAAGTCCTTAGATCAATGCTTCATATTCTGCAACATTGTTAGTACATCTAAACTGTAATTGATATGCTACATAAAAGGACTTATGTTTTGGATTAACCAATTCTATACCTAATCTAGCCCCTAATTTGCATTTGGAACTGTCAAAGTGAAGTTTCCAAATTAGATTTTCCTTGGGCCTTTTAACCTTGTGTTTGTTAGTTCTTAACTTTTCTTTCACCTAAGAGTTAAAAGATTGTTTCTTGGGAACCCATTGCAACTTCTCGTAGGGTGGACTTGATGATTCCCCATTGTAACATGTTGACAGAGGGAATATATGTTTTTCTTTTTTTTTCTTGAATTTCCTCTATCAATTCCTTAATTTCATCTGCTTTGGGTTTAGGCTGAACAACAACCAAAGTCCACCCCTTTCCCTTCACATACCGTCTTCTTCTCTAAATCTTGATCATTCTTGGGGGAGGAGAAGACAAACCTCCACCATCAAAACAGGTATCACTATATGATAAATTTATATCTTCAATCTTCTCTGTTTACTCAATGGAGTTTATATTACTTTGATCTCCCCCAAGTCCCTTTTCCAGAATTTGATTACCCTTTCCTTGTATCATATGTGTTAACACTTTTGCTACCACTTCTTGGCATGACGAGCATTCAAACTTAGAGTGGCTAACTTTGTGTAATTGGTAAAATCTTGGGAGGAGTAAAATACTAGGATTAGCTTCTTCCCCCAAGCATTACAAATTAGTCACCATATTATCTATGAATTGTGTCATGATCTCATCCTTTGGGATTGATATCTTAAGTTACTTGTCCTTATCTTGGGATGCTCTAATTGGGATAGTGTCAAATGCCGTCACCTTGTATGAACCCAAATCCAATTGTAAGAATGTTATTTCATTCAGGGCATTGTAGTTTGTAATCATTGTTTTCAATTTGGGTTCTGCATCTATCTTGATTTGATTGTTAAATCCTTTCCATGGTAACCATAGCTAAATGAAATCTGTAGAGAACCATCCCCTTAGGCTTTTCATCCATTCTCTACTCAGGAGCAACCAATATGTCTCTAGAATGTCCACCACATGTATATCAATGACATCTTAAATTTGAGGATCGACTATCAACTGTACCTGAATGTCTTTAAACATGCCAATGACTTTTACCTCCATTTTCTCCAACTGTATAACTATCCTATTGGAAGGTTGAGGACTTACTCCTAACCTTTGTGATATTGATAGTGGCATGGAATTACATGAGGCTCTTGAATCAATCAAACAATTATGGAGATTCTTTCCATATATTCTGATGCTGAGAAAGAATGGAGGTACTTCAACCTTGTCTTTGAACATAGTAGGCATTGCTTTTGCTGCATTGACTTGTTGATATACTATCTTTTGAGGGACCATATTCATGTTATGGGGTACCTTTTTATGATCCAGAGTCTTCATGAGTGCTTCTCGCTATCATGGACAATTTTGCAACATATCAAACATGGACACATTTTCTTTCATTCATTTCAAGTTTTCAATGGCATTATACTTTTCAATAGACCAAGTAGGGTTGTTCAATATTGTTGGCACGTTCACCTGGTTCTAGTTTTGTTGTCCTCCATATGGTGGCCTAACTGGTGCCAAATTCTTACTTTCTCTCAGATTGGGAGGAGTTGGTTGTAAGGCTGGAGGAATTCCATCCGTCAAAGGTTCCTTTCTATTTCTTAGATTATATGTATTTCAATTGTCATTGTGAAAATAAAACATCTCATCATATTCAAGATTAGGTTCTTGACTAAATGGAAAAAAGAGAACTCTTCACTAGTAGGTTGTTCTACTTGCACATTCTATGTAGAATCATAGGATTCTAGTAACATAGCATTAAATTGCATAGGAGGAGCATTATTATTCACTTGTGAACTTTGAGCCATCTCTTGATTCCCATTACAATACGAACCATCATTGTTGAGTGCATTCTAACTATCATCATACTGATTAACATTTACATACTAAACATTGTTATTGTTATTGTCGATAGGAATGCTTCCATTATTCGATCGAGTGTTCCATTGTTAGTTTTGTCTTTGGAAGCCATTATTACAATTAGGAGGGTTGAAGTTGTTCCCCCCATTTTTGTTTCCTGCATTGTTGTTGTTGTTTCCACTGAAGTTCCTATTATAATTCTAGCCATAATTGTTATTGTAAGGATCGGCATTGTTCCTTTGGAAGTTGTTGTTCTATCCTTGAGACAACCTTAAATGGTTTAGTTTGTTATTCATTTGAGACAATCTTTTTCATCTGACCAAATTTGGATACAAAACCATTGTCTGCTTCAGCAGGTGCTACTGCCCTTTTCTCAAAGAAGGCATCTTTCAGAGGTTCAAACCTTGGGTACGTTAGAGTGGGATTTTGTGGAGTGGGTGCCTATTATAATGGAACTAGATTCATAGGTATGAATTGACTAGGCACCGTAGGTACTCTAGCAGAGTATGTTGGCATCACTATGATAGCTGGAGCTAGAAGCATTAATTCTCCTCCATTAGGATTAGCTTGCTTAGTGAAGGTAATTGGCTCTTCAAAAACTTTATCCAATGTGTTAATATTTGCTACAGGAAGTCTTCTTAGAAAAATTATAGTAAGATGGTCCATAGCATTTAGATAAATTTGAATAGTGGCTTTAACTAGTATAGTGCATGACATCTCTAGCTTGCGATATGCCATATGAAAGTGATGGTTAAAGCAAGAAACTTTCTCAGCTGGGTCCCTTTTGATTGATATGAATTGTTGATGTATCACAACTGGGTTGATGAATGTTTTGAATTGTTCCATGAATAATTTTTTGAAAGTGTCCCAATCTCCAATGCACCCAGGTGGAAAATTAATGTACCAATTGAAGGAAATTTCCCCAAAGAATAGGGGAGTAAATGAAGAACCACATCCTCATTAGCAACCTATTTGTAGTTGTAAATTTCCTTGAATACCTTGATGTGATCTTTGGCAGTTTGTGTCTCACCATAGATGAATCTTGGGAAAAAATTCTCAGGATCCTAAGGGAGGTCATGGAATGAACCTCTCAAGTTTATTGGTGAGTCCACAATGTTTAAAAAAAAAGCCATTGGAGGGTTTGGAAAACCTAATGGTGGTTGTTGAGGAGTAGCTATTGGAATATGTGGTGGTCCACTAGGTGGTTGGAGTGGAGGTGGAGTTGAAGAAGATGATGAAAGTTCAAATGGAAGTGGTTGAATGCAAGGTATTCCCTTGTCACTACGTGGTTTTTGGAAGTGGGTAAGCTTGAGAAACTCATGTGCACTTGGCATAGACCTTAATGCTGGCTGAAATGGGGATTTTGGATCAATATCCTCCAATTTGCATCAATTTTGGAAAAAGCTCATCTTTGCAAAAGTAAACTTTCCCACCTCTCTAAATTTTGTGCACCACAGAGTTTTGCACTCTTGTGCACCTATGAAGTTGTGGATCTACAAACCTACATATCTGTAGATCTGTGGACCTACATACCTGCGAAGCTACAGAGCTGTGGACCTAAATTTCTCAAAAACTCAAAAAAAAATTTGAACTTTTGTGAAGCACAAATTTTTGTGAAAAGTGAAAAAATTTGGAACTTGGGGGAAAATTTTCTACTTTTCTCAAAGATCTAAAAGTGTGGCCCTCCTTCTAGTGCTACTTCTATTGAGCTATCATTTTACACGATGCTAAATGGCAGGAATTCTTGTAAACTCCTCTCTTGAAAAGCTAATTTTGTGAATTTATGCCAAGGTTCTGGGTGATCTTATGACCTACTAGAACCCACTTAGTTGAATATAAATTTGAATGTTCATGAGGAGGCCTTTGCTGGATCATTTTGATTTCGGATGGAATGTATAATTTTGATTTCAAAATAACACTAAAAGAAAAACTATATTTTTGTATTTTTATTTTTTCTATGAATGCAATCTAACCACGCAACTAGTTTTGATTTCGGATGGATCATTTTGATTTCAAAATAACACTAAAAGAAAAACTATATTTTTGTATTTTTATGTTTTCTATGAATGCAATCTAACCACACAACTAGTATGAAATCTTATTTTAACAAAGGGGGTTGATAAACAAAATAACAAGAACTTAAAGAAAATAACGTGAGATTGAAAGAAAATAATGTGAAATTGAAATCCTAACAGACATAAGCTACAAAAAACAACGAACTACGAGTTAAGCTTTCAAAGAGATCGGTAGGTAACCAATGAAAATAGCAACAACACTTCCTAGATTCCATTGATACAATCGTCGATGGGAAATTTCAATAACCAAATGATGTTTCACTCTTCATCAAATTGCAAGGCCATAGAAAGTGTGCTCATGTGAGACAAAGAGTTATGCAAGTAAAATTTGGTGATTTCTTCTCGAGCTCATTACGTCAACAAAATTTGTAAATTTTTATTAAACACTAGAATCAAAAGATTGCACAACCAGAAACAACGCAATAAACCTTCAGCTCAATCAAAATCTCATGAACAAAATTCACAAAACAATGACACATTTAGGAAAGAATCACTACACTCCAAATGTGAGCACCAAAAGCATAATTTTATTGCATAATAAAAATGGCCTTGATTACATAATACAATGGGGCATTTATAAGAAATCATCTCCTCAATTTGTGTTGAGAGTGAGAGATATTCTTCATGCAATAAAATGTTTTTAAACAATAAAAGAAACTAATTATATACAATCTAACAATTAATCTTGTGCTTAGTAGGACTCCATCCATATTTTATTCATTAATTGGATGCATGAGCCTTTTATTCCTTTTGTTCTTTCCCCTCCGTGATAGTATCCAACCGGGTGATCAAGCCGGTATACTATCTCTAGCCTGATAGGAGACTGGGCCACAAAGGTAGGAATTGGTACTTTCTTCCCTCTACCTCTTTATGGGTGAGCATGCACATGAAAGATCACTATGTTAGGCATTAGATGAATGGAAAAGGCTTCTTGATCCAATCCTTCATCATTCTAACAATATGCCTTACCCGATGATTAATATCATCAGCCTCCTCCCTGTCAACCTCAACATTCATAATGGGCCTTCCTCCTATTTTGTCTAAGTTAAACAGGGGGTCCAGTAGCTCCTTTGAATCCTATTGCCTTATCTCCTCTGGGATGTTCAACTGGAGAGCCTTCTCTACTAGATACAAAGTCATCCTACAATAGTCCCTTATGCAGGCATTGTAGTCATTTGTTACGTTCATCCAGTGATCTTCAATAGCATCCTCATGGTGGAATTCTTTTCTTGCCAAACTTTCCACTCTCCCAATATTATCGAAATAGGGCCAGGGAGAGTTGTAATCCTTAAGGGGATAATTTTCCCATTCCCACTTGAATGATGAAATATGTTGTTTCCATTTCACTTGGTATGGTCCATTGACCAAGGGCCATGCCTAGTAAGGTCTCTGTTGTCTCTTTATCTTCTCATATGCTGACTCAATTTTCTAGGCAATCTCTAATAGCACTAGTTTGTCACTTGGGTATCTTGGGAGCTTCTTAGGATTAATGGAGGCACCAGCTACTCGAAGATATATGAACATTTTGAACTGGATAAAGTAGGCTTCAAGAACCATAATATGTGCTTTGGCTTCATCAGATAGCCTCTTCCCATAATCTCCCTTAATGAATTGAATGATTGCAAAAATGAATGCATCATTCACAATTTCATACTCCTTGCTCTGTGTCAAGAGCTTCTTTACTAGCTTAGGGTAGACTATGTATGGCTCGGCATTAGGATCTTGCATACTGCCTCTCCTATACAAACCAGGATAGTTTGTCACCCTTGTTGCAAGTAGGTATACCATATAAGAAGTCATATAAAACTTCTTCTTGTTCTTTACTATCCTCAATTGCTCACACAAGTTTTCACTTAGTGTGGTGGCCTAGTCTAGTGGTATCTTCATGGCTCTGATGGTCTCAATGACGTTGACCATGAAAGTTTTGAGGTGGCCTACTACAAGTAAGCCCATGACTCTACTCAAGAGAATGATGGAATAAATTATATCCTCCTTCATGTATCCTCTAGTCATATCCACTTTACCTACTATCTTTCCCCAAGAAGGCTTCTCAATGAGGTATGATGATTGTATAATGTTTATCGCCTCCTACTGGCGCTCCTTGTACCATCTCTTTGCTACTTCATATGAGAGTCTAATGAACTGGTTTTCTCTTGGGAGATGGAAGAACCTTTCAATGTTGTCAGGTCATACATCCAACACAATCTCTCCAGTGACACTCTTGACCACTCTTTCATCAAAAACAAAATGTTGTGTCAGTGACATTATTAGTTCTATTGATTGTACTAATAGGGGATGCGATGTTGTGTTTACCAACCCAGAACAAATCAGTGAAGATACCAGAGCTGATCTCTCGATTGGTTTGTTATATATTTTGAGGAATTCTCCTAGATTAGTGTGCCCTAAATTAGTATCCCTAATTTTTGTGTGGTCATCATGAAATCTTGATTTGGATGGTATGCCTTGAAATTTGAAAACTATGGGCTTGGGGGCCATTCCAGATGTGGATGCCATTTAATCTCTAATCTGCACAATGTGGAAAAAAAAGGTTTATTAGTTCAAAATAATAAAGACTTGGAAATAAAATACAAAAACCTTAAATTTAACAAAAACTAAATATAAAGAATAAAACGCCCAATTTGGGCGCTTTTATTTATTTATTTATTTTTTAAAATATATTCCTCACTCTATTTTTATTTATTTTATATTTTTAATATTTTATTATTATTATTATTTACTTTATTTTTATTTATTTTTTAATTTTAAAAATTTTAAATTTTTTTGGGTTTATTAAAAAAGGGGGCAAAAAAGTGGATGCGCACATGCGGCTAGGGTTTGCAAGGTTGTGCAGTGGTACTTTTCTAGGGCACACAGTGGATGACAGCATGCCATAGCAAATGTGGGCAAGCATCGAAGGAGTTTAGGCACAGTGGGCACAAATGCGCATGTGCAGTGGCATTTTGGTGCCGCACACGGAGAGCACGAGCATGGTGAAGCTTTTGGCACCGCGGGCAAAGATGAGCATGGGCACAATGAGATTTTGGCACTTCGGGTGGAGATGAGCATGGGCATGGTGACGTTTTGGCACCTCGGTTAGAGAAGCAGTGGGGGAAGTGCGAACGCATGAAACATCATGTGCGGGTGAAGGCAGAGGAGGTGTGCAGGCATGTGAAGTTTGAGGGCCACACTTGCGTGGAGGTTGCACGTTGACTAGGCTATTTGAGGGTCATGCGCATGGAGGCTATGCACTATGCAAACTATTTGAGGGTGACTCATGCATGGAGGCCCCGCATGATGCGACGCGAGTTAAAAAATGTGCTCACCTCTTCTTTTGCGCAGCTTGTAATGAGGACTTTGGAAAATGAAAATGAAGTTTTTGAAAAAAAACTTAAGTGGCAGGGGTTTTTATAACCCTGCTCACTGGCAAGGTGCGCGGTACACCCCTGCACAGGTGTGCAGGTGTGTGGCATGCACTTCACCTATGGCAAGCGCATGCTTTTGTGTGACATGGATCTTGATTTGATTTTTTTTGAACTCTAACACTTTTTCCCAAATCTTGAACTATGATTTCGGGAGTCTAAAAAAAGTAGGAGGTCCCTGTTCCTAGTAAGGAATGGGGCGTGTGTTGTGGGACCACAACAGATAGTCAATGATCTTAAGGGAAAAGATGACAAAGGAGAAGGATCTGAACATATAGCTGAAGTCAAGGAATCTAAAGGAAAAGAGTTATATGTTTCTAAGGCCAAGGAAATGAAGCACAAGAAAATAATAATTGTTCATCCAAAGGTGAAAGAAGATCTCAAGAAAGGTGTGTAAAAGGTTGTCAAACACCAAGAACCAAAAAGTAGAATACTAATGAGATCAAAGATATCTTAGCCCTCGATCGTAAAACCAAAAGAAAGTCTAGCAAAGAGGAGACCAACCAGTTCACCAAAGAAGAACATACATAAGAGGCTAAAGAGAAGAATAGTTGTAACATAGCAGGAAAAAGATGATGAAGAAACAAAGTCTGATGATCTAAGAAAATTTCATATTGTGTTGAGATAGTGTCAAACAACTATAGATAAGGTATGTCAAGAGATTAGTAAATTAGCGAGTTTGACAAGATTCAAAGACCTTAATTTTGATTCTTTAAATAATTAAGACCAAGATAATCTTGAAAAGAATATGATAGATATGATAATACAATTTAAATCTACACCTATAGAGTTAAGAGAAGGCATTCCAGAAAATTTGTATAATAAAGTTTATGCTAAGTGGAAGTGGGCATTATACACTTGAAGACGGATCAGGGAGACCATTTTAGCACAAACAATTCCTAATTTAGGGAAGACATGTATGTCTATTGCCATAAAATATTTTGTAAAGAAATTTATGCCTAAGAAGCGGGTGTATAAAATTTTGATGAGTAAAGCTCATGAAGTTGAGAAAGAGAGCATAAATATATGGAAGGAAGCATTTGGGTTTCTTATTCCATTGAGTGATAAAGGAGATGAGGAGGAAGAAGAAAGAGATGGAGAAGATAAGGAAGAAGAGCATGATGTGGTAGAAGTTGCAAAACTTATAGAGGAAATCAAGCAATTGGTAGAAGGGTGTGAATAACAATATATTGTCACAGTTGATTATGTTCCTAATTCATCCCCATAGGATCATAATGTATTGACTAAAGAAGACCTAAAAGGTGTTGAATTAGATACATCTCTACCAAGAACCAATCCATTAGTACTAAAAATAAAGGATTATCCAAGGATTGAAAGTACCAAACTAATAATTTTCATGTTACATCAATTATTGTTGATACAAGTTCTGACCAACAAGACAAGGCTATAACTGTGTTTCCACAATTTACTTGTATCCCAATGAGTCATATAGCTGAAAAGGTTGAAGAAGAGAAAGAAAAAGAAACAATAGAAGAAGGCAAGACTCCTAAAGAACAAGAGGCTACACAAGCTCATTTACAACTATCAAGTGCCAATCTAGCTAAGATACTAACTGTTACACCTAAACAGTAGGTTATGTCTTCTCATTGCGAGTATAAACAAGTATCTAGATTGATTAAAAAGGGTAAATAGTTGCATCTATCACTACTGTGTGATACAACCCCTTGATCTTAGATAGTGGCACAATTAGATGGGATAACTAAAGAGTCAACAAGTCTAGATGAGGTAATCACTTTACCCATGTATGACATAAATAATTTGACATTGGAAAAAATGCAAGAGTTACAAAATTTTTTGAGCCATAGGAAAAAGCAAGAACAACTGAGAAGAGAGCAGAAAAAGAAGTAGGTGTTACATAACATTAAAGATATTTTTGTCGATGCATTTGGAATCACTGATGTTAATAGTCAATATCCAATTTTAGATCAATTAGTGTACATAATTGAAAAAGTTTAAATAGATGATATTGAGACTAATGATAAATTGATACAATGGTCTGAGAGAAAGTTTGAGCACAAAGTTTTGGAGAAAGTCTCTAGGCAACTTGTATAGACAAGTAGAGCTTTCTAATCTAGTGAAACAAATGGAAAAAGAATTGAATATTATTCATTCTTTATATATGAAGCTTTGTGATGTGGAGATCTTCACATTGGAGAATCAACGATCAATTGATATGATCTAAGAAGATATGAAGGCATGTTCACATTTATTGGGCACAAATGCAAGTTCAAGATCACCTTCATATTATAAGATGACATTTGGTCAATAGAGGTTGGTCTAGTTACTGGCTAAAGATAGTGGCATGAGGAAAAAATTAATTTCTATTCATTTTATGCTATTACAATATTTGGAGATCATTCGAAAGGAATTATCTATAGCTAAGAGTCTACTAAAGAAAGGAAAATATTTTCAAATGTTGAGATCTTAATTGATCTAGCTACCAAGCTAGAAATTCATATTCAAATCATGGAATATGCAAGAGACAAATGGAATAAAGGACTTGAAGAAATTTTGGCTATTATCAAACATTTTTTGATAAGTACAAGATAGCCCCAACAAACCCCAAGCCATTAGTGACAAGAAAAGGGGAAATAAGAGAAGAAATATCTAGAAATAACAAGGGAAATATAGAAGATGACAGAAATTAGACATATAATTATCACATGGAACAACATTAGAGATTTTAGAAATATTTTAGACTGTATATCAAAGATTAAATTTTTGTAGACCAAGTTAAAGTCTCAGGGGTAGTATTATTTTTTTTCATGGAAAGCCACATCATGAAAAAGTGTTTTTTCCACTAATGTCAAAGGGGGAGATTTTTGATCTCTTAGTGTAGGTTGCCTATTAGTGGCTAACACTTAGTCATTCCCAAGGAAGCATTGAATGATCATCACTACGACTGAGCCAGACAAGGTTGAGCTACAAAGGACTTGTTTATTTGTTATCACATGTCAAGAAAGTCAAAGGTTGTTGAAAAATCCCACTTGAGATTGAGCAAGCACATAAGTTGGGCAACATAGTTAAGACTGAGAAAGTAGAAAGTCAATTATTTCTAAGTGTATAGATTATGTTGAGGTTGAGTGACAACATGAATGTTAGTAATGACCAAGCATCAAAATATTCAAGTGTCAAGTAAACTAGTATTGACATATGAGTTTATAATTGCACAAACACTTATGTAAATAATTCTAGCTGATCTCTACATGAAATTTAAAGATCATAGAGACAATTAAAGATGAGATTACACATTTTTTCAGATGGTATTGATCCCTAGGCAAGCATATTAACCAATCAAAAAATTAGAATGGAAAAAAACAAAAGGATGAAATATGGATCATTGATCCTAATCTAGAACTTTCAAGGATTGTCTATATAAGAAGGGTTCCTACCCTAGAATCATAATGAGGAGTGTATATAGGTATGGAAGTGAAGTGAAGGAGCAAACCAGATAAGTATGGAGCAAAGGAAGGCTAAGTTTGGAAGGAGTTTAGATAATGCAACTAGAGCAATGAAGGACATAACAAACATATTAGATAAGGAGATTAGATTGAGATTTTGAAGAGAGAAGATCAAGAATCAAATTTTAGGTAAAATTGAATGGTTAGGTACTAAATTAGTCTTAACAAATTGAGTTAGGGAAAATCTCTTAATAGAGTGGTTCTAATAGACCTATTTCAAATCTTTTAAAAGAGTCCTTACTTTATTTTGAGTGTAAAATACTTTAACATGGTAAGACATAATAGTGCTAAATAATTTTAACGGAGAAGACCCCTCACAGGGTAGATCATCTGATATGATCAAAATTGTAACTGGTTAACTTTATTGTTGCAACAGTGAAGATTTGTGGGTTTCATCCCCACCCAAATTTTTCCTTTATATTGGAGTGCCTCTGGGTAACCAAAATCATTGTGTTATGTGTTGATGATTTTCATGGATGTTATGCTTAGATAGATTTCATTTTAGCATTACATGTTTATGTTTATATGGTATAATATTTGAGATATGAGATGGATTAGAAGTGAATTTCTTGATTAGTGAAAAAATGTTATAGATCCTAATTCACCCTCCCCCTCTCATTATCTTGTTTCCCATTAAGATTTCTAACAATTCCTGAGAGCTAACCTACCTCAAACAAACTAGAACCATGGCAAAATTTTCCATTCAATATTAATGTATAATGTCTCTATTTAAAAATATTGCTTTTGGTGTTTATCTCTTTATAGTTTCCTCTCTTATTCTTTACTTATCTTTTTCCTCATTCCCTTTTTTTATTCCATATTCTTTTTGTTCCATTTTGTTTAGATAGCACGGGCCTTTGAAGGATGTGACCCATATTGGGAGTTTCTTAATAGAATATCCTTCTCAACACTATATTTAATATATTCATTTTTATGTAGTACCAATATGATTGATATTTATTTATTGAATAATGGATAACAATATATAATAATATAATCAATGTTTTTATTTATTAAGTAACAATGTTTATTCAAATATTCCAAATAAGGATAAGGATTTAAATACAAATATTTATAGTTAGAATAGTAAATATTTTGAATATTTTAATTTTATTCATATGTCAATATAGGGTTATGATATTCTACCCCTCCAAAAATTGCATGTCCTCGAGCAATATAAACCTTTCATATGACTTTAAAACCCAATCTAGTGTTATTTCTCCCTTAGAGTGTTCCCCTAATTGGAAAGGAACTATTCTCATTCTCTTGAGTAATGACCCATATTTTTGTTCAGAAAATCTTGTCTTTTGGTTGAGGATCTCTTGTTTGTATGTTTCTTCCGTCTTTTTCATTTTCCCTTTTTTACATTGATGACCCCACTTATGAGGTTCCTTACATTTAATGCATAGTATTTTTTGGATCAACTCCTCTCTTTTTTTGACATCAACGTTCATTTCTCCAAGGTTATTTGCACACATAGAATAGCCTTTATTGGTGATTCTTTCTTGGTCCTTCAATTTGATATGTTGATTTATGGTCATTTCCTTATGTGTATTAGACTAAAGTTTATTTTCCTTTCTAATGGTTTCCTCCAATTTTTTGGGTTCATATGGTTTTACAATATTTCAAGTGAAGTCTTTAAGTCCTTTCATAAGAATACAAGTGATCCTCTTTTGGAAAGGGTCTAGGATTGTGATGGAAAATATTATGCCTTTATTATGAATTAACAAAAAATTCTTTTATGACATGCTAGAGAATAGGATTATACGACTAGTTTTGGAACTACTAGCCGACTGAAAATACCCCATAGGAATTTCTAAAATTCCAATTGGGTCTCACTAATATTTTTTGAAACCCACTTTTATTTACTTTAGAATTTAATTTTTACTTATAACAATGTCTTACTTTAAGCATCAGGTTTTGATGATACTTTTGGAAGTTTCTTTTGAAAAGAACCTTCCAAAACTAATTTTTGGATCTGGCATTCCAAAATATCAAGAATGACCATTACATCCAAAATTGATTATCAAGCATGACATAATAAATGAGAAGCTCCTACTCTTGTTTTACCTTTCTAATTCTTGTCATTTGAAATCATTGTTTCACTTTGAGCTCTAGATTGCAATGGGAAATCCAAAACTAACATTGGACTTCAATGATTTTATTAAAACTAAGACTTGAATACTTAAGGGGGATATTCAATACTTAAGAAATAAAAAGATGAGGAAATTATCAAAATGTGATAAGAAAAATGGAAAAAGTGGGCTGAATCAATAATCACCAACTCAATCAAACTTACAGGCCCAAAAAACTTTACCAAATAGATTAAGCTTTAAATATTTTTCAACCTATTATCAACACTATCAATAAAGTAAACATTAAACCGAAATCCATCATATAAAAACATCCAAAAAATTATAACACCAAATATATCTTGTGGAAACCATAGTGTGAGAATGATGTTTATAAATATTTTTACTCTTATGGAATAGGCTTTGTCAGGAGCCTGCCTGGTTGAGAGTTACAAAACATTGTTAAATGCTACCCAGTTAAGGGATTTCCTTTGAGACCTATTAAATTATAATAAATTATTAGGATTAACCTTTTTAGAGGACTTTAAACACTCTTTTGATAATTTCACCTAGTTAGAGGATTTACAAAAGTCTTGTTAGGGCCACCCAATTGAGGGATTTTTTTGTTATAATGGTTTGAGAAAAAAAGATAAGAAATGATCTACAATTTATACTATTCCTTCTTAGTCAAAAATAATAAAGTTCATTGACATATCAACATACCATATTTGATCCTCTATTATGATCTTATTCAATTATGCATCTTCCTCTGTGATCACAACATTCACCAACCTTTATTCCTTCTCCATGATACTTAGCCACAGTGTCACGATATTCAACTACGATACCAATTTTCTATATCTCCTCCTTAAGTAAATTTTTTTAGCATGAATGTTTAATATTGTTCAAGTTATGACTATATGGGGTATATTTTTAGTATGTCAGAGAGATGATTGAGTGCTTATGTGTTGCATTCATGATTATATTTGGTATTGATGTCAACATAATATTTTTTTGAATAGTTTAGTTAGAGTTGTTGAGGAAGGTTCATTCAACAAGGTTTGTAGTCAAAAAATTATGTTTTGTGCACTTGGTGGATAATTCAAGGATCCTCACAAAAAGAGATATTTATATTTGTATAAGTTACATTAAAAAAAAATTGAAACCTCTCTCAGAGCGAGTTCCTGCAAAGACAATATTGGTAATTGTGTTGTATCTTTTTGACAAGGTTGAAGATTATTGAATGGGCTTGGATTATAGTTGAATGCATGATAAATATTGTTGGAAACAATTATTCAATTATATAGTCATTTATGTTTACACAAATGTTAGTATTAACTAAGAAATATTGAGTTTTTAGTATTAACCTTGTATATCTTGGTATTAATCAAGCAATCAGGTTATGAAGACCTTCCAGTATTAACCAAGTAGTTAATTAATAGAAGGGTACCTATTTAAAGTATTGATTGAGTGATTGGGAAATGAAGAATTCATAGTGTCAACTGGGTGTTTAGTTCCAGTGTTGACTGAGTGACTATAGATTGAAATTGTAAAATATTTTATTATTTGAGGCTGACTATTTGAATGTTTATGTCATGCCATAAATTTCAACGGAAGAACACAACCAATTTTTTTTGTTTCTTGTAAAATACATTAACGTTTCTTGACTAGCTAAATGATTTGGTGTGCACTGTGAAGGGGGATTATATTCCTATTGGGTTGCGGTTAGACTAGACTGTTACTCTATATAATTAAAAGTGTGAGTTGCATTCTAGGTTTACAGTTTACAATGAAGCTTTGGTATCTACCTAACTGAATTTTTTGATCAGATTAAAGGATACACTATCCGTATTTAAACTTGTAGTTGTTAGGGTTTGTTAATGGATCAAAAAGCTCTACTCGGAAGGTGAAGTTATGAGCCCTTATTCTTCTACACTGAAACTAGGACACTCTGATGGGCAGATGTGATTCATCTTATGTGAATGTAGCAGTGATAGAACAGAGGATTGCAATGAGAGGATGAAACATTAATCAATATGTTTCCATTAGTATGCAGGTTATCGTTATATTAATTATTATTTTACTTACTATTATGAGTTAAATAGCATTACAGTTATAACTTTAAAGCATATATACCCCTTTTTTCCTAGTTACATCCTCCCTAAATACTAACATTATTATTATTTAATATTAAATCAAACTACTATACTTGGCAATATTGTGCAAATATTAACCCGATCATATCACCGTCCAATCCCATAAAACATTGTTAATTATGGCTAGCAACCATGGCAATAGCCAAGCAATTATTTATTGACATCTCCAAAATTAAGTGTTCTACTTGTTTATCTTTTCTATACTACTCTTGACCCTAATAACCACTAAATATTATAATGTATATCTAAAATATATAATATAAATATATATCTAAATAATATAATATAGTTTAAATACTAAACTAAATATATAAATAATCCAATTTATATCTCTAGCTACCCATTATCCCCACATACCTATAATCAAGTTTCTTAAATTCCATAACACATTAATATGACCCTTTAAAAGATTAAATAACTATCACCCATTTACATACCCATATTCCCTATAAGCATAACTATGTCACATTAATATCAAAGCAAGATTTACTAAGATTCAATCCACCTATGATTACATAAAATCTGAAAACCATGTTATTATTCCTATTTTGCCTAAGCTATGGTTCTTGTCTTACATCATTAAGAGAGGCTATAGGCTGTCATGTCACTCAAATCCCATGCAAACTAGTGCAGCCTCCTTTTCAAAGCGCATGCTTTATAGTCTACTTGGTAAATGGGTAGATTTTGTTTAAGAATGTGGCACAACAAAGTTTATTGATTTTCCACCATATTGCCTTGCCACATGGGCACCTATGGATGAGTGGGGGTAGGTGAGAGGATAAGGGGATAGAGTGTGCGCTTCCAAAGGCAGCCCCTAACTATGTATCCTCCCCAAATCTTAACAAGAAGGTCGCTGTCATAAAAGTGAAAGGTATTAAGGACATAGTCAGCAGTATTTATGACCCAAGTACTCTTCCTTCATGCCCCTAGGTGATGGCATCCACAAATGATTGCATAAGCAATGCATATAACTTTTTACTTTGATTTGTTTGTTCTTTGACTTTGGGTATGGACATAAAGGATGGCGCCCTAGAATTCAAAAGGGCTATCCCAAGAATTAAGTATAGCATTTATTTCAGCAATATTGTATGTATACTTTGTTTATTATTATTTATTAATATGTTTCTTTATAGATAGTGATTAGACACTTTGGTTTTATGGTCCATGTTTATTTTGAAATCATTTCTAGCTAAGAATGTCTTAGTCCTATAGAGTCCTAGATAGACTCTTAGTCAATAAAATATTACTTTATAATAGAAGGAGGAAATTTAGTTACCTTTCCATATAAATTTCAGAGAGATAAATGTGCACCTTCAGCTAGTTAGTTTTTATGTTCCTTACACTGATATGTATTATTTTGATTTTCTTCTCCCTTAATAGAGGTTATCCTTCATGGATTATTATAATGGTATATTATGAATTATTAAACTTGTTCTTACCATTTAAATTAATAAACTCATTAGATCATTTAGATAAGGGATGCCACTTAAAACAACATATGTAAATACATGCTAGAGAAGTGTTGAGCTAACCTTCAATACATCAAATGTTTTCATTATCTTCAATATCATTCAATACCAAGATTTAAACTATCTACTATTCCTTCTATCAATTGCATTCCTTACTTCTTTATCAATCTCATTACTAAGCATCAAACTTTTAATTATCCCTTATGCAATAAAAGAAATAAGATATCAAGGTGGCAAAGCTCAGTTTCATTCCTATTGTTATCTCAAGATACTCAATATCTTCTTCCTGCATATTCCTATTCAATATAAATCGAACAACATCAATGTAGCATACCCTCTCTAATATGATCCTTGCAAATTTCTTTCAATACAATATGAAGCATGAATTCTATCAACCTGAGCACAATAGAAAGATCATATATAATACTGATACATCAAATTCTCTTCCTAAGAACATATGAAATAGAAACAACACCGCACTCTACAATACAAATTCTTTCACATAACCAAGGATGATTTCTCTCTCCTTAACACAATAATAATACATCTATTCCTAAGCAAGAAATGGACTCCATAACGTCAGGTTTCCAAAACTCTCCAAAAGAATACCTGTACAAAAGAGAAACAACTAGGGAACCATGGAGGCTCACCTCCCAACCTAGGCCTCAAGGAGACCACCCCCATGCTAGGGGAAATAAGGCTCAACCAGGTATCATCCACACATCATCATAGCACTTAAACTAACACAATCACATATTTTGTAACACATTTACAATTCCCAACCAAGGCTTGCACAATGATTCACACATGGAATCATAAACATTGGGTGAAGGTGGGCTTTCAATTAGGAGATTTGCCATATCATATAAAATTTGTAACAACAATTTCCATGCCCTTTTGGGGCTTTCAAGAATCAATAATTTCCATGCCTTTCGGGCTTTCACAAACATCCTCCAATCATACTACCATTAACCAAAGCATCACTAAATTTCCATACTTCATCAACCTTCTTCCACACCATCACTCTCCATACTGTCCATAACAAACTGTGAAGGCATATGGCATACAATGGAGACCATTTTCCAAGGTTCTCAACTATATATCAAGCCCAACTAACCCCTTCACCCTAGGCTTGCTCTTCCCTCCCAAGGGTGAGTGAAGCCTTCACACCCATGAACAAAATTCAACATCCAAAAAAAAAAAAAAATCTAATAGAAGCCCAAGAAGTTTCACAACCATACATTCACTCACAATACACCACAACACAAGAAAGCACAATACATGATGCCATATCACTCCCACAATTCTGCAAAGACACTCTCTTACAATTTTCAAGGAAGATGCATGGCATGAAGCACTAACCTGCTTACAAGCTATGGAAATGGAATGAAGACCTCATCCTGCTTGGCTTCCAAGTTTTCCCTTCCCTAGCTGTCTCTAAAATTAGAGAGTGGTGAATGAATCCCCAAGATTGGCACAACTTCCCTATAAAGACCTTCACTTTCATCCTCACCTACCTCTTTCACTTTTTTGTTTTTCCACCAATGAGGACTTAACCAAGTGGAGTAATGAGGAAAGAAGTTATGTTACAGTATGATTTTCGAATTGGCTTGGAAATGACTATTTTTGAGGGTCCCCTAGGTCCCCTAGACCCACTTATAATTATATTTTAACCCCCAACCCATACTATTACCTTGTGGGTGACTTGTTTCCACAAAATTAGCACTTAAGAATTACTTAGGCTCTGTAAAATTCCTATCACATGTAACTTGTATTCCATCAAAAAGGTGACTCTTCCTAACACTCTCCAAGATGGTTTAATTGATTTTGAAATGAGGATTAGGCTTAGGTTAAGTGACTTCATGCCAAAGAACCCTGTTTGACATGTCATTTGCACATAGACAATACAAGTGTCAAATGACACGAACACACACATAAAAACACTTTACACATTACGATGACATGTCTCTAATCAACCATGCTCTCTGACTATAACACTCATACACAGTCACAGTATGAAATAATCACAATACAATGAGGTTTTGAATCTTCCAAAGATTCACCTTGGCTTAACCATGTTCACATAAGATTGAACCTTGTTTCCCCCATTAATCACCATGGTTCCACTTTCGTGCACACTCAACTTAAACATTAGTAACCCAATAAGATAGTATAGGATCCATACAAACACGTACAACATAAATCCAATATCTCATACTACTCATTAACGTATACAAGTAAGTATCATCTAAGCATTTCTATTCTAAGTACTATCAATAGAACATTGCAATAGCATATTCCATTTAACTTTCATCTAAGTGCATATTCAAAACATTACATTGTCATTCTCATAAAATATTTAAAACATTGAAATATCGAATATGTGTATCAACAGTAATCTCTCTTAGTATAAATCATTTTCAATTAAAGTATCATCATAACTCTTTCTCACATAACAATGACACTCTGATTCATCTTTAGTAAATCGTAAAAACAATATAAAATGGATATGTGTAGACTAGTTAACTAGTAACTTTGATTAAGTTAAACATAAAGGTCAAACATAGTGACGTTTCTAGCAATATCCCCTTATCACATTATGAGGGGTTGTGTGATTTTCCAAGTTTAACTCCACAAACTGTTAAAATGTTTCAGTAACTATGTCATAATAATTTAGAACCAAGTTTCAAACATATCCATGTATTTGATTATCATCATAACCTATACTCATAGTTGTTTTTAGTAGGCTGAATGTTATTTTATCCTTCCTAACTGCCTATTAAATCATCCATAGTGTCTCATGGTCAGGTTCTTGGCTTAAACATTTTAAATCTCATTTCCATGTGGTCTTATCTTATCAACCTAATGTTACTAGAGAGAGTATCAAAGTCCACATTAGTCTCCTATAAGATCCCTTAAATCATGCTTTTAATAAAAAAAAATGTAAATCATAACTCAATTAACTCCTAACCAAATTTATTTCATCAGGATCTAGAATAGGGTACTAGTGCAGGCCTTATAGTTTATTGATTTTTTGAAAGGGTATTCAAGCTTACTTTTCCTAGCTTATGATATATATAAAAAGGTCAAATTGTGAGGATAAAGAGTAATAAGAAGAATATGAAAATGATGAGTATGTGAGCAAAGGAAAAGGTAGAGTAGGAAAGTGTGGAAGATAAACTACAAAGAAATATCTAATTAGGAAGGATCCAGAGGTCAAGCTAGAACATAGATCTAAATATGTAAACATAGTTGCTTCATAAAATAGGTCAAATTGTTGTTTCTTTCTAACCATTGTATTAGTAAAGAAATATCTTTAAAAAGTTGACTTAATAGTCATTTTTTAAATCCTCTAACAAGGTGACATTTCACGATTGAAGTGTTTGAAGACCTCTAACTAGGCCATTCCTAATAGGGTGATCAAAATCCTCTAATAGGGTCATACTTAAAAATATGTTTTGTAACCTTTATTAGAGTTGGCTCCTAACAAGGCTCACTTCAGAAGAGTGAAAATTATTGTGACTAGTTGCAAGGTGGTTTTTCTCAAATTGGATTTCCAAGTTAAATATTGGTCTCATTTGTGTTTATGTTATTTGCTGATGCTTTATGTTTCTATAACTAAGTTAGTAAATGATAAAATAGTTTAATAATTCTTAAGATTTCTTTGTTAAACAAGCATCAGTATTATCATAGTGTTAACTGAGCTATCCAATTTTGCATGATCAATGGAATCTTGTATTGACATCTAAGGGATGAGGATTTGTTTTTGTGGTAACTAATTCACCCCTCCCCTCTCAATTCCTTCTCTTACATTTTTAACACAATATGCTATGGTTCATATGGTAGAATTAGATGTTCATTCTATGAATATTTTTTATGACTATTCAGTGTGTTATTTCCATGAGACCAACTATTGTTAATATCATTATGGGAAGTGTATATTGTAATGTAACATGTAATGTAATATCTTAGTGTGGTCCTAGACTATTTATTGTAAATTGAGAAAGCCTTGAGGTTGACTCAATACTTTTTTAGGACTTGGTATAAAGGAAAGCTTATTTCCTTGGTTTTAATAATCATGATATCATATGTTATGTTATGTGAGATTTGGATGCAAATTATGAAAGATCAAGACAAATATTGATGTTGAGGATGTATTGTGAGCTTCAAAGGAACTGTATTGGAAAATAAGTTGTTTAATCAGTTCACGTACTTGGATATGTTATCCTAAAGACTTTTTAGTGAATACAATCTTGAAGCAATTTGGAGAGTGGGTTCGATTGACTTCTTATCAACTCCTAATAGGGTTGGCACATCTCCTATTAGAGTTGGAATCTTCTAAGGGATTCAAAGTCTTCCAATAGGAAATCATATGTACTTATTGTATCTCATTAGCTCTTAATATAGTTTATCTTTTCACAATGAACTTTTATATTAATACATCATCTTGTAGGCATCATTCCCACTAAGGTTTTCCCTATGATCAAGGGTTTCCCTCATCAACATATATAGTGTTATTGTGTATGTTTATCTTTCTATGTTGTACTTGCTATGGTGTACTTTCTATAGTGTACCCTAAACCTAAATCTAATGCTCTAGATTAATCATAACAAATTTTGACCATGTCCTATTTTATCTTTCCATAAGACACTTTTTCCTTGTAGAAACTTTTCCATGAATCCATCCTGATGGCCTATATTTTCACCATCCTAAAATTCTGAAAGTTTACTGTGAATATTTAGATTAAATATATGAAATTAGGGTTTGCATGTCTTTTTTGCAGAAGTTTTGCGAGAAAATCCCTACTTTTGTCATGAATATTTTTCCCTTTTATTAGTTTTCTTTCCATATTTTAAAACCCATATGTTTGATATTTTATGTGCACCTTTTTGCATTTGAAGAAAGTTAAAGTTATTTTAAGTCACAGTGTCACAATTCCTTCTTAAGTGCTACATCTCTAGTCTAGCAATCCTTAACCATTTTGAGGTTGTGATGGTGCAACGCAATTTGCTAGAGGGTATTTGCAATATCTTTGTGATTTTTAGTGATGGGTCCTCTTGGCCAATAATTTTATGAAATACTACATTGACAAGAGATCTCTAAGATCATAAAGTTCACCAACATGCCACTTAGAATGATCTAAGAAAAAACACTGTGACATAACAAGTTTCAACGTAGAGAAGCGATGACCAATAGAAAATTAAACTCCAATGCTCCTTCATGGGTTAAGCTTCTTAATGCTAATATTAAGTGGAGATGGGGAGATTAACTAGTTTCATGACTTCACACAATTAAGAATATGGTCCAAGCTGACAGTTGTGATCGAGAGATATAGTTATATAATGCAAAGTCTATTGTTCACATTGGATCTTGCGGTTAATGGAATAAGGTTAACAAAAGGTTGCAAAATAGCAAAAAAGGTAATATAGTAGTGTTCACCACTTCTCAAAAATGAGGTCTTGAATGGCGACTCATAGATCCCTATTCATGGGGTGTAGGGGTTTGTAATGGAGGCCCTCAGTCTGACCTGGTTTGTGCCCATGCAAGTACACCATGAAACAAGAGATTCAATGATCTAATATGCATGCAAATGGAAATAAAAAACTAATCTAAATGATAACAATGCAAAACAATGCAAGAAATGAAATCTAATCTATGAAAAGAAATAACAATGCAGATCTAATCTATGAAAGCAGGATCTAATCTATCAATGCAAGATCAAAGCTAACATTAAAATCAAAGTATGGATCATGATGATGGAAGCCATGCATGCAAGAGAGAATGAGACAAGAAGATAGAAGTTCTCCACAAAAGCTTTAATATTCAAAACTCCTTCAAAAATCACTCTCCAAACCTGCAACATAACAATAGCATAATAATGGGTGTCTCCAAAATGAGGAGAGGACTCTCCCTTATAAAGAAAATTGGACGATCTAGATTGAGAGGAAAAAGATTTAATCAAGGGTGGAGAAATAATGATCCATGTGAACTAAAGATCCACCAATGAGAAAAGTGGAGTGGTTGAGAAGAAAGTGGAGAAAGGATAAAGATAAGTCCCATATTAAGTGTAGATAAAAGATTTATTTAATTTTTTATTTGTTTTAACTCCTTTTTTATCAAAAAGAGATTTAAGTGGGATATTTTATTTAATTAAAAGGGAGCAAGTTCTTTTAATTAAATAGGAAATATTTAATCAAATTAAAAGAGGGGTTTTCCTCTTAATTAATTAAATGTAGATGAATTATTTAATTAAAAGAGAGGTTTTCTTTTAATTAAATGGAGACTTATTTTATTTAATTAAAAGAGAGCAAGTTCTTTTAATTAAATAGGAAATATTTAATTAAATTAAAAGAGAGGTTTTTCTCTTAATTAATTAAATGTGGATGAACTATTTAATTAAAAGAGAGGTTTTCTTTTAATTAAACAGTGACTTATTTTATTTAATTAAAAGAGAGCAAGTTCTTTTAATTAAATAAGACTTAGGATAAAATAATCAACCTTAGAAATAAAAAAAATTGAATTTGATCAAGGAAATTGATTTGAATTGATTTAATAAAATATTACACACCATTGATTTAAGAAATTTGGTAAATCGATAAATTGAATAATGGGGGCCCATAGTCTAGGCGACCATTTTAGGGTGCATACATTACCCACCTAAACTTCCATCTGAGTGATCTTTGCATGGTCAATTTCCTAGTCCTTCTGCATCTTTCCCACTTTTCTTTTCAAATTCATTAAGTCATTATACATCCACGAGTCAACTTGAAGAGAGGTATCATCTTTGAGCTTTGCAGTGTGCAAGAAAGAAAGCATAGTATCCCTACCAGTAGACTCATTCTTCTACTTCCCCATTTCTTCCTTACCAATATATCCATCCTTCTCTTTCCTTGCATCTTCCTTCACATTCATAGCATCCTTGTTATTAATGTCTTCCTTTTCCTTCACCATTACTTCTTTTTCATCCCTCACTCCTTGGAAATGCTTACTCTAATTAATTTCCTCTTCACCAACATTACCTAACCTTGTATTTTTATCATTGCTTTCATCTGCCTCATCCTTACTAGTCTCACCCTTACTACCTAGGTAGCCTTCCAAATTGGAATTGAAATCTCCCACATCTGTATTCTCCTCCTCCTCCATATTTTTCTCATCATTATTATTTGAGTTATCAGACTCAATAATCTCCTCCATATTTTTCTAAGGGGTTTCTTGCTTCAAACTCCTCCTTTTCTCACTAACCCCTTCCTCACCCTTACTCTTCCTAGAGTAGGTTTCACTAATAGAGCCCTTCTTTTTCTTAGAGTGAGGGGAAGACACAATAGCCTTATTTTTATAGTAATGCTTGATTAGTAAAATTAACCCTTCATGTAATATTAGATGGGATTCTTTTTTCTTATGAGCTTGTAGACTTTAGATTAAAGAAAATCTTAGATAAAAAGGAAATGAGAGCCGATCCTTGTGCCTAAAGTGATTCAAGAACACAAAATGAAATTTATGAACATGCTTAGCTCTACCATCTAAAATAAAATATGATGCAAGAGAGAACATCCTACTAGATAACCTTAATTTGACCCAATTCATAAAGTCACCATTCTTCTCCAGGTTCTTTTCCTCCTCATCTATTTTCAAAAATTTCTTAAACGCGGCATTTGAAATACTTGTTTCCTTGTTGAACTTTATGCCTTGCTTAGGCAAACCTATCACCTCAGCTTTGAAATCTTCAATCAAATGCATCATCACCCCGTCACTTTCAAAGTTGATTCCTTTATCAAATTAATGAAACTACTTGCAACTGACACCTTGATTTTGACGTTTATATCTTAGTCCCTTGTTTGAGGTTTATATCTTAGTCCCTCTTGGGTTTTGAACCTCATTGAACCTATTTCAAAATGGTTCCATTGGTTCAAGGAGGTTAATATGTTTGATAATTTTTAGTGTCCTAAGCAGTTTAGTGATTTCAATGTACATAAGGCTCTTGGCTTAGATCAAAGTACTAAGATTCAAAGACTCTATAATTTAGATTGAATGGTTCATATCAATTTGTGCAGATGCTTTCAGATGTCTCTAAGAACATTTAGGTGTATTTTGGTTCATAATAGTCCATGGACCACAAATCAAAATCAAAGTTCACATTTCAAAGGCCAAAGGTTCTAAACATGAAACCAGTGATTCAAAGTGTTGGTTCATCAATCTGAATGTGCAGCTCAGTGGTTCACATTTGACAATTCCAAGTAGCCCATACCATTTCAGAAGACCAAGTCTAGTGATTTGTATCTAGCAATTTGATGATATAGAAATTCAATATGGAGGAGGATATATCAACATGACAAATGAATCATCCCATATCCATAAACAACATCTAATTTTCTATAAGTCTCTCTCCTCTAAAGAACCAATACATGGAGCCATTATTATCATGAAGACACTCATCTCCTTAGATGAATTCAATTGAAAATATTCATACCAAACTAAGTATGCATAAATTTGTACTTACAGATTATATTATCTCTTGGAGATTGAATAAAGATCAAATACAATTTTCCAAGGTGATAAAATTACATATGATATGTATGCATGCATGTATGTATGTGTGTATGTATGTGTGTGTATATGTATGTATATATCTTTGCATCTTATTGTCTTGCCCTTGTGATCTCTATATATGTATGTATGTGTATATATACATACATAGACACACATATGTATATCTATATATGTATGTATATAAATAGAGAAATTTTTGTACATATATGCACATACATACATAGACATACACATATGTGTGTATGTATATATACAAATACATATACATAAAGAGAAGCTTCTCTATATATACATACATATATAGGCACACACACATATGTGTCTGTGTGTGTGTGTGTGTATATACACTTACATATACATAAATAGAAGCTTTTCTAATCACCTATTGGGGAAATATATAGACATACATGTTTATAAGGAAATAAAAGAACATTTACATAGGTACCTCTTCTCCCCTTGAATAAAATTGTAGAGCACTACTACATTTGGGCCCAAATACACCACAAATTACACTGCTATCACAAATTGTCAGTGCAATTTGACCCCAAATATTATAGTGAAAAGGGCATAGAGATCACAAGGACACGACATGGAAATGAAATCACAAAGAAAGGGCATGGATATCACAAGGGCATGACAACAAAATATAGAGATCACAAGGGCATGACAATGAAATGCAGCGATCACAAGGGCACGACAACAAAATTGTAGATCTCTACTGATCTCCACCAAGGGCATAGCAATGAAATGTAGAGATCACAACAAAAAAATGCACCAATGACAAGGGCATGAAAACATTTAGAGCTTTCCATCCTCATTTAGAGCTCTCCACCATCTTTCATGCACAACTCTCCACAATCAAAACAAATAGGGAATGATTTATGTCATGTTTTCTTTTTATTTATTTTTTTATCTAAAATCAACTTCATATTGTGTTGTAACTTTGGCATAGGTGTTTAATCCTTGATAGCTTTCATTTCAATATTTCAACATTCAAGTTTCCTCTTCATTATAGTGTCCTTTCCACCCTAAAAACCACTTTGTTACTTCATTAAAATCAAGAATTGAAGGAATCCAATGATACAAAACTTGCTACCACTTTGAAAAAAATGTTTCCTCCAACATTACAACCATATGATAAATGGGAATAGCACATGCCCAAGCCATAACCCAATTAAATTGGTCTAGTTGCTAATTATTTGGATTGATTACACATTCCTATAGAACTATCATTAGATTAGGTACAATAAAATGAATAATCAACTATCCCTAGCTAGTAGGATCAAATATAGTTTTCCAAGGTGATAAAATTGCATATGTAGATGCATCACTTGAATACCACACATGAAGCACATTCCCAACCTTGAAACACTCTTATAAGCAATGGCAAAGAAACTTCAGATGCAATACATGAAAATTACACAACTTGTAGTCATTATATATAGAGAGAGGTATTTTTTAAGGAGCTTATTACATATTAGCCACAATAGAAAAATTGATCCAATAGCATACATATTCCAGAATCCTAATAATTAAACAATAAAACTCACTCAACCTATGCTAAGTGACTTAGCTCAAGATCCTACACAAAAATAATGCAGACCAAGAAAAATGGGTATAGTTAGCAAGAAATTTTAGAAAAACATATCATAGCAAATATTTTTAGAAATAAACAAGTCATAACCTAGTTAAATTGATCTAGTTTTTGATTAGTTGGGTTGATTACAAATTCAATTAGAACTGCCATTAGATTAGGTACAATAAAATGAACAATCAGTTGTTCCTAGCTAGCAGGATCAAATACAATTTTCCAAGGTAATAAAATTGCATATGCAAATGTATGTATGTATGTATGTATGTATGAATTGAAAATGACCCTTGGACCTATTATATAGTCCTTCAACCTCATTTTGGCTCATTTTTCAAACTCCTCAAAATTTTGCAAAAATTGTACTCCTAACTAATTTTGATATCCTAGATCCATTTTCAAGATCAAAATTGAAATTTGAGTTCATCTTGATAGTCAAAATCACATTTTAAAATCTTATTTTCTTTTATGTAGTTAGCTGACATTTTGAGGTCCAATCTTCAAATCTTCATTGGGACATCTGCATTTCTCCATGTCTTCATAATTTATTCACTCTGTACCAACTATAATTTACATGTTTCACTTCTAAATCATCTTTTTACTTAATTTGACCTAATTTGCATACTTTATCCTTCTTGGTCAAATCTAATCAAATTGGGAAATTTATCACTTCCTTATGGTCACTCTTTGGTTTTAAACTACTTATCTATCATCATAGACTTTTCTATATCTCAATTTTCTCATATCTAGCTCCCTTTAACTTATTTCAATTTTGATCCTGAGGGGGCAAAAATATTGTATCATAGCTTGCTTGATATAACTATCTATTTCTTAGAAGCATATGTTTGATCCTTTCATTTGATCTTAATCTATCTACTTTTATTGATGTTAGTACTCTTCTTGAATTTTTATATCATCTCTCTCCTAGTGTTTAGTACTTTTGCTACCAAATTGTGAATTCAAGACTTGTTATCTCATTTTGCATTTCATTCTTTGAAATTAGACCTCTCTATTTATTGTTGCCTACTTGGCTCCTATATTTTTTGATGTCATTTGTTTCCAAATCAATCACATATCAATCAAAGAATGGAAAATGTAATCACCTTTAAAAGAAAGAGCTCTCTCCTTCTAAAGATCTTGTTTTTGAGCTAATATTATGGTACATATTTCTTGATAGGTTTCATTTGAGCTTTATGGAGAACTTCTTGTTTCTTGTCTCATTCTATCATCATCATCCTCATTCTAAGTTTAGATTCATTTGTAATAGCTTAGCTTTTTTATTCACATTATCATAGATAACATAGCTTAATTATAATGGTTTTAATATGCCATCTTTCTTAGTTTAGTTGCATTCTTGCATTTCATATTAGCATAGTTCATTCTTGCATTGCATGTTTGAGAGCTCTCTTGGAAATTTTCACTCTTTCTCTTGTCTAAGGAATTTCTCATTGCATGGTTTACTAGCAAGGGTTGTGTCCCTAAGGCTCAGTTGTGAGCTTCTAATATGCACAAACACACACCTTTTCACTCCATAAATAGGGATCTCTAAGTTTCCCTTTGATTGTTCCAATCTATGAGATACCTTGGATAGAAGGGTTTAGAGAAGTGTACAAACTAAGTGTGCAGTTAGAACATTAATATTATAGAGGACCTCATCTCCAAGTTGAAGGCCATTTCCATTGTGGGGAAGAAATTCTACAAAAATAAGAAAATCTCGGATGTTTTTATTGATGAAT
The DNA here is from genome assembly GCA_028749045.1 of Cupressus sempervirens. NCBI lineage: Eukaryota > Viridiplantae > Streptophyta > Pinopsida > Cupressales > Cupressaceae > Cupressus > Cupressus sempervirens. The sequence continues at coordinate 346,719,938 of CM053788.1, read as the reverse complement.
TTCGTAAGGAGTAAGGATAACATGAATCCCTAATCAAGGAACATAAAACTCTCTATCACCCTAAGTGCATTATTAAGCTTTAGAGATTTTTTCAATGTGCCATCATATATTATGTTACTTTAGATAGTTAGATCACCTATGTTTTATCCGACCACTTTGTTCTTTTGAACCACTTTAGGTACGGTATTAAAATTTCTATTCCTTTCTACCTATATACTTCTTTGAATTCTAGTATTGGAAGAAGTGGTTACCAATCTACCTTTACACAATGGCCTCATGTTACTTATTTATGAGTATATCAAGGTCCCCAAAATTGGTAAATCCATTGAGGATAGGATTTATTTTGAGAAAGAAGATGAGTAATATGATCCTATGTAGGATTATTTTGATACTAAAGATAGTGAGGACATTCACATGGAGGATCTTGAGGTTACCAACAATAAGGGTAAGGGTAATATCTCTTCTTCCAAAGACCCTATGATTTTTGCTAGGAAAGAGACCAAGGGATCCTTGGATAAAATATATGTGAAGGTGGTTATATCCTCTAATGAGGAGTACAATGAGGAATATAATGATATGAAAACTAATAATGTGGAGGGGATAAGTAGAAAAAATAACTAGGATACCTCTATCGGGAAAAATGAAAAGAAAAAATAGAGTAAATCTCATGGCAGTGAGGGGAAGAATAGGGTCTCTAATTCTCCCCTAAATTTTATCCATGAGAATTATGGGACAAATCTCTTGGTAGAGAGGATAATTTAGCTTGTAAAGATTCTCATTTAAAGATCCCTCTAAATACCTCATTGGATAACGTTATTCGTTCTCTTGTTAGAGGCACTCCTAGGGTAAGGAATATTATTTAGAGAAACCTCAACATAAATACTATGTGGTTGGGAATTACTAGGGATAAGATTGATTTGATGGTGGTGAGGAGTCTAGTGAAATTGAACTTGGGCAGTTGATTGATCCCTCAAAGCTGATTTTAAGTAACTCCAATAAAGAGACTAAGTTGGATATTTTGAATAATGCCAGGAATTGTTTCTTTGATAGTTTTAGGTGCATTAAGTGGGTTTATCAAGAAACCAATGACATTAGTGGTAGGATGGTGGCCTTGGAGGTTAAGATCAATAGTTAGAAGGATTTTGAAAGTGTTGATAGGGAGGGCCTAAATGTGGGGTCCTTGATTGACATGACTTCCTTTTACAAGATGGAGGCTAATATGTTGGAGTTGGGTAACAAGGTTTCCAAAATTGAGAACACTCTAAAAAGTGTTCTTGATTAGAGTTTCAAAATACTAAAAGCATTTAATGAGCACATTAATATTCTCATCAGCAAGCTAGAGAGCTTAGTTAGGGACAAAGCCATTATCAAAGTTTTTGATGATCAAGGGGGTCATGTGGATAGGCAAGATGGGCTAGGTAAAAGAACCAAGGCCAACACTAGAAAGATGGCCTTCTTTTCATCTATAGAGATCAAGAAAATCAAGAAGGTTGTTGAGACGATGGATCAACTAGAGTTATAGGTAGTAGAGCTTCTAAATAACATGGGATAGTGATTGTGTTTTATCTAGTGCTACTTTGTAGTTGTTTCATCAAGAACATTGGATAGTAGTCTTGTTTAATCTAGTATTTCTTTGTGTTTATTTCCTAGTTTTGGGACTTTTGGATTTGTATTTTTGGTGATATCCTTCTCTAGTGGGTCTTTTTTCCTATGGCTAGCCTTTTTTTTTCAATGTTTTATCTCATGGGCTTTAATGGAGTAAATTAGTAGTTCTTTTGTTTAGGGTTTCAAGGTCCCTTCAAAACCTATTTTAACTAACCAAAAACAATCATATTAGAGATTTTTATAAATGAACCTATATCATTGTATGTGAACTCTTATATGATTCCACCTATAATGTTGAGCTAGGTTGGCATCTATCTAATGAGTTAAGCCTAAAAATTTTCATCCTTGGCTTTTGATCAGAAAGTTGAAATCTCTCCCAATGTTTCTCCAAGAGAAACTCAATCCAAATCCAAAATGATAAAATCAAGCATATTTTAAAATGAATTCATCTTTTATCTTATAATGAACCAAATTGTGACTCTTCAACTTCCCTAATCCTTTCCTTGTCCTTTTTCCAGTTTGTCTCTTATTAACCCCCTTTTTAACATTAAATTGACTATATTAATTATGCATTAAGTCCTCAATATTCAATATTAATATAGACTGGGTTGTTCTATTAATTTCTATAATATCCTAGAAAAAGGGATATTACATTAATAAAATATGGATGTCAAATAATTAAACCTTTGTCTATAATAAAAAAATCTTCCCTAGCTAGGGTTGATAGATGTAACCTATGTATTTATCTATCTATATATATACATATATATGTATACATATATATACATATATATGTATATGTATACATACATATGTATATATATGTATACATACATATGTATATATATGTATACATACATATGTATATATATGTATACATACATATGTATACATATATATACATATATGTATACACACACACACAAACACACACACACACACACACACACACACACACACACACACACACACATATATATAAAATATGTGTGTGTAAATACATGTGTATTTGTCTCATATTAACCCCCTTTTTAACATTAAATTGACTTTAATAATTTTGCATTAAGTCCTCAATATTCAATATTAATATAAATTGGGTTGGCCTATTAATTTTTATAATATCCTAGAAAAAGGGACATTACATCAATATATTATGGATGTCAAATCATTAAACCTCTATCTCTAAAATAAAAGTCTTCCCTAGCTAGGGTTGATAGATGTAACCTATGTATCTATCTGTGTGTGTGTGTGTGTGTGTGTGTGTAAGTGTATATATACACATATAAATGTACATATATACATATACATGTGTATATATAGTGCATCATTGTGGCCCTCTAACTAACTATTGGCCTTGTAACTGGTATGTACTCCTAGACCCAAATCTAAGCAATAAAAAATCCATCGAACCAAATTTTACATTTTTGCTAAACTACATTATTTAGATCTTGATAAACATCACAAAAAAGGAAGTGCCCCTAGGAAAAATGATGCGGTTGGGAAAACATACCAATCAGAAGGAAACACCGTCCAAATAACAAGCCTTGTTGGCTCCAATCAGCTCTAAGTATACAACCATCAATGACACATGTATACACAACACTTGGAAGTTTATGCCATGTAGTCATCAAGTACTCCCATGTGATATGTTAGTCAAGAATGGTGTCATCGTTGAATATGCATCTCATTACAACAACACACTACCCAAGGGTCTGATCAAAATACACAAATACATATAAGATAATAATTTACACAACTCACTATATCAACAAGAGGAAATTATTAACATATCAAAGAAAATACTCACAAGCTCTCTTGCATAAGGAGTATGAAAGATACAATAGACATCCTCTCGTGTGATAGTTGCCTCTCTTGTTAAAATATGAAATGTGTTATTCTCCAAGTAAAATTTGTTTACCAATGATGTCATAAAATCATGGTTCACCCATATATGCAAGAGCTACAATAGCTTCCCAAGACCTAAGTGATCAATCATGTCATGATCAAGAGCATCCAACTATCTAACTAATCTCAACCCCTAGGATAGGGATAATGAATGTATAAGTTTGTGAATTTCTTCTACATCAAAATTGGGAATAAATACATCATAATCCATTAGTGATGTATAAAACATAACTATTCATATCCACAAATTACCAAAATAAACTAACAAGGAAATAAGAATGACTAAATAAGTGTAAAACTACATGTTGTGGTATCACAACACATGCCCCATTTTTGGCTTCACAAATTGGGGCCTCCTTATTCTTCTACTTTTCTACATTTTTAATTTCACTGTATATTTTTGTTAATTCTAATGATGGTCTCTCCTAAGTGATCTCCATAGCTAAGAAGATTCCACAAATAGGTGGGTCATGCCAGCTTTTTGTTATAAGACTTCTAGTTTCTCAATTTCAAGTTTTGGTCCTTTTTGGCTAAGTCCTAGCCCTCTTTTGGTGTTTCAGATGTGTCAATTTTCTTGTGTACCAATAAATCTAAAATGCCAAATATTTCCCTTTCTATTATATTCTTTTAATAGTTAAATTCTACTTGTGATTCATCCTTAAAACTTGTAGTTGTTTACGAGCACTAACATGTCAAATAGGTCTAACTGTCTAATGGCTTGTACCCTCAAAAACTAAAGACATTATGACTTTATATTCCATGTTGGGTGTCTCATTAGATTTTTAGGTTTTCATACTTGTAGGAGTCCAAAACATTGATGTCTCTAAAGTTTTTCCCATTGGGGTTGACGTTAGTTTAAGGTTGTCTATAAAAGAACATTTGTCTCTCATTTTGCATTTGGTCTTTGGTATGTGTTAGGTTTTCTTTGTATCTTCTTGGTTCCCTATGAGGTTGTGTATCTTCACCCTCTTGATCATCTTATGGTTGGTGGTGTCTCCCCCACTACTATCAACATTTTTATCTTTTTCGTTACCTAAACTTGTTTTTGGTTTATAGGTGTTCTTATGGTGCTAGGGTTTTTCTATTCAAAATTTTATCACATTGTAATTTTTTTTGAAGTTCACCAAGTTGGAATTTGCCTCTTTCCACTTTTTCTTTTAGGTTTTTTGGTTTCTTTTTATGTTTTTTGCTTCATCCTTTTAGTTTGTGTCATGTCATTTTGGTTTTCCCTAGTTCATGCCTGAGATCTTTATCTCCCAAAATTCTAAATCCTTGTAGACTTTCAACATATTGGTATTGTAGTATTCTGACAACACCATTAGCTCTTAATTTTGAGGACCTTCTTCCCAATCTACCAAAGTTCAAACTCTACTCAAACTTTTGAGTTGGTCATGATTTTGTACTATGTAAACCCTAACAATGTTGATGCCTAGTTTAATCAATCTAGTTTGTAATATCAATTATTTAGTCAAGTTTTTTAGCACTATGAGGTTCATCCTATGGTTTCCTTTTGGAATTATCAATTATTGTTGATGGTTATCTTTTGTGTAGGTTATAAAATGGCATCTTCATCATTTAGAGTCAAACCTACTTTACCTCAACCTTTAACACACAAGTACTAGGGGAGGTTCGTATAGTCTAAGATGATGGATAGACATGCTTGCATTATAGATACTAAGATTGAAAATATTGATTAGAATGAGTTTCTTTAGGAGTGTAAAAATCCTCGTGACAAATCATAAATGTGCATGACCATGGTGATGTGTGGTCTAGTTCTAATGGTTATTTAGCTCATGGCTATATAGTTATTTGAGATAAAAATGACCTTGGTTGAATACTCTATCCCTAATGAAAAGGTGGCAAGGAACACAATAACTAATTTGGTACTCAATATTCATACTAATGAAATTGCTAGGGTCTTCCATATTTCTACAAAGAATGCTTTCTAGCACATTTCTTATGAAAGTGCTACAAAATGGTATGAGGATCATGTTCCCCAAGCCAACCAATTAATTAAGGAAAAGTATTCAATAAAACCACCACCATATAGTAGAATTAAAAATGTGGAGATGAGATGAGACTATATTGTGATAGATATTGAATATATAATTTGAATTGTGTTTCTCTCACAAGTAATGATAAGACCAACTGATAGGTTCATAGAGTTATAGATAGTGTATTTTATTGAGAAGATCTACACTTGAAAGAACTAGATAGATTGGGCCACCATTGTAAGCAACAATCTACATGATCAATTAATAATGGTGGAGGATGACCCTAAGTTATTTATGATGTCATACATTATCTTCATGTTGGATGCTAGAGATAACTACCCCAACCTATAAAGTTGTGTATTTCAAGAGAACATACCAGTTTGGCCATATATGACATATTTACAATTGCTAAATAAGCTCTCAAAGAAAAACCCTAAATTCATAATTATTAGTGATGAATTATTTTTTTACTTTTGCTAGTGGAGGTTGCAACAAGGATCGGTCAAATTGGAGCATACTAGATCCAATACAAGACCTTCATGAGATTAGGGTTTTAGGCACCACTACCTATCCTAAGAAGTTACCCTATTATCTCTGAGACAGTTTGGTTTTATTGGAGGTTAGGTGACAAGTAGAGTTAGCATATGAGTAGGTAAAAACAAAGAAGAAATATTCTTTTGATTTACCCATCTAAATTGGTGTATGCTTAATTTATGATATCAAGGATCTCATAACACTTACCAATGAATAGGATGACTACCCATTAGAGGACTACCCTTCCCCATGGTCTATCTTTGAACTAATAGAACACTTTATCATGGTAAAGGGAAAAAAGTACATCCATGTGCCACATTTGGAAGACCATTGGATAAGCTATTCAAATGATTACAAAGTAAGGATTATAGATTTTTGTCATTTAAATTTAGAACTGGAAAAGAAAGCAGTGGATATGGTGATACCTATTAAGGCTTGGTAGCACAAATTAGAGGATATTATGGACCCTCTCTACAATATGGATAAGATATTTGAGCATCACATCCTCAATTGAGAAGTTGATAAGCTCGAGTTAGATGGAAATAATCATAGGGAAAGGCTTGTAGTCAAGTTAATATTGAAGTGGATTATGAAGCCTTTCAATTTGGCCTCTTTTCCAAATCAACCCCAATTCATTTCTTCTCAAAAGGTTGATAAGGGAAAGGGGAAGAATATAACTATTTCCATGTTTAAGACAAACATCTTGCATAATTTAGAAACTATATATAGACATCAATGCAAAGGTGTCCTATGAGGTAATTGATGAAAAATAAAAGCAAATAACATAAAGGTATATGCTTAAGAGGAGGCCCAAGAAGATCCTAAGCAAGTTGCATCTATATAGGCTCAAAAAATAGGAGAACTCTACAAGTAATAATGAGGCATTTTCAACCTCTATCTAGTGGTCACACTTACTCAAGGAAAAGGAGTAGATAAATACCCTCTCCTATAGTTAGGGAAGCACTTCTTGAAAAAGATGAAGAGGATTTGACAAACAATGTCTCTCTCAATCAAAGGATAAGGCAATATGCTACAACTATGAGATGATGGAGCCAAACCAAAACTCCTCCCTTGCCTTAAACAGAGCCCATCCATATAGAGGATTCTATTGATCTAAAGAAATGGGTTTCAATGAAGGGGAAAGGGGGTTAGACATGTTTCATCTTGGTGATATTAAGTTCCCTAATGTGGTTGACAGACCAAGGATAGAAAACCAATTGGCATAAGAGGTACATGTACTAGTGGTTTTCCCTCAAGGTATAACTCAACACATATATACCCAACCATAGGTGCATGGATAAATTAATGAAAAGGGAGATGTTCCAAAAAAGGAAAAGTATTTTAAAGAAGGGGAGATATAGAAAGAGGAATAATATACACAAGATGAGCCAAAAGGAAATTACTCTCAACAATAATAAGAGGTGCAACCAACAGAAGAAAGTCTTATTGGTATTCAAATTCCATTTCCACCACCATATTCACCTAAGGGGCCAATGCCAACACCACCTCCTCCTCTACCAAAAGAAGCTACACCTAGAAGGGGGGAGAAAATGGAGAATTCAAACAAAGCCCATATCTAGAGAATAACAACAAGTAAAATCTAGGCCCAGGATAGAGTCAATAAATGATGACATGCCTAAGATGCCGTAGATCCCAATGTTTACGTAGAATCAAGCTAGTGAGTTGCATGAAGAAAAGAGAGAAGAGGAAGATAAAATAAAGGATATCCGAAGAGTGGAGATGATAATAGCCACTTCTTCTCATATTTAGGTATTTGTCCCCAATACTTTAATGCAAACTAGTACGCCTACTTGGATGGAAAGATTCATGGAGTATAGGGGAATAAAATATGTCACTCAAGATGATGTGGATGTGTCACTCATAGGAGGAACTTTTGTACAAACTGTTGAGCTATCATTTTTCATGATGCTTAAAGGCAGGAATCCTTTTGAACTCCTCTCTTGAAAAGATGATCTAAGATCAACTCCAAGGTTTTGGGCGATCTTGTGGCCTACTAAAATCTACTCAGTTGAAGATAAATGCGTTTGTTCACAAAGAGTCCTTTACTAGTTCAAACCAATTTTGGAAAAGATGATCCATCTACTTTTTATTTCAAAATTAACCATAAAAAAGATATGGTTTTTTTGGTATTTTATGTTTTTTAATGAATGCAATCTAACAATGCAACTATATGAATTCCTAATTTAACCAAGGGTTAGCAAAGCAAATAAAAAAGATAAGGTAATGAGAGATGAAATTCAATAGCATGAAATTTAAATTTCTAGCAAACATAAACCATGGTAACAACATGTATGTGAGTTGAATCATTGAAAAGATTGGGTAGGAAACCAATGAAAGTAGGAGCAACATTTCCCCAAATCCACCGATGCAATCATCGATGGGAATTTAGTAAAACCAAAAGATGTTTTACTTCTTATCAAATAACAAGGCCATGCAAAGTGCACTCATGCAAAATGAGAAGCTATTTAGGGACAATAGGATGATCTCTTCTCCAACTCTATACATCGACAAAATTCATCAAAACATAGCAAACACCATAACTAAAATATCACACAATCAAATCAACACAACAAAACTATTGGCTCCATTATTATCATGAATAAGAATTAACAAAAAGAACACACTCTAGCAAGAATAACTACACTCAAAATGAGAGCACCAATAGCATATATTATTGCATCAAAACAATGACCTAGAATACATATTACATTTTTGAATTTATGAGAAATCATCTCCTTAATTTGTGTTGAGAGTGAGAGATCTCTTTATGCAAACATATGCTTCTAAACTAATAAAATAAATCTATTTATGTACAAACTAACTCTCTAAATGGTGCTAAGTAGGACTCCACCCTTGTTTATATCAATTAATGGGTGCATGAGCTTTTACATGTCTTAAAACAAAGAAAGAAGCAATAGATAAGAAGAAGGAAGTTGTAAGAGGATCTGAGAGTCACTAGAAGCTCTAAAATAGAAGCTTCACCTTCTCTAGGCATTTCTGGGAGTTGAATTTCCATCAGAATGCTATTTTTGGTGTATGGAAAGCTCTAAATTTGGAACTGGTAGTTAACTATTAGTGCACCTCTAGAATAGCATACCTACGCACCTGTAGGGAATTTGTGCAAGGTGCTCAATTTACCAACAAATCAAAGTTCTCTATTTTGAAAATGGTTTCTAGGTTTTTCTCATAAGAGGTCTGGGAGCACTCTTGTGTACTTATTTTTCCCTTTTTTGATGATTTACACCCTCTTTATAGCCCAACATTGTCATAGATTTTAACTCCTTATGCTTATGTTATATGAACTCCCAAAGTACATGTATTGAATTTTGTCATTAATAATTGCATAAGATGAGGAACCTATTTTGGTTCATGTGTCCAACCCCTATATCTTTGATCTTTAGTACAAATTCATAAATCCAAACTTACATGTGACACCTTTCAAGGTGAAGGTTACTAGCTTAGGTGAGATATCTATTGTTGTTGGTAATATGTGCACTTGTGTGTTATGCACCACACCTTTGTGTTATGTGCACTTGTACATCTTCATGTTATGTACGACTTCATGCACTATGAAGTCTATTCTTTTATTTTTCTTCTCTTTGACTACCAAATTATCCAAAATGATCAAATGTTTGAAACTTTTTTTTTATTTTTTTTAACAAGCTTTCCTAGGCCCTTTTAACTGGCTTTTTTAGAGGTCTTCTATTCAAAATTTCAAATTGGGCAGCCAAAGGCTCCCTATTTTAGGGACTAAAATTAGATTTTTACTTCTTCTTTCTAACAATGTAAATGGTTTTGAATTCTAAGCTCTAGGTCAAAAGTTATGACCTTGACAAGTTAAGGATTCATTTTTATCTACATAAAGAAGCAAACATTAGTTATCATATGTTGAAAGACCCAAAAGAGGACTCTACAAGACTCAAACTGGCAAAAAAATGGATCAATATCAGTCAAAATAGATAATTTAGTGGATTTTCCCCCGAAAGCTAGTTTTGCACACTACTACACCTATCGCACCTTGGAAGATGCACTAGTACACTAATTTTCTTTGGAAATGGAAAAGTACACAACTACACACTAGTGCACATGTGCACCTTGAGAAGGTGTGCATGGTATGCATGTGCACAACTACGTACATGCATATTAGTGCATTGTGTAAGTGAGGGGAGGACTAGAGGCAGACCTCCATAGGTGCGCACCTCCAAGGGTGTCCATGTGTGCATGTGTGCATCCCTAGAGTGGGAGTGAAGTGCACATGTTCACACTTGGCACACCTACATATGTGTGCAAGTGTGCATGTGCGCACTTTAAGTACATGAAAGTCTTAAAATTGATCCTTTTATCTGTGTCTAACTAACTGACCCTTCTCAATTAGAGATCGGGGTTTGATCTAGACCTAGGGGAGGGTCCAAAATGACTAAGGCTTCAAACTAGATGACTTGTAGGGAATTTTGAAACTAGGGGTCCCCCATTTTGTGACTCAAAATGGGGCATACATTGTGAAGCTGCAGCACCAGTTACACCGAAAGAATTGCAAAGGTTGTCATCTATAACACCAAATAGATAGGATTTCTTAACAATATAAGTTGTCATTCCTTCTCCTTAGAGAATTGATGCCCCTTTGGCATAGATCATAGGATTGAAGAGGTTTACTTGGGTTAGCCCATGAGAAATTTAAATAAGGCATTGGTAACTATAGGCCTCAAAATGGTATTCAAATGTATAGATGTAGATGAGACAGAAAACTAAGTACTTAGGGAGAAATTTAAATATTTTAAATATTTTGTGAATAAGCTCACAAGTCCCATTGACCTTGTGAATCTGAAAGCATCAATTAAAGTTTCCCTCAAGAGGCATGTTGAGGTAACTAAGGTAGAGTATATTGATTCTTTTGTATAGGCATGTGTCTAATGGAGGGACTTTTTTATGTGTTTGGTAGAGAATATTTACATGAGACCCCAAATTCATTTCTTTTGATATTATATTTAATGTGGATAGCCTAGCCACTTTGGTATAAGGGAGAAATAGAATTGTGGACCAAATGCATGATTGGGATCAATGAAGCACTACTTCAAGATCATTAATAAATAGAGCTTTGTGATATTGTAGATGATCCTGATAAAAGGTTGAATCAAGTCTACTAGGATAAATTCCAAGGAGCTTATAGAGATGTTTCCATAAATTCAAAATCTAAGTGAAGCTGCGGAGGTCCAAGTTGTAGAGGTTAGAAGAATTTTTAGTATTCTTAGTCTAGAGATTTTTTAAGATGATAGTAAGAATGTACTCATCCTGAAAAGACGATGGATGCACATAGGGAAGTAGAGAATAAAGTGAGGAAGTTTTTAGAGAAACTATCTAATAACTTAAGTCCCAAGAGCTTCAGAACCTAAATGAAGTGTGGAATGTTATTGAAATATTTTGAAGCAAGTACCTAGGGATGCTCCCAAACCACATCAAAGAAAAACCTAGAAAGAATTCTGCTTTTTGACAATTTTGATTTTTGACAATTTTAATAGTTTTGGTGTCTAGAAACTCTAAAACTTTTGGTGCTCGACAAGTCCAAAACTCCAAAATTTGGACAGGATATTGGGTTTCAATGCTTTCACTCAATGTTGTGTTTTTGTTACTTCTATTACTAGAGCTTAATTTAGCAAGATATGCATGTATATTTTGAGCAAATGGAGGACAATTTGAGTTAATTGGGTGAGAGCTACAAGGGGAGAACTGAATTTATATTTAATAGCTCTATTATGAGATTGAGTAGGATTTTGAAGAATACATCAACTAGAGTTGAAGTCTATCTTCTATCATTACTTTTGTATATTTGTGAGATATGTAAAGGCTCATGCACCATAATATAATGAAAATTAAAAGTGGAGACCTACTTAGCACAATGTTAGGAGTTAATTTGTACATAATTAGAATAGATTTAATGGTTTTTGTATGTCTTTCATAAGGAAAAATTCATAGCTCCTAAATTATTTCAATAGAGAGGGTTTTCTATAATTACATAATTGTAATTTTTAAAACAGGCCAATGTTTTATGCAATAAAGTATATGTAATTGGTTGTCTAGTTTTTTGTATAGTGTTTCTTGTTGAATGAGTGTTTCCTTCATGAATTTATGTTCATGAATAGTTATGAGGCCAATTTTTCTATTGTGTGTAATATTTGTACAATCTTAGTTTTTGGATTTTGTCATGTATAGCTACATGATACCTATGTAGTGATAAATTAGAGAAGGAAAAATTCTACCGTACATTCATATAAATTTATCTCATGTGCATGCACCTCATTAGTGGTTGTATGATTTGATGAGTTGTGAAAAATCATACAATCTAACAAAATTCAATCAATGATTACATCATTGAAGTTACGGTTGTGTTGATTCAATTTTCTTCCATTCCCTTCAAAGGTTTAATTCACAAGCATGTTGTTGTTGTGGCATATGTTCATTTAGGATTTCATTTTTAGTTATTTTCAAAAAATTAATGTTACCTTATTCTTTTTTAATTTAATCACAAAACTTTTTAAATCAAGAATTCATATTAGTTGTACAGTAGAAATTGCATTCATGAAAAAATCAGAAATTACAACAAAAAAATGTTTTCCATAAACGTTTTCTAAGTTTTTGTAGAATTATAAGTTTATCTTATAGAATCAACAAAGGTATCCTCATGAACATAAACATTTATCTTCAACTAATTTATCTTAGTGGTCGAAGAATAGCCTCCCAGAACCTTGGAGTTTTTTATTCTATCATTTTTTCAAGAGAGCGATTCGAAAGGATTTTGGTCATTATCATCATGTAACAACAACACTCAACATAATTGGTGCTAAAAGGAGGACCTAAGAGACTTTTGTAAATATGAGAAAGCTAGAAGATTTTGAGTCTTCCAAAGTTTGAATGAAAACTAAGGTTATCATCAAATAAGAGAGAGTTTCCAGAGATCAACCAATTCAACAAAAATAATAGTGACAAGGGAGATTCTAATTCCATTATTTCTTTTCCACTTTTATTTAATCCACCCCCATTTCTACAAACATACAAACATAAGTTTCTAACACTTTTTGGCTTCCCAAATTTCAACCACCTCCACCTCCATTGCATCTAATGGCCTTCTTTTCCAAAACCCAAAGTTCACCATTAAAAATCCAAGGTCAACTACATGACCTTTCCAAAAGTCCTAAGAAATTTTTTGCACAATTCATCTATGGAAAATCTTGAACAATGGAAGAGCACATCAAGACTTACAAAGAAATTTGTAACTTCAAGTAAGTAAAACATATAGATGTAGTCTAGAGTTTATTCCCTTATATGTTGGGAAAAACAACATTCAATTGGTATCTTAATTTATTAGCAAGATTGATCCAGGATTGGAATACATTTGAAATAAGGTTCTTGGCATAGTTCAAAGTCTATGTGGATCTAGTAACTTTGCATCACCAATTTATATTAGTGAGAAAGGAGCCCTGTAAACCTATTTCAATGTCCAACCATTACTTTTATGAGTTCCATAAAAGGTTCAAATTTCCCTATATTGTCACACTAGCTACTACAATTTAGGTCTACCTAAAGGCATTAGACTCATTAGCAAAAATGTTTATGAGAAGGTTCCTACCAAAGATATCAATACACTTGAAAAGGTCTTCAATTAAACTATTGCATTCACAAGATAGATGGACCCACATAGTGGAGGAAACTTTGGGATGTCTTATATCTTAGGTAATGTAGCACCTACACCACCATATCTAGCAGGGACATAACCCATGCCAAATCAAATACCCCTACTGAACATAGTGCCTATACCATAGGTTTCTACTCCACTACCTTCTATCACATATTTGAGCTATGAGCCCCATTAAAGTACATTTTTTGATCAATAAAATACTCCACTAGTTGAATGAAAAAACAACCTAGCAAGTGAGTTCAAAGGTATAAAGAAGGTAATGTCTTAGCTATCTAACTACCTCATCAGGATGGAGTTTTCCCAGGGACAAAACCAAAATTACCATTATCCTAATACTCCCAAAATAGAAAAACATATGCAAAAAATTAGAATAAAATATATAGTTCCTATAACAAAAACAATGATAGGAACAACTACAATGTTCAAGATAAGATAAATGGAGTGTGGAGACCAAATCACCAATAGAACACGGTTCATCCAAACAACAATAGCATTCCCACTAATAATGCTAAAAATATTGATTTTCCTAATGTAAACTTCACATGAACTGATAGAAATGCACAAAATAATCATGATAACTATTACTATGATGATAATAGTGGTCCAAATCAAAATCCACAAGATAAAAATAGCTCTCACTTACAATTTAATGCTATGGTGTTGGAATCCTATAACACACCTCCTACAATGGAGAATAATTCAACAACTAGGGTTTTGTGTTCCTGTTGACACAAAAGGTTGCACCCTTGCCTAAAGTTTTTACCTAAAGGCAACCTCGTGTAACATGGAAACAATCTCAAAAGTGTGGGACTTAGCAATAAGAGATTGAGTCTTTGGAGAAGGCCAACTTCCTTACTATCAAGGTGCACCTAACTATTCTTGAGAAGAAAAGGGAGAAGGAGATGCATAAAAATCAAACTACCTATCCTAACCTAGAGGGGGTGTGTTGGAAATTTGTTCAGCACTCCCCTAAGGATTTGTGACAAGGGCTTAACTACCCCCTATGTACTATAAGTTGACTGGTTGTATCAAGCATTGACAGATCAGTCTTTTGGTCCAACAACAACCCCACTCTAACAAGTGGTATTAGAGCTTGGTCATAGGTTTGAATCCTCAGACCCTTGGATAATGCTGAGGGGTTTATTGTTGGGAATTTTTTCAGTGCTCCCCTCAAGATTTGTGACAAGGGATTAACCAACTCCTATGTACTATAAGTCGAGTGGTTGTATCGAGCATTAACAAATCAGTCTTTTGGTGCAACAACAACCCCACTCTAATAGGGTGATACACCAAATAGTATTTTGATCTACTTCTTCTTGATAACTATACTAGAACCCAGTAGACTTGACAAGATATACTACTATCTACATTCCTTTAATCTTAATACCATAGAGAAGTGAGAAATTAACATAACCATGCAAGGAATACAAAAGATTCACCTAATAGATTAGTTAGTTGATATGAACATAATCATATGGTATTATAATTATCGAAACACATCTTAGAAAATGAGGCATAATAGATTGCACAAACTTAACTAGTTGAAAATGCATACAACAGTAGTGATTTCTATTGAATAAGAGGCAAAAACATTTACAGGGGATATCTATAGAAGACCCAAAAAGAGAGATACTTTGAACAGCAACAAAACTTGCCTTTAGAGGGTGTAGGCATAACCTAGATACAACCTTGAGTTTAAACTCACACAACCATGAGATTGGATTATAAATGAGAGCAACAACTATGAATCAGAAGAAAATTTGATCATAAAGCATGACTACCCACAAGAAATGATAGAAAGAATAAGGGAAAGAGTGCACTTAGCCATTAGAGATCAAATCAAAGCATAATCAATCATGATTAGCATTTAAGAAGCATGGAATGCAATGATGTTGAGGCCATAAAAAAATGTTTGTAGATGAACAAATCATTTCTCCTTAATCTTTCCAACTACTGCATGGATTACATTTACGTTGTGCCAGATTAGCTATATCAATAAGTCAACTAAATTTAATCATTTTTTTTGCCACATGGCCCTATACCCTTGTGTTTGGTGAAACTATTGTACAAATATTAAAGATAAATAATAAGATTAAGAGTCAGTTCATCTCACATTTAAATATCGATTTGGGGTCGTGAACTCGTGAAAGGTATAGTGGCTATATGCTCAAGGGATGAAGATAGCATGCCAAGTGGGGATGGATGCAACTCAAAACATGTGGAAGGAAACGTACAAAAAACCAAAACAAAACTGGTGACACAAACTATCACTTCTTGGCAATAGGCACTAAGCTAAATTTGTTAAAGAAAAGCTATGTTAAACTAAATAGAAAGAATAAAGTTTTAATCTACAAATTGATATTACAATAATTAAATAAAGAAGTACACAAATCTAAATATGCATTTAAATCTCAAACAAACACAAACCAAAGATAATTCTATGTATGAAATAAAATCAAAATAATAACACACCAAAAATAAAAACACACAAACGACCTAAACTAAATCACCATTCATTCCAAGAAATGGATCTGCCTCCTTAGTATGCCTAGTGATGAAACATGAATTCCATTCTACTCTTTTGTGATCAAAATAATGATATTTTATTCACCCATAAAATTATAGAATTCTGCTACAAGAATATATGTGTACAAAAGCTTGTGTTTTTCTTTGATATCAGTATATCTCCCCCATTTAGAGAAGATGCATATATATAAATATCATTTGTATAACAAACTAAAAATTTTTGAAGGATAGTTTAATATTTGTTTTCCTCCAACCAACAAAGATCACAATTGAATGACTCACGTACAATGTTTTGGTCACATACTCCAAATCTATTGCAACAACAATAGAAAAATAGGTATGGAATGGTTATAATCTTCTCTAGCCATATAAAAATTTGTACCACAAGTTCCCCAAAAAATTGAATCTTTCAAAGATCAATTCCCATGTTGATAGATCCATAACTTATTGGAGAAAAAAATGGAGCATTTGTTGGAGTAAATTTAGAAATTATGAAGTTTAGAAAACTGCATGTAACTTCCAAACAGTTTAGTTATTGAAGATTTTTTCATGAATGGAGTAAAATGGCCTCATTCTACACAAAACCCAAATCATGGATTTTTGAAATTCATCTTCATTTTTCTAAAAATTGAAATGCAAAACAAGCTATGGTATTTTTGATCGGCAGATTTTTCTCTTTTCCATAAGTCCACAGATCTTGTATTATATGTTCCAAGATATATAAATATATATGCATAAAATAACAACATTGATTAGTAAAATCAATCAATTATTGATTTTCATTAATATATCTAAAAAAAATATTAAGTATTACTTATTTATATTTAACCATATGCAACATAAGATGATAAAAATATGGATGAAATGGAATACAATAGAATATGGAAATGAATATGATAGTATGTAAAATAGTGAAAAGATGGTATGAATATGGGTCATAAATGGCTCTCATCATTCCCCCCAACTTAACATATTGCATGTCCTCGTGCAATCATTATGATCAAGAAGTCTTTAGTTTGAACTAGTAGCACTTTGGATTTATGGTTTGGCTTTGTCTCCACCCTGAACCATGATAAATCATTTAAGAACACAAATTCCATTCCTTACTTTATAGACAGACTTGGCTATTTTCTTTTTCTTTTTTCCTTTTTTTTAAAAATTTTTTTTTTAATCCAATACCGATACCTATTATTATTTTTTCTCATCTTCATTTTTTTTCTTCTTTGTTTCCTTTTCTTTTCATTTATAGCTTCATGGTTCAAATGGCTACATATAGGAGAAATGTATCTCACCTTGCATAAGATGATTTGAATTGGGCAAAATAGGAGACAAACAAAGGATGTTGTACGATGGATGTAATAGATAGTATGATGGGATAATTAAGGGTGATGGATGGAAGATATATAATAGGATGACGTACCTCCCCACAACTTAAAGGGTTGACCATCCTTGGGAAATAGGGAGAGGTTAGTTATGAGTGTTGCATAATAATCAATATAATATAATAAATATTAACAAAGTTAAGAGATAAAAAAATGAAAATGAAAATTGATTATTTTATGAACATGCACGTCCATGGATGCCAAGGTCCAAAAGCCAAAAGATTACTGCAACTGTGAAGCTCAAACTGAGAAAGAACCACAAATACTAATTGGAATGAATGTTGGAGAAAAGGTCACCATCTGAAAGAAGCAATATAAAGCAAATTGAAGGGAACTTGATCCATCTTTCATAGCATCTCAACTGAATGTGTGGTACTTAGGATATGTGGTCAAAATCATGGTGATCACCAAAACTGAAGTACAACCACACAATGCACAACAAGAGACGCAAGAAACACTGAGAGAGAAACAACCAAAGAAGTAACTGGGTGTCCCTGATAAAAAATGGTTAGCTCAACCAAACTAGTGCATTTTTTTTTTCTCTTTTCTTTTTCTCTCTTTTTTTTTTAAAAATTTGATAACAACAAGTGACCATTGGCAAGCCAATTTTCAATAACTTACCACTTAATGGCACTGTAAAAATAGTTTTCACCATGAAGAGTTTATTTTTCTATTAATATCTGCCAGAAACTGGTTTTCAGATATTAACTGGAGAACAACACCCAAAGGTTTTCATTGTTGGATCTTTTATTGCTTTTTTTCTTTTTCTTTTTCTTTTTCTTTTTTGTTCTTTTTTGAATAACTGCATAGAATGACCAAAGGAAAAAATAATTCCTTCTTTGGATGACAAAGAGTGATATCATCAAAAACCTGGTTTATTTCCATGTCCTGACAAAAAGGCACCATTGAAAATTGATTGCATAATGAACTTGAAATGATGATGAAGAATAACCTAGAAAGGATAACCACTTTCCCACAAAACCAGTCTTGATCCATGTTTCTAATGCCATTGATTATGGAATCTTCTTTTAGAACTTTGTAACATGCACTAGCACACTTGGCTAAAAGAATTACTGATAATGAGGGTGATTCTCAAAAGATATATTACTCTATGATGACACCACATGAAGCTATGTTATCATATCTTGATAAGAATATGAGGTATCCATTGCATGAAATAGTGCACCTTCATTACCAAAAGCCAAGTGGTAGAGTTAAAAACCAATTGTAGTCACCAGTGTGTCCATAAAACTAGAGGCGGATAGAGACACTTGTCTAGGAAGGCATGTGATGATTTACAATACACCCAAGATCCTTATGTATTTCTTCAATTTGTCTTTAGATGTCTAGCTATATAAAATATTACTAAAAGATTTTGGAATCTCATAGACCAAATTAGAGACCACCATGCTCCATATAGCCAGGAAAAGCCAAGATAGAGTGTTGCTTGACACTCACACAAAGAAATATTACCAACTAATATTATCTCTCCACAATAAGAGACTTGTAACCACATTCTCAAGACCAAGCATATCAAGTATAGTGTAAAAATCATTCATTCAATAACTCTACCATTAAGTAGGCAATTTATGTTTGCAAATGATAGGTAGAGTTATTAATATGAATTGATACATGATAATAATAAAAAATGGATAAATAACTAAAAATGCTTGTGTATATATAATATCAAGGAAAATCAATACAAGAACACATACCTTGAATTGGTTGAGATCCCACATGTGGAGGTTTACCAAAAGCACTAGTGGAATGATTAATGAAGCTTTGTTTGAAATTATCCAGTAACCATAGAATTGAAGGGATTTCCCCCCAACTTAACTTCATTCTAAAAGGTCATAAGAACATCAAGAAATTTTTAAGCAAACAAATTTAAGAATATCTTTGAGTTTTAGTATTTCTATGGATTTCTTCTTAATGTCTCATGAGTATTCAAACCATCCAAAGAATCAAGAAAGTGATTCAGCACCTTATCTATGAATGATCATCTTAAGATACAACAACAAAAAATGAGAAATATATAGATATTAATACCTTGGTTCTTGTTAAATGAATGAATCATCCATAGGGTATTTAGTCATCGTGGGATAATGTAAAGAATCAATAATGAAGAATAATGAACATCCATTTGCAACACATGTTATTTGGTCATTAATGCATTCAAATCCTTCAAGTTTTGTTTAATTAGCTAGACCCAAATCAATAAGTGTGTGAGGAATACACATTTTTATCATAGGCCTCCCAAGATCTATATATTTGTCTATTAAAACATTTTTAGAGAATAGATCTTGTAATTTATCATTTTTCATCACACAACTCTGGAATGATTATTAAATTGGCTTGTAGTGCATGATTAATTCCAACACACATACATATCTTTCCAATGATAGAATCAAAATGCACAATTTCTTTATGTGTGTAAAATATCTCAAAAATTTATGATTCAAGAAGTAGATAAGAAGAAGTAAATCGATGGTTTTTGAATTGATCGATATGTTATTTCAATTCTTCTATACAAAAATCACATCTTTTAGTCACGTCATTATTTTCATGCACATGAAGAGAATTTAAAAGGATAATTGAAATTTCATTAGCATATGTTATATGATCCACCTTATAATGTAATTTTTCATGAGGAATTATAATTTCCATTGGTGGATAAGTTGGGGTAGATGGTGGGTGAAATGAATGGAATAAGGGTAATGGAAAAGGTTGTATTGGATATAGAGTAGGTGGATATGAGTAGGATGGGACTAATGGAGATGGCAAAATATAAGATGGATATATAGGTTGTTATGAGAATGCATGATTATATTCATTGTGCATACTAGGTGGAAAATTATGTTTTGAAGAAACATGTTGTCTTTCCAATACAATAGAGTAATCCATACCTTGATCTCCTCAATTTTGTGTATGAAATTGTTCACCAGTTACAAGGAAGACTTGTTCATTTACATCCTTAGCATGGTGAGGTTCACAAAGATCTTATACTTCATTCACCACGTGTTCTTTGTTGTTCATGCATACGAATTTATCTCCTTTCCTATAACAAACAGAACAATAAATGGTTAATATGTCATTCTCAAAATCACATTGTTCTAAAAATTCAACAATTATGTCCTCTTGTTCAGACATAGAAATAACAATTGGACATACCTGTGACAATGGAAGATCAAGATCATTTAAGTTGCATTCATTAGGTAGAGAGTGTGTAAAAA
The DNA here is from genome assembly GCA_028749045.1 of Cupressus sempervirens. NCBI lineage: Eukaryota > Viridiplantae > Streptophyta > Pinopsida > Cupressales > Cupressaceae > Cupressus > Cupressus sempervirens. Next base: position 346,699,048 of record CM053788.1, on the reverse strand, counting down.
CATCACCTTTGGTTAAAGAAATACCTCCACCAATTCTTGTTTTCAAATTTGATGTGTTTGGACTACCTTGAAAATGCATCATTTTAAACATTTTTCTTCAAATTGCCCTTTCGTTACCAATTGATCACAACAAAAAATTATAACATAAATAATGGATCTAACTTCTAAGACCTACTTGCAAACAATGCACCTAAATGATTTATTACAACACAAACCCAAGGTATTGGATTGAGCAAGGTCGACACATGATCAAACACTTCCAAAGGCACACTATTCCTAACTTGACTTACTATGATTTCACACCTTTAATACCTTTCCTTGAGAACGGTGCCAAAAATGTTGGGTGAAACTATGGTACAAATATTAAGGATAAATGATAAGATTAAGAGCCAATTCATCTCACATTTACATATCAATCCGATGTCGTAAACTCATGAAAGGTATAGTGGCTATATGCTCAAGGGATGAAGATAGCATGCCAAGTGGGGATGCATGCAACTCAGAACATGTGGAAGGAAACCTACAACAAACCAAAATAAAATTGGTGATAGGAACTGTCACTTCCTAGCGACAGGAGCTAAGCTAAATTTGTTAAAGAAAAACTACTTTAAACTAAATAGAAAGAATAAAGTTTTAATCTACAAATTGGTATTACAATAATTAAATAAAGAAGTACACAAATCTAAATTTACATTTAAATATAAAAAAAACACAAACCAAAGATAATTCTATGTATGAAATAAAATCAAAATAATAACACACTAAAAATGAAAACACACAAACAATCTAAACTAAATTACCATTCATTCCAAGAAGTGGATCCAATGTCCTTAGTATGCCTAGTGAGGAAACATGAATTCCCTTCTACTCTTTCATGATCAAAATAATGATATTTTATTCATCCATAAAATTATAGAATTTTGCTACAAGAAGATCTGTGTACAAAAGTTTGTGTTTTTTTTTAATATCAGTATATCTCCCCCATTTAGAGAAGATGCATATATATAAATATCATTTGTATAACAAACTACAATTTTTTGAAGGATAGTATAATATTTGTTTTCTTCCAACCAACAAAGATCACAATTAAATGACTCACGTACAATGTTTTGGTCACATACTCCAAATTTGTTGCAACAACAATAGAAAAATAGGTATGGAATGGTTATAATCTTCTCCAGCCATATAAAAATTTGTACCACAAGTTCCCTAGAAAATTGAATCTTCCAAAGATCAATTCCCACATTGATAGAGCCATATCTTATTGGAGAAAAACATGGAGCATTTGTTGGAGTAAATTTAGAAATTATGATGTTTAGAAAACTGCATGTAACTTCCAAACAGTTTGGTTTCTGAAGATTTTTCCTCATGTAGAGTTAAATGGCCTCATTCTGCACAAAACCCAGATCATGGATTTTTCAAATTCATCTTCATTTTTCTGAAAATTGATATGTAAAATAGACTATGGTATCTTAGATCAGCAAATTTTTCTCTTTTCCATAAGTCCACATATCTTGTATTATATGTTCCAAGATATATAAATATATATTCATAAAATAACAACATTCATTAGTAAAATCAATCAATTATAGATTTTCTTTAATTTATCTTAAAACTTTATTAAGTATTACTTATTTATATTTAACCATATGCAACATAAGATGACAAAAATATGGATGACATGGAATAGAATAGAATATGGAAATGAATATGATGGTATGTAAAATGGTGAAAAGATGGTATGAATATGGGTCATAAATGGCTCTCATCACCTTGTAACATTTTTCCACCTCACTCAATATTCTAACTATCTTGTTGACCTATGCTTATGTATGATCGTGGCTTTACAACTTATCTTCATTGTTAGTTGTCTGACCTTGCAAAACCATGATGTCCTCATCTTTTACCTTTATCATTTCTTTGTACCCCTTTATCACTTTAGCCACTTAACTGCAATGACCCTATGATCAATATGAAATGAACCCTTCACACCATCATCATGGTTTGGATTTAACAACCTTCTAATCATGCGATGATGTGAAATCATTCATTTTCCTTTGTCACCCCTTTGTGACCTCCAAACATTGAGCATATTTAAACCTTGTGACATTGCGAACACAATTAGACTAACCATCATTACCATTTTTTAGCTTCATGGCTTAATCTTTGGTTAACATGAAATGCATGTGATACTACAATCCATATGAAACTTAACTGCTAGAGTCAACATTCAAACTATCGTGCCCTAAAACTTGACTGCAGCTTAGACACCTACAACTGTGTGAAAACCATTACACTAATTGCATTGCATCCTCACAACTATCATGGATCTAACATTTCTTTTCCCTGCGATGATATAGTAAAGGGGATCATTATTTCACAACTTGAATCCTTGGTCAAGCAATATTGCGATAGGTACCAAACTGACTGTCATCACACCATTGTGACTTAAGTTTATAACCTCAATGTTAACCATGTGATGGTGCACACAATGTATTGTATAGTTTCACTACCTTACCCATGGTTTTCCCTAACCTCCTATGCTAGTGCAAACAATGTATTCCATCACATCACTACCCTAACCTTAGGCTAGTCTTGATCACTTGTGATGATGCAAAAGCACATGAATGTTTTTTTGTGGTTAAATTCACATTGTCACAACCTAAATCTACTTAAACCTAAAGTTTTTTGTGATCATGCAATTCACAATTATTTTCATCTCCATGACTTAAATCTAAATTCTAGCCTAACAGTTGTGTCATTTTGCTAACTATGAACTTGACCATGTTGCACCTTTGTAGCCCATATTACAATTAAGTCATGAACTAGATCGGAAGTGAGAAAGGGGGAATCACATCGTTGCAACTTAAATTTTCTCATGTGATGTGAAGGAATTGAAAGACTTAAGGATATAAGGAATGAATAAGTTTTTTTGTATCCTTATTAGGCTTGCATGGTAATTAATAATAAGTCAATAAACGTGGACATGTCTTTCACCTTGATATTCAAATTATAGTAAGGGGGGGAAAAATGTTAACATTTTGGGTGACTCAAAGGGGATGCTTGCCTGTTAAGCATGGACTAGTGGCCTAAAGCAATCCATCAGCTAGAGTCATAAAATAAAATTTATTTTGCAAGAAAACTAGAACCCCTGCAACCTCAAAACTTCCAAAACTTTTCCTCTCATGGAGAAAGCATGTGTTCATGCACTTATTAAAAATAGGAAAGAATACTCTAATATGTAAAGAAAACCTATTAACCTCCTCTAGAAGTAAGGTTTAATGTGAATTCCATTAATTGGGATTGGTGGAATATCACCATCAAGCCTAGATAGTTAAAAAGCATTGGCCTCCTTACAATTGGTGATAACATATGGCCCACTCCACATAGCATCAAATTTGGAGTGCCTACCAGGTTTAGCTCTATCTGCATCCCACTTGAGAGCAAGGTCTCCTTCTTTGAAAACTATGGTTGTAGCCTTCTTGTCATAACTTCTTTTGACCTATCGTTGATGCGCCTCAAGTGTATAAAAAGCTTTTTGTCTCTTCTCTTATAATTCAATTAGTTCTACTAGCTTGACTATCAATGCATCATTCTCAGCTAGCTCCAATTGATGAGCTAGTTCAAGAGAGGGGAACTCAAGTGAAATAGGAATCCTTGCTTCCCATCCATATAGTAGCATAAAAGGTGAGTTCCTAATTTCTCTCATGGATGTAATTCAGTCAGCCCAAAGGGCAATCCTCAACTTAGCATGCTAACACCTCTGATTATCTTCAATTGTTCTCTTCGTTATTTTGATGAGGTTCTTTTTGGAGGTTTTTGCCAAACCATTCCCTTGGGGATAATAATTTGAGGAGGTACTCAAATATATTCTATATTCTAGAGCCTAGGAACATATATGAGTTCCAACAAAAGACTTGGCATTATCTAATATGATAGTTGAAGGAATGCTAAATCTAGTCACTATTCCATCAAGTAACTCAACCACTAAAGCCTATGTTGCATCTCTTGGGGCTACTACTTTTGCCCATCTTGTGAAGTAATCTATGGCTTCCAATATCCACCTATGACTAGAGCTAGAAGATGGATTTATCATACCAATGAAATCCAAACCCCATTGATCAAAGGGTTGATCTACTTGAATAGGATGAAGAGGAAAGGAAACCAATATTTTCTTTCCTAAGAAGAATGCACACCTCTTATATTTCCTCACCCTTTATGAGAACCATTAAACAAGGTCAGCTAGCAATAAATAGTCCTCATTATCTACACTGTTGTAATCCTAGCTGAGAAATGACCACTTTTAGGGCCATCATGGAACTCTTTTAATAACATACTTATCTAATCAGTTTGGATCAGTGTTATGGGACTCGCTAAGTCATGCCAGGACTCTGCGAGTCTGAGGCAGAGTCCATGTTTTCTAGGCAATCTGCCTCTGGACTCGAACTCAGCTAAGTCCTGGCAGAGTCCACATGGACTCGCCGAGTCCAAGGACATTGCTGAGTCCTGGGCGAGTCCAGAGCCCAGGACTCTTTTTTTTTTTTCTTAAATTAAAAAGATAGAGATTTCTGGAAGATGTTTTTTACAATGTATATGAATTCTAAAAATGACGTGGCATGTCAAGAATCTATTAAGGATTTAATCTTGAATCTTAAATCTTCAACTTTATATTATGTTATTCAAATTTTTCCTTCAAAATTTTGTTATTATACTTGTATGATTTTCTGAGTCCTTGCCAAGTCCTGGCCGAGTCCAATCGTCGAGTCTAAGTCCGAGTCGAATTTTGACTTTCTAAGTCAGAGGTGAGTCCGAGTCCCATAAAACTGGTTTGGATACACCTTAATAGGATTGCATTAGAATCCTTTCTAAACAATATTGCATTCACCAAGACATAAGGGATCGACAATAATATTAATTGTCTTCTCTACACTTTATCTAGGCCTTGGGGATATCTTCCTTCTATCAAGAAAGTAGTCATGTCATGCAACCAATTATTTTGATTCTCATTCTCTGTTGGTTGCTTGCCTTGTATTAAGAGGGTAGCTTCATCATGAGTCTCAAGAGATGAGGTCATTTTCTCACACAATCCCTTACCTCTCACAATCTTGGTGATCTTAATATCAATGTCATATTTCATGACTTTGGTAATCCATCCAACTCTCTTTTTATTGATATATTTACTCAGTAGGAAATCTTTCACACTTACATGTGGGACCAAGAGCTGGACCTTGTTATGAGACAGAAGATTTCTAAACCTTTTGAGAGCCCTTACAAAAAAAAGGACTTGCTTCTCTACATAGTTGTATCTACTCTCATAATCTTTAAGCCCTTCACTAAAGAAGGCATTGGGCTGCTCCAAATTCTCTTCATTCAACTATGTTAGAATAGTTGATATACTTGACTCTCCTCCAAGAGAGTAGAGGATGAAATCTCTATTAATATTTAGGATTGACAAGAGTGGGAGATGATGCAATTGATTTCTTGATCTCCTCAAAATTGTCCTTCCCTTTCTTGGTCCAAATGAACACCATATTCTTATACAACATGGTTGTGAGAGGTTTCACCATGGAAGCAAGATCATGGACGAACCTTCTCATGAAGTTGATCCTACCAAGAAAACTCTACAATATTTTTTTGTACTTGGGGAGTGGGAGAGAGAGAATTTCTTCTACCCTTTTTGGATCTATGGCTAGTCCACCTCTTGACACAATGTTTCCTAGGAGATTTCCTTAATCAATGGAAAATACACACTTTTTTAGGTATATGGACACACCATACTCTCTACATCTAATGAATACCTACCTCAATTAATCAAAGTGATCTTCTACATGTTTTGAAAAGATAGTTATATCATCAAGATATACCAACACAAAATTTTCTTGTACACCCTTGAAGGCCATCTCCATTACCTTTTGAAATGTAGCACATGCATTGGTTAGTCCAAATGGCATTTTACAATAGGCATAGGTGCTCTATTTGGTAGTGAAGGTTATCTTATATCAGTCTGACTCTTGGACTAACACCTAATTATAGCCTAAAAAACCATCTAAGAAGGAAAACCTATCTAAACCACTAACCTTGGATAGAATTTTTTCTATAGAAGGAAGGGGATGGTGATCTTTAAGAGAATCCTTATTAAGGTCCCTAAAATCTACACATAGCCTAATTTCTCTGTACTTCTTTCTAACAAGAACAAGATTGGCTACCCAAGAAGATGCTTAATAGGAAAAATTATACTATCCTCTATGAGCTCAGACAGTTCCTTTCTCATTACTGCTTTAATCTTAGGGTTAACTGGCCCTTGTTTCTAATTTTGCATCATGGTTTAAATCAATGGAATACTGGAACAAGTTTGGGTCAAACCCTTTTAAGTCTTCATATGTTCAAGTAATAACATCATTGAATTCTTGACATAATTTAATAAAAACTTTTTATTCAGGCTCAGTGCATACCTTTCCCAAGTTAAGAGACCTTCCATCAATAATGGTGACAAACACATAGTCATCTCTCCTTGTAGTCAAGTTTGAACCTTTGCTTCTTGCTTGATTATTAGAGTTGAATATGTTGTCTAAAGTGACTATACATTTAGGCAATTTTTCAGAGTTAAGATTCATAATATGACCACCATACTAACTTTATAGCTTGGACTGATTTAGCAGAAAATTCTACTTCATGTTGCAAAAAATTAACAATTTGTAAATCTAAACCAAATACTTTCCAATTTGTGCAATTATTTGGGACATCAAGCCTTGCAAAAAATTTGATTTGTTGCTCCTTTTCATTAGCAACATGCTCTGGTATATCATAATGAGCACCAATTGTTGCAAGCCTATTAGCATATTTGTTTTCATTTCTAGGAACACTCTGAATGTTGAATTCTTGAAAGCATTCAATTAAATCCCAATTTTTATGCTTGTATGACTTGAGTAGGTTGTTTATTGTGACATTCTAATTTCTAATTTGATTCACAACCAACTCGCTATCCCCAAATACTTTCAAGAACCAAATGCCTCTTCATTATGCAAGTTGGAGACCTTGGATCAGGGCTTCATACTCTACCACATTATTAGTGTAGTTGAATTAGAGTCTATATGAAAAGTAGTATTTCTCCAAATCATGAGAAACAAGCATTACACCAGCACTTGAACTATTTTTTTTCCTTGAGCCATCAAAGAACATATTCCACAATCCATCTATATCCTCTTTTTCTTTCATGAGATTTGGAATGGGAACACCTTCCTCAAATATACAATAGGTTCCAAGACTTGTCTCCTTAGCTTCTTGTATTGGGTCAAGTTGGAAAGAATTACACCATTCATCTAAAAGATACTTAGGGACCCCTATTAATAATGTAGCATGCTCATGAGCTATACATTCCTCATCCTCCTCCCAAATTGTGCAATTCATATTTATGGGGCTGGGAGTATAAGTTTCTATATGATTAAGGGTCAACAGCTCAGACTTTATGGAAGCCTTTGTTCCATACCTTATTCTAAAAAAACATGTAGGACTAGTCAGATGCAATGTAACCACCAATTTATGTAGTAAAATTCCTAGATAGGCAAATACAAAAATGTGAAGGGAGCTCAACAACTTATATGTCTTGTGTGATAGTGCAACTAGTACATGCATGTAATGTCATCTTCATATTTTTAAACACTCCTACTATTGTGATGGAGCTACCATCCAATTGAAGAACTCCTTTAGCAATTGGTTTATCTAAATACCAAGGCTATTAGCCACACACTTTGGCATAACTAAGTTGCTAACTCTAGAGTCTATTATGCAATTGTGAACTAACTTATCTCATATAGTCAAAGAGAGATTAAAAGGGGAATGTTTACTCTACTTACTTGTTTCTTCTTCCATTGTAGGTTGCACAAAACTTTTTGCTCCTTCCATGGTGGCTGGTCTATCTTGCACCTTGACAGTCTTTAATCCTTGTTGCAACAATTCTAATTGAGATGGCATTGCAAGAACATCCCACATAGGAACATTGATATTGGTCCTCTTTATTTGGTCTACAATATTGAGAGGAGTATATGCTAACTTGGCTAGAACCTTGGTGACTACTGGGTCTAAATTATGAATAGGGGTAGCATGTGGTTCTTTAGTCTTCCTGTTGTTCTAATTTTACAATGGAGTAGCAATATTATGTTGTATATTTGTACGTATGGCCTATGGAATAGTCTTTTGGTTTGTAGCTAGACTTGATGAAGAGGATGGAGCTTCCTCTACAACTCTCCTTTTTCTTATAGTTTTGTGAGCTATCCCATCATTATCACCGTGATTTACATGGCAAGCTAGTAATTCATGAAAGTGTAGTCCCCTTATTGTTGGGATTGAAAACCAACAATGGGCTAATTAGCATCATATTGATGCCATGTTGTTTGCTCTTGTGTAGTCAAGGATTGAGAAGGTTCCACTCTATGGTAGATACATTTCTCATATGAAAAATTACAAACTAAACAATATTCTTGTTCTTGAGCCAAGTTATTTTGAGCAACTATAGTCCTTAGTGGATTTTCACTTGCACTTGCAGGGGCAGCATTACCCATAGGCCTATTTTGGTTAAATGGGCCTTGACCATAATTTTGTTTCCTATTGAATGAAGGATTCTGATAGTTGGTCTCAAAAGGCTTACTACTTTGAGCTTGTCTCTTTAGAGTCACCAATTCATTGTTCATTTTTTGCATCACTACATTTTGATCCTAAAATCTCTTATCTATATCAGAGTTATGATCCTTGATTTTATCAATGTTTTGCATCATAGCCTGCATCATGGCTTAAATTTTATCTATTCCACTAGAAGATGTGGAAGTTGAAGGGATAACAAAAAGAGGCTGACTTGTAGATGTGGTAGGAATAGGGGCTACCATAGGCTGATGAGTAGGCATGTCTGGGAAGAAAGGCATTGGAGGCCTTGGAGTTAACTTTCCTCCTTGAATCAAGATATTTTTAGCTCTTATGGAAATTTCATACATAGCTAGTGAGGTATCCCCTCCCACGGTTTACACTATGGTAGAAATATCACTATTAAAAGCTCTAAGGTAATGCAAAAAGGCACTACCGAGAGTAGGTTTCACTATAGCAGGGATTTTATCCCATGTCTTTTGGAATCTACATTCATGGGGTGCTCTCTTGATTGTAGTTAGCTATTCCAAAATTGATAGGTGATCACCTTTATGTTCAAAATTTTAACAAACCCTTTCTCCTAGCTCATCCCAATTATTTATAGAGTTATGAGGCAATCCTTTATACCATTGTAAAGATTTTCCCTTTAAAGATGAAGGTAGAAGTCTAGCAGCAACATCATCCTCTGTAATATCATGTATATTATAGATATTTGAAACTTCTTGAATGTGCTCTATAGGAGAGATGGAGGTTTCACCAGTAAAGTTTGGTAGACTTTCAAGAGAAGAACCTGGGATATCATGTCTTTGGGCTAGAATGAGAGGACTCCCACCATTGAAGGTGGAAAAAACTTGATTTCTAGGGAAGGCCATGTGAAATAATGATCTATTCAAATGGAAAGATAGCACCCTAGGCTATGGTCTATCAACAGGAGGAGTAGAAAAAAATCTTGTAGGTGTATGTGCTACTTCTGAGCTCCTAACTAGTGATAGAGATAATCTACTTCTCTTTCTTCTAGGATTTGAAAATGAAAGCTTAGTATATTGAAAAGTACCTCTAAAAGATTCCCTTGTTTGAGCTTTGGGCATGAATCATAGCAATTCTAATCTAGAAACCAAGATATAGAGATGGAGTTACCAAGTGCCTGAATGTGAACCTCTTGAAGGCCTAAAATGCTAAGAGAAGCACTATCTCCTTAACTTAGTTTTAAAGTTCTTTTCTTCATGCCATTGAACTGGTAGACTTAAGAAATTCTTCACTATCTATCCCATCGAGTGTGACAAAAATTGTGGACACAAAAGTTTGCACCCTTGCCTAAAGTATTTACCTAAAGGAAACCTTGTGTAACATGGAAAAAATTTCAAAAGTGTGGGACTTTTCAATTAGATATTAAATCTCTAGAGAAGGTTGGCTTCCTTACTATCAGGGTGCACCTAACTATTCTTTAGAAGATAAGGGAGAAGGAGATGCATGAAACTACCTATCCTAACTTAGAGGGGGTGATACACCAAATAGTATTTTGATCTACTTCTTCCTAATAACTGCACTAGAATCCAATAGACTCCACATGATAAACCACTATTTGCATTCCTTTAATCTTAATACCATAGAGAAGCCACAAATTAACATAACCATGCAAGGAATACAATAGGTTCACCTAACATATTAGTTAGTTTATATGAACATAATCATATGCTATTACAATTGTTGAAACACATCTAGGAAAATGAGGCATAACAGATTGCACAAACTTAACTGGTTGAAAATAGACACAATAATAGTTATTTCTATTGAATAAGATGCAAGAACATTTATAGAGGATATCTACAGAAGACCAGAGAAGAGAGATCCTTTGAATAATAACAAAAATTGCCTTTATAGGGTGCAAGCATAACCCAAATACAACCTTGAGTTTACACTCATAAAACCATGAGATTGAATTATAGATGAGAGAAATAACTGAGAATCAAAAGAAAACCTTATCATGAAGCATGACTACCCACAAGAAATGACAAAAATAATAAGGGAAAGAGTGCACTTAGTCACAAGAGATCAAATCAAAATAGAATTTCATGATCAGTATTTCAAAAGCATGGAATGAAATGGCATTGATGCCATAAAAAAAAATGGTTGTAGATGAACAAATCATTTCTCCTTAATCTTTCCAATTTCTGAATGGATTACATATACGTCATGTCAAATCAGCTACATCAGCAAGTCAACTGAATTCAATCATTTTGTCTCCCACATGGCACTATACCCTTGAAATATTTTGCCAACTTGCTTGGAATTCTAACTATCTTGTTGGCCTATGCTTATGTTTAATCATGGTTGTACAACTTATCTTCTTCATTAGCTATCTGACCTTGTAGAACTATGATGTCCTCATCTTTTACCTTTATTGATGCTTCACACCCCTTTATCACTTTAGCCCCTTAACTATAGTGAGCCTACAATCAATATGAACTAACCCTTCACACCATCATCGTAGTTTGGACTTAATAACCCTCTAACTATCTGATGATGTGAAATCATTCATTTTTCCTTTGTCACCCCTTCATGACTACCAAACATTGAGCATGTTTAAACCCTACGACATTGCGAACATAGTTAGGTTGACCATCATTATCATTTCATAGCTTTATGGATTAATCTTTGGTTAACATGAAATTCATATGATACTATGATCCATATGAAACTTAACTACTAGTGTTAACATTCACATTATCGCACCCTAAAACTTGACTACAGTTGAGACACCTATGACCATGTGGAAACCATTACAATGACTACCTCGCATCTTCACAATTGTCATGGATCTAAAATTTCTTGTCCCTGTGATAATGCATTGAAGGGAATCAATGTTTCACAACTTGAATCCTTGGTTAAGCTTAACTACAAGTGACATTATGACAGCCATCAAACTAACTAACATCACACCATCACGAGTTAAGTTTATAACCTCAATGTTAACCCTACAATGGTATGCATAATGTACTATGTGGTTTCACTACCTTAACCATGGTTTTCCCTGAACTTCCTATGAAAATTTGAACAATGTATTTCACTGCATCGCTACCCTAACCTTAGGTTAGTCTTGACCACTTGTGATGATGCAAAAGCACATGAATGGTTTGTTCTGGTTAACTTTGCATTTTAACTACCTAAATCCACTTAAACCTAAAGCTATCTACAATCATGCAACTCACAATTAGTCACATCTTCATGAATTAAATCTGAATGCTATCCTAATAGTTGTGTTGGGACTCAAAATTTCATTCCTAATTTTGAGTACCATTACAAACTTTTGAGTTATATTGAACCATATATGTGCTTTTATTGCAAGTGTACCCAACTATTTGTTTGAGGCCTAAGAGGTGTTTAATGTTTGTAACACCTTTCATTCAGCATTTTTATGTTCTCCCTAATGATATATTTTCATTTTGAGTCATTCTGCAAGGTTTCATATTGAACAATGTCATTTCTGCATTTTTGCCTAAGTGTCAAACAGTGACAAGAAGCCTAGTTTGAATTTGAATATCTTGCACCCAATTATGTTTCATGACTCACTTCTTTGGGGTTATTTAGTATGAATATCAATAAACCTATGTTCCAATTTTTATGTCATCTCAATATGTTTTGATTAGGTTTTGAATCCCTCAAAGTTGGTCACTTATCTTTGTCATGCTAATGCAAATTTCTTAGAAATTTGGGAAGCCCTATTTGACCAGTTATAATTCTGACCCAGTTGACCATACTGATAAAATTTATTTTACATTGCATTCTAGAGGTTAGACACTTACTATTCAATTTTGAGCCTATAAAAATTTTGTTTGCATACTTTCCCAAGTCTATTCGATTTGTGAAAACCACAGTTCTGCTAGTGTTTAGTGTTCTACAATTCTGAGTACCCCACTTTGCATGCTCACCAAATGCATCCTATTTTTTGTCATGATCCCAAATAATAGATATATATTTCTCCTCATTGAAATGAACTAATTCACTAGTTTTCAATTCCTCAAGTATCCATTTTCCTTGTTCTCGAAGCCAAATCCAAATGCACTTTCCTATTTTCTAGCATGTTTATTTGCAAGCAATTTTAAGAGGGAAACTTTGACGGTCAATATATTTTGACCCCAAATTTGTCATACGAAGAGATTTGACAAGGTAAGAGAAGGTGGAGAAAAGAACCAGCATGTCATGTCATATCTTAAGGCTCAGTCAAGTTTTTCAAACAGTTTTTAAAGCTAGTGTTTAGGCCTTCATATTAGAAAATCATAGTTGCAGAAAGTGGTGAAATGAGTTGTAAATGATGGTTCAATGGTCAATTTTTATTTTGATTAGTACTAGAAGCTCAATGGATCAATTTGAAGGGTCAGGTTTTTTAGTTTTTAAAAAAATAGCTAGACCTGCTTTGGGGGCCTGACCAACTTCAACAAATTAATAAGCTATCAGGACTTCAAAGGATTTTAATGATTATAATCTTTTAAAAAAAATTGGTGTGTGAACGTCATTATTCAAATGTCAAATGGGCATAAAGGATTGTATGCACATTAAAGTACAAAGAATGAGAAAGTTATAATGTTTTCTTATGATGAGAATAGTGGTGTTTAAATTAATTCTTCTTTATTCCTTGTAAAGAGAAAGTAGTGCATCTAAATGCCTTAAGAGGATCAATTCAAACACCAGTTGAAGGAAAGGTTGAAGTTTTTTTCACTTACCATGTTATGAGAAAATATCACTGATCAATAATGAATGATGTATATCGCTACCAATCTCAAATAGATTGCTTCCCTCTGCATCTAGAAGAATATGCCTTCCTTATCTAGAAACAAATAAAATTATTTGTATCATATCAATGAGCAAAATGCTTTGGATCTTTGTCCATGACTTATTTGTATGCAAATGTATTGGATGAATATATAAATAAAGTAATGCAGTATATGTGGATACAACTACAATGGAGAAAAGGAAGCGTGCTATGGAAGAAGAAGGAATTTGTTAGAGGCATGTTGAAGTCTTCACAACATTGACCCAAGGTTGATGTGGATCTCCTCTCAATCCTCTACTAGGAAAGGTATAGAATACAAATGATGGAACATCTGAGCCACCACCGAGGATTCAGAACCAAAGGCTTGTACATTGAAATCAAATGGGATGCTTTTGAATTGAGACAGGGTAGTGTCTCATCAAGGATGGAAGGAGTTGAAGTATGGGCAAGATGAGTAGCAGAATAGACAAGTTGACGGAGAACCCTTGTGTAATAAGCAAGCATTTACACCAATTTGAGGAGGAAAGGAATAGACCACAATCCCTATGCTAAAAAAAGGAAAGAAGAGCTTCCATGGTACGAGAAACAAGCATCTCATGGCATGAGCAAACCTCCACACAAAGGGTAGGAGCGCTATCAGATCTATAGAGCATGCACCAGCTAGTGTATCCATTTCAAAAGTGGCATATGATGTTAGAAATCAATGAGTGCATATGAAAGGAATTTAGGATTTTTTTCCCCCTGTGTTCGTTGTATGCTTTTTGAAGAAAATATTTTTACAAATATCCCACTTTCATTGTATGAGGATGTGTCAAACACTATATAAACAATAGCACTCACTTATTATATAAGAAATGGGCTTTTGAAAACCATAGCCCCATGTTGAGGGCCCCACCTTTGATGGACGAAAGCTCAAGGAAAAGTCAACAAATTTTTACCAAATATGTAGATGCTAACTAGAGAAAGATGATGACATTTGTAGGGCACCACGTGGTAGTCAATCACGTGTTCACAGTAGAAACAATGTAGTTAGTGTCAAATTGCATAATGACACAAAATGGAGATTCAATCACAGTCATCAGGTTGCCAATAGTTAATGCTAAGTCTAAGGAAGTGCCACAACTATGTGAAATGCCTCATTTTTCCCGGTTGCAAGCCTTAACCACAATTAAGAGGATGAAGCCATGACACTGTGAAACAAGGTTAGTCGTTTGGACATTGGGGTTAAGGTGGAGTTAAGGGTTAAGCCAAAAACTCACGAGGTGATGACACGTGGTGAGGGTTGTGTGAGGTGGTGAAGCTAGCCAATTAGGAGTTGACATGTGGTGACATTTTGGTGGTCAACAGGGGGTTGACCCAGATGGAGAAAAGGCAGAAAAATAAAAAAATAAAAATCAATATTTTATTATTTTTTCCCTAAATTTTGAAAGTGCCAACCTAAGGTTAAAAAAATTTAATGTTTCTCAGATTTTCTATAGTTTTGACTATAGTTAATTTTAAATTTTTCAATTAAAATACTCTATTTATGAACTAGGAACCTTATTTTCAAATGCATGTTGGAGGGGATTTTTGTTAAAAATATGCAGTGTAGCATACCATCGGAATTGAGAAAATCTGAACTCTTCATTTCCATAGCCAAAATTTGCACAAGTATTCAGGAGTACAGGATACAAGAGGTTTTATATTTCCAAGACATTCTCAGCATAAATGCAAATTTGATGTTTTTAGAATGAGATAAGATCAGATTATGACTAGTTTTTTAGATAATTTGATTCACTCACTACCATAATGGAAGAATTGAATGTTTTATTGGTAGTTGCAAGTAATAAGTGTTTTGTCAATAGAGGTAGTTGGGGATTCATGGCCAAGGCAAATGAAGTTAGGTGAAATCAGATTGAGATTTCTTGTACTTTTGATGCATATCAAATTTTCCTTCAGAAGGGAGTTTTCTCATATTTTCTAAAGGAGATATTTTCAAACATTCTAGAGGCAACATTAATGAGTTTTGATTGTTAGTAGAGGAATGAAGAGATAGTTTCAATAGTAGTAGAAGGAAGAGTTTTAGCTATACACTTGGTAGTAGCAGATCTAATCTAGGATTCTTCTTCTTGCCTATATCTCTCTCTCTTTTCCTCATTGTAATGGTTCCAATATTGGTTGGACTTTTTTTCATTACTGTGATACCAAAATTGTTGGTTCTAGTTCTAGAGAATTTTCTCATGACTATGATACCATATTTTTAGTTTTTATCTATATATGAATAGAATTAACAAGTTTGTATGTATAATCTTGGTATATTGAGTTGTTTCTCAAGTTATTTACATGCATCTTAAGTGTATTGCTTCAAAGAGATGAATACAGTGAATAGAAAAATTTTAGTTTCATTTTGATTCTCATCTCCTTCCTTTGTTATTTATAATATTTTGTGGTTTAGGAACAAAAATTTTAAACCCATTTGCAGCCCCTTAAAGTTATATGTCATGTTGGCTTTTGCTATTGGAATGAAGAGCCAAGTAAATGCTTACTTACCTTGACAAGGTTGCAGTTTTCATCAAAAGGATATCGCATAAGTATGAGATTTTTCATGAACATTGATGTCTAATTCACAAGGTGATAGGATAGATTTGGAGTCCTGATAGATGATATGTGTCAATGATATTAGGGATGTGTGTATCTAAGTTGTGGGACTGCCCAATAGATAAGGCATTGATTAGTTGTGAGAACAACATGTTCTTGCTATTTGCATATTTGGATTTTGTTGATATCATTCTTTAATTGAATATCTTTCCCTTCCTATTTAAGAGTTGAAAAGAAGTGACCCTCACTTATTTTATCAGAGTCATGTGTTATGTCATTAGCCATTTCATGTTCATGAATGTTTGTATAAATATAGAAGATTCATGGGTGTTTAACTGTTATCTAGATTCATTTATATGTCTTTACACTAGTACCATATAAAGAATCTAAGGTCCACCCACCTAGGTCTTACAGAGCCTGAAGAGAAGAAGGATAGTTAAATGGCCTTATAGTTGGCCTAGTGTCTGAATAGGTGCATTGAGGATGGGAGTAAGTTGCCCCTAGGTGTAAATATTCTTATCAATAGATTATTCGAAAGTTATTAATGCAGAAGCTAACAAGCTACATCATTGCACTAACAAAGAAATTAACTGTGTCACACCTTCATGGCCCCTGTGACAATTAAGTCATGAACTAGAGTGAAAGTACAAAAGGGGGAATCACATTATCACAACTTAAATTCCCTCATTTGATGTAAAGAAATTGAAAGACTTAGGGATATAAGGAATGAATAAGGTTTTTTTGTATCCCTATTAGGCTTGCATGGTAATTAATGAAAAAGTCAATGAAAGTAGACATGGCTATCACCTTGGATATTCAAATTATAGGAAGGAGTGGGGGGAATTTGATAGTTCCCATTCAATCAAGAAGCCAAATTAGAAGTCATGGAAATGTTTTCCTTATGTAATGATAATAGAAAAACCTACAATCTATGCAATATGATATAATCATTGATCAATGGTATCCCTCTTGGGTTACATCCCACTCCTCCAATCCTACATGTGAGCATTTGATACAATTGTCTAATTATGTGTTATCTTTGATGTTACACAAATGTCATATCAGTTAGCAATCAGTGCTTACCGAGCTCACTTGGTTAGCAAGGCAATTTTCCTTGTCTACTGAGCATCCCTGGAGATTACTTTATGAAGACAGTGTCTATCGAGCTCACTCAAGCATCAAAGGAAATTATGGCAAAAAGTAGTGTTAACTGAGTTATCATGGTTAACAAAGGAAAGTTGGTCAGAATCAGTGTTCACTGAGTTCACTCGATTGCCAAAAGGATTTTGCAAGTTTGCAGTGTTAACCAAGCTTATGTTGGTTAACATAGGAAATCATTTCTGGATCAATGTTTACCGAGCAAGGTCAGCCAATGAAGGATTTTGTTAATTTGAGATATGAAGTTTAATTATTTCAAGTATTGATTCTAGCCAAATGTGGTAATGATTATTGGTCATTTTAATTTGTAATTAAGCTGACTTGATAATCTAAATGGTATAAATAAAAGGTCAAGTCAAGATTCTAATGCATGTGATAAAAGGCAAGTGTATTGATTGATTGAGAAGGAAAGAGTATGACCAAACTTGAAGGAAGGTCAAACATCCTTGAGGAGTAGAAAAGTAATATTCGATCAGGAAGGATCTAGCATGAAGCAAAACAGAGATCTGTAATCAACAATTCAGTTGCATCTCATTCAAGTCATTTCATTGTTACTTTCTTATCATTGTAGCAGTGATTCTAAAATCTCTTAATAGAGTTGGTTTAATAGCTAGTTGTAAGTCCTCTAACAAGGTGATAGTTCCATTGAATTTTTCTAAAGAACTCTTGCAAGGCGACTCCTAACAGGGTGATTAAATCTTCTAACAAGATCACACCTAACAATGTGTTTTGTAAGCTTTAACCGGGTTGTCTCCTAACAGGGCTCACTTAAGAAGAGTGAAAATCAGTAACTAGTTACATTGGTGGTTTTTCCCATATTGGGTTTCACTACTACATATGAGGCCACTTTTTGACCATTATTGGTCAAAATTTTGACTTACATGTCAACCTAGTAGACATGCATGCAAAATCAACAATATCAGATTTCCACAATCCATTTGTAATGCAAGTTCATTTTGGATTTGATTGTGATGTTTTTTAGCGTCATCGTTTCATATCACTCTCTGTAATCCATCATCAGCCAGATGAGACACTGCAGGATGCATGCAAAATGTCATATCATAGGGAAAGCATGTGAACTATTTTATAGAATGGCTGAAAAATATCGACAATAACTAATCAAATTTTCGTAATCACCGACAGTAACTAATATGCTTCTTCATTAATATGCTTGATACAATAACCAAACTTGGCAACTATGCACAACAACTTATACGCTAAAAGGAAATCATTTAGGAGATAAAAAATTTGAACAACCATATGTTAAGATTCTACAATAAAACATCACTTACTTGAGTCTGACAGTTGAGATTAAGTTCATCATCCTCTCTACAGTATGTTCTGATGGCCTACACATCCACAAAAGTTCCAGCATCTCGAATTTGTAGAATAAGAATTTTTTCGTAGCAAATGGACATGATTGACAATAAATCATCATATAAAAAGACTCCCGTGTGAAGCATGAATAGCAAACGAAATGAATATGGGTGATAGGGAAGAGAATTCAATAATAGAGGCTAATTATACTTTATTTTCTAAGTATACTAACTTCTGCTAATTCTACTAACTGCTACTGATAATGGGGCTCCAGGACTGCCACTCCTTGTCCATGCTTGCATTGTATTATTCTTAATGAGAAGGGTTCAAAAAGAAGACATTCCATCCAGGCAAACCAAAAGGTCAAAAGAATAACCTCCAACTCAAGCACCTGAAACAACACAAACAAAACCGAAGTAACATAACAAAGTAGAAAGTCTACATGTAAAACTAAGCAAATAGAAGCTAGCAACAAGTATGTAAGGAAGGGTTGGGTACTCCTAAAGCAATCTCTCCATGTAGATAAAAATGTTCCTAGTCTAAAACTCATGGACATGTAACAAAGATTTTGGAACTATTATCCCTTGCTTAGCCACCTCAAAAGCATGCATACAATTGGCTTTGTCAACTGCCCTTTTCCTTCACCTGATCGTACACTCTTTGTATTATTTTCCTTTTATGTTCTTGGCTATTTGGATATCTATGATAGCTTGAACTTCTTTTCTCTTCAGGGGTAGTTGTCATACCCAACTTTTCTTAAGGTGTCCTTTTCATTGATTCAAATTGTGTTCTGCTGAATTTTATGATAAACTTTCCATAGAAGCTTGTGAGGACATGGAAACTTCTTTACCTAAATGTACTCTTTGGGATTGGCCAATTGTAGCTGCTTCCAACTGTCTTTGGTCTTGAAAGTATTTTTTCATTCTCTAATTTGAAACTGACAATACCCATTCTTTAGATCAATTTTTTTGAAGTATTGCACCCCATTCAAACAATCCATACGAGGTTAGTGAAAGTGATACTTTATCATGATCTTATTCATGGCTTGAGAATCTATACACGCATACCATTATCTATCATTCTTTGGTAGTTATTACCGCTGGTATAGCTTTCTTTTAGCAAATATCTGATGAATACTACTTCTCCTCTTCTCCTTCTCTTTTACCTTGCTCACTCTCCATCGGCTTCATTCTATATGTTGCCTTTGACAAGTTTGCACCTAGAATCAAGTCCATGCAATGGCTAATGCTTTTACCAAGTGGTAACCCTTTTAGCATTTCATGTGAATCTCTTCTTCGATACATTCAAACTTCCATGATAGCATCTATGGTTGGTTTCCAATAAGAGACATGGCTCTTATGAAGGGTTCATTCATCTATTCTCCTCCTTGCGCATCAGGTTTTTTTGTTGCCACTTCATATCTGCTCACATTATCAACTGCTACACTTTTCCTTTGCACTGTTTCCAATCCCTATAACCTTGCCATTGTTGCTCTCAACAACTTTGCTCAGCATCATGGTGACTTATCTTATAACCTCTACAATCAGATGACTAACATCACCCGCAACAAATTCTTTATGGGCTTTCCAAGACTATACTTACAATACCCCAAGATCCCACCTTGCTTTGATACCATATAATGCAGTACTGATTCATGAACCTAGTTAACAGGCAACTCCTTACAAAAGCTGAACCAAAATGGCAACGCGAACATAACAGAGGAATCTAGAATTATACTACAATAGTACAACTCTTGCTTATATCAATGTTCCAGTACCCACTATCCTGTCTAGGTGCTTAGCTTGAGACATTTTGCTTACAAAATGACATTCTAGATTTCTAATGCTTCTAGCAGGTTACCAAATTAATTCTTTAGGTCTAGATCACCTTCAATCTCCCTACATATTCTCATCCACCTCTACCAACAATCCGCTTTTTGACATCTTTTTAAATGACATGAAACTTGAGTCTGCCAGTCAACATCCAAATTTAGGTGCCGCTAATCATGCACTAACCTAAAAGTAGTCATTCATAAATATAGCAAAGTACAAGTAGTACTCTTATCTTTGTCAGCAAATTTAGAAGCAATAAAGTCTGCACCAATAGTTATTGACATCAGTTCACAAACCTGGTTATTTGATGTAATACCCGCTAAGACACCCAAATTAGAAATACTAACACCCAAGGTTATCACTGTCATAACAACAGGCGGTGGCAACAAATAACCTCTTAACTCTAGTATCTGCAATAGCAAAAGAGAACCAAAGAAAAAAAATACAACGAGGAGGAAAATTTAACAGTCCACTGAGCAAACAAAAGTTAACAGTATGCAAAGGTTGCTTGGATGCTCCTACATCACTTGTCCCTTGCAAACAAAGACAAAAGACAAATGCTTTAGTTTGTTTGTGATGTGTGCTCAAAACCCAAAGAATTAATTTCTACATTTTATAGAGAGCTACAAGTTATTTCAGTAAGTTCTAGGGTTTAGTTTATTTATAAGTTATGAGAGCTTTCACTTTTAATTGGAAGATTTTTTCACCTTTCACGTTGTTCTATTTGTGTTCTTTCAAAAGTGACAATAAATAAATGTTCATCTATATCCAATTGTGTCTCGCATTGTGATACGCCCCTTATCCTATATTGTTTTCTATACATATATTAGATTACAATAGTAACATCATAGAACAAACTATGTATAATAAGACACCAGATACTTAAATAGTCCACACAAGGAGGCATCAAAAGCAATAAAAGACAATTTAGAGAGGTTCACAATGATGAGTTAATGTGCATGGTTTTCCTATATGCAATATTGCACTAATTTTTCATAGTAGACAAAATATATGTGCATTGTTAGGCAGCTTCTGCCTAACAATGCCTACTCTTAAGTTCCCATAATCAAAAACTGTATGGTATGCACTCATGAAAATATCTCTGAGAATCCTAAAAAAAAATTAGTGTTTACAAAAACTTACTCTAACTCTATGTTTGCAAATAGAAAAGGAAAAATTACATGGCACAACATACCATGTCGGACCCAATTGGTGGAGGAACATCCATGCCCACAAATCCGCTTAGGCACCTAGCAACAAAACCTTCACCAACTTTCAGAATATATGCTTCCTGCAACACCCACATGGAATGGATTAAAATATTTCTTAAAATAGTGAAAATTAAATATGATACAATACATCCATTTAGAAAAATGAAACATATACTGTGAAAATTAAATAGAGATCCTAGTGCACTTTTCAGTTGTCTTAGCATTGAGACATCTATTGACAATGAGTATGTGACTGGGTCATATAATTTCAATCTTATTTCTAAGAGTAAAAATGCAAGGGAATGTTAACTTCCAATTTATGGATAGAAGGACAACCTGTCAATAGAGTTCTAGGATAGATTTGGAGAATAGTATACAAATATGATTTATGCTTGAGTGTTAATTTGTGTTGTTTACACACAGGCTTGACAATCTCCATTGTTCTTCTAGCATTTAAAGCAATGTAGGAATGTGCATCCCCTCTCTTATGGTGTTTTATTTTTAATTGTGAAATTAGTGATCTGTATGCTGGAACCAACTGTGATACGTGGTAGGAAATTGTCTATTAAAGTATTGTTGATGTTCATTGTTATTGTTATTTGGCCATTGGAATCGACAAGGTTGACATGGACAACTTCTGTTCTAGGTTGATTGTTGGGAATTTGTTGGTTTCTGGTCCATAAACAACTAGAACTTCACCTCCAAATGCAAGCTCATTGTTTGCAAAAATCCAATACTGTACATAACTTCACCTTCAAATGCTAGCTTGTTGCATACAGAGATCAAATATTGAATTACATGTTGCCATATTGAGGGGAGGCTGTAAGAGGAAAGCATGTAGCAAAAAAAGTAGAGCTTGTTAGAATTTTTTAGAAAATGGTTACATGAATTTGCATGTGTCAAAACTAGAGTCACTAAGATCAGACAGTGTTGCATCTAGCATCTTAGAGAGGCAAAAATTAATACAGGGATACATGTGATAGAAAATTTCATGTGGGCAGAAAGACCTATTAAAGGCAGCAAACAAATAAGAAAATGTTCTGAGGAAAAGTGTTAAGAGAGAGAACCTTTGTTTTGTTTCAGTGTCTTGTATATCCATCATACGAGGAGGTAAGTTGTTGGTGGTCTTGGTGCCAAGGTGGCTATGAGAAAATAATGGAAGAGTGTAAGTAATAAAGCTACTAAAATATAATAGAAGGAAACATTTTCCTAGCATGATTAAGATATCTTACCATTTTTTAAGTTTATCTTGTGGAGTGGTACTCTCTTCAGTTTTTGTGTTCTTGTCCTTGGGGCACCTTGAAAATGCAAACAAGAAGAGCACATTAGGAAAGCATTCAGAAAGCAAGTAAACATGTCAGTGGGTACTGATGGGCTGGAAAGGTTAGTCAATCAAGATGTTGTGCATCATTGAAATTCTAAAAACCTTGTGAGTAAACTATAGATGCACTCAAGAAAATGACTAAGTATTGTAGTGGGAAACCATATCAAGTAAATACCTTTGTTTGGTGCATCCTGTCTGGAAAAGGTCGATTGGAAGGCATACTGATGTGACATTGACTGCGACAAGGTAAAGAGAGCTGTGAGTATATTGTTTTCCAAATTAATATTATTAAATCATACCAATAATTTGAATGACTTAATCTTTTAAATATTATTTGTAACCAGTGGCATGAAATCTTAAAATAATGTGAACAAAACTAAAAGATGGTTCAGCAAAATTATCTATGTTTTCTTGTCTTAGAAGGAACTTTTCCAGTATGAGTGAGATGAATTTTAGGTATAAAAAAGGTAATCAAATTTTACCATTGCCGTCACCTTCCTCTTTCTCTATATCAATCGGTATCAGAGTATAGCTTTTAGATATATTATAGGCGATTTGTTGAAGGTTGGAAGTTGAAGATTCATAATGCACAGAGAAGATAATGTGACAAAGGAGATTAGAGAATTTAAAGAGAGATACACTAAGTTGAAGGAGATGACACAAAGGAAGGCACTATTCGAGACAAGTTGTAAATGCAAAACAAGGTATGTTTAGGATAGCTTTCAGTGGTCCATGGTCTGTTATCACAGTGAGAGTTCAAGAATATAAAAGTATCTATGCACATACATTGTAGAGAAACATCATAGAGAAACATAAAAGACAAAATTAAAATATATTTTTTAAATGATGTTTTAGTTTACTTTTCAATTAAAAGGTTAGACTATTTTTTCCATGTGAATCTGAAACATTAATTCAAAAAGTAGCACAAAATCTTGCCTACGTAGTACAATATATGGTTCTTCATTGTTCATCAACTTGTACAAATACATTACAAAATATAGCAAAACAAGGTTTTACCAGTTCTAGTGGGCATAGATGAGGATGTTTGCATGGCCCTTGTTGCCGACAATGCACTAGGCAATAGTGGACCGGCAACCGAAGGAGGAGTCCGCACATCATCATGAGCTGAGGAATACAATATTGTTAGCAAAGACATTTTCAATGGATAAAGATCAAATGGGATACTAGCTAGAAATGTCCACAAAAAAAAAGTAAGTGTTATAATGTTGATGAAAACAAACAAAGTGCTACTTACACAAAGGTTGTGCGCAATGACCATCACCATGTTCACCATGTGATGTCACAAATGGCAAAAATGTCTATACAAGTACACATAAAATTAGAGATCAAGATCCATAAGATAGTATAAAATATTCATATCTATTGAACTTCTATTATTGCTTTAGTCGAATTACTGCTTACCTACAAAGATTAGATTCTACGGCCCAATTCTATTCTCAGTGCCTCTTTCTCCTCACTTTTGTCACCCTCGATGATAATGTTAACAAGTTCATCAGTGTATCTTTGCTTGATTTTCTGGGTGATGAACACAGGGTCAGTACTAAGGGCGATGTTATGTAGATATGAAGCTCATATTTCAGATCGCATTTGATCAGCGGTCATTCTAGCTTTTTCCTATCATTTGTGACATTAAATATCAGTAAAATTTCATCAAAACAACTCCAAAGCCATAAAGAAAAGAACATAATAATATGACATTCGTTTCTATATTAACATTAAAATTTACAATATTTAATGTTTACCTCTACTGAAGGTGTCTGAGATGGTGCATCCATATTGCCTTGTGAAAAAAATTAGTAAGTCTTAGAAATCAACAGCGAAATTAAAGTAATAGACTTACCAAAAAAAAAAAAAAGTAGATTGTATATGTAAATCATTTGTCTTAAGTTATAAATTTAGTGTAACTAATGTGTATATCCAAAAAAAATTGACATGTTCTACTTAATGTTTATATGTGCACATATGGTTTAGAAAGAGTTTGGTCGTACAAAACCCCATCATAGTTGACATTGATCCTAGCTGGACATTTCATTGATCATCATGATCTTCATCCATGTCATCATCATCATCATCATCATCACCATCATTGTACTTGTCACTTTGATCGTTGTCGTCACCACCACCATCTTCTTCACCATCATCACCATCTTCATCGCCATCATCATCATCTTCATCACCATCATCATCATGAGCATCATCGCCATGATCATCATCTTCATCAACATCATCATCATCATTATCACCATTATCGTCAGCATGACCAGAATCATCACCATCTTCTTCATCTTCACCACTGGGTAACTGTTGTTCTTGATAATCATTTACTTCCTCTTCTGCTTCTTCAATTTCTTCTTCTTTGATCACATTATACTTTACCGACCTTCCTCTTGGGTCATGTCTAACAACAAATGACCAACCTGGTTTCTGTGGAACACCAAAATAAAACACTTGCTTGCATTGGCTTGGAAGAACATATGGCTCATCTCCGACTGGCTCAAATGACCTTTTATTAATCATAGTTAAATCCACTATCATGTTCAATAACAGTCCTATCAAGATCATTTCGATTCAGTCGTAACTTGAACCATTTGATGACAAATAGAACTATTTTGAATGAATTAAAGTCGCACTCAAGTATATCATCCAAAATTCCACAGTATCAATTTTTAGATCGTTGAGGATGTATGTCGATTCTAGATGAAATATTGGTGACCGCGAAGACAACACTTATCTCGGAATCACACGTTTTCTTTGTTTCATTTGACTTTTTGGTGGGGAATTTATAGCTATGGTAGTACATAGCTTTGTGGTGTTTGACCTGCAATTATTCAAACATGTCAAGAATATTTGCATCAATCTGTGAGTTGATATTAAACTTATGTGTGATGATTAGTAATCTTATGTGTACCTTTGTATCTCTTGAGCCATATATTAGATCAAGTACCATTTGTGTAACATTGGGATCTCCATTACGATGAGCTTCTTTAACCAACGATACAACACCATCCCATGTTAATGAGCGATCATTTTCTTGAGACTGCTCAATCCATACCGTCATCTAATCAAGATTGTTTGCAATATACAAGTGTAGTGCATCCCACTCACGACCAACTATAAAGAAGACAATTACACTAGTTAGAAACAACTTATATATATTGATGATGAATAATAATTATTAAACTACAAAAAAAAAAAACTTATAATTACCTGTCACCCTCCTCAATTTACCTTTCCCCCTCAGGTACTCCCCTTCAAATTTTTCATTAGAGTTGGGATCCCAAATGCGATCTACATGGATATCTGCTGCAAACTTTGGAAGATATTCAGTAATGTACACCATGGTCTGGTATATCATATATCCCTCTATCATAGAACCCTCAGGATGTGCTCTTTGTCAAACCAAGCCCTTCATAAATTTCAAGTGCCTCTCAACCATCCACATTGATCTAGCTTGTATAGGTCCACACAATTCAATATCCTCAACTTGATGTATGAGGTAGTGTTCTTGAGCATTGAAAAAGGTTGGAGGTAAACAATTTTGCATTTCACACAAAAGCTGTGGAATTTTTCTCTTCCAGTATTTTATATCTTTTTTGTCAATTTCTTTAGATGATAACCACCTAAAAGAGATTCAACACACAAAACCACATAAATGAGATTTCAAATAAAATTATACAATAGATTTAAGAGAAAGCTACAAATCTAAGAAAAAACACTTCTAACCTCGTGTATTTTCCAAGATCATATATAACTTGTTTAATACTATTGTCAAACTATTGTGGAAGGGATAGAGGTAGGATGAACTGCAATCATTAAAAATGATCATTTCAATATATTATTAAATAATGCAATAGGTAGTACATTCAATCTTACAAATATACTATAAATGGAGAACATGACTTACCTTGAGGAAGGTATGCCAATCATGTGTTTTCAACCCAGGCCCAAAATCATCTTTCTTTGATAGAAGAGTCCTTATATTTTCAGCAAACCCTGTTGGAAATTTTGTTTTTTTTATGACTTCTTTTAATGCATCACTCTGTTGCTCCGTTAATAACCAAGGAAGGGCACTTGTATTTATGCAGTCTCCATTTCTATTTGATTCAATGGAAGCTTTTAGTGCATGATTGGATTCATGAATGTCGGTACAAATTTTGGCAATTTTTTCTCTATCACACCTTCCATCCAAAATTTTCCATAGTGTCTCTATTACATTCTTTCCAATATGCATAGCATCAAACAAATGTGCAATTGGGAGATCGTTGTAGTACGGTAACCTACTAAATTGAGTAGGATAACTTTTCATTCCTCTAGGAAGTTGGTCATTGATGCCTTGACGACCTTCACAAGCATCAATTACAATGTTAGTAAATATAAGACAATATCAAAATACAAATTTTAAACTTCGGATGAAAAATTGGATATTACCTTGACAATTTAGTCAATCATATTCCAACTTCCATAAATGAGGTGCCATTCTTCGTGGCCTTGATGAAGTCTCTTCTTTCCCATTTAAAAGACATTTTTCGGCAATTCGATACCTATGATTATTGTAGAGAAAGTGTCTAAACTCATCAAACACCTGCTTTCTTAAAGTTCTCGAATGACGAGATTTCATCTTCGGACCACAAACTGGACATGCAAATTTTCCCTTTGTCTGAAGACCTACAAGATCATGTAGAAGTGGATCATGTATAATTATCATGCGCAACTTAAAAATTTGATAGTAATGTGTAAGCACTATAACAGACCAAAAATATGTGATATTAACAATATAACATACCACAAAAATGAGTTAACCCAAGGGCATCATGTATTGTCCATACAAGCATTGCATGGAATTGAAATTGTCGATGTCCTATCGGTCTAGAGATGTCATACATAGTGATGCCATTCCATAACTTCAATAACTCGTCAATCAGGGGCTCAATATATACGTTCATATCTTTTACTTGGTATTTACCTAGCAATTGAATGAACATAAACATTACATTATTATTATGACCATTTTCATGCACTATTTATAAATTAATTTAGATAACTATAAAATGATAAAAATACCTGGCACAATCAT
Source organism: Cupressus sempervirens (assembly GCA_028749045.1). Taxonomy (NCBI): domain Eukaryota; kingdom Viridiplantae; phylum Streptophyta; class Pinopsida; order Cupressales; family Cupressaceae; genus Cupressus; species Cupressus sempervirens. The sequence continues at coordinate 346,671,129 of CM053788.1, read as the reverse complement.
TGACAACATTATGTGCTCCCTCTTTATGGACATCCAAGGAGGAATGTTATTATTAATAACAAAAATAGGCCACACTGAGTAAATAGATCTCATATCTCTGTATGGATTGACACCATCTGTTGCCAATGAAAGCTTCAAATTACGAGGTTCTTCTTTAAAGTGTGACCATGTTTCTTCTATCTCTTTAAATGCAAAACCATCGGCAGGCATTCACATAATGTCATCCCGACTTCTATTGCGTGCATGGTAATCCATAAATTGTGCCAAGGTAGTGCACCTGAATAACCATTGAAGACGTGGAATAATGGGAATGTACTGAAGAACCTTGTGAGGCACTTTTTTTGTTATTTGATTTGACCGATATCTACTACTATGACAATCAGGGCATTCTACTGCAAATTCATATTGTTTATGATATAGAATGTGATCATTGGGACATGCATGTATTGTTTGATACTTCATTCCAATCTAATCCATAATGTTAGATAATTCTCGGTACGAACGAGCCAAAATGTTTGATGGTGGTAACAAAAACTCACTAATCAACCTACAACAAAAAATATGCATTGTTAATATAATGAATAGTAATTGTATGCTAACATTGAAAATGACAAAAATGACATACCTTAGCATACGTGACATTGCTACATTATATATACCATTCATAACCTTTAAGTTCACCAACAACACTATAGCCAAGAGTAGAGTTGTTTGGGAGCCTTCATATAAGGGCTCGTGTGCCTTCTCAAGTAAAGGTATATCAAGACCATCTTCATCATCATTATCAGATTGGCTAGTACCATCATTGTGAGTCTCTTCATCACCTACCCCAATACCATCTTCTTCAATCATGTCCTCTAGCACATTATCATCTTCTTCCATGAGAGTGTTATCCTCAGCTTGGATATTCACACCTCCATGTTCCTCCAGTAGGAAATCCACATTCAGCAATGGAAAAAAATTGTGGCCCCCTTCAACATGACCATGTTGCCTACAATGACTCTGGGCTGTTGTGATTAGAATTCTTCGAGTCTTTAAGCCTTTACACATCTTGCAAGGACAATAACATTTATTAGGTTTTCTTCAAAATTGAGCCCACAATGTAGCCATTGTCTCATTTTGTTCAGCGTTCATATTGTCAGGCGTGGTCTTTCTTCACAAGAAAATATATCTGCAAATAAATTGGACATGTTTTGATTAATGTTTACATCTACACATATGGTTTTTCTTGATTAATTTTTTCAAATGTAACTAAAATGATCCTATAATTTCTAGAAGGTGTAGATGTTTGCAAAATGTGCAGTACCACCCTTCTACCAAAAAAACACACCTAGTATAGAATAATGGATAAGATCAAGACAACAATAATAGTGGTCCTTCTATTGATATGCCTTTTGAAAGTTGAATAAGGTCCTAATTTTGCTAACCCACTCCGTTTTATCTGCTATACTTTCTACTTTCAGCACAATTGCACTATGTGCTGGAATAGAAAGCCATGAAACAAAGATCAGCAACCATTTGAGCATAGAAGGTGCCAATTTAATATACAAATATGTGCACTTGCAGTTTGAAACTTGAACCCCAAAAAGACACACACCTTTTAGTACTATTCTGTATGAAACCTTGTTGTTGATTTTGAATGTAAGACTTATAGCTACATCATCAGGACCATTTGCCTTTTTTGAGTTTTTAGAACTTGATTTAGCTAGAGCTGGAGAATCAAAAGTACCATATTAATTCATTTATTCAAAGACATTAATTCATTAAAAAGTTTTGTGGTGCTTGCTAGATAATGAAGAAAACCAAATACTCCATATAAAATTACACAATGGATAAACAGACAAAAATAGTCAATCTCATTTTTTCGTTACTTGATTTAGAAGTTTAAAGGTTCCAATTACAAAACAATTTTTGTATCCTTCGGGGAACTTTTGAAAAAGACCAAAAGCCTTTACAATCACAAGAGATCAACTTATAGTATACTTAAATGTTAGTAAAGATCTACATTGTAAAGTTTCCTGGAAGTGACTGGCGCACATTACAATTACTATGCCACTTAGGCACCACGATATTGCCACATAAGCACTACGATAAACTTAACCATTTCTATTGGTTGGACAGGCTATGGTGAATTAAAGTAGTATCTAGAGTATCTAGGAATCAAGACCTTTATTAACATGCAACAAAGCAAAGTTCTTTGCTAAAGTAAAACTATGTATTCTCATGCTTCTCCATAGTTGTAGAGGCATGTTTGTTACCATCCTCTTAAGGCATGGATATAGATAACATTTACTCTTCCCAAAAAATTGAACATAAAGCATTTCAAAACAAAAATCACAAAGAATTTATGTCTTCACTGGATTCTTATTTCAAGTGAATTCTCAATACAGCTAGACACTTCGTTATGGCATAATGATTCAAGTTAGAAATCCTTTGTAGCAGCTTTACAATCCTATCTGGAAATACTAGTTCTTTACACTTTTTTGGAAATGATTCTTTACACAATGATGTTGGCAATATATTGTTGGCTGACAAATTTTCCCTCTTAAAGATATTGGAATAAGGGTGATACTCTTGCTCAAGGTTGTTAGCACCTTTTATTACTTCCAAGGTACAGCCCCCTACATAACAACCAACTTGGAAAAAGGGTCAAACTCTAGGGGAAAGTTATCCACCCTCTAACTTCACCATCCAACAAAAAAATGAAAACTTCCATGTGTTGCACAATACTAATCTTCTCTCAAACCCAGAATAATTTTGTTCAAAAAAGATGGCAAGAAAAAATCTGAAAGAAGCAGGGAAGACATCAGCATTGTGTAAAAATGAGGACGGAATCGTCCCTAACTCTGCTAGGGAAGCTTAATTAAGTAAATAAAAATGATTATTATGAAAGAAAAAATTGCATCTTCCATTTATATTATTTGAAAGACAGGTATGCAGGGTTGTGTGTCATGATTAGTGCTAAAAATTATAGTAACATGTGACATTACATGTTTTTTTAAAAGCATGAATATGCTCGTCTTCTGTCCTAGATTCTCCATACATAAACTTAGTACAAAATCACTTGGGGTATGTAGATGAAATGTATTCCATCTTTGCCTTTGTAAGCAAAAGATCTAAAAGGAGAGTGAAAAGGTAGATTTATTCTTAAAAGAATGGATTACTAAATATAAGACAAGAGATTATTCTAATTACTTTAATTGCATTATAGTTTTTGAATTGGAGAATTAAAGAACAAATATACACTAAGCATGTTTACAAAAAATTCAATAAGATAATAGAATGATAACTAAAATAATGTAAGTCTTCATTAATTTTATTTTATATGAATAGTTGTATTGAAAAAAATGAATAATTGAAGAAAAAAATGAATAATTGGAAAAAAAATTACTAAGAAGTTAAAAATGGTGGTAATTGGAGAATTTTTACTTTTCTTCAAGTAGGGGAAATGTATCATCAAGTTTTTATCCACCCAACCATGGATCAATCTTGATCCTTCCTTGCATATTGCTAACTAAAGTGAGCCCAATCCTCTACAGGGGAATAGGAGAAAACCTTCTAGGAACTAGTGTAAGAGTCTTACACCTTATTAGTCAAATCCTATAACTCTTGTCATCTTGGTGTGACCCTTGACTAGAGGTGTATGCAACATCTTAGGATTGTCCAACAGTTGAACTAGTGTACCTAGGCAAAGGATTTCACAACTATGAAGTTAACCTCTCATCCTATCCCACTTGAACTTAAGTCATGTTAGATCATGGGGTTACTAAGGAATAAGATTCCCTCCTTTGGTATTCAAATCCTAGAGATACATGAATTTAACTTCTAACTACAATTGCTGAAGAACATCATCTTATAAATTATAATGACTCTTGTCCATAGATTAGTTTGGTAAGTGTAATTGTAATTTAAAACTTGGCTCCAATGGATCAAATGTTGCTATACTTGGAATTGCCCCACATCTTGTCCATTTGTAAGTTTGATCTGATAATTTAGAATTCATAAAATAGTTGAAAGTGTTATAGTTTTCTAAATACAAGAAATATCTTCTACCATCATGCTACATGCTAGAAGGGAGAGAGAACATACAAAATTTAGTTGTGTTACTGGTAGAGTCCTTTGACTGTTAAAGTATCACTTTCATATGCTTTGATTTTTGAGACACAAAAATTCAAAGCTCATTGTTAAGATAGTTTCATATTATAGCAGATGATTTTTTTTCCATTTACATATTTTATTTTCACATTAAATTTAGTCTCTTTGGTTTTGTCCATCCTATTGTCAACTAATGCAATGGTTTCTTCTTGTAGAGCATTTAGTCACTTTTCTTATTTAAAAACTATGGTGATTAGCACTACCATTTTTTATTAACAAAAAGGATATACAACATACTAGTAAATGATGTCATTACAATTTTCTCAAGGTTTATTATTTCTAGGTTGTGTATGTTACTATCTAGGCTCAAAAGTTTAGTCTTTTTGAAGATTATCTTATAGGAAGAATTATTAATGTTTATATTTCAAGAAGAATGTAAAGTAAAAATGTAGACATGAATACCTTCTTGGGCATGCTATAACTATAGAAGATTCAAGATCACATATGGAAAGTTTTAAAGTAGAATAAAGAATTGATAGTCTCTAGGGAGCTACAGCTAAGAGGTTAGGAATTTTGTACATTCTAACTATATATATTAAGGAATCTTAATGGAAAGATCAAATTAAAGTAAAATTTTAGAGAGATTGGCTACAATTGACATGCCAAAACCTTTGAGAGTTATACGAGGCATAGTGACTTGTAGATGGAAATGTATGCTAGAAAACTTGGTGCAGTTCTTTATTACTTGAGAGGGGATCTCAGTGATAGCAATCAGTCACTACCTGTGCAGTATTCTACATTAATGCAAACCTACACTGAACACCACCAAAAGGAAGGAAACAGAGCTGAATTTGCATAGTCTACTCACAACACCCACTTGTAGACACTTGGACTATTCTTGGCTCAATTTGTAAATCTCATTAAGAATGGTTCCAATTTTTTCCATCGCTAGATAACAAAGAGGGATGTCAGAGTCATTGCCAATTTTTTCACCATTCTTTATGCTGAAATAGAGATTTAGAAACACCTATAATAAAATCTATCAGATCGCACGTGTAAAATTCAAAATAATATACATCCACTATTCATGTCACGTCATCCCCAAACTTCATCAATAATCTGGATCCCAAGATATTTCCATGGGACAACCCTCTAGACTGAGAGAATCTAAACAAGCCATATAGGGATGAATTGTTTACAATTAAACAAATAGTGTCAAAGGAAAAAGACATTAGAATGAACATGAAAGATCAAAAGTTGGTGTTTTGTACATGGCACTCTTGAGAACGACATGAATATCTTTGGCCATATCAACTCTGGGATAGCTATCACACACACACACACACACACACACACACACACACACACACACACACAGAGATCTCAAAAATTGTGAATTTTGTATGTAGCAATCTTCAGAAAGACATGAATATCTTTCTTCTAGTCACATTAATTCCCAGATAGCTTACACAAACACACACTAGATAGAGGCTAGAAAACCATTATGAAAGTTGAAACAGTTCAGCTTAGTTGTGACTTCACATGTCAATGTTTTGAATGAATAGCATTAAATATAATAGTAAATTTTGACTTGATCTCCAAAAGAAAAAAGGTAACAACTATATCCCTTGGTGATATATTTTGTGAGACAACTTTCAAAATTTGGTTGGTAGATGTTCGAAGCCCTGAGAAAGCTAATGATGAAGATCATGCATATTTTTGTTGAATGCTTGGGTAAGATCATATCTGATTTATGAGGATGGCTTGTACCACTACAAAAGAGTACATGGCATTTAATAATTATGGGTTGCTAAACTTGGAAATAATATATAATTGGACAAAACTATGATTCATTTGATAGGATAGTTTTAATTTTTATGTTTACTAAAAATTCATTTAAGAGACTTAAATGTAGATCAATCATTTGTCATTCATAATGGCTACTTGCACAAGTGCTGAGATTAATGAAGATGCATAAAATAAATGCAACAATACTAATAAAAAGAGGATGAGGATAAACAAAATGTAGAAAAATGCTTCTAAATTGTCTAAAAGGCTCATTTAGATATAAACAGTGGGGAAAGACTTCTTTTGAAGGCATGGAAGACTGGATAAACATGTTGCAATGATCTTGTGGGAATACATAGGCATTCCAGTGCTATAAGGATAGATTAACATAATTCTAAAGAATGTTCTACTATATGTAGTTTAATATTGGTTCACTTCAATTATCAGGTTATTTGATCACCTAAGAGACACTAGTGCCCCATATGCATGTAATGCTGAAACATATAAATATTCCTTCACAAGTATCCACCTTAATGGATTTAGAAGAGATGAAGAATTATTTTTTTAAACTCACCTTTGTGCATTGCTCAACTTATGGTTCTAGAGGAAACAACAGTGTTCTTGTTTTAGGAAAAAATTTACCAACAGCCTATTGTTTAAGAAGGGATACTTTCTTCTTGACCTTAACACTTTTTGACATTATTTAATTTGGTATATCTTTGTCGTAAATTTTTGTATAGAATAGTGCGCTAAAATAAGCATAAAATTGTGGAGCTGAAATTAGAACTTTCTTAAAGGAAGACAAGGTTTTGTCTGGACTCTAAAATTTTACTTTTGACCAACAGACTGAGAGGACTTACCCATAATTTTGGCACTATGCTTCATCATCTATTCAAGATTATATCTGTATCTTCAATCTATGAGCAAAGAGCAAGTTTGATCATTAATTTTAACTATTTCATAGGGCTCTAATGTTTTCTATTTTACAGCTGACCAACTATTGAAGAATTCATCTACCTCTAATTTTTCTTTGCAATAGAGACCACTTCTATAGCTTACCATCAGCCTATTACAAGTCGAATCATCCCAGTCGTCACTCTTTAAAACATGTTGATGCCCCTTATCATCTGTCTTGTATACCTTAGAATAAATATCAGTTATGCTTATTACACTATCCAGATTCTCATTAAGACTTACAAATGGCATTTGAGTGCCTTCTTGCCTCTTTGATCTATTACTCATTGACTACATTACACAATGCAAAAGATATCCTTCTCTAGTGACATTTTTTGGATTATTGGTAGACCATTTCCCACCAAAGTGAACATTGTCCAATATCTCATATGTAACAGCATTGTGAATAAAAAATATTTTCATAAGTTTACCCAGCCACATCATAGCCTGATTCAGCATTCCAAGGCTACAAAAATGATCAAGCAATGTACTATAGGACACCGTATCTAGGACACAACCCATTTAAAAAAGTTTTTCTAACAAAGTAAGAACCAGACCAAGGGAATCCTTGTAGAGCCCATCCCAAATTGTATTGAAAGTGAATATGTCTAGAGAAAATACTATGGAAACAATGCTCTCAAGGAGATTAAAAGCTAGCTGAGTCATTTTTGTAATGCAAAGACCATTTATCAAAGTATTGTAGGTATCAGGAGCACAACCACTACATGATATCATGTTCATGATCTCCAAAGCTCGCTTCATATCAGCTGCCTTACAGTGAGCATTAATTAAAATATTGTAGGTAAAAATATCAAGGGACAAGCCATTGCTTGGCATGAGGGTACAAAGTTGATTTGTTGTACTTATCATTTCTTGTTTACAAAATCCATTAATGAGAGTATTAAAAATAACGACATTAGGTGCAAGCCCAATTTTTAATCATTTCCTTTTCTAGCCCAATGTCCATCAATCAATGAGCTATAAGTGAAATTGTGAGGAAAAATGTGTCGATTTACCATTTCCATAAGGAATCTATGTGCCTGCTTTATGTAGCTTATCTTGCAAAGCCCATTCATAAAAGGAGTGTAAGCAATAACATCAGGTGGAATTTCTTTCTTGTCCATTTGTGCCCACAGTTTAAAAGCTTGTTCTACATTACCATTCTTGATTTGTTCATCAATCAATACACTGTGTACAGTTTTGTCACGAATCAAACCTTCTGCAAACATTTCCCTCAAAAGCAAATGTGCCTCCTATATATTACCTTCCTTGCATAACCCAATTGTAAGAGTAGTATAAGTAATCACATGAGGCAAAATACCACTCTTTACCATATTATAAAATAGTTTGAATGCAACACTTGTGCAAGCAACCCTGCAGTGTCCAGCAATAATGATATTATACGTAAAGTTTTTTGGAGCCAGACCATTTAGAATTAGTTGGTTTAAGAGTTTGACTGCTTCTTCTAGCCTGCCAGCTCTACAATGACCTGAAATGAGCTGTAAGTGCACATATCATGAGGTATGTTCCTTTCAAGTATGTAAAGTAATATTTTATTGCCTCGCTTTTCTCTGCCAAACTTGAAATAACAAGCAATGAGAGTGTTGATCCCTAGAGCAACCTAGCTAATTTTGACAGGGAAATGTGCTTGAACATTGCAGGAGTGGATTGAACTTCAAGAAATTAATTTGGATTGTGTTAGTGATTGAACTGCAGGAGTCCATTGATTAGATTTTGATAATTTTGTGTTCTATTTTTTGACTCATCAAATTTTTTTGCCTTGCTTTTGAATTACTGGTATTTATGAATATCTTAGGAGGTTGTAATAAGCACTAGTTTGAAAACTCCAGTTAGGGAACAAAGCAAATGAGAAATGTCTACTCCAAAAAAAGGAAAACATTGTATAGGGTGCATATAAATATATTCAAAACAAGGCAAGAAATGTCAATCTATAAAACAAAACTTCAACTCGCCTTTGTAACACTGGGAAGGAGACTCTTCAACATTTCTAGCTATTATTTGATCCTTTCATGCCACCTTCTTGCTGAAATCTCTTTCAATGGATCAACTTGGAAGCATTCACGAGCTCTCCTCTGCTACAATCAACCACCAAGGAACCCAATATGTCAAACCCTACTGGTGCTGATGCTATTAAACCCTTTTGCCACGTACTCGTGGCCACAAATCGCAGTGGTAGAAAATGGTTCAGTGCATGCATGAGTCTTCTGGGTGCAATACAATAAGATTAGGGTGGCAAACATAACTTATTTCAATTTTTGGTTAAAGATGAACCCGTGTTGGTCAAAATTTTGACCAACACGGGTTCATCTTTAACAAAACCCATCACAATTCGACCAAATTGACCCCAAATTATCAGATGGTTGAAAGTTTGGTCAAAAATTTGAGTCAAATGTACTAGTGTTTCCACGTTAAATCTTGGTGTCTCATGTATTCATGTTATTTATTTTGTGCTTGCAAGTTAATCACTATAAATGTTAAAGATTAGTAATAAGTAAATCACACTACTTTTACCGAGTTACAGCATTTTCTGTGTGTTTACCGAATTGCAATAGAAATCAGTATTATTGTTAACATCCAAGGGATCTAAAATATTTTTGTGGTAACTAATTCCCCCCCCCTTCTCAATTACTCTATCTATACTTCCAACAATTGGTATCAAAGCTCTTGGTGCTTGCAAGAAAGGTTTCAAAGACCTAAGCCAAAGATCAAGATGTCTTACAAGAGAGAAATTCCAAGACTTAACAGAGATAACTTTTTAGCATGGAAGGGTCTCATGAGACTTCATCTAACTTCTATTGGTGATTCAAGATTGAAATACCTTGATGAAGAATACACAACTCCCACTGGTACACTATCTGTTGGAGACATTGCTAAGAAAAAGACTCATAAAACCATGATGATAGACATTTCATCTACTCTAAGCTATGAGGAATTTGATGATATCAAGGACTAAAAAACCACCTTTGAAATGTGGAGCAAGCTAAAGGACATCTATGGTGGTGATGACAATGTGAGGAGAGCTAAAGCAGAAAGTCTTAAAGGACAATTTGATCAGATGAGAATGAGAGAAGATGAAAACATTGCCAAATATGTTGAAAGGATCAAAGCAAGTGTTAGTGAAATCAAAGCTTTTGGAGGAGATATCAAGGAAGAAACTATTGTAAGTAAAGTTCTTAGAACATTGTTTCCTATCTATGCAATTAGAGTATCTTCTTTTTAAGAAAGAAGATGTGAGAAAAATCATAAGATAACTTTGGATACCTTAGTAGGAAGATTGATAGCCTTTGAGCTACATAACTTTGACAATTATGTTCTAGCTTCCAAGAATATTGAATTTTTATTTGAGGCCAAGCTTTCACTTAATGAAAAAGGAAAGAAAATAAAGGACACTCAATCAGAAAGTGAAGAAGAATTAGAGGAAAGTTCTAACAGTGATCTTGAAGTTGTTGAAGCTCTACTTGCAAGGAAATATTCTAGAAGCAGAGGAAAATACAAAGGTAAAGTTCCCCTAATCTATTTTTCATGTGAAGAAATTGGTCATATTGCTACTAGGTGCCCAAACAAAGAAAGTGAGGATGAGAAGAAAGGTCACAAGTACAATGGTAAGAAGGATTTCAAATCATTCAAGGACAAAGGTAAGAAGACATGTTTTATGGCTAAAGATTCTAATAATAGTGAAGATGAAATAGTTTACATTGCTGTGAAAGATGAATCTGATGATGATGAAGGAGATAAGATGGCACTTATCTCTCATGTGAGAAAAAATGATACATGGATCATAGATAGTAGATGTTCACATCATATGATTGGTGACAAAAAAAAGTTTGAACACTTCGAAGATTATGATGGTGGTAGTGTAAGGTTTGGAAATAATAAAATTTGTTGCATAAAAGGGAGAGTTTGAATCTCATTAACCAAAGAACTTGTATGTGATAATACCTATTGGGTTGAAGGACTAAAACATAATCTATTGAGTGTGGCACAGCTAATCAACATTGGATTCAAGGTGGAATTCATGCATAGCAAGGCAAGACTACTAGATGACAAAGGAAAACTAATTGGATCAGGCAAACAAACAAAAGGTAACCTATTTTATCTTGATCTTGGTGAATGCTCATGCTGTATTGCTCAAGTTGAAGAAATTTGGTTATGGTAGAGAAGGTTATGTCATGTAAATTTTTATAACATGGTGAAAATAAGAAAATTTAGGAAAGTAAGAGGCATTCCTAGTTTGAAGAAACTTGATGTTGGTTTATGCAAGAATTGTCAAATTGGAAAAATGGGAAAGACTAGTTTTAAAAGAAAAAACTATCAATCTGAAGATATCTTGGAAATTGTGCATACTAATTTGTGTGGACCTATTGGAATAGAAAGCTATAGTGGAGAAAAATTATTCATTCTTTTTATTGATGACTGTAGACACCTAGATTTGATTACACTACTTTGGTAATCCTATTTAGCTATCTCTAAAGGCATCATTAATTAAATTCCTATTTAATTAAATCCTTTTCCATCCCCTAGTTGATTAATTTAATTAATCATCTATAGTCCTAATTGATAAATCAAATAAACCACTATTTGTCAATTAATCCTATCTAATTCCAAAACCCTCATTTATTAAATAAATATATAAAGCCCTCAAATCTAATAGCCCCTATCCTATCCTAAATCCTCCATTTAGCCTAATCCACCCCATCCACCCATACTAACTAATCTTAGCCACTAATTCACCCACCCTCATCAATACCATCCACTTGCACATCTCTAACATCCCTAATCTAATCCTAACCCAAGCCTAACCCATCCCCTAATCATTTGCACAATCCTAAATGAGCTTAAGACTTTCCTAATCCAAACCAAAGTCTCCCCTCAAAATATCCCAACCACCAAGCCATGAATGCTCTTACAAAGCCATTAATGGCTCTTACATCCTCACTCATGACTCTTACATACCCGACCACCCTCATCAAGCCTTTGACCAACCCTTATCCTATCCTCTTACCTCCATCCTCCTTGTGGCAAGTGTCCACTTCCTATTAGTACTAAACAAGCACAATCCATGTGCTCCCCTTTAAGTGCATCCTAGCCCTCCCTCACCATCTTGCCATCCTTGCATCTTACCCCTCCATCCCTCAAGCCCTTAGCCTATAAATTGAACCCTCTCCCTTCACTAAAATCATCCACCTTCCATGCAAAGTTATAATGCTATTTTGAGAGCTCATAAACTACCAAAATACCATTATAATAGAAAAATCACTCTATGACTCCATTGTTGAAACCTTGCCTCATTCACTCCATCCATCCATCTAAGCTTGAGTTATACTTGTGAGCATACATACCTTAAATCGGGGACATATCTATTGCATCATTGTGTTATACCATTTGGAGCTTACCATTCTTAGTTTGCCTCTATTTGTGGTGATAACAAATCGGGCCTATCTTAAGTGTTTAGTCATTTTAGTATTGTTAATGCTTTCCTTAATAGTTAGTGTTCATTTTACTCTACTAAACTAGGTGATACAATGACTACTCTAGAATGATGGTTGTTATGTATCTAAGAGAGAAGTCAAAAGAATTTGAGGAATTCAAATGGTATTTGGCAAGAGTGGAGAAGGAAACAGGGAAAATATTGAAATTCTTAAGATCAAATAGAGGTGGTGAATTCATCTCCAATGAACTCAATAACTTTTGCATTGAAAGAGGAATCAAAAGATAGGTATCAGCCCCTGGAACTCCCAAGTAGAATGGAATAGCTGAAAGGAGAAATAGATCCATCATGGATTGTGCAAGGACTCTAATGATTGAAAGAACATTGCTATCAAATACTAGAAGGAAGCTATCAGCACTACAATTCATACCTTAAACTGAGTACAGTTGAAGAAGGACTCATATAAAACTCCCTATGAGTTATGGTATGGCTATAAACCCAATGTAAGTTACCTAAAAGTATTTGGAAGTAAATGTTATGATGGGGACACAACCCAAGAATAGAATGGAACCAATAGAAAAGGGAAAATTATATTAACTAAGAAAATAAGCTAGTATAAACAGTGCAGAGAAAGTAAACTTCAAAACATGCCCTAAGGGCTTACAATAGCATAAATCTGGAGATAATTTCTCCTTTTAGGACCTCCTCTCAAACTCCACTCCGAACTCTCTTTTACAATGCCAAAAATCTCCTTAAATAGACCCCGAAGGGTTAAGGACTAGGAGTACATTCTAGAAAGTGCTAGTAGGCATCCACCGACCAAATAGAAGGTTTTGAAAGTTGCATTAGAAGTCAGTGCAAATCTAAAAGAATCCAAAAATGGTAACTAAACTTTTGGGAGGCATAAGTTTTGAACCGTACCTCTGATTGATGAACCATTTACATTTTCGGAAAGCTCTTGAAGCACTCTATAGCCCTATGGAAAAGCTTCACTCATTCCCCATTTTTTGACCCTTTTTGAGGTCATTTAATGCCCCTAACCTGACTTCGAAGCATTCTTAGGAGGTCTCCAAAACTTGAAAAATTGTAATAACTTTCAAACCATGGGGCCTTTTGACCTGATTCTTTTTTTGGAATGCTCTAATTCACAATTACATTCATCTGGCCAATTCACACCTTCTAGGTCACCAAAATGATGGCCAAATTGCATGCTCCTATTTTTTCAGGATTTTTAAACACACTGATAGTGGAACTGTGAGAGCAAAACCTTTATTTGACCCAAATGGGTATCCAAAAATGAAAAGACATGAAACAGAAACTAAGTCTAAGTACATTTTTTTGGGTGACACAGGATTGCACTTATACCTCTGGATGCTCCTGCATCAGACACCCAGGGTAGATTGAAAAGTGACCCTGTCACTTTATGGATGGTAAAGGAAATCCCAAATGGGAAACCTCAGTTGCTGAAATCGAAGTTGAGTCCTCGATTGGTCGTCCTTTCCATTTGACCAAATACTCTTCATACTGCCTGTTTCTGGTACTCCTACCCACATGATGATCTAAAATGTCTTCTATCTCCTCCTTCTTAGAAGCAAGAATTGGACATGGCTCTAACACGAGCTCATCATCTGCACCATCATCATGATACTTTGTTAAATCTGCAATGTTGAAAATGGGAGAAATGTGAATACCATTTGGCAGCTCCACTTCATATGCATTTCCTGAGTCATGTTTCTTCAAAATTTTTCAAGGGCCAAATTTATTCATTTTTAGTTTATTTTAAGTATCGGCTGGAAATTTTTCTTTTTGTAAGTGCACCATGACTAGATCCCCTACTTGGAATTCCTTATGTCTTCTCCTTTGATCAGCCCTAGCTTTATACTCTTGATTCATCTTGGTAATGTGTGCTTGAACCTCCTCATGTAGATGCTTGATATGTTCAGCAAATTCTTCTACTTCAGCACTTTTTCTCTCTCCTTGTTCTATCTTTCTCAATTCTGGTGCAGTCCTTGGGCTACTCCCATATACAATTTGGAATGGTGATTTTCTAGTACTCCTATTTATAGAGTTATTTTAAGCAAACTCTACTTGTGGTAGAATCAAATCCCATCCCTTGGGCTTATCCCCAACTAAACATCTCAGCAACTTGCCCAAACTTCTATTTACCACTTCTGTTTGACCATCAGTCTACGAGTGATGCGTGGAACTAAATTTTAGGTTTGTTCTCAACTTCTTCCACAATGTCCTCCAGAAATACCCCACAAATTTAGTATCTCTGTCAGAAACTATACTCCTTGGAAGACCATGTAGTCTTACCACCTCTTTGAAAAACAAGTCTGCAATATGGACAGCATCGTGAGTTTTGTGGCATGGAATGAAATGTGCCATTTTGGAGAACCTATCAGCCACCATGAATACTGAGTCATTACCCCTTTGTGTCCTTGGCAATCCAAGAAAAAAATCCATACTTATGTCCTCCCATGGCCTTAATGGAATAGGCAATGGCTGATATAGACCAGTATTGTGACTAAACCCCGTGGCAATTTGACAAACCTGGCAACTTTGTACGAACTTCTTCACATCCTGTGAAATTTGAGGCCAAAAATAATGTTCTCTAAGAATGGCAATGGTCTTATCTCGACCAAAATGTCCTACCATCCCTCCACTGTGTTTCTCCTTAATCAGATTTTCCCTCATGGAACTCCTTGGAATGCACAATTGACTACCTTTGAACAAAATACCATCCTGAATCAAATAATCTAACCACTTCATTCTATTTACAGCAACAGGCTCTTTACAAGCTTTCCATGCTTCAAAAAAATCAAGATCCTCAAGGTACAAATTCTTGAGTTCATCAAACCCAACTACTTCAACCTGCATTACTGTAAGTAGTGACTGTCTCCTACTTAGTGCATCTGCAACCCTGTTAGATTTTCCACTTCTATGTTTCAACACAAAGGTATAACTCTGCAAGAATTCTACCCACTTCATATGCCTCTGATTCAATTTACCTTGGCTATTTAGGAATTGCAATGCCTAATGATCAGTATACAAAAAAAATTCCTTTGGCAATAAATAGTGCCTCCATTTCTTTAAGGCCTGAACTATTGTATAGAACTCTTGATCATAAACAGAATACTTCTTCTTTGCATCATTCAATTTCTCACTAAAATATGCAATAGGCTTACCTTCTTGGCTTAATACAGCCCCAATAGTGCTGCCACTAGCATCACAATCCACCTGGAACACTTTTCTAAAATTTGGAAGTGCCAACACAGCTTGTTCTGTCACCTTCTTCTTCAGCAATTCAAAATTTCTCACAGCTGCTGCAGTCCATTTGAACTCTTTTCTATCCCCTCTTATTGTATCAGTTAGGGGTGCACATATGCCACTGAAATTCTTAATAAACTTCCTGTAAAAACTAACCAGACCATGAAATGATCTTACCTCAGTAGGAGTCCTTGGAGTAGGCCATTCCAAGATGGCTTTTACCTTCTTTGGATCCATTTTGAGACCTTTAGGTGATATAAAAAATCCCAAATAGACTAACTCCCTTTTTGCAAAGACACACTTCTTTAGATTAATTAACAATTTCTCTTCCCTTAGCCTTTCAAGGACACTACGAATATGCAATAGATGTTCTTCCAAAGTCTTCCTGAAAATTAAAATATCATCCAAATAGACAATAACAAATTTTCCCAAGAACTTCTTAAGTACCTCATTCATGAGCCGCATGAAGGTGCTTGGGGCATTCGTCAATCCAAAGGGCATGACTAACCACTCATAAAGACCCTCCTTGGTCTTGAAGGTTGTTTTCCACTCATCTCCTTCTCGAATCCATATCTGATGATAGCCACTCTTCAGATCTATCTTTGTGAAGTACTGAGCTCCACTCAAGCAGTCCATAAGATCATCCATCCTTGGCAAAGGAAATCGGTACTTGATGGTTATCCTATTTATAGCTCAGGAATCTGTACACATCCTCTACTCTCCATCCTTCTTTGGTGCGAGTACTACAGGTACTGCACATGGACTCAGGCTCTCTCAAATCAAGCCCTTCCTCAATAGCTCCTGAACCTGTCTATTTAGCTCCTCTGTTTCAATAGGAGTCATCTTGTGAGCAGCCTTGTTAGGCAAACTAGCTCCTAGAATCAGATCTATCTGATGACTAATTTTCCTTACTGGTGGCAATCCATCTGGAACATTATCAGAGATAATATCTCCAAATTCCCCTAGTAAATCTGAAACTTCAAATGGTATTTCACTACTACCTTCTTTATCTTTCCTAGGAATCAAATCCTAGCACTGCTACATACCTTTTCACCTTCCTTTTTCATGGGCTTCAGTTTGTGGTAAACTCCATCCTTTGTCAGAGAGTATGTGTTTGCATGTCCATCATGTATTGCATGTCTATCAAACTGCCATGGTCTACCGAACAATAGATGGCAAACATCCATCGAAATAACATCACAGAGAACTTCATCATGGTAACTCCCAATTTTGAATTTTACTAAACATTGTTCACTTACCAAGACCTTGTGATCATCTTTTACACAAGAAATCCGATAGGGTTGAGGATGTTTCTCCCTCTTGAGCTTCAGCTTAGAGACCATCTCTTTTGATACCAAGTTATCAGTGCTACCACCATCAATGATCACATCACAACATTTATCCTCACACTTGCATCTGGTATGAAACAAACTCCTCAATTGTCCTGGTTCATTCTCACCACTTAGTAGGACTCTTTCATTTACCAAGGTCTCTCCTCTTTTTGCATCTTCTGAATGTGATGATTGTGCATCCTCATCCACATGAGCAACCCTAGCTTGGCCCTCAGCTCTCCTATCTGTCCTTCCTTGTCATTGAGGGCATTCAAAGGCACAATGATCTTCTTCATTGCAATGGAAATAGGTATCATGGAAGCCTCCTCTTCCTTGTCCACATCCTCTACCTCTTCCTCTTTGATTTCCAAAGTCTTGATCATGGGAGCGGTTGAAACCCTCATTCCTCTGGTTTCTGCTAGTACCCACATCTTCATTTTTCTTTTGGGTTTCATTGTGGCCTCCAGATGATCTACCACTTCCCCTTCCTCCTTGATCGTGCCCTCTTTGTCTTCCTTCAAACCTTTTATTCAACTTCTCTTCAACTCATATGGAAAATTGGTATGCCTCTTCAACGCTGGTCATTCTTACCAAACTTAATTCCTCTTGGATGCTTGGTCGCAACCCACTGATATAATGAGCAACCTTCTCCTTATTTGCTTCTTCATTTCTTACTCTAATCAAGAGTCGGTAAAACTCCTCTGTATATTCTTGGACTGATCTTCCTACTTTCTTTAACACATGCATCTTCTTAAACAGATCCAGCTCGTAGTCTACAGGAATAAACTGCTTCTTCAATTTGTCCACCATGCGATCCCATCTTGTGATCTTCTCCTTTCCTCTTCTATTTCTTTCCAATTGAACCTCTTGCCACCAGATTTTGGCATGGCCTTTTAGTTTGGCCTTTGCAAACTTAACCCTATTGAGGTCCCTGATATCCTCATACTCAAAGTATTCTTCCAGTTCATTGATCCAATCGATCAACTCATCTGGTTTCAGATTTCCTGAAAATACACCCACTTCAATTGTGGGTCTTTTTCCAAACTTATTAATGGCCCTAAAAAGCCTTTCCTCTGCATGATTTAGAACTTCTCCATCAAATTCCTCTTCTGGTCCCATTACTTCTTCTTCATTGTCATCCTCACTGTTGTCGCTAGCGGCAACATTTGCTCCTCTACGGAGCTCCTCTTACAATGCCTGCACCTGCCTTTGGAGGGCTCTAACCTCCTCAGGATTAATGGCTCTGGCCCTTCTGCCACACTCTCTTCGTGGAGGCATCTTCTAACTTGAACCCACAACCACACAGTCCTGGTGCAAACTGCCTCACAGTCGGCGCTCTGTCTACACACTCAGGAGAACCAGCTCTGATACCACTTGATGGGGACACAAACCAAGAACAGAATGGAACCAATAGAAAAGGGAAAATTATATTAACTGAGAAAATAAGCTAGTACAAATAGTGCAGAGAAAGTAAACTTCAAAACATGCCCTAAGGGCTTACAATAGCATAAATCTGGAGATAATTTCTCCTTTTAGGACCTCCTCTCAAACTCCACTCCGAACTCTCTTTTACAATGCCAAAAATCTCCTTAAATAGACCCCAGAGGGTTAAGGACTAGGAGTACATTCTAGAAAGTGCTAGTAGGCATCCATCGACTAAGTAGAAGGTTTCGGAAGCTGCGTAAGAAGTTGGTGCAAATCTAGAAGAATCCAAAAATAGTAACTGAACTTCCGAGAGGCATAACTTTTGAACTGTAGCTCCGATTGACGAACCGTTTACATTTTTGAAAAGCTTTTGAAGTGCTCTATAGCCCTATGGAAAAGCTTCACTCATTCCCCATTTTTTGACCCTTTTTGAGATCATTTAATGCCCCTAACCTGACTTCGAAGCATTCTTAGGAGGTCTCCAAAACTCAAAAAATTGCAATAACTTTCAAACCGTGGGGCCTTTTGACCTGATTCTTTTTCTGGAATGCTCTAATTCATAATTACATTCATCTGGCCAATTCACACCTTCTAGGTCACCAAAATGATGGCCAATTGCATGCTCCTATTTTTTTGAGATTTTAAAACACATTGATAGTGGAACTGTGAGAGTTGGAACCTTTATTTGACCCAAATGGGTATCCAAAAATGAAAAAACATGAAATAGAAACTAAGTCTAAGTACATTTTTTTGGGTGACATAGGATTGCCCTTATACCTTTGAATGCTCCTGCATCATGTTATATTCTGAAAGAATCTAGAAAAGGAAAATTTGATGTGAAAGGTGATGAAGGTATATTTTTAGGATATTCTTGCAAGAGTAAGGCATATAGTGTTTGAATTTGTCTACTCACAAAATCATAGAAAGTGCACATGTAAGAATTGATGAGTATGCAAAAAGGACTGAAAAAGAAAGCAAAAAGGAACTAGAAGATTACAAGAGATTTTTTTACATGGAACTTGATACATTGCCAAAAACATCTATCAATCAAGAGACTTCTACTCCCAAGTCTTCCTCAGTCATCGAGTTGCAAGAAGTTCAAATTTAGTCACAAGGACCCAAGTCACAATCTGAAGCTACTAAGCCAATGCCTACTGAGTCTAAGGAACCAGTACCTAAAGTTGAAGTTCAAGAGGATGACAATGCAATTCATTCAAAAGGCAAAGAACTTATATTAGCCAAGTACGTCAGTAGGCATCATGCACTAGATTAGATTATTAGAGATAAAGTAGAAGGTAATATGACAAGAAGTAAGCTAAAAGGTACATGTTTACTTGCTAATTTTGAACTTAGAAATGTCAAAGATGCATTGGAAAATGAAAGTTGGATTGAGGCTATGAATAAACAAGTAGAGAAAATAAAAAAGAACAAAACTTGGACTCTTGTACCTAGGCCTAAAGATAAAAATGTGATAGGAACAAAATGAGTATTCAAGAATAAGTTGAATGAAGATGGTAAGGTATCAAGAAACAAAGCTAAATTGGTGTGTAAAGGATATTTTCAAGAAGAAGGCATTGATTATGGTGAGACTTTTGCTCATGTTGCAAGATTGGAAGGTGTTAAGACCTTACTTGCATATGTAGTACATAAAGGATTTAAGATATATCAAATGGATGTTAAATCTACATTTCCCAATGGTATTCATGATGAAGAAGTCTTCTTTGAACAAGTAGAAAGTTTTTTTGATCCAGACAAAAGGGACATGGTCTTCAAATTACACAAAGGATTGTATGGTCTAAAACAAGCTCCTAGAGCATGGTATGAGAGACTACACAACTACCTTATACAGATTGGTTTCCAAAGAACTAATGATAACAGCAGTTTGTACATTACGGAAGGACCAGACAACAAGATTGTATTGGCAGAAATATTTATGGATGATACTTTATTTATAGGGAACGATGATCTATGCAAAGAATTTTCAAAGAAAATGAATAAAGATTTTGAAATGTTTATGTTTAGTGAGATTAAGTTCTTTTTTGGTCTTTAGATACATCAAAGCAAGAATGGTATCTACATTAGTCGGTCTACATATATCAAGGAGATACTCAAGAAGTTTGGTATGGAAGATTCAAAACTAGTAGGAACCCCCATGTGTATTAGATTAAAGCTTACCAAAGATGATGACTCAAAAGAGGTAGAATAGACCTTATACAGATCAATTATTGAAAAATTACAGTATGTAGTTCATACAAGGTTTGATATTGCTCTTGCAGTTGTGGCAAGATTCTCGGCAAAACCCAAAGAAAATCATATGATGGCAATAAAAAGAATCTTGAGATACTTGAAAGGTACTAAAGATTATGGCTTATGGTATAAACTTGGAGGAAATTTGGACTTAAAAGTATTCACTGATTTTGATTGGATAAGAAATATTGATGAGAAAAAGAGTACAAGTGGTGGAGCATTCTTTCTTGGTAAAAGATTGGTATCTTGGACAAGTAAAAAGAAAAATTGCACATCCCAATCTACAAAAAAAGTTGAATATGTTGCAGCAGTAGTCGATTGTTCTAATATTGTTTGATTTAAACAATTGTTGGAAGGCATGAAGGTTGAGATCAAAGAACCAGTTGTCATTTTTTGTGATAATACAAGTGCAACTAACATATCAAAGAATCCAGTGATTCATTCCAAAACCAAGCACATTTCTATAAAATATCACTTTGTTAGAGAATTGGTGTGGGACAAGGAAATCAGATTGGAATATGTCCATACAAAAGAACAAATTGTAGACATATTTACCAAGTCATTACCTAAGGATGCATTCTTGTATCTAAGAGGTAAGTTAGGGGTCATTCCCCTATCTAAAGCTCACTAAAATAAAGTTTTAGTGATGCATCAATCGGAACCAAGTTGAAAATCTATCAGTTGATGCAGCATAGTCAAGAGAACATTGCATATGAATCAATACTCAAGGTACATTGCTACTCATTTGGTATGTGATGTCTTTTGCATGTGTTGTCAAAGAGAGAGAGTTTACTATCATATCTTTCTAAAATTTCTTTAGAAGAAGAAGTTTATGGTATAAAATCTAAGAGGGAGAAAGATTCTGTGAGAGAAAGTCTTGTTTCCAAATTTTATTGTGCTATGACATTTTGTGTTTCCATCAATGCCAAAGAGGGAAATTGTTGGATACAATTGTCTAATTGTGTGTTTTCTTTGATGTTACACAAATGTCATATCAGTTGGTAGTCAATGCTTACTGAGCTCACTTGGTTAGCAAGGCAATTTTCCTTGTCTTCTGAGCATTCCTAGAGATTACTCTATGAAGACAGTGTCTATCAAGGTCACTCGAGCATCGAAGGAAATTATGGTAGAAAGCAGTGTTAATAGAGTTATCATGGTTAACAAAGGAAAGTTGGTCAAAATTAGTGTTCACCGAGTTCACTCGGTTGCCAAAAGGACTTTGCAAGTTTGTAGTGTTAACCAAGCTTCTATTGGTTAACACAATAAATCATTTATGGATCAGTGCTTAACAAGCAAAGTCAGCCAATGAAGGATTCTATTGATTTGAGATATGAAGTTTAATTATTTCAAGTATTGATTCTAGCCAACCATGGTAATAATTATTGGTCATTGTAATTTTTAATTAAGTCTACTTGATAATCTAAATCATATAAATGAAAAGTCAAGTTGAGATTCTAATGCATGTGAGAAAAGGCAAGTGTATTGATTGATTGAGAAGGAAATAGTGTGAGAAAACTTGAAGGAAGGTCAAACATCCTTGAGGAGTAGCAAAGTAATATTTGATCAGGAAGGATCTAGCATGAAGCAGAATAGAGATTTGTAATCAGCAATTTAGTTACATCTCATTCAAGTCATTTCATTGTTACTTTCTTATCATTGTAGCAGTGATTCTAAAATCTCTTAATAGAGTTGGTTTAATAGCCAGATGTAAATCCTTGGTGCAGGAGCACATTAAATTTCAAGAAGACAAAGATATAAAAGCTAGAGAAGCCATTTGTAATAAGTTGTCAAAGGAGGTCTTAATATGATAAATAATGTAAAAATGTTTATTTAATTGGTGAATGGATCTATTGACATCCATCTAAAGTCATTTGAGTCATTTGTATTGTATTTGGGTCAAGTTGTAAAGGCTATGAAGCCATTTTTTGTCAAAAATGTAAAAGTTGCGTAAAAAAGTTGTAAGATGCAACTTTGAGAAAGTTGTTAATAATAGAAAAATGATATAAAAGGGTATATGGTTGGTCTTGAGGGTAGTTAGAAAGGTTTATAACTGTCAAATGGATATAAAAATCATTGTATGGTCGAACCAAATCAATTGGAAGATGAGGAAATACTTTGATACATTTTTGGTGCATTTTATTGTTGTGGTTTTGATTGGTTTTTTTAGTTTTAGAGTAGTTTCCAGGACTTTTATGGCTATGTACAGCCTGGAAACCATGTAATATAGTAATGGATATATATTATGATGAATAATTCTTCTCATTATTTTTATTTGGTTCAATTTTATGAAGAAATGAATAAGTTATGGGTATTTTGGTGAAAGTGGATGTTTGCAGATTTGAGATTCGCTGAATACAGTCATGTTACAGCATGTGATGCGGACATATTTTGGAGACTCGAGATCTCTAATGATATTATTTGGAAAGATATGTGAACTACCTTTCATTTTCAACTGGTTTGAATCATTTTTATTTAGATTTGGAAAAGTTATGATGATTTGAGTGAAAACTGGTTTTTAGATATATCCATTCAAGATGAAGGCAGGGATTTGTGCTTGAAAAATTATATATGAATGGAAAAAATAAATGGCTTATAGATTTGGAAACTAGAATCATAGATGGATAATGTGGAATTGGTTTGAGATTATTTTAAAAAAAATTGTGAAATATATTTGATGTCCTAGGCAGGGTTACCAGTTTTGTCTCTGGTTTATGACAGAAAATATGGGTCTTGGTTCAGAGTACATAATTCATAATATACTTATTGGATTGGTCTCAGATTTGGATATGTTTTAGAATTACTAATTTAGAACAATTATTCTAAATATTTTTTCAAGAAGATATTTAGAATTGAAGTTATGAACAATGCAATCAGACATCGCAATCTGATTGTGTGAGTGAAGATGTTGTCTTTATCGGTGTATAATGTCAAGGTTCTTTGTTGTAATCTTTGAGATGTTCTTGGTTCCTTGAGGGTGTACCAGCATATTGTGAATCCCTTGAGTTGAACTAAGATTCATTGAAGATAAATATAGAGGGCTCTGCATCACTTTGGAGCCTCTTATGCCCTCCTTTGACCTCATTATTGCTGATTGACCTCACTATTGCTGATTACAGAGGTAAGGAGATAGATCCTATTATTGCTCAAGCCTCTCAAAAGTTCATAGATGATGATAATTTTTTTAAATCTAGGGCTTTTGCACAATTTTTGTGGAGATAGAATATACGAAAATTTGAGGAAAATGTAAGAAAATAAAGGCATAACAACCAAATAAATCAGACTCTAACATTGAGGAAGAAGTTAAGGCTAAATTTTTGGAGGATTTTTCCCAGTTAATGCTATGGTTTTTGATTCTATTAGAAAAGAAAAAGATGTGTAGTATAAAATAGAGGAAGAGATATTGCAAGCACATAGGGGGATTAAATTTAGTAATGATCATCAAGCCTTGGTCATATGGTCAATTAAAAAAAGAAATAATACTAGAATGTAAGAAATTTCAAGTGCAGAATACACTAGTGCTCTTACAGTATACAAGGTTGATGAAGTGGGTAGTCAACAAGTTACAAGAATGGCTAAAGAAATGTTAGAGTTTGGGGATGTGGTGGTAGGAAAAGAAAAAAGTATATTCTTAGAACTCAATGCCAAGTTTGAAGAAATACTTAAGGCATATGAGGAAAGAGGAAAATAGATACAATTACTGGAAAACCAAATATCCCAAATGGACAAACAACTTGGAAAGAGGAAAGCAGGAGAATCTAGTAGGCCAAGAATTGTATATCCTCACCCCCAAGTTGAGCCATTTAAATCTACCCCCATTATTGAGTTATCAGGTACTCCATACAGGCCTAAGTTCTATACTACTAAAGAGTTTGAAGAAGAAAAAACCAAGTTATATGAATTGTAGATTGAATTGAATAATTAGTATGAAGAGAAGCTTAGGCAAATAATTTTGTACTTAGTAGATAAAATTGAGTGGCCAACATTTTATGACTAGTTGGCAAGAATCTTAGAAAAATGGGATGAAATAAAGAGGGGTAAAGACAACTTGAAGCTCATTGTGTAGAAATGGAGTGAAAGAAATTATGATATTAATGTTATGTGTATTTCTATCATCCAATACCTTGCCATCAAATAGAGAAGATTTTTGATATACTTAGTAATTTGAAGGATTTTGATGAGAAATGGATTTCTATTTAGAAGAGAATAACAATTTGTCTTTCCAAGTACATAACATAGAAGTTTGACCTTTTTCCCAGTGCCCTTAAAAGGGTTGACAGAATAAAAGAAAAAGAAGAATGGGGAAAGGAATTAGATGAACTACTATGTCATAGAATGAATAATTTTATAAATGAAAAGGAGCATATATTATGGGCAATGACCAATGAATAGCTAGTCAAAGTGAAACTATTTTACAATGTTATAAAAAAAGATCTTGTTGAAATAGAAAAAGTTGGAAATTTTGTAATAAAAGTGCAATGGGAAATCCTAAATTTTGATTGGCCTGATGACACTATTTTTAACAAGTGGAAAGAAGAATTTGCGTCTTCGGAATTGGTGGCAAAAGATGATGGGGTAGATGAGGACATAGAAGTAACTATTACCTGAAAAGTTCATGATGAAGATAATGAAAACCACCAAGTTGAGGTTATCTTGTAGGTACTAAAACAAGATACATCATTAGCAAGCTTGATAACCACATACTTCAAGGAGTAAGAATAACCAAAGAATAATCATGGAATTCATAGTTTTGGAAATATAATAAATAAGTGGCTCACCTAAAGAATATTTTGATGTTAAGTTTTTTTGTTACACACAATTTTATTTTTTTGTGACAGCCACAAAATATAAATACCTTTTGTCAAAATGACAACTGTATGTTCTCTATGCCTGAAGCTCGTTGCATCTTACACTATATAAGTGAGATTCCAAGGCTAGAGAAAGGGTCCAAATAGTTGTATCACTTTTAGGTTCTATTAATACTACTTTCAAGTCTATTCGGTCCAATGTCTTGATCTGAATACTTTGTGATATGTTTTCTCAACAAATTTTATGAGAATACATCAATTTGACAAGATTTAGATGTTTTATCTAGAGTCATTCTGAGTCTTGTTCAATAGTGTACATTTTTTTTCAAAATGAAATTAATAGAAAGATGAACTGTCATAACATCTTTTCTAGCTGAATCTTGTCTCCATTGCTTTTACTTGGCTATTTTGAAATTGTATAAGCAAAGCTTGTCCAAAAGAATGCAATTGAATCAAATTGTATATCAATTCACCATTACAATTAGTTCAATGAATTAAATAAATGCTTTAGTAGTATTAATAGGGCCTCCATGGTAATAGGAAGGATGTCTGCAAGTATGATTTTCAGTAAGAATTGTTGATAATGTTGATTGTAAAGCAATCAATTAGATCTAGCAATTGAATGGATAATGAATCCTAATGCATGAGGCACTAATCTATTAATTCTAATCTATATGAGAAGAAATCATAGACAAGCATCAAACTCAAATTCAAAACCAAGTTTTACTTCACGGTTTGAAAGATCTCAATGTTGTTCAACACTTGTTTTCATTTGATCTCTAAGCCTTAGTTAGCTACTATTGCTAGAAATATGTGCAAATCTGAGAAGCATTGTGACCAAATCTGCTTATAAGGGATGTATATTATCTTAAAGTGTCATGGAATGAACAAACTATGTATATGTATAAGATAGGAGATGAGAATCAGAATGAAACTAAGAGATGCTTGCTCAGTAGCATTCATTTGAGCCATCCCTTAGGTATACCCACCTTGGTTCTATAGAGCCTAAAGAGTATGAAATCTATTTTGATTTCATTGCAGTTGGGTGTAGATAAGAAACATATTCAATTTTTTATAGGAAGTAGCTGATCCTTACATTGTTTATGCTTTCATTATCTTGGTATTAAGTATCTTGTTACTTAATAGTTGAAAAACACCAACAAAATGGCAACTCTACTGGGGAAACTCTTAACACACACGTGTGCATGTAAAATGTACTATAATTTCTTTGGTCATGTTGTGTATGTATGTGTCAGATCATTTTTTAGTACTGTTTGTGTTTGTAGTAGGCCTGTTTCAGTGACAAACCTTGAGAACTTAAACAAAGAGAGAAATAACACTAGTGCCACAGGTGTACATTGACATACACAACCTCTATGAAGTGTATTATCTATCAAGCAAGAGTTGCAGTCATGTGTTTTTTGTAATTGGTCCCTTATGTTATAAAGGTATTTGGTATTCCCTTGTACTTTTTCCCTTGAAGTCAAAAGCTCGTTTACTATCATATTTCCTTAGAATAGGGTGGCAACTCAGTCAAGGTTTTGAAGCTAGTGCTTATTTAATAAGAAATTCCCTCTTAATGGATGATAATAGGAAGAATACAAGAGCTTACATGAGGGTTAATCTTGATATACCCTTATATACTGATTTTCCCCAAGGTGGTAGAAAGAATCAAGGCAAGAGGAAAATAGATCCAAATACCACATGGAAACCAAGGGGTAATACATTAGTTTACCCTCAATACCAACCAATGGTAGGAAGGGAATCCTCCTCATTGAGTTTTGAGTTAGAAACTATGAGGTTTTTGGGAGGGATATTTAGTACTCCACTACAAGAAGACTGAGTTTATCATGATAAAAATGTTTCCTCAATAGGAGATATGTTTCATAGATCAGATATGAATCATAACTTAGGATATGGGAATGTAATAAAGGATATGGGAATAGTTCCATTTATGGAGACCAATCTTATAGATCTTGATGATCCTACTTATTCATAAGCAACTTTTGTAGATCCTAAGTAAGTATGTTCAGAAATAGAAGTTCTGAAGAAATGGGTCACAGAATACAAGGGCAAATGTATCCATTTGGAGAAGGAAGGAGAGAAAGCCACCTTGAACACCATTATTGAAAGAGAGAACCTACTTAGAAGGATGACTTCCTTGAAAGAACAAAACAAGAAGTTGGGAGAAAAGACCTGAGTCCTTCATACTGATGTGTTTGGGGATATAGATAGTTTAATGTCTAAAGTTCTAGAATAAGAAAAACTCATTAGCCAAAGACAAGAATCTATCATTTCCCAAGTCCAAGCCTACAAGCCTATCGAAGCAGATCTTGTAGAACCTACTGTGAAACCCATAGATAAGGGAAAGTGAAAATCTATAAGAATTTAAATAAATGAACCCCAAGTTGCACTACACAAATTTGTAAACCCTCCCATGTCTAAACTGGACCTTGATCTGGAAAAGGCTAGAAAAGAGAAAGAGGATCTAGCAAAAGAACTTAAGAAGGTTGAGAATGAAGCTCAAGCAATAGAAACTAGGAGAAAGGTTTAGTTCATTAAGTCTAACTCTGCTTTAGCTTCTTGGCCCAACTTGTCTACTCAAATTGCAATTTCTATGCCTACTCATGGACCAGTAATATCTAGTCAAGTTATGTCTCAGTCTTCCCTTGCCTCTTCATCCACTACTAGTATCCTAATCCCTACTATCCAAATACAACAATATCAAGCCAATATTGCCCAAAATTAGGCCAATATAGAAAGCACATCCAATGCTACTGGTTTTCATAAAAAGCCTATATATATGGTAAAATTTAGACAAATATAATTCATAGGGATTCTTGGTTTCCCTCATCCCATATATTTTGATCTAAGAGATAAAGTTGTTAAGTTTTGTGGGAATAATGTTTTCACTAGAGAGGAACACTTGAGAGTCTTTGTAGACATGTTGAATGAATTTGAAGTTGAGCATGGAGATATTTGTGCATTCATTAATAGAAGATGTTAGGGATTGGTTTAGGAGATTACCAAATGATTGCATCAATTCTTGGAGTGATATGGAGAAATTGTTCAAAGAACAATATGGTGACAATACTAACACTAGTTTCATGTTCAATGATTTCAATATTATCAAGAAAAGCCCTAATGAATCTACATTTGATTTCAATGTAAGGTTTCAAAAAGGAATGTATAAATTGTTCTAGGTTATGAGGTTGAATGAGGATATTTGTCTTACAACATATTTTAATGCTTTTGACAACAAGATGGCTTACTAGTTGAGGGATAAAGATCCTAAAACTTTGAGGGATGCTTATAAGATTATAGTGAATATTGAAAATAATAGAAAAGAATCTAGTAAGCTTAGGAGGATAGATGATCCAAAGCTATTCAATCCCAAGAATTAAAAAAAAAGGGAAGTTGATAAAACTTCTGTAGGCAAGAAACCTAAAGAACCCTCAATAGGTCAAGTACTGGATTTATTAAAAAAGATGAATCCATCAACTTTCAATTCAAACAAACCCATTGTTGGTGAGAAGGCCCTGTCAAATAATAACCATTTCAATAGATAGCCAAGAGTGTAGAATTACTCCTATGCCACTCAATGGAAGGATGGTAAACCAATTCCTAACCAAACCTAGAATGTGAAGGATAAGGGTACACTAGATCCTCTACAAAGAAGTTCTATTAATATGAATGATGATGTACCCTGGTGCATCATATGTCAATCACCCCACTCTCTAGATTATATTGTAGTTGCTCAATCATTTTCTTCAGATCAAAGTGCACAAAATGGAGAGGATGAAGAAGAAAAAAGCCCTGATGATGTAAGCTGTAATATGGTAAGCATGATTGATGATTGTGCAGAATCTAATTTAGAGGAACATGAGGATGATGTTACTAGTTACAGAATTGCTTACCAACTACATCATCAACAAGTATTCTTAGATGATGAAAATTATGATAAAGAAAAGGTATGTAACATATCTTCAAATGTTGATAATATAAACTTGAGAATGCCTTCAAAGGAGGAGATTGACAAAATCACTGCAAAAATAATTTCTCAAATGTACAATAACTATAACCTGAGGAATAGGACAATTGGAAATGATGCTATCAAATATTTTGGTATATTCATCAAGGATATTACACACAAGATGAAGGATGAAAGCAAGAAGACTCATACCAAGACAACAAAGGCCAAAGTTAGTAAAGTCAAGAAGTGGGAGCTTAAAAAGAAAGTGCAATTTCAAACAAGTGATATCCCTAAAATAGTGGTGCAAGAAAAGAATTCATGATTTGATTTAGCCAAGCAGGTTGCAGTGCCTGTTACTCAAAGGACTTAAACTCTAGGTATGCTTGTAAAGCCTACTATATCTGAGCCTATTGATATGATATCCATGTTGTCAAAAATTACTACCAAAGTACCTTTGTTTGAATTATTTAGAATTGATGAGCACAAGAGCAAGGCCTTGTCATGGTTGGGTGGGATATGAAATAATGGTATTGTGGTTGAACCAAGCACCACTCAACAATCCCCAATAGTGGTAGAAGATAATGGTATTATATCCCAAATCCCTCAAATGTTTTTGGATGATTCATCAATAGCCTACATAGAAGATATCGGCCCTTTTTCCTTAGTCTGATCATAAAAGGAAAAACCCTAAAGAACTGCATGATAGAAATAGGAGCCTCTAACACTATCATGCCCTTTAAAGTTATGGAAGCTTTAGGTTTGAAGGTAGATACCAAGCAAGGTAGATGTAGGGGTATGGATGCTAGAGAAGTCCCTATCATAGGTACTATTAATGCATTTCCATTCAAGTTATCAGTATATCCTGAGGTAGAATTGACCATGCCAGTCCTTGTGGTTGACATTCCTCCACATTATGGCATGTTACTTTCTAGGAAATGGAGTGCTGCTATGGGAGGTAGCTTGTAGTGTGATTTGTCTTATGAAACTTTCCATATAGGTGATAAGGCAATTAGGGTTGATAGGGAGACAAGGGTTAATAAGATTCTAGGAGAAGGAATTGATAAGGATTCAATTTTCTTTGTGGACACTGATGTAAATGCTTTTAGAGTAGAATTGATCATTCAAGAAGTAGAGAAATTGCTTGCTATAATTGAACATGGAGTGGAATGTTGTATGGATTCACCAATATTGTGGACCATGTACTTTGATGGAGCTAGTTCCAAAGAAGGTTCAGGGGTAGGAATAGTTTTTGTCTCCCCTGAGAAGAACACCTTTAGATATTCATTTACTTTAAAATTTTCTTGTACCAACAATATAACATAGTATGAAACCTTGTTGTTAGGACTAAAAGTTGCTACCCACCATGGGATCAAGAAATTACATGTCATAGGTGATTCAAAATTGGTCATTTCATAGATAAAGGAAACCTATGCTTCAAAAAATAAAAGGTTAAAACAATATGGAAATGTAGTTTGGGATCAGATAGAGTTTTTTTGATGCATTTGGTATTTCATATAAAGACAAAAGTTAGGATAAAATGGAAGATTTACTAGAAAATGTAGTAATCAAGCCTAAGGAAATGTCATTTGTTGGAATCTCACAAATGGAAGTTCAAAGTAGACCTTCAATACCTAACAATATTAAAAATTGGCAAGTTTTTGAAGATGACAAGGATATTAAATTTTATGTTATGTGAGGAAAATTACCATGGTCAAGAAATGGATTGTAGTGATTTAATTGAAACCATTGATGGTAAGTAAACTATTTCAAGGTACCTAAGGGGTTAGTGGTTTTGGAGAATATTTTTGATAATCAAGATAGAGTAAAAACTGGAACTAGGGACCCTAAGCCTCAAGAACTAGAAGAAGTAAATCTTGGTACTACTAAGGCTCCCAAGAAAGTTTATATTGGCCAAAACTTGCTGAAATTAGAAAACCACTGATTAATTTGCTAAGTAAAAACATGTTTTAGCATGGTCATATGATGACCTTAAGGCTTATAGGGAAGATCTGTTTTGACATGTCACACTATTAAAAGATAATGTAAAACCTTTTAGATAGAAACAAAGACTAGTAAATCCCACTCTAACCCTCAAAATGCAAGAGGAATTGATGAAGCTAGGGGATGGAGGGATAATTAAGCCAATTAGACATTCCACTTGGGTTTCAAATTTGGTACCTATTCAAAAAAAGAATGGAGACATAAGATTATGTGTAGACTTCAGAAATTTGAATATTGCATCCCTAAAGGATAATTATGGACTACCAAATATGGAAGCTATGTTGCAATAGGTAACTGGTTCTAAGCTAATGTCCATGATGGATGGGTTTTCAAGATACAATTAGGTCCTTGTGAAGAAGAGTGAACAATTTAAAATAGTTTTTACAACTCCATGGGGAACTTATGTATATGTGAGGATGCCATTTGGTTTGATCAATGTAGGTACCACTTTTCAAAGAGCTATGGATGTAGAATTCTATGAGTATATTGATAAATTTATGGTGGTATACCAAGATGACCTTATAACATATTCCAAGAAAGCTGGTGATCATTGCAATCATCTAGAAAAGATCTTTATCAAAGCCTTGGAATATGGGGTATCTTTAAATCCAAAGAAATGCACATTTCAGGTAAGTG
Source organism: Cupressus sempervirens (assembly GCA_028749045.1). Taxonomy (NCBI): domain Eukaryota; kingdom Viridiplantae; phylum Streptophyta; class Pinopsida; order Cupressales; family Cupressaceae; genus Cupressus; species Cupressus sempervirens. The sequence continues at coordinate 346,639,155 of CM053788.1, read as the reverse complement.
AAGGCAAATTATTGGGACACATAGTATCAAAGGATAGAGTAAAAATAGATCCTGAAAGAGTGGCAGCTATTTATAAGGTGCCTAAGCCAAAACATTTGAAGGGAATACAATCTTTCTTTGAGCAAGTTAATTTTCTGAGCAGGTTTGTTACAAACTTTGCTGAAGTTAGTAGGCCTATTTCAAAAATGCTTAAGAAAGGAGCTACTATCAACTGGGATGGTGAACCTTCACAGGCATTTCAAGATATTAAAACTACCATAAAGAATGCTCCAATCCTTAGAACTCTAGATTACACAAAACCAATGCACATATTCTCTTTTGCATCTTTCCATACTATAGCTGCAGTCTTGTTGTAGAAGAATGAGGAAGGATATGAACAACCTATTGCTTTTTTTAGTAAATCACTACAGCTTGCTGAATTGAAATATGAGATAAATGAGAAGCAAGCATATGCCTTGGTAAAGACCATTAAGGCTTTTAGATTTTATTTTATAGGTGCCATTGTTGTTCCATTTGTACCTAGTGCAATTAAGGACATTTTTTCTTAGTAGGAGGTATCAGGAAGGAGATGCAGATGGATTAATAGGATCCAAAAATTTAACATTGAAATTCAAATCACAAAATTGGTAAGAGGTCAAGGATTAGCTAAGCTTATGGCTCAATCCAACTTAGATGCTAATTATATTAATATAGTAATAGATGATTTAAGGTCAAGCTTATGTGACATGGACCTTTGTGAATGGTATACTAATGTTATTTATTATCTACAACATATGGAAGCCCCTTCCCATTTAACTAAGAATGAAAAAGGAGTACTAAGTTACAAGCCATTAGGTATATTATTGTCCAAAATGACTTATGGTGGAGAAACTTTGAAGGAGTACTACTAAAATGTGTTGATCAAGAAAAATCAAAAGAAATATTGAAGGAAATGCATTTAGGAGCCTGTGGAGGACATTATATGGCCAAGACCACTACACACAAAGTGATGAGAGCTAGATTTTGGTAGCCTTCCCTCTTAAAAGATGCTCATTTGATGGTAAGAAAGTGTGATGCCTATCAGAGGTTTGTAGGAAAGTTGAATTTTTTAAGAAACACACCATTAAAACCAGTGGAAGTTCAAGAACCACTCCAGCAATGGGGAATGGATTTTATAGGTGAAATTTCTCCCAAATCTAGCACTAGTTACACATGGATATTGGTTGCTACTGATTACTTTACAAAATGACTAGAAGCAATTCCTACAAAAAATGCAACTAGCAAGGTTGTCAATAATTTTTTGCTAAATAACATCATTTTCTAGATTTGGTTGTCCTTAGAGGATTGTGACAGATAATGCCATGTGCTTTAGATCTAAGGAATTTATAAAATTTTGTGATAAATATGGAATTACAAGATCAACATCAAACTCAAATTCAAAATCAAAATCAAGTTTTACTTCATTGTTTGAAAGATCTCAATGTTGGTCAACACTTGTTTGCATTTGATCTCTAAGCCTTAGTTAGCTACTAGTGCTAGAAATATTTGCAAATTTGAGAAGCACTGTGACCAAATATGCTTATAAGGGATGTATATTATCTTAAAGTGTCATGGAATGAAAAAACTATGTATATGTTTGAGATAGGAGATGAGAATTAGAATGAAACTAAGAGATGCTTTGTCAGTAGCATTCATTCAGACCATCCCTTAGGTATACCCACCTCAGTTCTACAAAGCCTAAAGAGTAGGAATTTTTTTTTTTCATTGTAGTTGGGTCTAGATAAGAAAAATATTCAATTGTTTATAGGAAGTATCTTATCCTTAGATTGTTTGTGCTTTCATTATCTTGGTATTGAGTATGTTGTTACTTAATAGTTGAAAACACCAACACCTTCCTATATAATAATGGTGTACAATCTTAAAGATGATTCATTAGTTGTAGTGGGTAAATTCAATCATCATACAAGGCTTTGTTCCTTCTCCCACTTTGTGCCTAAGTCTCCTTCACATGTCTTGTTGATATAATCTCATTCACAAAGCAAATTATGGCATGAGTGGTATGGACATCTTTCCTTCTGCTATCTTCATCAACTTTGCTCAAACAATATGGTCAAAGGTCTACCTAAAATCAAATTTTCTAAGGGTGAATGTTCAACTTGTTCAATGGATATGCATCTAGATGAGAAGTATGATAAAGGGAAGTCTTTGAGAGCATCAATTTTTCTTGAGTTGGTTCACACAGTTCTAGTAGGTCCCTTTGTAGTGACATCAATTAGCAAGAGTCACCACATCCTCACTTTCATTGATGACTTTTCACACTACACATGGGTCTACTTTCTTGATCACAAGAATGAAGTTTTTGATAGGTTTTTGGCCTTCAAGAGTCATGTTGAAAAGTAATTAAGGAAAGCCATCAAGGTTCTTCATATGGAGAATGAAAGTATATATGTGAATTCAAGACTTAGAGACTTTTGTGAACTTGAGGGTATTCATCTTCAAAATCTAGTAGCAATTAGTCCAGAAAAGATAAGTGTTGTAGAAATGAGGATTAGAACTCTTAATTCTATGGCAAGTTGCTTGATTCAAGCCAAGTCTCTTGATCCATTAGTTGAAGTCGAAGCAATAAGTAGTGCCAATCACATACTTAATAGGTCTCCTCATAATGTCTTATATGGAAAGACTCCTTTTGAGACATGGTGTGGAAGAAAACCAATTGTGAAACACTTTAGAGTTTTAGGTTGTCCAACATGGGCACACATATCTTCAAGGGAATGTAAGGCACCACCACCAAGGCCTTGTACTTTCATTGGATATGAAGACAATGTTAAGGCATAAAGACTTATGGATCCTAAGATTAATGAGATCTTCATAGAGAGGAATGTTCACTTTGAGGAAAGTTCCCCTAACTTATCCACTAATCCTCTCTATACTCATACATTGTGGAAATTGATAGTGACAACAGTGATAGTGATTCAACAAATTTAGATATGTGGGATCCTATTGAAAAATACAAGAAAAAATTACAATGTCAACACATTCCACATGCATACATTGCTACAGTGATAGGTCCATGCAATTTAGTACAGTTGGGTACACCTTGTCTTCTAATTTGAGCATCAGGGGATGACTACATAATAAATATTTTAGGTTTGTTTGTGGAGTCATACATAGTAGGTTTGGGAGACATCATTGGTGATATACATCTTCTCTTTGATGAAGAAGATCCTTCTTCAATTGTTGTGAGGGTTCACTCTGACCCTCCTATCCATTCTCTACATGATCAGTCTTACCAGGTTGATATGATTATGGATCCTTATGTACAATAGTTATAGGAGGTCTCTTTATCATTTGAGGAGACACATGGGTCTTTGGAATATGTGTTGGGATTTACAAGTGGGATGTATACTTATGAGAGGGGGCTAAATTAGAAGTACTAAACTTTAGCCAATAAAACTTTTAACTTTAAAACATTGCATGCATAAACATATGGAAATAACATGTAAAGAAAATGCATTCACATACACACTTAACACCAGATATGATTACCCAAAAACCCTCCAATAAGAAGGTGAAACTAGGGTAGGGATGACACCCACAACTCTTCATTACTGTAGCAATAAAGTTCACCTATTAAGGTTACATATTTTTTACCATTCTCATGATTTGCCTTGTGAAAGGCCTGCCCTGTTAAAAGCTTACAAGGATTGTTAGATCCTACCCTATTAAAGGATTTCAACACCCTGTTAAGAGTACGCCTAACTAAAGGACTTTAGAATAGTCACTTGGAATGTCACCCTATTAAAGGCTTTATACAATGGCCATTAAACCAACCTATCTCCATAAGATTTCATTCTACTAATACAATTGTTAGAAAGTATAGTAGAATGTTTGACTTGATTACTTGCAATCTACTATTGGTGATTTTAGAACCTTTTTCTATCTAATTTGATCCTCACTAATCTATTATGAAAATGATATAACCTTGATCCTTTGTTCTAATAACTGATCTACAATTCTATCCTTCTTCTAAGTCACCTTCAACTTGATCAATTCACCCTTTTCACTTCCTTCAAATCTTTGCTAGCATTATCTCCTTGCATGCATTCTCTCTCACACACTCTATAGAGCATGGGGCTTTGTCTCTTTAAAAGATTTCATGACTTAGGGTTAGGTATGAATCTACGATTGAGATTCATCTAACTTTCCTGCTCAAATCTCTCCATTTTTTTGATTGGTTGCATGTTGATTGCATAGGGAATCCAAATAGATTTGATGTTATCTCTAAGCTTCAAGATCTATCCATATGTCAGCTCAAAAATGGTTTACATCTTAGTTTGTGAAGGCACAAACTCATATGTTGATTATGTGTTACTTGACACTTTCCGTTGATGCTTGACATACTAAATTCTATCTTGCTTGGCACTTGAACTTGCTCGACATCTAATAGTCACTCAGCACTTGAAAATTGCATGACATTGTCTGTTTGCTTAGCATTTGAATGACTCAACACTTATTGAATTTATTACTCAACACATATTGTAACTCGACATCTATATTATACTCAACATCAACTTAGAAAATTTCTTGAGTTTGTTGAAACTCAATTGGCAAAACCAATCTGAGATCAACAATCACCTCCTTTGACATGAGTGTCAAAAACACTTAACTATACATGATGGAACTAATCTCCTTGAGTATAATATACATTCTATTCGGCATATATACGAAATTTCAAAATTGTTCAAAATTGTGTGAAGAACTATAAACCTCAACATTTTGTATCTCCCCATGAGTTGATGTGTCATTTACTTGTATCCAAAATCTCTCTAAGTAGATTGATTTTCCTCTATTGATACTCCTTGTCTTTATTCTAAATTCTAAATTTTGATATTCTTTATCTAGTGTAAGCTGTTATGCCTTTTTTCCTATTTTTCTCTTCTCCTTTCTTTTCTCTATTTATTTTATCACTCCCCCTTTCATTTTGGCTCCCCCTTTCACATGTCTCCCCTTGCAAATTAAGTATCCTTTTGGTTTTTCAATTTCTCCCCCTTTTTGACACTTATGTCAAAGGGTCTATACATTGATTGAATATTTTTCTAAGAAGTTTTTGTTCACTTCCGTTACAATTCTCAGAGCAACATCCCAGTTTTGTATTGAAATTTCTAGGGATTTAATTTGCATAGTTGTCTCTATTGGAAGGTGAACTAAGCCATCTAATGTAGAAATATTTGGATCTTTCTTTATCACATTTTCTACATAGGCCAATTCTTTTTGTAAAATTTCCATGTGAGGGGTTAGGGTGGATTGAATTTGAACTAATTTGGCTCTTGTATTAGCCTCTTTTGCTATCAATATAGCTAGTTCCTTTTGCATGTGAAGCATTGTGTTAAAGTGCTTCTCACTTTGATTTGGATCTCTTGGCAATTACATGCTAGATATCTTCAAGTTCCTTTCCAAGCTCATTATTCTTTGGCTAGTTTCCTGTGTGAAGATTGATGGATCACACAACTTTGTGTATAATGAGAAAATATTCTCAAGTACTATCTTCACCTTTTCAATTTTCTTAGCCAACTCTACTTGTGATAGTGTTATCTCACTAGATATTCTTTCATTCACCTTTGTTTGAAACTTCTATCTTGACCATTCCATCAGTTTTGCATTGGTACCATGGTCTTCACTTTGCACCTTGTCCACTATGTCTAGAAGTTTCTCCATAATGGGCTTTGTTTCATTAGGTTCCTACAAGCTAAATGCATCTAGAAAGATATCTTTTATTTCAATTAATACTTGCCTTTGTTTATACTCACTTTTGAGTATCTCCTACTTCTTCTTCCTTTCTAGTGCCTATTGCACTTCATTGATTTGACCAATGTTCGTGGTTGCATAGTCATACTTAGGAATGACTATTTCTTCATCTAGTTTAGGGTCTCCATATTGAAGTACCCTTGCAACCTTTGTGGAGCTTGAGCCTGTTGCTGAAATTTGAATTGGTATTGCTTCAATGCTCAACTTTTGAAGCATTTTTGTTGGAGTCCTAGTGGTTGGCAGATTAACCAAAGTTTTAATTGCTTCTTGCTCTTTTTTCTTTGGGGCCTCTTTCTCCTCTAATCTTCCTTGGTAAACTACTATAATCTGTGGTGTTGCACCTTGTACTTGTGTAGTAGGAATATAAGTATCCATCTATCCTGTTTGGTCTTTTGCTGGCTCCTCGACAGTTGTAGTAACTTTATCTATGGAATCAACCTTAGTTGATGTATCTTGTGAAGCTTTCTCTTTAGGTTGTCCACCTGTCATTGTAAGGATGAAAAAATATGTTTCTTGTGTTGTCATCTTATCCCTAGTCAAGTTAACTATTGCTTTTTGTAACTCATCTACACTGACCAATACTAGATTACTGCATAATTGAGCTTGTAGAGTTGATTGGTCAAGGATCTTTTTAAGATCTTCTGCAGTCAATGGATTGATGTTCTGACCAGAGTTGTTTGGAACATCCTTCACTTTTACTATATCTATAGGTGTGGATGTGTGATGTGGAGGACTTGGAGGTGGCAATTGTGTGTCTTGCACACTTTGTTCTATTTTCTATTCTTCAACAGTTTTCATATCATTTCTCTTTTGTGTTTCCTCCTCTACAGTTTCATATGCCTTTCCTTTTTCACCATCACCTTCCTTTTCATTGTCATCCTCTTCCCCATTGTTTCTCCCCTCAAAGGGATCTTCCTCTCCTTCTTTGATAGTTGTTAGGCCATAAATCAATTTCCACATTTGAGTGGACTTCTTCACAACATCTTCAATATTATTTTGAAGAATGCTAAAGGCTCTATATTTGGGTGCAATTTTTTTCCCATGCTTCTTATTGGCCTTGGTTATTTTCCCTTTTGTGAGCTCAAGCATTACTTGAGCCAATGTAGACTCTCTTATTTCTTTTTCCATGTTAAGGAAATAATTCCATTTATTTTCAATAATAGAATACAAATCTTTGGGCATTAAATTATTAAGTTCAAGTGGAGTGGTCTTGAACTTAGCCATCATGGTGTAAACTAATTCTTCAACCATGTTTTGTTCTCCTCTACTCAGCTTATTAAAATCAATTCTCTTTAAGCTAATTAAATATGTATTATCTCTAATATTATCACATATATTTTCTAAATTAGTTTTTAATGTATGACTTACCACTCTAAAATGGCTTGTGTCTTCTAACTCTATTCTCCTTTCATCTAAGTTAGGTTGAACAACATATTTTATTCTTAACTTCTTTTTGGATGGACCTTGCTACTTAGTAGCCCTCTTCTTTTCTTGCTCCTTAGCCTCCTTAGTTGTGGCTCTTGTACTTGCCCTTGTAGTAGGCTTAGCCAAACTTGGCCTGGTAGTTTTCTTACCCTTGGGCTATGCTATATGCTATTTCTATGATTTTCTCTTTTTGGGCTCTAGTTTGGTTGGTGCTTCCTTAGCTTGTTCTTCCTCCTTGACACCTTCTTCCTCTTCAAAATCTTCTCCCATGCCTTATGTCAAGGCAAGTGGCTCTTGGCCCTATTCTTCTTCTTCTTCATCTTCATCATTTTATTCTTTTGCTTCTATTGTCCCTTCACCAAATTTGGCCTTAAGCTTTTTGACCAATTTGTCCTTTTTCTTTATGGTTGAAGCAGTTTTCAACTCCATTTCTACTTTAGACTTTACAACATCAAAAGTGCCAAAAGGTTTTGCACTTTTATCAATGTCTTCTGCAAGCAATGCTATGATTGCTACTAAGGTCTCATCTATGTTTATCTCATATCCAAGTGGCCTTAGCCATCTCACCCTTGGTACTGCTACTTGGATATAAGTGTAGTCAATGTCAACTAAGAAACAAATGTCATTAATACGTTGATTGCCTAGGGAGACTTGAATCCTTAGTCTTTGCTTCATGGACTTCTTAAAGTCCTCAAAATAGTTTATCATTAAGGTTTCAAAATTAGCTCCCATCTACTCTATGTACTCATTTACTTGTACTGCTATAGACCTATTTTTCTTCCAACTTATCTTACTAAAAGAGGGAAATTCATTCTGAACATAGAAAAATATCCATATCAAAATTGATCCAAACTTACACTGAGTACTCTTGGATCTTCTCATTGCTCCCAAATTTTCCATAATTTATTGTAGTTGCAGTTCTACTAGATCATATGTATGATCCTTCTTGACAAGTTTTTATCCCACATCAACTATAACGCAAGGTACACTATTCAATTGGCTTGACTAGTAGAATTTATGGGATATGACCCCAAACAGAAAATTCTACAAGTGGATCTCTGATTGTGTCAATAGTCATGTCTCTTTTATTCCACTTTTCCCCAATTTTCTTCTTTATGGCTTCTTTTGAATCACTCTTCATGGTCTTTGGCCATTCTAGGGTTGGGTATCTTGTTCATCTTCCAACCATAGGCATCTATCATGAATTCTGCTCAAAACTATTCTTATCCACTCTGTCTTGAAAAATGTAGGGAAATCTAGGGCATAGGTTAAGCCCTTCCTTTCAAAAATATGAAATTCATCCTTTAATACCTTATTCTCAAAAATTTTATCATTGGCTTGCCAAACCTCCATGTTACCAATTTCTCCAACTTTACAATTATAACACTTTTTGACATCTTGCACCATTATGACTTTAGGTGGAATTATGGATAGTGCACAAGTAGGGTTGTTCTTATATGCGACTTTAGGAATTGGCCTAAAACTTAATTGTTTAACTTTATTTCTGACCAACTAAACCTCAAATGGTTCCTTGTCCTTGGGATTCCTAGAGCTAGATGCCATTTCTGAAAACTAAGGTTTCAAGATGTAAAAATTGCATAACTGCGTAGCTCGAAACTTGAGTAAATAATTTAAATTGATGGAAAAATATTGAATCTTTGTTAGAATATTTTCAAAAGCTTTAATCTCTACTTGGAAATCATTTTTTTGCTCTTCTCTCTCTTGCTCTATGTTCAGAATGATAAAAAAATGATAAAAAACTCAACCTTATACCTTCATTACATGGAATTTAATGCTTAGTGCATATACAACTATCAACTCAGATCCTTATGAAATTCTATTTCACTTGTATTCCATTGATTTTCCAACACTCAACATCCACTAGGATTTCTCTTACTTGACCTCAATAAGAACTTCCTTTTACTCGACAATCACTACTCACTCAGCTCCAACTAACTTTGGCAGAAACTCAGCATATACTAGGATTTTACTCAGCATCTGAAGGCAACTTTCCTTACTTGGTAACAATATGAAAACTTTGAAGATTTAACCTTGCATCTTTATTCATGCTGATCTATCCTTTTTAGTACTAACTTATTCTAGGAATTGATGTATGATAAAACATTTAAATATCTGTCCCACATACCTTTCTTCTTAGTTTGATGAAGTATGACCACTTGACCCTTTAGGTGAAGTAATCCCTTAATTTGAAGTGTTTCATACATCTTTCTTCTTCAATTTCTTATTTGTCTCTCCTCTAATGTGCTCAACATCTACCTTGCCTTTTCCCTTGTTTGAATCTAAGTTAGGTGCCTTTGATCTTGTTGGGCAGTGCTTGCTGATATGACTAGTCTTCAAACAACTAAAGCATGTAGTTTGGCTTAACCATCTACTATATCTTCCATTGAAATGTGTTCTTATGAAATTCTTAGGGATGTGCCCATACTCTTGATAGTAGTGACAACTATGTCTTGTGTTGTAGTCCCAATCATAAGAATTTTCATGGCTTCTTCCCTTGTTTGATGACCATGTGGTCTTGGATCTACACTCAAAGGCTTTGTGTCCAAAATTTTGAAAATTTTAGTAGTGTCATTCAAATCTTGGTGCATGCATGGTCCTTGTCCTACATTTATGTGCATGATGACCTTGTTTTTTGCACTTGTAACAATGTGTCAGATTCTTTGTCTTGGCATTTTGACTAGCATTCTTATTCCTACAAACATTAGCTATATGTACTTTGTTTCCACAATGATGAAAAGTGGGTTTGGAGTTCTTACCTTTATCATTCCTTTGTTTAGTAGTCTTGGATGACTCTCCTTCTTCAATGCTTGTATAGTCCAAACCGGATGTGTCTTTATTGGATCTAGGGAATTTCAATAGTTGCTAAAAGTACTTGATGGCTTCATTTGGCTCATTGAAGATTTCAAAAAAATCCTCTCTTTTTAGGCCATTCTAGAATTTCTCATTTTGTAAATTCAATGTAGTTATCTCATTGTCCTTGACATTCAACTCATGATGGGGATTCATCATTTGGCTTAGGGTATCTAACTACATGTTTGAATCCTAGACAACTCTACTAATTTTTCTTCCAATATATTTTAAAAGATTCTTTTATTTTCTTCAATATGACCTTATCCTCAATGGCTTTCTTCTTCTTTTTTAGTAACTTCACATAGTAGTATTGCTTGTGATTCTTGCTTCAATTTGAGATTTTTGATCTCTTTAGCTTGTGCTTTGTTCTTGTCCATGAGATCTACAATCACTGCATCAAATTCACATGAGATACCATTTGCAAATAACTTTGTGGTGTTAATCTCCTTGTATTTGGTGTCATTCTTAGCTATGGAAATCTCTTTCCTTCTCTTTGGCGAACTCCATAAAGCATTTTTGGCTTTATCCAATTGTTGCAGTAAGAGGTGTATCTCAATCTCTTAATTCTCAATGGTCTTTACCAACTTATAGACTTCTATCTCAAGATATTTTCTCCAAGATGTAAGGCTTCTCCTAATGAGAACTCAGCTCTGATACCAATTGTTGGGATTTATAAGTGGGATGTATACTTCTAAGGGGGGGGGGGGGGGGGGGTGAATTAGAAGTACTAAACTTTAGCCAATAAAACTTTTAACTTTAAAACATTGCATGCATAAACATATGAAAATAACATGTAAAACAAATACTCTCACATACACACTTAACACAAGATATGATTACCCAAAAACCCTCTAATAAGAAGGTAAAACTAGGGTGGGGATGAAACCCACAACTCTTCACTATTGCATCAATAAAGTTCATGTATTAAGGTTACATATTTTTGATGATTCTCATGATCTACTATGTTAAAATCTTACAAGGATTGTTAGATCCTACCTTGTTAAAGGATTTCAACAACCTATTAAGAGTTTTCCTAACTAAAGGACCTCAAAACGCTCACTTGGAATGTCACCCTGTTAAAGACTTTATACAATGGTTGTTAAACCAACCTATATCCATAGGATTTCATTTTGCTAATACAATCATTAGAAAGTATAGTAGAATGTTTGACCTAATTACTTGCAATCTACTATTGCTAAGTTTAGATCCTTGTTTTGTCCAATCTGATCCTCATTGATCTAGTATGAAAATGTTGTAACCTTGATCCTTTATTTTGATAACCAATTCTGCAATTCTATCCTTCTTCTAAGTCACCTTCAACTTGATTAATTCACCCCTTTCACTTCCTTCAAATCTTTGCTAGCATTATCTCCTCACATGCATTCTCTCTCTCACACACTCTATAAAGTATGGGGCTTCATCTCCTTAAAAATATTTTGTGACTTAGGGTTAGGTATGAATCTATGATTGAGATTCATCTAACTTTCTTGCTCAAATATCTCCATTTTTCTAATTGGTTGCATGGGAAATCCAAATAGATTCAATCTTATCTCTAAGCTTTGAGATCTATCTATATGTTAGCTCAAAACTAGTTTACATCTTAGTTTATGAAGGCACAAACTCATATGCTGATTCTATGTTACTTAGCACTTGCTGATTACTAATGCTTGACACATACTAAATTTTATCTTGCTCAACACTTGAAGTTGTTTGACATCTATTAGTCACTTGGCAGTTGAAACTTGCTCGACACTATTTGTTTGCTCGACATCTGAATGACTCGACACTTGTTGAATTTCTTGCTCAACACAAATTGTAACTTGAGATCTATATTATACTTGTCATAAACTTAGAAAATTTGACACTCAATTGTCAAAACCAATCTAAGATCAACAATATGTTCTACATCCATCCTTGCTAGATCCAACATTGTTCTTTTTAGTAGCATTGAAAGGGGCAATAGTTAATATCAACAAAAAGATAGTTGTGTAGGTTTTAAAGACACCATTCATCATTGGGATTCTTTCTACACACTGGGGAAGCATCTCATATGTACCTATGACATTTTTTCTTCCAAAGGGGAGGAACATTATTCAATACCCATGGATTAGCTTCTACATTGGAGTAGCTATCACTAATCGACACTCCATATTTAGGGGGGCAGGGACTACCTTGTCTCCTTTCTTCTTCTTCTCTTTTATGGTGGGGACCTTTTCCTCTTTGGGATTGTATTCTTCTCATACTTCTCTATTGTATATACATTATGTATGTCATAATGGGTGGTCTTGATTACTCCATCCATCCATGCATCTTGTTTTTCATCTCCTTTTTTGGGGGAGGGTTTTTCCCATGAGGTTTTCCCTCTTTCTCTACTTTATGAGAGAATGCATTACTTTTGTACATGGGTACCTAACATGGCCTAGTAGCCAGGACCCATCATGCATTTTCATATTAGCTTTCATAAAGCTTAAGTGTATTCCCCTAAGTTGCACTTAAGGGGGGGTGTTAGTGTAAATAAGTATTTAATTATTACACTTTACTTAAGTTTACTTAGGTCAATGCATTATTTTATTATTTATTAGTTTGACACTTAGGAGTTTGTATGATCATATGAGTTGTCATGTTGACAACACTAGAGTAAGCAACTCTATTTTAGCACATGGTGTCTACAACACTAGAGTTTGCATAATTAACTAAGTTTTCATGTTGAAAACATAGTTATTTTCACTCTTATTCTAGCATATGGTGTCTACAACATAATTTTACATGCTACACCTTTGTAGGCTTATCCACTCATCATTGCACTAACTCCTATGCTTAATGGAGGATAATCCATTCCTGGTGGACATGTGCCTTGTTGTAAGACTTATCAATGTGTTGACTCCTAGTTAGTATAGAGGCCTTTATATTTAGGCACTCCTAGTGTGTATATACATGACATTACATCAATTGAATATCATATTATTATTCTGATCATACTTTATTGGTCTATTCTATGCTTGTGCTTGAGTTCCTTGATCTTGGGAAGGAAAATTCTTACAATAAGTCAAGAAAAGTTGACTTGTAAACCCTTTCAAAATATCAATAAAAATCCATTTGGTTGACTTGTGTTAACCAAATAATTAACAAAAGTAATATGTTGTCAGTTGGCTAACACTAGACTAAACAAAAAAAAAAAAACTTCCTTCAATGATAGACCCAACTTAGTTAACACTAACTTATGACTAAACAAGCTCGACTAATACTAACTTTCTTCATTAACATACCTAACTTGGTTTACACTGATTTCTTCTTAGCTGACACTAGAATCTCCTTTGGTACCTAACTAAGCTTGACTTACACTAAATATACTCAGTTAAAGCTTGACATTTGTGTAACATAAATGACACTATACAATTTGATAATTGTATTCAACAATATCCCTCTTTGGCATTGATGGCAACACAACATGTGTCATTATGCAAAGATAATTTAGAGAAACAAAATGATTCATAAGATTTTATAATATCCTTGGTTTGATTTTGATACCTCATCCATGAGAACTCCCTCTGATATCTTATCTTTAGACTATGTTTGAATCAAATCTCCTCTTTCTCTTGTACAAATCTCTTCCTCAGATTCTTTTCTATGACTATGACATGACATCAATCTCTCCCTCTTTGAAATCAAATTCCAAAGACTAAATGAATTTTTAATGTACCTTATGTAATAATTAATATGAAATTTTCTTTGAAAATATTACATCAACTTGATAAATCTTCAGTACAGTTTGGTTGATGCATCACTAATCTATACTCTAGTGAGCATTAGATAGGAGAATCACCCCTAGCTTATCTCTTAGACACAAAAATGTACCCTTAGGTAATGAATTGGTGAATATGTCACCTATCTTCTCCTTAGTTTTCACATATTCCAATCTCACCTCTTTTTCTTGAGCCAATTCCCTTAGGAAATGATATTTGATTGCAATGTGTTTTGTCTTAGAGTGCATCACTGGACTTTTATATATATTTATTGTACTTGTATTATCACAATAGATAACTCCTATTTCATTGATTTCTTCCTTCATTCCTAACATAAACTACTTAATCCACATAATGTTAGAATAATTAACTACTGCAACATATTCTATTTCTGCTATGGATTGAGAAATGCAATTTCACTTCTTACTTGTCCAAGATACTAGCATTTTTCCCACAAATAATATTCCTCCATTAGTAATTTTTATGCTATCAATGCTTCCTACCCAATCTATATTAGTTAAGGCTCTTAATTCAAGATTTACTCCTTTCTTGTATCATAACCCATAATTCCTCAATTCCTATCATGTGATTTTCTTTATTAGTAGAGAATCTTGCAACTATGCCAACTGCCAATGCAATATCATGTGTTGTGTGAACCACATATTAAAGTTTCTCAATCATTGATCTATAAGAATTTTGGCTTACCTCCTTTGAATCATCATCCTTAGAGATCTTATGTCTAGTAGACATGGGTGTACCAACTAGTTTGGAATCTTCCATTCTTAATACTTTCAATGTTTCCTTATGTACTTTGATTGAGTGATACATATCCCATCCTTCATTTGATTCACTTGTAAACCCCTAAAGAATTTGATTTATCCAAGCATAGACATTTAAAATTCTTTCCTCATTTATTCAAAGAATTATTTGCATAAATTATCATGTCCTATGAATAAGATATCATTTCCAAATATTTTTGCAAGCAATATGGTGTAGGAGCACCTATAGATTATGTAGGCAATCTAAGGTTTCATATTTTTTTGTGTAAGTTTGATCCTTAGGGAATTTTGGATGTGGGAGATTAGGTCATGTTGACCATAGCAAGAGTACATTGGAGATTTTTGTTCATAGGTTCTTAGGCCCTTTTTACTAGGTGTAATTATGGCTAGTAAGTTGTAAAGCCCTATGATTGGCACAAGGCATGATGATGAAATCATCATGAGGTAAATAGGGTCTAGGAAGATCTAGGGTGAGGATTTTACTATAGTTGAGGTTTGAAGTTAAGTTTGAGAAGATGGGAAGGTCACTTGATCAAATTGGTTAAAAGTTACAAAAAGATGTAAATGTTGCATTGTGCAACTTTGCAACTTCTTAAAAGTTGCTTGAGAAAATTTTGAAAAGAAAGTTGTAAAGAATTTGAGAGGAGTTATAAGGAGTGTATAACCACCCAAAAACCCTATATAAGGGTGGAAAATGTAATCACCTAAAAATGGTCATCTAGACTATTAGCCCCCTTCTCAGCATTTTGGCTAAATTAATTTAATCATTTATTTAGACCAAATTGCTAATAATCAATTTATTTGATTATAAACTATAGTTTGACTATGCTATCCTAAGTTCATTATTTGATTAAAAGAACATGTCCCCTTTTAATTAAATAAAACACCCCATTCTTCTAACCCACTTAAAGTGCACACATAAAGTCCTTTTTCTATTTTGCAATTAAAAGAAAAGGCTTTGTGACTTTTGTCTTATATGACAAGTCAACTTATATTCTATTGGTTGACTTGTGTGTGCACATGGATCACTCCTCTTTTGGAATTCCATCGTTGATCATCCACCATCTTCATCTTGATCTCTACCGTCCATACATCTTTAAAAGGGAGAGAGCTTTCCCCTTCAATCCATCATTTTTGAATATTGTTATGCTGTAGGTTTTCTAACAGGTTTCTTTGGAGCTTTGTGGAGAACTTCTAATTTCTTGTCTCATTCTCTCATTCCATCATATTAGCATAATATCACATGACATTCTTAGCATAGTTGCATGTTAGTTTAGCTTTGATTCTTGCAATAATCTCACATAGTTTAAATAATGGTATTGTAACACTCTCATTCACATTCTAGCATAGTTGCATCTTGCATTTTCATTCAAGTTTAGTCTTCCATCTTGCATTGCATATTTGAGGAACTCATTGTAGACACTTGCATTCTTTCTCTTGTCTCAAAGAACCTCCTGTTGCATGGTTTACTAGCAAGAAGTACATTTCTAAGGCTTGGCTGAGAGCCTTCATGCTTGAATACTAACTTCTTGCACTCCGTGGATAGGGAGCTCTAAGATGACATCTAAGCATTCCAACTCATGGAATTTTTTGGATAAAATGGTTTAGAGTGTGACACATTTCTAGTGTACAGAAAAGACCTATGAGCAGGGTTGGAAGTCCATTGTATGGATGGTGTGTTTTTACAATCAACATCTTGAAGCATTTTGTGAGCAATTTCTTTGTTTTTTATGATAGTAGGTAGTTAAGAGTGAAATATCCATACTATCACTTGCAAAAATTTTGGTTATTATGTTTCTTTGAATCTATGTGTTTGTAGATAGGGATTTTTATTTATTTTTATTTCCTTTTGTGAAATTACTTTGGTTCCACATTGTCACTAGTTTTTTCTAGTCAGTTCTTGAAGATGGAGCTCTAAATCACTTTCCCACTATTCAATATATACAACCTCTTGGGAATAGTGAGTATACTCCATGTAAATCATGTGTATAGAATAAAGGGCCCTCAAATGTAGAGAAACTATTTTAAAGGTCTTTACCTAGGCAAGCTTGTGGTGAGCTCGACTAGGGAAGACCATATAGAAACCAACATATCTTGTAGAGGAGGAAAGCTAGATTTAAAATCCATTTTGTACATGGAAGAATGAAGTATTAAAATAATCCCATGAAGGAGAGAGGCTCATACCAATCTAATAAAAATTCCAAAACAATCTTGTTTGTGGAGGCAACTAGTTAAGGCTAAAAAGCCCTATTTTCACCTAATTTGGGTTAGGGTAATAGATAGAAGGGCATGATCCCAAGATCCCAAAAATATCTAAGGGGATGTAAAATGAACCAAGAAACATAAAAAATATTGTAGGGTTCCTTTGGAAGGCATATGAAAAAAGTCTTATTTTCTCACTATAGGAGATCTAGTTGGGGCTACTACCCTATTAGGCCTATTTCTGTAAAATGGAACCAATAGGATGGGAAGATAGAATTTATGGGACCTATAAATCACCTAATTATTTGAGTTGTATTTTTTGATGACACCTCCATATCTCTAGAAGGCCTGATTCATAATTTGGAGGTTAAGAGCCTTTATGTTGATGTAAGGGCTAGGGTG
This sequence comes from Cupressus sempervirens, assembly GCA_028749045.1. Lineage (NCBI taxonomy): Eukaryota > Viridiplantae > Streptophyta > Pinopsida > Cupressales > Cupressaceae > Cupressus > Cupressus sempervirens. Next base: position 346,621,949 of record CM053788.1, on the reverse strand, counting down.
AATGAAGTGGGAAAGCATCAAGTTTTGACTTGATAGTGTAATATTTCTTGGTAGTTGGGTTGAAAAGAGAAACTAGGGGACCCTATAATAGTTAAGGTCCTATAGGTGACAAGGGGTGAAGAAGAGGCACCCTAAGAGTCTTGCAAGAAGACCAAGAGCATGAATCAGTGAGTGATTCATCCAACCTCCCTATCACAATATCTTGTCTTTAGGTCCTTCCTTGATATAAAAATTTCTATTATCATTTGTCTTCTCAAAACCAATTTTTACTAGGTATCCATGAAGTCTTTCATACCATGCTCTGGGATCCTTCTTTAAACCATATATAGCTTTATGAAGTTTACATACCATGTCTCTTTGGCTTGGATCTATGAAACCTTCAGGCTAATCAATGTAGACTTCCTCCTCCAAGACTCCATTCAAGAAAGTTTATTTGACATACATCTGATATATTTTGAATCCCTTTTGTGTTGCATATGCTAGAAGTGATATGAATCCTTCAAGTCTTGCAATAGGGGAAAATGTTTCCCCATAATTAATACCTTCTTCTTGAGAATAACCTTACATACAAGTCTTGCCTTGTTTCTTGTCACTTCACCTTTCTCATTCAATTTATTTATGAATATCCATTTTGTACCAATTACATTTTTCCTTGGGTCTAGGAACTAGAGACCAGGTTTTATTCTTTTCTATCTTCTCAACCTCTTCATTCATTTCTTCCATCCAATTTTCATCTTCTAAAGCATCTTTTATAGATCTAGGTTCAACTTCACTAAGTAAACATGTACCTTTTAGTTTGTTCCTTTTCAATATGCCTTCTAACTCCTCCAATTATTTGATCTGGTGCATGATGCCTCCTAACATATTTTTCAAGCCTTGGATCTTTCCTTCTTTGCTCAAAACTTGGTTCTCCAAGATCTTCCTCCTTTCTCTTGGTTTCTTCTAATAGATCTAGCTATAGCTCAGGTGACACTATCTATGACTTAGGTTGTACTTCCTAGGATTACAACTTGGGTTGAGCTAACTATGACTCAAGTTGAATTGCTAGTGTGTTTCTAGATGTACTTGGTTTCTGATTAGCTTCAACCATCTAAGGTAGGTTGCATGTTCTTCATAGCATACAAAACTAATGTAATTCTCAGGCTCTTTTCTACTTTATTCTTCACTTCTTTCAGCAAACTCATCAATTTTCACATGTGCACTTTCTATGACTTTGTGAGTAGAAAGATTTAGACATTTGTATGCCTTTCTTTCATTTGAGTACCCTAAAAATATTCCTTCATCACTCTTTGCATCAAGATTTCCTTTTATTACATCTTTTAAGATATAACATTTTCTCCCAAATACTCTATTATAAAAAAAATTAGGCTTATATCCATACCATAATTCATAAGGTGTTTTTTTTTGCTTTTATTTAATTAAACTTGGTTCAATGTGTGAACTACTCTGTTGATTGCTTCTCTCTAGTACTTTGGTGCAACATTCTTTTTTGATAATGATGTTCTTGCACATTCCATGATGGATATGTTCCTTCTCTCTATTATTCCTTTCTGTTCTAGAGTTCTAGGTGTTGGTACCTATCTTTTGATTCCTCTTTCATTTCATAACTCTTTGAATTCATTTGAGATGAATTATCCTCCTCTATTTCATCTCAAGTATTTCAAAAATTTCCATGTTTCTTTCTCAATTCTAGCCAAATACCATTTAAACTTTTGAAAAACATCAGACTTATCTTTTAAAAACAATATAGTCATTATTATAGAGTAAACATCAACAAATAAAATGAAATATACATCTCCATAGTAGCTTTCTACACCAATAGGCCCACAAAGATCTATGTGAACTAGTTCCAAAATATCTTCAGAGTTATATAACTTTCTTTTGAAATTTCTTTTACTGATTTTGCCAATTTGACATTTTTTGCACATTCTTATCTCAGGTTTCTTTAGATAAGGTATGCATCTTACTATGTTATTCTTCCTTATGTTGATCAGGTTATTAAAGTTAACATGATATATTCTTTTATACCATAGCCAACTTTCTTCAACTTTAGCTGATAAAAAAGAGCTTTCATTGAGATCTAGATAAAATAAATTACCTTTAGTTTGATTTCTAGTTCTAACCAATTTTTTCTTTCTATCCAATAGTTTGGTTTTCCCATTCATGAATTCAACTTTGTATCCTATATTTTTCAACAAAGCTACAATGAGTAGATTATTTCTTAATCCTTCAACCCAATAGGCATTCTCACATTTGATTTCATCAATTAATGCAATGATACCTTTTCCTTTTACATAACATGGTCTATCATTCTCAAATCTAACACTTTCACCATCACAATGTTCTAAATGTTCAAATTTTATTTTATCACTAGTCATGTTATGAGAAGAACCACTATTTATGATCCATGCATCATTTTTTCTAACATGATAAATAAGTGCCATATTTTCATTTTCCTCATCATTAGATTCATCTTTGACAAAAATATAAACTACTTCATCTTCATCATCATCACTATTAGAATCTTTTGCAATGTAACATGATTTCTTAGCTTTTCATTTGAAGTCCTTATAGCTTTTGAAGTCTTTCTTGCCTTTGAATTTTTTAACTTCCTTTCTTCTTTATCTTCCTTTTTTGGACACTTAGCTACAATGTGTCTAAGTTTCTCACATGAGAAATAAATCAATGGAATCTTTCCTTTGAACTTTTCTTTTCCCTTTGCTTCCCTTTTTTCTAGGAGAGCCTCAATAACTTCTAGGTCCTCACTAAAATCCTCTTCATCTTCAATATCAACTTGCTTTCCTTTAGAGTTTAGTCCTTTTCTACCAAGGGTTATAGTAGATTTGAATGTAGATTCAAGACTATTATAAGAATGAGAATATTATCAAAATTGTCCAACTCAAAAGCATTCAATCTTCCCACAAGAGTATCTAGGGTTAGATCATGTGTAGGATTGCATCTCATCTCTTGAATAGATGAAACTCTGATTACAAAAATAGGAAGAAGAGTTCTTAGTAGATTGTTGATTACTATTTCATCATCAAATTTTCCACTTGAGGATTTTATTGCACTAACATTATCTATTATACATGTGTCATTGTTGCTAACCTAAGAAATAAGTGCCATATTTTCATTATCTTCATCATCTTTAATAGCAATGTATACCATTTCATCTTCATCATCACTATAAGAATCTTTAGCAATATAACAAGATTTCTTACCTTTGTCTTTAAAGTCTTTGTAGCTCTTGAAATCATTATTGCCTTTGAACTTTTTGAATTTTCTATCATCTTTGTTTATTTATTTGGATACCTTGCAATAGTGTGACCAAATTCTTCACAAGAGAAACAAATCAAAGTTAGTTTACCTTTATACTTACCTTTTCCTTTTGGTAACCTTCTTTCAAGCAAGGATTTAATAGCTTCAAGGTCATCACCTAAATCTTCATTTTCTTCACTGTCAATCTATTTTCCTTTTGATTTTTCTTCATTTCTACCATGAGATAGTTTGGCTTTGAATATTGATTCTATTTTATGAGAGCTAGAAAGATAGTTATCAAATTTATCCAACTCAAAATTTGTTAATCTTCCCATTAATGCATCCAAAGTTGTATCATTTTTGGGATCACATCTCATTTCTTGAATAGCTAAAACTCTAATTGCATAATAGGAAGAAGAGTTCTTAATATCTTGCCAACTATTGTAGCATCATCCATTTTTCCTCCTGTAGCTCTAATTGCACTCACACTTACTTTGGTTCTTTCACTATATTTAGAAATGTTTTCATCTTCTTTCATCTTCATCTAGTCAAATTGGCCTCTTAAACTCTCTACTTTGGCTCTTTTCACATTTTCATCTCCTTCATAGATTTTTTCTAGCTTTTTCCATATGTCATAGGTAGTAGGACAATCTTTGACTTCATCAAATTCAGAATAGTTGAGAGAGGAAGAAATATCAATCATCATTATGTTGTGATTCTTAATGTCCACCATTTGATCCATAGTTAAAGGCTTTGGAGGTACCACATATTGATTCTCTAAGAAGTGTAGACCTGTATCTCCAATGGTTCCTAGATGTAGCTTCATGAGTTCTTGCCATGTTGCAAAGTTATCTCTGTTAAGATTAGGAATCTCTCTTCTATAAAACATCTTGGTATTTGGCTTAGGTCTTTGAAAACTTTATTACAAGAATTAACAACTATGATACCAATTTTTGGAAATATAAGAGGAGTAACTAAGAGGGGAGGGGTGATTCAATTATCACAAAAATAATTCCAAGTCCCTTGAATTTCTTTACAAACTTCTTACTAAGCCAATATCTTGCACTACTCGGTTAGAATTAGATATATATTCTATAGCTTGGTTAACATGGAAATATTGTGATATTAAAGTTTATTAACCTTTAGTAACTTAGTTACATAAATATAAAGCAATAATAAAATAACATGAACACATGAGACAACAAGATTTAACATGGAAACCCAATTTTGGGAAAACAACCAATGCAACTAGTTACAAATTTTCAGTCTTCTAAAGTGAGCCCTATTAAGAGATAACTCTCTTAAAGGTTACAAAATACACAGTTAAGTGTGAGCTTATTAAAGGATTTGAATCACCTGGTCAACTATGTTAAGAGATTTCTTCACTGCTACAATTGTAAGAGAGTAGCAATGTTTGACTTGATTGATGAAGTAACTAATTTAAAGATTCATGTCAGTATCTAGTTTATCCTTTGGATCCTCCTTGATTAGTATATTCTCTGTAGCTCCTTGGAGACTTTTTCCTCAATCATATATTCTTCTCAATTCACATAATGTATTCTTCTTCAAAGCTACATTCTTCAGTCCATAACTTGAACTTTCATATATATGAAATCCCATGTCAAGTTAGCTTGAATACACTTTTCAAACAAATAGTCAACATCCATTGAGTTGGATTTGATTAAAATTTTAATTAAAAAAAGTGTTCTATTGAAGATTAGATGATACTAAACTAAATCACTTGGTTAACCCTTAGTTCCTTTGGTAACTGACCTGACTTAGTTTACATTGAGCTCCTATGGACTGAATCAACTTAGTTACTATTGAAATCCTTATTAACCTAATTAACCTAGTTAACATTAGTTCTTTGAACTAGGTTCCTTCTAAATTCTACTTTTTTGATACTAAAATCTTCTTTAGTGCCGAACTGAGCTTGTTTACTACTAGCTATGCTTGGTTAGAGTGTGAAATTTGTGTAACATCAAAGCCAATATATAATTGAGTAATTGTTTTTCAAAATCTCCATCTTTGGCATTGATAGAAACACAAAATGTCATTATGCAAAGAAATATTTGAAGAAAATATCCTTAGTTTGATTCTGATTCTTCATCCATGAGAACTCCCTCTGAGATTCTCCCTCTTGCATCTTATCTTCAATCTCCATCTTTGGCATTGATAGAAACACAACATGCCATTATGCAAAGAAAGATTTGGAGAAAATATCCTTAGTTTGATTCTAATTCTTCATCCATGAGAATGAGATTCTCCCTCTTGCATCTTATCTTCAAACTCTATCCAATCGAATTCTCTCTCTTAATTATTTTGATATGAACATGACATGTTTCAATCTCTCCCTCTTTGACATAAAATGAAGAAGACCTCATACAATGAATTTGTAATGTACCTGATGTACTGATTCATTTACAATGTGCTATTTGATTTTTGCATCAACTAGATAGATTCTCAATATAGCTTGGTTGATGCATCAATAATCTATACTCTAGTGAGCATCAGATAGAGTAATGACCCCTAGCTTACTTTTGAGATACAAAAATGAATCCTTTGATAATGGCTTTATGAATATGTCAGACACTTTCTCCTTTAATTTCACATATTCTAATCTAACCTCTTTATCTTGAACTAACTCTCTCAGAAAATGGCACTTGATTATAATGTGTTTTGTCTTGGTGTACATCACTAGATTCTTGGATATGTTAATTGCAGTTGTGTTATTAGAATAGATAACCACTAGGTCCTTGATTTCTTCCTTCATTCCAATCAATAGTTGCTTTAACTAGATTATGTTGGAACAATTAACTACTACAATAACATATTCTACCTTTGTTGTAGACTAAGAGATGCAATTCTACTTTTTTCTTGTCCATGATACTAACCTCTTTCTATGAAAGAATTCTCCTCTACTGGTGTGTTTCCTATCATCAATGTTTCCAACCCAATCGACATCAATAAAGGTTTGAAATCAAATTTTCCTCCTTTCTTATACCATAGACCATAGTATTGGGTACCTTTTAGATATCTCATGATCCTTTTGACTACCATCATATGCTTTTCTCTAGGATTTGTAGAAAGTCTTTCAACTATACCAATTGCTAATCCAATATTAGGCCTTGTGTGAGCCATTTACTGAAGTTTTCCAATCATGAATTTTTAGGTAGTTTGATCTACCTCTTTTGAATCATCATTATTGTATATTTTGTGCCTAGTAGACATAGGTGCTCCAAATAGTTTGGAATCTTCCACTCAAAAATTCTTCAACATCTCCTTGATGTATTTTTACTGAGTAATAAAGATGCCATCCTTCATTTGATGAACTTGTAAACCAACAAAGTATTCTATTTCTCCAAATATTGACATTTCACATTCTTACCTCATATCTTCAGAGAATGATTTGCATAAGTCATCATAACCTATAAATAAGATATCATTGGCAAATATTTCTACTAACAATATCTTGTTATGTGTTCCTTCTTTAATGTATAGACTACTATTATCATTTGTTCTTTGAAATCCATTCCTTACTAGATATCCATGTAGCCTTTCATACCATGTTCTGGGAGCTTGTTTTAGACCATATAAATATTCATGTAATTTGTAGACCATGTCACTTTTATTTGGATCAATGCAACCTTCTGACTAATCAATGTATACTTCTTCCTCTAGAATTCTATTCGAGAAATCTGATTTTACATCCATTTGATACACTTTGAATCCTCTATATGTAGGATATTTAAGTAGTGTTTTGACTTCTTCATGTCTAGAAACAAGATCAAATGTTTCTCCATAGTCTATACCTTCTTCTTGAACATATCCTTGGCACACTATCCTTGCCTTATTTCTTGATACTTTACCATTTTAATTCAATTTCATTCTAAAAACCCACTTTGTACCAATTGCAAATTTTTCCTTGGGTCTAGGAACGAGAGTCCAAGTTTTATTCCTTTCAATTTTCTCAATTTCTTTATTCATTGCCTCTATCCACCTTTCATTATTCAAAGCATATTTTGCAATTCTAGGTTCAAATTTAGTAAGAAAACATGTGCCTTTTAGCTTGTTCCTTTTCATTATGCCTCCTGTCTAATCACCAGTTATTTGTTCAAGTGCATGATGCCTTCTGACATATATAGAAAGTAAAGGTTCATTTATTCTAGATTCTAGAATTATTTAACTTGGTTTCCCATGCTGAAAGGTACTATGAATTTTTGAACTTTTCTTTGGTCCCACTATCTGAGACTCAATTTCCTGTGACTGTGACTTGGGTTTCTTTGCTACTGGCTACAACCTAGGTTGAACTAACTATTGCTTGGTTTTCACTAGTTTTTACTTGGGTTACACTTCAAACTTACATGACTTGGGTGGTGTTGACTATTGGGGTGGTGCTATTTGCCATTTCCCAATCACATTTTCTTAGATCTTGGGTAGGATTTTAGGTTGATAATAAAAAAAAGTTTCTATAGTCTTCAGGTGCCTTGCTGCTTTGTTCTTCACTCTTTTCTACAAACTCATCAAATTTTACATGTACACTTTCTATAACCTTGTGAGTAGAAAGATTCAAACATTTATATGCATTTCTCTTGTTGAAGTATCCCTAGAATATACCTTCATTATTTTTTGCATCAAAATTTCCTTTCACATAGCATGGTTCATTGGTTCCAAATCTAACACCTACACCATCATAATGTTCCAAGTGTTCAAACTTAGTTTTGTCACTAGTCATGTGATGAGAAAAAAACACTGTCTATTATCCATGTGTCATTTTTTCTAACATGAGAAATAAAAGCCATATTTTCATTATTCTCATCATTTGACTCATTTTTGATAGCAATATATACCATTTCATCTTCATCATCACTACCAAAATATTTGGAAATATAAAAAGATTTCTTACCTTTATCTTTGAAGTCTTTATAGCTCTTGAAATATTTCTTTCCTTTGAACTTGTTGAATTTTCTATCATCTTTGTTTTCTTCATTTGGACACCTTGCAACAATGTGACCAACTTCTTCATAAGAGAAACAAATCAAAGGTATTTTACCTTTATAATTACCTTTTCCTTTTGGTAACCTTCTTGAAAGTAGGGCTTCAATAGCTTCAAGGTCATAATCTGAATCTTCATCTTTTCACTGTCAATCTATTTGCCTTTTGAGTTTCCTCCCTTTCTGCCAATAATTAGTTTGGCTTTGAATATTGATTCTATGCTGTAAGAGCTAGGAAGATAGTTATCAAAGCTATCCAACTCAAAAGATTTTAATCTTCCTGTGTGCTAGAAAATGTGTCCTGCAAGAAGCATGGTTTAACAAACAAACACTAGTTTAAAATCTTGAAATTGCATCAAAGACTTATCAAAATGGAAAGAACAAAATATCAACTAATGCTTGCTTGGATTTTGCAACCCTAAGAAACCAACAAATCCAACCTTCTAGCCACCTCTACAGCTCAACAAAAGCACCAATGAGAGGCCTTGTTGGTGTGTTAATATGGGGGGGTGTTTGATGTGCTCTCCCAAACACAACAATAAATGAATCTCTTGAGTGAGTGAATGCAAGTGTGTATGCAAGTAAGGTATGAATCTAGACTAAATGAGATGAAGAACACCTCAAGAAATGGCTATAGAGAGAGCCATTCTTGAAGGCATTCAAAGATGAAGATGATATGTAATGAAAGAACTAACTAAATATGCAAACTATGATAAAAATATAAGCTAAAATGAAGCTACAAATGCATGTAAAAACTAGGTTAACAATGCATAATGTAAACTAAACCAGCTACCAAATTGTTAATATGAATCTACAAAATCACTATGAGACTCTACCAATGCAAACTCAAACTACCATGAAAGCTCAAACTATGAATGCAAACCCAAATCTCAAACCAACATGGTAACAATGCAAATAAAAATGAGATGCAAATTTTTGAGACAAGCCCTCTATTTATAGGCTTAAGGGAGGGATTGGTGAGGTGACATCCAAGTAAGTGCCACATAAGGTGACATGCAAGCCATGCAAATGGTCAATAATTCAAAGTTTTCTCACACATGTGTGAGCAAACTTGAGAAGAAGAGTGGGAGAAAAGAGTGTGTAGGCATGCCATCTCACACATGTGTGAGCACACTCTTAGGCTAATGAAGGGGATTAGGGAGATAATTAAGAATGATTAAGTGGGATTAGGCTTAAGAGGATGAAAATGATGGGTGTATACTAGGCTCTAGGTTAGGTTTAAGATTAAATTAAGTGAAATTTAATTTAATCATGAGTTTAGAGGAATTAACAGGATGTGAGGATTTAAATAAATAAAATCTATTTAAAAAGGGGGGAAAGATGAAGGATCATGTGTTAAATTAATTTAACATGTTAAGGCTAGAAGTATTTAAATAAAATTTAAATATTTAGGAGAATGAACTCATTTAATTAATTAGCTTAATTAAATAAGTAGAGGAATGTGAACAATATAATTAATTAATTAATAATTAATTACAATGTCACAAAAAATATTAAAATTAATTAATATAGTGCTTAGGAACGATTTTAAACGTCTACATTTTGCCCCTCTTTAGTGTGATGTTGTAACAACATCATATCAAAGAAAAGAAAATATAGGTTGCCCTAGAGAAGGAAGGAGTCCTATGGCGACGACAAAGGAGGAGGGTGCCCCCTCGCAAAAATTGCACAATTTTTTTTTTTTGGCAATTTTTGCAAAAAAGGTCTTAAGAAAGAAGGAAAAGAAGAAAAAAGGGAATAAATGACAACATTTGCATAAATTGCAGGTAAACAGGGAACAAATATGACTCAGAGAAGGGTAGGGCTCAAACGGGGTCCGCAGGGGGCCTATATAAGCCTCCAAGGGGCCCAAAGAAAGTCATTGTCACACTGCGAGTAGAGCACATAGAGCCGATATGGATCCTATTGATTGATTACAGCTTGGTGAGCACATGTAGGAGTACCAGCAAGTAGTAAAGATGGGCCCACTGGTAAGTCATCTGATCCTCTTCGTGTTTTGGTAGGTTAGGCTAGACTAGGTGTATTTATGAGGCCATAAAAGCGCTTAAAAAAGGTCTGGGCAGAGATGACAGTCTCTACCCTATCATCTATGCAGACAAAAAAGAAGAGATTTTAGCGTCAATGGAGATGACAGGATACATCCTGTCGTCTGCGCAGTCAAAAAATGAGGGAAGAGGGCCCGTGGAGATGATAGGATCTGAATTTTTGTCTACGCGGATGAAAAAGGGTAGCGGAGATGACAAAACTACATCATCGTCTCTGCAGACGACGAAAGATTGATTGACTGGCTTCTGCATCGATCAGCATCTCCACAGATTGATGTCTACACAGATCAGTGTCTTTGTTGATCGACATCTACGCAGAGTGGCGTCTACACCGAAAAATGGCCATGCCAATGAGGGTAGAATAGGGGGAGGCAAGAGAAGATGCCCCATTGTAGGGACATCACAGGCTAGCAAAACTGACGCTCTACATTTCTATGCTGTAGGAGGAGATAGTGGTGTTTAGGTCGAGGGAGCACTATCCTCCGACCATGACGATATAGGAGAGGCTGACGAATGAAGATTGGGGACACATGCGACTATGCGAGCTAGAGCACATTCATGAGTGGCTAGATCTGAGGGCCCATTTAGCATAGCTATCGGCTCTCATTAAGCGATGGCACACACCCACAGGGAGTTTCCATCTTCTGACGGAGGAGACTACAGTCACACTCCTGGATATGTGGTGGATCCTACAAGTACTAATCATAGGTGCGTATCCAAAGTATGTACTAGAGGGGTCAGATCCATTTTTGAGGGAGTGCTTTAGCCAACAGTGATAGAGATTACCCATCTAATGATCATGGTTGTCGTGGAGGGGTGCATTAGAGCAGAGGCTATCGAGGCTAGCAGTATACCTAGCCTCACTGATATGGAAGATGCTGCTAGATCATGCAGGACACGAGTGGTCAATCGGGTGGGCACGAGTGCTAAACACTCTGCTATAGGAGGAGGGAGCAGTCTACTGCTAGGGACAGACTATCCTGGCTGAGTTATATCATGATTTGCACATGTGTGCATATCAGACCCAGTGCACTATGGGACCAGGACTAACGCTACTGATGATCTGGTCATGGGAGCACATTGGAGTCACACGGTCGATTACTCAGAGAGAGACCAGGCAGCCTGGGGAGCCATATGCATGCAGATATTGGCCTCCTATCTAGTATACATCGACAGAGTCTATGGGATTCTAACGTCGGTGTATAGATGAGATCATTATGTTTGAGTGGACTCCCTATGACAAGGTAGAGCGATGGGGGTAGACATTGGTAGTAGGTGGGGAGGATGACACAGAAATTCAGATGTATCTCCTATACACACAGACTGACTGCTAGATCATTGGCCGATCTCTGCATGTGATTATGCACTATATGCCTTCTTGAGTGTGATGGCAGTTTGGCAGGGTATAGGATACAGTACCAGATAGATTCTTATACCCTGTGGTACCGCAAGAGTATGGTCAGCTATGGGGAAACGGGACCACTGTACAATTGGCTCGAGCATCTTGGATGGGGATGATAGCAGTGTCATGGGTACATGGCCAAGATAGGGAAGACGTAGGTATGACACTGACGTACACACAGTGGTGGGCAGCCCACTAGCAGGTCAGGCTTATAGTGCCAGGGGCACCTCCACCAGTAGAGTAGGCATAGGGGGAGGGAGATGGAGTGAGGGATGGTGGATATGCAGCTATGATGCCACCACCAACATAGGGGGCATAGGAGGGACCGCACGGACGCAAAGTTCGAGTGAGGAGAGGGGCGGGGGCACCACCACCACAAGGGCCAGTATAGAGAGAACCTCAGGCACAGGCACAGGCCATACAGGCAGAGCTGTAGGTACAAAGGGCTAGAGGAGACAGTGCATAGGAGGCCTTAGCAACCCTACAGGCATGGGTGGATGCAGGGGAGTTTGCAAAGTTGGGCACCCATGCAGAGGCGGGGGATCGAGCAGAGGCAAAGAGGCTCTGAGCGGAGGTAGCCGCCCTACAGGCCGAGTGGGCCACCCATCAGGCACAACTGGACAGATACCGCAGGCAGCGAGATATAGCCATATAGATGGTATAGCCTAGGGTAGCCGTCGCAGTGATGTAGGAGGCCCTCACAGCTAGCCGAGCAGAGACACGGGCCATACGAGAGGCAGCCTATTATAGGTCACTGTATAGGGAGGCTGTGCCAGCCAAATTTTGAGAGGGGAGCCAGCTCATGGATCTCAGGTGGTAGAACCAGATCAGAGCAGTCTGTAGGACAGTAGAAACCTCCTCGAGGGGGTGATATAGGGGGGGCATGGCCCTCACAGCCAGCTACTTGATTGTATAGGGTGATTAGTGTTTTTGACAGATATGTGCAGATGCAACTATTTTGACGATGCATTTGTACTACATGATTCTACATGATGTATATGGACCGTACAAACATTATTTTTTGAGATGTATACATGACATGATTTGATGATTCTATGTGTATGGATGTATGTGATGCATATGTATGGATTTATGATGTGGATACTAACATTGATGATGCAGGATGTGATGCTATGTGATGTTTCCTATGATGTGTGTGTGTGTATATATATATGATGTCTAACATGTGTGTGATGCAAATTTATGAGATGTATGTAGGGATGTACTATATATATGTGAGATGATGTATATGCCCCTAGATGTGATGACTAAAGTGTATGCAATTAATGAACTAATGTAAAAATGAACTAAAAAAAATCTAAGGAACACTAAATGAGATGAATCAAATGAACACTAATGTAATGGAAAATGAATGAATGCAATAATGAGAAGTTAATGCAACTTGATGGAAATGAACTAAATGAATATCTGTCATAATTGTCACTCATAGAAACCTAGTAGCCTAGCATAGGAGGGGGGAAATAAATAGGACCTTGTCTCAAGCACAACTCGAATGAAACCCTAGACTACATGCATCCTAACTACATGATATCAAGAGATTCCGTTGTGTTTATATGGAGAGCACACCTTAAGTTGATTTTGCAAAATGAGTTTATGCATTATATATGCTATAGAAGCATAAATGTCATGACTCTTTTGCGTGGACTAGACATACAAAACCATAGAAACTTTAGGACAATGGGTGTAGTTTGCGCAGTCATGAGGGATCAAATGTCATATATGCAATGGAGAGGTCTGGTCACACCCAAAGTCTTTTAAGGATCTTTGGTGGGATGTGTGATAACCCGTTGCTCCCATTATGCAATGCATTAACATAACCTGAAATTGACACACATAAAGTAAAGTCTCCAAAATAGATCATACCACAAAAACATGTGTAGTTAATGACAGCTACTCCGGTATGACCAAAATATGGAAGATCAAGGTGCACCATAAAAGGCTATCACTAACACACCAATAAAATCAACCAAAAAGAAACCTCATGACCAAGTAGTCATTCAATCGACAGTTCCTGCCAAGAACCTTAGGTCTAGAAGTAAATGTCACAATGTCACCTATAGGAAGGATGCATCCTATGAAAGTGTGTCAAGTTGAGATGACAAATGATCATAAAATTGTTTGTTTTTGGCAAGGGCTATGAAGCGAACAAGTTTCTTGAAGCATTAAGTCTTAAATGGTGATTTTGTGTAAGTCCAAGGTTGGTCACTGTGAAAAAGCTCAGCGTATTGGGATGACAATCACTCGACAGAAGATGCCTCGCGAACTAGAGGTCTTTCAAAAGATGGAAGTGAAATGTAGCCTCGCAGACAAGAGGTCTTTTATTAGATGCATGAAACAAAAAAGGCTAGATAAGAATTTGCACAAAGGAAGTGAAATGGTGGAACGGAATGATGCAAAATGAGCCTTATAGAAAATGGATGAATCCATACTTTTTTAGGGACATTTTTTTGCTTTTTAGGGATTTTTTCAGGAACATTTTGTGAATTTTTTTGGATTTTTGGATTTTCTAATTTTTTTGGATTTTTGCGGGACTATAAACACTGTACATGAACTACAAAGGCTCAGGCATAGAACTTCTTGAGATGTTGGATATTTACAAGCTCAGGGAGTGGATCTCCCTCTAAAGTAGCAATTTGATAGGCCCTAGAACCATATTTGGCTGTAATGATAAAAAGACCTAGCCAATTTGCCTCAAATTTTCCTTTCTTTTCATGATTCTGGAGGTTCTTCATGTTATGCTACAAAACTAAGTCACCCACTTCAAATTTTTGTGGCTTGACTTTCTTATGATACTGAAGCTGAAGGTGATTTTGATACACGCAGAGGTGGTTTAGGGCATTCAGTAGTCTCTCATCAAGGAGTGTCAGCTCTTGCAATCGAGCAACTCGGTAATCTTCTTCGAATATCAAATTCTTGAGAGAGATTCTGAGGGAAGGGAGCTCAATTTTGATGGGCAAGATGGCTTTGAAATCATAAAAAAGGGAAAATGGGGTGGCTCCTGTGGGGGTACAGATGGAGGTATGGTAGGCCCAAAGGGAAGGAGCAATTTGGATGTGCCAATCACGGCTAGCTGCATCAACGATTTTCTTTAGGATTTTCAAGATGGTTTTATTGGTAGCTTCAGCTTGGCCATTGCCTTAGGGGTAGTATCTAGTGGAAAAATGCTGGGTGATGTCGAATTTCCTACATAGTGTGGCAACCTCTTGATTTTTGAAAGGGGTTCCATTATTAGTCATGATATCTTGAAGTATACCGAAAGGACAAATAATGTAATTTAGGATGAACTTTGAAATATATTTTCTAGTGATATAGTTAATGGAATAGATTCGACTCACTTTGTGAAGTACTCAGTGGCAGCAATAATGTACTTGTGGCCATTTGAGGAATTTGGGTATACTTGACCAACAAGATCAAATCCCCAGCAGGAAAAGGGCCATGGAGTGATGGTGGGTTGAAGGTCTTGGGCCGGAGCGTGTATCAAATCACCATGCTGCTAACATGGAACACATCTTTTCACAAACTGATATGCATCTACTTCCATAGTGGGCCAATAGTAACCTATCCTAAGAATTTTTTTTGCTAATGTAAGGCTGCTAGAGTGGGCACCAAAAATCCCTTGGTGAACCTCTTCTAACACCGTTCAAGCTTCATCTGAATTGAGACATCAAAGGAGGGTTCCATCAAAGTGTTTTTGAAAAAGTGTATCACCTAGGATGGTATAGCGAGCGGTTCGGCGGACAAAGGTTTTGCTTTGGTTTGGGGTGAGGGCTATGGGAATGGTTTTGTGATGTAAATAGGAAAAGATGTCAGTGTACCATGAAGACTTGGGACCAATAATCTCACATACCAACTCGAAATCAATCTGCTCATAAGCAGGAGTAAAAAGATTCTCGACGAGAAACTCACATTTAGGACTATATTCTGGCATGGCAATCATAGAGGTAATAGTAGCCATGGCATCTGCTGCTTTATTATTAGCCCTTGGAATCTACTGAAAAAAAATCTCTATAAAATGCTGCTTAAGATCTTCAACTATTCTACGGTAGGGCAACAATTTCTCATCCTTGGTGTGGTATTCATCTGTGACTTTTTTAATGACCAATTGTGAGTCTCTAAAAATAAGAAGGTTTTTGATATTCCATCTGATAGCTTGATATAGTCCTGTGACTAAACCTTCAGACTCAGCTATATTTTTTGTGCAAGGGAATGATATTTTATAAGACTTTGGAATGAGGTCCCCTTGTGGTGTCACAAACAAAATTCCTGCCCCCGATCCCTTTTGTGTAAAGGATCCATCAAAAAATAACTTCCATGGTGTAGTAGGGGCTAGGGTCATAATTGTGTCATCTGGAAAATTGGCTACAATGGGATGGTTCCCTTGAAGAGGAGCTTCAACAAGCTGATCTGCAATTACTTGTCCTTTAATGGCCTTACGATCCTTATAAACAATGTTGAATTCACTCAAAATTAAGACCCATTTTGCTGCTCGGCCAATGAGGGCAGCTTTTGATAACAAATACTTGAGTGGATCTATCTTGGCAATGAGATATGTAGTATGATTAAGCATATAATGATGTAGTTTTTACGTACAAAAGACTGCAGCCAAACATGCTCTCTCAATAGCAGTGTAGTTTAACTCATAGCCAACTAGTGTTCGACTGAGGTAATATATGGCTTGCTCATTCCTCTTATCATCTAACTGTGCCAAAAGTGCTCCTAAGGCAACTGAAGTAGCTAAAATGTATAGAATCAATGGTTGTCCTGCAACTGGAGGTACTAAAATAGGAGGATTAGCCAAATATGTCTTAATTTGTTCAAATTCTTTTTGGCATAGGTAATCCCATTGAAACTTGTTTCCTTTGCAAAGCAAATGCTGAAGTGGATGGACTTTATCTGCTAGTTGTAACACAAATCTCCTAATAGATTGTAACTTTCCTTGAAAACTGCAGATTTGTTTCAATGTGGTAGGTGGAGACATATCCATGATGGCCTTCACTTTTGCTGGATCTACTTCAATACCTCTTCTTGACACGATTTAGCCTAACAGTTTGCCTGATTTGACCCCAAATACACATTTCTTAGGATTAAGGCGTACTTTATATTTCTCCAACCTATCAAAAATAATGGTAAGGACATCAATATGAGATTTTCTTGTCTTGGACTTTCCTAGAATATCATCAACATAGTCTTCTATTATGACATGTAGAAGATCATGGAATACGGTAGTCATTGCGCATTGATAAGTGGCGTCGACATTTTTCAAGCCAAAAGGCATGACTTGATAACAAAAGGTTCCCCATGGGGTGGTGAATGCCATTTTATGTTGATCCTCTTCTGCAATCTTGATTTGGTTATAACCAGAAAACCCATCCATCAAAGACAACATCTCATGTCCAGCAATCAAATCCACTATAATGTCTATGTTAGGAAGTGGAAAATCATCCTTAGGACATGCGAGATTTAAATCTCAAAAATCTGAACAAACATGGATGCCCCCAGATGCTTTCCCTATAGGAAAAATGTTGGAGACCCACTCAAAATAGTCAATAGGACGGATGACTTTTTCCTCTAACATTTTCTGTAACTCTATTTTGACTAGGAGTGCTACCTTAGGGTGCATTTTGCGCAAATTTTTCTTTACTCATTTCATCTTGGGATCAACTGTCAAATGATGCACAACCAAATCTATATCTAAGCCAGGCATGTCTTTGTATGTCCATGCAAAATTGATTTTTCCCTTTTTTAAGAATTCAATCATGGCTTTTTGTTCCTCAAGACTTAAGGTAGCAGCAATGTAGGTGATTTGTGGACTATCCTCTATTCCCAAATTGACTAGAATTGTGTCTTCATTCAAAATAGGTGATTTTTCTAGTGGCAAGGATCTAAATGGCAAGTCAATCTCTCCCTCCTCTGATGCCTCTAAGAGGTTTTCACCAGAAGATGCGTCCTTTATTTTATCTTTTTCTTCATCCAAAAGTGCCCCAAGGGGGTTTTCACTAGAGGATGTGTCTTTTGTTTTTCCATTTTTATTTTCTTTTTCACTTTTGTGACTAAAAGAGTTGACTTGGCTACCAAAGTAGGATTCCTCATTGTATTGGATCTCATGTTCATATTCTCAGAGATTCTTAAGGCCAAAAAGTGCCATCACTGCTTCATCAGACTTACAAATATCGAGAGTTGGTGGTGTATCTTGAATGTCCCAGTCTATCATGTCGGGATTGGTGAGAGGTAGGTTAATGGATGAAAGGTCATCTATGGTAATGATGTGGACATAATTATCTAGGTCATCTTCAATGTATTGGAAAGGTACTTCGAAGAATTCTTCCTCTTCAGTCTCAAAATCAGGTTCAACCATACAATAGTTGTCAGCAAAGGATACCTTAGGTTTAATGGAGCCCAATCCTCATCCTTTAGGATAGCTATTAGCTTCTAAGGGTTTTCTAATTTTGTCTTCCTTCGGTCCAAGATCGGTACCATGATATCCCATGTTTTCAATAATGGGAGGTGCCTTAACATATTTATCCTTAGGAAACTCCATAGTTTCATCTTTTCCATCATAATATAGCCAATCTAGGATATTATCTTCCATGTGCTCATCACTAAGTGAACCCCAATGCTCAAATGTTGTCTTGCTAACTTGCATGGTTTCCTTATTAGTAGAAGGTGACAATTGAGAAGGTTTTCCAAAGGAACAAGGGGAGAGTGGTAGTTGTCCCACACACAAGGCATTTTCAAACTTATACTCTCCCATTCCTAAATCAGCAAAAGTGACCTTCTTTCCTATGGTGTTAATTTTAGTATCTTCAACCTTCTCTTTTCCCTTGTGGGAGCTTGAATCCTCATTAGCTAATTCTGGTACTGTTGTGGAAGGTGGTTCTATTATGGTGAGAGATTTAGGTACAACTTTGGCAAACTCACTTATTGGACAAAAATTCATTGGTGCACCTTCCAATCTTTTACAAAATTCAAAAGGAGTGGGATCCCCTGGGATTGTGATTTCTCTTCCTTGGTGGGGGAATTTCAAGCATTGATGATAGGTGGATGGGACCGCCTTTAGTGTATGTATCCACAGTTTACCAAGCAAGATGTTATATGGAAAATCCAAGTCTAAGACATGGCATTTAGTATTTATGATGGCTGATCCAACCTTTAGAGGCAACATGATGACTCTTTTTTATTCTCTTTCTCTTTCATCATATGCTTTTATTGTGATCCTTTTATTAACATCTAGGAGATCCTCTGGTAGTCCCAAGAAATGAATCATTTTCAATGTACAAAGGTTCAAACCGGATCCATTGTCTATAAGGACTCTTTTAATCTTATGTCGTTGTATAAGGACTTCAATGTGGAGCAAAAAATTATGGTGGGGATCAGGACCCTGGAAATCTTTATCTATAAAGACAAGGTGTTGTTGAGCTACAAGGTTTCCAATCATAGCAGTAAATTGGGAAACATTAATATTTTCAAGAACATGAGACTCTAAAAGAGCCTTCTCCAAGATCTCTTTGTGGATGGGTGATGTGGTAAGAGGCTCAAGAATGGAGATTTGTGCAGGAGTCTTACCTACCTAGGACAACACATCATAGTGAGAAGCGTGCCTTTGTGAGGTGGATGGCGCAATAGGCACATGTGGCATTGTTGGATTAGTGTTATTGGGAGTGGTAGCTTGCAAAGTGAGTCTTCCCCGTCAAGTGGTGGCATCACAATCAGCCACTTGCAAAACAAGAGTATTCACATGGGCATCTGCTTCTTCAATGTGACCACATAAGGAGTCAAACCCTGAGATGTGGTTAGTAGAATAATCATAAGGTAATGCATTTTATGTGGATGCTTGATTCACATTATTGGTATTGTTATTATCATTGTTGTGATTGAGAAATGGTTTTTGAAGTATCTTCAATTTAGCATTTTTAGAAGTTGGACCTCCTTCTACTTCAATTTCCCCATCATCAACAAGATTTTGGATAAAAACTTTGAGCTTGATACATTTTTTGGTGTCATGTCCTTTGATATGGTGGTATTTACAATATTCATTTTCCCTATACCACTTTGATTTTGGTTGATTTTCATCAAAAGGACGTGTGTTAGGAAATACCATCAAGTTGTGATCCACTAATTTTTGAAAGATGGTCTCCAAAGATTCATGAAATTTAGTGAACTTTCTATTTCGATCATAGTCACGATTGTAGTTGTTGCATGGAAAGAATTGTGTTTGATTTCTAGATTGTTGATTGCTTTGATTGTCATGATTTGAATTGTTGTTGTTTCAATTGCGGTAGTTGTTGTTGTTCCCTCCTTGAAGGTTTTTGACATCAGTAACACCATCATGTGTAACACCCTTATTCTTGGACCAGAATTTGGGTTTTCTATTGTTGTTTGACTCATTGTTGGAGGATGATGAATTATAATGTTTGATGGTACCTTTTTCCAAAAGTCCATTTTCAATATTCTTGCCCTTTTTGACTAAAGCGAAAAAGTCTTTGGGGCTGGCCATTTTCATGTGCAAGGACATTTTAGGTATCAAATTCTTGATAAATATATCCACAAGATGGGAATCCTCAATTTTATATGGCATACAATTAGCAAGATGTCTCCACCTTTGTAGGAAGTTGGCAAAAGTTTCTCTATTTCATTGTTTTGTGTTGCACAAGTCACTCAATGAGGCATGATGTTCAATGTTGTAAGAGTATTGTGCTATAAAATTGCTTGTCAAATCATTGAAAGAAGTAAAGGAGCCCTTAGGTAAATTTATTAACCACTCAAGTGTGGGGCCTCCAAGACTTCGTGTAAAGAGTCTCTTAAGATAGTCATCACTGTAGGCTACCTCTTGGCACAAAATGGAAAATTCCTTGAGATGGGTGACGGGGCATGTCTCTCATGTATACTTGTCAAATTTAGGTATTTCAAAACTGGTTGGAAATGGCACCATATTAATGGATTTATCAAATGGAAAAGGACAAATTTCCTCAAAAGAGACATCCTTCACCCCTTTGTTGTTCATGTTAAGGACCAAATTTTGCAATTCTTGGAATTGTTGAGCCAAATCTTGATTAGGTTGCACTTGTGATTGTTGTGTGTTCACAAATCCACCTCCTAAATTATGGGGAGTCCCAAATGTAGTAGGAGGTGGTGGAGGCACTCCACTTTGGCCAATGTATTGATATGCAGTTGTTGGAATTGGCATGGATGTCTTTACCATAGTGGTTGGCACTTGTAAATAAGAAGAGTGCATTGGTTGTGTCGGAATTGCCATTGGTTGAGTAGGCACTTGTCCAATGCCTAAGCATCCCATAGTTGAAGTTGTCAAGGTAGATTGTGGAATACTAGCATGTGTGGTGACATTGGGCATGGCACTAATGATCTGTTGAATATGTTCTGCACTCAATTGAAATGTAGGTTGTGTTGAAGTGCTAGATGTAGGCATAGCACTAGTTATCACCATGGTTTCTTTCCCTTTTCTAGAAGTCGGAGCTGCATTTGAAGTGGGCAATGTAATACCCCAAAATTGGCTCATTGCCATTATACCAATTCTAGTCTATTTCTGATAATTTCAAAGTCCTATTCTAATAGGCAATTCTCATTCTGCTATTCACTACTTGACTTAATTGTCAGATGCAGAAAAACCCTAATCTGCATTCATCATATTTCTTATTTAATTCCTATAGTACGTACTCATATTAGTTACATTAAACCTACTTGATTAATATTTAATTTAATTATTAAGTATTTATACTTTAATTAAATTAAATTATATCCTAAGGCTAATGTACTATGGAATTAAATTTATTTAATTTAATAAATACACCTATCTTAATTAATTAAATGTAATTATTTAATTAAATGGGAAAGGTATTTCTAATTAATTAAAAGAAATAATTAAATTAAATGGAGTACTTACTTCTAAATAATTAAACAAAGTTATTTAATTAAATAGGAAGACATTCCTAATTAATTAAATAAAGTTATTTAATTAAACAAAAGTGTCTCTAATTAATTAAAGATTATTTAATTAAATAGAAAAAGTAATTATGAGAGCATATTTCATTTTATTAAATTAAATATCTCAACAAAATCTCTCTTCAGTTCAAAAAGGGGAATTTCCAGTTCACTATTGATCAAAAATGAGTTAACACAGTTAACTCCTTTTTGTACTCAAATTAAAACAGTTAACTCCTTATTTATCTCAAATTAAGTCTGTTAACTCCCTTTAATTTGGGAATCTCCCTTTATGACTGAAACTCATCTTCAATCCTAACCGTTGATCTGAATCGATCTCAACCATTGATGGATTCCAGGAAACTCTATTTAAGAGACCCTCATCTCTTCATTTGGGGAGGATGAATTGATTTGCTATTGAATTGCTGTTGAAATTCATGCTCATATTTACTTACATTTCTTGCATACATTCTCATGTTTTAGTTTAATCTCATTTTAGTTTAATCATGCATATGCTTAATCTAGTTTGCTTCATTTTTTCTTAGATTACATTGCATCTTTCATTTCTTAGATTACTCTGTATACTCATTCTTAGCTTAATTCCATTGTCAAATCCTTCATTCTTAGAGGGTCTGGTTGCCTATACCTTGATTCTTAGGATATTAACAGGCAAAATCCCTTTAGATAGAAGGCAACAGGTCGCTTTGCAGGGCAAATTTTGGATGAAAAATTCAATGTTCATTTCGCGATGAATCCGCAAATAAGGACCGTGTTGAAGTGTGTGTGTTAGCATAGGCCACATTTTCACGCATACATTTCTGGCGTCCACCGTGGGGCTCAAAAATCAATTTTTCTGGCCTCTTTCTGTATTTTTAAAATCATTTTTTTGTGCTCTGTCCGTACTATTCCATACAGGTTTGAATCTTCATGCAAAACTGTTCATTTTCGCGCAAGGATTTAGAATCTTCACGCAAAGATTCTTTCCGCGTCGCGCGAGACTTTATTTTTTCGCGCGAGCCAAATTTAATTTCACATGAGCCGGATTTGATTTCGCGCGAGCCGTAAAACTTCTTCGCGCGGACTGTCAGAAATTTCGTGCAAAACTCTGCTAACAGAGGTAATTTTTTTTGCATTGATTTGCATGTTTTCTAATTTTTCTGCTGACTGTTAGTAGTTTCTAGTGTTTCTGTGTTTTATTTTTATTTTTTTTGAACATCATAGTAGTGGTTTGTGGAATAATGGGAAAAGCGTGCTAAAGTTGTCAGAAACAGGTAAGAATCTACTAAGCGCATTGCGAGGATCACCAGGTAATCTTCATCTGCTGATAATATTTCATTTGGATCTAAAACAAACATCTTTCGTGTTGAGCTTCTGTGTTTCCTTCTGTACTTCCATTTTACAACACATGCGTAAACTCATACTAGGGTGTAATCTTTGTTAGTATTCATTTGGCAGGCTTAGTCTTTAGTGATAGATCTGATTAACTATCTTAGGTTATTGGACTCGCTAATCCGTCGGCCCCTCGTTCCACCCTGTGGTTGTAAGCTCAGCACCACATTAAATAGGGGAGGGGTCTACAGGACATAAGCGTTAAAGGCTCCACAAGGCAACCCTTTTGTGTTTTTTTTAGAACTCACTAATTTTTGAGTTGTGGACTCATTTTGGCTTGTGTGAGGGGTTAAATGTTCCACATCTTTGGACTCACCTCACATTAGTTAAAGCGTTAAGTGTACCACTTTGTGCTTTTTGATTACTTTTAGATAGATTTGCTTTCAGGAATTAACATCTATACACACATAGTAATTAAGCCCCAATGAACACTATTCTTGGATCTTGAGGGAGTGGGTTCCTAGTGAAACTCCTCTCTAAGATGGATTCCTTATGGGTGGGGAGGATACTTTGAGCATCTCGTAGATAGATGAGTCTTTGACTTGTTGATTAAGGCATCCTTTCTCCGGAGAGGTTGATAGATCACAAGAAGATGATATCATAGATCTTTAAGGGATAATCTTAGTCTAGTGTGTCAGATTAATCTATTTGCTTTGATTGGGCTAAAGGTGAAAAGGTGTCAAAACCTTGAATCTAGAAGCTAAAGTCCCCTTGTGGTATACTATTGTGAGTCGGTCACCTTTAGAGAGGGTTAACCGTAGCAGACAATCCCTCTACAGGGAAAACTATGATGACAGAACCTCAAGCGGTAATAGCCATTTTTGCCATGGTAGTGAAAACTGCTATATAAATGTCCTTGTGGAAGAAATCTCCACGGGTGTGGTTCATTGTGGGTTGTCAGATCTCCCTAGCAGCTCTTGAAGATTAAGTTCTCAGACTGTGTCAAAACCTCGGTGCGCCAGGATTGGAGGTCACCCCTGTGACCCATAAAAGTTGCAGAGTCAAACCATTATTAAATACCTTAGAGAAGCCAACTTTTATTTTTCTAAGGAATGTGTGCGATGATTGCAAAACTCTTTGAAAATGTGCACAAATAGCTCTCTTAGGGATTAACACAAACTAAGTCACTTGATTGTTCATGCGCAAGGTTTCTTTTGCCCTTGCTCATTATTTTCAGATGTGCTTGAAATCACTTGCTTTTTGTTCTACGTGCCTATTTATCTACTTGGTTATTGGATTGATAAAAAATTTTGTCAAAATTAGTCGCTGTTGTGAAACTATTCTGTCCGTTCACGTGAAATCATTTTGGTCTCGCGCGAAATCATTTTGGTCTCGCGCAAAATCATTTGGCTCTCGCGCGAATCTATTTTTCCCTCGTGCAAAATTAAAGTTCTATTGTGCATCTTCGCGTGATCCAGAAACATTCTCGTGCGAAATTAAAAACTGTTACTGATCTTCACGTGAGATAGAAACATCTTCGCGTGGCTCGTAAAACTTCTTCGTGCAACTCGTAAAGGTTTTTTGCACGAAATTTTGTATAACATTTACAATCTAGGTCTGTTCTAGCTATCTGCAGCCTGCACACTGTCCTTTTTTGCGTCCATTTATCGCTCTCTGTTTGCAAACAGTCCTGGAACAGCGACACTTCGCTTAATTGAAAACTTGTGTCTTATACCTTGACTAGTCTCGTCTCATACGTTCTCGTCTTAATGCTTGCCATACTTTGTGCTGCAGTGGTCATAATCTCTGGCTGTTCTAGACTTTAAATCAGACCATTTGTGCCTTAGTGAACAGCATTCTTGTTACTATCTTGCCCTTTTTGAGACTCAATCTTAGTATAGTCCTTGTCTGGGTTCTAGCTTCTTGTCCTTGCCTATGACTGTCACAAACATAAGCGGCAACGTGTTTTATCTTGATAACATTCGACGTGGTTGTGCTAGGGGTCATAATCGTAGCAGAGGTAGCTTACCTTTTGCTACGCAATCCATATCCAGTTTGGCTAGTGAGGTGTCTTCACGGTCTTTCTCACCTGCAAGGTCATCTCGAGATCAGCGAACATTTTCCAATTTGCAACAAATTGGAAATATTTTTTACCAAAAGGATACTGAGACAGGTAGGAGTCTTGCATTCTCAAACACAATGTATGACCCTTTCTCCACGGACCCTTTTCAAACACAACGTACAAAAACTAAACAAGTTCCTATAATGACTAATCATGAGCCTGAACGGGGTAGCCATAGTAGATATCAAGAACAACCTAGGGATGACAAGGAGAAAGAGAAATAAAATGATACTGATGAAGAACAAGAAGAGGTGGAAATCCTTCTTGAACACATAGCAAGATGTCAAAGAGACAAAAAATTTCAGAAGGTCATGGGAATCCTAATCAACGAAGAGAAAGAAAAGTACTTTCTCAAACTCGCCCAAGAGGGAGCTAAACTGCCCACACATTTTGATGTGGAGACCATTATCACACGTGAAGAGGAAACTGAGACCACTGAACTCCAAAAACAACTGAAAATTATGCAAGACCAATTGGCTTAGATGATGCATGAGAAAGAGAAACCCAAAAAGACATACACATTGGACACTCTTTGTTCATTTCCATTTGACACAAGTATAAACATGCCGCCTTTCCCAAGAGGTGTAGAATTACCCAAATATGACAAGTACTTTGGTACTACTGATCCCCAAGATCACTTGTGGGAATTTGGTGCTTTGTCTATGGAGTTTATACACAATCAAATGTACCTCATGCGTTTATTCCCTAGAAGCCTAGGTGGTCAAGCTTTGGAGTGGTTTTCACATTTACCTCCTGGTATCAAGACGTTTGAAAAAATTGCTAATTCATTTGTTTAGCAATATTCTCATAACATTCAACATCCTGTAAATATTCGAGATCTATGCAACCTTAAACAGAAGGTTGGTGAGCCTTTTCTCACTTTCCTCCAATGGTGGAGATAGCTTTATACCAAGTACTCCCGTAAAATCCCAGAAATGGAGAAGCTCGACATTTTCACCGACAACCTCTTACCTGATTTCGAGTATAGAGTCCAACTACAAGGTCCGCATACCTTTGAAGACATGATTATACAGGCTATCCATATTGAAGAATTTATGATCAAGAAAGGTGAGCTCACTCTTCAGAGAGACTCAAAACAAGGTTCCACTTCCAACAAGGATAAAACCAAACATGTCAACAAGAACCGAGAAATTGTACATGATGGGGTTGTTGGTAATGTCACACCAAAACCCGCTAAAGCAGCATTTAATCTCACAGACTGCTTCAAAGCGGCCAAAAGTGCTGAGAAGCCTCCTCTTGACAATAAAATGTCTGGGAATAAACCAAGAAACTCATGGGCAGCACGACCCAAGCGAGAGTATACGCCTTTAGGAGAACCTTTGGATGTGGTTTACAAAACATTGCTACAACACAAGCTTATCTCACCAATGGATAAACCTCATCCCTATGATCCACAACCATGTCCACCATGGTGGAATGAGACCTCATTTTGTGAGAATCACCAAAACAAGGGTCATAAAACCATCAATTGTATAAACTTACGTCATAAAGTCCAGGACATGATTGATGTTGGTGAACTTGTGGTAGATGGACATAACAAAAACTCGGACCATAAGGCGTTCAAAGAGCCTTTCCCACCTTATGAAAAATGAGAGATTTTGAAACTAGAACCCTACAATAAGGTCAACTATACGTATTCCAATGATGACAATGTCATTCACATGGCTGAACCTATAGATTTTGAATACTGTGACGTTATTACCATAAAGGGGAAGCAAGATAATGATAAACCCAAGACACCATTCATCTTGAGGGGCCCTACTTCCAATAACATGGATAATACGTCTTCGTAACACTGTCCTAATGCTGTTACTCGCTCTCATGCGAAATTGATGCTCAAAGGCCCTACACCTCCTACTTCAAATCTTGAACAACACAAGGACAAAGCCCTTGCTAGTCCATCTGGTAAAGGTGCAAAACACACGATGAACTTGACTGCAACCAGTTATAGTATTCTAGATCAATTGAAATGAACCAATGCTCACATTTCTATATTTGAGCTGCTTAAAATTTCTCCCACTCATAGGAAAATTCTGGACAAAGTCCTCATTGAGACAAACATTCCTCAGGATCTTGATCTTGAACGATTTCAATCCATGGTAGGTCATCTGACCTCACCTCATCTTATGACCTTCTCTGAGGAGGATGACAACTCACTGAATCACCCACACAATTAACCTCTACACATTGAGGTTATGATCCACTAGACACGTGTTCGTCGGGTACTAATTGACAATGGCGTTGGCCTAAATATTATTTTTGTGGCTCTGCTTAGACAATTGGGTTATTCTGAGGACTCTATTGATCCTCGATGAAAGATCACTATCAAAGCATATGATGAAGTAGAATGAAAGTCATTAGGTCTTGTGACTTTACCAATTCGCGTTAGTCCTGTCGAAAGGGATGTCACCTGTCAGGTGCTTGACATTCCCTTAGCCTACAACATTCTGTTAGGATGGCCATGGATACATGAGATGCGCATTGTACCATCCACATACCACCAATGCATTAAATTCCCATTTCATGGCTCTGAAGTTACTATTCTAGCAACTACTAGCTACACTTGCAATATGCTCAAAGCTACTGAATCTTTCATCCCTGCTAACCGTGAGTCTATTGATTGTCACAACAATAAGCTGAAACAAATTGAGCAGTCATTTAAATTGAAAGAAACTGGTATGGGAGAGTACCACATGGAACCAGTGTTATCATTAACATCAATTCTAGAATCCCCTCAACATTTTGGGAGACCCTCACTAGCAAAGAAACCATTCGTGTTGACACCTCATACCAAGTTTAAGGGTTCTTTTGTCAAAGCTACAGTTCCCTTAGAAGATGAAAGCAAAAACAAAGCCATTGCTGCATGGCTTTACAAAGAAGAGTCTTCAGTAGACCTAACAGAACAAGTTCAAGAGATCACTCCTAAGAAGTATGGACCTGGTCTTAAGCTTATGAATCATTTTGGCTACAAGAGAACTGGCCCTATTGGGTGCAATAACAATGGTTTAATAGATCCTATCAAAGCAACAACTCGAAGCAACAGTGACACAACTGGCCTAGGGTTCAAGAAGGTCCCTTTCCATTTGGGATCCAATAAATTCATACTTGTACCTGAGAGTTCATATGAAAATGAGTCACAATCTGAATTAGGTACTCAAAAGGAAGAATCTGATGATGAGGATTCTTACCCTCATCCTATTCCTTATGATCTTGCTAAATTCTTTGTTGAGCCAGATGACTTTGTGCCACGTGTTAGCACTCTGGATGATACTAGTGATTCTTTTGAGGACAATACTGAGCAACTCGAATATCATTCAGAAAAGGGAGAATCTAGTTAGTCATGTCATATTGAGTATTTGTGTAAAAATTTAGAGGCTGAAGGAGAGTATGTCCCTATCACTATTGGGGAGTTCTATAGTCTCTCACCATGTAGCACCGATTCTCATGAGTATGAATTTGACAATCTTTCAGAAGTGACTACTGATAAAGACATTGACCAAGTGCATGTCTATAAAAATCAAATTGAAGTGAGTGAAATGTCTAGGGATAGGTTACAGGGGTCTGATCCAACTAGTGTCTTAGAGCCATCAATTACTAACATTCATACTCCGAGACGTTTGAATACACCTGTGGGTGAGGTCACCGTAGGTCTTGAATTGCTGGTCCACGCATTTAATAACTATACTGTGAACACAATTGAACCAGCCACTACTCTCTCACTCGCACATCCCGAGCTTATAGACTAGAACCCTAATGCATCTAAAAAAGTCCCCACATTCCAGAATGACTATACTCTTGCATGTTACCTAAACGCTATCAAACTTGTAACGTCTTCCACTAATGAGCAGAGCGTCAACATGATTGAAGCCGACATCAAATATCTCAGTCACATAATTAAAAAGAAAAAATGCAAGAGGTCTGATGGTGAAAACCACATTGTGGCAGTGTCGGATCCAAAAATAGTAAAAACAAAAGACATATCCAAGGGTGAAAACCTCTCTGAGGCACCTGTGGATGAGATATTTGATGTCCTTCCCAGTCACTTTTAGGAGAGATCATCAGTGTTAATAGAGCCAACACAACCAATTAACTTAGGCACAGAAGAACATCCTCATGTGATACATTTGGCTCAGTCATTGTCAACTGAAGAAAAGGCACAATTCATTTCCTTTTTCAAGGGAAAGAAAATAAATTTTTCCTGGACATATTCTGACATGCCAGGATTGGATCCTGATCTTATTATGCATCACTTGTCCATAATGCTAGGCATAAAACCAATTAAACAGAAGCTCCGCAAAATGCATCCTCATGTTGCATTGCTAGTCAAAGCCGAATTAGAGAAACTTCTGAAGGCTGGTTTCATTCATGCAATTGATTATGCTGAATGGATATCCAATATTGTCCCTGTGTCCAAGGATGATAAGTCTATCAGAGTTTGTACAGATTTTCATGATCTTAACTTGGCATGTCCTAAAGATGACTTCCCACTCCCTAATATTGATATGATTGTGGACATGACAGCTGGCTATGAGATGTACTCACTTATGGATGGTTTTTCTAGATACAATCAGATAAAAATTGCACCAGAAGATCAAGAGAAAATAGCCTTCACATGTGCATGGGGAACCTTTTGTTGGAATGTGATGCTATTTTGTTTAAAGAATTCTGGAGCTACATATCAGCGGGCTGTTACTACAATATTCCATGACATGATGCATAGAACTATGGAGGACTATGTTGATGATACTTTGGTCAAAAGCGCTAAACGCAATACCCATTTGCACGATTTGGGACCAATTCTAGATCATATGGAAAAGTTTAGTCTTCGGCTCAATCCTAAGAAGTGTGCATTTGGTGTCACATCAGGAAAACTGCTAGGATATATTATTTCTGCAAAGGGAATTGAAGTAGATCTAGAAAAAGTACAAGCAATAATGGACATGCCACCACCTTGAAACATCAGTCAGATGAGAGGACTATAGGGAAGGCTTCAATCTATTTGCAGATTTATTTCACAATTGGCGGATAAATCACAACCCTTCACAAAGACTTTACATAAGGGTGTGAAATTTAATTGGAACCAGGATTGTGAGCAAAGCTTAACACAGATTAAACAATATCTTGTTAATCCACCAATCCTGATGCCTCCCATTCATGGGAAACCTTTTCTTTTATACATTTTAGCTACTGAAACATCTTTGGGAATCCTGTTGGCTCAGGAAGACAATGATAACAAAGAAAGAGCTATTTATTACTTGAGCCAAACATTGGTCTCTTATGAGAAAAACTAGAGTATTATTGAGAAAGCTTGCTTGGCAGTTGTTTTTGCTTCCCAAAAGTTGAGACACTACATGCTTTCCCACACTACATGGCTTGTGGCTAAAATAGATCCATTAAAGTATTTTCTCAGTAAGGCAGCTCTCACAGGAAGATTGGCTAAATGGGTCATGATACTAAGTGAGTTCGACATCTAATATGTTGAACGCAAAGATATAAAGGGACAGGCAATTGCAGACCAGCTAGCTAAGGCACCCATACCGAGTCTCCTGCCAATAAACATTGATTTTCCAGATGAGTCAATTCTAACACTCACTCATCATACATGGGTTATGTTCTTCAACAGATCCTTCACACAACAAGGATCAGGTGCTGGATTACTTTTCATCACACCACAGAAATACTCATTGCCCAAAGCATACAAGATTCTATTTCCTTGTACAAATAACATTGCTGAATATGAAGCTTTGATCAATGGTATGGAAATTGCAGCTGAATGGAGAGTAGATCAATTGGATATCTTCGGTGACTCTCAGCTTGTCATCAACCAAGTAAATGATGTGTATCAAACAAAGGATGAAAAACTAATTCCTTATAAGCACATGGTTGATGACTTGACGAAATATTTTGCACACATCACCTTCCAACAGGTTCCACATGCAGATAATAAAGTGGCTGATGCCATGGCCACTCTGGCCTCCCTTCTACAAATGCCAGAAAATGATCTCCGACACGAGTTCTTGGTGGAAGCGTTACACTACCCAACCTATGACACACCTAATTCCAAGATGATCTGTTCTATTATAGGACAAGAATCATCCCGCTACCATCACATCTATTCCTACCTTCATAATCAAACCATTTCGAAAGGTCTAACCTAGAATGAGAAATGTTACCTAATCTACAACGCTTCACATTATGTCATTATTGCTGATGATCTATATAGGAGAGGTCTCAACAGAACACTCCT
Source organism: Cupressus sempervirens (assembly GCA_028749045.1). Taxonomy (NCBI): domain Eukaryota; kingdom Viridiplantae; phylum Streptophyta; class Pinopsida; order Cupressales; family Cupressaceae; genus Cupressus; species Cupressus sempervirens. The sequence continues at coordinate 346,590,553 of CM053788.1, read as the reverse complement.
TAGGTGCTTAGAACTCGACGAGTCCAAATGTGCACTAATTGACGTTCACGAAGGCATTTGTAGATCTCATTCTAATGGCCTAACACTAGCTCGCAAACTCCTTCGTGCTGGTTAATACTGGCCTAAAATGGAGCAAGAAGCTATTAAATATGCTAGGTCCTGCAAACAGTGTCAACTACACGGGAATCTCATTCACGCTCCAGCTAGAGAGTTGATTCCCTCTACTTCAACATGGCCATTTCAACAATGGGCCTTTGACTTGGTGGGATAGATTCACCCAACCTCTTCTAATGGACATAAGTTCATTATCATCGCTACAGATTATTTCATGAAATGGGTAGAGGCAGTCCCTCTCACAATTGCTGATGGAAAAACTGTAGCACTTTTTATCACAAACTACATCATCTGTAGATATGGTATATCGTCCTCAATCATTACTGATAATGGAGGAAAATTCAAAAATAAAGACCTTAAGGAACTGTGCAAGAAATTTAAAACTACACAACATTGGTCTTCCATTTATTACCCCCAGGGTAATGAGCAAGCTAAGGCATCCAATAAGGAAATCCTCAAAATTCTTCATCGCACAATCAGTAAGTCAGGGCGAGACTGGCATCTCCAGATCAATCTAGCCCTATGGGCATATAGAACAAGCATTAGAACTCCAACGGGCACAACTCCTTTTGCGTTGGTATATGGGGCAGATGATGTGCTTCCAGTAGAGGTCAAGATCCCTACCTTGAGAATCTCTATGAAAGGCCTTATCACAGATGATGACTATAGGATAGCCTAGCTTCAAGAACTTGTGTTGCTGGATGAACGACGACAAGTGGCCTGTGATCATCTATGAGCATATCAACAAAGAATGGCGTGAAGCTACAATAGGAGGATTAGGCCACGTGACTTCCAGCTTGGTGATCTCGTCCTAAGAGAGAATCCTAAGAATCAACAACAACGAATGCAAAAGGGAAAGTTTGAACCAAACTGGCTAGGTCCTTACATCATTACTGCAGTATATGGATTTGGCGCTTATCAACTTTCCACAACTAAAGGAGAAGTGCTTAAAGAGCCTATGAACACTCTCCACCTGAAGTGGTTTTTCAGTTGATTCAATCTCAACAAGCTATTTGTACATATCTGAATGTCTTGAAAAAATCCTAAACATCAAAAAATGTCCTGAAAAAATCCTAAAAATCAAAAAAAGTCTGAAAAAGTTATTACCCTGGTAAAAACCTAGCAATAGGTACCTTTGTAATATCAAAAAAAAAAAAAAAAAACCTACCAAGAAGGTGAAAACCTGGTAAACAGGTGCCTCTTGTTAGTCACTTTCATGTTTTTTCTTTCCTGCTTTTCCTGCTCATGTATCCATGGATTGAGTCTTGTCATAGGTTGGGGGCATTCCCTTCTAGTGTCACTCTTTTCGAGATTCTCCTCATAGAATCTCCTTCGTGACAGTCACCAGTTGTTCTAACTACGTCTGCCTACTGTCACCAGTGTCACTCTTTTCGAGATTCTCCTCATAGAATCTCCTTCGTGACAATCACCAGTTGTTCTAACTGTGTCTGCCTACTGTCACTAGTGTCACTCTTTTTGAGATTCTCCTCATAGAATATCCTTCATGACAGTCACCAGTTGTTCTAACTGTGTCTACCTACTGTCACCAGTGTCACTCTTTTCGAGATTCTCCTCATAGAATCTCCTTCGTGACAGTCACTAGTTATTCTAACTGTGTCTGCCTACTGTCACCAGTGTCACTCTTTTCGAGATTCTCCTCATAGAATCTCCTTCGTGATAGTCACCAGTTGTTCTAACTGCATCTGCCTACTGTCACTAGTGTCACTCTTTTTGAGATTCTCCTTATAGAATCTCCTTCGTGACAGTCACCAGTTGTTCTAACTACATCTGCCTACTATCACCAATGTCACTCTTTTTGAGATTCTCCTCATAGAATCTCCTTCGTGATAGTCACCAGTTGTTCTAACTGCATCTACCTACTATCACTAGTGTCACTCTTTTCGAGATTCTCCTTATAGAATCTCCTTCGTGACAGTCACCAGTTGTTCTAACTGTGTCTGCCTACTGTTGTCACCCTACTGAAGAGATTTCTTTCTTACATATTCTGGACATTAACACTTGACATCATCCCAAAAACATTAAACTCAATGATATACTAGTTTGGATATGCTGAGCATTTTCTCTTATTGCTTTGTTTTGCTTTATCATATCTCCTCGAGCAACATAGATGATGTCATCTCCGACTAGAGAAGTAATGATTGGGGGCATGATCTTTTCATATGTTTTCTGTTTGCAGATTAGTTCCAATAAGTTGATACATTCCTATAAGAGGGGTGTCCACTATAAGAGCCTCCATTTCATATTGGATGGCCGTGTGTACCTCGACTCCTTTTATACAGATATGTCAATGATATTGGTTCTTCTCCTTGTTTGTTGGAGTGAACTCTTCATGCTATAGTACATACTAATACTTGTTCTATTAAGTGAACATACGGGTCACTGTGAGTATATTTAGCACACTTCTATCTCAGGTTATGAATGCAAGGGTCATTGCAGACAGCATGAAAATTGAATACTTTGCATAAGAGGAATCTCCCGTGTGTTTGGTGTGCCTGTCATGCAAGCAACATTCAGGTCATCCTAGCATTCATGCTTTGATGCTTATGTTAACTTGTTACATAAAAAGGGACAAATGTTCTGGTCATTCTGGCTTCTTGTGCCTCAAATGCTTACATTTAATCCCGACATTCCAATAACATATGTTACATTCATATTTTCATGATTGCAATGTCAGTGGAAATTGTGTAACATACGAGCTTTGTTTTATATCCAATGATGATAAATCATCGAGGCTTGGTGACTAGACCTAAGGCTGCATTTAACATAGTCTTGCATACTTCATTTTTATTAGCACACAATTTGATGGTAATCCTATTCATACTCCACATGCATCAGATTCCTCCATGGCTGCATAAGCGTTTGGTTCATCGATTCTCATTCCTCAATGGAATACTTGTGACTGTCAAATAAAAATGCACAAATTTCAGTTCATACATATGCGTTCTATCTAAACATACATCTCATGTGCATCAGAGCAAAACAAAATAGACAATGACATGTACACAGGAATACTCGACTCAAAATCTTGTATATATATATATATATCAAAGAATGGGTCAGTACAAATAAAATGGGTGCTACTCGAGTGCAATCGATCAAAAATGATAAATCTGGTGCTGGCACACCAATTGATACATATCCAGAGATCAAAATAAAAGTCAGGCACAGAGCATCTAACTCTGTCCCAAACTCTCGCCTCTGGGAGGAGCAGGAGGAATAGGGGCAACAGGTGGCAGAGGCGGTGGTGGCATATCCGGCCTGACAGGAGGTCATGCACCTCTGAACTCTTGTGTGTACTGAGAGAATCACTGCACCTGCAATGTCTCATCAGGTACTGCACTAGTGTATGCAGCATAATAATATGCAGCTTGAGCAGACTGGAAGCAGATCTCATCCTGGGCCAACTCTAACCTCTGCTCTGTAGCCTTTGCACACTCTCTCTGGTGATCTGTCTCTCTCTGTCTCTCTACCAGCTGCGCATCCCTAACTACCACTGCAATCTGCAACTCTCCCAGCTGTTGGGAGGCTGCATGAACTCGCTCTCAATACCGCCATACCATGTCCTATACCCCACCTACCAACTGATCTGGCATATCCTCATCGACCATCTTTGGTGCATGCTGAGGTGGAGGTTCCTACTGCGGTGGAGGTACCCGCTGCTGTGGGACCTCCTGCTGATGAGCCTGCTCCTCTGTCCTCTGCCTCCTCGGCCGATTATGTCCCGCTCCACTGCCCCCAGCGCCTAGGTCTAATCCCATCTGTCATGGGGGAATAGGTATCTGCTGTACCCAGTGCTAGACCTGTGGTGGCACCTGTGGCTGTGCCTGCTGCTGCTGTGATACCTGTCCCTGCCCTTGCACCTACCCTGCCATCCCTAATGGATCTGTGAAGTGTGGGAAAGAATGGCTCATCAAAAATGCCTGATATGCAGGCATCATCCTGACATCTACTACCTCTGGCAGGTAGTCCCACTGAACTGCATTAAGGCTACGAATATCTATCATGGATCATCCTAGATCCATCTATGGAGACCATCCCCACTCTATATCCTTCTGCACCCTGGCATAGGCACAGTACTCAGCCAAAATGTCCTATGGTCAACCATACTGCCGCCACACTCGTGAGATGACAAATCTCTCTATCACTGATGTCGTCCTGCCTGCCAGCAGTCGAGAACAAAACATCTAGGGCAGCTCTCTCGGGGCATCATCCCAGTCCTCTGTCTCTCTCCAGGGTCGCCATATAACAGACACTAGGTCATCAAGATGTGTCCGCCAATGCTCAGTCTTACCCAGGTGGGCCTGGGTAATATGCCCTTGATATCTACAAATGTAGGGCTCCATGGGCTCCCGAGAATCCTCAAAAATTGGCCTACATACAGGAAGATGCTCCCAGGCCCAGATCTGTAACACATAAACACCTGCTGCCATGGTCTTCTTCTCATGGAAGATGACCTCATGCATCTCATGAAAAAGATGGGCCAACATACACTGACCCCACCCAAAGATCTCAGGTGCCTCAACCATCCTACGGAGCATGACACCCCATCCACACTCCAACCCATGCTGTCCCCTGTCAGGACATAGGAAGCAACTCAAGAAAATACCCAACACGGATGCTAACCTGTGTGTAGGTCCATAAGTATGCATCAGCTCATCCCAGCTAATGGCCCTGCCCCTTGGTAGCTCTCTCTCAAAAACAATGGATAGTGCCTCTGTCCCTAATCGAGGCACTGTATCATATACAACCCGGGCACCGTGAAAGGGAATCCTCAAGATCCTCCATATGTCCTCTGGTGTGATGGTCATCTCGCTCATCGACAAATGAAATGTGTTCATCTCTAAATGGAAACGCTCTACCAATGCAGTCAGTAAACTGTGATTCACCATCACGGCTGGAATCCGGCATAGTGAAGACAAACCCAATCGAGCAATGTGTGCCCGATCTATGTCATCCAAACTCCGCAATAACTCTCCATAGGGCAGATAATGAGATCTAAATGATACGTCTCCGAATATCTCTTGCACGCACAACAAAAAAAACAAAAATATGACAAACAAATGATCAGTATCAAGTCAAATCGAAACATCAAAACAAAATAAAATGCAATTTCTAAATACAAAAATCACAAAATTGGCACAGAATTTCGCGCGAGATTGCTGAAATCTCGCGCAAAAACATATGGTTTCGCGTGAAATAGTTCTCTCTTCACGTGAAGAAACTCAACTTCACATGAAAATAGATCTCCTCGCGCGAAGATAGACCATCTCGCACGAAAAAAGAGGTTCTCGCGTGAACCAGGAGTTGCGGCGCGCGAAGAATCTCCACCTTCGCGCAAAGCCAAAATCGCCTCACACAAGGATATTCTGGCCTCGCGCAAAGAAACAACACATCCTATTTCTTCGCGCGAAGAAAGAATATCTTTGCGCGAGAAGAGATCGGTCTCGCGTGAAGAAAGAATTGAACATCCTAAAACATGCTAAAAACATGCATAAATGAACTCAAAATGCGTGTAATCAAAAGTACGAAGATGGGAGATCGATGACTCACCAATGGTCCGTAGTCTGTTGGCCGGTTGTGTTGTCTGGAGCGCTCAAAATGATGATATCTCAAGTTCACTGCCATGTCTATATCAAAGCTCCAAATCACTAAAAGACAAAAGCACAAATGAATTGAAAATGACCCTTCAAGCCATTATATAGGTGTTGACCAAATTTTTCAAAGTGCTCAGATTTGCGCAAAAATCGTACCCTTGGCTAATTGGACCATCCTGGATCCATTTTCAAGATCAAATTCAAAATTTGACACACCCAAGAACTTTAAAAATGCGTTTTAAAATTTTAGGGACCAATGTGATCGAATGCTTGTGCAGTCAAAATCTTTTTGATACTTTATGATTCTTGGAATGCTTTCAACTTTACATTCTCCATATTTTCAAAATTCATTTTGAAAATAGTCAACTTAAGTCAACTTTACATGATATACTGCTTCAAATCATATTTTTGGTGTGTCATCTTTCAATTTTTCTCCCGAGGGGGCATGATGATTACATCATTAAATACTTATTGCTCGGGGCATTTAGTTTCCATCTTATGTCCTAGTCACTTGGGGCATCTCATCACTTGGGGCTTTTTGTTCCCTTCTATCTGACATCTCTGCCATCTATCTTATGTTTTCATCAATTGATCAACCTTATAACAACTCTTCTCAGAGTTCGATGGATAGGTATTGGGACAGTCTAAACCCCGACTCCTGAGGATCAAACCTTGTTCTGGGGATGATTCTATGACTCATGATGAGACCTTGTTATCTTTTATCAATTTCGGGTATCTAGGTGTTCTATCTAGATCCTTGAAGGTTAAACTCTTTTCTGGAGATAATATTCTAAATACTATTAATTTTGGGTATCTAGGTGTTCTATCTGGATCCTTTAAGGTTAAGCTCCGTTCTGGGGATAATCTTCTAAATGCTATCAATTTCAGGTATCTAGGTGTTCTATCTGGATCCTTGAAGGTTAAACTTCGTTATGGGGATAGTCTTCTAAATGCTATCAATTTTGGGTATCTAGGTGTTCTATCTGGATCCTTGAAGGTTAATCTTTGTTCTGGAGATAACTTTCTAAATGCTATTAATTTTGGGTATCTAGGTGTTCTATCTGGATCCTTGAAGGTTAAGCTTCATTCTGGAGATAATCTTCTAAATGCTATCAATCTAAAGTATCTAGACATTCTGTCTAGATCCTTAAAGATTACGCTTCGTTCTGAAGATAGTCTTTTAAAATGGTATCGATCTTAGGTATCTAAGTGCTCTGCTTGAATTCCTTAGGATTAAGCTCTGCTCTAGAGATGGTCCTTAAAAAACTTATCAATTGGTCTCCGTGTCATCACATTCGAAACCAATCTGATGTTCGCATCATGCTTTTTGATTATCTTTGAATTGAATGTGTTGCTCGCACATTCATTCAAAGAGGGGAAAAATGTAATACCCCAAAATTGGCTCATTGCCATTATACCAATTCTAGTCTATTTCTGATAATTTCAAAGTCCTATTCTAATAGGCAATTCTCATTCTGCTATTCTCTACTTGACTTAATTGTCAAATGCAGAAAAACCCTAATCTGCATTCATCATATTTCTTATTTAATTCCTATAGTACATACTCATATTAGTTACATTAAACCTACTTGATTAATATTTAATTTAATTATTAAGTATTTATACTTTAATTAAATTAAATTATATCCTAAGGCTAATGTACTATGGAATTAAATTTATTTAATTTAATAAATATGCCTATCTTAATTAATTAAATGTAATTATTTAATTAAATGGGAAAGGTATTTCTAATTAATTAAAAGAAATTATTTAATTAAATGGAGTACTTACTTCTAAATAATTAAACAAAGTTATTTAATTAAATGGGAAGACATTCCTAATTAATTAAATAAAGTTATTTAATTAAAAAAAGTGTCTCTAATTAATTAAAGATTATTTAATTAAATAGAAAAAGTAATTATGAGAGCATATTTCATTTTATTAAATTAAATATCTCAACAAAATCTCTCTTCAGTTCAAAAAGGGGAATTTCCAGTTCACTATTGATCAAAAATGAGTTAACACAGTTAACTCCTTTTTGTACTCAAATTAAAACAGTTAACTCCTTATTTATCTCAAATTAAGTCTGTTAACTCCCTTTAATTTGGGAATCTCCCTTTATGACTGAAACTCATCTTCAATCCTAACCGTTGATTTGAATCAATCTCAACCGTTGATGGATTCCAGGAAACTCTATTTAAGAGACCCTCATCTCTTCATTTGGGGAGGATGAATTGATTTGCTATCGAATTGCTATTAAAATTCATGCTCATATTTACTTACATTTCTTGCATACATTCTCATGTTTTAGTTTAATCTCATTTTAGTTTAATCATGCATATGCTTAATCTAGTTTGCTTCATTTGTTCTTAGATTACATTGCATCTTTCATTTCTTAGATTACTCTGTATACTCATTCTTAGCTTAATTCCATTGTCAAATCCTTCGTTCTTAGAGGGTCTGGTTGCCTATACCTCGATTTTGAGGATATTAACAGGCAAAATCCCTTTAGATAGAAGGCAACAGGTCTCTTTGTAGGGAAAATTTCGGATGAACAATTCAATGTTCATTCTACGATGAATCCGCAAATAAGGACCATGTTGAATTGTGTGTGTTAGCATAGGCCGCATTTTCACGCATACAGGCAACACGGGTGCACTACCTTTTGTGATTTGTCTAAACAAAGTGTTCTCATCAAAGCTTGGGGGAACATTAACACCATCCTTGACCAAGTTTAGGAATATCTCAATTTTGTTTGCCCTAATGGATTTTTCCATCATTTCCGCATTGTAGGGGTCTGCAAGGAATGTCCTGACATCACTAGGTACATCGTTAGGGTCAATAGGATCTTCACCTTGGTATATTTCTTCATCATTATCCCCCAAAGTTATGTTATGGAAGGGATCTTCTGGTTTTCATGTGGATGTTGAGTTAGGTATACCAAGGTTCGAACTAGAGGGAATTGTATTCCCTAATGAAGTTGTGAGTGGAGGAAAAGGATTCTCCATCTCTGATTGCCTCAATGATTCCCACAAACGTGACATGGGATTAAATGTAAACCTTCCTGATCATGTGTGTACCATACAAGAGTGATCAAGCCAATGGGTGGAAGATTATGGAAGAAAAAAAAAATGAGGATAAGAGCTATTAACCTTATGTGATTAAAGGGTCAACTACCCAAGTTTGAACAAAAGACCTTGGTTTAGCAAACAAGGATTAATTAGAGGATAGTAGTATCTTTCTCCTACCAAAGATAGCCAAGTGATCTTGTAGGCAAGATAGGACACCAAATTGATTTCTTACTATTTGGAGATAGACTTGTGATCCCAAATAAGTAAGTGTGATTAGGATAAATGTTTGCTTATAGATGAAAGGTCTAGTGTTGTATTGTCAAAAGATGTTTTAAGGTTTAAGCTCTTTGGAAGAAAATTTGAATGTGGAAGACTAGTAGTTTGGAAAGATGGAGGTAGATATGGCTGTGGTCACTAATGTGGCTATCTCAATCCTCATTTATTGGAAATAAAAACTTTGGGTTCACTCCTGGGAAAACAGACCAGTTTCAAAGTTTTCCATTGTATTCAATTCTATCATAATGGTCTTGTGTAGCTTCTTCTTTTTTAATGCTTTTGATAGCATATTAGAATTGTTTGTCACCGTATGCTAGGTTCTTCCTTTCCTTTTAGACAGGTGGTTTGGACAATTTCACTTTCTTATGTTTGACTCGATTGACTTTATTGATCATGGTAGGAATAAAATAAGACCCAAATTTAGAGTGACTAGACTCAACCAAAATGCAAACTACCAAAGTAACCGTGAGTCAAGAAGACCTCACTTAACCTATCTCACTCAATAAAAGGTTACCTTACAATTTCACTCATTTTAGAACTTGTTTTGATGTTTTGGCTTTGGTTTTTGAATGTTTGAACAAGCACACTGAACACACCAACAACCCTAAAAAGGCTATCTCTAGGATGAACAAGGCTTATCTAGAGGGAGTCCTCGATATACACAAGGTACGTGAGGCCCAAATCTATAGATGAAAAGAAATACTGCCACATAGTCGGGGGGAGATGGTAACCCAAATCTCCTCCTTCACTTCCCAAAGGTATAAAGTTCTTTGGGGCTTAGCCAAGAGTGACAATATTCCACTTCCAAGAGAGGTATCTTTCGATTCACCTCCCAATTTTTATACTCTGCCAGAACACTGGAGTTGAGATCATCCCAAGGGGTGATGAAATCTCCAAGCAGGCCTCCTAAAAATAAAAAACAAAACCACTTATTTCTTGTGCACTCAAGATCGCCCAAAGGTGCAAGGGGAGAGAATATGTAAGTGGTCTTGGGGTTTAAAAGACACTTGTTCTTTCCTAATGAAGCTTTAAGTTCTCTATATACTTGAAGACACTCGTGATTAAAACATGCAAGGTTCTTTCCAACTTGAAATAGCGCCAACGTAAATGAAAACGCAGGTTCGTCAACAAAAAAGTAAAGCGAGTGCGTGAAAGTAAAATGCTGAAAAGAAAAATGCAAGAAATAAAATCAATTTACCTTAGGACATTCAAGAGTGTATGACTTTATTTTAAGCACCAAACCCAAATGTGATCTATCCTAGGCATACATGTCCATTTTAAGCACCAATTCCAAATATTGTCTAGCCTAGGCATACATGTCCATTATCTTTAAAAGCATTCAAGATGGTGTGAATTCTTTTTAAGCACCAAATCCAAAGGTGTTTTCTACCGTAAACATTCATGTCTTTTTTAAGAACCAAAGTCCAAATGTTGGCTAATCTAAATATTCATGTCCATTTTAAGCACCAAAGTCCAAATGTGGGCTAATCTAAACATTCATGCATTCAAATGAAAGTGTTTAATCCATACAAGTCAATTAGTCCTTAAGTTTTTAAGTGATAAAAATTACTACAAATCTCCTTTAGTGATTAAAATCATTATTGATTTTGTTTTTAAAATATTTTTAAGGTTACTTCTTTGCATGAAAACCATTAGTTAAAACCTACAAGTCGATTAGTTAGTGGAAATTATTGTTAAAAATTGAACAATTCTAGTAAAATGTGGAGACGCCAAAATACAAGCACAGATGCCAAAATACAGAGACGATAAAACACTCAGACGACAAAACACGCAGACGCTAAAATACACAGATGACAATATGAAAATTAGAGATGCCAAAACTCAGAGACACCAAAATTCTCAGATGACAAACTAGAGTTGTAGATGACAAAATAAAGCTCGAAGACGAAAAAACTAGAAATGCAGATGACAAAACTAGAAACGCAGATGATAGAACTAGAAACGTAGACGATAGAACTAAAAACATAGACGAAAAAACTAAAAATGTAAACGACAGAACTAAGAATGTAGATGACAGAACTAAAAATGCAGATGACAGAACTAAAATAAGAGTATTGTTTGGAACTACTGTGGAGACACTGATCTGCGTAGACACTTGTCTGCGAAGATGCTAATCTGCGTAGACGACAAATGCAGATGACGCTGCAGCCTATGGAGATGACAATGCGATGTTTTATGATTGAACCAAGGTTTTTTGCAAAATTTTAAAATGAAACTAGGGACGTGGGTCCCACCGGTGTGCCAAAATGTGTGCTAGAAAATGTGACTTACAAGAAGCATGGGTTAACAAACAAACACTAGTTTAAAATCTTAAAATTGCATCAAAGACTTATCAAAATGAAAAGAACAAAATATCAACTAATGCTTGCTTGGGTTTTGCAACCCTAAGCAACCAACAAATCCAACCTTACAGCCACCTCTACAGCTCAACAAAGGCACCCATGAGAGGCCTTGTTGGTGTGTTAAGATGGGGGGGTGTTTGATGTGCTCTCCCAAACACAACAATAAATAAATCTCTTGAGTGAGTGAGTGCAAGTGTGTATGCAAGTAAGGTATGAATCTAGACTAAATGAGATGAAGAACACCTCAAGAAATGGTTATGGAGAGAGCCATTCTTGAAAGCATTCAAAGATGAAGATGATATGTAATGAAAGAACTAACTAAATATGCAAACTATGATAAAAATGCAAGCTAAAATGAAGCTACAAATGCATGTAGAAACTAGATTAACAATGCATAATGTAAACTAAACTAGCTACCAAATTGTTAATATGAATCTACAAAATCACTATGAGACTCTACCAATGCAAACTCAAACTACCATGAAAGCTCAAACTATGAATGCAAACCCAAATCTCAAACCAACATGGTAACAATGCAAATAAAAATGAGATGCAAATGCTTGAGACAAGCCCTCTATTTATAGGCTTGAGGGAGGGCTTGGTGAGGTGGCATCCAAGTAAGTGCCACATAAGATGACATGCAAGCTATGTAAATGGTCAAGAATTTAAAGTTTGCTCACACATGTGTGAGCAAACTTGAGAAGAAGAGTGGGAGACAAAAGTGTGTAGGCATGCCATCTCACACATGTGTGAGCACACTCTTATGCTAATGAAGGAGATTAGGGAGATAATTAAGAATGATTAAGTGGGATTAAGCTTAAGAGGATGAAAATGATGGGTGTAGACTAGGCTCTAGGTTAGGTTTAAGATTAAATTAAATAAAATTTAATTTAATCACAGGTTTAGAGGAATTAATGGGATGTGAGGATTTAAATAAATAAAATTTATTTAAAAAGGGAGGAAAGATGGAGGATCATGTGTTAAATTAATTTAACACGTTAAGGCTAGAAGTATTTAAATAAAATTTAAATACTTAGGAGAATGAACTCATTTAATTAATTAGCTTAATTAAATAAGTAGAGGAACAATATAATTAATTAATTAATAATTAATTACAATGTCATGAAAAATACTAAAATTAATTAATATAGTGTTTAGGGATGATTTTAAACGTCTACACTTCCCACTAGTGCATCCAAAGTTATATCATTTTTGAGATCACATCTCATTTCTTGAATAGCTGAAACTGTAATTGCATAAATAAGAAGAAGAGTTCTTAATACCTTGCTGACTACTACAACATCATCTATTTTTCCTCTTGCAACTATGATTTCACTCACACTTGCTTTGATTCTTTCACTATATTTAGCATTGTTTTCATCTTCTTTCATCTTCATCTAATCAAATTGGCCTCTTGATGTAAGAACATCCTAGGTTACATTGCTATTCTGTATGTTTTTCATGTTTCTCTATTACTATTGAGTTCCTCGTATGTGTCAAGTTCCTGTTGGTGCCAAGTTTTAGTTTATGTTGAGCATTGTTGATTGATAGCATTTGGTTGTTCCTTCTTTGACTTAGTTATCTATGTTTGGTTCTAGTTTGGGTAGACTTTGTGCATATTTAATTTTGCTATTTATGTTTAAAAATTATTGCTAGCTGACTTGTGGTTGTGCATGCATTTGTTGTAGGATTTAATTTCTATGGTATGTTGACTTGCCACGACAGAAGCATTAAGGAGGTCTAGGATTGAGTTTTAGGAAGTAAGTAGCAGTTAATAAGAGAGAAGGGATAGCTTAATCTTGAGATTTATAATGCAAAGATAATCATTGAAGATCAAATTTTGAATTGTATTATTGGTCGTAACTTAGAAGTCCTCACAACTAGGCATGTATTTTCATAATTTGATGAATTAATAAGTACTTCACTCTTCTATATCCTTTGGTTGATGTTGTCTATGTTGTATTTCTATCACATTTACTCTTACAGGTGGCTTTTGTAGCTAGGTGTGCCTTTGGTCCTAGTTTACATATGCCTCCCTATGTTAGGTGGTATCAGAGCTTGAAGTTCATCCTTGTGGAGATTAGATCATGTCAAACCCTAAGTTAATTTGGTTGTAGGGTAGCATATCTGAGGATTTGACATAGAATTCATAGAGGGTTATGATCTTGTAGGAACCTAATTATAAAGATGGTTTAAGGTAGAAGAAATGTAGAAAATGTTGTATTGGATACATTGAGACAAATTACATCTAGATTAGATACTGTGGAGTTAGCCCAAAGGAGAGGAGAACATCTTCATGATGTGAGTTATGATGAGGCAATAGCACCAAACCCTAATCTAGAACCTAAAGAAGATCAAGACAATGCAAGATTGTTAAGAGTATTATCTAAGCCACATTCAAAGCCTGTTGTAGAAGTTGTTTCTTAAGATAGAAAATTGGACACCAATGCTATGCTTGATTAGATCTTCACTATGGAGAAGCTCTTTGAGTATGAAAAAACTCTTGAAAATAGGAAGGTAAAAATTGTAGTTACTAGGTTGAATGGTCATGCCTCTTCTATAGTGGGAGAATTTGAAAACTGATAGAAAAAGGAGAGGAAAGGAGAAGATAGGAATTGGTTGAAAATAGTGATCAAGATAAAGACAAAGTTCCTTCTTTCTGATTACCAAGTTAGCTTGTTGAGAAAGATGCAAAATTTGAATCAAAGGAACATGACTATGAAGGAGTATATTGAGGAATTCTATAGATTAGACATTTGATCTAGACATGTGGATGATCATGTTGAGAAAATTACAAGGTGCCTAAATGGATTAAGGTATGGAATTCGAGATGAGATGAGTTTTGTGAAATTGGAAAGTGTGAAGGAAGAATATCAATATGCCTTGAAAGCTAAGGAGATCTTGACAAAGAAGCTTGAACAAAGAAAAAGAGGTAGAGGTGGAAGATTCTAGTGAGGCAGAGGTAGACCATATGGAGAAGGTGGAAAATCTAATAATTCTATGCAATATAATGAAAATTTTGAATGAAATAATGATGACAAGGGAAAGATTGAGTGGAAAGGTGGTAGTTCTTACCAAGGAGGTACTAGTTCTTACCAAAGAAGAGGTAATTCTTATTCTAGAGGTAGTTTTCATGGTAATTGTTTTAGATGTGGCAAAGAAGGGCATATATCCTTTGAGTGTACACCCTTTAAGAATGAACATAGTAACAAAAATGCTATGCTTCAAGGAGACATTGAGGGTTCACCAAGTGGACCTAAATCTGGAGAAAATATGATGGTGAGAAGAATCTTATGTAATAAGGGAAGTGATGAGGAACCCATCCTAAGGAGAATTATTTTCAAGACCAAATGTAAGATGGATGGAAAATGCTACAAGGTGATCATTGAAAATGGAAGTTATACAAATTTGGCATCAGAAGAGTTGGTTACAAAGATGTAGTTGTAGAGGCTAAAGCATCCTAAATCCTATCATGTTTCATGGATCAAAGATGAGCATAAGATATTGGTAAGTGGATAGTGTATTGTGAAGTTCAAGATTGGACATTATTTTGATGAATTTCTATGTGATATTATGCCTATAGATTATTGTCATATTTTTTTGGGTAGACCTTGGAAATATGATAGATATTCTATATATGATGGACAGTTGAATCAATATACTCTTTGGGTGAATGAGAGAAAGAAAATATTGTTGCCTTTGATTGAAAGCCCATATGAGGTTGATTGTACTACCATGAGAATTTACATGGTTAATGAAAAGAAATTTGAAAAAGAAGTGAGCAAGAATCAAGTCTATTTTTCTATAATTTCTACAAAGTCAAGTTGTACCAATAGCAATTGAGTGATTAAAAATAGTGGTGAGAGAGCGACATAAGTGGGTATTGATCGAGTGACAGTAGAAACTGGTAGAGGCTGAGTACCACAAAAAATTGAAAACTTGCTAAATGAGTACCAGGAGATTGTTGTAGAAGATATACCTGATGGTTTACCACTTGTAAGAAGTATAAGCCATTGTATGGATCTAATTTCTAGAGCTAGTTCTATAAATAAAGTACCATATAGATTGACACCTATGGAAAGTGAAGAACTTAACAACCAAGTGCATGAGTTGTTGCAGAAAGGTTTGATTAGAGAAATTTTGATTCCATGTGTTGTACCTATGGTATTAGCACCTAAGAAGAATGGAGAATGGAGGATGTGTACTGATTCCAGAGCTATTAACAAGATCATAGTGAAATATAGGTTTCTAATACCAATGATGGATGATATAATGGATTGTTTGAGTGGAGTAAAGTATTTTACCAAGATTGATTTGAAGAATGGTTATCATTAGATCAAAATCAAAGAAGGTAGTGAATGAAAGATTGCTTTCAAGAAAAAAGATGAATTGTATGAATGGCTAGTAATGCCTTTTGGTTTGACTAATGCACCTAGTACTTTCATGAGGTTGATGAATGAGGTTCTCAAGATATTTTTGGGTAAGTTTGTGATTTTTTATTTGGATGTTATTTAGATATTTAGTAAGACTAAGGAAGAAAATATTGCGCATGTTAGAAAAGTATTGCAGAGATAAAAGAGGAGAAGTTGATGGTTAACTTGAAAAGTGTTCCTTTATGCAAGAGGAGATTGTGTATTTGGGACTTGTGACTTTATCTAATGGTTTGAGAATGGATCCCAAGAACGTTAAAGCAATCTTGGAATGGTCTACACCTGAGGATGCGGGTGACGTGAGATCATTTCATGGTTTGGTTAGTTTTTACAAGAAGTTTATAAAGAATTTTAGTTCTCTTTGTAATGCTATGAATGAGATAATGAAAGGGGGCAAAAATGATTTCAAGTGGACACATGGAGATGATAAGAGTTTTGAGACTTTAAAACAAAAGGTTGCTAAGTTACCTATATTGGCTTTGGTTGATTTCAATAAAGTATTTCAAGTTGAATGTGATGCAAGTGGCAAAGCAATAGAAGCTATATTAATTCAAGAAGGTAAACCTATTGCTTTCTTTAGTGAGAAGTTGAATGATGCTAAAGGGAAGTATTATGTGTATGATCAAGAGTTTTATGCTATTGTTGAAGCCTTGAAGAAGTGGAGACATTATTTGAATTGTAAGAAGTTTGTATTGTATACTGATCATAAAGATTTATAGAACTTGAGAAGTCAACATAAATTGAATCAGAGACATATGAAGTGGGTTAAATATTTGCAAAGTTTCACATCTATGATTAAGCATAAAGTGGAGTCACTAACCAAGTTCTGATGCATTAAGTAGAAGACATTCTTTGTTGACTGAGATAAAGGTTGAAGTTCTTGGTCTTGATGAAAGGAAAGAGTTGTATGATACTGACCTTGATTTTTCTAAGATGTGGAGAGAGTGTAGAGCACCTTGTTTAATAGAACAACCAAGTAAGTTTGATGAGTATCTCATTCAAGAAGGTATGTTTTTGAAAGGAATTCAATTGTATATACCAAGAAGTTCTATATGAGTTAATTTGATTGAGGAAAAACATAGTGGTGGATTGGGTGGACATTTTGGAATTGATAAAACATTGAGTTTGCTAAAGGATAAGTATTATTGGCTATAGATGTATAAGGATTTTTAGAAGTTTGCAAAGAGTTGTGGAGTTTTTCAAGTTAGAAAAGGAGTAAGTCAAAATATTGGTTTGTATACACCCATTTCTATTCCTAAGAAACCTTGGAGTGAAATTAGTATGGATTTTTTTCTTGGATTACCTAAGATAATAAAAGGGTATGATTCCATATTTTTTTGTTGTGGATAGATTTTCTAAGATGGTTCATTTCATACCATGCAAGAAGACATTAGATGCTAATCATGTTGCTGAAATTTTCTTCAAATAGATTGTTAGATTGCATGGATTACCAAGAAGCATTATTTTTGATAGAGTAAATTTGTTGGTTACTTTTGGAGGACTTTGTAGAAGAAGATGGGTACCAAGTTGAAGTTTAGTTCTACATTCCATCCACAGATAGATGGAATGATAGAAGTTTTGAATAGAAGCTTGGGTAATTTTCTAAGATGTTTAGTTGGAGATAAACCATATAATTGGGAGCTGATGTTGAGACAATCTGAATTTACATATAATAATTGTTTGAATAGGAGTACAGGGAAAACACCTTTTTAGATTGTTACTAGAATGCAACCTAGAGGAATATCAAAGTTGTGGGATGTTAATGGTGAAGAAAAGAGAAGTGATGTAGGGGAATAATGTGTGGATTTTATGGATTCTTTGCATAAGAAAGTGAAGTTGAGGTTTGGAACAAAGTAATCAAAAGTATAAAAAGAATGCTGATAAGTCTAGAAGACATCTTGATTTTAAAGTTGTTGATGACGTGATGATTCATTTGAAGAAAGGAAGATTTCCTAGTGGAACATATAGTAAGATAAAGATGAAGAAGTTTGGACCTTGTAAGATCTTGAGGAAGTTTGATAGTGGTAATTGTATATACTAATATGTTAGCAAGAAACACTAATCTATTCAAAAACAAAAGCATTAACTAGCATAAAAATCATAACATTTGAGATTGACAAAATGAAACCCTCAAATGAGAATATGAGCCATGGAATGGATCTCCCAATGAGGATGGTCACTTGATTTAGGGATGAGTCTATTATGTGGATGTGGGATGTATGCAAAAAGTATGGATTTTGGCTTCTCAAACTAACATTATAACTTTAGCTCAAGAATTGTGATGATATGGCTTGGGAGGGGATCCAATTTATAGGCTAAGGGCTTGAGGGTTTGAGGGCTAAGATGCAAGGATGGGGAAAAGCTCATGGAGGGCTTAGATTGCATGAGAGGAGAGCACATGGATTGTGCTTCCTTACAGCCAATCAGGGAGTGACACATGTCACAGGGTGAGAGGATGGAGGAATGGGCAAGGATGAGTCAACAAAGGAGGCTCAAGAGATAATATCTTCATAAAGACCCTTCATAACGGCTTGTAAGAGCAATGAATGGGCTTGTAAGAGAATTCATGGTTGGGTGGTTGGGATATTTTGGAGGGAGTTGGGATTGTTGACTTTGCTTGGTTTAGGAAAGTCTTAAGCTTGCTTAGGGAATGTGACAAGGTTAGGGGGGGATTAGAGGTAATTTAGGATTAGATTAGGGATGTTAGAGATATGCAAGTGAATGGAATTTAATGAGGGTGGGTGAGTTAGTAGCTAAGCTTGGTTAGTATGGGTGGATGGGGTGGATTAAGCTAAAAAGGGGGTTTAGAGATAGGCTTAGGAAGAGGATAAAGTCCTTCTAGAAGAGTCTAGAACTTCATAAGGTTTTGAGGATAAATAAAGTTTATTTATCTCAAGGGTTTGGGTTGAGTAAATATTTATTAAAACATTTTTAATAAACATGAGGATTGACATTTAACCTTAGTTAAATATTTTGAGTTGCGATTAGGGGTAGAAAATGATGGGATTAGCCTTTAATCGAAATTAAAAAAGGATTAGAAGATTTTGGAAGAGGTTAGTGGTCTACAGTAATGCTTATGAAGTTGAGTTACATGATGACATGGATATATCTCTTGTATTTAATGTTTCTAATTTCTAAATGGTGAAGTTTTTGTATCAGATGATTATGCTAAGAAGCATATTGAAGAGGGTAAATGGGTATTGGGTCATAGAATTGGTAAAAGCACAAGAGGAAAATATTAAAATGATTATTTGGTGAAGTGGAAGAATAGACTAGTTGAGGATATTACATGGATTTAGCAATTTGAGTTGGATTCAACTCAGGTTGTTCCAGTTCCATGATTTAGGAGAATTATTTCTTTCAACCCTATTATGATGTAGGAGCATCCTAGGTTGCATTTCTATCCTACATATTTTTCATGTTTATCTATTTCTAGTCAAGTTCTGAATATGTGTCGAGTTCTTGTTGATGTTGAGTTTTTGTTGGTGCCGAGTTCCACTTTATGCCGAGCATTGCCAAGTGTAATCAAGAAATGTGGGCCTCAATATTCACACACCCTTCAACATGATCTTATCTAAGAGATCATCCTAGAATAAACATGGGATTGTTCATCTGAGATGTCCAACAATTCGATATGTTTCCTTCTAAATAGATTGATTATGTTATTGCTCTTAGACCGAGAAGCTAGCAACTAGACATCTAGAATGAAGGATTTGTTTAAGCTAGATGATATGCAAATTTGAAGCTAAATGTTTACAATTAATCTAGAAATAAAAGTGAGAAAATTATACTAAATGTATGTATTTTAAAATTAGAATGAGACTACTATGCTAGAAAATGAAAAGTTATAAGAGAAATGAGTATTTCAGCATAAGTTTGATACTATCAATCATTAAACTTCTTAATGAGGAATTGAAGGCTTCTTAAATAGAATCCAAGAAATTGATCAACAATCAAGATCAAATAGAATGGACAGTTGAGATCTGGAGAAGATTTAGTCACAATTGAAAGTTTCCTTATGAAAAGGAAGTTAACTGATTTTCTTTTGAGTAGAATAAGGAGTTAACTGATTTAATTCCTTTTTTGATTTTAGTCCACTCAAAATTTCCATTTTTGAATTGAAGAGAGAATATTGAAGAAGATATTTGACTTAAGGAAATTAAATATGACCTCATAATTGAGTATTCTAAATTGAATAATTAAATTCAACAATTAGAATGAGAATATTTAATTAAATCAAATATATTTAATTCCTCATGTATATTAGCTAAAAGGGGTGAATTTAATTTAATTAAAGTACTAGGACTTATAATTAAATTAATTCAATTAAAAGGTTAATTTAGCCAATTCAATGAATATTCAAGAATTAATTAAAGTAAGTGGTTAATATAGATTAATGATTTTTTGCATTTGACACTTAGGTCAAGTAGTGATTATCAAAATCAGAATTACCTAGTACAATAGGACTTAAAATTGATTGAAAGACTAGAATTGGTTTAGCATGGCAATGTGCCCTTTTTGGGGTATTACATTTGCCCCTCTTTAAATGAATGTGTGAGCAACACATTTGATTCTAGGAAATCAAAAGTATGAAGTATAGATGAAGAAATGAGATTGGTTTTGAAATTGATGATATAGAGACCAATTGATAAGATTTTTAAGGTTATCTCCAGAATGAAGTTTAACCTTAGGGAATCTAGATAGAACACCTAGATAGCAAGATTGATAAGCTTTTTAAGGTTATCTATAGAATGAAGCTTAACCTTAGGGAATCTAGATAGAACACCTAAATACTTAGATTGATAGAACAAAGATTATCAAACTTCACAGAATTGTTCCTAGAATGAGACTCAATTCTTAGGAGTCGGGGTTAGACTGTCCCAATACCTATCCATTAGAAGATGACAAGATTAATCATGATTCATAGAATTGTCTCTAGAATGAGGCTTAATCCTCAGAAGTCAGGGTTAGACTATTCCAATACTTTTCCATTGAACAGTGATCAAAAGCAAGAGCTTAGAATTGTCCCTAGAACGAGGCTTAATTCTCAACAAGAGTTAGGAGTATCTCCAGAACAAATTTTAACACTTAGCAAGAATTTGGAGTCATCTTGATAATGGAGCTTAATCCCCCAAAAAAGATAACAAGACATATCATGAGTTGTAGAATTATCCTTAGGAGTCGGGGTTAGACTGTGCCAATACCTGTCCATCGAACTTTGATAAGGATTACTATAAGATGTGATCAATTGATCAAAAGATAAGATAGATGATGTATGATGCTAGATAGAGGGGAACAAAATGCCTCAAGAGATGAGGACATAAGATTTAGATTGAGTTGAAGCTAGTTTTAAAAGATTAAATGATGTAATCATCTTGGCCCCTCATGAATGAAATTGAAAGATAACACACCAAAATAGTGATGCAGAGTAGTATATTGGAGGATATTGAAGAAATCCAAGGTTTGAAAGAATGTAGAAGAGGTCAAAAGGATCTGAAGAAAATTTGGAGCTGGTTCAAAGTGATTTTGAGGTCCAAAAGACCAAGTTTGACCAAAGTTGACTTGACATTTTTTAGAAATTTTGGAAAATTTGAAGAAAATGTGATTTGAAGAGATTCCAAAATTCACAAAATATCAAAAAATGAACTTCACAAGTGTTTGATTGTGTTGGTCCCAAAATTTAAAAATGTGATTTTGAGCTATTTAAGTGTGTTAGATTTCAAAATCGATCCTAAAAATGGGTTCAGAGTAGCCAA
This sequence comes from Cupressus sempervirens, assembly GCA_028749045.1. Taxonomy (NCBI): domain Eukaryota; kingdom Viridiplantae; phylum Streptophyta; class Pinopsida; order Cupressales; family Cupressaceae; genus Cupressus; species Cupressus sempervirens. Next base: position 346,568,928 of record CM053788.1, on the reverse strand, counting down.
ATTAGCCGAGGGGGTGATTTTTATGCCAATCGAAGCACTTTGAAAAATTAGGTCAAAACCTATATAAGGGCCTAAAGGGTCATTTTCAATTCATTTGTGCTTTTGTCTTTTGTGAAGAAAAGAGCTCTAAGGAGAAAGATGGTGGTCCCCATGCGTACAAATTGATTTGAGTGCTCCAAGCAACACAACCAGCTGGCGGACTACGGAGCTCCGATGAGTCATCGATAATCTCACTTTGCATTGAATTTTTGTCACGTTTTGAGTCATTTTAGCATGTTTCTAGGGTTTTTTTCAATTTTTCATGTCGGTTCTCACACGTGAATGTCATTCCTAATGTGGCACCAATCTCCTTTCACATGAAGTACCAAGCTAGTACTTCTTCACCAGGTTTTGTGAGTTTCCTCATGCGAAAGATACCCATCTCTTGTACGAGAAACCCTAAAATGGGTTGTTCGTTTGCTAAGTCTTTTGGACTTTCTCATGTGACAATGTGTTTCCTTGTGAGAAAATATGCAAGCTCACATGAGAATATGAAATATCATGCAAAAATTTGGTGTAATTTACAAGTTTAAATGTTGGAAATTGGATTTCTCATTGATATTTTGAACTTTTGTTCATTATTTTGTCTATCTAAGACTAATTATTTTCCTATTGTTTTCATGTGTGTCAGTTAGCTTTCTCAATGCTGGATTTAGATCACATTACCTGCCTTATGGAGCTTTATTATGACAACTAGATGATGCTGACATGGCACATATTGACACATTCAGATTGTCATATATTTGCCGAATTCCCACATTGCTGGTGAATCATAGCCTATTGACTAAACTAGTTGAGCGGTTCCATTCAGAGACAAACACCTTCCATTTGCCCCAGGGAGAGATGGACAACACTTTAGAGGACATTTACAGGATTCTATGAATCTTGTTCCATGGGCCACAAGTAGTATATGACATAGTGCTATGGACAAGTACAGAGGTACTGAGAGCCATTTTCCAAGAGGATCTTATCATGGGAAGAGCCATCACCTAGGATGAGCTAGTGCATACTTATGGTCCCACCCACAGGTTGGCAGTAGTATTGGGTATATTCATTAACTACTTTATGATGCCTAAAAGAGGCCATTTAGAGTGTAGATGGGGATGGATGTTGTAGTTGATGCTAGAGGCACTTGAGTGATATAGATGGGGTCACTACATATTTCCCCATATGTATCATGATATGCACAAGATCATTTATCATGAGAAGAAGAGTATGGCTATTGGGGTCTATGTACTTCAGGTATGGGCATGGGAGCATTTACCCATGACAAAACCCATTTTTGCAAATGAGAGATAATATCTAGAGAGATATATATGTAGATATCAAGGTCAATTGACCCAAATAGCTCTGGAGAAGATTAAGTAGTGGAGAGGTTGACTGGATGACCTAGTAGCAGTAGTGTGGAGACTATGGAGAGAGATGGAGGCCTGGGATGATGCACTTGTAGAGTTGTGATATATGTTTGCATCTTGACCATTGATTGGTTTCTCCATGCATGTCATAGAGAGATTCACACTAACATGAAACTAGAGATAGTATGGTCGACCATAGGACATCTCATAGGAGTATTGCTCATATGTGAGGTTCACAATAGATTTAGATCATGGGTGAGATTAGACCAGGGTCAGTCAATGATTGATGTGCATACCCTAGTGGAAACCTAGTGGGACTACATGCCAGTGTTAGAAGATGGGGGGATGACTCTAACATATCAGGCACACTTTGCGAGTCATCCCTTCCCTCAATTCATAGACCTAGTGGGGATGACCATACCCATACAGCTAGTGTAGGCACCATGGCCACCACTACAATAGCTACAGCAAGAGAGAACAAGATAAAGGACTCAAAAGGTTCCTATTCTTCCTTGACATATGGGATTAGATCTAGATATTGGTGGTAGTGGGACAAGACATAGACACCCTCACCATGATATGGGATCCCTAGGAGCCATTAGGGGAGACACAGAGACATCTTGTATAGAGGAGCAACCAAGCCATCAAGTAGAGTAGGTAGCAAGAGATGAGGAGATGTAGATCATCCTACTACTGAGCCACAAGTGAGAGATATCCTAGTATAGACCTAGGATGTCCTTAGGAGATCAAGGGATTGAGTGAGGACTACAAAATGATAGCTAGGAGAGATGCACATACAACTTACAGTGTGAGACACTAGGATATTAGAGCGGGATCAAGAGATTTGTGGCTTATTGGAGTAGCTAGAGCACAAGGCTCATAGATCAGAGTAGCAGTAGGATGAGATTTGACTATAGTTAGTGAGGGAAACATACTACTATGTGACGTATGTTGTTTTAGTACAAGATGATGTAGAGTAGGTGCCCCACTTTTCTTAGTGTGCTAGAGAGTCAAGAGGCACACAGCCTCCACCGAGACCTAATATGCCTCCTCCTCCACTAGTTGGAGAGGAGGGAGAAGGATAGAGTTACCTTTCTTTCTTCTAATTTTTCTTTGGCAATGTATCAATTGGTATGCCAACACCATTTCATATCATTTTGAGATTGACAACACTTGAGTAGCATTCAATTTTGCACCAATGTACACAGTTGAGTTCACACATATATATGAGATTTTGGTTCAAGTATCTTCACATGCATCATCTTTCTTTCTTTATAGTTTTTTGTACATGATATTTTAATGCTATGAGTATGAATGCAAATTTTATATGATGTATAAATGTAGTGCAGATGAGATGAACCATGGAATTATGTATGTGAAATGCAAAAATGTGAATGAACTAACATCTAATGTAGTGCTCCATTTTGTTGATAGTGACAGGTATCCTATGAAGATCGATAAGATGAACCAAAGAAGAAAATTCTTGTGCAATTATGAAGAAACATGATACTTTGAAGAAACCAACATTCCCTAATCACAAAGGATGGAAGTAGATTAGTGATCGAACCATGTGCTTATGTAATGTAGCCATACACTAGATGAAACCCTTAGTCTAGTTACCAAGCTTCGACAATTATCATCACTAAGCATTTAGCTAAATCCCAAATGTCATACAATTCCAACTAACATTGCAATCATGAGAATATGAATATGACACTTGTTCTAGTTTTTTTAGGATTAAATGTAAGCATTCAAGGCACAAGAAGCTAGAATGACTATAACATTTGTCCCTTTTAATGTAGCAAGCTAATGTGTAGACACACTAGACACACAAGAGATCCTTCTTATGCTAAGTAATTAGTAAGTATCCTATCTACAACAACCCCTACATTCATGATTTGAGATAGAAGTGTGCTAGGTATACTCGCAGTGACCCATATGTTCACTTAGTAGGATGAGTTTCAATATTTACTATAGCATAAAGAGTTCACTCCAAAAAGAAAGGAGAAGAACCAACCTTAGTGAAGAGTCCATATAAAATGATTCAATGTACACATGACCATCCAATATGAGATAGAGGCTCTTATAGTGGACACCCCTTTTATATGGATGCTTCAGATCATTGGAACTAAACCATCAAACAAAAAGCAAAGAAAAGATTGTGCCCCCAATCCTTGCTTCTCTAGTCAAAAGTGACATCATTGAGTTCCTCAAAGAGACATGATAAAGAAAAAGGAAAAAAACAAAGAAAAGCTCAACATATCCCAAAAAAATCATTGTTTTGAGTTTTTTTTTTGCATTAAAGGATTGATGTCAAGGGTCAATGTTTAGAACATATATGAAAGAAATCTCTTCAATAGGGTGACAATAGTAGATAGACATAGTTAAAAAAACTAGTGACTAAATTCAAAGAGGAATCTTCAGTAAGAAGAACCTTGGTAGGAAACTGAGTGACAACAGATAGACACAGTTAGGACAACTTGTGACTAAAGTGAGAGAGATCTTCCATGAGAGGAATATCAAAAGTGGCATGAGCGATAGTAGGAAGATTTAATTAGAACAACTAGTGACTAATGTGAGATATTTTTCATAAGAGGAATCTCAAAAGTAACACTAGTGATAGTAGGCAAACAAAGTTATAACAACTAGTGACTAATGCAAGAGAGATTTTCCATGAGAGGAATCTCAAAAGTGGTACATGCGACAATGGGTAGATGTAGTTAGAACAACAGGTGACTAATGCAAAGAGATTCCTATGAAACTATAGGGTGTTTCCCCTAAGTTATGAAAAGATTCAATCCATGGATGCATGAGCAAAAGTAGCAAACTAGAGCAAGAAAGTGACTGTACAAGAGCCAGAAGATGCACTGCAAGATATAGGATTTGAATCAGGAGGTGCCTATTTACCAAGTTTTCACCTTCTTGGTAGAGATTCTTTTTTTTTTTTGCTACCATGATGCATGTTTGCCAGGTTTTCATCAATGACACTTTTTTTTGTTTTTTCAATTTTTTTATATTTTTCTCTTTTTGATTTTTTTGTATTTTTTATTTTTCAAATGTTTTTGGTACTAACAAGGTGCCTATTGCTAGGTTTTCACCAAGATAGTGATTTCTTCAAGACTTTTTGAAATTTTTAGACTTTTTTTAAGGACTTTTAAGTATATACAGAGAGATTTTGAAATCTAATCAGCTATAGAACCACTTTAGATGGAGAGTGTTGATGGGCTCCTTGAGTGCCTCTCCCTCGGTTGCAAAAAATTGGTAAGCACAGACCCAAACACTGTAGTGATTATGTATGGACCAAGCCAATTGGATTCAAACTTCCCTTTTTATAACCATTGTTGTTGATTCTTAGGGTTTCCTCTCAGGATGAGATCACCTAGTTGGAAGTCACATGGCTTAACTTTCTTATTGTAGCTTCTAGACATACACTACTTATAGGCTCGAAGATGATTGCACACCATTTATCGATGCTCATTTAAGAATTCTAGCTCTTGAAGATAAGATATTCTGTAGTCATCATCAATAATGAGGCCCTTCATGGAGATTATCAAAGTGGGAATCTCAACCTCAATTAGAAGCATAACATCTGCTCCATATACCAAAGCAAAGGGTGTTGTACCTGTTGGAGTTATGATACTTTTTCTATAAGCCCATAAAGCTAAATTAATCTAAAGGTGCCAGTCCCTTCTAGATATGTTAACTATGTGATGTAAGATCTTGAGGATCCCCTTATTGGATGCTTCTACTTGACCATTACCCTAGGGGTAATAAATAGAAGACCAATGTTGTGTGATTCTGAACTTTTTGCATAACTCCTTGAGATCTTTGTTTCTAAACTATCCCCCATTATTAGTAATGATGGAGGAAGGTATACCATACCTACATATGATGTAATTCATAATGAAAAAAGCTATAGTTTTACCATTTTCTATAGAGAGGAGAACTACCTCTACCCACTTAGTGAAGTAGTCTGTAGCTGTAATGACAAACTTGTGTCCATTTGAAGAGGACAGGTGAATTTGACCTACAAGATCAAAGGCCCATTATTGGAATGACCATAGCATGATGTATGGAATTAGCTCCTTGGTTGGAGCATGAATTATATTTCCATGGAGCTGGCATTATTTGTAGGACTTGATGTATTTGATTACCTCTTGCTCCATATTTGGTCAATAGTAACTAGCTTTAATAAGTTTACAAGGTAGTGTCAGTTTGTTAGAGTGAGATTTGAAAATTCCCTCATGTACATTGATTAATGTAGATTTGGACTCATTGGGTTCTAGACACCTAAGGAGTGTTCTATTGAGACCTCTCCTAAACAAGTCATCAACAATAATAACATATCGTGAACCATTACAGATAAGGTAACATTTTTCTTTCCTGGTGAGATTGTCCAAAATTGTTTGGTCATGTAGATAAGAGTATATATGGTGGTAATAGGATGAGGTGTGTCCCGTAATAGAATAGATAATACAAGATTCAAGGGAATTATAGGCAAGGTAGAGTAACATTTCCACCAGGAACCCATGTCAGAGATCATTCTCTGGCATCTATAACATGGAAGCAAGAGTAGCCATTGCATCAGCCACTTTGTTGTCTACCCAAAGAATTTGTCAAAAGGTGATATGAGAAAAGTATTTCTTTAGGTCATCCACCATGTGTTTATAAGGTATCAATTTCTCAACCTTCATTTGATATACATCATCAACTTGGTTGATTATCAGCTATGAACCACCAAAGATGTTTAATTCATCCACTCTCCATTCAACTACAATCTTCATGCCATTAATGAGTGATTCATATTTTGTAATATTTTTTGTACAAGGAAATAGAATATTGTACTCCTTAGGTAGTGAGTACCTCTATGGTGTTATGAATAAGATCCCAACACCAGATCCCTATTGTGTGAAGGAGTCATGAAAGAACATCACCCAAGTTTGACGTGTTAGCGTTAGAATTGATTCATCAAGGAAGTCAATATTTATTGGAAGAAGAATTTTCATTGGTTCTTCTACTAATTGATCATTGATCACTTATCCTTTGATAGCCTTTCTCTCAACATATTGAATGTCAAACTCATTTAAGATCATGACCCCCTTAGCCAACCTTCTTGTTAGAGCTGCCTTGCTGAGTAAGTACTTTAGTGGATCAATTTTAGCAACTAGTCATGTAGTATGAGTGAGAATGTAGTGTCTTAGCTTTTGGGAAGAAAATATGACTGCCAAACAAGCCTCCTCAATGATATTGTAATTCATTTCATAAGGAATCAGTGTGTTGCTTAGATAATAGTTATCTCTTTCCTTGTTATCATTGTCTTCTTTAGCTAGAAAGATACCGAGAGACTACTCTATTGCTGAGACTACAAAATAAGAGGCTTCCCATAGATAGGAGGCATCAAGATCAGTGGATTAGAGGGGTATTTCTTTATATGTGTAAGACTCTGATCATAATCTTGGCTCTAGTTATATTTCACACCTTTATGTAGAGTCTTGGTAAAAGGTTTTGACCTATCCACCAGCTGTGAGATGAATTTGCAAATGGATTGAAGTCTTCCTTGTAAGCCTCTTATCTTGAACTTTCTTTGGATTAACCTTGATTCCTTTTGCAAACACGATGTAACCAAGTAATTTCCCAGATGTTACACCAAATGCATATTTCTTGGGGTTAAGTCTGAGACTGAATTTTTCCATACAATCTAGGATGGGTCCCAAATCTTGAAGGTGAGTGTTGCATTTGTGCTCTTAACCAAGGTGTCATCGACATAGTCCTCCATGGTCTTATTCATCATATCATGGAAAATTGTAGTAACTACTCTTTGATACATGGCACCAACATTTTTCAAACCAAATGGCATCACATTTCAATAGAAGGTTCCCCATGCAAAAGTGAAAACAATCTTTTCCTAATCTTTTGGTGCAATTTTGATCTGCTTATAACTAGAATATCTATCCATGAGTGAGTAAATTTCATATCTTGCTATCATATCCACTATCATATCAATGTTGGGGAATGGAAAATCATCCTTTAGACATGCTAAGTTCAAATCTTGGAAATCTATACAGACTCTGCTAGGTTTGTCATGCTTGGAGATTGGAACAATGTTTGATTCCATTCAGTGTAATCAATAGCATGGATGAAACCAACTTTTAGAAGCTTTTCCATTTCATCTTTGATGAGTAATGCAACATGAGGATGCATTTTTCTAAGTTTTTGTTTGACTAGTTTAACTCTTGGTGTAATAGATAAATGATGCATTATGAAATCAAGATCTAATCTTGGCATGTCTGAGTATGTCCACGCAAAATTTATCTTTTTCTCTTGGAAGAAGGCAATGAATTCCTCTTTTTCTTTAAGAGATAGTGACTGTGCAAGTTGTATCATATGAGGTTGTTCCTCTATTACCAAGTTGTTTGACTATATTGATTCTATCAACATGAATGATCTTTCTTGAGAATGACTAGGAAGTACATCAAATATCTCATCCGTAGGCACCTTAGAGAGGTTTTCACCTTTGGATACATCTTTTATTTTTACTATTTTAGATTTTGATACTACCACAATATGGTTTTCACCATCAAACCTTCTATTTCTTTTCTTTTTTATTGTGTGACTGAGATATTTGATGTCAACTTTATTCATGTTGACACTTTGTTCGCTGGTGAAAGACATTATAGGTTTGATAGCATTTAAGTAATAGGCAAGAGCATAGTCATTCTGGAATATAGGGACTTCACTAGATGCATTGGAATTCCAGTCTATGAGCTCAAAATAGGTGAGTGAAAGCGATGTGGTAGGTTCAATAGTATTCATAGTATAATCATCAAATTTTTGGACAAGAAATTTGAGACCTAGAGCGACTTGATCCAAAAGTGTATTTGAATACCTTTGAGTTCAACCATCATTAATTGAAGACTTGATGATACTATTTGAATGAGAATCATCTGACCTAACCCTAGGAAATTCACCTACTTGGAGAAAATTTTCATAAGCATTAACTTGATCTATATCTTTGTCCATAGTTGCTTCTGAGAGAGTCAAATTCATACTCTTGAGAATTTGTGCTACATGGGGACAGACTGTAGAATTCCCCAATAGTGATAGGGACAAATTCTCCTTCATCATCTAGATTTTTACAAAGGTACTCAATGAATAAAGCATGAATAGAGTCACCTTTTTCTTGTTGAATATGGGGAGAATCAATAGTGTTGTTAGGGGAATAACTATCAGTATCAGTTGTGCTGACATTTGGTACAAAATCATCTAGTTCTGTGAATAATTTAGCAAGATTAGTAAGAATTGGATAAGGATAAGGATCCTCATCATCAACATCATCCTCATGGTCATCTCACTCATCTTGTGACTCATGGTCAAATGAACTTTTAGGTTTTGGTATGAGCTTGTTAATCCATAAATGGAAGAGAATCTTCTTGATGCCCAAGCTAGATGTATCTTGAGACCTTCTAGCTATCACTTTGATAGAATCAATCAAACCATTTTTTTTGCATCCAATTGGACCATTCCCCTTGTATCCAAAGTGTTTCATGAGTTTAAGACCTAGATCATACTTTTCAGGAGTAATTTCATGAGACTATTCTATGAGGTGAATTGGAGCTTCCTCTTTGTATATCCATACAACAATGGCTCTATTTTCATCTTCCTCATCAAGAGGTATAGTAGATTTGACAAAGATACCATTGTAATTAGTTTGAGGTGTCAACACAAAAGGTCTCTTTGCTTCTGATGGTCTTCCATAATGACGAGGAGACTAAGGAAGAGATATCAAATACACAACTATTTTTATGTGATATTCACCCATCCAAGTTTCTTTTAGCTTGAATGACTACTTGATTTGTTTCAACTTATTATCATGATGGTATGCAAACTCTCTATTTGTAAAATTTTTAGCATGTTACAAGTATAGCTAGTATTTGTAGGTATCGTGACTTTAGATCCATGAAATGGAAACTTGATGCATTGATGATAAGTTGAGGGCACAAATTGTGTTTCATGTATCCATGGTCTTCTTAGCAGTATGTTGTATGCTAGTGGAATGTTGAGGACTTGACAAGTGACATCCCTTTCTATAGGACCAACTCCAAGAGGTAATACAACAAGACCTAAAGATTTATGCTTGACTTTGTTATATGCCTTGATAGTTATCTTGTGACAAGGGTCAATGGACTCTTTAGAATAGTCCAATTGTCTAAGAAAAGTAGAAGAGACAATGTTTAAACCAACTCCATTATCAATGAGCACACGATAGACACATTTTTGGTGTATCATGACTTCAATGTGTAATGATTTCTTATGTGAATGACTTAGTGAAGTGTAATCCTCTTCAGAGAAGGACATATAGTAAGGTGAGGTTAGATGACCTACCATAGATTGGAACCTATTAAGATCAAAATCTTGAGGTACATTTTTCTCAGTAAAGGCTTTGTCGAGAACCTTCCTATGAGCAGGTGATATTTTGATAAATTAAAAGATCATGATTAGAGCATTTGGTCATTGTAATTGATCGAGTATACTATAGTGAGTAGCTAAAAAATATGTCATAACTTTTGTACCTTTGCTAGATGGACCAACAAGAGGTTTGTCTTTGTGTTGTTCTAATTCAAGAGTGAAAGGTGTAGGGCCTTTGAGTACTAACTTGGTACAGGAATGCATAACAGTGTTGGCACAAGATTATGATGGTTTTGTTAGATGTATTTGATGTAGGGCCCCTTAGACAAATGGTGTCTTAGGTTTAATGTTTTCTTGTTTTCCCTTGATGGTGATAATGTCATAATACTCAAAATCCACCAGTTCAACCATGTGGACAATCTCATCATCATTAGAGTATGTATGGTTGATCTTGTTATGAGATTTTTGTTTTGAGTTTTCTCCTTTTTCATAAGACAAGAATGGTTCCTTGAAGCCTTTTGATCTAAGTTCTATTTATGTCCATCCACAACAATGTCACCATCATCAATTAAGTCTTGCACATTGTTATGAAAGTTGATTCAATTGCTAGTTTTGTGACCTTTGTTCTAGTGGTATTCACAAAATGTAGTTTCATTCCACCATGAAGGTCATGGTTGTGGATCATAAGGATGAGAGTTATTCAATGGAGAAATAAGCTTTTTTTGTAGCAAGGTCTTATAGACCACATCCAAAGGTTCACCAAGAGGTTTATATTCTCATTTTTGGCATGTAACCCAAGATGATTTTTTTAGTTTATTTCAAAATGTCTTGCTATGAGAGGGAGGTTTATCAATGTTCTTTTATGCCTTGAGATTGTTTGTAAGATTGAACACTACTTTAGTAGGGTTAGAAGTAATATTTTCAATGATCCCATCATGTTTTACCTCTTGGTTCTTGTTCATGTACTTTGATTTGTCCTTATTAGAGGTTGATCCTTGTTTGATGTCCTTTTGAAGGGTTATTTCACCCTTTTTGACCATGAATTCCTCTATCTAGATAGATTGTGTGATTATGTCTTCAAAGGTGCATGGACCATGAAGTTGAACTTTACACCCAAAGTTAGGTAAAAGATTATTTGTGAAGATGTCAAGTTTTTCTATTTCAAGAATCTTTCATGAATATTTGGTGTAAATTTGTCTCCATTTCTAAAAGAATATGAGGAAAGGTTCCCCAAATTTTTGTTTAATGTTACTTAAGTCTTGTATGTTAATTGTATGTCGTATGTTGTGGGAGTACTGTTGAAAAAATAGGTTAGCAATCTCATCAAATGTTTTGATACCAGTAGGAAATCTTGAAAACCAGTCCATGGCTTGACCACCTAGACTTAGTGGGAATAGATACATCAGATATGTCTAATTATGAATAAATTCCATAGAAAAGGCACCAAATTACCACAAATGATCTTGAGGATTGGAAGCTCCAAAGTATTTATTGTACTTGGGAAATTCAACTCCTCTTGGAAAAGGAGGCATGTCTATACTCTTGTCAAAAGGAAATGGACAAAGAGTGTCTAAGGTGTATGTTTTTGTAGGTTTGTCCTTATCATGCATCATCTGGGCTAACTATTCTTGTATTATCTTTAGTTATTTTTGCAACTTAGATGTTTCAGTTTCTCTTAAGTGTAATGATTATTTTGACATTAAATTGATGAGGTAGCTTGGCCCCCTCCTAAGCAAGTTTGAGAAAGTATTTCTCTTTCTCTTCATTAAGAAACATTTCCATGACTTTCTAGAAGTGTTTATCCTTATGAAATCTTTCAACATCTTCAAGAAGTATCTATTCATTTTCCTCATTCTCATCAGTAAAAGGTTCTTTACATCTTTCATTCCTTTGGTGATCTTGTTCTCCACTATGTTCTCAATTTTTTGGGTCTTGATCAACCATTTTAGTAATGTGATAAATTTTAGTATATGTTGATTGAAAAGATCATCTGAATAAGAATTCAGCTATGTTATTTGGAGACATATGACCTTTTCTAGTTTTAGGATTCTCTTGATACAAGGGATTCCTAGTTTGTTGTAAGTTTATGGAAACCGTTCTTTAAACATGAGGGGATCTAACTGGTGAAGGAGATCGTGAAGAATCCTCACTAGTGTACACTTGAAAGTGTTTCACTCTAAACCCTTCTATCCAAATGATTCCATGAGATTGGAATGTTTGGATGTCGGCTTAGAGCTCCCTATCCGCAGAGTGCAAGAGAGTGTATTTCAAGTTCAAGGGCTCTCAACTGAGCCTTAGGAATACTCTTCTTGCTAGTAAACCATGCAATGGGAGGTTCCAAAGACAAGGTGCAAGAATGCAAATGTATCAAGGAGTCCCTCAAGAATGCAATGAAAATATGGAAACTAAGCTAAGATGAGAATGCAAAATGCAACTATGCTAAAACATGTACGAGAGTGTTACAATCCAAATAGTGAGCTATGTGAGATAGATTATTGCAAAATAGAAGCTAAACTAACATGCAACATGAATCTAAGGTAAATGCTATGGTATAAGAGAATGTAGACAAGAAATAAAAATTCTCCACAAAGCTCCAAAGAAACCTATTAGAAAACCTGCAGCATAACAATACTCAAAATATGGATGATTTGAAGGGGAAAGCTCTCTCCCTTTTAAAGTCGTATGGACAGTGGAGATCAAGATGAAGATGGTAGATGATCAACGGTGGAATTCAAAAAGAGGAGTGATCCATGTGCACACACAAATTAACCACTAGAATATAAGTTAACTTGTCATATAGGACAAAAGTCACAAAGCCTTTTCTTTTAATTGTCAAATAGAAAAAATATTTTATGTGTGCACTTTAAGTGGGTTAGAAGAATGGGGTCTTTTATTTAATTAAAAGGGGACATGTTATTTTAATCAAATAATGAACTTAGGATAGCATAGTCAAACTATAGGTTATAATCAAATAAATTGATTATTAGCAAAATGATCTAGGTAAATGATTAAATTAATTTAGCCAAAATGCTGAGAAGGGGGCTAATAGTCTAGATGACCATTTTTAGGTGATTACATTTGCCCCACTTTGACTAATGCGTGATCAATCTGGGAACACATTATGTCAAAGAAAATAGAAGCCAAGAAGGCAAAAAATAGACATAGATATCTGATTCCAAAGAATGAAATGTAGAAAGTGATAGCAAGTCCTAAATGTATAGCCTGATAGTGGTAGTACTGAATGCTAGGAAGAGAAAAATGTTAGAATTCAAGAAGAATGTTAACACATAGAAAAGTGAATAGAGTGAGAGCAAGTGAGAAGATCAAACAAATGCTCCTAAGTAGTGATAGAGTATTTCTGCCCCCTCAAGATTGAAATCGAAATGAGGCAAGGGGATGCAGAAACTGGCTAGACATGAGAAAATTAGAATAGAACAATGTCCAAGATGACAGATAGATGATTAGAACCCAAGAATGACTATAAATAATTGATAAAATGCCCCAATTTGACTAGAGTTGACCTTGAAGGATATAGCATACAAATTAGGTCAAAATGAGTAGAAAGGTGATTTTAGAAATGAAATAGTGAATTAAAGTAGATATGAAGTATGGAAATGATGAAGACATGAAGAAATGAAGATGCCCCAGTGATGATTCAAAGGTTAGACCTCAAAAGGTCAGCTAACTGCTCAGAAGAAAGTAGAATTTTAAAAGACAATTTTGACCATCAAGATGAACTTGAATTTGGATTTCGATCCTAAAAATGAATCTAGGACGTCAAAATTATTTAAGAGGTCAAAACTTTATATAATGTGATGATAAGATAGAAAAGAGATGAAGCGAAAGATTAAGAAGGTGAAAAGACATGAACAAGAAGAAAGTAAAGAAATATATGAAAGGAGTTAGATGATATGCCCACAAAAAGATGAAGAGAGAGCTCTCCCCATATGTAAGAATACAAGATTAAGCTTTAAAAATGAACCTAAAATGCAAGCTAATATGCAAAGTGGCTTACTTGCAAGAAGCGCATAACATTTAGACTCTTAATTTCATCATTGAGCATTTATTAGGGACATCATGAGATCATACAACCATCACTAGTATAACTATGAGGATATGAATATGATCTATATCAAATAGGTATGTCGAAATCCAATCTAAGCATCAGAGACATGTAAGTCAAGATAACTACATGATTAGATTCCCTAAGTTTAATTTAGCAAGATTACACCTATATAAAGGCATAAGCGCCAAGATAAACCCCAAGTGCATTCTTGCAAAATAGTCAAGGATGATACATTTTTAAGTCAAAATGTTGAATAGGTCAAGCATAAATGCTTACAACACTATAGACAAACAAAGTATACCCACAAGCTGAAATCAAGAAAACATGCCCCATGCCCCCAGTCTTCTAGTCAATGACATCCTTGAAAGACTATTAGGGATGGAACATATAGTAAAGAAATCATCATAGATAGCACACAAAGTAGATAAAGATCAGCATAGCTTAGTTTTTTAAGTGTTAAAGTGCGTGTGTGTAAGTCCCTTTTGCGACATCAGAGACCATAGGTAAACTATCTAAAAAGTGTTAAAAAACACTTGATGTCAAGGTGGGGGAAGTGTTGAGAAACATTGTTTTGTGAGTTATCAAAGAAACCCTAATGCACAAGAATACCTCAATAGGCTAAGTAGCTATGCCCTTGAGACAAGGAAAAGAAACAATTCCAAGCCAGGAAATGTGTAGTGAAGTAGGTGATTGAGATTGATAGACATAGGTACAAGGGTTTCAAGTAGTGCCCTGTTTCTAGGTTTTAACCACTTGATAGATTTTTTTTTCAAGACTTTTTTCAATTTTTTTGTATTTTTGTAATTTTGATTTTTTTGGTGATACATCAAAGCACCTATTGCTAGGTTTTCACTAAGATGATAATTTTTTCAAGAAATTTTCTAATTTTTAGGATTTTTTCAGCATCATATATGATTTTTTGGACTTTTTAGAATAATTTAGAGATCACTAGTTCTCAAGCAAGATCACATCATTTTCTCCCAATGTCTGGCAAGGTATACGACACGATGGAGAAACAAGGCGATGGATAAGCAAAGATGCATAAGAAAGGAATGTGAAGCAAGTGAAAGTGATCCTCAAGAACTCACTCCTTAAGAGTACCCAAGCTAGGAAAAGAGGTGAAATAGTCATATGAAGCATATTTTGGATAAGCAATGGAAGTAATGAGAAAGATAGCATGTAGGATAAACAATGAAGCCAACAAGTGAGATAGCATGAAGTGTGTAGTCCAAAAGAGTAGCCATGTCAAGAGACCTATGAGAACCATTTTTCATTTATTATGATCAAGACCAAGGGGT
This sequence comes from Cupressus sempervirens, assembly GCA_028749045.1. NCBI lineage: Eukaryota > Viridiplantae > Streptophyta > Pinopsida > Cupressales > Cupressaceae > Cupressus > Cupressus sempervirens. The sequence continues at coordinate 346,553,764 of CM053788.1, read as the reverse complement.
CAACTAAATAGGATAGCTATGGGATAGAGCAATAAAAATAAATCTCAAGATGGAGGCTATGAGGGAATGAGAAAGCACAAATAGAGAATGTCATGGATAAGATAGCCAATATGCAAAGATAGCTCAACATTGTCAAGATCAAAGAGAGAAGAGGGGATAGATGGATGATGCAAGAATTACGCATGATGCCTATTTACCAAGTTTTCATCATGGTACTTATCCAAGGTACCAAAAAATGTAGTTTTCACCATAGGACACATTTATTTCTCTTTACTTTTGCTACCAAGGTGCCACAAGAAGTGGTTTTCACCAAGGCACATTTTCATTTTTTTTCATGTTTTTTTTTTTTGAATTTTTTGAATTTTTAGAAAGAGCTCAAGCTTTTTAAATGTAGATAGTGCTCCTATAGGAAATATAAGTCATGATAAGCCAAGACCATAGAAAGGTATGCTCAAAGATGTTGATAGGGTGATGAAAGAGAAATGGTAGTAGGAAGAGTATATGGAGGATAATAGTTCATGTATACAAAGTAAGTGTAAGCTTTAGAGGATTTCATGAGGGTAGTTGAAATATTGGAGAAGATCAACATTGACACACACCTTGAAGGGTCTTGGAATGATGGAGGAATAATGGATGAAGTAGCTTGAGCTTTAGATGTATAAGGTGGTAGAAGAGATTTGAAAAAAAGTGGAGTGGAAGGCTTTGCAATATTTTTAGAAAGATTTTTGGAAGAAGATGGAATGGAAGCCTTTGGAAGCTTGAATGTCAACTTTCAAGTATTTTCAATATTCAAGTCTTTCAAAAGAGAGTTGGAAATCCATATAGCTTTAGATTTTCCTTTGGATACTTCAAAACACATTTCTTCAATAATGGGTTTAGGAACCCATATTTTTTTTTATTTAGATTTTTTAATAGTGGACCTTTGTAGTCTCTTTTGTGCATTCTCCTTCTTAGCATTCACATGTTTATTAGATGGGACATAGTGATCTTTTTTATTCAATGGATTCTTATGTTTATTCTTACTTCCAAAGGACTTGGGATTTGTGGATGAATAAGGATGATATGACTGGTTTAGATGTATAGATGGGTGAAAAGTCATCAAGGATGAGTGTCTTTTTTGATCTTAAGGTATTATAGGAGAGCTAGGGAATGAGCTAGGAGTGAATGTAGGAGATGGAGGAACATAAGGCCCCAATATGGATGGAAGTTTTGAATACTTTAGCTTAGATGGATAAGGACCAATGATAGATTTAGAAGATGCAAAGGGATAGTGGGAAGGGATATCAACATCTTTAGAATGAGCAACATAGTCAAAGCCATCAATAGACTCATAAGTACCTTTGATAGGAACAAAATTTTTAATAGAAGCACTTGAAGCTTGAGCACAATTTTTAAGTGGATGTGGAGAAGTAAAACATGAGGGGATGCTTTGATCTTGACAAGTAGCTTTAGATAGCATATGAAGAGAATTTTTCTCATAATTTTCAGTAAGCTCAAGGGAGATAATGGAAGTGGTATCTTCATCATACTTAGGAGGTGGAAAAGATATAGGATATGGAGGGGAAAAATCTTGAAAGAGATGAAAGGGTGCTTGATCTTGATCTTTCTTGAAATTTATATCTTTTTCTTTTTGAGAGTCCTCTTGACATGGAGCCACTTCTAAGGACAAGGGAGAATGAAGAGTGAATGGAGTAGTGCTTGGATTAGGCATAGTAGTGCATGAAGGTTGAGGATGTTTAGGATTAGTAGCATGGAAAAGGTTTCCCACCAAGTGAAGGTTAGCTTGAGTTTCTTTTAGAGGTAGCCCTTGAGGATACACGTAGTCAATGTGGAAAGCAGTAGGTTCTTTATTTGATGGAGGCATGTTGGAAAGCTTTGAAGTGTTGGGAGATGCATGAGTTTTGGAAGAAGTGGAGGTATCAAGGAAACCATTACTAGACATAGGTTCATTAATATGGTATTTCTCAAGAAAAGTATCCTCATCACATGAATCATTAGAGGTATCAATAATTCCATTATCAATAAGATCTTGGATTTTATGTTTTAGCTCAATGCAATCTGAAGTACTATGCTAATTATGTTGATGATAAGCACAATAGATATCCAAGAATGGGTTTCCATATGAGCTAGACTTAGGTAACATGATGATCTTATTGCCAAGAAGTTTTTGCAAAGTGTCATCATAAGAATCTTCCAAGGGAGCAAAAGTTCTATTAGAAGTATGTCTAGAATCATTTTGTTGTTTCTCAAGTGAATGGTATGCATCCATATCTTCATCATTATCTTGGTCAAAGATAGGTCCATCATGAAATTTTAGCATAGGCTCAAAGGAGGTATCACTTGCTTGTTCTCTAAAGAAGTCTTTAGATCTAGAAGATAAAGACATTTGATGTCTTGAAGTAGAGCATGTAGACCTAGAAGAAGAGGATGAACTCAAAGAAGGTGACTCACATGCATGTAAAGACCTTAGGGAAGATTCATGTAGTAATGAAATCTTCTCCTCTAACCTTTTCTCAAGTTTAAACTTCATTTCTATCATGCAATTATAGAGATGAAGGTAAGAAAGATCATTTGTCTCTTCTAGTTCTTTGTATTGCACATATAGATCTTGAAACTCTTTAGTGACATGGAGGATATCATGATCATCTAGATTCAGTTGAAGTTTGGTAGCACAAGGTTTAGATCCCATAGTTTTAGATGCAAAGCCAAGAATAAAAGAGCCTAGAAGATAACTTGATGTTGAAACTATAGGAGGAAGAGTGTTCACTTGCCAAGATAGTAGAGAGAGATTACAGTGACTTGTTAAACAATATGTCCAAGAAACTTACGACATGAATGACTCAAGTCAATAGCTAGGAAAGATGCCCAAATAGCCAAATAGATAGAGCAAGTAGGGTGACAAGTGAACAACTTTCCCAATCCAAGAGTGTAGTCAAGAAATCAAGGTAACCATTTTAGCAAAAGGATAACTAGCAAGCATGCATAGACCATGAAGACAAAAAGACCAAGAGCACTAAGACCAAAAAGCCACTTTAAGAATGTTTAACCACTAGAGACATAAAAAATCATAGCCAAATGATGAAACCCCCCCTTAGTAAGTAACACAAGAAAATGTTTGCACTAGAAATTTTGACTTGGTTGACAAAGTTTGACAATAATTGATAGCATAGAAAATTTGATGTCCAAAAGCAATTTCTTTTCAAGCAAGATAGTGACACATGGAGTATTCTTCAAACAATCAAGCAAGGGAAAAAGAAACCTTGCATGATACAAGCATATGTGAGGTCTCAAAAGAAATCCCTAGAATTATCGTCATGTGTATGTTCAAAAGATTTTCACAGGTATACCACATTCGAGAACACATCAAGCAATATCTACCTAAAGAACATGGTTCATTACTCAACATTTTGGCCCACGCTTGATGCTCCTTCACCTCACACCAAGTGGTTTCCCATAAGAGATATTTGCTTTGTCATGGAAATGCCATAAGCATAACCAAGGGAACACAGATGGTGAATGTAAAATCTTGGGGTGATCTAGGTAGTCCACTAGGATCAATCCTTGCACCAAGAAGTTGAGCGGCTAAAAAAGGTAGTTACTAACTTAGGGTGTTTAGATAGGGATTCCATTCATAGTATTCCTCTTGCTCCCAATTATGGGACACCTCACCTTGCGATGAGTAGCCGATCTCGTGACCACAAGAGTACCTTAAGTATTCTTGTCTAGTGATCTCCCTATGGTCCAAATCCCATAAGCGATCACACTAGGAAAAGACAAACACTACATCTACCAAGGTTTTATGTCCTTGATAGCCTTGAGTTTATATTGGGTTGAAAGATCTAGGTAATCTCCTTGTCCCCACTTGGGTCGTTCTTCTCAGGTTGTCCGAGAGCAGGCCCTCTAAAGGATCCTAACTACCACAAAATGGATCCACTCTCAAGGGTCAAGATTTTTGATTCACCTCAAGGGTGAAGAGCATACTCTCCTACCTTGATTGCTTCTCCCAAATACACCAAGAAGATTTAGTTGCCTCTTACTCTTGAAACCAAATGGCAAGTCAAGATTTCTGATTCACCACAAGGGTGAAGAGCATACTCTCCTATCACCAAAAGATCTCAATCATAAGTTTTAATGTGCCTAAAAATAAATAACTAGTATATGCCACACATGTAAAAAGTAAAAAATAAGAAAAATTGAGTTTTTATGCATTGGGCAGCCCTGCAAACAATCGTTAGTGGCCCTTGTGCATTTGAAGCTTTGACATGTGTTCTTTTTATGCAATTTTTCAATTTTTTCACAAGGATGGCAACCTGAAATCACAACTTGTTAGCACCAAAAGTTAGTGTGAAATAACATAAAAATCAGCAATAAAAAGTGGTTAGTTGTCTCAAAAATCCAATTTATCTTCCAATCAAGTGTATGCAAAGAAAGTGCAAACTAATCACAAATGCTCTCATTTTTACTTTGCTTTTGACCTAGTCAACAAGATTAAACATTTTTACGATGATTTCGGATCCAAAAATAGAAATGAAAAAAAGAGACCCCTAATAAAAATAAGATATCTTTCCAAAAATGTAGAAAATTGAAAAAAATCTCCTCATTTATGCCCTAGGGACCCATTTTGTCAAAACAGGCCAGATTTATCAAATCAGATTTTTGATCCCTAATATGACCTCAAAAGTCAAAACACAAAGAAAATACCCCCATTATAATTCAAATTTTTTTCTAAAAATTTAAGTTTTTCTGAAAAATATGCTTATTTGTGATCAGAAATGACTTTTTATGAAAAATAAAGAAAAAATCATAACTTTCGCAAATCATATCAAAATGATCTAAAAATTAGACTGAGACATTTTAGACACATAACCAACTAGCAAAAAAAAATTTCAGAACTAAATTCCAATCGGTTTTAAAAATATGATCAAATCTTTAAACCAACTAGATTTTTGGCCTTCAAACCAATATACTTATGGGTTGGCCTTAAAACCAAAGTGATAATTCTACAAAAGCACTTGATTAGATCCAATATGCTGCTATAAAAAAACTAGAGATAAGAAATGAAAGCAAATGGAGCTAAAAACTTGATTCATACCCCACGGTGGGCGCCAAAAATGTACACTCGAAAGTGTGCCACTCTAAACCCTTCTATCCAAATGATTCGTCAAGATTGGAATGCTTGGATGCTTGCTTAGAGCTCCCCACCTATGGAGTGCAAGAGAGTGTATTTCAAGTTCAACGCCTCTTAGTTGAGCCTTAGGAATACTCTTCTTGCTAGTAAACCATGCAATGGGAGGTTCCAAAGACAAGATGCAAGAATGCAAATGTCTCAAGGAGTCCCTCAAGAATGCAATGCAAATATGGAAACTAAGCTAAGATGAGAATGCAAAATGTAGCTATGCTAAAATATGTATGAGAGTGTTACAATCCAAATATCAAGCTATGTGAGATAGATTATTGCAAAATAGAAGCTAAACTAACATACAACATCAATCTAAGGTAAAATGCTATGGTATGAGAGAATGTAGACAAGAAATAGAAGTTCTCCACAAAGCTCCAAATAAACCTTTTAGAAAACTTACAACATAAAAATACTCAAAATATGGATGATTTGAAGGGGAAAGCTCTCTCCCTTTTAAACTCGTATAGATAGTGAAGATCAAGATGAAGATGGTGGATGATCAACGGTGGAATTCAAAAAGAAGAGTGATCCATGTGCACACACAAATTAACCAATAGAATATAAGTTGACTTGTCAAATAAGACAAAAGTCACAAAGCCTTTTCTTTTAATTGTAAAATAGAAAAAGGACTTCATGTGTGCACTTTAAGTGGGTTAGAAGAATGGGGTCTTTTATTTAATTAAAAGGGGACATGTTCTTTTAATCAAATAATGAACTTAGGATAGCATAGTCAAACTATAAGTTATAATTAAATAAATTGATTATTAGCAAAATGATCTAGCTAAATGATTAAATTAATTTAGCCAAAATGCTGAGAAGGGGGCTAATAGTCTAGATGACCATTTTAGGTGATTACATTTTCCCCTCTTTCACTAATGGGTGATCGATCTGGGAACACATTATGTCAAAGAAAATCAAAGCCAAGTAGGCAATGGTAGATATCGATGTCTAATTTCAAAGAATGAAATACAAAAATAGATAGCAAGTCCTGAATGCACAGCCTGATAGTGGTAGTATTGAACACTAGGAAGATGATGTTAGGATCTGAAAAGAATTCTAACACCTAGCAAAGTGAATAGATCAAGAGCAAGTGATAAGGTCAAACAAATGCTCCTAAGAAATAGATAGCTGTAACAATCAGCAATAGAGTATTTCTGCCCCCTCGGGATCAAAATCGAAATGAGGTAAGAGGATGCACAACTAGATGTACTGGATATAGACTATGTATAAGCTAATAAGTGACCTCTACCATGATTATGACCCCTAGCTCTACCTTGTCTAAGTCTATGGGGATGGAACACATTCCCACTCCTTGTTACAATAATGATAGATAACAACAAAAAGCAAAAGCTTAGACAAGCACCACACTAGAACGTAGCCTCAAAGTGAGATAAGAGTGTTGTACACTTAGGTATTGTTAGGAATAAGGTGTCTCAACCTTGGATAATTCCTACTCTTATTATTTATTTTTTAAATATATTTTTTGCAAATAACATAATAAAGTGTGAGTGTACATGTCTAGTTGGCATGTTGATGTGTCACTCCACTTGCATGTATGAACATCTTGAATTGTGTGTAAGGAGATCATGATTGAAATGGTTATGACAGATTCTTATAATGCATAAGAGCTATTTTTGGAAGATATGATGATGGGTGAAGATGTGGAGACATGTGGCAATTGATCATTAAGTACTATACATTCGAGTCTCTATCTAGCGTGTGGGGTTTAGGGCATCACCCCGAAAAAAATTTGGGTTCCTATTTTTCTAGAGAATGGTAAAACCCTAATATGGTTGTTCTTTGGAAGTTGCCCTAAAAAATAGAAAGTGCATGATATAAACATTTTTAGGGTTGCAGATAGGATAGAGTGAAAAGTCTATAGTTGGTTTCTATTGGATGAGTCTTCTATGTCTTGAAAGAGCTTGTATTGCAAGTGTGTTGTAATCTTTGTGTTGAAGATAATACATTGTGCAGGTTTTGGAGGGGTGGGATTATTTTACGAAAGGTTTTTCCCCATCGACATATCTTTGTGTTTATATATTTTCTTTCTTTGTCTATTTTCTAGATTCATGGTTGACTACAATATTATTCTTCACATAATATTGAATCTAAAATTGTAAGGATTTAATAGGAATTTGCACAATACTTTCCTTAAGGGATTAGTGTAGGAAGCTATTTCCACACCGAGTTTCCTTACAAGTGGTATTAGAGCTTGATCAACTTTTGATCCTAGTTGTTGGGTAGGGGCATTTGAGCTAATCTCAAGTTGAGTGGGAGTTTTCTATAGAGCATTCTAAATCTTATTTGTAGATTGCAATGGCTAGTTCATCATATAGAAAAATAGAGGTGGATAAATTTAATGGCAGTAATTTTGAGTTGTGGAAACTCAAGATGGTAGACTTGCTTGAAGATCATGATCTATGGGAGGTGGCTTCACTTGATGTAAGACCCACAAGAATATCTCAAGTAGACTAAGAACTCAAGGATTGAAAAGCTAAGGGTTTCATTAGACTTTGTCTGATTGATTCAACTCTTTTGAATGTTCTTGATGAGAAGATTGCAAATAGTTTATGGACATGGCTTCGGTCTATGTATTAGGCTAAATCTCTAGAGAACAAGTTGTTCCTAAGGAAGAAGTTGTATTCTCTAAGAATGGAGGAAGGAGGATCTATTATAGATCATCTACATGCTTTTAATTTATTTATTACATAGTTAACATCATTTGGTGTTAAGATAGAGGAGGAGGATTGATGTATGACCCTATTATGTTCCTTTCCAAATTCATGGGAGCATCTTGTGATGGCTCTTGGAAGTACTTTAGTCACCTTTAGAATGGATGATGTGGTGTCTTTGCTATTATCTGAGGAGACACAAAGGAATTCTTCAAATTTGACTAAGGAAGCTCTTCTTGTTTGTGGTAGATCCAATGATAGAGGGAAGCAAAATGATAACAAGTTTGGAAAGGGTAGATCCAAATCTCATGAAAAATCAAAGACTCCTAAAAAGTCCAAGGCAAAATGTTGGAACTATGATAAGACTGTGAACTTCTATAAAGAGTGTAAAGAGCCAAAGAAGAAGAAGAAGACCTCAAATTCAAGTTCAAAAAAATCTCAAGAAGATGGCAATGCTTTCATTGCAGCCTTGGTAGCACATGCATCTAATGATGTGCGGTTGATAGACTCATGTGCTTCTTTCCACATGACCTTTTATTGAAGCTAGTTCTTAAAGTATGAAGTTTTCAATGGTGGAAAGGTGTACTTGGGTGATGATTCTCACCTAAAGATAGTTGGACAAGGATGGGTCACTATTAGATTCCCTAATAAATGAGTAAAGGGGATCAACGAGGTAATGCACATCCCTAGTTTGGCATGAAATATATTATCTATAAGTATTTTGAATGATGTAGGTGTGCAAGTTGTTTTTTTCTAAAGATGGATGTAAGATGATGAGAGGAGCTATGGTTCTTGCTAAGGGTACTAGAAGAGGTACTCTATTTCAGCTTGATGCATGCATTTCTTAGTGCAATAGTTCTTCTGTTTCAAAGAAGAGAGCAACTATCACTTTATACCCACTATCTAAATGAGCAATAAAGAATAATATGTTTATTGGTTTCAATGGTAGTGTAGCATGTGTACCTAAGGGTGCAAACACATTAGAAGGCAAGATTTCTATAGGAAAGAAAATGTTGTGGCATATGCAATTTGGCCACATTGGTGAGAAGGGTCTCAAAACCATGAAAAAAAAGAACCTAATTGAGGGGTTAAATGATTGTAATCTTGAGTTCAACTTTTGTGAACATTGTGCCTATGGTAAACAAAATTGTGTTCAATGTTACTCTAGTTCTCACAAATCTTCTGATGTTTTGGATCTTATTCATTTTGATGTATTTGGTCTTGCAAAAGTTCTTTCAATCTCCAAGTCTATATTTTTTGTATCTTTCATAGATTATTACAATAGAAGGACATGGATGTATTTCCTAAAAAGTAAGACACAAGTCTTTAGTTGGTTTAAGGAATTTGAAGCCCTTGTAGAGAATCAAACTAGTAATAAGATAAAGTGTATAAAGAATGAGGTATCGAGAGGCATAAGACAACTCCTTATACCCCACAAAAAAATGGAGTTGCAGAAAGAATGAATAGGACACTAATGGAGAAGGCTAGGAGTATTCTTAGTGGAGTTGGTCTTGAACAAAGGTTTTGGGCTGAAGCTATGGCCACTACTTGCTACTAGGTTAGTAAATCTCCTACATCAACCCTTGTTGGTAAGACACCCATGGAGGTGTGGTCTAGTATGAAGCCTTCAATTAGACATCTTTGTGTTTTTGGTTGTGAAGCTTATGCACATGTTCCAAAGAAGAAAAGATCCAAGTTGGAAAAAATAATTGTTAAATGTATTTTAACTAGATTGCAAGCTTTGGGTTTAACCATGGAGGAAACTTTGTAGTTAAGCATGCTCAAGCCGGAGTAGTACTGGGAGGGGTGACCTTCTGAGAAGTCTCGGTGCTTCAACCCTATGAGCATCACCTAGATCCAATGAGTGCTAAGTGTTCCATTTATTCTCATGAGAGATGGATTCATGTTGAATCACTACTCATAAAATATGGGTCAATGAGTTTGACTCAAAAATCACATAGTTAAATCCTGATAGCAATATCACAATTTGACTTGCTGTGGAAATTATCTTCTACTTATCAAATGTATTTTCATCAAATATAGTGTTGGTGTGAAGGGATACAAGCTTTGGGACCCTGCGGCTAGTAAGGTGTTGTATAACAGAAATTTTATTTTTAGAGAGCTAACATCTTCTCCTATTGTGCTACAACTAGATGAAAAAGAGAAGAAGATATTGTTCAACTACCTCCTACCCCAGGACTAAAAAAAAAGACCATGTTGGGTCTAATGATGAGGAGAGCTCTAGTAGCTCTGATAGTTTAAAAGAAGAGGAAGAACAACCTCAACCTCAGCCCTTGAGGAGATCTATGAGATAAGAAAGTAGCTAGAAAGGTTTGGTTATTCTATGTTAGATTCTAGTTGTGCCTTTTCTTTGATTACTAACACTAATGAGCTTAGATATGTGAAAGAGGCATTGGATATGGAAGATGCAAGTTCCTAGATTGAGGCCATGGTGGATGAGATGGCTTCATTGGATAAGAACAAAACTTGGGACCTTGTACCTTTTCCTAAAGGATGGAAACTTGTTGGTAGAAAATGGGTGTTCAAGAAGAAATTATGTGTAGATGGTAGTGTTGAAAGGTACAAATCTAGATTGGTTGTGAAGGGGTACTCATAGGTAGAGGAAGTAGATTATGGTGAAATATTCTCTCCTATTGCGAAGTTGACATCCATTAGATTTATATTATCTCTTGCTACATCATATGATTTAAAGATAGAACATATGGATGTGAAGATAGCTTTCCTTCATGGTGATTTGGAGGAAGAGATTTATATGTCATAGCTTGAGCACTACATTGTTCAAGGTAAAGAATCTTTGGTTTGTAGATTAAACAAGTCTTTGTATGGTTTGAAACAATCTCCCAGGATGTGGTACCTTAAGTTTGATGCCTTTGTGTTGTCAATTAGATTTGTAAGATCAAAATTAGATCATTATGTTTATTTCAAACTTGAAAATGATCACCTTATTATTGTTGCATTATATGTTGATGATACATTGCTATTGGGAAGGGTAAGGGTATGATTTTTTATTTTAAATTTCAATTGTCAACATAGTTTGAGATGAAAGATCTTGGGGCACTAAGGTACATCTTGGGTATGGAAGTTAGTAGCAATAGGTCTAACTGAAAACTTTGGTTGAGTCAGAGTAGGTATGTGAAGTCTTTTTTGGACAAGTTCAGTATGGCAGATTGTAGACCATTGTGTGTTCCTATTTCTATGGGAGCAAAGTTATCTATAGATGATTTTCAAAAAATTTCTAGTGAGGTGGAGGACATTAGTAGAGTACCATATGCTAGTGTAGTTGACATTCTTATGTATGCTATGGTCTATACTAGACCAGACATTGCCCAAGTAGTAGGTGTTCTAAGCTAGTTTATGGCTAATCCTAGATGGGTACATTCGGATGCAGTTAAGTGAGTATTCAAATATTTGAGGGGTGCATTAGATTAATACATTTTTTATCATGGTCACTCTTATAGATCTCTACATTTAGTTTTTATTCATGGCTTTGTGGATTCAAATTGGGTAGGTGATATTGATAGCAGGAGATCCACTAGTGCTTATGTGTTCACTATGTTTGGTGGTGCCATCAGTTGGATGAGTAAGCAATAACCTATGGTTGCTTTGTCCACTATAGAAGCTGAGTACACGGTTGTTAGTCATGCTTGTAAGGAAGCCATTTGGCTTAGGAGATTGTGTTTTGATATTGGTGTTGATATAGGACAGATTACTATTTGGTGTGATAGTCAGATTACTATTTGTCTTGCAAAGAATCCAACTTTCCATACCAGAAAAAAGCACATTGATGTGCAGTTTCACTTTGTGAGAGATATGGTGGAAGATGGAAAGGTAAATTTGGAGAAGATAGATACTATAAAGGATTTTTTAGATGCATTAATGAAATCAATGAGCAAAAAGAAGTTCAGATGGTGTTCAAAGTCTATGGGCCTTTTGATCTATAGCGGTTAGTTCCTGTTATGTTCCTGTTGCTCTTACAAGGTGTTTGACAAGTGGGAGAATGTTAGGAATAAGTTGTGTCAACCTTGGATTATTCCTATTGTTATTATTATACACTAAGAAAATTGCACTTCTCTAAACCCTTCTATCCAAGGTTTTCCATAGATCAAAAAGCTTGAGATGTTAGCTTAGAGATCCCTAATCATGGAGTTCCAGAGGCAGGCAAATGAGCACAAAAGAAGCTCTTAGCTGGGCTTTAGAAACACAAAGCTTTCTAGTAAACCATGAGATAGGAGATTCTTCGAGCAAGAGTAAGAATGCTAGTGTCAAAGAACTCTTGTGTATGCAATGCAAGAATGAGAGTAACTATGATGAAATGCACAATGCAACTAAGCAAAGAAAATGAAGGTGTTACATCCATACTAATTAGACTATGTGAGGTAATATATTTTAAAAGAACTACATTAACATGCAACTATGCTAAAATGCTATATGCTAAAATGTCATGGATTAGAGAATGTGGACAAGAAATAGAAGTTCTCCACAAGCATAAGTCTTCAATCCTAGAACATAATAGTAGCATAAGAGTGGATGTAAGAATGAGACAAGAAGCAAGAATCTCTCCACAAGCAAGAAGGTCTTCAAATCATGTAGCATAATATTAGCCAAAATGAGACCTTGTTTCCCTCTTGGAATGCCTCCTATATATATATATATATATATATATATATATTAAAAGAGTTTAGGATTTACCATGGTGAGATTTAGATGAACTAAAAATCATTTGTATGAGACAAACTTTGAATAAAATATTTAGAGTGGGGAATCCATTAGATTTTATAATTCAAAGTGGGGATCCCACTTTGAATGAAATAGTCACAATGGAGATCCTATTATGACTATTCAAAATATCAAATTCATATTAGATTTTATAATTCAAAGTGGGGATTTCACTTTGAATTAAAAAATTCATAGTGGAGATCACATTATGATTATCCAGAATATCAAATTCATAGCGGAGAGCCCATTTGAATTTTATAATTTAAAGTGGGAATCCCACTTTGAATAAAATAGTCATAGTGGAGATCCCATTAGGGATTTTATAATTCAAAGTGGGGATCCCACTTTGAATAAAATAGTCATAGTGGAAATCCCATTAGGGATTTTATAATTCAAATTGGTGACCCCACTATGAATAAACAATGATATCATGGACCTCACTATGAATAGAATATTAATTTATGGACAGAGGGTCCCTTATCAATATAAATTTGATTTCAAGGATAATGACTCATTTCCTTTTATTCAAAAATTAATATTCATGTGTCATTTGTGAATGGGTTCAAATTTGAATTAAATTATAATATCTAACATTTGAATAAATCCAAATGTATAGCCATCCTAGGTAGAAATGAGAGGTTAATGAGTATGAGCTAGAATTTGATTCAGTGATTGTTTGATTTTTCTTGATTTGATCATAGGAATTGATGAATTTAGCAATTTTATTTTCTAAGGCCAATTTTGGGTGATTACATTTGCCCCTCTTTGAATAATGTGTGATCAATATGAGAACACATGTGGTCAAAGAATAGTTAAGAAGCAAAGAATTCCTCATCTAATATGTGATTGATATGGGAACACATCAAATGAAGAAACAATGATAGCAAATAGATATATAGCTCTAACTTTAGAGTATGAAGTCATTCTCTAACTAATGTGTGATCGATATGGGAACACATGTAGTCAAAAAATAAAGAGACTATAATAGCAATAGCAAGCATTGAGTGATCAGACTGATAGCTATAATCTAGAACACTAGATAGATCAAGAGAAAATGGAAATGGTCAAGCATATGCCCCTAAAAGAGAAAATGTTGCCAAAAAATAACAATGATAGATTATGTTTGCCCCCTCAGGATTGAAATGGAAATGATAGAGGAAGTGTAGAAACTAGCAAGATATGATCAAATAAAGCAAGATCAAAGATAGACATGTTAATAAAAAATAAGGACAATCATCAATGAAATGAAAGTATGCCCCAAGAAAGGATGAAATAGAAGAAACATAATATGAAATGAATATGGTAAGTGAAAAGAGAATGGAAGCAATGTGAAAATGAAGAAGTGAAGAAAGGCCCTAGTGAGAATCAAAGATAGGCTCAAGCAAGTCAGCTAATTGCATAGAAAGAAATGGATTTTAAAATGAAATTTTAACCTTAATCATGAACTTAGATTGTGATTTTGATCCCAAAATGAATCTAGGGTGTCAATTTTAGCTATAGGTGCAAGTAGGTCAAAATAAGAAATTTGAAGTGAGATAATGAAATGACACGATTACGAAAGACATGAAAATATGCTCAAGAAGAAGGATGAAAAGATGAATGCAACTAGTTGACGTGTCCACAAAAGATGAAGAGAGAGCTTTCTCCATATGCAAGATTAAGCTAAAAATGAACCTATAATGCAAGATAACATGAAAATTTGATTTAATAGCAAGGGATGCATAGTGTTTAGACTCTTATTTCATCATTGAGCATTTATTAGGGACATCATGAGATCATATAATTATCACTAGTATAACTATGAGGATATGAATATGATCTACGTCAAATAGAAATTTGGGAATCTAACCTATGCATTAAAGACATATAGGTCAAGATGACTATGCTATTAGATTTCCTAAGTTTAGTATAGCAAGATTACACTTGTATCAAGGAATAAGCTCCAAGATAACCCTTGAGTGCAGTCTTGCAAAAATAGTCAAGGATGATATGTTTATAAGTCCAAGTGTCAAATAGGACAAGCATGAATTCTTTAAACACTATAGACAGATAAAGTATACCCATAAATAGAAATAAAGAAAATATGCCCCATGCCCCTAGTCTTCTAGTCAATGATATCCTCAAGAGACTATTAGGGAGGGAACACATAGTACAGAAATCATCATAGACAACACACAAAGTAGATAAAGATCATCATAGCTCAGTCATTTAAGTGTTTAAGTGCATGCGTGTAAGTCACTTGGCCATTTCTTCAAGACTATATTCTAATAGTGAGATATATCATGACATTAGAAACCATAAGTAAACTATTTGAAAAGTGTTGAAAAACACTTGATGTCAAGTTGGGAGGTAGTGTTGAGAAACATTATTTTGTGAGTTTCCAAAGAAACCCTAATGCATAAGGAAACCTTAAGTAACCTAAGTAGTTGTGTCCCTGAGACAAGGACAAGGAACAAATCCAAGCTAGGAATTGTGTTGCAGATTGTGTGATTAAAACTGATAGACATAGGTGCAAGGGTCTCAAGTAACACCTATTTCTAGGTTTTCACCACTTAGTATATTTTTTTAGGACTTTTTATAAAAAAAAATTGTATTTTTTGGATTTAAAGCTTAGCATAGCTCAAATAGCATTGATTGGATTGATGCCAAGTATTCAAAAATTTACAACACTTAAAGTAGTAGAAAGCTCATTAGTAGTAGTGCGATAGTAGGAAAACATAGTTAGAACAATTAGTGATTGATGCACAAGAGACTCCTAAAAAGCATCAAGATATGACTCTTTAGACTTGGTAGGTTGTCTTTTGAATAGTGTGAGAGTGTATGCATAAGCAAAAGTAGCAAACAAAAGTAGAAAAATGTGAAAAGCAAGAAACTATACAAAAACAAGGAATTTTTTATTTTTTTGGTTTTATTTCAGCATCATATATGATTTTTTTGGGGATTTTTGAATGAATTAAGATTATTAGCTCTCAAGCAAGATCACATCATTTTTTCTCGATATCTAGCAAGGTGTAGAATATTATGGATAAGAAAAGATGGACAGGCAAGGAGTATGAAGTGAGTGAAAGGAATCCTCAAGGACTGACTCCTCAGGAGTAGCCAAGCTAGGTAAAGATACCCATATGAAACACATTTTGGATAAGCAATGGAACCAAGGAGAAAGAGATAGCATGAGCATAAGCTGATGAGAAAGATAACATAGAGGCATAGAAACCAATAGTAAGAGCATAATGATGAGATGTCATGAAAGTAAGCAGTCTAAAGAGTGAACATGCCAAGAGAGTGTAGTGATCAAGATCAACTGGATAGGATAGCGATAAGATAGCAATAAGAATAATGCTAGATATGAAGGATATGAGTGAATGAGTAATATAGGTTGAGTGATAGATAAGATAGCCAATGCACTTGGATAGCTCAACAATGCCAAGATCAAAGAGAGAAGAGGGAATGGATGGATTATGGAAGAATTTCACATGATGCTTGTTTTCTAGGTTTTCATCATGTTACTTATCCAAGGTGCCACAAGAAATAGTTTTCACCATAGGATGAATTTATTTCTTTTTAATTTTGCTACCAAGGTGCCACAAGAAGTGGTTTTCACCAAGGCACATTTTCATATTTTTCCTTTTTTTTGAATTTTTATCTTTTTGCTTTTTTTTTTATTTTTTAGAAAGAAGGAAAGTTGTTTAGATAATGCTCCTTGAAAGGATAAACCATGATATGCCAAGGATTCAAAATTATATTCTCAAAGATGTTGATAGGCAAAGGAAGATGGAAGAGAAAAATGGAGGATAAGGTTTTCACAAGAAGTGGTTTTCACCAAGGCACATTTTCATATTTTTCCTTTTTTTTGAATTTTTATCTTTTTCCTTTTTTTTTATTTTTTTAGAAAGAAGGAAATTTTTTTAGATAATGCTCCTTGAAAGGATAAACCATGATATGCCAAGGATTGAAAATGGTATTCTCAAAGATGTTGATAGGCAAAGGAAGATGGAAGAGAAAAATGGAGGATAAGGTTTTATGCAAAGTAAGTGAGGTTGGAAGATAGGAGGAATAGGAAAATGAGAGAAAAGGATAGAAGGTAGAAGGATAGTGAATGGAAGGATTGTGAAAGGGTAGACAAAAAGGAAGGCAAGATCAATGTCAACACACACCTTGAAGGGTAGCAAGAGGATGGAGGAAATGTAAATGAAGGAATACATGAAGGAATATGGTGAATGGATATAAGAGGTTGTGGTTTAGGCACATGGAATGGAAGAATGCTTTCGGAAGAAGATGAAGTGAAAGTCTTTGGAAGATTGAATATCAACTTCACTTTTTTGTCAACATTAGACTCTATCAAGAGAGACTTTGGAATCCATATAGCTATAGGCTTTTCATTTCTTTTTGAGGATTTAGAGAGAATATCTTCAATGATGGATTTTGGAACCCATACTTGTTTTGTAGTTTTCTTCTTAGATATATCTTTTGACTTTATGCCTCTATGTTGATTAGAGGAGACATGGTGATCTTTTTTAGATGGATTCTTGTATTTCCTCTTTTTCTTGTATTGAACATTCAAGTGACTTCCAAAAGACTTGGGACTTGTGGAAGAAGAAGGGGGATATGACTAGTTTAGATGGATATATGGGTGAGAAGTCATAAAGGATGAGTGTCTTTGTTGATCTTGAGGTGTGATGGGAGAGATAGGAGATGGAGGAAAATAAGGCCCCAATATGGAAGGGAGTTTTGAAGGCTTTAGCATAAATGGATAAGGACCAATGATAGATTTAGAAGATACAAATGGATAGTGAGAAGGGGTATCAACATCTTTAGAGTGAGCAACATAGCCAAGGCCATTAATAGACTTACAAGTAGCTTTGATAGGAGCAACATCTTTAGTGGGAGCATTTAAACCTGGAGCATATGTTTGAAGTGGATTTTGAGAAGTGAAGCAAGAGGGAATACTTTTATCTTGACATGTTTCTTTAGATAGCATATGCATGGAAGGTTTCTCATAATTTTCAATAAACTCAAATATAGTGGCATCATCATACTTAGGAGGTGGAAGGATGAAATTTTGGAGGATATGAGCAAGTGGTTGATCTTGATCTTTATCCTTTGGAGATTACTCTTGACATGGATCCACTTCTAAGGACAAGGGGGGATGTGGAGAGAGCAAAGAGTTAGTGGAAGTGGGAGATCAAGAAAGCATAGATTCGCATGAAGGTTGAGCATTTTTTAGCTTTAGTAGCATGGAAAAGGCTTGCAGCCAAGTGTAGATTATCTTGGTTCTCTTTTGAAGGTAATCCTTGAGGATATGAATAGCAAGTGTGGAAAACATTAGGTTCTTTGTTTGATGGAAGCATGTTGGGAAGCTTTGAAGCTTTAGGAGACACATGAATGTTGGAAGAAGTGGAGGTATCAATGAAACCACTACTAGATGTAGGTTCATCAATATGATCTTGCTCAAGAGAAGTATCCTCATCACACGAGTCATTAGAAATATCAAAAATCCCATTATCAATAAGATCTTGGACTCTATGTTTCAACTCAATACAATATAAAGTACTATTCTTATTATTTTGATGATAATCACAATGGATATCCAAGAATGGGTTTCCATATGAGCTAGACTTAGGCAGCATGAGGAGATCATTAGCAAGGAGTATTTGCAAGATGTTATAATAAGAATCTTCCAAGGGAGTAAAAGTTCTATCAAAAGTAGGTCCAGAGTCCTTTTTTTCTTTCTCAAGTGAATGGTATACATCCATGTCTTCATCATTGTCTTGGTCAAAGATAGGCCCATCATGATAGCTTCTAATAGGATCAAAGTAGGTATCACTTTCTTTCTCTCTAAGGAGGTCTTTAGATCTAGAAGATGAAGGCATTAGATGTCTTGGAGTAGAATATGTGGACCTTGAAGAAGATGAACCTTGTGTATGTAAAGGTCTTAAGGAAGATTCATTTAAGAATGAAATCTTCTTCTCTAATCTTTTCTTAAGTTTAGACTTTATTTCCATCATACGCTTAGAGAAATGAAGGTAAGAAAGATCATTTGTCTCTTCTAATTCTTTATATTGAGCATATAGATCTTGGAACTCTTTAGTGGCATGAAGGATATTATGATCATCTAGCTTTGGTCAAGGTTTGGTAGCACAAGGTTTGAATGCCATAGTGGTAGATAGATAATCAAACATGAAGGAGACTAGAGGAAGCTAAGAAGGTGACACAAGATAACTTGATGTCTAGACTAGAGAGGTAGAGTGTTCACTTGCCAAAATAGTAAAAATAGAGTAAAGTGACTTGTCAAGAAAGTGTCCAAGAAACTTACAACACTAGTAACTCAAGTCAAGATCTAGGAAAGAAGCCAAATAGCCAAGTAGATAGAGCAAGCAGGTGACAAGTGAACAACTTTCCCAACCTAAGAGTGTAGTCAAGAAATCAAGGTAACCATTTCAGAAAAAGATAACTAACAAGTGGAGATAGACCATGAAAATAGAAAGACCAAGAGCACTAACACCAAAGAGTCACCTTAAGCATGTTCAAGAACTAGAGACATAGAAAAGAAAAATCAAATACTAAGACTCCCCTTAGCAAGCAACATAAGAAAAATGTTAAGACTTGATGCTCTGACTTGGTTGACAAAGTTTTACAATAGTTGATAGCATAGCAAGTTTGACGTTCAAAAGAAATTTCTTTCCAAGCAAGATAGTGACACATGCAGTAGTCTTCAAACAATCAAGCAAGGGACAAAGCAACCTTGAATGATACAAGCATAGAACTATCATCATGTGTATGTTCAAAAAAATTCCATAGGTCTAGCACATTCAAGAACACATCAAGAAATATCTACCTAAAAGTCATGGTTAATTACTCAACAACTTGGCCCATGCTTGATGCTCCTTTGCCTCACGCTAAGTGGTTACCCACAAGAGATATTGGCTTTTTCATGGAAGTACCATAAGCACAACCAAGGGAACATGAATGGTGAGTGTAAAATCTTGGGGTGATCCGAGTAGTCCACTAGGATCGATCTTGCACCAAGAAGTTGAGCAGAAAAATAGGGTAGCTACTAACCTAGGGTGTTTAGAAAGGGCTTCCATTTGTAATGTTCCTCTTGCACCCAATTAAGGGACACCCCACCTTGTGGTGGGTGAAAAACCTCACAGTCACAAGAGCACCTTAACCGTTCTTGCCTAGTGATCTCCTTATGGTCAAAATCCTATAAGCAATCACACTAAGTGAAGACAAACACTATGTCTATCAAGGTTTTGTGTCCTTGATAGCCTTGAGTTTATAGTGGGTTGGAAGATCTGGGTAATTTTCTTGTCCCCACTTGGGTCGTTCCTCTTAGGTTGTCCGAGAGCAAGCCCTTTAAAGGATCCTAACTACCACAAAATGGACCCACTCTCAAGGGTCAAGATTTTTTATTCACATCAAGGGTGAAGAGCATACTCCCCTACCTTGATTGCTTCCCCCAAACACATCTAGAAGATTCAATTATCTTCTTGCTTCCAAAATCCAAAAATGAGTCAAGATTTCTGATTCACCACACGGGTGAAGAGTATACTCTCCTATCACCAAAGAACCTCAATCACAAGTTTAAGGTGCCTAGGAAATGAAATGACTAGTAGAGTGTCACATGTGAAAGTGAATTAACCCTCTTAACTTAGGCTAGATTTTGAAAATAAATGCCACAATTTAAATAAAAATAAAAGTTTTAGGCTTACCTTGTTCAAAGCTAGCAAAGGCTAGGTGCATTTTTGAGAGTCTTCGACATTTTTTTTTTAAAGTCTTTGACATGTGTTTTGTAGACCACATGTAGAAATCCAAATTTTTAATTATATCTTCTTGATAGAATCCCAAACATGCAATAAAATATTCAAATTAGACTTCCATGATTTGGGTTGTAAGTTTTATTTTATGAAAAATCATAAAAAAATTATTAAAAATTAATTTATGATCATAAAAATCTGAAATTTTTATTGTGAGTTGAATTCAGCATCCACAACATTTAGAAAAATTCAAATTAAAATTCATCTATTTATGTCCAAAATTAATTTTTTTAATGAAAATTATTAAAACATCATCGCTGCTCTGAAAAATCTAAAAAAAAATTGGTGAGGCCTAGACATTATTTGAAACTTTCAATAAAAATATCAGCCCTATAATGCAATGAATATGTTAGAATAAAATAAAATAAATCCAAATAATCAAGGAGACTTTTCCAAGCCCCATGGTGGGCACCAAAAATGTACACTGAGAAAAGTGCACTTCTCTAAAACCTTCTATCCAAGGTTTTTCTATAAATTGGAAAGCATGAGATGCTAGCATAGAGCTCCCTAGTCATGGAGTGCAAGAGGCATACAAATGAGCACAAAAGAAGCTCTCAACTGAGCTTTAGAAACACAACCCTTGCTAGTAAACCATGAGATGGGAGATTCTTTGAGAAAGAGTGAGAATGCTAGTGTCAAAGAACTCTTGTGTATGCGATGCAAGAATGGGAGTAACTAAGATGAAATGCACAATGCAACTACGCTAAGAAAATGAAGGTGTTACATCCATACTAATTAGACTATGTGAGCTAAGCTATTGTAAAAGAACTACATTAGCATGCAACTATGCTAAAATGACATGGATGAGAGAATGTAGAAAAGAAATAGAAGTTCTCCACAAGCATAAGTCTTCAATCTTGTAGCATAAGAGTAGCAAAAGAGTGGATGTAAGAATGAGACAAGAAGCAAGAAGCTCTCCACAAGCAAGAAGGTCTTCAAATCCCGCAACATAATATTAGCCAAAATGCGATCTTGTTTCCCTATTGGAATGCCTCCTATTTATAGATTTTTTTCAAAGAGTTTAGGGTAGAGTTTAGGATTTACCATGGTGAGATTTAAATGAATTAAAAATCATTTGTATGAGGCACACTTTGAATAGAATATTCATAGTGGGGAATCCATTAGATTTTATAATTCAAAGTGGGGATCCCACTTTGAATAAAATAGTCATAGTGGAGATCCCATTCTGACTATTAAAAATATCAAATTCATATTATATTTTATAATTCAAAGTTTGGATCCCACTTTGAATAAAAAAATTCACAGTGGAGATCCCATTATGATTATCCAGAATATCAAACTCATAGTGGAGAGCCCATTAGAGTTTTATAATTTAAAGTGGGAATCCTACTTTGAATAAAATTGTCATAGTCAAGATCCCATTAGGGATTTTATAATTTGAAGTGGGGATCCCACTTTGAATAAAATAGTCATAATGGAGATCCCATTAGGGATCTTATAATTCAAAGTGGTGATCCCACTATGAATAAACAATGATATCATGGATCCCACTATGAATAGAATATTCATTTATAGACAGAGGGCCCCTTATCAATATAAATTTCATTTCAAGGATAATGACTCATTTCCTTTTATTTATAAATTAACATTCATGTGTCATTTGTGAATGGGTTCAAATTTGAATTAAATTAGAATGTCTAACATTTGAATAAATTCAAATGTATAGCCATCCTAGGTAGAAATGAGAGGTTAATGAGTATGAGCTAGAATTTGATTCAATGATTGTTCGATTTTTCTTGATTTGATAATAAGAATTGATGAATTTAGCAATTTTAATTGTAGAACCAATTTTGGGTGATTAAAATTATTTGTTTTTTAAATGTATTTTTTGAAAATAATGTAATTAAGTGTGAGTATACATGTCTAGTTGGCATGTTGATGTGTCACTCCACTTGCATGTGTCAACATCTTGAATTATGTGTAAGGAGCTCATGATTGAAATAGTTGTGTTGGATTCCTATGATACGTAAGAGCTATCTTTGGAAGATATGATGACAGGTGAAGATGTGAAGACATGTGGCAATTGATCATTGAGTACTATACACTTGAGTCTCCATCTAGTGTGCAGGGTTTAGGGCATCACCCCAAAAAAAAATTGGGTTCCTACTTTTCTAGAGAATGGTAAAACCCTAATACAGTTGTTCTTTGGAAGTTGCCCTAAAAAATGGAAAGTGCATGATATAAGCATTTTAAGGGTTGCAGATAGGATAGAGTGGAAACTGTATTGTTGGTTGCTACTGGATGAGTCTTCCATGTCTTGAAAGAACTTGTATTGCAAGTGTGTTGTAACCTTTATGTTGAAGATAATACATTATGCAAGTTTTGGAGGGGTGGGGTTGCTTTACTGAAAGGTTTTTCCCCATCGGCATATCTTTGTGTTTATATATTTTCTATCTCTATCTATTTTTTGTATTCATGGTTGACATCAATATTATTGTTTACATAATATTGAATCTGAAATTGTAAGGATTTAATAGGAATTTGCACATTACTTTCCTTAAGGGATTAGTGTAGGAAGCTATTTCCACACTTAGGTTTCCTTACAGGTATGAGTCATCTAAGTAATGGCTAGAACAACCAAGAGTTATGACTATGATGACACAAAGTATGACAACATGAAAGGACTAAATAAGATAACCGAGTGAGGAGACTAGTTCATGTGTAGATCACAAGTTGATAGCTAAGAAAGAAGTTTTTTTTTTGACACTATTTATAGATAGAGAAGTGATCAAATTTTTTAGACACAAATCAAACTTCAAGTACAGATAATGTTGACATAACAATTTTATAGTTTTAGGACAAGATCCTATGTGAGGATTCCTAGAAAACTATGTGAGAAAGCACAATGAACCAGGTGAAGTTTTAGAACAACAAATTTTGACTAGTTTTCTCATGCAAGGACTTTCATAGAGCCATGTGAGGATTTGACAATTTGAAAAAAAGATAGAAATTGGCATCAATATATAGTTTTTGGAAAAATCTCACACAGAGATTCATAGACAGTCACATGAGGAACTGCAAAGAATCTCGTGAGGAAGTGCTGATAGGGAGATTTCTCACATGAAAATTCACAGAACTGGGCACAAGAAAAGGGACAGACCAACATTTTTTGACTAAACTCAAAGAGATTTTCAATGGTTTCAATAGTTTTGAATAGAGGACTGACAATTTTTACAAGTTTCAGATAGATGAACACCATTTTGGTTTTCAAATAAATAGTTGTCAAACATGGGAAGCAAGAAGTAGTCGCAAATAATCCAACTGAGGACACAGCAACTCAAAGGGATAGGGGAATCTTGACCTTTTGTTTATTTGATAGATTTGGAAAATTTTAAAGACTCAAAAAAGATACACATTATCCATATAACCAAAAATAGTAGAGGAAATAAAACCTTTGCCTCACAACTTATGTGCATGCATTCACCTTACATATTTGTGTCACCCCACTAGAGGGCCCCTATGTTTTTGGTGTATTCTAAGGACTCAATAACATATATGTTGAATGAACACCCTTGTGGCTAGGGACAAGTGCATATATCACCTTCCAATGTCCAGGTACATTCCCATGGTGAGTATCTACAAGAGAGATTCTTCCCCCTCCTTGCACAAAGATTATGCCCCCTTTTGGAGGTGAACTAGATAAAAACTAACTAAGAGGTTTTTACTTTCCCTCCATTCATATTAACCCCTGGTGGCTTTGCGAACAAAGTTGAGGATAGTAGCCCACACCAATATCTATAACTGCACACACTTGACTAGCAAGACTGGGGCTGATGCTGGCCAATGTAGTATATAGAGCCTCTTCTTGATATGTGATATCAGAATGAAGAAGAGGGAATTAACATGGATTTGGAGTCTTTCACTCAATAAAAATTCTTTATTATAGTAAGTTGGAATCTCTAGAAAAAGGAGTGTGCTCACTCAAGCTGTTCTTGAAGGTTGGATTACTTTGACAGGCCTTCTAAAGGTAGACTCAAACTGGTGGTTCAGATCTAAGGGTCCAAGTTTCTAATTTCCCACAAGGGGAAAGAGCATACTCCTCTACCTCATCACTATACCAAAACATGTAGAAAATGTTCATCACTGAGTTAGCTTATCGATCCCAACTTGTCCTATTCCAAGACTTTGATTCCCTAAAATGAAATCATCATCTCTTTATCAAAGGCTTTGCTTAAGAGAACCACTAACTTTCTTTCCTCCATTAGGTACCATATTCGAAAGGCATCTAGGTTTTGGATTTACTCTTGGGCATCACTTCCAAGTAGCAAAGAGCATACTCCCCTATTCCTTTGTCTAGATCCCTATGAAGTTCACAAGCCCTATTAAACTATGTGTAAGAAAACAGTAAAAGAAGACACAATGTTTTAGTGGGTTTGAATTGATTTTTTGACATGTGTATCTTTGCCAAACATCCTACAATCAAACCATCAATACTATTTTAAGGGTTTGTAATAAAGTGTCTTTGACAAGTGTCCTACAAACCACTATTAAGTTGTTGAAAATTAGAAATTGAAAATGAAAATGCTTCAAAAACAATCATTAGCTAAATCATGATGATAAAAATAGAATCTAAAAAATTGCATTTTGCAATTATTGATGTTGAATTTTGTGTGAAATCTTGCATAGGCCTACGCAAGAAAATGGTGTGTATCGCATGAGAAAACACACAATTATAAACTTTTTCACATTAGGAAGTGCAATGCAAGGAACAAAATCTTAGTTTCTTCACGCAAAAATGATATTTTTTGTACGAGAAACTAGAGTATTGTATGAATGATAGTGACATAATACTAAAAAATGCAAAAAAAAGGAATAGATGAGGCCAAAAATTTGATTTCTTAGCCCCACAGTGGGCACCAAAAATGTATGTGAGAAATGTGAGCCTTGATCTTTACACACACTTCAATGTGATCATTATTTGAGAGATTATCCTAGAATAAACATGGGATTGTTCATTCAAGATGTCCAACAGTTCAATTTTTTTCCTTCTAACTAGCTTGATTATGCTATTGCTCTCAGATCAAGAAGCTAGCAACTAGACATCTAGAATGAAGGATTTATTTAAGCTAGATGATATGAGAATTTAAAGCTAAATGTATGCAATTAATCTATAAATAAAAGAGATAAAATTATACTAAATGTATGTATTTTAAAACTAGAATGAGATTATTATGCTAGAAAATGAAAAGCTATAAGAGAAATGAGTATTTCAGCATAAGTTTGATACTATCAATTGTTAACCTTCTTAATGAGGAATTAAAGGATTTTTAAATAGAATCCAAGAAATCAATCAATGGTTAAAGATCAAATAGAATGGATGGTTGAGAACTAGAGAAGATTCAGTCAGAATAGAAAGTTTCCTTATGAAAAGGAAGTTAACTGATTTGCTTTTGAGTGGAATAAGGAGTTAACTGATTTAATTCCTCATCTTATTTAAGTCCTCAAAGTTTCCATTTCTAAACTAAAGAGAGAATATTGGAGAAGATATTTGATTTAAGGCAATTAAATATGATCTCATAATTGAGTATTCTAAATTGAATAATTAAATTCAACAATTAGAATGAGAATATTTAATTAAATCAAATATATTTAATTCCTCATGTATAATAGCTAAAAGGGGTGAATTTAATTTAATTAAAGTACTAGGACTCATAATTAAATTAATTCAATTAAAAGGTTGATTTAACCAATTCAATGAATATTTAAGAATTAATTAAAGTAAGTGATTAATAAAGTTTAATGATTTTCTACATTTGACACTTAGGTCGAGTAGAGATTATTAGAATCAGAATTGCCTAGTAAAATAGGGCTTAGAATTAATTGAATAGACTAGAATTGATTTAGCATGGCAATGTGCCAATTTTGGGGTATTACACTGAGTGACGATATTTTCTGGTTTCTTTCTTTGACCGATTTGTCTATGTCTGGTTCTAGTTTGAGTTTACTTTATGTGTATTTAATTTTGGTATTTGTGTTTAATAATTGTTGTTATCCAACTTGTGGTTGTGTAGGCATTTAATAGAGCATTTAGTTTATGTGATGAGCCCACTTGTGGCTGCACAAGTATTTAAGGAGGTATAGGATCAAGTTTTAGGAAGTAAGAAGCTAGTGAGAGACAAGGGATAGTTTTTTCTAGAGAGTTAGAATGTGAAGATCATCATTGAAGATCAAAGTTTGAATTTTATTGTTGGTCATAATTTGAAAGGCATCACAACTAGACATGTATGTTGATAATTTGATGTATCAAAAAGTACTTTGCATTTATATCTCATTTGGTTTTTGTTATTCATGTTGTGTTCTTGCTATGTTCACTCTTGCAGGTGGCTTTGGTAGCTAGGTGTGCCTTTGGCCCTAGTTTCCATCTACCTTCCTATGTCACCTCTTAGGCTCTCTTCTTTAGCTCTTTTTACATTGTTGTATCCTCCATTTTTTTTGCTAGCTTATTCCACATGTCATAGGCAATAGGAATATATTTGACTTCATCAAATTCATAATAGTTGAGAGAGGAAGCAATATAAATCATCATTGTTTTGTGATTCTTTATGTCCACCATATGATCCACATTTAAAGGCTTTGGAGGTGCCACATATTGATTCTCTAAAAAGTGAAAATTTGTATCTTTGATGGTTCCTAGATATAGCATCATGAGTTCCTGCTAGGCTATAAATTTATCTCTATTGAGCTTAGGAATCTCTCTTTTGTAAGACATCTTGATCTTTAGCTTAGGTCTTTGAAACATTTTCTGCAAGCACCAATAACTCTAATACTAATTTTTGGAAATATAAGAGGATTAACTGAGAGGAGAGGGGAAAATCAATTACCACAAAAATAATTCCAAGTCCCTTGAATGTCTTTACAAACTTCTTACTAAGCCAAGACCTTGCAGTGCTTAGTTAGAACTAGATATATAGTGTAACTTGGTTAACAAATAAATCTTGTGATATTAATGTGTATTAACCTTTAGTAGCTTAGTTGCAAAAACTTAAAGAAATAAGAAAATAAAATGAACACATTGGGCACATAGATTTAATGTGGAAAACCAATTTGGAAAAACTAACAATGCAATTAATTACTACTTTTCACTCTTTTGAAGTGAGCCCTGTTAGGAGCCAACCCTATTAAAAGTTCAAACTTATTAAAAGATTTGAATAACCCTTTTAGGAGTAGCCTTGTTAAAGGTCTTAAGATACTTCAATCTAGAAATGCCACCTTGTTAGAGGATTTAAATAAATTATTGTTAAGTCAAATCTATTAAGAGATTTCTTCACTACTACAATTGTAAGAGATTAACAATGATTGA
This sequence comes from Cupressus sempervirens, assembly GCA_028749045.1. Taxonomy (NCBI): domain Eukaryota; kingdom Viridiplantae; phylum Streptophyta; class Pinopsida; order Cupressales; family Cupressaceae; genus Cupressus; species Cupressus sempervirens. Next base: position 346,526,038 of record CM053788.1, on the reverse strand, counting down.
CCTAATTGATGTAGAAATTGGTTTGCAGATTCATATCACTATTCTATTTTGTCCTTTGGATCCTCCTTGATCATAATATTCTTTGTAGCTCCTTGGATACTCTATCCTCAATCAGATATCTTAATTCACATCATGTATTCTTTTTCAAAATTACATTCTTCAATCCACAACTTGACCTTTCATTTATATGCGTTGGTGTAAATAGATATTTACTATTTACATTTTACTTAAGTTTACTTAGGTTAGTGCATTATTTTATTATTTATTTTTATGAGACATTTAGGAGTTTGCAAACCTTTTTGAGTTGTCACGTTGACAACACAAAAGTACACAACTCTAATTATACACATGGTGTCTACAACACTAGGGTTTGCATCATTCACTAAGTTCTCATGTAGACAACATAGTTATTTGCACTCCTAATTTAGCACATGGTGTCTACAATAGTGATTTGTGTGTTACACCATTGTAGGCTTATCCTCTCATCATTGCACTTACTTCTGTGTTTAATGGAGGATAACCCATATCTAGTGGACATGTGCTTGGTTGTATGACTTATCATGATGCTAATTTTGAGGCACTCTAGATGCATCTTAGAGGCCTTTATATATAGGCACTTCTAGTGTACTTGTACATTGTATTGAATACTATACAGTTATTTTGATCATACTCTAGTCTAATTTGTGCTTGTGTTTTGAGTTCCTTGGTCTTGGGTGAATTTTTCCCTAAGGTAGATTCTTACATGGTATCAGAGTAGAGAGAGATACTCATCACATAGCCATTGGAGACCTTGTTGCTTCATCTCTTAGAGGGACCTAATTCAGATCCAGAGCATCTGTAATACTTGGGAGCATCTAGAGTTGAAGCGGGCCTTGCCATTGCATTTGGAGTGACGATTCAGTGAAGATTGACTATAACTTTTCCTATTTTAGGCCATAGTTGATCAAGAGACAAAAAAAATTTGCAAGTCAGAACCCAAAGGTCCGATTTGCAAAGTTGAGTATGGTCTTTTATTGATCTATTTAATTCATTTTCAAATCTATAATTATGCTATTTTTTGTACTTTTTCAAAATTATTTTTTGCCGAATCAAGCAAGCAGAGAAAGTGTAGAGAAATTTCTTTTGGTCTAGATACTAGGCAGTCACACCCCGGCCCTGAACCTGTGTGAAATATTCTGTAGGGAGTATTCTTTTAATTCGACAAGCTAATTTCCAATTTTTTAGCTATTCTAACTAACTACCCACTACATGATAGATCACACTTCTAATTGATGGCAGAGTTCTCTACAACCCTCTGGCATTTTCCTTTGTTTAACATATATGGCTCACTATCGTTTAAATAGCTACACACCCTGCGTTATAAAGAATGTGGGACTAAATTTTTGGAAGAGCCCGTCGACTGAATAATTAATATAGCCCCCACCAAAATTCTTTGGCTTGCACTGCATAAACTGGCGCTACCTTTAAACTACTTTTGTCATCTATTTTGAAAACTCTGGCCAAGTGACCTAACACACAACAACCAAAGAGTCCCCATTGAAGACACGTCAGCCCCCTATCTACGTCTAGTCAGGGACATGCAGCACAACTTTATTTTCTTTCTTAGCACACGTGGCCAAAGCCACATCAATGAAGATACAACAAGCCCACATCACCCTCCTACACATTGGATATACGGAGCAATTACTACCAAACACATGGCACCACCACATCATGGTGCCATGCCACCTACCCACCACATCAACTTCCTATGCAGATGACATGTCATCACCAACAAAGTAGTCTAGTCAGCAGACCATATGTCATGTTGGTAGAAACATCATCTTTTTATCATACCCAACCATACAGTCCATACATGCTAACATCATCATCTATACGGGTGATGTCATTGGCACGTCAACAAGGGCCTATGTTTCACTGACATCAGCAATATGAGAGCCTAAATTTGACAGTCATTTGACCATCATTTTAGGGAAAAATTGAACTACTACAATGGCTATTTTACTGTCAAATTTAACATAGTGTTTTCCTCTCTAGACCCCTCTTTAGATGCAGTTTTGATTTAGCAGCTCAACTTCAAATGGCCACAACTTGGTCATCCAAACTCCAAATTAGGTGCTTTTTTTTTTTTTTGGGGTAAAATTTTTTGAACTTTTCAGTGGTGTAGCTATTTTCTAGTTTTGGTGCACAAATTTTTTAGAATAAGTATTTTTTGGTGACTTTACTTATCTAATCCTACATTTTGCAACTTCAAACACATCATACGGTTCATCTGTACTCTTATTCAGGTTCCATTTTTTATGAAAGTGTATTTTTTTTTTCTAGTTTCCAGATCTACAATCAAATTTTATTCTTGTATGGAAAAAAGTATCACTTTCAGAGATATGTCCTATTTTACATTGTATTGCTTCACAATTGTTGTATGTTTGAGCTACATTGTAAAGGTCCAAATTTGTGCTCTATACAGAGGTTGTAATCAACAAAATCAAAAAGCCCACTTTGTCCATTTTGACAAGTGGGCTATTGTAAACGCACTATATAAAGTGCCAAAATCATTCATTTGGGGGGGTGGGGGGATTTTTTGATTGAGTGAAAAGGGGGGGGTGTGTACTATGTATTATGTCTCCTTGATCTTGTGTTCTTGCATTATTGGTTTTTTTAAAAAGTTAACTCCACATACTTATGCTTCTTGGAAAGAAAACATTAAAGAACCATTGGTAGAAAAAGGTTTATTGTGTTATGTAACTGGTGCAACAAAGAAACCTCCTACTAATGCTAATAAAGCTCAAAAAGAAGATAGGGAATTCAAACAAGAGATGGCCCTATGAACCTTGTTGAAAAATATCTCTGATACTGTCAAATTTCACATTAGGAAGCTTACCGATCCAATAGAGGTTTGGGCTAAACTTGAAGTTTTGTATGGGATGGTAGATGAAGACATGACTTACACAATAGAGGACAAACTTCTCAAGTTGGATCCTAGAAATTTTGACACCATCAAAGACTATATTACCCAAGTAGACATGTATAGGGCACAACTCAAGGATCGTGGTGAACTCATCAAGGATGGAAAGATGATCAAACACATCATGACTCATCTTCCACTTGAATATGCTCCTTTTGTTTCTAGCTTTAATACACACAAATTAACAATAGGTAGTGCCTATGTTAAGCCTTCATTTGAGAAATTTTTAGAAATGTTGATCTTAGAACATGACAATCTAGAGGGTATGGGAATTCTCAAATCTTCCAAGACCAAAGCCTTGGTAGAAAATGAAGGTAATTCAAGTGGGAAAAACTCCAACAAGAAGTAGATGCAGTGTAAGGCTAAGCCACAAGATGACACACAACAATCCTCCTCAAAACAACAATCTTCTTCAAGTAAATCTTCTTCCACTCCACAATCTTCTTCACAACAAGGAAAGTATTCTTCCAAAAATAATCAAAAGGGGAACAATTCCAACAAAAGGGAGAAGAAAACTTTTTCCTATTGTAAGAGGAATGGTCATGATGAACATGAGTGAAAGGATAGGAAGATTGATGAATTGGTCAACATAATGAGGAAACACAAAATTGATGTACCAAATTCATATAAGGATAAGGGTTCTTCATCCTCTTCAAAGGTAAGGGACAAGCTTTAGTAGCTAGTACAAATAATGCTAAGAAATGGATTCTTGATTCAGGAGCAACACATCATATGGGTGCTTCAAGGGAGTAGTTTTCCTCTTTGAAACCATCAAATGTACCTTACATCTATGTGGGAAATGATACTCAAGTGGAAGTAGAAGGTAAAGGAAATGTTGAGTTGGAAAATGACATCTTTAAGGATGTTCTACATGTTCCTAACCTTAGAACCAACCTTCTCTCCATTTATTAGATAACTCACTATGGGTGTGGCAAAAAAGTAGAGTTCCTCCTTGATACAGCTATGGTAAAGAATCTCCAAGATGATTCTATGGTGGTAGTTGGAAAGGAAAATCATGAGACAAGACTTTATTCTTTCTCACATTTTGTGCCTAAGTCCACTTCTCTTTCCTTGTTGACTCATTCAAACACACAAAGTAAACTATGGCACAAGAGATTTGGACATCTTAATTATTGCTACCTTCAACAACTTAGCAACAAGGAAATGGTCATCGGTCTACCTCAAGTCAAATATTTAGAGGGTGTATGTCTAGGTTGTGGAGTAGGCAAGCATCCTAAAGAAAAATATGACAAGGGGAAGTCTTGGAAGGCAATTGCTGTTCTAGAATTGGTTCATAGTGATGTAGCTGGCCCATTTCTAGTACCATCCTTTGGTAAGGCCCACTATGTTCTCACATTTATTGATTACTTTTCAAGATACACTTGGGTATTTTTATTAGCTCATAAAAGTGAAGTATTTGATAACTTTAACACCTTCAAAGCTCAAGTTGAGAAAAAATCAAGGAAAGCCATCAAGATCCTAAGAATAGATAATGGTAGAGAATATGTCAACTCCAGGCTTATAGACTTTTGCATGCATGAGGGTATAGATCTTCAACATTCAATTGCATACACACTACAGTAGAATGGTGTAGCTAAAAGAAAAAATAGAACCCTTAAGGAAATGGCCACTTGTATGCTTCAACACAAGTCTCTAGATCAAGTGTTTTGGGCAGAAGCCATGTGTTGTGCCAACTACATCCAAAATAGAAGTTTGCATAAGGCCTTAGATGGAAAAACACCTTTTGAGGCATGGTGTGGCAAAAAATAAAGTGTTAAGCACTTCAAAGTTTTTGGTTGTCCAACATGGGCAAGGATACCTCCACAAAAGCATAAGGCATTAGAACCACAAATTAAACCATGCATATTTGTTGGATATCCTGACCATCTCAAAGCATACAAACTAATGGATCCAAAGACTCATGAAATCTTTTATGAGAGGAGTGTTCACTTTGAAGAAACATATCCAAGTTTGGCTTCTTCAACTCATCCTTCTTCCTCCTTCATGGAAAGTGATCATAGTGATGATAGTGACTTAGAAGATGAGATTCCTTCAACCTTGACTAATAGGAAAACACCTTCTCAAGGTCAAAAAACAATTGAGGACATTCCTTCTTCTTCTTCCACTAAACCTCATTAGGCACATCAAACCCTTGATGCAGCAAGTTCATTGGTGGGAAATCATTCAAACACTAGGAGGACTAGGTCACAACACAAGTCATGTCCACATGCATATATAGCCATTGCTTCAAATCCACAATCATCTAAGGAAGCATCAAGGATTCCAGAATGGGACAAGGCTATGGAGGAAGAATATAACTCTTTGATGAAAAATAACACTTGGGACTTAGTTCCCCTTCCTAAGGGAAGAAAAATGGTTTGATGTAAGTGGATCTATAAAACCAAATTCATGGTAGATGGAAGTATTGATAAGCATGAGGCCAGACTAGTTGCCAAAGGTTTCTTGTAGGTTTCAGGTATTGACTATACAAAGACTTTTGCACCAGTTGCCAAGATGAACTCCATTTGCCTGACACTAGCTATTGTTGTAGCTCATAGTTGGGTTGTACACTAGATGGATGTTAAGAGTGCTTTTTTGAATGGTTATCTTCATGAGGAAATTTATATGGAGTAGCCACAGGGGTTTTTACAAGATACTATTATGGTTTGCACAGTGAAGAAGTCTATTTATGGTCTTAGGCAAGCTCCTTAGCCTTGGTATGCCAAAATGGATTCCTAGGATTCACCAGATGTCATTTTGATTTAAATGTATACATTCTTCAGAAAGATGACTCTCACTTGATACTAGTGCTTTATGTTGATGAATTGATCATTACAAGGAGCACTTCATCCGTCATTTCCAATGTCAAGACCTCTCTACAAGATAGATTTTCTATGACAGACTTGGGTTTGCTACATTACTTCCTTGGCATTAAGATCACATAATCTTCAATAGGGATATGAATTTCACAACCCAAGTATGCTCTTGACTTGCTTTCTCACTTTCACATGAGTGATTGCAAGCCTTCTCCTACTCCCTTTCTATTCGGTGTCAAGCTAGAGGCTAAGTGCACAACTCCACTTGTCAATGCTACATTATATAGATAGTTAGTTGGGAGCCTCATCTACTTGACACACACATGCCCTGATATAGCTTTTGTAGTTAGCATGGTTTCATGCTTTATGCAAGAACCATATGAGCTTCATTGGAAGGCTACCAAGCACATTTTGGACTACATAAAGGATACACATATACATGGGATACATTATGCAGCAGGTGTAGGACTTTAGCTGATTGGATACACAAACTCAGACTATGCAAGGGACTTAGATTCTTGGAAGTCTAATTTAGGGTACATATTTCACCTTGGTTTTGGCCCTATTTTTTGGAAAAGTAAGAAGCAAAATAATGTTTCTCTTTCTTCCATAAAGGCCGAGTATCAAGGAGCTATAAATGCAGCTATAGATGCTCTTTGGTTACAACACATCTTGGAGGAGTTTGGATTTGATCTACCTAAGCCTATAGTTATTTATTGTGACAATCAAAGTGCCATTGATATCTCTAAACATCTAGTTCAACATTAGGGAACTAAGCACATTGAGGTTCATATGCACTATATTAGAGAGCTTATACATGAGCAGATCATTGCACTATAGTACTATCCTACAGTAGAGCAGGTCACTGATATCTTCACCAAACCCTTCACTGAGGTCAAGTATATTCATTTACAAGATCTCTTGGTGGTATGGGATGTTGTAGAAAGAGAAGTCCCTTGAATTCTCTCTTCTCCTTCTTCTCAAAGGGATGTTTTCCTCATCTAAGGTCTTCTTCTCTCTCATCTTCTTTATTGTACTTATCTCTCTTTTTGGAGGAGGGTTTTTCCCATGAGTTTTTCCCTCTTTCTTTTCTTTATGAGAGATTGCATTGCATCATTCTATAGCATTGCTTTTATACATGGGTACCTAACATGGCCTTGTATTTGAGACCCATCACACATTTGTGAGCATAAGTGCATTCCCCTAAGTTACACTTAAGGGGGGGTGCTAGTATAAATAGATATTTACTATTTACACTTTACTTATGTTTACTTAGGTTAGTGCATTATTTTATTATTTATTTTTATGAGACACTTAGGAGTTTGCACACTTTTTGAGTTGTCATGTTGACAACACAAAAGTACACAACTCTAATTATGCACATGGTTTCTACAACACTAATTTTCATGTTACACCATTGTGGGCTTATCCTCTCATCATCGCACTTACTTCCATGCTTAATGGAGGATAACCCATATCTAGTGGAATGTGCCTAGTTGTATGACTTATCATGATTTTTATTCTGAGGCATTCTAAATGCATCTCAAAGTCCTTTATATATAGGCACTCCTAGTGTACTTGTACATTGTATTGAATACTATACAGTTATTCTGATGATACTCTGGTCTAATTTGTTCTTGTTTTTTGAGTTCCTTGGTCTTGAATGAATTCTTCCCTAAGGTAGATTCTTACAATATGAAATCCCATGTCAAGTCATCTTGATTACCCTTTTCAAATAAATAATTAACATCCAATGAGTCTACTTGAATTAACCTTTTAATTAACAAAAGTATTCTATTGAAGGTCAATTGATACTAAATCAAATCACTTAGTTAACACCGAGTTCATTTAGTAATTGACATAACTCAATTTACACTAAGCTCCTATGGTAACTGACCAAACTTGGTTAGTACTAAAATCCTTCATAGATGAACATAAATTGGTTAACACTAGTTCTTTGAACTAGGTTCCTTTTGAATTCTATCCAATTGATACTAGTGTTGGTGTTTGAAAACGTTGGAGGGTTTTCAATTATCCCCATGAGAATATGACATATCTAGGGGTAGCTAACTCCCATTCTCAACATATCATTTCAAACATAGGGCCAACTATAAGGCTTGACCCTTCTTCTATTTCAAACTTTGCTAAACCTAGGCAGGTGGACCTTAGATTCAAATGATACCATACCAGTGCAAAAACATATCCCTGAATCTGTTAAAAAGATGAGAACCCTTATATCTCCTAATAACTCATGAAATAACATCTATCTATAGTAACTAAATGCAGATCTATGAATCTCATAAGCTAAGTGAGGGCATTACTATTCTAGCTCTTCAACATAAAATGTAAAGATGATTTGAATTTGATTTGATTTTATGTGGGTGGGGAAAGTGGATGAAAACCATGTATAGACAACAACTTAATGACCCTATAGTTGATCAGTGCCTAATCCATTGGGAAAATTCATGAATCTCCCTCATGTATTTTGGATATCTGATACTTATTTATATATTCAGATATATGATCTATCCATTCACCTTGTAAATAGACATCAATGTTCGATCTAAATCTCATTCTTACCTGATATCCCACTCAATAAAACTGCAACCCTGTTAAATCTTTGAAGCATTTACATAATTCCTTGAATTACAAGAAACAATGAAGCAACATATATCCTTAAGGGACTGCACTTATGATCTAAGCTTTTTGTTCAAAGACCATAAAACATCACAGCTCAACTGAGAAAGGAGACAAGATTTAGACTAAAACTAAACACCTACTGCTCACTATATTAATTTCCTTGAAATAACACATGAAAATACATGAAATGACTCACAAATCACCTAATAAACCAGATTGTACAATAACATATGCTATTATACAAGAGAGAAAATGGCAGGAATGAAAAACTAATGGGATGGGAAGAGGGTGTCATAGCCAAAGCAAAGCTTCATGGTCTGGAACCAGCACATCCCAGGTCTTCCATTCAGAATACATCAATTCCAGGGCTAGTCCTACTCACTATCTTCATGCCAGAGAAACTTTCCAAATTTTCCAACCTCGACAATGAAAGAAAGAAAGAAAGATATATGAGAAGATGAAATTCCTAGATTTGATCTATGACTGACATGTTTCCACTTGGAATTTCATCTTGTTTAGTTGAAAAACCACCTTTCTTTCTCTACCCATATAGTGCTAATAATATCATTTCTATTTTGCCTCTTCAAATGCAAAATATCTCAGCAAAAGACAAAATTCTACTAACTGAATCTGGATATGTGCCAATTTATCAAACTTTTAGCCAAAACACCACAAATATTAAAATAATCAGATAGAAAGGTCATTGAATGTGTTTTAGGTGTTTTTCCATTGAATTCTACAACTAAATAGTCAAAACACCCTTCAGAACACACAAATCAATCTGTGATAGAAAACCATTTATAGCATGAACACACTGCTTCCTATGAAAAAATAAACTCCAAAAATGGATAGTTCATCTTTTTCCAATTCCAATGGTATATTGGAGTCTATTTTTTGAGTACCAGAAACCACAAGAATCATAGTTTGAAAATCACTCCTCTAGTATAAAACCTTGTTTGCAACCTTTAAGTTTTTAAAATTTTCAAAAATTTAAATGAATCTAAAGTTTAGACTTCATATTAAAACCCTTTTTGAATTTAAAACTTGTGACGTGCATCCTTAACAAAAATAATAATAATAATAATATTTTTTATTCTTCAATATTGCCCTTACCCTATACTTCAGGTCAACCCATGTTTGACCAACTGCCACATGGTAGTCTCCAATTATTTGCTCGATCTGCTTCATCCACCATGTCATCACACACATCACCCACTGCCATGTGGCACTTGCTTGCTTTCCCACACTTTTTAACCACCTTGCATCTTCGAGAAGCAAGTATGCACTATCCATTGAATTGGACATGTGGCGACATCTGATGAATCCACACTATTTTGAACCTACAACACCACCTCATCGCCAACTAGGAATCATTGACATGTGGTGATATCCTGCATGCCCGCATTTCTTATCTCTTGGGAATCTTGTTTTTGCGGGCATGCACCAACCCTTCATCTTGCCACGTGTCAACAATCAGATGCATCTTTCCACATTAGTGCCTTTGAACTTTCATTTAAAATTTGAACTTTATCCACTCCTGCTAAAGTCATCCATGGCCCCATCACATGGGTGTTTCCTTTTCAAAAGGCAATGTCTTTAAGACACTATGCCTTTGAGCTCTATTGTACTCAAAGACTAAAAGTCCCTTTATGAAAGCAATGTGGGATAATTTATTTGACATCCCTGTGCTTTCCTCTGCTACTCATTGTTCTTACTAGCCTAGACACATTTTTTAATGTTTGGGGATTTTATATCTTGCCTATGATTGCATAGGTTTTATCTCACTGGCCTTTGCCTCCTGCGCAGGGTCTATAACTTCATTTTTAGATTGCATCGACCATTAGACCTGAAGCTTTTTATTATATGGCTCATGTGTGCTTTATGCTAGTGTTCTTGCCGTAAGTCTTTGCTTCACATTTTTGATCTGCCACATCCTGCCTTGGAATGCCCTTCACCTGGACGTGGATGGTCTTCCCTCCTTTTTAATGGCTCCCATGCTTGGTGTCTAAACATGGACTACAAATTATTTGCTTTGTTTGGTGGCTCTTCTATTCAAATGTGATCTCTTCTTGTTTTCATGCACTAATTTTGTCTTTAGCGCTGATGGTTTTCTTTTTGAGAATGCAAGGACTTCTTTCTCTTGTGTTGTCTTGAAGCTAGGCATCTTTTAATTGGTAGTCTTCTTTCAATTTGCATGAACTGCCTCCCCTATTTGCTTCAAGTGGTTAAGAATGGTTAGAGAATATGTTAAAATGTTGCTTTCTCATTACTTAGCATCCCCCATCTATTGGCGTGGGTCTTGTTATTAGCTATTAGCATTGTCTGCTTCTTTTTTTATTTGTGTTGATTGCTTGTTTATGCTCTGTGTTCTCATTGCAGGGTTGAGCTCCTCCAAACGCCCTGCCCTACTATTAAATGTGGAGATCCTTTTAATATGTGCAGATTCCTCTTTGAAATTCTCTTCCTTGAGGGTTGGCTTTCAACTTTGAATGTGGTTCCCCATTTAAAACCCCTACTTCTTGATTTTACCTTCATGTGTGAGCACTTCTCTACTGTGGCTTGATGCAAAGAAGAAATCTAGATCCCAATCTAATGTAATGTAGCTCAATGAACCTTCAATCATTTAGCTAAAATTCTTCAAAATCTGCACAATTCATTATCATACTATGTGATCTTCGACTTGGAAGCACACAAACTTCCACTATCCATGCTTAAACTATCTTGCTCTACTTGAAACTGAGAAGTATGTTCACAACTTCGTGAATTGGCTCCAACTTGAACATGACTAAGGTGATATATTAACCACCTTTCCTTTACACAAGGCTGACTACACACTGATTTCAACAATGAGACAAATTTTCTATAACAGTCAGCGGCTTTAAAATATGTACCTTTGCACTTAGAGTTCTTAGGCTCTTTTTGCGTGGTGTCTCTACTTTGATTTGCACGTCTCCAAGACAAACTTAAACTTATCACTTTCAGCATAGTTGTAAAGAATATGTAGGAACTGCAAGCTCATAAGTAAAAAAGTTGATTTCACCAAACTTCCAGAGACTTTTTCTCAATAATTTATTACTAAAACTTGCTTCACCTTGGCACAACTTGTGAGTTCCTTTTGTTTTGAAATAAGTTGTAACTATCTTTTGGAAGGAGCACAAACAATCTCCTTGGTGGCTTTTTTGTCATCAATGTTTCCATCCCTATCAACATTGGTAAAGGTTTCAACTTAAAGTTTCCTCCCTTCTTGTACTATAGACCATAGTCTTGAGTGGTCTTGAGTGCCTTTTAGATATCTTGTAACCCTTTTGACTTCCATCATATGATTTTCTCTATGATTTGTAGAAAATATTGCAACTATACCAACTGGTAATGCAATACCAGGCCTTGTGTAAACCATATACTAAAGTTTCCTAATCATGGATCCATAGGTAGTTTGATTTAACTCCTTTGAATCATCATTCTTAGATAGTTTGTGTCTAGTAGACAGTTCTCATTCAAAAAGTATTCAATATCTCCTTGATGTATTTTTACTAAGTAACGAAGATGACATCCTTCATTTGATGAACTTGTAAACCAACAAATAAATTTATTTCTCCAAACATTGACATTTACAATTCTTTCCTCATCTCTTCAGAGAATGATTTGCATAAGTCATCATGACCTATAAATAAGATATCATCCAAAAATATTTGTGCTAATAATATCTTGTTCTGTGGTCCTTCTTTAATATATATAGACTACTATTATCATTTTCTCTTTGAAAACCAATCCTTACAAGATATCCATGTAGCCTTTAATTCCAAGCTCTAGGAGCTTGTTTTAGACCTAATTTGTAGACCATGTCTCTTTTATTTGGACTAATGAACCCTTCTAACTGATCAATGTATACTTCTTCCTCTAGTGTAAGAAACTAATCTGTAGGTAGATACTTCAATCTTGAAATTCCACCTTGTTAGAGGATTTTAAAAAATGATTGTTAAGTCAAATCTATTAAGATATTTCTTCATTGCTACAATTTTAAGAGAGTAAAAATGATTTACCTAATTGATGAAGCAACTAATTTGCATATTTAGATCATTGTTCTAGTTTATCCTTTGGATCCTCCTTGATCCAAATATTCTTTGCGGTTCCTTGAATGTTCTATCCTTAATCAGATATCCTTCTTAATTCATATCATGTATGCTTCTTCAAAAATACATTCTTCAATCCACAACTTGACCTTTCATATATATGAAATCCCATGTCAATTTGTCTTGAATACCCTTTTCAAACAAATAATTAACATCCATTGAATCAACTTGAATTAACCTTTTAATGAAAAAAAGTGTTTTGTTGAAGATTGACTGATACTAAATTGAATCACTCAGTTAACACTGAGTTCCTTTGGTAACTGACCTAACTTGGTTCACACTAAGCTCTTATTGTAACCGACCTGACTCACTTAGTATTGAAATCCTTCATTAACTGACTTAACTGAGTTAACACTAGTTCTCTAAACAATATTTCTTTTGAATTCTACTTGACTAATATTTGATTCTTCTTCAATGCCTAATTGAGCACAGTTACTGCTAGTTGTGCTCAACTAGAGTGTGACATTTGTGTAACATCAATGACAATATATAATTGAATAAGTATTTTCAACAATCTCCCTATTTGGCATTGATGGATGTAATACCCCTAAATTAGCGCATTGATATTTTGAACCAATTATGGTCTATCAATCTTACTTAAAGTCCTATTGTACTAGGCAATTCCAATTTTGACAATCTCTACTTGACCTAAGTGTCAAATGTAGGAAATCATTAATCATTAACCTGCATTAATCACACACTTTATTTAATTCCTACATTGAAATTGAATTAGCTAGGTTAAACCTATTAGTCAAGTTTAATTTAATTATAAGCATTAGTGCTTTCATTAAATTAGAATTGTTGGAATTACAATAGGAAGGGGAAGGGTAAACTCTTGGGGGGGGGGGGTGTGTGCGGGGGGTGAACCAATGCTTCAAACTTTTTCCCATGAAAATATTCACCATACATCCATCTCACAATTTAACAAGGAAAATAAAATAACATATAAATCATATACATCTAAAATATGTAAACAAGTATTCACACATGTATGACACAAGATATGATTACACGGAAACCCTCTAATGAGAAGGTAAAACTAGGGTGGGGATGACACCCACAAATCTTCACTACTGTAGTAATAAAGTGTATCTTATGAAGGTTACAATGTTTGATCATGAAACATGATCTACCCTGTGAAAGGTCTACCCCATTAAAAGCTTACAAAGACTATTAGGTCTTACCCTATTAAAGGATTTCAACACCCTATTAGAAGTGTGACTGGTTAAAAGACACTAACTACAATTAAGTAAGCACCTTGTTAGAGGATTTCAATACAACCTATTAGGACTACTCTATCAAGATATTTGATTGATTCACCTATTAGAATGTATCAACAATGATCTTGCAATTAGCACTATATTGCTTGATGTTAGATCACCTCTATACTGATGTGTATTTGATCCTTTCTAATTAGATGTCTCTCTATTATCCACTATTTTCTTTCCTCTATTCTTCTTTAACTAATTCTACAATGTAACTCAAATTATAATACATTGATCACCATGAATGTCCTATTTGTGCATGCAAACTCTCCTTCTCTACTCTTTTCTCTTTGTAGGTTTTTCCTCCTTTAAGAAGACCTAGGTAACTTCAGATTAGGTATGAATCAACAATAGTGATTCATCCATATTGCTAATTAAACCTTCGCTTTTCCTAACTAGATCCATGTAATAATAGGGATTTTCACTTAAGATTCAATTTTATAAAAAAAATCATAAATCAATCCTTAAGTCAGCTAAAAATAATTTACATAGTAGTTTGTGCCAATACAAACAACTATGTCAAAACTATGTTACTCAACATCTAAATGACTCAGCATACACTACTTGCTTGGCACCTGAATCACTAAACACATACTATATGCTTATTAGTTGAATGACTCAGCACATGTTGTTTACTCAGCATGCTCTAACTTATATATTGTGCTTGGCATGTGTTACTTGTTTAGAATGAACTAAGTAAATGACTGAAGTGTATAGACACTCACTTTTCAAAACTAATATGAGATTAACAATTTCTCCTTTGACATTAGTGTCAAAAACACTTGGTCATGCATTAATGATCTTATCCTTATGATCGTGGAAGGACACACATCACACCAACTCTCTAATTTTTGCACACAAGGGGAATCCATCAAGATCAAAACATATCCAAATAAGATTATTAGATTCATGTTGTACAACTTTGAGCTCATCTTCACCATGCTAGGATTGGTAAAGCCCATGAGTGAAGCATAACATAGATATCTATTCGGCTTCTATATGAAATTTCAAAATATCAAAATTTTGCAACACGTGACTAATCAGTCACACCTCAAAATTTCATAACTCCCCCTAAGTTCATTGTTTTGTTCTGTACGTTGTATCAAAATCTTTTTCTTGCTGAGTAATATTCATAAATTGATATTCTATTTTTTTGGTGCTTTGTTCTCTTGCTCCCCCTTTGTTATTTGTCTCTTACTCCCCCTTGGGTTTAGATATATCTTTGCTCTACTTTCTCTACTTTCTCTACTTGCTCCCCCATTACTCTTACTCCACCTTTTTGACATTAATGTCAATGGGTTATATACCAATAGTGTATTTATCCGAAAAGGATTTATGGACCTCAAGTATAACCTTTAGAGCTACATCCCAATTATCATAAGCTACCTCAAAAGACTTGATTTGGATGGCTAGCTTGGAATCAAGGTGTACTAATCCATCCAATGTAGAAAGATTAGGGTCTTCCTTAATAAGAGTTTCTGCATAGCCTAGTTCCTTGTGTAATATCTCTATGTGAGGAGTCAATGTTGACTAGATGCTAACTAGTTTAGCCCTAATGTTGGCTTCATCTACTTGTAATGATGCCAACTAATTTTGGGATTGCAAGAGGTATCTGGAATGTTTCTCACTTTGAGTTGGAGACAGGGGCAAAGTAGCACTAGATGGTTGCATATGGTTCTCCAAACTCAGGATGTGATTCCTTACGTCTTATGTGAAGAGTGTAGGATTACATAGTTTGGTATACAAAGAGAAAATTTTATCTAGTACCTTCTTCATACTCTCTATCTTGGTTGCTAGCTCAACCTGTGTTAGTGTGATAAAACTTGATATCTTCTCATTCGCCTTATTTTGAAACTTCCTTTCAAACCATTCTAGTAGTTTTACATTAGTATCCAAGTCTGTGTCACTAACCCTTTCCACTATATTGGTTAATTATTAAATGATGGGCTTATTTTCATCTAGAGTTGCCAAACTAAATGCATTTGATAAAATCTCTTTGATCTCAGTCAAAGCTTTCTTCTGCCTATGCTCCCTTCTAAGTAGTTCTTGATTTTTCTTCCTTACTAGGGCCTCTTGTAATATATCCATATGTTCAATTGTGATTGTTTCCAAATTAAATTTAAGAAGTAATTTCTCTTCATCTAGACTAACATAACCATAAGTAGTTACCTCTTCTACCTTAGATGAGCTAGGACTTGGCCTTGAGAATTGCAATGGTGTAGCATTTGTGCTCAGCTTTTGAAGAGCTTGATTGGAAGGAGTACCAAATTCTAGTAATGTCACTAGTACTTGAATAGCTAGTGGTTCCTTTGTCTTGGATGTCAAACTTGACTCTTCAGTCTTATCCTTTGCTCCCTCTATAGTTCTAGTTGCACCTTGATCTTGTGTTGGAGCTGCAAGTGTATCTACCTAACTTTTTTGGCCTTGAGTGCCTTCATTCTCTCTGGTGTCTCTACCTTGTCTTCTCCAACTGTCTCAACCTTATCTTTTTCAGTTTCTTGCACATTCATTGAGATCATAGTTTCTTGCATAAGTGTACTAACAATAAAACTTGTTGTCTCCTTCCTTTGATATACCACTATAGGTTGTGAAGGTTGTACACTTGTGACTTGAGGAGTGAATATATATGTGTCTGGTATTTTCACTTCATCCCCTACAATTATTGTTTTTGTCTTCTGAATTTCATCTACACTCACCAGTATAGGGTTGTCACATAGTTTGGCTTGGAGAGTGGTCTTGATAACTGTTGGTATAATTTTTCACAGTATAGAAAAAGTCTAAAATTTTGGTGAAAAATCATTTAAGTCATTGTATTATGCAGATTAGGGTTTTGTTCATCATAATTTTCAAGTTTTTAGGTTACCCTAGTCATGCCCTAATTCATGTGCTATTTGAACTCTTCTAAATTCTCAAGGTTTGTCTCTTAGCACAGCCATTAAAATACCTTAAGTATGTAAAAACCCTAGATCTCTTTTCAAATTTTCAAAAGGGGTTTGTAGAGTAGTTAAGTTTTTCCCTTTATAGTCTTACAGTGTAGGGTTTAACATAAGAATGAAATATCTTCTTCCTCATTTTTCCATGGTCGCATTTTATCATGCAACATAAAAGCATAAAGAAGTTTTTATTTTACAAGGATACACTTTTGTCTTTCATAATAGTGGAATAGTTCATTTTAAGGCTCCTTGATAATGCATTTAGTCTTTGGGCGAAGAAGCATAAAGGCTTTTTATTCTTTGAAAGTGGTTTTATGGCTTTACGGTGAACAGTTGAGTGGGTGAGTGAAAGAAGCTTGAAGAGGTATTCTTGGTCATACAATAAAGTGTTAAGCCAATGATCATAAAATGTTTTAAAGGAGATGTGTCATGTCACTTTACAGGATTATGAGTAAACAATTGAGCAAAGGGGTGGAAAGGTGTTGAGTTTTGATCTATGCATCTAGATTCTAATTAATGGCATAAGAGCGTAATACCCTGGCATGGTGTAAAGGATGGTTTGTAAGAATGCATAAAGTGTTTTACAATTCTATAAGTAAAAGGAATTCATAAGAGCAAAAGTGAGGTCCAGTTGTGTTTACATGCATACACTTCCTGGACTTGCAAAAAATCGTAAAGCCATATTATAAAAATGATCATTCTAAGTGGGACCTATTGAGTTGTCAGATGGGCCCTAATGTGGGTGAATCAAGTGGTGACATGTCATACATATCATATGGACCCAACCCATATGGTAGACAACTTAAGTTCTTAATTTTGCATGTGCTTAAAATCAATGACGATGTTCTTTCTCATTTTTTCTAAAATTCAATTTGGGTCATTGATAAGTGAAAGATGAAATCCCTCATTATGCCTTTATAGTTATAGGGTAAGCATATGAACAAAGATCTGTGTCATCCCTTTCTCTATGGTTACAAGTTAAGCTTGAGCATATAAGTGTAAAGGGATAGATGAAGGAATGAAGACAAAGCTTTACGCTTCTATGAGAAAGGAGAAATGTAAGAGCAGGATGCCATATGTAAAGGCCTTTCGATGTTATGAGGTTAAGAGAACTCGTACAAGTGTAAAGGGGAAATAAAGAAAAGATAAGAGGCATTACGATGCCATGGGTAAAGCCTTAAGAATATGACCAGAGGATGGATAGGTAAAGAGTTACGATGTCTCAGGTAATGAAGTAAGCGTAGCATCATAAAGGAATTTTTTGAGGTTTCCACTAATACGTGTGCATGTGAGTGTAAAGGGTAAAGAGAAGGTTATAGCAAAGGCTTTATGCTCATATAAGGAAGGCTTGAAGCATAAGAATGAAGGTATTAGTTGAGAAGGCTTGAGATTCTATGGCGTAAGGGGTCACATAAGGGCATAAAGGAAATTTCAATGTAGTGTTTAAGAAGCCCTAACGCTTCTATGCTTGGGGTATCCTGAAGCCTCACTAGGAGAACATAAAGGCTTGCCAAGGGTGTTTTCAGGGTTACAAAGATTGAAAGATCTTGACTCTGGGTAAAAGAGAAAGACCAAAATTTGAAAAGAAAGCTAGTGAAGTGTCATGCCAGTTTAGAAAAGTACAAATTCACCATGGCCAAGTAAAATAAAACATTGAAAAGGACATCGAGATTGAATTTCACGGTTGATATTCCTTGTTGTTAGCCTATGAGGGTGGTATTAAATGCTTGTGCAGGTAGAATTAATTAAAAAGTTGGTAGACTATATGATTAAAACATAAATATTTGATTGAACATTAAAAATATTACCATTCTGAAGAATTCATGTTCTTGCTCTGAAAAATTCTACAATCATCCATAGCCTCGTGATTTCTATGTTACTATGCAAAGAATTCAAAGTATAATTTGCAGAGAAGATGGCTAACAAGGAGTTTTAAGAGGTTCCTAAAGAAGAGGTAGAGGTTGAAGATGAGGGTGACAATGTTGTAGAAGTCACAGCAAAAGGAAAACTAAAAAAAATTCAAGGGTTAGGAAGCCTAACAAGCATGCTGAAGATTGGCTGAAAATTATTCTAGGGTCATCAAATGCCATTTCAGCAAATGACCATGTCTTCGAAGGCCCTTACTTCCTGGTTAGGGATGCACAATGCTATAGAATTGATGGTTTCAACTTGTTTTTATATTTCTACTAGAACAAAATAGAAAATGTGCTAGTCTGTAACCCATGGAACAGAAACATGGCAAAGTTGATATTCCCATAAGTGTTTGTTGATGTGGACCTACTAAAGGCACTGATAAATTCTTACAATCCAATCACCAAGATATTCCAAAGACATAATGGGAGCTTTTTGTGCACATTGGATAGAACTTCTTTCATAGATGCTTTTGGATTGGAAGGGTAGATTGATGTACCTATTGATCTTGAAGATTTACAAGGTATATTTTGGAGAAATAAGACTTATTTTGTGAACAATGTCATTCTGCCCCACATTCCCTATAATGTAAAAAAGGCAGGGCTAATTCCAAAGAAGGTGGGGGAATTTTTTCCCTTGAGCAGATTCAAGAATTATTTCAAGAACATAGTATATGGGCTACACAAAGTGTTGGGAAGTGATGGTGCAAAGGATTGTGTCTATGGCTCCTTGTTTTTGATGGCTTATGACATACAAGACTCTTTCCACCATAAAGAATATGATTATGTGGCCTTTATCATGGACAACATGCACAAACAAATTGTCAATGCAAAGAAAGGAGAAATGAAGGATTTGAAGTTCCACCATTATTCATTGTTGATGCACTTGATCTTATATTACAACATTGGTTACATCATCCAGGACTTTATTGATCAAACTTTGGATGAATTTGGTGAGTTACCTGTGAAACTTTGGACTCACATTTGGGATAAAAATTTCCATTATTCAAATGCACTTGTATTCTTTAATATGTTTAACTTTGTTATTATGAGGCAATTGGATCACACTTTCTTTAGGGCACCCAATGTTTTGAAGACATTGCTTAGACCCTCATTTTTAGATGAAAAAACCAAACTAGATCATAACTGGGGGGGCATCTTTCTATTTAAGGAGTGCACCTTGATGAGAATATATGCATGCCCATAGCCTCCTCATATTCTACCCAAATATTTACCCCCCAGATTGGCTATTGTTGGATTCTTTTAGCAGTTCTTATTGATGAACAAAGAAATGATCCCTCCTTCTCTACATAAGTCCACATTTGTCTATAGAACATTTAAGGTAGGGGATTTTGAAATAGGAAAGAATTCATATGAGGAGTTGAGTGAGTAATTAGGCCAATACAAATTTTTTGTTGGGCCTTATAGGATGTATGATCCTGAAAACTATATCACAGATGAGGTGAAGGCCATTAGGGGATATATCTTGCGTCCAAGTAAACCAATCCCTGTGGAGGATTTGATTGCCAACATAGTAGCCTCAGGGGAGGCTAATGAGCTACTAAGGAAGTATGGTGAAATAAGGAAGGTGGAGGAGGCCATGAAAAGAACAAACCCTAATTTTAAAGGTTTTTTTTACAAAGATTCCCTACCTTGGAAACCTGAGAAAAATGGTAGATAATTTTGAACACATCACGTCTCAAATGCCACATGATCCAAAGGGAGAGGAAGCCACTATAAATAGACAATCCCTTGAGCCAGATGTACAGTTAGAGGTTGAGTTGGAGGAAGAACAAGCATCAACTTGAACATGGGTGCCAAAGGGCAATAAAAGGCAGAAGACAATGCACATCCCAGAGAGGGTGGTAAGTAGAGCCTTACAAGTAATTCCTAGGAATGATGAGTATTTTGTTGATATTAGGCAAAATTATCTACAAAAAAGGGCTACAAAGGCAGGAAAATCCTCAAGTGATCTTCAAATTGTAGCATCAAGATTGGATGACAGGCTCATCCAATCTAAAAAGTTTATGGAAGATGATGATTTCATCAAATCATCAAAGTTTAAAAGCCTTCTTTACAAAAAAAAATAGAATGAGCTCACATTGAGCCTTATGCCAGGAGAAGATCCTGAGAAAAACAAGGAATTAGTTGATAAACTACTTGACTATGACCCATAAAGTGAGACAATGACCCTTGCAGAAGCCAGGGAGTTGGTACATAGGAGTGGTATGATTTTGATACCAAATTGAGACATTGAGAAATCTTTTATTCTAGACCAACTAAGGACACAAGATAAAACCATCAGTTATGAAGCTAGTAGTAGTAAAGGACTAAAGAGGGGGTCAGGATTTAATGTCGATACAAAAACCCTAGTAGTGTGGAGTGTTGCCCTTGACACCAAAAAGCCTAGAATGGTGGATATACAGGAAACTGCATAGGGTAACATGATTGTATGGACATTAGAAAATACTACTGGGAAATAAATCTCTAGCCTAGTCAAACACTTTTCACTCATGAATGAGGTAAAGGTACATGAAATTGAGGATAGGCTAGCTGCTCTCTACAATGAATGTATAGATATCAAAAAATTGTATGAAGAAGAGCTTTCTCCTATCTACATTGAATGTATAGATATCAAAAAATTGTATGAAGAAGATCTTAAGACAAGCTATGTGCAAAAACAGAGAATAGAAGAGTTGGAGGGGAAAATCCATAATTTAGAAGCAGAAATAACATCCCTCAAAGAACAACTCAAGGCTATAATAGAGGCAAAACATGCACCAAGGAAAGTTGAAGAAGAAAGGCACACTATAGAAGTAAAGGCCCAAACAGAAGAGATACCTATAGGGGTAACAGTGCCTGTGCCTGTGCCTATAGTAAATGTGGAAATAGAGGCTCCTCAACCTGACATTGAAACAAAAAAGAATATTATGATGAATATACTAAGTCACAGAATAAATATTTTGAAGAGAATATCTCAAGATGAATATAGTGCATTCATCAATCTACAATCTATAGAATAGGTATGCAAGGATGCAATAGGATGGCTTGATCCAATCTTCCAAAAATGGGGACCATATATGCAATTTTTTGATAGATTGATACCATTGTTAGCAAAAAAGCCAAATCTACCAAATATAGTTATTAATGTGAAAGAAGGCATGGACAAATTGAAAGATCTTTTACAATTTTTCATAGGAAAAATGGCAGCAGTACAAAATAAAATGAAAGTATTAACAAGTGGCTTTCATTCTTTAATTCTTTCTGTTCTTAGTTCTGATAACAAAGTGAAGGATTTCAATGAATGGTCTAATTCTTTTGACCATATTGTAGACTTGCCATAGGTGGCATCTATTTTCTAGGGTGATATTGATGAATGTGTTTTCAATGAACTAATTGATACAATATTCAAGATTGAAACTGAAATGAATAGGTTTACTACAGAGGGGAAAGTGATTACTGATGCAAGGTGGAAAAAGTTTGTTAATGAATTAGCAACAATCAAGACATGTGAATGGACCACCAAGAGGGAATTTATTTTCTGGGAAGCAATCTCAGAAATCAAAGCTTTACCAACAAGGAGTAGTTAGAGAAAAATAGAAAGTTAAAGATTTTATGCTCCAGCTATCATCTGCAACTGCTTTTTATTGTTTCTTTTTGAATTAAGGTGTCTAGATATTTTGAAAAAATTTGTTATTCTCATTGTTGTAAAAGGACACTTGTCAATCACAATTTCCCTTTGCTTGTTGCAACTCATGTTATATAAATGAGTTTTCAAGGCATTGTGAGGGTCTGAAATTTTGTATGTTTTCAATTTCCAAGAAAGTACAGTTGGTCCAATCATGTGTAGTTTTTTTTGAGTTTACTTCTAGTCATGTACTTTTCTGATGACAAATAGAAATGATAGAATCAGTATGAATTCATGGGTTTTTATTGAGCTTCTATTGGTTATTGTATTAGTTAGCAAAAAGGATAATGCAAAAGGGTATTTACACTAGATTTGTGTCACCATTTTCTGTCTTCATTTCATGAATTTGTTAATTTTGAGATTATTTGAATAAGGTTCAACTGATTGAATGTAGTCTAAATGGGTTGTGTATTGGCTATATTATTGCTTTTAATTCAATGTATTATGTAAATGCTTCAATAAATCAGTAGAATTCATAAGTTTATGAAAAGGATATCATATAAGAATGGAAATAGGAGACTACAACTAATAAATTCAATTACAAGTTAATTGAATAAGATCTCCTACCAATAGTTGACTCTTTGCTCCCAATGGATAAGATACTAGTCATATAAATCAGAGATGATTGAGAGTAAAATCTGCTTCTACATGTCAAAACAATTATAATTTCAAAGTTATTTTTCATTTCATTTTGTTCAAGGTTATAATGTTGGTCACCACTCATCTACATTTAATTTCTGAGTCTTAGGTAGTTATTATTTCTAGGAATACTTGTAAACTCTAGGAGAATTCTGACTAGATCTGCTTATAAGGGATGCATATAAACTTGAAAGCATTAAGAAAATTGGTGAACTATGTATGTGCCTAAGGGTAGAAGATGAAAATCAGAATGAAACTAAGATAATTTTCATACAACAGTTTGCATTAGAATCACCCTAGGTATACCCACCTTGGTTTTGTAGAGCCTAAAGAGTAGGAAACCATCCTTGGTTTCATTGAAGTTGGATCCAAATGGTTTACTTATGTAATTGATTATAGGAAGTGGCTAATCCTTAGGTTATATGAGTGTTATTATTTTGGTATTGAGTATTTTGTTGTTCAGTAGTTTCAAACACTAACAATAAGCATCTTGTACACTCTGTTTTGTTTGTTGCTATTCTTCAGTTGTTGCTTGGGTGTCAATGTTCATATTTTCACCTCCCTCAATTGGGCCTTGTTAAGTATCATCTTCTTTATCCTCACCTACCTCAATAGGTGTCTTCTTGGGTTCCATAGATGTTGATACTCCATATGTTATCTTCCACATTTTCTTGGACTTATGTACAACATCCTCTCTGTTGTTTGTAATATGTTGAATGCCCTATATTTTTGTACAAATCTTACAACTTTCTTCTTAATGTCTTTAGACATGTCAACCTTACTAACTTCTAACATAACTTGAGCAAGGGTTGTCTCCCTAATTTTTTTTTTAGTGTCTAAACAATAATGCCATTTTTACCAAAATCTTAGGTATGGAGTTGGAAAGTTCTAGGGGAGTCTCTTTTAATATAGCCATCATGGCATATATTTCCTCTTCTACTTGGTTCTTTTCAATCTTCCCAAGATTGTCAAACTCAATGTGAGAGAATCCTAATAAATCAACATTGTTCCTAATATTCTCACATAAATTATCTAAATCTAAAGAGAGACTACGACTTACCACTTAAAATTGGTTGTTGTCATCGGATTCAGTCTTCTCTTCATCTAATTCAGCTTGAGCAACTTACTTCCTCCTTGGTCTCTTCTATATTTCAACTTTCTTAACCTTTTCATCATAGATTGTTTGAAACCTTCAAAATAACTTGACATGAAAAATTCAAAGTTATCACTTAGGTGCTCAATAAATTCACCTATTTGAACTGCAATAGGTCTTTTCACCTTCCATACAACCTTACCAAATGTAGAAAATTTATTATACACATAAATGAAAATACATAAAAGAATAGATATGAATTTACATTGTGCAATTTTGGTCTTCCTTATAGCTCCCTAATTCTCAATCAATTTTTGCAACTGCAACTTGATAAGATCATAAGTATGATCTTTCTTCACTATTGCATACAAGATACACTATTTAATCTACTAGATTGATAAAACTTGTGTGTTATAACCCTCACTATAAAAGCTATCAGGGGATCTATGATAGTATCAATTGTCATTTCTCTTTTATTCCACATAGCCCCTATGTTCTTTTCAATTATTTCCTTAGCTTCACTTCTCATTTTCTTGGGCTGATCTAGGGTTGGATACCTTGTGACTCTATGAACAATCTTCTTAGTGATTTTTACTGGCCCATTTTCTAACCATACAAAGTTGTCATGAATTCTACTCAAAACAATCTTTATCCACTCTATCTTGAAAGCATTGAGGAAACTTAGGGCATGAGTTAACCCTTTCTTCTCATCAATTTTGAATTCCTCCTTTAACCCTCCATTCTCACATAGTTTTCCATATATTTCCCTAATTTCCATATCACCTATACTTCCAATTTTTTATGTGTAACAATTTTTGACATCTTGAATCATGAAAACTTGCAGTGGTATCATGGATAATGCACAAAAGGGATCATGTTTGTCAACTATATCTGGGATAGCCCTAAAAGTAGGTTTTTTTTTATTTCATTACTTATCAATTGCACATTTGAAACATCTTTACCCTCTACACCTTTGGTTGCTAAAGAACTAGATGCCATTACATGAAACTAGCATTTGTGAAATTTAAAATTGCATAGCTTGGCATACAATAAATACTTTGTGAATCTTGTTGGAATGGTGTCAAACAACCTTTTAAATCTCTTGCAAATTATTAGATCAAATTATCCAAATCACCTTGAGCTCTACATTCTTTTCTTTAAATTTGAATGATGTTAAATAAGCAGAAATCAATCAAATAGCCCTTAAAATACTACATTTAATGCTAAGTGCTTACACATCTATAAGCCTGGCTTCAATCAAATTTTTGGCTCACTCGAGATCCATGTGTTTTTTGATACATGTGGAAAATACTATGAGCTTGGTCTTTACTAACAACCTTTGCTAGCTTGACATCCACTAACATTTCACTCGACAACCATAGTGAAACTTTTTATGCTCAACAATAACATGAAAACTAACAAAATTTAAAGATTTATTATTGATTCCTAACAACTCTTTGCATCTTTATTCATGCATATGTAATATTTTCAAAACTAAATCCTTGGAACTAATTTATAGTATTTCCTTTTAAATATCAGTCCCACATGCCTCTTGATTGCTTAATTTGATGAGGTGTGATCACCTAACCCATGGGTGAAGTGATCCCATCTACACTTGATGTGCTATAATCTTCCTTTCTCCTCCGTGTATTGTTCATCTCATCTCTAACATTCTCAACCTCTATCTTTCCTTTTCCTTTTTTGAACTCACAACTTGGTGCTTTTGACCTTGTTGGATAGTATCTGCTTATGTGACTAGTCTTCAAATAGCTAAAACATGTGGTTTGACACAACCAACTTTTGTAATTACTTCTAAAATGTGTTCTAATACAATTCTTAGGAATATGTCCATACTCTTGATAATAGTGACAACTATACCTTGTATTATAATCCCAATTGTAAGAGTTTCCATTGTTCTTTACCTTTGTTTTCTTGTTTGATGACAACTTGGGTTTGGATCTGGACTCAAGAGCTCTATGTCCATACTTCTGACAATTATAGTAGTATCCTTCAAATATGTTAGTGTTCATGATCTTGATTCTACATTCATGTGTTTTATGACATTGTTTGTTACACTTGTGGTAGTGACCCATGTTCTTATGCTTAACATTCTAATTTACAATCTTGTTCCTACAAACATTAGTAGTATGACCTATCTTACCACAATTATGACAAGTAGGTTTGGAGTTCTTACATTTTTGACTTCTTTCTTCACCTCTTTTGGATGATTCTCCTTCTTTAGTACTAGTGTATACAAATCCAGAAGTATCATTGTTAGATCTAGGGGATCTCATCAATAGTTCAAAGTACTTGATGGCTTCACTAGGTTTATTGAAACTTTCAACAAACTTATTTTCCCTTTTCAAATTATTACTCAACTATTCATTCTACAACTTCAGTGTTGTGATCTCAATGTCTTTACTGTTTATTTCATGATTAGAAATCATGACTTGATTCATTATTTCCAGTTGCATGTGAGCAATCCTATTTATCTTTGATAATTTTTCTTCTAGTTTGCTTGTTGAAAAACTCTTTTATCATCTTCAATCATGACTTTGTCTTCCGTAGCTTTCTTTTTTTATTCGATCACCACACATAGTAATATGAATTGTGATTCTTACTCTGTCTTTAGATTTCAGATCTCTTCAACTAGGGTTCTATTCTTTTCCATTATATCTACAACTACTACATCAAATTCATTAGAGTTTCCATTTGAAAATAGTTTAGTAGTGTCCATCTCTTGGTATTTTGTGTCATTCTCCTCAATAGAAATTTACTTCCTTCTTCTCAATGATTTCTTTAGATCTTCTCTTACTTTATTCAACTAATGTACATTGTATTTCAATCTCTTGGTTCTCAATAATCTTTCCCAACTTGTAGACTTCCATTTCCAAGATCTTTCCTCAAAACTACAAAGATTTACTTTTAGAGGACTTAGCTCTCATACCAATTGTTAGAATTAC
This sequence comes from Cupressus sempervirens, assembly GCA_028749045.1. Classification (NCBI taxonomy): domain Eukaryota; kingdom Viridiplantae; phylum Streptophyta; class Pinopsida; order Cupressales; family Cupressaceae; genus Cupressus; species Cupressus sempervirens. The sequence continues at coordinate 346,498,996 of CM053788.1, read as the reverse complement.
AATAGGAAAGGTAAACTGGGGGGGGGGGGGGGGGGGGGGGGGAGGGGCGGTGAATTAGCACTTCAAACTTTTACCCATAAAAACATTCACCATACATGCATCTCACAATTTAACAATTAAACTAAAGTACCATATAAAGCATATACATCTAAAGTATGTAAACAAGTAAGCATTCACACATATATGACACAAGATATGATTACCCAGAAACCCCCCAATGAGAAGGTAAAACTAGGGTGGGGATGAAACCCACAAATCTTCACTACTATAGTAATAAAGTGTATCCAATGAAGGTTACAATGTTTGATCATGAAACATGATCTACCCTATGAAAGGTTTGCCCTATTAAAAGCTTACAAAGACTATTAGGTCTTGCCCTGTTAAAGGATTTCAACACCCTATTAAAAGTGTGCCTGATTAAAGGACTTTAACTCATAATTAAATAAGCACCTTGTTAGAATATTTCAATACAGCCTATTAGGACTACTCTATCAAGAGATTTAACTGATTCTTTTGTTAGAATGTATCAATAATGATCCAATGATTAACACTGTATTTCTTGATGTCAGATCACATCTATACTGATGTGTATTTGATCCTTTCTAAGTAGATGTCCCCCTTCTATCTAGTGTTTCCTTTCTTCTATTCTTCTTTAACTAATTCTGTAATGTAACTCAAATTATAATACCTTGGTCATAATGAATGTTCTATTTGCACATGAAAACTCCCCATCTCTACTCTTTTCTCTCTATTGGAACATTTAGGGTTTTTCATCCTTTAAGAAGACCTAGGTGACTTAGGATTAGGTATGAATCAATGACTTTGATTCATCCATGTTGCTGCTTAAACCTTCTCTTTTCTTGATTGGATGCATGTAATACATAGGGATTTGTACTTAAGATTCTTCCTTGTTAACAAAAGATCATAAATCAATCCTTAAGTTGGCTTTAAAATAGTCTACATAGTAGTTTGTGCCAATACAAATAATTACATCAAAACTGTGTTACTCAGCATCAGAATGACTCAACATGCACTTCTTCCTCAACACTTGAATCACTCGACACATACTATCTGCTCAGCACTTGAATGACTCAGCACATGTGTGACTTGGCACATGTTGTTTACTTGGCATGCTCTAACTTATATGTTGTTCTTGGCATGTGTTTCTTGTTTGGCATGAACTAAGTATATGACTTAAGTGTATAGACACTCACTTGACAAAACCAATCAAAGATTAACAAAAATCACCCCTTTAGCTAATATACATGAGAAATTAAATGTATTTGATTTAATTAAATAACCTCATTATAATTATTCAATTAATGAGATTATTCATTTATGAGGTCATATTTAACCTTTTAAATCAAATATCTTATATTATTCTCTCTTTTCAGTTTAGAAATGGAAATACTTAGTGGACTAGAATCAAAAAAGGAATTAGATTAGTTAACTCCTTATTACACTCAGAAGTGATCAGTTAACTTCATTTTCATATGGGATTTTTCTATTCTAATTGAATCTCATCTTCAATCTCAACCATTGATCAAATTATAGGAATCTATTTAAGAAACCTTCAACTCCTAATTTCAAGGATGCACATGAAAAGTATCAAATTAATGTCAAATTATTTACTCAAGCATTTGCATTCATAATTCTATTTCTTTACATGCTTTTTCATATAGCTTAAAATACATACATCTAAATTAATTTTCTTATTTTATTCCTAGATTAATCTTCCATACATATTAGTTTAACATTGCATTTCATCTAGATTAAATCCTTCATACTAATTGTTTGATTGTTGATCTCTCAATTCTAAGAGTATACATCAAAATATGTCTAGTTATAAGGCAATATATCAATTTGTTGGATCATTTTGAATGGATAATCCCATGTTCATTTCGAGATGATTCTAACATGTAAGGATCATGTTGAAGTGTGTGGTTAAGAGGCCCACAATTAGCATACACATTTCTAGCACCCACCGTGGGGTAGAAAATTTGATTTTCTAGGCTCAACTATTGATCATTTTCCATGTTTGGATTTTTCTAACATTCTATCCATATGATTCAGCTATTTCTCACATGATAAGATCAATTCTCACATGAAGAAACATAAATCTTGCCTATATTTTTGCTCTTTCTCATATGAAAAAGTGTATATGTACATGCAAGAGTGCAATTTATCGTGTGATACACAACCTATTCTCACATGGGAATGTGTAGAAGATCATGCAAAACTCAACACCAGTAAAAGTAAATGTTAGTTTTCTGATTCTATTTTTATGATGTTGATTAATCTGACACTTATTTCTGAAGAATTTTACTTTTGATTTCTGATTTTGAAACAATTTAATGGTGGTGTGCAGATCATTTATCCAAGACACCTTATCATGAACATATAAACAATATTAATAGTTTTATTGTAGGACACTTAACCAAAGATTCATTGGTCAAAGATTGTATTCAAACCCACTCAAATGTTGTATCTTTTTAATGCTTTCTCACAAATAGTTTAATAGGGCTTGTGAACTTCATAGGGCTCTAGACAAAGGAATAGTGGAGTATGCTCTTTACTACTTGGAAGTGATGCCCAAGAGTAAATCAAAAACCTAGACACCTTTGGAAGATGGTACCTAAGGGAGGAAATAAATTTAGCAGTTTTCTCAATAAAGATTTTTATGGAGAGATGATGACTTCCTTTTAGGAAATCAAAATCTTGGAAAAGGACATGTTGGGATTGATAAACTAACTCAGTGATGAACATGATCTGTATGTTTGGTTAAGGTGACAAGGTAGAGGAGTATGCTCTTTTCCCTTTGGGGAAATAGGAAACTTTGACCCTTGAATTCGAGCCACCAGTTTGAATCAACCTTTAAAGGACCTTTTGGAGTGATCCAACCTCTAAGAATGACCCAAGTGAGCATACACCTTTCACTGGTGATTCCAACTCATTATAGTAGAGAATCTTTGTAGAGAAAAGGATTCCAAAGCCATGTTAATTTCTTCTTTCTTATTCTGATATCGGATATCAAGAAGAGGCTCTATCTATTGCATTGGGTGGTTCCACTCCTAGGCTTGGTAGTCAAGTGTGTGCACTTACAAATGTTGGTGTGGGCTGCTAGCCTCAACTTAGTTCATCAAGCCACCACAGATTAATGTGAATGGAAGCCAAGTAAAACCTTTTAGATAGTTGCTACTTGATTCACCTCCAAAGGAGGCATAACCTTTGTGCAAGGAGGGGGAAGAATATCTCCTATAGATACTCACCAAAGGCATATACTATTGGAAATTTGAAAAATCAATCAAATAAGGTGAGATATATGGTTGTCATTTATGGAAACATTTGTTTTGTAGTTTAGTCATGATTATTTGTGAAGAAAAATTGTCTAAGTACTAGACAATGTTACAGCAACATGACAAGATTTGTTGACAATGGAGTATTCCTTTGGAATATTCTCTTGTGTAGTTAACCCTAGATGCATGCCATCATCCTGATGATGCATATTAGTGTGCATGTTTTTACAAGCAACCTAGTTCAATTTATGGAGGAAATATTGATGCAATTATCTCATAGTGCATAACAGAGCATGTCAGCAAATTGACTTGTATGATTTGCAGAATTGTTTTGATTACTAAATCTTGATGAGCCAACTCTAAGGATGATATGTGAGCCAACTAAGGAAGAATTTATTGATATGTTTGATATAAGTAAAGAAATTCAATTATGAAGTTAATGTGCCAATGTGATGAGATACTATGTAATGTGAAATTATGTTATATGATGCAAAGCAATGTTATGTGAGGTATGATTCAAATTGATATTTGTGAAATCACTCTTTTATGAGAAACTAACAATCAGAAGAATTGCAAAGTACTGCAAGTGATCTAGTGTTGTATGTATATCTATTCTCTTGAAGAACTCATTGTATAGTTGCACGTTAGGGCAGTGGACTCTTCTTACACACATTTGTATGTGATCCACCAACTCCTAACATGGTTGAAGCAACTCCTAATAGGGTTGAGGCTTCTAACAAAGCCTATTTTTCTAAGAGATATTTGAGACAATCTACATTCTTCATATACCCCTAATAGGGTCAATATCCTTAACTAGATTCTTTTATATAGTGAATCATCTAGTGGGTTTCATCCCCACTAGGGTTTTCCCTTGGCCACAATTTCCCTAGTTAACAAAATATGGTGTTATGAGCTCTCTTTATGTATGGTTGTTTTTATTGTTCAACATTTTGGTTTACTTTCTTATGCATGTATTAAAGTATTTAATACTATTCAATTATGGGAAAAAAGATTGAAAATATTGATTCACCCCCCTATTAGTATTATCTATTTCTAACAATTGGTATCAAAGCCTACTTATTTAGAAGAGGCTTAACAGCTTGAATAAGATCCCTATGGATATGGAACAGTTGAAGAAGAATCTTGAAGAAGCTCTTGAACAAATTGATCTCCTTACTGAAGAAAGGGATGGCCTAAAAGATAGATTTAAAGATGCAAAAGCTTATATTGGTGAACTAAAGGACAAGATAGATGACTTGAAGCAAAAATGACCTAATGATCAAACTAGTGATGATGATATTGAAGATCTAAAGAAAGAAAATGAGATCTTAAAACATGAGTTCAAAATAGTTTAACTCAAGCTAAGTCTTAAGAAAAATGGAGGAAAGAATGACTTTAAAATAAAAGTTGAAAATGCAGATCTAAGATCCTAGTTAAGCAAAGTAACATTTGAATTGGAATCTATCAAGATAAAGCATGTAGAATTAGAGAAATACAACACTATTGTGAAAGGTGAATTGGTGCAAACCAAATAACAACTTGAGAAGTTATATACCAACAATGAAAATATTGAAGAACACATATCTATACAGAGACCTAGTTATGACAAATCTGGACTTGGATTCTTCCTTGGACAATCTACCAAGAAATCTATTGAGAGAAAATAACTTGATACTCCTAAAGTCAAAAAGGATCTAAATATAAGCAAAACAAATGATACATCTAAAGACAAGGAGAATGTTACTCACTCTAAGAAATATAAAGAATCTGATCAAGATGAGGATATTAGAAGAAAAGAATCTCATGCTAGGTGTAATGAGCTTTAACACATTGAAGATGATTGCAAAGGTAAGTCTTTTAAACCTATTTCAAATTTTTATTGTCATAATTGTCATGGATATGGACATCATGTAGTAGATTGTAAGAAACCTAAATTTGATAATGATAATACAAATAGTAGAATGTTTAGGAACACTAACCATGCAGGTAATAGAAGAAGATCTCACAACAATGAAAGTAGAGAAAGAAGGCAAATTGTTTGTTATAGATGCAACAATCTTGGACACATAGCAAGGAATTGCAGAGCACCTAATGTCCAGTAGAATGAACAAAGAAGGAATGTACCTGTATGTCAATTATGTGATAACTTTGGACACACAACAAAGTTTTACAAAATGGATAGAAGAAACCTAAATAGGAATCAGAATTATAGAAGGAATAATAGAAGAAATGATGATAGTTTGAAGGAAGAAATGAAGGAACTGACAGATGAATTTAAAGAAACATTTGTAAAGACAAAAGAAATTGCATGTCTCATACAATCCAGGAAGAAGCACATCCTAATGTACCTAATAAAATAGTAAAGTTACTTATTGTCTATGGCCCATCTTATCTGAATTAAACATTCTTAGTAAAATAGTGAGTCAGTTAATAATAACTAATGTTAGAGAAAATATCACAAGTTGTGCAGTTAATAGTGTATACTAGACATTGAAAAGAGTCTATAGTAAAGTGCACATTTCTTAATATGATTAGTATAAGGATATAAAAGAAGAATAAACCCTTTGTTATATAGAGATAGTATTTTGGACTAGTGGTAGATACACATTTAATGTGAAGTAGAGATTATAAAAGATTTAAAGGATACAAATTCATTTATGAACATCATTTTCTCATGTGAAATCTTAAGTGTAAGATTGAAGTGAGATTTGAAGTATTAAAGAAATTTGTAGATATGTGAGTTTGCTGAAAACCCTAAAATGTAAATTAACATATTTTTTGATTTTTTTGAGTATATTTTTAGAAATGGCAAGACAAGAAGTGTTTAATGTAAGCAATAGACCTAGATATAACTTCAAGAAATACCCATTTGTTTCTCTGCTTGATGACCCTATTTGAGCATTTTCACAATACCAAAAAATGTTTTTCATGTTGAAGATATAAGAAGTTATATTCATTGTAAAATTGAAAGCATAGGAGATACAAAGATTCATAAGGAATTGCAAAATTTTTGCAACAATGATTTGTCACTAAAACCAAAACATGCATACCTAGAACAACTTAACCTAGTTAAGCACATGTTCTATATGGTCTTTGCTAACCATGAATGGACAAGAATAATTTTGATTAGAGTTCATGATCACCATATATGGTTGGGAGATTTTATTATATGCATAAACAATGACCTAATACATAAGGTCACAGGTTTAAGCAATGAAGGATGCAATCCGGTCAACATAAAGAATGTGCACAAAATAGTTGAAACCAATCTCAACACATATTTTGATGGCAGAAACATGAAGATCAATACCATTCAAGATGATGGAGTAAGACTTATTAGTAAAATTTTGGGGTATAAGTTCAACCATGGATCTAGGATACATTTAGTTCCTATCAAATTTCTTCATGTAGCTTATATGGCAATAAAGGGTGAACAAGTTAATCTATGTGACATTATCTAAACATAGTTGTTGGATAACATATCAAAAATCAAGAAATCTAGGAGTGAAGTCTTTAGGTTTGAATCCCTATTGACTCACATATTCTTGTATGCTATAAAGAAGTTTCCTAGTATTTCAAATCAGGATAAAAGTGAGTGCACAATTCAAACTATCACTTGTGCATATAGAACTAAACCAAAAATAGTTAGAGATAATGATATTGACAGAATGATGAAGTCTTTCCAAGCTGAAATGAAGCAAAGGTATAGGATACCTCCTGCACTAGTAGAGAAATATAAAGATGAGCTATGTTTCATGGTAGAAGTAGATTTTACATGCATGGAGGTAGTAGTTCCTCGAGAAAAGTTCATTGAACCTATGGGTTACAAAATTAGTGAGGAACTGATTGAAGGATATGCGCAAATAATCCTACACTCTAAAGTTGATTCTAAATGTTCTAGATGGGGGACATATACTAAGAAGATGAGAGAAGTCAAAACAATTCAAATAATCAAGGACTCCAAAAAGAAGGTAGAAAAAGTGATTGATTCTATCTTGAAGGAATTAGGAATGTCAAGAAAGGAATTTGAAGAGGTGAAAGGGATAGCATTGAAAATGAAGGCTAGTGGTCAATATGAACTATTGACCCCTATACCTATTGTAATGGCTGGACCTACTAAAGAGTTCACAGTTGCATAGACAAGTGTGCAAGAACCCATAGTGCTATATGCAGCAATTGCGTAGTAGCAACCTTTAAGGAATCCAATGAAAACTGAGGAAGTGCCAGCACCAAGTAAGTCTACAAGGCTTGAGAAAGCCAATACCCCTCCTAAGAATAGAGTCAAGAAAACTACAAGTGGACCAAGAAATAGGAAAAGAACCTTACAAATTAGTTCTTTTGAATCTAAAGAAGAGACTGGTGACAGACCAGTAGGACCAATAGATCAGGAAGCGAAGACATCAGTAGGAAGAAAAGCATGGAAACCAAAGGTAGAAAATCTTGACATGCAAATTATTAATGGCAATGATTTTGTGCAATTGAATAAGTACTATGACTTGTATAATAATATGGATAGAAGATAGCTAGAGAATGTTGTAGTTAGAAATATGATCCTAAAAGATAAAAGGTTTGATAGCATAAGAGGTCAAATACTTGAAGACTTGTACAATAGACTTTTAAATAGAAAAAGTAGAGTAATTGAGGAAGACAAGAAAATAAGGATAAATATGGTGAAAATTTTATGTATCATAAATAATGAGGAAGAAATAACATAAATTCTAAAAGGAGTAGCACCATTATTGAGGAATAAGAAGAGATCTATTCTCCTAATGGGAGGAAATTATGAAGAAGTGAATGAGGAAACTCAAAAGGAAATAGTCACATACATGTCTACTATGCCCAAGGAGAGTGCATAGTCAGAGAAGGTAAGCCCTATGCCTAAGAAGTTGAGAAGAGTGCACAGACAAAGGAGACAAGTCCTATTATCGTAACAGATAGTCCACCTCACAGTTCTGAGCAACCAAGTGATTCACCACATATTACCATTGGTAGTGAATCTATGCAAGTAGATAACACCAATCTGATAGTAGATAAAACTGAGGACCCATTCAAAGATTTTGGTTCCAACATTGTTGGAAATATTGTTGATTACAATAGCTCATCTGATGAAGAAAAACAATAGGAACTTAAGGAAGAAGATGCACCTTCTACAAAGAAATTTGAATCTAGCATTGAAGCAGCTACTACAAATGTGCCTGTAGCTATAGAAGTAGTATTACCATCTTTACCACCTACACAAACAATAGTGGTCATAGTAGTAGTAGAAGCATAGTCAGATGAAGAAGATGAAGCACAAAATCTCATATCTTCCTTAAGTAAATTTCTTAAAAAGAAGAAATATGTCAAGTCTATTGAGAAGACTTTAACCTTAGTTTTGGACAGATTGGAAAAGATAGTAAGTTATGTTGACACACCTATAGACATTCAATAGAGAGTAGTAATTTTGTGCAAAACCTTTGATAATGAGTTTACTATGCTTACCACTATGGCTACAATTCAAGCACAGACTGAGCATGATGGTAAACTTCTTAATACTATGTGTATAAACATAAGAAGTGATATAGAAACATTAAATGTATCCATTAAGGCATTAAGGCAAAGTATGGAGGAAGGTAAGAAGATATATGCTAAGTGCAACATGGTATACCTTCACCTTCACAGTTTTCATGAGCAAATCAAAGAGAATCAGAATCAGCAGTTAGAAACCTTTAAGCATACTATGTAACCACTTCATGATAGAATCTGTGATATACAAGCAGAAAAGGAGAAAGTTCTAAAAAGATTTACTCCTTTTAAGGGACCATTTATTCCCATAGATTACATTATTACAAAATCAATTGGAGGAATGCTTGGCAACCAATTCCTCATATGAAAAGTTTGTGGCTATAGATTTGAATGCAATAGAGTTAGCCACATATGCTCTATGTGCACTAATCAGTGTGTTTGATGAACTAAAAAATAGTTGGAAGAAACACCTTGTGTAGTTGAAGATTAACTTTAGTGGTTTTTTTTCCAAGTTTTGATGTAGCTTTCAAATTTTGACAGGATTTTCCTTTTTATTGGCATATTTGTCATTGATGTCAACGGGGGAGAAATAAGGAAAATCATAATTGTAAGTTATATTTTGAAATATAGTAGTAATTTTTGCTTCAAGAAAATTTTGTAATTAGAGTTATAAGGGATGTAATCTTTCTCTGAACATGAATACAATGTTTTTATTGTGTTATGGTTATTTATTTTGATTGGTATGATATCATGTTTGGGACTTAGCCAATTTTCCAAAAAATGTTTCCATCAATAACAAAGGGGGAGATTGTTGGAAATATGACCAATAAATCAAATAAGGTGAGATATGTGGTTTTCATTTATGGTAACATCTATTTTGCAATTTAGTCATGATTATTTCTGAAGGAAAATTGTCTAAGTACTGGACAATGTTACAACATGACAAAATTCATTGATAGTAGAATATTCCCTTGGAATATTCTCTTGTGTAGTTAACCCTAGATGAATGACATCATCCAGATGATGCATACCAACATGCATGTCTATATCAGCAACCTAGTTCAAGTTATGGAGGAAATATGGATGTAGTTATCTCACAGTGCAAAGCAGAGCATGTCAACAAATTGACTTGTACGATTGCAAAATTGTTTGGATTACTAAATCTTGATGAGCCTACTCCGAGGATGATATGTGAGCCAACTAAGGAAGAATTTATTGATATGTTTTATATAATTAAAGAACTTCAATTATGAAGTTAATGTGTGAATGCGATGAGATACTATGTAATGCAAAATTATGTTATGTGATGCAAAGCAATGTTATGCTAGATACAATGCAAATTTATATGTATGTAGTCACTCTTGTATGAAGAACTAAAAATTAGAAGAATTATGAAGTACTACAAGTGATTTAGTATTGTATGTATATCTATTCTCTTGAAGAACTTATTGTGTATTTGCATGTTAGGGCAGTGGACTCTTCTTGCACACATTTGTATGTGATCCACCAACTCCTAACAAGGTTGAAGCAACTCCTAATAGGGTTGAGGCTTATAACAAGGCCTAGTCTCCTAACAGGGACCTGAGACACTATATATTCTTCATATACTCCTAACAGGGTCAATATCCTTAACTCGATTCTTTTATATAGTGAATCATCTATTGGGTTTCATCCCCACCAGGGATTTTCCTTGGCTAGGGTTTCCCTAGTTAACAAAATATGGTGTTATGAGCTCTCTCTATGTATGGTTGTTTTTACTATAAAGTGTTGTTGGTTTACTTACTTATGCATGTATTAAAATAATTAATAATATTTAGTTGTGGGCAAAAAGATTGAAAATACTGATTCACCCCCCCTCTCACTATTATCTATTTCTAACATGTACCTAGATGCTGGAAGGTGGCATATGCCCTTGACCCCTGACACAAGGGTGCTCATTGAGCATATATGTTATTGAGTCCTTGTAATACACCAAAAATATGAGCATCCTCTAGTGGGTTGACACGATTGCATGAGTTGAATGCATGCACATAAGTTGTGAGACAAAGGTTTTGCTTCCTCTGCCATTTTTGGTTATAGGGATAAAAAGTATCTTTTTTTTTGAGTCTATAAACTGATCAAGTCAGCCAAATAATAAAAGGTCAAGAATCCCCCATCCCTTCTAGTTTCTTTGTCCTCAGTTGGATGGTTTGAGACTACTGCTTGCATCCCTTGTCTAAAAAAAAAAAATTATTCACTTGCAAACCAAAATGATGTCCAAAATATGAAAATGATGTCCATATCTACTTCAAACTTACAAGAATTGTTAGTCCTCTATTTAGAAACTACCAAAATCTTTGAAAATCACTTTAAGTTTAGTCCAAACAAGTCTATTTTGTCCTTTTATTGCTTGCAATTCTACAAAACTTTGTGCAAGAAAACTGTCAGTTTGTATTTCCCCATGTGGTTCTTTGCATTTCCTTGTGTGTTTGAATGCAAATCTTTGCACAAATGTTTGCCAAAACACTGACTTTTGAGTCAAAAACCTACTTTTCTTCTTAGTTTGTCCTTTCCTTACGTGGCTTTGTCCATATTCTCACACAAGAAAACTTTTACAAAATTGTTGTTTCAAATTCTCGCCTGATTCATTGTGTTTCTTTGCATGGTTCTTTGTGAATCTTCTCATGAAATTTTGTCCTAAAACTATCAAAATTTCTCTACCAGAGGTTTTTTCTTACTTGGTTGTCTATATTTCCTTCCCTAGGACTCATTTTCTCACATTAGTCTATCCAAATCTATCCAAAAATAGTGAGCTATTCTAAGATCCCTCATCAAAACTTGATCCAAATCTGATCTATGCCTAAAAACATTTAGTAATTTCTCTATTTGCAACAATGTCAAACTTTGATTTCTTACATAGTTGGTCACTTGTGATTTGCACATGAACTAGTATCCTTACTTGGTTATCCTATTCTATTATTTTTCTTTGTTATACCTTGTGTCACGATAGTCATAACTCTTGGCTATTCTAGCCATTTCTCAGACTATTCATACCTAGATATACAACACACTTACTCACTTTGAGATAAATTTCTAGTATGATCCTTTTTTAAACCTTGTTTTAAGTCATTGTCTATATTTGTTGCCACATGGAGTGGAAACTTGTTCGCTCTCTATAGATCATGACGTGGTAGAGCTAGAGGTAGAAATTATAGCAGAGGTCACTACCAAGTTTACATACAATCTAAATCTATTGAAGGGTCCTCACAATCTCTTTCAACTATTAGTCCACCTAGTCTTTGAAGAAAGTTTTCCATAAACTTTCAAAAAACTAAGAATCCATTATATCAAGAGAAACTTGAAATTGAAAGAACACCTACATCTTCAAATGAAATAGTTGAATTCTTGTTCAAAACACCTTTATAGCTGACATATACTGAAACCTTCTACTCTCCTAAAATGGCTAACCAAGATCAAAAAACATGAGACCATAACAGGAGACAAAATCATGAATGGTTGAAAGAACCTTACAACTACACTAATGAGTATGAGGACACTAAAGAGATACCCCCTGAAGACATAGAAAAAGGTTGTAAGGATAAAAACTTTTAGAAAGTTATGGAGATCTTATTTAATGAGGAGAAAGAGAAATACTTTCTGAAGCATTCTTAAGAAGGAGAAAACTACCTCAACATTTCAATGTTGAAACAATTGTCACACAAGAAGAAGAAATCGAGACATCCAAGTTACAAAAAAAACTTAAGGCCATGAAAGAACAATTGTCCCAAATGATGTGTGACAAGGATAAACCAACAAAAAATTACACTTTAGACACCCTTTGTCCATTTTCTTTCAACAAGGGTTTGGATGTGCCTCCTTTTCCAAAGGAGTTGATTTACCTGAGTACAAAAAATACTGTGGAACATCTGATCCCCAAGATCATTTGAGGGAATTCAATAATTTTTCTATGGAATTTATGCACAATCAAATGTATCTTATGCATTTATTCCTATGGAGTCTAGGTGATCAAGTGATGGAATGGTTTTCAAGGTTACCTATTGGTATTAAAATATTTGATGAGATTGCTAATCTATTTGTCTAGACATACTCACACAACATACAACATCCAGTCAACATACGTGATCTGTGTAACCTCAAATAAAAGGTTAGAGAACCTTTCCTCATGTTTTTTCAAAGGCAGCAACAATTGTATACCAAATATTCATGAAAAAATCCTAAAAAACTTGATATCTTCAAGGATAATCTTTTTCCCAACTTTGGGTATAAATTAAAACTTCAAGATCCATGCACCTTTGAAGATATGATTACACAAGCTATCCAAATAGAGGAGTTCATGGTCAAAAAGGGAAAAATAACTCTTCAAAAGGACATTAAGAAAGGATCTACTTCTAGTAAGGAAAAATCCAAATATGTAAGCAAGAATCAAGATGTAGTACATGATGAAGTAGTTGATAACATTACTCCCCAGCTTGCTAAAACAACTTTCAATCCATAGACAATATCAATGCATCTAAAAATGCTGAAAAATATTCTCTCAATAAGAATACATTTGTAAACAAAATTAAGAACTCATTTTGGGTTACATGACAAAAATGAGAATACTCACCTCTTGGTGAACCTCTAAATGTGGTCTATAGGACCTTGATTCAAAATAAGATCATTATTTCATTGAATAATTCTTGTACTTATGATCCACAACCATGAACCACATGGTGGAATGAGAGTGCATTTTGTGAATACCATTAGAACAAGGGCCACAAAACAAAAAATTGCATCAACCTATGTCATAAATTTTAAGACTTAATCGATAATGGAGAAATCGTTGTGGATGGACATAATAAGAATTTAGATCACAAGGCTTTTAATAAGTTATTTTCACATTATGAAAAAGGATAAAACTCTAAATAGAAAACCAATAACAAGGTCAATTATACATACACTGATAATGATAATGTGATCAACTTGATTGAACCTATGGACTTTGAGCATTGTGGTGTTAACATGATTAAAGAAAAACATGATAATACAAAATTGAGAACACCATTTATCTTATGAGGTACTATGTCTCTTACAATTGATCAAGAATAGTCACAATCTTGTGCCAATATTGTTATGTGTTCTCGTGCCAAGATAATGCTTAAAGGCCCTGTGCCTTCTACTCCCAAGATAGATCAACACAAAGACAAAACTATTGTTGGTCCATCTGGAAAAGGTACAAAAATTGCAACATCTTTTGAGGTTACCAACTATAGTATCCTTGACCAATTAAAATAGATGAGTGCTCAAATAAAAATCTTTGAATTACTTTAAATCTCACCTACTCTTAGGAGGATTCTTCATAAATCCCTCAATAAGAAAAACATACCTCAAGATCTTGATCTTGATAGGTTTTAATTTATGGTGGGTCACTTGACCTCACCTTACTATTTTTCCTTTTTTGAAGAGGATGATAATTCATTAATTCATCTTCATAATCAACCATTTCACATTAAAGTTATGATACATCAAAAATGTGTCGGTTACATGCTCATTGACAATGTAGCTGGTCTAAACATTTCTTCTATTACTTGGCTCAAGAAATTGGGTTATTTTAAAGAGTCTATTGATCCTCTTTGCAAAATGACCATCAAGGCGTATGATGAAGTCAAGCATAAATCCCTAGGTCTTATGGCGTTGCCTCTTTGAGTTGGTCCAGTAGAAAGAGATATCACTTGTCAAGTCCTTGACATTCTGCTAGCATACAATATCTTGTTAGGGAGACCATGGATACATGAAATGCAAGTTGTGCCTTCAATGTACCATCAATGCATCAAGTTTTCATTCCAAGGATTTGAAGTTACCATACCTACTAATACTAGTTACACCTATAACATGCTAAAAAATTTTGAAAGCTTTGTACCTACTAATAGGGAATCTATGAATCATCATGTTAATAAACTGAAATAAATGGAGAGGTCTCTCAAGTTGATAGAAACCAGGATGGGCAAGTATCACATTGAACTTGTTCTATCTTTGACATCTCTTCTTGAATCTTCCCATCATTATGGGCAACCATCTGAAGTGAAGAGACCTTTTGTGTTATCACCTCAAACTAAGTTCAACAGTGCCTTTTTCAAAGCTACTATACCTCTAGAAGAGGAAGATGAAGATAGAACCATCATTTCATGGATATAGAGAGAGGAAACTCCAACAGATCTCATAGAACAATCTCATGAGATTACTCTTTAAAATTATGGTCCAAGTCTTAAGCTCATGAAACACTTTTGTTACAAAGGAAATGGTCCAATTGGGCATAACAAGAATGGCTTGATTGATCCTATCTAATTAATATCTAGAAGGTCTCAGGATTTTAAGAAGATTCCCTTCCATCTAGGGATTAATAAATTCATACTAGAATCTAAAAGTTCATTTAAATGTGAGTCATAAATTGAGTTAGATATTCATGAGGACAACTATGATGATGAGGATACTTATCCTTATCCAATTCCTTTTGATCTTGATAAGTTCTTTGCAGAGCTAGATGACTTCACACCACATGTTGGCATTGTGGATGTTGATAATGATTCTTCTAAAAATTCTATTGACCCTCCTTTTATTCAATAGGAACAAGGAGAGTCTAGTATTACTATAGTTGTTGAATGCCTTTGTAAAAATTAAGATGATAATGAGAGTGGAAAATGGGTTCCCATCACTACTAGGGAGTTCTATAGTCTGACTCCATGTAGTACAAATTCTCGAGACTATGAATCTGATTCTCTCTTATAGGAAATTATAGACAAGGATGTAGATCAAGTTCACATATATGAACATTATCTTGAAATGGGTGGACCATCTAGGATTAGGTTAGATGAATCTCATCCTACTAGTGTCAATGAGTCTTTGATTAATGTCATTAGAACTCAAAGGCATTCAAACACACCTTTGGATGAAATATCTTTAGATCTCAAATTACTTGTCCAAGAATTTGATGACTATACTATGAACACCATCGAACCCACCACATTTCTCTCACTCACCTATCACAAGCTCATCTAGAATTCCAATACATTTGGTGAAGTCCCTATATTCCAAAATGACTATGCTCTTGCCTACTACTTAAATATTGTCGAACCAGTAACATCCTTCACCAATAAAGAGAGCATCAATATGACTAAAGCTCACATCAAATATCTTAGTCACACAATAAAAAAGAAAAGAAATAGAAGGTTTGATGGTGAAAACCACATTGTGACAATATTGAAACCCAAAATAGTAAAAATAAAAGACATATACAAAGTTGAAATCCTCTCTGACACACCTAAGGATGAGATATTTGGTGTACTTCCTAGTTGTCTTTAGGAGAGATCATCAGTGTTGCTAGAGCCAAAATAGCCAATCAACTTGGGAATAGACAAAGAGCCTTATATGATGCACATGGCACAATATTTATCTATAGAAGAAAAAGAAGAATTTGTTACCTTCTTTCTTTCAAGAAAAAAAGATTAATTTTGCATGGACCTACTTGGATATGCTAGGCGTAGATCTTGATCTCATAACACATCATTTATCTAGTGCACTAGGAGTAAAATTGGTCAAATAGAAGTTCAAGAAAATGCATCCTCATTTTGTATTACTTGTTAAAGTTGAACTGGAAAAGCTTCTAAAAGTTGGTTTCATTCGTTCCATCAATTATGCTGAATGGATCTCCAACATTGTTCCACTCTCCAAATATGACAAATCTATCCTAGTTTGTACAGATTTTAGAGATCTAAACTTATCATGTCCAAAGGATGATTTTCCACTCTCCAAAATTGATATGATAGTGGATATGACAATAGGATATTAAATGTACTCACTAATGGATGATTTTTTTTGGTTATAATTAGATTAAAATTGCACCAAAAGACTAGGAGAAAACTACTTTCACTTGCGCATGGGGAACCTTCTATTGGAATGTGATGCCATTTGGTTTGAAAAATGTTGGTGCCATGTGTTATAATTCTTTAGAATAACTGAGAGGGGGGGGGGGTGAATCAGTTATTCAAGGTCCAATGCCATTTTTCCTTTGATTTCTATCCTCAATAGCACATAACTGACACTATTATGCATGTAATTTGAACATTTAAACAATTATGAAAAGTAAACATGCATCACACCATAACACTGAGAATTTGATAACCCAAAAACCCTCTAGGAATAAGAAGGTAAAAATGGGGTGGGGATGATACCCACAAAATAACTGTGCAATTAATTTCAACCACTTCTGATGGTCTGCCCTGTTAAAGGCTACAACACATTGTTAAATGTGACCTTGTTAAAGGATTTCACCATACTGTTAGGAATGGGCCTAGTTAAAGGACTTTGGAACATTCACTTGGAATGTCACCCTATTAAAGGATTTATAACATGGCTATTAAACCAACCTAAGTTCATAGGATTTATCTTAACTGTTACAATTTCTAGAGAGTAACAAAAATGGCTTTTGATCTGATACAACTTACAACATATCTTGTAGATTTTAGATCACACTTCAGTTCAATCCTTTTCATGGCTTTAATCACTTTAGATCTGTTAACTTCTCATCTCAAGTTTTGTCATCTTGAGTCCTCATACTCATCATACCAATGCAATCATATCTATGGTCACCTATCGAAGCAAAGTATATGTACTTTCTTCCACCTCAGCACCTTCTTCAACACTTCATGCTAGACCATCTTTTTTTTTTTTTGTGACCTTATGACTCCTTAAATAGAAATCTAGAATCTCTTTTTAACTCGATTCTCCCTCTCCAATTTTAAGGTTTCAATAGATTAGGTAAGATACAATGTATCTATCCCATATTTTTCTCTCATCTAGAAACTTCATCTAGAATCCAATTGTTATTGACAGAAATGATTTACATAGTGTTTTGTGCCACCAACTCATCATTCTTATCTCCTATCTAATTCATAGAATTCTGGATAATAACCATGTCAGCTCAAATCTGGAAAATCTTCAATTTTCAAAATAATGTAGCAACATGACATTATTGATTTACTGATGCTCGACATCCTCTGTATTACTCAGCTCCTGTATTCTATTTGGCATCTGATCTTCACTTGGCACTTGAAGATTACTCGACACTTGATATTTACTCGATACTTGAAGATCACTTGACACTTGATATTTACTCAACACTTGAAGATCACTTGGCACTTGATATTTACTTGGCACTTGAAGATCACTCGGCACACTCTAAAAGGTGAACTTGCTCGACTTCAACTAAGAATCTAGTTGGCACTAACTAGCTTGCTCGGCACTCTCTTATGAACTTAGTTAGGCTATACAAATGACTTAGCTAAAACCTTACATCTTTGATATGTCTTGGTGTGTCTATCCTCTATCTCTTAGAGTATGTCATCAATACACTATTTTATCAATGGCTTAGTTGATCCTTATACTTCATTACAACATCATAACTTCAAACTTTTTCTATGTACTCTAGTTACATCTTATTGATTGCCACCTCCTTGTCAATCAACCAACTTATAGTATTTGGATCACTAAAGCAATTTTCATTCCTGCAAGTAGCAAGTTTGACATCAATGAAAAAACAATGATTGAAAACATTCTTTATCAGTTCTATTACTCCTCAATCATTTCCAACAATCTCCCTCTTTGGCATTGATGGCAAACCAAACTAATCACTTGATCAACCTAGTTACCACCAGAATCATATTTGATTGCTGTTATACTCTGCTTCCTTGTTGACTATTGCATCCTTTACTACTGATCTCATCCTTTACTACTAATCTCATATTTCTCCATATCTTTACCTTTCATTTTCTCATAAATCTCTCTCTTTCATATATATCTCCCTCATGAGTATCTCCCTCTTAACCTTGTGTTGATGATCAGGTTTTCTACATATATCTCCCTCTTTGACATAAATGCCAAAGTTGTAGCATCTTTAACATGTGAAATATAAGCTTTGCATCTCATGTTTTCTCCCTCTATCACCATGCTTGTGACTGATTTGGAATTCCTGCTCTTGTTGTCATCCTCTGAATCATTCTTCTAATATTTCAATGATTTGTTCCTATTGATGTAGGTCAACTCCTTTGTTACTTTTAAACTGCTTGAGTTAGGGGTATTACCCCCAACTTGCCTCTAAGATATTCATAAGCATCCTTTGGCAATGGTTTGGTGAAGATATCTGCAGTTTGTTCTTTTGTGTGAATGTACTCCATCTTCACTTGTTTGTCTTCTGCCAATTCTCTGACATAATGATATTTGATTGCAATATGCTTGGTTTTTGCATGCATTACTAGATTCTTGGATATGTTTATAGCACTTGTATTATCACAATACAATATCATAAGTTTAGTTACCTCTTCTTTCATTCCTTTCAATAGATGTGTGAGCCACACAATGTTTGTGCAATTGACTATTGCTGCCACATATTATGATTCAGTATTGGACTGAGATGTGCATGTTTGCTTCTTGCTAGTCCAAGTAACTAGTCTTTTACCTAAAAATAATGCTCCTCCACTTGTTTTTTTTCTGTCATCAATGTTGCCTCCCCAATTTGCATCTGTGTATGCATTGAGCTCAAACTTTTCATTCTTATTATGATATAAGCCAAAATCATCAGTTCCTTGAGATACCTCATTATTCTTTTTACTGATGTGAGATGATTTTCTTTAGGATTAGTAGAGAATCTAGCCACTATTTCAACTGCTAATGCTATGTCTGGTCTGCTATGTACAACATATTGTAGTTTTTCAATCATGGATTTGTACATTTTTTGATTAACTTCAGCTAATACATCATTTTTGGATAGTTTGTGTCCTGTTGCCATAGGTGTGCTGACTAGTTTGGAGTCTTCTAATCCAAAAAATTTAAGTATCTCTTTGATGTACTTTGATTGTATCATAAATATACCATGTATTAGTTGATGTACTTGCAAACCAACAAAAAATTTGATTTCTCCAAACATAGACATCTCAAACTCATGTTTCATTTTGTTTGCAAAACTTTTGCAAAGCACTTCCTTTCCTCCAAACACTATGTCATCCAAAAAGATTTTAGATACAATAATATCTTTACCTTCTTCAGATTTGATGTACATGTTGTTGTTATCATCAGTTCTTTCAAATCCTATTTGCACTAGATACTTGTGAAGTCTCTCATACCATGCTCTAGGTCCTTGTTTCAGACCATAGAGTGCTTTATGTAGTTTAAAAACCATATCCCTGTTGTTCTCATCAAAAAATCCCTTTTTTTGTTCAATATAGACTTCCTCTTCCAATATACCATTTAGAAAAGGAAACTTTACATCCATTTGATAGACTTTAAAACCTTTATATGCAGCATATGCAAGTAAAGTTCTTACTCCTTCCATTCTTGCAACAGGGGCAAATGTTTCCCCATAGTCTAATCCTTCTTCTTGAACATAACCCTTACATACTAGTCTGCCTTCTTTTTTAATAATCTCTCCATTCTCATCTAGCTTGTTTCTGAATACCCACTTGGTGCCAATCACATTCTTGTCAACTGGTCTGGGAACCAAATTCCAAGTTTTGTTCTTTTTTATTTGATCAATATCTTCTTCCATAGCTTTGTACCAGTCATCATCTTGTAATGCATCATGCACTATCTTAGGTTCAAATTTTCTTAACAAACATGATTCATTTCTTAGTATATTCCTTTTCATTGGTCTTGCATCTTTGTCACCAATTATCTGTTCAATAGGGTGATGTCTCTTCACATATTTGGACAACCTTGGTTCTATCCTTGTTTCCATGTTTGATCTTTCAGATTCAAGGTCACTATGTACTTCATTGTCAAATAGTTCTACATCTCTGTCATGTGTACTAACTTCAGAGTCAGAATGAGCATTTTCTTCATTATGTTACTTGACTTTTGAATGTAGCTTAGCATTCACTGGTTGTGACTCGGCTGAGACTAAAATTTGCTGTTGAATCCCAATTTGATTGTTAGTATCCTCATCAATAGGCATTCCTTCATAAGAATATACAAAGTTTCTATATTCATCCATTTTCTTTGGTTTTTCAACTTGGACATCTACATGCTCATCAAAATTTACATTTTCACTTTCCACAGTTTTGTTAGTGTTAGTATTTAAACACTTGTACGCTTTACTTCTAGTGGAGTAACCAAGGAATATGCCTTCATCAATTTTTGCATCAAATTTTCCATTTGTAGCATCTTTAAGGATGAAACATTTGCAACCAAATACTTTGAAATGCTTTACATTGGGTGAGTGACCATACCATAGTTCAAAAGGTGTTGCATTAGTACCTTTCTTGACTTATACTCAGTTCAGTGTATGAACAGCCACACTTACAGCTTCTCTCCAATATTTTAGAGAAATAGTCTTTTCCATCATTAATGTTTTGGCACTGTCAATCATAGATCTATTTCTTCTTTCTGCAATTCCATTTTGTGGGGGAGTTCTAGGAGCTGATGTTTGTCTCTTGATTCCTTTGTCTTTGCAAAATATCTCAAATTCGTTTGATGTCAATTCACCACCTCTGTCTGATCTCAGGCATTTCAAACTCTTTCCTATTTCTTTTTCAACTCTAGCCACATACCACTTAAACATTTGAAAAGCATCAGATTTTTGTTTTAAGAACATAATAGTCATCATCTTAGAATAGTCATCAACAAACAACATTATATATTTATCTCCTTTGTAGCTTTGTACTTCTATTGGACCGCATAAGTTAGTATGGACTAACTCAAGTACTTCTTTAGATGTATAGTTTTTACTCTTGAAACTTGATTTGGTCATCTTTCCTAGCTGACATTGTTTGCACATGATATTGTCAAGCTTCTTCAGTTTAGGTAAACCTCTGACTTTCTTCATCTTGCTAATATTGACCAGATTATCAAAGTTGACATGACATAGCCTTCTATGCCATAACCATACATCATTGAATTTTGCAACAAGACAAGAAGCATTTTCCATATCTAGATAAAATAGATTACTTCTTGTTTGATCACCTTTTCCTATCAATTTACCATCAGTATTATAGATTTTTGCAATTTTATTTCCAAATTCTACTTTGCAACTGTGAGACACTTAGCAAATTGTAGTTTAGTCCTTCAACATAGTATGCATTATCACATGAAATTTTCTCTGTAAGCTTAATGGAACCTTTTCCTTTGATTTGACATGGAGCATCATTACGAAATCTAACACTATTTCCATCATATTGAGTAAAGTTAACAAACTTACTTTTGTCTCCTGTCATGTGATGTGAGCATCCACTATCTATGATCCATCTGTCATTCTTGTTCATACATGTTACCAGTGTTGTAGGCTCTTCTTCATCAGATTGGTCCTTCATGGCCACATAAATGATTTCATCATCATTATCATCAGAATCTTCTTCAACAATATAGCACTTCTTTCCTTTGTCTTTGTAATCTCTCTTATCATCTTCTCTTCTATTTTTGTACTTGTTGCCTTCCTTGTATTCCTTTTTCTGTGTACACCTTGCAACAATATGTCCTACTTCATTGCAATTGAAACAAATGATAGGCAGCTTACCCTTGAATTTTCCTTTGCCTATGTGGAATCTTCTAGCTAGCAATGCTTCCAATTGTTCCACATCTTCCTCATTAGTGCTACTATCACTGGATACATATTTCATCTTTCTTCCCTTCTTTGATTTCATCTTATCAGCATCTTTCAGTGATAGCTTAGCCTTGAAAGTAGATTCAACATTCTCAAGTCTGTAGTTGTCAAAGTTAGATAACTCAAATGCAGTGAGTCTACCCACTATTCCTTCAAAACTTAGAAATGCCTCCACCTCATAATATTGGTTAAATGAGAGGCTTGCAAGGAAGACTTCAATCCATTCACAGATTCATCTCATAGTTGGCGGATAGATCACAACCTTTTACTAAGACTCTACATAAAGGTTTAAAATATTCTTGGAACAAAGATTATGATCAAATTTTAAAGTAGACAAAATAATTTCTTGCTAATCCACTAATCCCGATGCCTCCTATTTATGGGAAGCCTCTCATTTTGTATATCTTAGCAAAAAAGTCATCTCTTGCTAGCTTATGAAGATAATGATAACAAGGAAAGAGCTATCTATTATCTTAGTCGCATGTTGATTTCTTATGAAAAGAACTATAGAATCATTGAAAAGGATTATTTGGTGGTCATCTTTGCTTCTCAAAATTTGAGACACTAAATGCTCACTCACACTATATGATTGGTTACCAAAATTGATCCATTATAGTACTTACTCAACAAGATAGCTCTAACAGGGAGGTTAGCCAAATGGGTCATGATATTGAGTGAGATTGATATTATATACATTGAAATAAATGCTATTAAAGGATAGGCAATTGCTGATCAATTAGCAGAAGCACCAATACAAAGTCTTATACCACTAGATATTTAATTCCTCGACGCATCTATTCTAATGCTAACACATCAAACCTAGGTGATGTTCTTTGATGGTTCCTTCACTGAACAAGGATCTAGTGTTGGGCTCTTATTCATAAAACCATAGAAATATTGATTTTCAAAGGCATACAAGATTATATTTCCTTGTACAAATAATATTGAAGAATATAAAGATGGCATGAAGATTGCAGTCAAATCAAGGGTCGATGAATTGAATATCTTTGGCTATTCACAGCTTGTAATCAATAAACTCAATGATGTGTATTAGAAAAAGGATGAGAAGTTGATACCTTATAAACTAATGGTGGATGATTTCAAAAAATACTTTTCTCACATCACTTTTCAGCAAATTCCTTAGGTAGACAACAAGGCGGCTGATGCAATGGCTATTCTTGCTTCCATGCTACAAATGCCTGAGAATTATTTTCAACATGAATTACTGGTGGAGATGTTACTCTACCCTACTTATAATTCACCTAAATCCTTGATGATCTACTCTATTGTAAGACAAAATTCATCACACTACCATCATATCTACTTTTACCTACATGACCAAATAATTTCAAACAATCTAACCCAGAATGAAAAATGTCACCTAATCCATAGTGCATCACAGTATGTTATCATTATTGATGACTTGTTTAGGAGAGGTCTTGATGGAACATTCCTTAGGTTTTTAGAACCCAGTGAGTTTAAACATGCATTAATTGATGTACATGAGGGCATTTGCAGATCTCATTCTAATAGCTTGACACTAGCTTGTAAAATTATCAGAGCTAGTTACTGTAGACACCTAAAAACCTTTAGAAAATAAAGTATTTTTATTTTCTGAAAAATTCTTGATGACATCATCATTTATTAATTAATTAATTATTTAATTTATTTATTTATTTTTATGCCATTAAATCCCTTTATCTTAATTAAAAATATTTAATTAAGGATTCCCTCCCAAGAATGTTTAAATCTTATTTAAACATTATTTCCTTATTTATTAATTATTTAATTAATAAATTGACCAAAAAACCCAAAAAAAATTTGCCCAAAACTTGGCCAATTTCCTTAAGACCACTAACTTCTTCCAAAATCTTCTAATCCTTCTTTAATTTTTATTAAAGGCTAATCCCATCATTTCTTACCCCTAATCCCAACTCAAAATATTTAATTAAGATTAAATATTAATCCTCATGTTTATTAAAAAAGTTTTAATAAATATCTCCTCAACCCAAACCCTTGAAATAAATAAAACTTTATTTATTTCCTAAAAATCTAATTTATCCTCATCCTAAGAAGTTATAGACTCTTCTAGAAAGTCTTCATCCTCATCCTAGGAAATTCTAGACTATTCTAGAAAGTCTTTATCCTCATCCAAAGTCTAGACTCTTCTAGAAGATGTCTTTAAACCTAATCCTAATCCCCTCCTAACCTTGTCACATTCCCTAAACATGGGCTAAAACTTACTAACCCAAGCCAAAGTTAACAAATATCTCCTCCTTCACCCACCCTCATTAAATGCCATCCACTTTCCTATCCCTAAGCTAATCCTAAACCATCCTAATCCATCCTCTAATCATTCGCACAATCCTAAGCAAGCTTAGAACTTTCCTAATCAAGCCCAAGTCAAAATTCCTCTCATCTCCTTCAAAATATCTCAACCATAAAACTTTATGAAGCCCACTAGGCCATAAATGACTCTTCCAAGCCCTTTTATTGCTCTTACAAGCCATTATGAGGGTCTTTATGAAGATTTTATCCCTTGAGCCTCCTTTGTTGACTCATCCTTCCCCTTTCCTCCATCCTCTCACCCTATGACATGTGTCACTCTTTGATTGGCTGTAAGGAAGCACAATCCATGTGCTCTCCTCTCATGCAATCTGAGCCCTCCATGAGCTTTTTCCTATCCTTGCATCTTAGCCCTCAATCCCTCAAGCCTCTTGCCTATAAATTGGATCCTTCCCCTTTGAAAAATAACACAATCCATGAAGTAAAGTCATAATGCCATTTTAAGAAGCCATTTTACATCAAAACCATACACTCACACCCAAATTCCAACTCCATTTGAAGCCATTTTTGAAACATAAGCTTGAGCATACATCCTATCTATTTAGACAAAGCCACTCAACAAGAGAGCTTCTTATTGAGAGAGTCCATTAATGGCTCATATTCTCAATTGAGAGCTCATCTTGGTCTATCTTGAATTTTATGAATTTTGTTTAGTTTGTAGAAGCTTTGTTTAAATTTGGTTTCTATTAGCATACTAACATTGCTCATATACAGTTACTATTGGCCAAATATGGAGAAAGGGGAAATCAAATATGCCAAGTCCTAAAAAAAATGCCAACTCCATGGAAATCTAATTCATGCTCCATCTAGGGAGCTAATTCTATCTAATATTCTTTAGCCATTTCAACAATGGGCCTTTGATCTAGTGGGTCAGATTCATTTGTCTTCTTCAAATGGACACAAGTTCATTATCGTAGCTACAAACTAGTTCACTATATCAGTGGAAGTAGTCCCTCTTTTTGCTTCAAATGGAAAAATTAAAGCTCTATTCATTTGTAACTACATCATAGGTAGGTATGGTGTACCATCCTCCATCATTACTAACAATGGGGGACAGTTTAAAAATAAGAATCTTAAAGAGTTGTGCTCAAAGTTTAGAATCAAGCAGAATTGGTCTTCTATTTATTATCCACAAGGTAATGGCCAAGCAAAAGCATCCAACAAGGCTATCCTTAAGATCTTACATTACACAGTCAACAAATCTAGAATGGACTAGCACCTTCAGATTAATCCAGCTTTATGGACTTACAGAACTAGCATTAGAACTCCAACATGAACAATGCCCTTTACTTTGGTATATGGGGTAGATGTTTTGCTTCCTATTAAGGTTGAGATTCCTACTTTGATAATCTCCATGAAAGGCATCATTACTGATGAAGATTACAAAATATCCCAACTTCAAGAGCTAGAATTTCTAGATGAATGTTGACAAGTGGCATGCGATAATCTTTGAGCTTATCAACAACATATGTCTAGAAGCTACAACAAGAAAGTCAAGCCACATAACTTCCAACTGGGTGATCTTGTCTTGAGGTAAAACCACTAAACTTAGGGTTTCTCATGCAAGAGATGGGTATCTCCTACATGAGGAAACCCTACAACCCATTCAAAGAAGTACCCTAGTGGTGTTTCCTTGCACACATTTTCTTATAGGCTTGCACAAAAAATGGTTTTCCATGCAAGACCCAATGACATCAATTTTTAAAACCTTCAAAAAATGCAAAAAAAATGATCAAAACACATAAAATTTTGAGTGCAAAAGAGAATCTTCAATTACTCACTGGAGGCTCATAGTTTGTCAATTGACTATGTCACCTTGAGCACTCAAATTTATGAGTATGCACTGGGACCACCATTTTCACCTTAGATCTCCTTTTTTTGGAAATATATAGGCTAGGTTACTAAGAGGGGAGGGGTGAATCAAGAACCAATAAAACTTAATCTTAATTCACCAAGTAATCCTTCATATGTATTCTGATCTAATTGTATGCATGAAAAATAGAAAGCATTTAAACATTCATAACACTTTGACACAAGATATGGTGAGTGGATGATACCCACAAGATTTAGTACTACAATATAAATTTGGTTTATGAAGGCTTACAATTGATCACTTTTGATGATCTACCTTGTGAAAGGATTTACAAAACATACAATGAAGTATGCACTTTGTAAAGAGATTTTAAAAAGATTGTTAAGTCTACCTTGTGAAAGGATTTAACTATTCCACCTATTAGGATGAACTAGTGGCTAATCTTTGATTTGCAACGCTGGTTTTCTGGTTGATATTCCTTTGGAGTATAATGATCACATTGTTGTGATAGATAAATCTTTGTTGCTCCTAATACTGCTTATAACCTTCTTACTTCACACTTCTACTCTCACACATATCTTTCCACATTATTAATTATTTTATTTTTGATGAGATATAATACATTACATATATACCAATCCAAATTACAATTCATCAAAGTTGGCAACAATATAAGTTTCACCAAAATACACAAAGTCGGCTCGACAGCTAGTATTCAGGTTCTAAAGACAAACTCGGTGAGATTTTGATACTCGGCATCATCATGCTCTCAGTAGTACTAGAAGCTCAATTCATACTAATCACTTCCAAGTAGTCTAAACTCAATCAACACTAGTGACTCAATGAACACGATGAAAATTGACATGTAAATTGAATCACTTGGTTGACACATCTTGGCTCAGTCAACACTAGATTCACATTATTGATTTTGTGAACTTGGTAAACACTAGAAAAGTCAGTATGCACTGTGCAACTTGCTAAGCACTATGAAGCTTATTTTACACTGATATTTATCAACTCGGTGATACTACTTGATGTGAACTAAATATTGATCTTGGAACTTGGTAGCAACTATAGAATGTGGTAGAACCTAAATTACTTGCTTAACATAGTAAACTGCAAGATAAACTTGGTAGCTACTAAACATTTGATTAGGTGTGTGTCACTAATAAAAAAACTTGATGATAATGTCAACAATCTCCCCATTTGGCATTAGTGACAAAAACACTTATCAATCAAAAACTAAATTCTCAAAATTTCAAGTTCAAAATAATCTTTAGTCTCCATCCTATGTCTTTAACTTGGTAACATACTCTATTTTTGAGATTTTTTAAAATTTCTTTTGTAAGAGATGTTTTCTAATTATCTGTACATGTATATGTATAATATTATGATGCTCCCCCATACATATATACATTACTTACTATATATGTCATTCTTTATATCACATATTCTCTCCCTTTTATCTTATCTCATCTTCCCATCTTCTCCCCCTTTTGACATAAATGCCAAAGGTGTATGCTACATGGTAATGCCAAATTGTGACAAGAAGTTAGAATGTACCTTCAAAATCAATGACATTGTCTTGTCCCAATTTTCTTGTAACACCTTTCTTGCATGTAATGCAATCTATACTTCTACTGATAACTCCATCATGTGATCAGCTACAGAGAAGTTATTGTTGTGGATGAGAGTTTTGGCATGTGCAATGTGTTTCTACAATGCATCCATGTTCAGGAGAATCATGCCTTGAATGTCTACAAGTGTGGCCTTGATCCTAGCTTCTTTCCTTAACAATTCTACTTGCATATTAATCAAAAATTTGATCTTTGATTAGTGAGCAAAATTGTAGCTCGAATCAAGTGATAACTAACGTGCTCTTGCTTTCAAGTCTTAATCTATCTTAGATAGTTTATCTTTGATTTCTTGAGTGAAGATAGATGTATAACGTAACTTTATGAATAATGAATTAACATTATTTGTAGATATTTCCAATGAGTTGAGAATAGTAGATAGTTCTCCTTGACATATTGCAATTTTTTTTGCAACTTGCTCCAATACTTTATTCTCAAATTTCTTCTCTGCTCTTTATAGAAACTTTTCTTGCCCATTTAGATCTTCATTGAGTTTTTAAAAAACTTATGCCAATTGAACCAAAATAGGTGGAGTGGTATCAACCTTATACTGAGTGCATCTACAAATATGTTCTTCACATCCTCTAGCACTTAGTTTTCTCTATTTTTCTCTTCTCTAAGCTTCTGTTGCTTAGCTTTCTTTTGCAATAGTTTACCTACAATGTGCATCTAATCAAGATTTAGAGTAGAGATATCTCAATTTAGGATAACTATATCCTCATCAAGATCAATGTCTTCTTCTTTACCTTTACCCTTGCTTAAAACTTTAGTACTTAGTTGAGGCTTTCTCTCAACTATTTTTGTACTAACTATTTACATACTAGGAATTGTAACAATAGTAGAAATAGAAGGGGTAGCAAAAAAAGTAGATATTGCACTGGTAGTAGAAATACCTAGTTGCTTTGTAGCCAAATCATATGAAGGGGGAAACATTAGTTGCTTAGTAGATGAAGTTTTGATAACTTTAGTCAATATAGTACTCAGTTGAATAGGAGCAAAAATTGGTTGGGTGCATGGAGTTTTAGTGGTTTTCATAACCAACTTAGAAGAAGCTTTATCTAAGTGTGATGGCTTTAAAGCTTTGCTAGGAGAGTGAGGAAATGAGGCCATAATTGTTGCAGCAATCTTCTCTTGGTCAATTTCCTCAATACTTTGAATCTCAAGGAGATTCCCCTCAGTAGCTTCTTGTTCTTGCTCCTCATCATCCATATTAACATCATTTTTTTCCATATCTTCTTCACCATTATTGTCCTTTTCATCCTTGTCATATTTATCATCTATATCATTGACATGAACAAAAAATCACTCTTTTGATGAAGATTGTAAATATTATTCCAAGTAGTAGTAGTTGTCTTCACCACATGTTCAATGTTATTAACCAATATCATGCAAGTGTTGAATTTCAAAGTGAGTTTCTCTTCACTTCTCTTTAAGGATTCTTTCACTTTTTTATCACTGAGACTCATCAAAAGCTACCTCAGAGTCTATTCAAATATATCTTTTGTAGCTTTCTTAGCATTTTTCCATCTAGTCTTTATTCTCTTCATAATCTCATTGGAAATTTGTTGTACAAGTTGATCAGGTGAATATTTCCATTTCCCTAATTTGGACATAATCATGCCTTCAACTTGCCTCTTCTCATCTACATTCCTAGTCTCATATCTAAGAGATTTGAAGTTTTCCCTGCTAGCTCCTGCATCAATCTCTTTTATTTTTTCTTGAAATGTAGGTGGGGTTCTTTTAAAAATAATATCCTCTACTTCTTCTCACCTAATTTCAATTTCTTTCTAGATCTAGATGCTCTTATGGTGAATACTACAATGGATGACTTGGTAGGTCTAGTTATGATAACCTTATCTTTCTTCCTAATTGGTTCTTCCTCTTCAAATTTAGTTTCTTTTGCCTCATTTTCTGCACCATCTTCTTCCACATAATCTCCTTTTTCCTTTTGTCAATAGGAGAGTAGAAATTTCTTTTCTTAATTTTGTATCCCTTCTTTCCTTTTCTGACTACTTGAGGAAGCTTAATTTCAAGTTCTATTCTTTCTTTGGTTTTAGTATAAGTACCAAAATATATGGCGTTGGGGTCTACAAGGTCATTCAATAGTGCCTCAATGATATCCTTGGTGTCATCAATGTTAACCTCATAGCTTAGAGGCTTAACCCACACCACTTTAGGTTTGACTACTTGAATGTACACTTTGTCATAGTCTACCATGAAACAAACATCATCCTTGTAATCTTTTACAAGTTTCATAGGAATTCTAAATCTATTATTCATCTTTTCCTTGAATGAATGAAAATAATTATCAATGATACTAAAAAAGTTCTCACCCATCTTTTCTATATACTCATTAATGTGATATAGTATTGGTACATCGTTTCTCCATATGACTAAACCTTTTGAAGGGAAAAACTTTTGCACAAAGAAGAATAAACAAGTTAAGAGTGAACCAAACGTACATAGGTTATTCTTTGAAGTTTTGATGCTCTCCATGTTCTTGTTGAATTGAATTAGCATTATCTCTACAAGGTCAAAGGATATGTTGTTCTTTACCACCTTGAGAGCTAGATCAACTACCTCACATGAACATGGTTGAGACAACTGGAGCTATAGATCTTATGTGCTATCACATAGATTCCAAATTTTAGCTCCATGTTAGTCACACTACTGATCTTCATATCTCTTCCATCCCACTTGGCAAAAGTTTTTTTTTCTAGTTCTACCTGACTTAGGGTTTTAGTAGTCCTTTCCTTGTTCAACATTGGGATCCTTGTGATTCGATGAATCATTTTATTTGTTATTTGAATAGGCTGCTCCAACCATAGCTACTCATTGTGTACATGGCTAAGGATAAACCTTATCCGCTTTATCCAAAATTCTCAGGGCATATGCAAAATGTGCATTGAACCCTTGGTCTCCAAGTGTTGATGCTCAAGTTTCAATACACCATTCACACATAAATTTTCTAGAGTCTCATACATCTCTAGGGTTCTAATATCTTGTATTGAACAATGAAAATTTGAATGAATATCATTAACAAGTAGTACCTTTGGTGGAATCTGTGGTTGAGCTCTGATTGGAACAAGCACTTCTACAATTTCTAGACTCAACTTGAAGTGTGGTGCCTTCCAATCAACTCATCGAACCAACATCTTAGATCCCTTCTTTGTTTTGTTGTTGGAGGATGCCATGCTTAGCAGGGTTTATGAAAACACAAAAATCTTCAACAAAAAATGCACAAATCACTTGGAAGCATAGAAATTCTTCTTCAAAAATTCATGGTGATAAATGAATTTGATTCCTTACCTTTTAACAATTTTCACTTTCCAATCACCATAAATGCTTGGTACAATCACTTGTTTTATGATAGACTATCTTCCACTTGGTTTAATATTAGTGCTCGACAAAGTCATCCATAACTTAGTGTCCACATAATGTTTTAGTTAATCTCAACCTTGCTCGGAAAGGTCTTGCAACCTAACCTAGCTTGTAAGGTCTAGATTTTCCTTAGACACTTGGTGATCCCTTTGAATCTTGAATATTGATATGGATCTTTCCTTCTAGCTTACTAAAACTGATGTAAGATGTCTGCTTTAGGGTCTTAGTTCTAGTTATCCCTATGGGAGATCAAGTAGAAATTCTTGAGTCACTCTATTCTTGAGTGGCATGTGCTTCATGGCTTAGACTTGAATTCTCAGAAGATTTCAAAATCCATTGTTGCCTCATCTGCTTTCTAACATCATCATCCTTGGCTTTCTTTTCATCTCCAATCCTTTTAGTGTTCATACAATTCTTGTCAAGGTGTCCAAATTTTGTACGAATAAAACATCTTTTGATGGTGTCTCTTGTCCTCATGTGATGTTTCACATAGTTTTATCCAATGTGTCCAAATTTTCCACAGTAGTGGCATCTACACCATGTGTTATAGTCCCAACCAAATATAGCTTTCACAATCTATTCTACTAGGTTCAATATCTTGGTTTTGCATTCAAAAGATTTGTGCTCATGCTTCTTACATTTGTTATATTTCCCTTCAAATTTAGGTTTCTCTTTGCATTCATTAGCTCTATGACCATGCTTATTGTAATTGTAACATTTTCCATTGAATTTATCTTTACCATTATTCCAACATTTTTTTAATGTATGACCTAACTTACCATAGTGATTGAAAGTAGGCCTTTGATTCTTTTGAGCTCCTTGCTTAGATGATTTAGCTTCTTCTATGTATCCTATTCCTATTTTTCCTTTCTATCTATATTGACTTTGTTCATTCAACCAATTCATGTTTGCTTGAGATTTCATCATCCTTTCATTGGTTTTCTTTTTAGTATTTAAATCATTTTGTAAATTTTCATTCTCTGATCTTAGATTCATGATTTCTTCATTTGCATTAGTAAGTTGATTAATGAAGTTTGCTTGTTGAAGGGATAGATGTTGAATTTCATTGTTCTCTCCTTCTATCTCTTCTTTGGCCTTGTCTTTTTCTTCCATGACGCCACACAACCTTACTAATTGAATTTCTTCTTCTCTTTTCAGCTTTCTAACTTCTTCTTGAAGGTTAGAATTCTTTTCTAATAATTCTCTGATTGCTTCATTAGCTTCATCTAAAATTCTTTCTAAATAGATATCTTCAATTCTTTCTTTAGTGTAGAGTTTTTCATTCATTCGTACTACAAGATCTTTTCTTCTTTTTAGGGATTGAGAGAGTTTCTCCATTGCTTTCCTAAGTTGCCCAATAGCCAAATCCAAATCTAGCTTTTCATTGTCAATAGCCTTATCAAGTTTGAATACCTCCATTGCCTTTGATCTTTGCTCAAGCTTTTAAACTTATTCTTTGAGAGCCACAATTCTCTGATACAAATTATTGGAAATATAGGATAGGATAGGTTACTGAGAGGGGAGGGGTAAATCATGAACCAATCAAATTTAATCTCAATTCACCAATTAATCCTTCATATATATTCTAATATAATTATATGCATGAAAAAAAAAAAGAATTAAAACATTCATAACACTATCACAAGATATGGTGACCTAGAAACCTTCCAAATAGAAAGTAAAACTAGGCTAGGGATGATACCCCCAAGATTTAGTATTGTAGTATAAAGTTGACCGGTTAAGGCTTACAATTGATCACTTCTAATGATCTTCCCTATTAGGAGCAATAAGGACTTCTAGGTCCACCTTGTGAAAGGATTTACAAAACATACAATGAATATGCACTTTGTAAAGAGACTTACAAAAGATTGTTAAGTATACCTTGTGAAAGGATTTAACTATTCCACCTGTTAGGATGAACCAATGGCTGATCTCCAATCTGCAACCTTGATTTTCTGGTTGAGATTCCTTTGGAGTATAATGATCACCTTGTTGTGATAGATAAATCTTTACTACTCCTTATACTACTTGTAGCCTTCTTACTTTGCACTCACACATATCTTTCCATATTCTTACTTATTTTATTTTGGATGAGATATAATAAATTACATATATACCAATCCAAATTACAATTCATCAAATTTGGCTACAATATAAGTTTCACCAAAATACACAAAGTTGGTCCAACTACTGGTACTTAGGTTTTGGAGACAAAATTGGTGAGGTTTTGATACTTGGAAACCATTGTCAACACTTGGCATAATCATTCTCTTGGTAGACCTAGAAGCTCAGTTCATACTAATCACTTCCAAGTAATCTGAACTTGGTCAGCACTAGTGACTTGGTGAACACTATGAAACTTGGCATATAAACTGAATCAGTTAGTTGACACATCCTAGCTCGATCAACACTAGATTCACGTTATGGATGTTTTGAACTCTATAAACATTGGAGAACTTGGTAAACACTGTGAAACTTGATTTACATTGATTTTCATCAACTTGGTAGATATTGTTACGTGTGAACTAAATATTGATTCTAGAACTTAGTAGCAATTGTAGAACTTGGTAGAACCTGAATTATTTGGTTAATAGAGTAAACTACAAGATAAGCTCAGTAGCTACTAACCATTTGATTAAGTGTGTGTCACTAATAAACAAACTTGACCATAATATCAACACCTTCTTCACAAAAGACAAAATGCACAAATAAATTAAAAATGACTCATTGGGGCCTTATATAGGTTTTGACTTAATTTTTCAAAGTGCTCTAGTTGATGTGAAAATCACCCCCTTGGCTAATTTGGCTACTTTGAATTTATTTTCAAGATCAAATTTGAAACCTGACATGTTGAAACCTGACATGCTTAAATAGCTTAGAAACACATTTTAAATTTTTGGGACCAATGCGATCGAACACTTGTGCTGTTCATTTTTTTGATACTTTGCAAATATTGAAAAACTTCCAAATCATACTTCTTCAAAAATTTCCAAATTTTTTTGGTAAAGTCAACTTTGGTCAACCAAAGTTAAACTTGGTCTTTTGGAGCTCAAAATCATTCTGAATCAACTCCAAATTTTCTTCATGCTCTTCTAATCTATCCTAAATTATTTTGAATCTCTGATCACACACATGGCTTCCAATCTATGGTTCCACATCATTGTTTTGGTGTGTCATCTTTCAATTTCACTCCTAAGGGTGTAGGATGATTACATCATTGAATCTTTCATAATTGGCTTCAACTCAATCTGAATATTATGAGACCTCTTACCCATAGAATTATAGGGCTCCTAATCACTTGAGACATATTTTTTCCCCCCAATTCGGTGTCATATGTCATCTATCTCTTCTTTTGATTAGTTGGTCGCACTTATAATGGTCCTTGTCATAGTTCAATGGAAGGTTGACTCTTGAGGATTAAGTCTCATTCTAGGGATGATTCTACTACTCATGATTATGTATTATTAGCTTTTTATGGTCTAGTATTTAGGTGTTCTATATGGACTCTAGAGGATTAAGCTTTGTTTTGGAGACAATTCTATTTCTTGCTAAGAATTAAGCTTCGTTCTGGAGATAATGCTAAACTCTTTCTTTTAATCACTATTTAATGGATAGGTATCAGGGCATTCAAAACTGGACTCCTAATGATTAAACTTCATTTTGTTGATAATTCTATGAATCATGATTAATCTTGTCATCTTTTAATGGATATGCATCGGGGCAATCTAACCTTGACTCTTGAGAATTGAGTCTTGTTTTGGGAACAATTCTGTGAACTTTGATAATATTTTTTCTTTCATAATGGTATATAGGTGTTCTATCTGGATCCCCTAAGGCTAAGCTTCATTATGGAGCTAACCTTAAAAATCTCATCAATTGGTCTTTGTATCATCAATCTTGAAACCAATCCCACTTCTTGGTCTATGTTCTTGGACTTAAAATTTCTTTGAATCAAACATGCTACTTGCACATTCATTCAAAGAAGGTCAAATCTAATACCCCTAAATTGGCACATTGATATTCTGAACCAATTTCAATCTATTGATCTTACTTAAAGTCCTATTGTACTATGCAATTATGACGACAATCTCTACTTGACCTAAGTGTCAAATCTAGGAAATCATTAACTTGCATTAATCACATACTTTATTTAATTCCTAAATCAAAATTAAATTAGCTAAGTTAAACCAATTAATTGAGTTTAATTTAATTATAAGCCTTGGTGCTTTCATTAAATTAAAATCACCCCTTTAGCTAAATATACATTATGAATTAAATGTATTTGATTTAAAAATACCCTTATTCTAATTATTCAATTAATGAGATTATTCATTTATGAGGTCATATTTAACCTTTTAAATCAGATATCTTCTATTTTCTCTCTTTTCAGTTTAGAAATGGAAATACTAAGTGGACTAGAATCAAAAAAGGAATTAGATTTTTTAACTCCTTATTACACT
Organism: Cupressus sempervirens; assembly: GCA_028749045.1. Classification (NCBI taxonomy): domain Eukaryota; kingdom Viridiplantae; phylum Streptophyta; class Pinopsida; order Cupressales; family Cupressaceae; genus Cupressus; species Cupressus sempervirens. The sequence continues at coordinate 346,462,937 of CM053788.1, read as the reverse complement.
CAAAAGAAATTAGTTAACTTCCTTTTCACATGGGAATTTTCTATTCTAACTGAATCTCATCTTCAATCTCAATCGTTCATTCAATTTGATCTCAACCATTAATCAAATTTCAGGATTCTATTTAAGAATCCTTTAACTCCTCATTTCAAGGATTCATATGAAAAATATCAAATTAATGTCAAACTATTTACTCAAGAATTTTCATTCATAATTCTATTGCTTTACATGCTTTTTCATATAGCTTAAAATGCATACATCTAGATTAATTTTCTTATTTTATTCCTAGATTAATCTTGCATACATATTATTTTAACATTGCATTTCATCTAGATTAAATCCTTCGTACTAGTGGTCTGGTTGTTGATCTCTCAATTCTAAGAGTGAACAATAAAATCCATCTAGTTAGAAGGAAACAAATTGATTTTTTGGCTCATTTTGAATTGAAAATCCCATGCTCATTTTGGGATGATTCTAACATGTAAGGATCATGTTGAAGTGTGTGGTTAATTTAGAGGCCCACAATTAGCATACACAATGGAGTCACAACATGTCAAATGTAAAGAAAGCTTTGAAGAAAATTTCCTTAGTTTGATTTTGATTCTTCATTCCTAATAACTCCCTCTAAGATTCTCCCTCTGTCATCTTATCTTCAGACTCTATCTTATCAAATTCTATCTCTTAATTCTTTTGATAGAAAAATGACATGTTTCAATTTCTCTCTCTTTGACATCAAATGTCGAAGAATTCATACAATAAATTTGTAATGTACCTAATGTACTAATTCATATGCAATGTGCTCTGAGATTCTTGCATCAACTAGATAGATCTTTGATATAGCTTGGTTGATGCATCACTAATATGTACTCTACTAAGTATCAGATAGGTGAATGACCCCTAACTTACTTCTGAGATACAAAAATGAATCCTTAGGTAATGGCTTGGTGAATATGTCAACAAATTTCTCCTTTGAATTCACATATTCTAATCTAACCTCTTTATCTTGAACTAACTCTCTTAGAAAATTATACTTGGTTCTAATGTGTTTTTTCTCTATGTCACTAGATTCTTAGATATGTTAATTGAACTTGTGTTATCACAATAGATAACCATTGGGTTCTTGATTTCTTCTTTCATTCTTGATAGAAATTGCTTGAAATAGATTATGTTGAAAGAATTAACTGCTGAAACAACATATTTTTCCTCTGATGTAGACTGAGAGATGCAATTCTTCTTTTTTCTTGTCCATGATACTAACCTCTTTCCAAGAAAGAATGGTCCTCCACTGTTGCTTTTCCTGTCATCAATGTTTCCATCCCAATCAACACCAATAAATATTTCAACTCAAAGTTTCCTCCTTTCTTGTACCTTATACCATAGTTTTTAGTTCCTTTTAGATATCTCATAATCCTTTTAACTACCATCATATTATTTTCTCTAGGATTTGAAAAAAATCTTGCCACTATACCAAATACTAATGTAATATCATGCCTTGTGTGAACCATACACTAAAGTTTCCCAATCATGGATCTATAGGTAGTCTTATTTAACTCTTTTGAATCATCATTCTTGGATAGTTTGTGTCTAGTAGACATAGGTGTTCCAACTAGTTCAGAATCTTCCATTCCAAAAGTCTTCAATATCTTCTTGATGTATTTTGACTAAGTAATGAAGATGCAATCCTTCATTTGATGAACTTGTAAACCAAATAATAATTTTATTTCTCCAAATATTGAAATTTAAAATTCTTTCCTCATCTCTTTAGAGAATTATTTGCATAAGTCATCATGACCTATAAATAAGATCTCATCCATAAATATTTCTGCTAACAATATTTTTTTATGTGGTCCTTCTTTAATATATAGACAACTATTATCATATGTTCTTTAAAAACCAATCCTTACTAGATATCTATGTATCCTTTCATGCTAGGCTCTAGGAGCTTGTTTCAGACCATATAAAGCTTTGTATAATTTGCAAACCATGTCTCTTTTATTTGTATCAATGAACCCTTCCGACTGATCAATGTATACTTCTTCCTCTAAATTTCCTCATCTCTTTAAAGAATGATTTGCATAAGTCATCATGACCTATAAATAAGATATCATCCACAAATATTTCTACTAACAATATTTTGTTTTGTGGTCCTTCTTTTATAAATAGACAAATATTATCATATGTTCTTTGAAAACTAATTCTTATTAGATATCTATATAGCCTTCCATACCAGGCTATAGTAGCTTGTTTTAGATCATATAAAGCTTTGTGTAATTTTCAAACCATGTCTCTTTTATTTGGATCAATGAACCCTTCCAAATGATCAATGTATACTTCTTCCTCTAGATTTCGGGTCAAGAAATCTGATTTTACATCCTTTTGATACACTTTGAATCCTATGTATGCAACATATGAAAGAAGTGCTCTCACTCCTTCAAGTCTAGTAATAGGAGAAAATGTTCCTCCATAGATTTTTTCTAGCTTGTTCCACACGTGATAGGCAGTAGAAAAATATTTCACTTTATCAAATTCAAAGTTGTTGAGAGAGGAAGCAATATTGATAATCATTTTGTTTTGATTCTTCATGTCCACCACCTGATCCACATATAAAGGCTTTGGAGGAACCATATATTGATTCTCTAAGAAGTGCAGACCTGTATCTCAAATGGTTCCTAGATGTAGCTTAACGAGTTCCTTCCATGATGTAAAGTTATCATTGTTAAGCTTAGGGATCTCTCTTCTGTAAGACATCTTGATCTTTAGCTTAGGTCTTTGAAACCTTTCCTACAAGCACCAACATCTCTAATAACAATTGTTGAAAATATAAAAGGAGTAACTAAGAGGGGAGGGGTGAATTTGTTGGCACAAAAATAATTCCAAATCCCTTGAATGTCTTTACAAACTTCTTACTAAGCCAAGATCTTGCACAACTTGACTAGAACTAGATATATACTACAAATTGGTTAACAAAGAAATCTTGTGATATTAAAGTGCATTAACCTTTAATAACTAAGTTGTAGAAACATAAAGAAATAAGAAAATAATTTGAACACATGAGACACCAAGATTTAATATGGAAACCCAATTTGTGAAAACCACCAATGCAACTAGTTATAACTTTTCACTCTTATGAAGTGAGCCCTATTAGGAGCCAGCCCTTTTAAAGTTTACAAAACACATGGTTAAGTGTGACCCTGTGAAAGGATTTGAATCACTGTTAGGAGCGACCTTATTAGAGGTCTTAAGATACTTCAACCTGGAAATTCCACCTTGTTGAAGGATTCACAAAATTGACTGTTAAGTCAACTCTGTTAAGAGATTTCTTTGTGCTACTACAATTGTAAGAGAGTAATAATGATTGACCTAATTGATGAAGAAATTAATTTTCAGATTCCAATCACTATTCTAGTTTATCCTCTAGATCCTCCTTCATCATAATTTTCTTCATGACTCCTTGGATACTTTTTCCTCAATCAGATATCTTGCTTAATTTTCATATTGTATTCTTCTTAAAAACTACATTCTTCAATCCACAACTTGACCTTTCGTATATATGATTTCCATGTCAAGTCATCTTGAATAACCTTTGGAAACAAATAATTAACATCTACTGAGTTGGCTTGAATTAACCTTTTAATTAACAAAAATTTTCTACTTATACTAAACTGAATCACTTGGTTAACATTAAGTTCCTTTGGTAACCAACCTAGCTCAGTTTACACTAAGTTCTTGTGGTAACTGACCTAACTTGATTAGTATTGAAATCCTTCATTAACTGAATTAACTCAATTTAGAATAGTTCTTTGAATTAGGTTCCTTTTGAATTATTCTTGGCTGATACTATAGTCTTCTTTAGTGCCCAAATAAGTTTAGTTACTACTAGCAGTGCTTGGTAAGAGACTGACATTTGTGTAACATCAATGAAAATATATAATTGAATATTTATTTTCAACAATCTCCCTCTTTGACATTGATGGAAACACAACATGTCATTATGCAAAGAAATCTTTGAAGAAAATATCCTTAGTTTGATTATGATTCTTCATCCATGAGAACTCCCTCTGAGATTCTCCTTTTGTTATCTTATCTTTAGACTCTATCTTATCAAATTCTCTCTCTTAATTCTTTTGATACAAAAATGACATGTTCCAATTTCTCTCTCTTTAACATCAAATGTCAAAGAATTCATACAATGAATTTTTAATTTACCTAATGTACTAATTCATATGCAATGTGCTCTGAGATTCTTGCATCAACTAGATAGATTTTCAATATATCTTGGTTGATGCATCACTAATCTATACTCTAGTGAGTATCAGATAGGCGAATAAGCCCTAGCTCACCTCTAAGATACAAAAATGAATCCTTAGGTAATGACTTGGTGAATATGTTAGCAACTTCTCCTTTGATTTCACATATTCTAATCTGACCTCTTTATCTTGAACTAGCTCTCTTAAAAAATGATACTTGATTGCAATGTGTTTTGTCTTGGTATGCATCACTGGATTCTTGGATATGTTAATTGTACTTGTGTTATCACAATAGATAACCAATGGGTCCTTGATTTCTCCCCTCATTCTTGATAATAATTGCTTGAACTAGATTATGTTGGACTAATTAACTACTACAACAACATATTATGCCTTTGTTGTAGACTAAGAGATGCAATTCTACTTTTTCCTTGTACATGATACTAACCTCTTTCCAAGACAGAATGTTCCTCCACTAGTGCTTTTCCTATCATCAATTCTTCCAACCCAATCAACATCACTAAAGGATTTTAACTCATTTTTTTCTCCTTTCGTGTACCATAGACCATAGTCTTGAGTGCCATTTAGATATCTCATAATCCTTTTGACTTCCATCATATGGTTTTCTCTAGGATTTGTAAAAAATCTTGCAACTATACTAACTACTAATGCAATATCAAGCCTCGTTTGAACCATATACTGAAGTTTCCCAATCATGGATCTATAGGTAGTCTAATTTACCTCTTTTGAATCATCATTCTTGGATAGTTTGTGTCTAGTAGACATAGATGTTCCAACCGGTTTGGAATCTTCCATTCCAAAAGTCTTCAATATCTCCTTGATGTATTTTGACTGAGTAATGAAGATGCCATCCTTCATTTGATGAACTCATAAACCAAATAAGAATTTTATTTCTCCAAACATTAGCATTTCAAATTCTTTCCTCATCTCTTTAGAGAATGATTTGCATAAGTTATCTTGACCTGTAAATAATATATCATCCACAAATTTTTTTTCTTATGATATCTTGTTTAGTGGTCCTTTTTTAATATATGGACTACTATTACCATTTGTTCTTTGAAAACCAATCCTTACTAGATATCGATGTAGCCTTTCATACTATGCTCTACAAGCTTGTTTTGAACCATATAAAGCTTTGTGTAATTTGTAGACCATGTCTCTTTTATTTGGATCATTGAAACCTTTTGGTTGATCAATGTATACTTCTTCCTCTAGAATTCCATTCAAGAAAGTTGATTTTACATCCATTTGATACACTTTAAATTTTCTATATGCACCATATGTAAGTAGTGTTCTAAATCCTTCAAGTCTAGCAATAGGAGAAAATGTTTCTCCATAGTCTATACCTTCTTCTTAAGCATACACTTTCCACACTAGCCTTGCCTTATACCTTGATACTTCACCATTTTCATTCAATTTTATTTTTTAAAGACCACTTTTTACTAATTACATTTTTATCCTTGGGTCTAGTAACAAGAGTTCAAGTTCATTCATTGCCTCTATCCAATGTTCATTATTCAAAACATCTTTTACAATTCTAGGTTCAAATTCAGTATTAAAACATGTACCTTTTAGCTTGTTCCTTGTCATTATACCTTTTTTTTGATCTCCAATTATTTGTTAAGGTGCATGATGCCTTCTGACATATCTAGAAAGTACAAGTTCCTTTCTTCTAGATTCTAGACTTGTTTCACTCGGTTCACCATGCTCAAAGGTTCTATAAATTTATCAACTTTTCTTAGGTCCCACTATCTAAGACTCGATTTTCTCTATTTGTGACTCAAGTTCCTTTCCTACTAGCTGCAACATAGGTTGCACTAACTATAGCTCATTTTACATTAGTTGCAACTCAAGTTGCACTATAGACTTAGGTGACTTGGGTGGTGTTGACTATTGGGGTGGTACTATTTTCTATTACCCAATCACATTTTCTTGAACCTTGGGAAGAGTTTTAGGCTCATAGTAAAAAAAGTTCCTTTTTTCTTTAGGTTCCTTGCTACTCTGGTTTATCCTCTAGATCCTCCTTGATTAGAATATTCTTTGTGACTCCCTAGATACTCTATCCTCAATCAAATATCCTTCTTAATTCACATCATGTACTCTTCTTCAAAACTACATTCTTCAATCCACAACTTGACCTTTCATATATATGAAATCTCATGTCAAGTTAGCTTGAATACCCTTTTCAAACAAATAATTAACATCCACTGAGTTATCTTGAATTAACCTTTAAATTAACAAAAGTGTTTTGCTGAAGATCAGGTGATACTAAATTGAATCACTTGGTTAACACTGAGTTCCTTTGGTAACCAACCTAACTCAATTTTCACTAAGATCCTATGGTAACTGAACTGAATTGGTTAGTACTCAAATCCTACATTGATTGACTTAACTCAGTTAACACTAGGTCTCTGAACTAGGTTCCTTCTGAATTCTGCTTGGCTGATATTGGAGTCTTCTTCATTGCCCAAATGAGCTTGGTTACTACTAGTTGTGCTCAATTAGAGTGTGTCATTTGTGTAACATCAATGACAATATATAATTGAATACTTATTTTCAACAATCTTTTCATGGCCTTTTGTCATTATAAAGTAGATATTTCTACTATTTGGAACACATATACTAATTCAAAAATTATTAGTATATTTGTAACAATCCTTTTCTCTTTAACAAATATGTATGAATGAATCCAGATGATTGAAATATAGATGCAATTAATTTATATGAAATCAATAATAGAAATGATCTGAATAAAAGGTGATGCACAATATCTCTAGAGAAAATTCAACATTATAACTTAACTCTTCAATTATACATAAGAAATTAAAGCCATGAGGCCTTCTTTTATAGGACCCAAGGATGAGTTTGAGTTGAGTTCAACACATGCACCTCATGTTGATAGGATACATCAGGAGGTGGAAGAAGAACTCGCTTTCCCTGATTAGGAGTGATAGGAGAGTTGATTAGTCTATTTGAGTTAGATTACTTAGTTAACTAACTCTCTTTTTTTTTTAAATGATGCAATGGTTCCCTTGACTTGCATTTTTTATTTATGCATGGTTAAGTTAACTCCTTTATTTACTTTTTGGTTTCATGTTTTAGAATTAAACTCAACTTTTCACTCAATTTTATTTAATTTTTTATATTATTTATATCAATTTTAGAATTTTGGAGAAGATAATTGAATATTTATCTCTTTTAATTTGATTTCCTCAATTAATGAATATTTAATTCAATAAGTGATAATTTTAGAGATTTTAATTCAATTTAATCAATTTAATTCCCTTTTCATGTGTAACTAGAAAATGGGTTCAATTTAATTAATGTTTTGGGACATTGAATTAAATTAATTGATTAAGGATGATTTAATTGCCAATTAAGGTCAATATTTAGGAATTATTTGATTTTTAATAATTATTGTTAAGTTAAGAATTTTATGTAATTTGATACTTATATCAGATAAATAATAGAAATAGATAACTTTTTTATTAGGACTTTAATGCGTTATGATTGATAATTGAGATTAGGGGCATATATTTTATCAGAATATTTTTAGGTGATTACATTTGCCCCTCTTTGAATTAATGTGAGCACAACACATCTATTCAAAGAAGTTTCGATGTTAAAGTAAAGGACAACTTGATATGATCTAATGAAGCCAATATGAAAAGTTGATGATGAGAAATGAAATAAAACTTGAGCTTGATTAGACAAAGATCGATTGAGAATCAAATTTGAATTAGATTGGTCAAATATTAATGAGGCATTGACTTTGACTTAGAATGGTCAAACATTATTTGAGATAAACCAACTTTGAGTTAGAAAGGTCAAACCCTAATTTGAACATTGATTTTGACTTAAAATGGTCAAAGGTTATTGATTTCAAACTTGATTGAATGAAATTTTATTGAGATAAGGAATTGACTCTGAATCTTGATCAAACAAAGATCAATTAAAATAAACAACTTTGAACTTGATCGAATGAAAGTTGACTAGGCATCAATTATGACTTAGAATGGTCAAGGGTTAATTGAGCATTGACTTTGATTTAGAATGGTAAAAGGTTATTGATTCTAAACTTTATTAAATAAAAACTAATTGAACATTTATTAGGAAATTCAGTTTGATATGGATTATGATGAAACTAACATGACCCTAGTGATAAGATTTCCCCTAGTGGTGAGGACTTTTAGTTTTGAGAATAGAATGATAGATTTGATCAATGCAATGATGTATTCAAGCTGCCCCCTTAGGAGCAAAATTGAAAGATGATGAAAAGGTTGATGATCTAAAGTAACTTGATAGAAAAAGATTTTGTGATGATATAGATTTGATTAGGTGTGATTTACAAAGTATTTAGACCATTTTTGGATTGATTAAGGTCACGCTAACCTAGTTTGACCAAGTTTGACCTCAGTTGACCAAAGTTAAAAAGTTGTGATATTGTTTGAAATTTTGATAAGAACAAGTTATGATATAATTATTGAGTCATTATTATGTCATTATAATTCTTGCACACGCAGTAGACCATGTTGGTCCCAAAAATTTAAATTGTGATTTTCAGCTATTTAATGACATCATATTTTGATTCTAATCCCAAAAATGGGTTCAAGACTGTAAAATTAGCTGAGGGTGATTTTTATGTCAATTGGAGCACTTTGAAAAATAGGTCAAAACCTATATAAGTCCTCAAAAAGGTTTTTTTCTCAATTCATTTGTAACTTGTAACTTTTCACTCTCCCCTTTGACTCAAAATGGTGGTTCCAGTCAATACACACTAATTTGAGCTTTAGAGGCACCATAACCAACCCAAAGACTACCTGCCTCTTGTGAGCACTTGATCTTGATCTTTTAGATATAAATTTTTTTCATTTTGATTCAAAATATTCATGTTTTAACCTATTTTGTTTCCTTTTTGTGATTTCTCACCTAAAAAATCTTTACTCATCTTGCACAGTGACAAATCTCGTGCAAGACTTACCCAAAAGTCTATTCTTTTGCATCATAACCCACTAAGTGTTGCATCATCTATACCCACCTGTCACCTAAAAATCCCTAGAATAGGTTCCTTTGTCTAATTACTTGGTGAAAGGTCTCCTTAAGAGAGTTTACTCGCATGGAAACCCCCTAATTCTCATGCGAGTTTTGGTACCCATTTTTTATATTTTGTTTTCTCACATCAAAATAAAGAGCACTTTTGTTGAGCTTAAAGTCATAATTTCTCCATTTTCTTCTTTTATATATATTTTTATGCCCATTTAGGACTTTTGTACGTAATTTTCGCATAGTTCATTACTATTTTGATATCTTTTTATGGATTGATAATTGAACCATGTTCTATTTTTCCTTCCCGTAGGTTGATCTTCTTGACATAGATTTTTAATCTAGATATCTTTCAATATAGGATCTCGTCAAATAGTATCTAAGATTGAGTTGGATCACACTAGTGTCTTTGGTTTATCACATCTATGTGATGTCCTCAATATTTGGGTGAATCGCGGTCTTTTCAAAAAACTTGTTGAGCATTTCCATAGTGAAAGAACACCTATCACCTTCCCCTTGATGAGATGACAATGAATCCTAAGGATATATATCAAATTTTCAAGATTCCCTTCCATGGTCTGTGCATTGAGTTTGATTCACAACCTCAACCAACTATTGAGGCACTCAGATGTGTCTTCTTAGATGGCATTATACTAGTCAAAGCCATTCCATGGGATTAGTTGGTCCAAAGATATAATCATTCTCATCATCTTTCTATTGTACTTGTTGGATTCTTGGGTTGCATCCTGATTCTTGATAAAGGAAAAAATGATTTTTCTTGTGGATAGGGGAGGACAGCCAAGAGGATGATGAAGCCACCATCTATGTTTGGATAGGGCTAGTATATGTTGACACATATGTTTCATGGGATGCACAAGGTGGTTTTTTGTCATGTGAAGAGCATAGAAATAGGAGTATTTGTTCTATATATATGGGCATGAGAGAACCTTCCCATTACTACACCTATCTCTTTATGATCAACACCAACCAAGATAAAGCTTTATTTATTAGTATCGCAAAGAGAGTTTCTATTCTTTATTGGGTAAGATAGATTACTATAGGAGACAACTGGATAATCTGATGTCTATTAGTTGGAGACCATGGAGAGGCACTGAGCCTTGGGATGATTCCCAATCATAGATGAGCTACATGTTTTTATCTCATCCACTAATTTGTCATTCTTCTCAGTAAATAGAGAGAATCCCTTCGACACAATTTTAGAGACAATTTGGATGTCAACAGTACTTCTCATAGGAGTAGTGCACATACACCCACTTCACTAAGGAGTTCAAAAAGGGGTGGTTTCCAAGACTGAATCTAATTCAAGCTATGGATGATATGAGGAGATTGGCTCTCCAAAGATGGGATTATATCCCAGATGTGGGTGATGCAAGGGTCACTCTATAGTTTTGAGAGCACTTTGTGACACACCCCTTCCCTTGATTTATAGATCTTGTAGGGGTAGTAGGCTAGGGGCAATAGATAGAGGCACCTCCTCCTAGGGAGGAGAGACCAATATAACAACCTTGAGCAGGACCTATTTTCATTCCATCCTAGGTAGGTAGATTAGATCTTGGGAATAGTGGTAGTGGACAGGTACAAATACCTCCTTAGTATAGGTCTTACAGAGAGATGGGAACTTTAGGTAAACTGAGAAGAGATGTACAGAGACAAATAGTGGAGGAGCCACAACAAAAACTAGCATATGATGAGAAGGGTGATGATGAGATGATAGATTAGGCCCCTCTAGAGAATGCTACACATGATTCCCTAGGTCAGGCACATGAGGTCATCCATAGATTGAGGACTAGGTTATATTTATTCATGATACTCAGATATATGAGAGGGGAAACCTCATTGTCAAGATGAGAGTGGAGCTATAGAGAGAAATGAGAGTACACACTAGACATCTCAAGCAACATATACTATGTATTAGATGCAAACCAAGTCCCTATAGAGTGTCATGTGATGATATTCTCTTGTTACTCATAAGCTTCTAAGGATGTTGTTCCTCTGATTTGTGTTGATATTCTAGCTCCTCCTTGTGGATAAGATGATGAAGGGGAGAATTTTAGATAGAGTCATTCCTTCAATTTATTTCTTACTATTGTTCTTGATCATGTTGATGTATACCATCTTCTTCACTAATGTAGAGCCTCATTGTATACCTATTGTACCATTTTAAGACTTTTTATGTTGATAGTGCTCTGATTGGCACTCATTTTTTTAACGTTATGATTGTATCACCCTTCTTTGAAATCTGATGATATATAAGTATTACATCATTTTATTTGATCTCATTGAATGTATCATAATGTTATTTTTTTGTTTACATGAGATGCTCCTATATGATATTTTTATTTCGATACCATGTTATATATGAATGCACTTTATCATCCTATGTGATCAATGATGGTTATATCATGTGACTCCTACTTGATTTTATATTGATATCAATATGACATGTATGGATTAATCAATAATGTTTTTGATCTTTCATATGCAATCAATGATGTAATGTAATGTACACCTTCATGATGTTCTATGATATGTACACATATAGATAGATGATTTTACATGATGATGCATTACATGATTACAATAGATGTATGTATGCAACTAACCATCCCATGGATGTGATGTTTTTCATATGATAACATATGCTCAATCTTTATATTTATAGATAGGATGCATAATAGACCACTAATGCAAGTGTGATGAAAAGACACATTTTTAGGATTCCTTACCTTCATTTTCCATAATAACTTTGACATACTAGATATATCAAATGCAAATCTAAGATGAATGCAAATCTAGGACTTAAGTCATTTAACATTAGCTTATTTTTCACCACTAACATTTTGTATGGATATAAAATGTCAATACAACACTCACTAGCCAAAATACCATAAGGATATGAATATGACACTTGTCTTGATATTTTTTATTTTTTTGTTTATTAATGGTGGAAGTAGAAATAAGCATCAAGATACAAGTAAATTTCCTACTTATAAATTGATGAGCTTAAGGGGATTTCTAATGAATGGTTCATAAGGCATAACACTTGGTGAAGGTTTTGAAAATGGGGTTGCAAGCTTTGGGTTTAACCATGGAGGAAACTTCATAGTTAAGCACACCCAGGCTGGAGTAGTACTAGGATGGGTGACCTCTTGGGAAGTCTCAGTGCTTCACCCCTGTGAGCATCACCTAGATCTAATGATTGCTAAGTGTTCCATTTATTCTTGTGAGAGATGGATTCATGTCCAATCACTACTCATGAAACATGGCTCAATGAGTTTGACTCAAAACCACACAACTAAATCTTGATAGAAATATCACAAGATACAAGCAGCTAGTATGACCATAATATTCTTTCTTTTTTATTAAGAAAGATAACATAAGTATCAAGGCCTAAATGCCAAGATGACTAGAAAATTTCTTGTGTACAAGCACATCAAACATGTTAGAGTTCTTTCATATGCTATTCAATTATGATTTTTCTATCCTTAATGAACTTTTATTGTTCATGACCTAAGATAAAATTTTAGCTTTATCTACCCAAAATGACCCATACATTCATATCCTAGTAGTTATCCAAATCAAAATAGCAATGAGAAATCACTCAAACAAATAAGGAAAAGTTCTAGCCTCACCAAAGTGTCCAAATAAAACAAGTTAAGGTACACATGACCATCCAACACATGATGGAGGATCTCATCGTGCACACCCAATTTACTTGGACCCTTAGAATTATTGGAACAAACAATACCATGTCTCAAGGATGTTAGATTTTATATTTTCTATTAGACACCAACAACTACAAGATCCTTTCTCACAACCCTTGCTCAATAATCCTTAAGAAAGTAAAAAATTAGGTGTTTGAGTCCTCCTTTGATGAAGCCACAAGGATAAAATTGTTGCCCTCAAAAGAGGTGACTCCCAACATTTATGGAGTTCCAAAAAATCACGAAGAAGGCATTCCTTCAAGATTCATTGTGGACACCATTGGGTCACCTACTTATTTCTTAGCCACTCATCTTACTAAGATCATCTCCTCATTAGAGGGAAATTTTGATTCTTTTGTTAAGGATCCTAACCATTTTTTCTAATTTACTAAGGATGCCTAGTTAGAACGTAATGATATTCTCATTAGTTTTGATATGGTCTCCCTTTTCACCAAGTCCCTATCCCTGACTCTATCCAAATAGTTGAACACAAGATGAGAGAAGAGATTTCCCATATTGTTGAGTTGTGTTTGTGGTCCACCTTATTCTCCTTCCTGGATGTCCTCTATGAGAAGGTGGACATGGTGGCTATGGGTTCTCCCCTCTCCCCTATTATTTCTAATCTCTACATGGAGAATTTTGAGGAGATGACCCTCCACTCCTTTCCCCTCAAGCCCAAGTGGTGGAAATGGTATGTTGATGACACCAATGTTTGTTTTCCACTTGGGCTTGACAAATTGGAAGAGCTTCACTCTCACATCAACACCGTAGCCACCAACATTTCCTTCACCAAGGAACTTGAATCTATCAACCTTTTTATACCTTTCCTCAATGTCCTTCTCATCAAGAAATTTGATGGTACCCTTGGGCGTAGTGTTAACTATAAGCCCACCCACATTGACTTATACCTCCACTCATCTTCTCACTATCACCCTAGCCAAAAGATTGGCATCCTTAAGACCCTTCCCTTAGAGCCCAGAAAATTTGCAATGAGGACCGCTTAAACTAGGAACTTACCCATCATCATTAAGTCTTTAGGCTACATGGGTATGCTCAAAAGAAAATAAAAAAGGCTCTCAACCAAGCTAAGCCCTTTCATCTTCCAACCTCATACCCACCACCAATCCCTCTCCTAGGGTTGTCACTCTTCCTTTCATTTATGGTATCTCCCAAAAGATTTCCAAAATCATATCCTAATAGGGCCTTCACATTTCTTTTAAACCTCTTTCCAAGTTAAGAAACCATGTCCCCCCTCTCAAAGACCCAAATAGTCTTTCCTAGAATTAGGAGTCTATAAAATTGTTTTCTCTTGTGGTGCTTCTTGTATAGGTGTCATTGGTCGCTCATTCCACACTAGAATTTAGGAGCATTGTGCTAACATTAGGCATGATAGAGTTCAAAAATAATCTTTAGTGGAGCACTCCTCTTCTACCAAACATTACATATATCTGGAGAGTGCCCAAATTATTGCCAAGGAGGCTATTGAAATCAGCTACCATCCCATCAACCTAAGCCGAGATGATGGATGGTCCATAAGCATTTCATGGTAACCTCTTTTAAGTTACATAAACAACCATCATTTGTGACCCCTCACCCCTTCTTGGTGTCTTTCCCCCAAGTGGTCTGCTCCCCTCCCCCCCCACCCCCCCACACCCCTTCCTTTTTCTTTATCTAACTCACTTCTCTATCTTCCCCCACCTCACTAGTTTCCCCTTCCCCCTCTAGTTTCTCCTTATCTTGACTTGGGTGGTCACTCTCCTTGTCCTTTTGGTGGCTTTTTGTGATCCAACCCCTCCCCCCACCATCCCTAATTTTTTGATAGACTCCTCTTAGGTCATTGCATTTGTTCCTTTATTCTTTTTTCTTTTCTCCTCATTTGTCCCCCTTTTCTTGAGTATTTTTTTCATCCCTTGTAGTCTTATTTATCCTATGAGTTGTTATAGTTCACTACTTTTTTTTGCTCTCATTTATTATGCATACACATTGATACTCTTTTTCATATATTTACACACACACACACACACACACACACACACACACACACACACATATTGGTAGGTATATATGTACATATATTTATATATATACACACTTGTATATTCACATAGGTATATATATAGATGTATATATATATATATATATTTATTTATTTATTTATTTATTTGTATACATTTATTTAGTTATACACACACACTTGTTCATTTATTTTCTCTTGTACATATTTATTCTATTATATATTTATTTATATATTTATTTATTTATTTTATTTACATATATTTATTTGTATTTACATATATATTTATCTATATGTATGTATATAAATGTAAATATATATACATATTTATACATACATATATGTATGTATATGTATATGTATGTATGTATATACATATCTATGTTACATACATATATACATACATACATATATACATATATACACACATATATACACATACACACACACACATATATCCTAATTTTTGGTTTATTTTTATATGTTCATATATTTTTGTAATTAACTTATTATTAGTTATTAGGTCTTTTGTGTGATATTTCTTTTATTTTAGATTATTATTTGCAGCTTTTATTTTAATGAGTTTACATTTTTGTTTGTAAGATACATACATACATACATACATACATACATATATAGATATATATATAGTTTGTTATTCATATTGATATATTTTTGTTTGAGATATATATAGATATTATTCATTAATATAGGATAGATCTTATATATATTTGTTAATCAAGTGTGTGTGTGTGTGTGTGTGTGTGTGTAAGTGTGTACCTCTATTGCATCTATAATTTAGGGATATATTATATTAATCTTATGCACTTGATTTAGTTATACATTTGTTTGGTTTAGTTTTTTAGTCCCCACTTTGACTCTTCCATTTTTAGGTTTTTAGGTTTTTTTGACTCTTTCTGTTGTGGTCCCCATTAGTTTTTTATTTTGATTTTTATTTCATTTTTCCCCTCCCCACCTCTATGTTTGTGCCTCACCCCCCCCCCCCCCCCCCCCCCAAACCCCACTTAAGGCTTGGTCTACACATTTCACCATTAAATTCTTAATTTCTCTCATCTCGATGATGGATCACAAAGTATGATCCAAAATGTTGATGCTAAAAAATCACACACAATCGAATTTGGAAGAAAAATTACATATAACAAAACCATTAATCAAAAAACAAACAAAATATCACTCTATGTCATCATGCCTCTAGTTAAGATAGACATCCTAGAGTCATTCGAGGGAGAATGATACATGATAATAAATACAAAGAAAATTCTAGTATTACTCATGCATGTTTCAATTTTTTTTTGTTCATGTTGACAAGTGTGATTGATTTCCACAATTGATGTTCAAGGTGTTAGTGCTCAAAACCCATTAGTGGTTAGTAGATAGGAATCTGACTCAAATTGGAGGAACATTAGCTAACTCAAGGATAATTTAACTCATATTCTTAGGAAATTTCTCCCTATCTACATGTTGATTTTCCTATGACTATAACATTGATCATTTTCAATCCATGATGATCTCAACAAGGTCATGAAAGTGACTAGAAGCTATGCACAAGCTAAAGTAGTAGATGAAAGCTAAAAAATACATGAAATCAAAGCACTCAAAAGTGGGAAAGACTCTAAGTAAATTCTCATTTTGCTGTTAGGATGCTTGTTTTCCATTCATCAAAACACTTTTCTCTTTTCCATTTTTTTTTGTTCTTTTCTTTCTTCTTTTTTTCCATTTTTTGTATTTTTAGATATTTAATTTTTTTGATATCATCAAGGTGCCTATTTCTAGGTTTTCACCAGGATGATAATTTTTTAGAACTTTTGCTCTCTTTTTTCAATTTTTTGGATTTTTTAGTATATACAAAAAGCTTATTAGAACATCAGCTATAAAACTTCTTTAGATGAATGGTGTTGATGGGTTCTTGGATTGTTTCTCCTTTTTTTGATGATAAATGATATGCCCCAAACCCAAGTACCTTAGTAACAATGTAAGGACCAAGCCAATTTTTCTCTAACTTACCCTTTTGAATCTTGTTCTATTGATTTCATGGATTTTCTCTTAAAATGAGATCATCCACCTAGAATTTCATTGGTCATATTTTCTTATTTTATCTCTTTGACATTCCCTTTTGATAAGCTCTCAGGTGATCAAATTCCACTTGGTGATGCTCATCCAGTAGTTCTTTCTCTTGTAGCCTAGATATTAAATGATCATTATGTAAGACCTTTCAAAGAAACCTACAAGGTGGGAAACTCAACCTCAATAGGTAGTACCACTTTTGCTTCATACACCAAAGAAAAGGATGTTGTTCCAATGTTCTAACACTTCTTCTATATTCCCATAGAGATGGATTAAGTTGAAGGTTCCAATCCCTTCCAATTGTTTTATTTGTTCTATGTAGGATTGTTAGTAAGCTCTTGTTTGATGCCTTTGCTTGTCCATTTCCCTAAGGATAGTAAATGGATGAAAAATGTTGTTTTATCTTAAATCTTTCATAGAGTTGTCTATGATCCTTATTCTTAAACCACCCCCATTATCCATAGTGATGGTGCTAGAAATGTAATGATGATCTAGTGACTAAGAGGGGTGGAGAGGTAAATCAAGAAATACTTAACACTTATTTCTCTAAATCCCACTTTATTAGATTATCTAATCTACTTGCATGCATGGAACTTAAAGCAATAAAAGAAACGAAACCATAACACTTTGACACAATATTTGTTAACCCAGAATCCCTCCAAGGAGAAGGTAAAAATGGGGTGGGACTAACACCCACAATGCTTCACTACTGAAGTAATAAATTTTGCCTATTAGGGCTTACAATTGATCACTTCTACTTGATTAAGAGTAAGTAGGACTGCTAGGTCCACCTTGTGAAAGGATTTATACAATATAATGAAGGATGAACTCAATTAAGATATTCTACAAGGACTGTTAGTTCCACCTAGTTAGAGGATTTGAGACTGATATACCTATTAGGATGGATCAATTGGTTGATCTCTACTTTGTACCTTTGTTTGATGATGAAAATCCTTTGAATAATATAATGATAATATAAGTATGATAGATGAGTCTCTACTTTTCCTTTGTACTAGTTAGTACCCTCCTAATCAATCTGCTCTTCCATTATCCATATTCATTTATGATAATGAATATTATAATTTCATGATTGTTTAAATGAAACAAGATATCTTCCATATATGTTGATCCAAATAGTAACTCTGCATTAGATTGAATACAATAGAAATTCAATAGTTTCAAGAACAATTACCAAGTTAGTTCAATGCTAATACTCGAGTCCAATAGCTTTCTCAGATGATATGTTGATACTTGAGAAACACTATCAACTCAACTAATTATAGCACTTAGTTGACTCTAGATGTTCAATTCACATTGATCACTTGATAAACATTGATGGGTTAGTTCACACTGCTTTTCCTGCTTAGTTCTTATTCAAAAACTAGAATGCTTAGCTAACTTAGTTTATACTATTTCTTGGGCTATACTGAAGCTTGCTACCTAAGGGAAAGCTTGGTTGTAGTAGTAACTGACTTCCCATGATGACTAAGTGTTTTGGCACTAATTGACAATATGTCTTGTCATAAGGTCAACAACCTCCCTCTTTGGCATTAGTGACAAAAATACTTGTCATGCACAAAATATTCAATCAAAATATTTAAGTCAAACTCCACCTTTTCATGTGCTCTATTCTAAAACTTACTTTGAACTGAAAATTTTGCAACTTAGTTTCAACTATCTATTTTTTATTTTTCAAAAATTATCTTTGTTTATCTTCTTTTTACATATCTTCTATGCAATCCTTATTTTGTACATATTTTCTCCTTTCTATACATACATATATATTTTCCTTCTCTATATACATTTCCTCTTGTTTTTGTTACAAATGCTAAAGATTTATAAGATAATGCCAAAATGAGAGAGGAAATTATTATGTACCTTCAAAACCAAAGACATAGTCTTATCCCAATTGTCATGCAATACCTTTAAGATGTGCAGTTATATCTTAAGCTTGGCTGATAACTCCATTATATGCTCTTCCACTGAAAGGTTTGTGTCTTTGACTATTGTCTTTGCATGTTCAATTCTCTTCTACATAATATCCATGTGGGGAAGCATCATACTCTAAATGTCTTTCAAATTTTCCCTTATTTTGTCCTCTTCCCTTAATAATCTAACTTTTTTCAAAATGAGATGAGCTAGAACTTGGGTTAAGTGCCAACTAACTAACACTAGCCTTCAAGTTCATATCAATCTTATCTAATTTATCCTTGATTCCCTTGTTAAAATATGTTGTCTCACTCAATTTTATAAATAAGGATACAAGTAATAACAGTATTTACAACATTCTCCAATGTAGCAATAAGATTGGATAACTCTACTTGGTTAATGGCAATTTTTTGTGCTACATTTTCCATAACTTTAATTTCAAACTTCCCTTTTGCCTTTACAATAAGTTTATCTTAACCATCTATGTCTTTATTGAACTTATGTACAATTTTAACTAATTTTTCAATGATGGGGACTTTTTCATTTACCTCTATAGACAATGCATCCAAAAATGTCTTTAATGTCCTAAAGGACTTTTCTTTTGTCCCTTTCTTCTCTCATCTTCTATTGCTTGGATTTTTTCTTACAAAGTTCACCCATTATATCCATTTGTTTAGAAGAAATATTAGATTGGTCCCAATTTGGAAACACAATCTCTTCATCTAGGTCAATATCATCAATATTCTTTTCCTTTCCTTTGGCCTTGACAGTAGATGAAGGTATGATTTCTTTCCCTTTATCTTTAGTACTCTTTTCTTCATTCCTTAGTTGAAGTTTGTATTCTTTATCTTCTTTTCTAACCATATCCTCATCCTTGATAGGTAGTTTCTTAGTTAGGCTTTCCCCAAGAGTAGTTAGAGCCTATTACTTGGTTACTACTAGGGTGGATGAAGGATTTTCTTTCTCCTCTTCTACCTTAGTTACACTCAATGAAGGTGCAATTTCTTTTTATTTTTCTTCCTTCTCTTCACCATTTAGTTGAACTATGTCCAACTCGGTAGACTACAGCTCAGAGATTGATGAGACATGGTCTTGGATTGGAGAGGTTGGAAGGGATGCCATAACTGTTGTTACTATGATTTCTAGATCAAATTCTTCAATGGTCTAAACCTCTAGTAGATCTTCCTCTTTCTTCTTATCATTCAAATCAAAAATGTCTTTCCACATATTATATTTGGACTATACAACATCCTCAATTTTAGTTGATAGAATCTGAAATGTTTTGAATCTAAGAGTCTATTTGTTTTCATACTTTCACAATTCCTCCTTTATTTCCTTTGTAGAGATATTTGGCATTAGCTTCCTCAGAGTTTTTTTCTCTAATATCCTTCTCTATTTTGACTACATTAGTCTAGTGGTGAGAAAGAACCTTCAGTAGGGCTTCAGGAGCATGCCCTTTGAGTTTATTGGGGTCATATTTCCATTTTTCCATTTTCTCCACCAATGCATCTTCAATCTATTTCTACTCCTCCTTATTTCTGGATTCATATTTGAAGTATCTAAAATCAACAATACCACTTCCCTCCTTTACTGATTTCAACCTCTTTTCAAAAGATGGTGGGGGCTTCTTTAGTGAGATGATTGGTGTGTTATCTTCATCATCATTATCATCATCAAGTCTCAATTTCCTTCTTTACTTGCTAGGGTTGGTGGTAGTAATCATAGGAGTAGAAGACCTTGTAGATTTTCTTGATGGTGTCTTTTCTTTCTTATTTGGAGCTTCCTTTTCCTCTTCTTCTTTATGTTCACTTCCTCTTCTTCATCTTCTATATCATCACCTTTACCCTCAGTAAGCATGAGAGGGGCATCTGTCTTCCCAAATTTATTCTCAAGGTTTTCTATCCTTTTCTTTCCTCTCTTCAAAATTTGAGGAATTTGAATCTCAAGTGATATTCTATTTTTTTGCTTCTTCATAGGTTCCAAAATAGGTATCCTTAAAATCCA
The DNA here is from genome assembly GCA_028749045.1 of Cupressus sempervirens. Classification (NCBI taxonomy): domain Eukaryota; kingdom Viridiplantae; phylum Streptophyta; class Pinopsida; order Cupressales; family Cupressaceae; genus Cupressus; species Cupressus sempervirens. The sequence goes on along the minus strand of CM053788.1, from coordinate 346,441,872 downwards.
CTGGTTCATTGATAATAGCCTCAATGATATCTCATGTATCTTCAAAGTTAACTTTGTATTCTAATGGTTTTACCCATGCAATCCTAGGCTTGACTATTTGAATGTGAACTTTGTCACAGTCAACTAGGAAACATATGTCTTTCTCATAATTGTCAACCAATTTCTTAGGGATCCTAAAACTATTTTTCATATTCTCCTTGAAGTTCTCAAAATATGCATCCATGATGCCATCAAAATTCTCACCCATTTCACTAATCAAATCATTGATCTGGTATAACAAAAGTTTTTCCTTGCTCCATACAATATTTCCCTTGGATGGAAAGAATTTTTTCACATAGAAAAATGAATATATTAGGAGTGAGCCAAAATTACATGGATTATTCTTAGATGCTCAGATTCTCTCTTTGTTCTTACTAAGTTGAATATGTTGCAACTCAATGAGATCAAAGGATAAGTTTTTCTTCACAACTTTGTATGCTAGGTCATCCACCTCACAAGAAATGTTGTTAGGTCAGCTAGAACTATAGATCTTGTGGGCTATGACATGAATTTCAAATTTTATTTCTATATTAGTAACATTATTCAACTTCATGTCTCTATCATCCCATTTAGGTAGGGTTTTCTTACTCAATTCTCCTAAAGCTAGGGTTTTTGTTATCTTAAACTTTTCTAGCATTGGATAACTAGTAACTTGATGGATCATCTTCTTGGTGATCTTAACTAGTTGCTCACGCTAGAATGTCATGTCGTGCACTCTGCTCAATATATACCTAACCCATTTTATTTGAAAGTTTTTTGATATATGTAAATGTGGGTCAAACCCTTGATTGCCAAATGCTTGTGTTTGGGTTTCAAAGCTCCACTCTCACACAACACATTCTATGCCTAATCTAGCTCAAAATTACCCAAATCTTGAATAAAACAACAATAAAAGTCCTTACATCATGAATCAGAAGTACCTTCAGAGGTATGACTGAGTGTGCTCCTTTGGGATCCTTCTCTTTAGCAATTGCAAGGTACAACTTGAATTTAGGTGCTTTGCAAATTGCATTCTTAACCAACATTTCAGAACACTTTCTTATCTTCATGCTTGATGAAGCTACCATAATTCTTTGTTAATTAAGAACTCTTAATAATCAATAGACTTTCCTACAACTTAGATCAACAACAAATTCTCTCTTTGATTTCTCAGGGGTTTAAAATTTACAAAGTACAATTTGAATTTAGGTGCTTTACAAATTGCATTCTTAACCAACATTTAAGAACACTTTCTTATCTTCATGCTTGATGAAGCTCTCATAATTCTTGGTTAATGAAGAACTCTTAATAATCAATAGACTTTCATGCAACTTAGATCAACAACAAATTCTCTCTTGGATCGCTCAAGGGTTCAAAATTTCTTTCCACGATTTGCTCTCTAGATTCATGGTGAAATAACTCACTTAGATCTTCAAACTCAAACTTGACATGAAATATACATCATGAGACTTGGTCAAAACTAGTTGTTAACCTAAATCCACTTGGTTGAATCATATGACTCAATTGATTCATATAACTCAACCACACATGGTTAAGCCTAAAGAGTAACTTGGTAATGTATGACAACTCAGTTATAACTAAGATTTGACTTGGTTAAAATATGATTCTTCTATTTATCCTAGTGCAACTGATATGCTGATTTGGACTCACTTTCTTACTTGTCTAGAATTGATGTAGTATCTTATATTTTATTCACAACTCTAGTGGTCTCCTTGTATGTTTCCTCAAAGGTGGTTGAATCACCCAATTCATTCACTTGGTTGTCAACAACTTTAGAGTTTTAACTTGAGTTTTTTGGAGATTTCCTTACCCATTGTTAATTCCTTGGAGTCTTGATCTCATCAATCTTAGTCTTGCCTTTATTTTCTTCACTAGTATTTATAGTAGCTTGGTTCATGTAGTTCCTTTCCAAATGACCGATTTCTTTGCACACATAGCATTTTTTGTAAGATTCCTTTTCTTAAAGTGAGATATGACACGATTTTCTCCAATGTGTTTGTATTCTCAACATAGATAACACATGTACCATGTTTTGTAATCCCAATTGATAAATGCTCCCTGTCTTGGTCCAATGTTTCATTACCTTGATCTACACTCAGAGAATTTATGACCTTTCTTGTTTCATGTAAAGTACTTTCCTTCAAACTTTAGTTTATCTTTATATTCACTTGCTCTATATCCAGGCTTATTGCAACTATAGCAATTTCCATTGAATTTTGACTTTCCATTACTCCAATATTTGTTTGATGAGTGTCCTATCTTTCCATAGTGGTTGCATGCAGGCGTTTTTTTTCATTTGAGCTCCTTGTTGTGATGATTCTCCTAGTTTTGTATAACTCAAACCTATTTTACCTTTGTGTCTTTTTTGAGATAGTTCAGTCAACTAATTCATGCTTTCTTGTGATCTCATCATTCTTTCATTGGTTTCATTTTCTACTCTAAGATCATTCTTGAGTCTATCATTTTCTATCCTTAGATTGATGATTTCTTGATTTGCACCATTAAGTTGATTTATCGTATGTTCTTGATGTAGTGATAGTTGGTGGATCTCATTATCCTTTTCTTCTAGTCTTGTGTTGAGTAATCTTTCATCTTCATCTTCCATCTCTTTATCATTTTTAGCTTTTTTCTTTTGTTCCATGACTTCACATATCCTAACTAAATGAATTTCCTATTCTATTTTCAATTTCCTGGCTTCTTCTTGTAGAATGAGGTTATTTCCAAGTAGATCTTCTTTAGCTACATCTACTTCTTCTAAACTTCTTTCTCTGAAAATGTCTTCTATTCTTTATTCTATGTATAGATTTTCATTCATCTATACTGATAACTCTTTTCTTCTTTTCAAGTATTGAGAGAGTTGATCCTTTAGATTCTTGATTTGTTCCATGGCCACATATAGATTCAAATTTTCATTCTCAATGCCTTTCTCTAGTTTGTACACTTCCATTTCTCCTAATCTTTACTATCAAGCTACTAAACTTTTGACAATAGAATCTTTCTATGATACCAATTCTTGGAAATGTAATGATAACTAAGTGAATAGAGGGTGAGTTAGGAACCACTTAAAACTTCTTTCTCTAAATCCCACTTTATTAGATTATATAATCTACTTGCATGCATGGAATATAAATCAAAAAAAAAGAAACAATGCTATAACACTTTGACATAATATTTGGTAACCCAAAAACCCTCCAAGGAGAAGGTAAAAATGGGGTGGGAATGACACCAATAATTCTTCACTACTATAGTAATAAATTTGGTCTGTTAGGGCTTACAATTGATCACTTTTGGTGATCTACTTGGTTAAGAGTAAGTAGGACTGCTAGGTCCACCTTGTGAAAGGATTTATACAATACAATAAAGTATGCACTCAATTAAGAGATTTTGCAAGGACTATTATGTCCACATGGTTAGAGGATTTGAGACTGATAAACTTGTTAGGATGGATCAACAAGTTGACCTCTACTTTGCAGCTTTGTTTGTTGATGAAGATCCTTTGAATAATATAATGATCACTTGATTGTGATAAACGAGTCTCCACTTTGCCTTTGTACTTCTTAGTAGCCTCCTAATCAATATGCTCTTCCATTATCCATATTTTCTTATGATAATTTATATTATAATTCCATGATTTTTTTTGATGAAATAAGACATTGATGTAGAGATATCAAAAACAACAAATTTCTTTGTAAAACCCTTGGTTTTCAAACAAATTCAGACCTTCTGTCAAAGATTTTATCATATCTCACACATACTGGCATCTCAAGACTTCAAACCTAATTCATTTGAAAGATATTCCAACCCCCTAAACATTTATGAAGGATTCAAACCATTATCCTTCCACACAAACACGTGAAAAATCTGGAAACAAAAAAAAAAGGTGAAGAACAATACCCAGAATTTTGACCACTGTTAAGTAAATTTTAGTTTTCTCCCTCATACGGAAGAATTATAACCTCCAACTCGATTCATTTGAAAGATAATTCAAATATATCCAACCATATAAGTTTTAGACCTTAAACAGGTCACATATACAAATGGGAACCAGACAATGGCAAACAATTTTTCAAAAATTAGAAAACCTCTCTTGTTTCTATATCCAAACTTGTCAAAAAAACCCTTTTTGTTGTTCATACATTTTTTCTATGATATAACTGTAGGACCAAAAAATGGGTTAAATGCATAACATACTATGAGAAAATCACAAACTCAATCAACATATATATGCACCCACTAGTCTACCATGAAAGCCAAACTAATCAAGAAAGCAATAGAAACCCCCTTTTTCGTTTGTAGCTCCCATGTTCTTCTTTCTTCTCCAAATGATTGTAGCTCCAATTCACCTATAGTGCACACAAGGTTGAAGCCAAAAGCTATGATCTGGATAATTCCATGAGAATATTTGAAGTGTGATTTTATGTGAGAGAGAGAATGTAACATGCAAAGAAGTAGAGACTCAAAGATTCAAAGATTTGGACTTTCAAAACTTAAGCATTCAGATCCAAGGACCCAAAATGAGAGAAAGAGTGTTCATTTTATAATCAACACTCAAAGTGAGGGCATTGGATTTTTCACCCATAGATGTGTGATGTGGCAAGAGATTCCTATGACGCATATGATAGAATATGCCAATTGTGAGATTCTATGACACATGCAAGTCAAATTTGGAAGAGAATCTATGACGAGTCATAAAATTCCTCAACCCACTTAAAGCCAAAAATCTATGACAAATAAGTCAAATAGGGACATGTGTAAGAGGTAATAATATCTGATTATGACAAATCTCAGCCAAGTGTCAAAGGAAAATCTACGAGGTGTCATATCCAAGTGTCATGATGATGGAGTATTTTATGGAATATTTGAATTAAAAATCCTCTTGTTCCACAAAATAAGAATTAGTAGAAAATGGAATTAATGATGGAAAATGGAACTTAGGAAATTAAGAATTTTCATGGTTTGTAGATGATAAACCAATTAATTAATAAAATTAATTAATCGAGGATGATAATTAGGAAGAATAATTAGAAAGAATAGGATTAAATTATGGGTTATTTAATCCTATAGAGAAAATTAGCAGATGATTGGCCAAATTGATTAATGAATGCGACCGTATCCTTTGATGAAAATGTGACAATGATGGATATCGAATAAGATGATGGAAAGTAGACCAAAGCCATGGTCAAATTGATTGATAGAGCAAAATTGATAACATGCAAGGACACGTGACATGAATAAATTGATATGTAACATTTAACCGACGTTGTAAATGCTACAGGATTGAAATTAATTGATAAGGTTTGATCATAATAACATCGACGAAAATTGTCAATGTTATTAAAATGGTTGATGATGTCATGATTTGACATTTAAATCCTCAACAATGTCAAAGATTGAATGACATGAATGATAGTTTGACCTAGTATTGAGAGCCATGATAGTACTAAGGTCAGATTGATAAGATTGATAAGTTGATAGGTTTCCAAGACACTGAAAGCCACAAAAATGCCTAGGAGTAGATAAATTATGATTGATTTGGGATGTTTGATATGTTTTGGGTTGATTAGGACTAATTTTGAGTGATTCTGAGTTGATTTGGGGTGATTATGAGTTGATTTGATATGATTTCGAGTTGATTTGATATGATGTGAAAGGGGATACAAATGACAAAATATGGTCAATCTGGCCAAAAGATCAAAGTTAGTAGAATGAGAAAATGGGACAAATTAGTATGAAGAAGCGATGAAATCGTAGATGCAAACCATTTTTGAGCGTCTACATTTTGCCCCTCTTTGATACAATGTGATTTAGAGTGTTGTATCAAAGAATAACTAATGAGGAAGCTACAACATGCCCCAGTAGGGATGATATATATGGGTGCCCCCTTGAGAAATTGACTAATATAAGCATATGATAAGTCAACTTATTGACAACAAGAAGACAAAACCATAGCAACTGACGGAATGATCAGAAACTGTGTGTGCATGCCCAAAATGAAGGAAAGATGTCATAACATGAGGGAAATCATCAAAAATGGTCATATTTGGTCAAAGATGATGAGACAATTCTCAGACTAAGGTTGAACCAAGTGGAAAGCCACAGAAAGTTGATTGACAGCGTAGGATGATGCAAGAATGCATGAATGCAAGATGAAGATGATTTGGTGAATTAGAAGACATGATCATGGTGATGGAGAATGAGATGAAGAAGAAAGATGAGATGAGGAGATGTTAGTATGATGGAAAGACTTTTGCTTCTAGAAAGTGCACTATATGTCAAATGGAGATTTATTTTGATATGGAAAATGGAATGCAATGCATCATGGCATAAAGGGCCAGAGCGCAAATGCAAGCCTTTTGCGTAAACAAGCACAATGCAAATAGAGAATGACCTTGTCCTTCCTGAGGCATATGTACATGCCCCAAACTCTCAAAAGGTACATTATAACAGATAGAAATGGAAAAAGATGACCATGAACCATCCTGGCCACCCTCATAGATCAATTTATATCATCGAGTAGCATAGGGACATGATCAAAAAACAAAGCAAAAATAAATCACTCACTAAACAATGTGAGCCAACAGCTATCCTTGTCCATTATTACGTTCTTTGTTAATGTTTTAGGTGTTGACATGGTGTTCGACAGGTTGATAATGTGATAGCACTATTTGTGGATTCAGTTGATAAGTTCGTAGTGACATGTTGGATTGATTGTTGGTTCACATTGGTCAGATATTGTGATTGGCACAGAAACATAGTGCTTTGATTTCCAGTCTGCAAAGTGCAAGTGTTTACGCAAAAGGGGTGGTTATCCACAGTGAGTATGTACAAGGTTTATTGCAAATTTTTGACAAGTTTTGTGATTTTTAGGGTTTTGTGGAGATATTTGATTTTTTTGCATGACTAGTTTCTTCAGGACATTTTATGATTTTTAGGGGTTTTTTCAGGACATTTTATGATTTTTAGTAATTTTTTCAGGATCATATTTGAATGTTTAGGATTTTTTTTCAGGATATTATGTGATTTTTAATGATTTTTTCAGGACATTTTATGATTTTTAGGGATATTTTCAGGATCATATTTGAATGTTTAGGATTTTTTTCAGGACATTATGTGATTTTTATAGATTTTCTCAGGACATTTTATGATTTTCAGGGATTTTTTTAGGACCGTATAAGCATATACAAGTGTTAGCTCCAATTCGTTATGCAATAGATCCAATGGATAAAAAGCACTTAGGGGTATGCCCCTAGTTCAAATTCAAACTTACACACCATGTAGGTAATATGCCCCCAGACAAGATGCAAATTATGTACAAAGGCCAATGACAGATTGTGTGTGTAGGCTGGTGATGCTTAAGCACAGTAACAAAGGACATTAACCAGTTCGTGAGCCATGATCAGGAACCAAGGACGTCATGCAATATGAAGAATATGATCAAAGAATGATAAGGGGGAAAAGACCAGATGGAATCCTGATAGATGGAGGAGCGAGACTGATTACACATGGCACCTGTTTGCCAGGTTTTCACCATGGTACTTGCCCAAAGCGCCTATTTTCTAGGTTTTCACTTTTGGACAAAATTTTTCTCTTGACTCAAATTTTTGTCCCAAGATGTTTGTTTGCCAGGTTTTCATCAAGGCATCCTTTTTTCTTTTTTTCTTTTTTTCTTTTTTTGACTTTTTTCAATTTTTTTTGATATTTTTCAGGACTTTTAGATGAAATCAAGAATGTCACTGACAAATTCTGAGAAGATATTTGTTGTTGGTGCTACTAGCTAAGGAGCTCTGGATCCATGACTGACCATAATTATGGAGGATTTGTCCCGAGTCTGTAGCTAAAATCAAACCACTAGAAAAGCCTCAAGAGATACCATCGTGTATCGTATGTAAGACAAAGTTTATCTCTTGCAAATCAAGGCATCTAAGGATAATTGGGTCAATAGAAATGTCATGTGGGATGTCACTGATGATGACATATGCAAAGGCTTGTTGGATAAAGGATTGATTTTGGTTATTGGACAAATTAAGTAGCTGGATTTGGGGATAAACAAAGGGATATAAGGGAGGGTTGGGAGGGTTGAGACCAATGACCTTCCACATGAATTTTGATTGAGAGAGCTCCAAAGACTTTGTGGCATGTTGAACACTGGAACACTAATATTCGTGGCATCATATTTTTCATTTTGTATCCTTCGGAGCTGCTTAGCTTTTGATTTTTTATAGTCTAATGGCACCTTTTGATTTTCACCAAGAGACCTATGCTTGCTATTTCTTTCTCTTTTTTCTTTGTAACTAGAAGGTGGAGTGGACTCACCAAAATATGCCAATGTGTTCTCTTTAGGAGAAACTGCTTCTTTATGATCTTCAGTCATAATGCCTTTGAAGTCCATTATGAGAGTGTCATAATTGTTGAATCGATCAAAAATTGGTGGTCCGTGTTGGTCCCAATCCAAAGGTTCAGGGTAACTTGAGGAGATGTCATCATTAGTGTTGAATGGGCTTTGGTTGAAGGTAGATATATGGGTAACTAATTCAATTGGGTCATTGGGGTTATGCTCAGAGGCTAGGGGATTGTTGGTTTCAAGTGGGATATCCTCAGATGCCTTTTCATTGTTTGAAACATCCATAGTCTTACATGTAGGTACTATGGTACTAGGAGGACCTATTTGTAATGGTTTAAATCCAAGCCCCAAATAAGGAGGTTGTCCTTCTATAGTGATAGGTTCAATGATTCCTTGTTTCTGAGATCCAAGACCACTATAGCCATCATAGCCTTGTTTCTGCATGATGGTAAACCCAAGTCCATACTTGCTAGGAGATATCAAAGTGGGTTCTCATTCTGCTTTTGCTTTCTCAATACATATGGATGTATTCTCATTGATAGAAGTATCATTCTTTGTACTAATGGAAGAAAGTGGTGGCTCCCTAATGTGAGAGACTTGAGACATAAAGTACTCTCCACACCCATTGTCTTTAATCTTCATCTTTTCCTTGGCTTTACTGAGCAGTATATCAGCATCCACATATTTAGAGGAATTTGTGGGTTGTGCTTCATTGTTTGTTTGGATTTCGTATGCAACATCATCTCTTAGATTAGGACAAAATTGAAAAGGATTTGGATCACCAGGGATGGTAACTTCTATGTTGTGATAGGAAAACTTCAAACATTGATGATATGTAGAAGGGACTACTTTCATAGCATGAAGCCAAGGGCATCCTAGTATCATGTTGCAATTCATTTCAATGTCTAGGACATGGAACAATGTGTCTTCAGTAGCTGGACCAATTTTGACAGGTAATGTGATGATGCCCCTAGAGAAGCATTCACCATCATCATAAGCTTTTATTGTGATTCTTCGAGAGGGATCCACATCATCTTCAGAATAACCCAAATTGTTGACAACCTTAAGAGTACAGATGTTCAATCATGTTCCTCCATCTATTAAGACATGTCTGACTTTGGCATTGTGGATGAAGACTTCAAGATAAAGGGGATCATTATGGTTAGGTTTGTCCTTAGGAATATCATGGGGTGAAAAATTGATATGTTGTGATGCGGATAGGTTCCCAACCATGGCTTGGAACTGGGCAACATCAATGTTATCTGGGACTACTGACTCTTTAAGGGCTTGCTCCAAGATCTTTTGGTGTTGGGGAGATGCACGCAGTAGGTCCAAAATGGATATTTGTGCAGGGGTTTTGCCGAGTTGTTCAACAAGGCTATAATCAGCTGAAGTAGGAGCAGTAGGCCTAGATGGGGGTACATGTCTAGTAGAAGCAGTAGGTCTAGTTGGGGCTCTAGGTAGGGTGATCTTGCTATGGTGTGTAGTGACAGCACAATGAGGGTTCAGCCTTCAATGTGAATGTGGATATACAAAAGTCAGACTCATTAAAGAAATTGATGTAGTCATGGCCAGTACATGTGTAATTCACATTACCTTTTGAGTTGGAGTTTGAACTTGAGGGTTTCTCTTTGTCATGATTACCCAAAGGATCCTTGAAGATAGTGTGATCAAAGTTGGATGCTAACAGTGATGGATCAACTGTGATGACACCATCATCAATAAGGTCTTGTATTGCATGTTTTAGTTGGAAGCATGATGAAGTCTTGTGTCCTTTGGTGCGATGGTAGTCACAATACTTTTTGTCATCCCACCAATCTACTTTAGTTAATGGTTCATCTTTGATTGGGGGTAGTTGTAGGAAGTTATTCCTCAGTAACTATTATAATGCAGTCTCAAGTGGTATTCCAATGGTGTGAATTTCCTGTCTTTGGTTCTAGGATGTCTTTGAGGTTTATCTTGTGTGGGAGTCTCAGTTCTCTATTGTGGAGTTAATGTTTGATTAGAGGTTTGTGAATTTGTAGGGTTTACACCTTTCAAAGTTAATTGAGGTTGTGCTGTGCTAATCGCGCGAGAATCCATAATGCCATCATTAGTCACATTCTTGTTTTTGGAGAAAAATGTTGCCTTGTCATTAGACGAGTTGGTGTTTGTGTTTTCTTTGTTTATCTTGAGGACTCCCTTATAGATAAGAGCATCTTCAATACTAGCCCCTTTTTTCATTAGTTTAGAAATGGTGCTTGGACTCTTGATTTTGAGTTCATACATTAAGTCCAAGACTAAGTTTTCAATGCACAAGTTTACTTGTTGTTCTTCAGGGATGTCTACTGAGCATTGACTAACTAAGCTTCTCCAACGCAGTAAGAATGTGATGAATGATTCTCCCATCTTCTGTTTAGTTGAGCACAAATTAGAAAGTGTCACCTCATTTGTAATGTTAAAGGCAAAGTGGGAGATAAATTTGTCTTCTAGCTCTGACCAAGATTTGATATTACCAGGAAGTTTGGAGTACCATTCAAGTGCGGGCCCACCTAGAGAACGAGGGAACAATCTCATAAGGTAAGTGGGTTCATCACTGAGTTTAGTACATGAAGCACAAAATTCTCAAATGTGATCAATAGGGTTTCCTTTTCCTCAGTATTTTTCAAACCTTGGATCCTCAAAGTGTCTTGGGAATGGAGGCATATACAAAATTTTATTGAATGGATTAGGACACAGGTCCCTTTCTGTATATAGAACCTATTTCTTTTGGACTCCCAATGCCTCAACTTGTTTGGAAAGTTGTTTGAATTGTTGTAATAGTTCCTCATTGGGGTTTTGCATGATGGTCTTTCCTTCAAGTCGTTTGTGTCTATGAGTAGACTGTTTGCTGTGGCGAGAACTATGTCTACTTGGTTCTGACATTTCTGTGTCTGATGAGTCTGATGAAGTGTCGCTAGGTGGTGGAGGTACGTTGGCACCTCAAAGATAGAAAGGTCCCTATTATTGGGGAACTTTTTGTGGTATTTGATGTGGCACTTGTTGTGGGATTGACTACGATTGTTATACCATGTGTTTTTGTTGTGTCGTGTGTTGTGGTTGTTGTTGGGATACCTCTGTTGGTTGTATGTGAGACCATGTGCATGCTTGTTGTTCTAGAGGTATCTGTTGAGGTTATTGTGGCACATGTTGTTGTTGTAACAAATGTTGCTGGTATGCGATTTGTTGCTCAAGGGATTTTTGGTATTCCAACTGTTGCTTGAGTTGCTCTTGTTGTTTAGTAAACATAATTTGTTGTTGTTGGAATTGCTACTAAAATTGTTGTTGATAAATTATGTGTAAGTCAAGTGGGTCCATATGGGATTGCGTGTTAGGAATGTTGGATGTTTGCTCCACTTGCGGTTGTTGTCATTATGGTTGATGTTGTTGTTGATATGTGGGATGTGTGTCAAGTGGATGTAGACTTGGTTGTGCCTTGGAAGTGTTGAGTCCTTGTACCATTGTAGGTTGTTGTTGTCGTGGGTGTTGACTAGGTCCTTGAGAATTGAACGTTATGTTTGTATTGTTGTTTTGATACCTTTGTGTTTTAGATGTTCCTACTTGTGACATCATATTGACTTGACTATGAGATACATTTCTATTGGGAATGGGTGTAATGTTAATAAGACTTTTCCTTTGTGTGTCCATAGGGATGGTTGTGCTTGATGTTTCACATGTTGTATTTATGAGAGGCTCCATAGTGTTTGATGTCGTAGCATTGGGTAAAGTTAGGAGCAAAGGTGTACTTTGTTGATTTTCCTCCAAAGAAGGTATGTCTGGCATCCTTAGAGCACAAGTCCCTTTAGGTGCATCTTGTTGTTGCATCATGTGACTAAAATCAAGTCTTAATTTCCTTTTGGGGTGTTTAAGGATTGGTGGTATTTCATCAAACAAGGGGTTGACATTGATGTGTTCAAATGTACTTTGGACGGTTTCAATTGTTGGTTCTTGATGGGACCTTATAGGTGCCATTATTGTGTTTGAAAACTCCAAAGGTTGTTTTCCCTTATCTAAGTCCAAATTTATCATGGGTTGGATGTTTTCAATTGTTGTTTTGGTTTGATTTTTGGACTTAGGACCTTCCAAGTTTGGGTTAAATTTGACAATTTATTGCGCTGCCAAATGTTTGAAGTTCTTGCGAAAACTTTTGTCTTGACATGTCCTAGCCAATTCTTCATCAGTGATGCCATAATCAATGTCAGAGTCATCACTTAGGTGTACAATACCTTGTTGTATGTTTGATGTGTTAGGTTGGCTGAATTCAAATGAATGTGATTGTTCATCTTCAGGTGAGGTTGGTACACTTCCTTCTCCTGGTGGCATTGGCACAAATAAAGGTTCAAATTCAGGACTCCATTGAACCATCCCATGTGTGGGGGAAGTGTTTGGAGGAAATCTCATGGTAGGTGCATTGTTCAAGGTTTGTTGTGCCATAGCTTGATTATGAGGATCTTGCGGATGCATGTTCAAGGGGTCTGCTAGTAATGGTTATGATGCCTCAATTTGGTCTTCGTCAAAGGTTTATTGGATTTTCTTTCTCTTTCTTTGTCTTGGATGAGGTTTTGGTTGTGCTTGTGCCTCAAAAAACAAAGGTTGATAGAGTTCCTCTAGTCTCTGAGCTGCTTGTCTCCTAGTAAGTGTTAGCATGATACCTAAGAGTGCAAAGAGTGGTGGGTATGCAAGATATGAGTGTTTTTGGGATTTTTTTTTTTGTTTACTAATGTTATGGAATGTGAAGAAATTCTAGATGAATTATGGTTTTGATGTACAAAGTGAAAATGTCCTAGGGATTTCCTAGGGATATTATGCAAATACAAAATGCAACGTGATGTTTTGAAGTTTGACTAGAGGGGATGAAAATAACTCTAAGGTATGCAAAATGAAAATTAGGGTTATGTTTTGGACTTGTTAAGGATGATAAAGGTTGATGTATGAAAGATATATCATGCAAAGGATGATGTTCTATGGTTTGTAATGATGTTTGGGACATGCAAAATGAGGGTAAATGCTCAAGAAGGTAGTTTGGTTCATGGACAATTTGATAGGGTTTGGTAGTGAAAATGATGCTAAGGATTTTGATCAATACAATATGAAGGGGGTATACCACTAGGGTAAGTCAAAATGATGTTTGGGGATGCTAGGGATATGATTATGCTATGACAAGGGTATATGGAAAGTTTTGAACTTAGGTAAAATCGTTTAGAAAGTATTTTGTCTAGGAGTTTAACCTTGTGATAAAGGACTTTGGATCTTGACCAAAAACTGATAAAAGATGAAAAGATCAAATTGATAAGAGATGAAAAGGTCAAATCTATCAAGACATAGATATATTTTGACCAAACAAAATGATAAGAAAAGAGAAAAAGACTAGTCAAGATCCATTATCCGTCAACACTAGGAGATACTCTAAGACTCATACTTTGTTTAGATTTTTGACTAAATTCAAAGGTTTTGGGGGTTCAAAATGATGTTTAGAGGACTCAAAATAGTGGTGATGCTGAGTGGATATGTGATATGGACAATTCCTATGATGAAAAAGGGGATTTTGGGTGAAGGATATAGTTTTGGGTCAAGTGCAGAATAGGTAGGTCTAGAGGCTCCTAGATGCAGCTTTGGGGTCCTAAAGTGTAGTTTAGAGGCCAAAAATGGTCATGCAGGTACCCAAGTGTGCCCTAACAGTGCCAAGTGCACCCTAATAGTACCAATTATGTCATTGATGCACTTGGAGCTAGTTTGGGCGTAGTTGGTAGTTTCTAGGTGCAGTTGGTAAGCTAGGAAGAATGTTTGCTGATTCTGAGGGGTATGGTTACCAAACTGACATGCCAGGAAGCCAAGATGTTGGGGTTGATGTTAGGATGGGTTGGGAGATGAAAAATTAAGGTTATGATGTATAGAATGATTTCTTAAGTGAAGGTGATGACGATTAGGTGTTGTAGAATGCAGATCTGGGCAAGCTAGTGCAAGGGGAGCTAACCAGGTACCTAAGGACACTGTTGAAGCCCCAAAATGTTATCTGGAACCCAAAACTAGATCTCAGGACCACCAAGTGTGCCTAGATAGTGAAAAATACATCAATTATGCAATTGGGGCCCAGTTGGGTGTAGTTGGTAGTTTCTAGGTGTAGTTGGTAAGCTGGGCTGAAACTGAGGCAATTCTGGAAGCTATGGTTCCAGGATTGATTTCACAGAGAGGTAAATAGTAGAGGATAGTGTTAGGGCCAGTATGGATGCTCAAAATGATGATTAGGACACTCAAAATGATGGATAAAGTGGTTAAGATGATGAATAGGTATGCAAAGATGCAAGGTCGTGAATGTAAAGTGTTGATTTTGAGATGGGAATGCAAAAACTAAGGAAAGTAAACTGAACCTACACGGATGCAATATGAAAAGTAATAGATACTCAATGAGTACTAAAAGGTGCAATATGAAGTCTATATGATGTATGAATGAGGCCTATACTAGGGTGAATGTGAGTGAAGTCTATGCAAGTGTGAGATCTACATTTTGCCAAGCACATTTAAGAGCACAAGTCGCCATGTTTTCCAAGGTTTGAGTGTGTTGAGCCAAAGTTTGCAAAGTTTGATAAAGGTTGAAATGTTTTGGCAATGTGTGATGTTTTGAAAAGTTCAAATGATATCCAAGGTGTAAATTTAAAAGTTTGTCTTTTATCTTGATTATGTTTTACACACACACAAGACACATTAAGACAAGAATAGTTGTTGTAAAAGTTAACAAACACACCACAACCTAGGCTTTTAAGACTGTATCCACTGAATTCCTACTTGAATCAAAGTTCAATTGTGCTTATCTAGAGTGGACAACCTAGGATCTTGGCACCACAGGCTCCCCCTTATAGCGCACTCACTTCTCAGGGCTACCAAGATTTGCTTCCCAAGGGGCATGACTTCCTAGGGGATTGTTGCCTCTACTAAGGACCATGAGAATGTAGGATTTCTTCATGGGCATGGGTGACCCCTTGAGCCAGTGGATAGAAAGGATTTTGGCCACTAAAACATGGTTTTTAGTAAGGGCATTTTGTTTGGCAAGTTAATGATAAACTTCCGCAGAAGGTCTCCCAGCCTCGAGAACCAAGGTTTGACGCACCACAAGGGTACTGGAGGAGAACTATCACGCAGCAATACTGCCAACACAGCTTTCACTATAATCAAGTTTTATATAGTGGCTGGAATGTTGACCTAGCTTTGGCCCATTACCGCTCTGAGGTCATCCCCTGGCATACCCAATATTGAGTATCTTGGTCCAAGGCAGGCCTCCTATAGAAGTTACATGGATTTCTTTTACACCCAAGATCCATGAATGGCAAGGGGGGAGGATACGTCCAATGCAACTCCTAGGGATCTAACACTGTAGACATGCTAGGCAGAAAAGAAAAAGGTTCTTTTTAAGCACCAAATGAAATGTTATCTAATCTAGGAAATCCA
The DNA here is from genome assembly GCA_028749045.1 of Cupressus sempervirens. Classification (NCBI taxonomy): domain Eukaryota; kingdom Viridiplantae; phylum Streptophyta; class Pinopsida; order Cupressales; family Cupressaceae; genus Cupressus; species Cupressus sempervirens. The sequence goes on along the minus strand of CM053788.1, from coordinate 346,426,031 downwards.
CACACATAGTTTTGAAAGACACACAAAGTCTTCGACAACGTCTTGTAAAGCACACATCAGTAGTTTGTTATGATCATATCTTCATCCAACGATCACCACACACTACAAATAGACCATTAGTAACACAAAATCACCTAATCTATGTCCTAGAGAGTGATAGGAGCTTGAAATGTGCTTACTACGAACCTAGGTGTGCTCCGACAGTGCAAATTGCTCCCTAGAAGGCCAAAATGGCTCTAAACATCCCCAAGTGCACCCAAATAGTGTAGACTACATCAATGATGCAGTTGGGGCCTAGTTGGGTGTAGTTGGTAGTTTTAGGGCACAGTTGGGAAGTCAGGTGCAGGGTGTGGGGAAATGGGTGCCTAGTCAAGACCCAGAAACTAAAATTTTCAAAGCTACACTCCCAAGTGCACCCAAATAGTGCAGACTACATCAATGACATAGTTGGGGCCCAGATGGGCACAGTTGGTAAGTTGGAAATAGCACAAAGAGGCTTTGGTGTCTTTTGGGCTCCTAAAACTACTCCTAGGGGTCCCAAGTGCGCCCTGACAGAGCAGAGTGTGCCCTAGGACAGCAAGCTAACAAAATGTATGAAAAATAGCATATAAGCATTTTACTAGACCCCCTAATTAATCTATGTGTGAAAAGGAAGAGTAGATAGTCATTATACCCTTCCAAGTGAGCTCCTTCCTTGCACCTACGAGCACAAACAAGAAAACCCAAGTTAGATATGCATGTTCATGTCGGGTTCACCAAATGTAGGACCAAAAAATGGGTTAAATGCATAACATACTATGATAAAATCACAAACTCAATCAACATATATTAGCACCCACTAGTCTACCATGAAAGCCAAACTAATCAAGAAAGCAATAGAAACCCCCTTTTTCATTTGGAGCTCCCATGTTCTTCTTTCTTCTCCAAATGATTGTAGCTCCAATTCGCCTATAATGCACACAAGGTTGAAGCCAAAAGCTATGATGTGGATAATGCCATGAGAATACTTGAAGTGTGATTTTATGTGAGAGAGAGAATGTAACATCCAAAGAAGTAGAGACTCAAAGATTCAAAGATTTGGACTTTCAAAACTTAAGCATTCAGATCCAAGGACCCAAAATGAGAGAAAGAGTGTTCATTTTATAATCAACACTCAAAGTGAGGGCATTGGATTTGTCACCCATAGATGTTCGATGTGGCAAGAGATTCCTATGACACATATGACAGAATATGCCAATTGTGAGATTCTATGACACATGCAAGTCAAATTTGGAAGAGAATCTATGACGCGTCATAAGATTCCTCAACCCACTTAAAGCCAAGAATCTGTGACGAATAAGCCAAATAGGGACATGTGTAAGAGGTAATAATATCTGATTATGACAAATCTCAGCCAAGTGTCAAAGGAGAATCCACGAGGTATCATATCCAAGTGTCATGATGATGGAGTATTTTATGGAATATTTGAATTAAAAATCCTCTTATTCCACAAAATAAGAATTAGTAGAAAATGGAATTAATGATGGAAAATGGAACTTAGGAAATTAAGAATTTCCATGGTTTGCAGATGATAAACCAATTAATTAATAAAATTAATTAATTGAGGATGATAATTAGGATGAATAATTAGAAAGAATAGGATTAAATTATGGGTTATTTAATCCTATAGAGAAAATTAGCAGATGATTAGCCAAATTGATTAAATGAATGCAACCGTATCCTTTGATGAAAATGTGACGATGATGGATATAGAATAAGATGATGGAAAGTAGACCAAAGCCATGGTCAAATTGATTGATAGATCAAAATTGATAACATGCCAAGGACACATGACATGAATAAATTGATATGTAACATTTAACTGACATTGTAAATGCTACAGGATTGAAATTGATTGATAAGGTTTGATCATAATAACATCGACGGACATTATCAATATTATTAAAATGGTTGATGATGTCATGATTTGAAATTGAAAGCCTCAACAATGTCAAAGATTGAATGACATGAATGATAGTTTGACCTAGTATTGAGAGCCATGATAGTACTAAGGCCAGATTGATAAGATTGATAAGTTGATAGGTTTCCAAGACATTGAAAGCCGCAACAATGCCTAGGAGCAGATAAATGATGATTGATTTGGGATGTTTGATATGTTTCAGGTTGATTAGGACTAATTTCAAGTGATTTTGAGTTGATTTGGGGTGATTCTAAGTTGATTTGATATGATTTCAAGTTGATTTGATATGATGTGAAAGGGGATACAAATGACAAAATATGGTCAATCTAGCCAAAAGATCGAAGTTAGTAGAATGAGAAAATGGGACAAATTAGTATGAAGAAGTGATGAAATCATAGATGCAAACCATTTTTGAGCATTTACAATAACCCAACCAAAAAAGCATATATAAATGTGACTCTTGGCATCTTGAGTTCTTGTGTATTAAAAGACTCTTATACTTCTAAAATTTCTAGAATTTCCTAGTTTTAAAGTGCAACTGTGCATTATGCAAGAAACATTAAACTACCATGTATTTCTATATGTGTGACCCCTATGGAACACTTAGATGATCCTAATATTGAATTAAATGAACTAATTACATTCTTATAGGCTAGTTGACAACTTTAACATGATGGCTTATAGGTGTGCCAAAACATGTAAGTGCCTTACAAAATAAACCTTTATTATAACTAAATACAATGAAAAGACTAGATGACATGAACACAACCTATCAAACATGAATAACATGATCTATCCTAATGCATGATAGACATATGTACACATGGAAATTAAATTAATTTTTTTAAGAAAACTCTTTATGTAGATGCTCCTACACCATACACCTTGGGAAAATTTATCTCAAGGCCACTTGAGATGAGCTCTTGTAGAGTGGTACTCTTCTTCTTTATATCTTCCTTTGTCATCCACACAACATATACATTAGAATATCCTCTAATTTTTTACCAATTACTACTTGTACTCCTTTCCTCTTGTCTTCTTCACTACTTTGGCATCAAGTATCTTCTCTAGCTTTGGTGCCTCCTTCAATTGTACAACTTTAATGTCTTCTACATCAGTAATCTACCCTGTATCAACTCCTTCATTGGCTACTTTGAATGGTGTGAAGTCTACTATGTTAAAGATGGGAGGGATTCCAATCTCAAGTGGCAATTGAACCTCATAAGCATTGGTTCCAAACTTCTTTAGTATTTGGCAAGGACCTAGTTTTCTCAACATGAGCTTGGTATGTTTATCTTTTGGTGGCCTCTCCTTCTTGAGATTAGCCCATACTAAGTCTCCAACTTCAAATTATAAGTGCGTCCTTTTTTTATTTGCATGCTTCTTATAATTTTCTAAGGTTTATTGGAGTTGTGCTTTGACTTCATCATGGATCTCTTTTATGGCTGTAGCAAACTCCTCTCCTTCTGCACTAACTTGTCTTTATGAACTCATATCTCTTAACTCCAAGATCCCTCTAGGATGAATTCCATACACTACTTAAAATGGCGACTTTCCTATACTCCTATTGATGGAGTTATTATAGGAAAATTCAGCTCGAGGCATGATTGCATCCCACTTTTCTCTATGTTGCCTTGTGAGTGATCTCACCAAATTTCCCAATGTTCTATTAACTACCTCTATTTTCCATCAATTTGAGGGTGATAGGCTAATGAGAATGATAAATTGGTTCCAATTTTTCTCCATAAATTCCTCCAAAAGTGTCCCACAAACTTCACATCCTTGTCTGAAATTATGTTGAGAGGTAGCCCATGAATCCTTATGACTTCTTTGAAAAAGAGATATGTTATATGGGAAGCATCATTGGTTTACTTACATGGTAAGAAGTGACCCATCTTGCTGAACCTATCCACTACAACAAACACACTATCATGCCCTCTTTGTGTTCTTGGCAGCCCCATTACAAAATCCATTGTTATGCCTTCCCATGGGCTAGATGGTATTGGAAAAGGTTGATAGAGCCCTATATTTATAGTTCTTCCTTTGGCTCTTTGACAAATCATACATGTTTCCACAAAGTTTCTAACATTAGTCTGAAGTTTAGGCCAATAGTAATAGCTCCTAACCAATTGTAAGGTTTCATCCAAACCAAAGTGTCCACCCATTGTTCCACTATGTTTCTCTTTTATAATATTTGACCTCATAGAGCACCTAGGTACACATAGTTTCCCTCTTTTGAAAAGAAGTACGTCTTATATCAAAAATTCAAAAAATTCAACATGGTACCTATCACCAAACTCCATGCATACCTTGTAGATTTCACCAAAATCTGGTCTACTACACACATGTCCTCTAGTGCTTCAATTCCCATACTTTCTAGCTGAATTTGGGAGATAGTCATTTTCCTTCTACTAAGAGCATTAGCAACCTTGTTTTTGACACCCTTCTTATGCTTGATGGTGAAGGTATAGGCCTACAAAGATTCCACCCATTTCATATTCCTATGACTTAGGTTGTCTTGGCTATTCAGAAAACTAAGTGCTTGGTTATCCTTATACACAACAAACTTCTTTGGTAACAACTAATGTCTCCACCTTTTGATGGCTTGAACCAAAGCATAAATTTCTAATTCATATGAAGAGTATTTCTTCTTGTCTTTATTTAGCTTTTCACTTGATAAAGCTACTAGTTTTCCTTCTTGACTAAGAACAGCCCCTAGAGTAGCCTTGCTAGCATCACATTCTACTTGGAAAAATTTGTTACAATTAGATAAAGAAAGAATTCATTTCTTACTAACCATTTTTGTAAGAAATTCAAAAGCTTCATTTTCTGATTAACTCCATGCAAACTTACACTTCCTTCCATCTTTAATAGTTTCTAACGTAGGAGCACATATATGACTAAAATTTCTTATGGATTTCCTATAAAATATAGCAAGACCATGAAAGCTTCTAACATATCCAACTATTTTAGGAGGTGGCCAAGATAGTATAGCACTTACCTTATCTTTATCCATCTTCAAGCTACCTTGAGAGATCACAAAACCAAGACATGTTAGCTCCTCTTGCATGAACAAGCACTTTTCCAAGTTCATCACCAATTTCTCCTTGTGAAGTCTTCTCAAAACCATGTCAATGTGTTTTAGGTGTTCTTCCTTTGTCTTTCTGAAAATTAATGCGTCATCCAAATATACTATGACAAACTTACCATTGAATTATTTGAGCACTTCATTCATAATTCTTATGAAGGTACTAGGAGCATTAGAGAGTCCAAATGGCATTACCTTCCACTCATACAATCCATTATTAGTTTTGAACATTTTCTTCCACTCATCTCCAACCCTTATCCTTATTTGATGGTACCCACTCTTTAAGTCAATATTGGGGAAATACTTTACACCTCCCAAGAAGTCAAGAAAATCTTCAATTCTTGGCTTTGGAAACCTATATTTGATTGTAATCTTATTAATGGCTCTTGAATCAGTGCATGACCTCCATGCTCTCTCCTTCTTGGGTGCCAAAATAGTAGGTACAACATGTGGACTTAAACTTTTTGCAATTAAACTAGAATCTAGAAACTCCTTTACTTGTCTAGAAATCTCCTCATTTTGTTGAGGTGTCATCTTGTATGCAGCTTTATTTGGTAAATTAGCTCCAAGAATGAAATCAATACAATGACTAATTTCTCTTATATGTGGTAAAGATGTTGGCATACCTTCTAAAATCAAACCTTCATACTTGTCCAAAAGTGCTTTCACTTCACTAGGAATTGCCTTCTTTGTTTCAGCCTTCTTCTTGTCATTTTCAATTGATCCTTGTGTTTTCGGTTTAGGTACCAAAATAAAAAAAGGCTTAGGTTCATCCTTCATTTCTTGTAAGAACTCCTTCTTATCAACCATCATAATTTTGGCTCCCCTCTCTTTGTTCTTTTCCACTTCTTCATGATTAGAAAATGGAATCAATATAATTACCTTTACATCCTTCTTGATGGTGTATACATTAAGGTTCCATCGTGTTGTGCCTAAAAATCATATTCCCAAGTCCTACCAAAAAATAGGTGGCATGCATCCATGTCAACTATATCAAACAAAATTCTATCCTTGTACTTTCCAATCTAAAAATCAACCCATGCTTGCTCATTTACAAGAGTTTGTTGACCCTTTGTTAGCCATGAAACCTTATAGGGCAAAGGATGAGGTACTCTCAGAGAAACTAAATTTTTAGTACATCCCAAGTCAATAATGACTTTACATACCTTACCTCCTGATTTGCAAGTAGTCCTAAAGATGATCTTCCTTTTTGGTGGCTCCATGGTAGTTGGCACCTTCAAAAGTGTTCTTTTCATCATCAAATTTTTCCTCTTTTAGGTACACTATCTAAATCAGCCATCTCCTTCTCTTGGTATTCATCATCTTGTACCAAATGTGTTCTTCTTTCACCTTGTGAACTTGTACTAGCTCTATTCAGGCACCTAGATGAATAATTTCCCTCCTTATTGAAATTGAAGCAAGTTATTTGACTTTCCCTTCTACCACCAAACCTACCTCTTGAATTGTCTCTTCTACCTCTAAAATTTCCTTCAGTTTGACTAGTTTCTTGCTTTATCTCCTTATGATCTTCATGGATTTTTCCTCTTCCTTGGAAGTCTTGTCTTCCCCTTTGGTTTCTTCCTCTTCCTCTGCTATTTTGTTCTTATCTTCTCTTCAATTTGGCTTCCACCTTCAATGCTAATAAATAACATTTCTAAACTCTATTAGGACACAACAGATTAAGTTCTTCTTGAATGTTTAACCTCAATCCTTTGAGGTATCTAGCAACTTTTACACCTATACATTCACTCTATTTTTTCCATAGGATCAATTTTTGGAATTCTTTGGTATAGGCTATGACATCTAGCTCTTTTTGCCTTAAACTTGGTCTCCTTCTATGTAGTTTGATTTCATAATCCTCAAGTAGGTAAGTTTCTCTTACCTTGGCACTCATCCTACCCCATGAATTTATCTTGTTCTTACCTTCTTTGACCCTTTCTCCATGGGTGAAATTCTACCAAGTGAGGTTTTCTCCCTTAAACTTTGACTAGGAAATATTTACCTTATCTTTTTCTACTACATTTTCACATTCAAAGTGGTTATTCAAGGATTCTATCCAATCCACAATAGCATCAACTTCCATCTTTCCTAAAAGGATGGGTAGGTCACCTTTGGCATCCTTCTTGCCAACTCTTTCAAGGGCTTCTATGAAGTATCTCTGGTCTGTAGGCATGTTAACCACCTCCTACTCAGGGGAATTTTCTTCTTCCCCTTCTTCCTCTTGCTCTAAGAAAACATTTACTCTTTCTCCATTTGGCCCTTCAACTTCTCAAGTTCATCCAATAACCACTTATTGGTTTTCTCATGTTCTTGCATCTTCTTTATCAATTCAGCATTGGTGACCATGTTTGATGTCTCAGCTTCAAACTCTAATTTTGAAATAAAACACAATTTTTTTAGGAGCTTTCCCCAAGATTTAATACTAATAATTATGTAGAGATATCAAAAACAACAAATTTCTTTGTAAAACCCTTGGTTTTCAAGAAAATTTAGACCTTTTGTCAAAGATTTTATCATATCTCACACATACTGGCATCTCAAGACTTCAAACCTAATTCATTTGAAATATATTCCAACTCCCTAAATTTTTTTGAATGATTCAAACCCTTATCCTTCTAGAAAAACATGTGACAAAGCTAGAAACAAAAAAAATGTGAAGAAAAATACCTAGAATTTTGACCATTGTTCAATAAATTTTAGTTTTCTCCCTCATACGAAAGAGTTAGAACCTCCATCCAGATTTTTTTTGGAAAGCTAATTTGAATATATATTCAACCATATAAGTTTCAAACCTAAACCAAGTTGCATATACAAATGGAAACCAGACAGCTGCAAACATTTTTTTCAAAAATTAGAAAACCTCTATTGTTTCTATATCCGAACTTGTCAAAAAAACCCCTTTTTGTTGTTCATACATCTTTTCTATGATATAATTCAGCCAAAAAAGAATATATAAATGTGACTCTTGGCCTTTTGAGTTCTTTTGTATTTAAAAGACTCTTATACTTCTAAAATTTCTAGAATTTCCTAGTTTTAAAAGTGCAACTTTGTATTATGCAAGCAATATTAAACTACCATGCATTTATATTTGTGTGAGCCCTATGAAACACTTAGATGATCCTAATATTGAATCAAATGAACTAATTACATGCTTATAGGCTAGTTGACAACTTGAACATGATGGCTTATAGGTGTGCCAAATCATGTAAGTTCCTTACAAAATAAGTCTTCTATTATAACTAAATGCAATTAAAAGACTAGATGACATGAACACAACCTATCAAACATAAATAACATGATCTATCCTAATGCATGATGGACATGTGTACATGTGGAAATGAAATTTAAAAAATTTAAAAGAAAAATCTTTATGTAGGTTCTCCTACACCAAACATCTTCCATAAATACCAATCCAAATAGTAACTTTGCATTAGGTCGGCTACAATAGCAATTCAATAGTTTCAAGAACAATTACCAAGTCGGCTCAATCTTGATACTCGGTTCCAATAGCTTACTGGGGTGATATGATGATACTCAAGCAATACTATCACCTTGACTGATTCTAGCACTAAGTTTGTTGGGACTCAAAATTGACACCATGATTTTGAGTACCATTCAAAAATTTGAGACCCTATAAGTTCTTTTCATGTAATCAAGCCCCTATAAGTTCTTTTCATGTGTATGTACCCAACTATCATTTTGAGGCATGTGATGTGTTTCAAGTGTTGAACCCATTTTTTTTTAGTATACGCATGCATCCTATGATGCTAAATTTCCATTTTGAATCATTTCATGAAGCGTCATTTTGACTATTGCTCAAATATGCATTTTTGCTAAGTGTTAAACAATGATAGGAACCCTAGTTTGGAATTGAATATCTTGTACCTAGATAATTTTCATGACTCTCCAATTTGAGAGTTTTTAGTATGCATATAATATAACCTATGTTTCATATTTTGAGTCATTTTGATATATTTTGACCAAGTTTTGAATCCCTCAAAGTTGGTTGTTTATTGTTGTCATGTTGATGAATATTACTCAGAATTATGGTTAACCCCTTTTGACTAGTTGTAACTTTGACCCTGTTGACTCTATTGAGAATTGTTATTTTTATTACATTCTAGGGGTCAAAGACATGTTATGTTCCATATATGATCATGTGATGATTCCATTTGACTAGTTTTCAAACTCGATTCCAAATACAACTTCTGAATGTTTACTAGTGTCTAAATGTGCAAATTGATCAATTGTCCTATTCAAGATGTTATAACTATGAATCCATGATAGATGAGACAAAATGTATTATAAAAATGTGTTCTACTCTAAAAATAATTCAAGTGTACCAATTTTTAAGCCTTGAAAAATCTGTCTGCACACTTTCGCAAGCCCATTCTATTTGTGAAAATCACTATTCTGCTAGTGTTCCCAATCCTGTAATTATAAGACCCCAAGTTTGAACACTTGTCAAACACACCCAATTATTTTTCATGAGACAAAATCATAGAATTATACTCTCCATGTGATAGTAAACCAATGTCCCATTTTTCAAGCTCCCAACTGATCATTTGACCTGTTTACAAAGCCATATATATCTAAACATGTTTTATTATTTTCTAACACGTTTGATTGCAAGCAATTTGAAAAGTGCAACTTTGATGGTCAATATATTTTGACCCAGTTGTCATCATGATGTGAAATCTGATAGGTTATAATAATGTGAACCAAAGAATAGATATGTTAGATCTCAGGGCCCAATTATTTGATTGAGATAGTTTTTAAAGCTAGTTTCAGAGGTTTCATGGCAAAAAATGAGCAGTTTCTCATAAAGGAATAAAATAAGTTTCTAAATGATGCAAAACTAATTGAGTTTGAATCTAATTAGTGCTAGCTGATTAATTGATTAGATCAAAGGGTCATGTGTTTCAGTTTGAATTTTTTTTAGCTAGATCCACTTTGGTGCCTAGTTGTTTTCATCAAAACAATAAGACATTATGAGGATTGAGAGTGTTTTCAAGGATGTTGTACTGATTATAATCATTATAAATTTTAATATGGGAACACATCATTCAAATTTTAAAAGGTAAAAAAAAATTGAGGAATCTGAGCATGTCAAAAAGGCCATAACGTTTCATTAGTGAGATGGAACTTAGCCTTAGGAAGGTAGTTATGTGCCACAATCATCACAATTTTTGAGAGGTGTAGTGTTGTACTTGAAGCCCTGATTACCAATGTTCAGATTCATCATTAAAATTCTCTCACAAATGGCTTGAAATACCATGAGAGATGAAATGAAATATTTCAAATTTCTTATACACTAAAGAAGCCTTCACTAGACCACTTTTATATTTTGTAAAGTGTAATGTGTGAGTTGTGTGAAAATGATGTATCGGTTGCTTGCACAACAAATACAAATATGAAACCACATCACCCTCCATGAAAGGAGATGAAAAATATCAAAAGATTATTTTGGTGGATAGGTTGTGAGGAGACATGTTTAATATTATCCCATGAAGCTAAGTTTGTATGATGCCTACATGTTGTTCAAGTGTGGAATATTACAATAGTATAAAGATATTATATTGACTTATTTTCATAAGTATGAAAAGGGAATAGACCACCATGTATCTGATTGCTAAATGTTAAAATACACAATTTGGACATGAAATGGGGTTATTCTAATGAATATTGAACCTTTGAAAAACTTTGATATGCACAGCACAAGGGGACTCTTCCCAATTTTGCAAGTGATCTCTGGGAAACAAAAGAAGCATGTTGGAGATAGGGAGATTAATGATATAAGATATAACATCTTCTAGATTGTGATGGAAGTAGGGAAGGCCAAATTCAAATAAAAAATTAATGAATTCTCTATCCCAATCTGCTTGTGAATGGGAGTGAATAAGTCCTTCTTTGGACCATCTTCTACCATATTTACTAGGATAGCCGACATGGTTAATATACTCATGCAACCTTCTACAAAAAGTCTATTATGATGGTGGTGGGAATTTTATGCTAATTTCTAAGATGATTGTGATGGGGAGAGAGACAAATTAAAGGTGAACATTGTAAGTCAAAGTTCAAGCCCTACTATTACTTTTCTTCCCAGGTGTCACCACCAATCATGGTGTAAATGAAAATTTTAAAGAGAAATTCAGCAGCAAAAATAGAGGTGCCCAGATTGGAGAGAGAATGCACTAAGAGATATGAAATCACTAAAAATGAATCCATATCATTTTTATTTTCCATCAGTAAAGGACAAAAGCATGGGATGCCCTACATTATGTGAGAAATCATGAATGATTAAAATCCTACAATGGGTAACTAGGGATGCATGATTGTTATCAAGAAAGGAAATGATTAGATGATTGGCAAGAGCCTAGCATAGTGACTATCATGACTCTTGGAGTGGATGCAGATTTGGGAGCAAAATATTCATTTTTTATGATGACGGGTTCATTCAAAAAATTTCATAAGGGGATATATCCCCACATTTGTTAGATGGTGTGTTTTTACATTCTTTAAATATCATAACACTCTCTAACTAAATGTCTTAAGGTATTCCCTTATAAATGGAGAGAAGGAGGAGCTCACATGTACATGGGGATCATGGTTTGTCTATTTCCAGAGTATATTTTGATGATCCAAGTGGATGATGTGGACTAAATGATGAATAATAAAGCACCATGTGGCATAGTTATCGAGGCACAATCAGGAAGCTAGTAGTTAGGCATAAGAGCATAACAGTTAGTGATTAGGGTTATGATCATACACTAATTGCTAGCAATTACGTGTATGGTTGGAGTGGTTAGAGAAAAGCACTATGACCTTATGACTAACCACTAGCGGTTAGTCATATGGTCAGAGAAATTAAAGGCTAAACAACAAGGAGGTCCTAGAGTTATGCTTTGATGTCACATGGCAATACAGGTCCCAGCCTTGATGAGGTAGAAAAATGAGGAGAAAATGAAATGGTGCTACATGGAAATGAGGTGGAAAATGTCTAGGTTCAACAACCAATTAGGTAGTGACATGTGGCAGGTCAGTCAAACCAAGTCTAACTCAAATTTTAAAAGTAAAGGAAATTTCAAAGTGGTAAAAAGTAATATTATTTTATTCATTTCCTTCACTTTGAACATGTACATCTTTTAAATAAAATTGGGTTTTATTTATAAAGTTCAGACCTTATGAAAAAAGATTTTTTTTGCAAAATAAAGATATGTTCATCAGTTTCTATTCTGCAACTTTGAATGAGCACCAAGCACCTGATTCTTTATCAAATATAAGACTATTATATATTGTCAAAAATATCTTAGAGTCTAGTTTTGAGATTTTCCATTCATTTCTACATAGGTATTAGTAGATAAAAGCTATGCTAAGTTTTTTCCAAGGTTCTTTTTATGCAACTACATTCTGGTATAGGTGGTTCAAATTCAGATTATGATAAAATGGTAAAATGGGTACGCACCAAACTTGGAGAGGGTCTTAGTAATAGTATTATTTTACCTCCAAAGTGGGCTATTATGGATTTTGGAAATTTTTTGCATCAAATCTAATAGTTTATAAAAAGGGATTTTTCTCATTATGTAGGAAGATATTTTCAGAATTTGTAGGGCAAAATGATGAGATCTGATCAGGTTTTTAGTTCTAGAGAGATGAAAGAGGTTTTGCAACAACATTGGAAGGAGAATCAAGTGGACAAGTGTCAATTCTAGATTAGATCTTGGATTCCTTCCTCATCTATATCTTTCTTTCTTTTCTCATTCTATAGGCTTGGTTTTAGTCTATTAAGAAGAGATCTAGTTGTGATTCCACTATTCTTTCAACATTTTCTCTCTTATATGAACAATAGTAAGGAAATATAGAGTATAGTTTTGGTTTTTTGATTTTTTTTATGAGTCTTGCATGCATCTTGAATGTACTTGTTTCAAAGGAATGAATACAAAGAACAACAAATTACTTAGTGTCATAATGATTCTTGTCTCCTTTATCTATTATTTACAATATTTTGTGGTTTATGGATAAAGAACATAAATCCATTTCCATCTCATTTTGGATTGTATGTCTTGATGTGATTCTCCTTTGATTCAAAGAATTATGTAAATGCTTGACATGTTTTGACAAGGTTGTGAGTTTAATGAGAAGGATATTTGATAAGTATGAACATTGATGTCAGATGCACAAAGTGATAAGATATATCAGTAATACATTATGTTTTGTATTGTTTGTGGAATACCCAATGGATAGGGCACTGATCAACTACATGATCAATTTAGTTTGTTTCTACATATGGGTTTTTTATGATTCAAAATCAATATCAATTATCCATTTTCCTTCTCTATTTAGGAGTTGAAAGGATACCCACACTCAGCTTGTGGATTTCATTGGTTTTATAATTTTCTAACACATACCTTTGTTATTGCATGAGTATAGGATAAATAAGGGTTTAATCTACTTTATATAGATTCAAATGTATTCTTTGAAATGGTACAATATGAATGAATCTAAAGGTCTACCCACCTAGGTTTTGCAGAGCCTGAAGTAGAAGGAGTTTAGCCTTATATTTGGCCCAAATTATATTCATGTGCATTCAACATAGGAGTTAGCTTCCCTTAGATGCATTCTAATCTAGTTATTTGGTTATTGAAAAAATTTTAAATTAGGAACCAATAGGGTTGACACTAGATGCTCAATTCACATTGATCACTCCACGAACATTGATGGCTTAGCTCACACTACTTTGCCTACTCAGTTCTCATTCAAAAATTAGAATGCTTGGCTAAATCACTTTACACTATATCTTGGGCTATATTGAAGCTTTCTGCCTAAGGGAAAGCTTGGTTATAGAACTAACCAACTTCCCATGATGACTAAGTGTTTTAACACTAATTGACAATATGTCTTGCCATAGGGTCAGCAGATGGAAGAGGGAATACTATACCTATAAATAATATGGTTCAAAATGAATATAGCTACTTGTTTACTTTTGGCTTCAGTGAGAGGTACTGCCTCTACCCACTTTATAATGTATTTTATTGCAACAATGATAAACTTATGTCCATTTGAGGAAGATGGTTAAATCTATCCTATCAGATCAAAGGCCCATTATTAATATAAGCAAAGTATGATAAAAGATATAATCTATATGGTTGGAGCACAAATCGGATTACCATGAAGTTGACATAGCTTGAAATATTTGGAAAATTTAATAGCTTCTTGTTCTATTTCAGGCTAATAGTAACCCACTCTTAGTAGTTTTTGAGCTAATATCATACCACTAGAGTATGATCCACAAATACCTTCATGTACATAATCTAATACACACTCAGACTCACTATGTTCTAGACATCTAAGTAAGGTATCGTCTAGTCCCCATCTATATAAGTCATCTTCTATGACTACATATCATGAAGCATTGCTGATATGGTTATATTTCTCATTTCTAGTGAGGTTTTTTAGGAATAATCTAGTCTCAAAGATAATAATAGATATGGTGGTAGTAGGACAAGTTGTATTCGACAATAGAAAAGACCATCTAGGAGTTAGGAGAATCATAGGAAGGATAGAGTATCATCTCTACCAGGATTTCATAATATAAATCATTCTCTGGCATTTTTAATATCGAGTCAAGAATTTTGATAGCATCAATTCCTTTATTTTCGCCCTTAGAACCTATTAAAAGATAACATATGGGAAGCATTTGTTGAGATCATCTACCATCCTCTTCTAAGATAATAATTTCTCATCTTTTGTATAATAGGCATCATTTACTTGATTTATCGCTAGCTATGAATCTCCAAAAATACATTTTCATACCATTTATCAATGCTTCTTATTTTGTGATGTTATTAGTATGAGGAAAAAGTATCTTGTATGCCTTGGATAGATAATACATTTGCAATGTGATGAAAAAAGTCCCAACACTAGATCCTTGTCAAGTGTATGATCCATCAAAGAAGATCTTCCATGTTTATTGCACTAGAATCATGATGGAATCATTAGGGAAATCTATATTCATTGGTCAATAATATTGTAATGGTGCTTCTTCTAGCTATTCAACAATTACCTATCCTTTTATAACCTTTTGATCAACATATTCAATGCTAAACTCACCAAGTATCATGACCCATTTAGCCAACCTTCCTATCAACATTATCTTAATCAAATATATATTGATGGATCTAGTAATCTTCACAATTAGCCTCATAGAATGAGACAACATGTAGTGCCTAATATTTTGAGAACTAACGACCACTTCCAAGAAATATTTCTCAATGATAGTATATTGCATCTTACATTAGATCAAAGTTCTATTGATATAGTAGATTTCTCTTTCTTTCTTGTTTTCATCTTCCTATGCTAGAAGTGCTCCCAATGATGTGGAAGTTTTTGGTATGCACATAATCAATGGCTGCCCTTGAATATGAGATGTTAGAATAGTTGAATTTTTAAGATATTGCTTCAACTGATTTAGACTCTTTTCATAGTCTTGATTCCACTTATATGTGACTCCTTTGTGTAGAATTTTACTAAATGGTTGTTCTTTGTTTACCAAACCTTTTGATTTACTATATCCTTCTTTTTAAACCTCTCATTTGAATCATTTTTGAGGAAGTTGCATGTCTATTATAGCTTTTACCTTTTCATGATCTACCTCAATTCCATTTGCTGATACAATGTAGCCCAATAGTTTTCTCGACATAATCTTGAACACACATTTCTTTGGATTGAGCTTTAGTTTGATTTTTTTCTATTCAATCTAAGATTGGACTCAAATATGTCATACATGTCTTTATTTCCATAGATTTATCTAAGGTATAATCTACATAGTCCACCATGGTCTTGTGCATAATATCATGAAAGATAAACATCATTACACATTGTTATGTTGCTCTTGCATTTTTTAGACAAAAGGACATAACATTCTAATAGAATGTCCTCCAAAAAAAAGTACAAGTTGTCTTCTCCAGATCTTTAGGTTCTATCTTAATCTAATTATAATTAGATAATCCATCAATTAATGAGAATATTTTATATCCAGCATTCATATCCACTATCATGTCTATATTGGGTAGTGGAAAGTCATCCTTTGGATACACCTTGTTTACATCTCTAAAGTCTACATACACCCTTATTGATTTGCTAGGTTTAGAAATAAGAACAATATTGGAGATCCACTCAGCATAGCTAATTTCTCTAATGATTCTTTCTTCTAGAAATTTCTCCAATTCATATTTAATGAGTAATGCTACATGATGATTCATCTTTCCCAACTTTTTTTTTACAAGTTTTTTTCTAGGTACAATAGATAGATGATGCGTGACTAGATTAGGGTCAAGACCTAACATATCATAATATGTCCATGCAAATTTGATTTTATTTTCTTGAAATAATTTTGTGAAATATTTCTTTTCTTTTTCTGATAGGGATTGAGATAAGTGTATATAAATTAGTGGATTACCCTCTATTCCCAAATTTGTTGGCTATGTCAATTCTATCAACGCTGAAGATATCTCCCAGAAGTGACTCAAGAGAATATGAAATATCCCATATTTAGGTTGCTCAATGAGGTTTTCAACTTCAAATATGTCTTTCATCTTTACTATTTTCTATTCTAAAATTTCCATAATGAGATTTTCACCTTTATAACACTTATTCTTTTTTATTTTTAGACCTTCATAAGTTAGATCTATTAAGCCTCTTTTATGTTTTCAACAAGACCTTCTCCTCTATATCCCATTTTTTTCATCATATTATAACCTCTTTTGTTTATGTTATACAACATAACAAAATGTTTTATTTATTTATCTTCACTTTCTCCTTTGTAAAACCAAGTCAAGATAACTCTTTCTTCTTTACCATCTTCTAGAGGTAATATCACTTGCATGAAGGTACCATCATGAATTTTATTTTTTTTAGCCTTTGATGGTTTCATATCCTCATAAGGTCTACCATAATACCAAGGATATGACAAGAGTGATGTGATATACAACACTAGTGGCTTGTACTTCACTATTCATGTATCCTTTAGCTTTAGAGATTTTTTTATGCCTTTTAGTTTAGTCTCGTGATTCTCAATAGATTCCTTACTATGTAACACAAACATGTCAAGAGATTGTTTCAATGCGTTACAAGAAAAGATTCAGTCAATAGGTACAAACACATCTACTCCATTTTGGGGAAAATTTATGCATTGAGGGTATTTTCAAGGTATAACTTGTGTTTTATGTATCCAAGGATGTTCCAATAAGATATTGTATGACAAGAATAGATCTAGCAATTGATAGGTTACATCTCTTTCCGTAGGTCTCAATCTGATAACAAACACAAAAAATCCTTTGGATTCCCTCTCTTCTCTATCATAAGATTTGATTATTATTTCTTTGTGAGGGTCTATAACATTCTTAGATAAACCAAGTTGTCAAATCAAATTATAAGAGTGGATGTTGAGAGAAACTCCTCTATCTATCAAACATGTTTGACATGAGACTTATGAATCATTACTTCAATGTGCAATGCTTGATTATGCAGGTGACTTAGTGAGTTATCATATTCCTTATATAAGGATAGGTAATGTGGTGAGGTTAAGTATACCACTATAGATTAAAATTTATCCAAGTCTAAGTCATTAGGTATGTTTTCTTCGGTGAGTGATTCATCCAAGATTTCCTCTTGTTTAGGTGAGACTTTTTGCAATTCAAAGATTATGATTTTGGAAATGGTACATTATAATTGTTGAAGAATATTGTAACTACTTCTATTAGAGGAAGATGCTTCCTTAGAAGTTTTAGTTGTAGTCACAATAGTAAATTTGTCTTTGGATGATTGATCTTTTGATGAAGGTTCAACCCCCTTAAGAATAGTCTTTGCCCTTGATTTGGTTATAGAATTTTCTATTTCAAGATTTGTCTTTGGTCCTTTCAAAATGACCACATTAAAATACTTCAAGTCAATGAATTCCACCATGTGAATCACATTATCATCATTAGAGTACATAAAATTTACATTATCATTGTTCTTAGACTTGGATCCTTCTCATTTCTCATACTTGAGAAAAGGTTCTTTGAAAAATTTATGATTAAATTTTGTATTATGTCCATCTACCACCACATCCCCAAATTCTATGAGATCCTAGATTTTGTGTTTGAGTTTTATGAAGTTTCTAGTTTAATGTCCTTTGTTTTGATGGAGATCACAATAATCATTCTCATTCCACCATGATGCTTATACTTTCGGGTCGTACAATTTTAATTTATCTAGTAAGATTATGATGTTTTTCTACAATAGGGTTTTAAAAACCACTTCAAGGGGTTCTTCCATAGGTGAAATTCATGTTTAGGTCTAGGAATCCATGTTCTATCTTTGAATGTGTTTCCAGTAGCTTTGGAATTTGATGTAATCTTCTCAAAAGCCTTGCTAGCTTGTATGTTACTCATTAAGTTGAAATCAATTTTAGTTGCCTTGGGATTTATAGTGTCTACCACTCCATCATTTAAAACATCACAATTCTCTTTCCAATACTTTCTCTTGTCTTTGTTGGAACTAATCCTTGTTTAGTTGTTTTATAGAGTGTAAACTCTCCTTTCTTGATCATGAACTCTTCTATTCATACATCACTTTTGACCATTTCATCAAATAAATATTATCATTGTAATTATAGTTTATAATCCAATTTAGGTACAAGATTATCTATGAAGATGTCTAGTCTCTCATCCTTAGGGATCTTTCAAGAATAATTAGAATACAGTTGCCTTCATCTCTAAAGGAAGTTCAAGAATGATACTCCTATTCTCTATTTAATGTTACTAAGGTGCTTCATGGTAATTGGACATTAAATTTTGTAGGCATATTGTTTTACAAAAAAAATTTCTATTTCATCAAAAAAATTAATTCTTGAAAGAAGATATGAAAACCATTCCATAGTTTTTCCACCTAAGCCGAATGGAAACAAGCACATAAAATAAGATTGATCATGCACAAATTCCATAGGTAGTGCACCAAATGCTTTTGAATGATCTTGGGGGTTAGATGTGTTGAAGTTTTAGTCAATTTAGATGTATTTATCATTTATATATGTGTGTTCATAATATATGAGATATAATTTTATTGTTATATCTATGAACTGCAACATTCTTTCAACACCACACCCAACTACCCCCACAGGAGAAAAGTAGGTTGAAACTAATCACAGATAATTGGGAGGAGAAAAATAAAAACAATCGATCAGGAGCAATTAATAATGAACATTATTTGGAAATTTCTAGCCTCAATTTTAAAAATAACCACCAGCATACACATTGGCACATTAGTATAGCATGACTTTTTGAATAAACACTTACTTATTGCCACAAAAGTGTGGACTTTCTCCCATAACTTTGATGGTGGCTTCACAAAACACAAATGATCTTCACTTGGATGCATCACTAAAATCAACACCTGCCTAGCTCTTTGCCTCATCTTGTACCTATACGGCCTTTATCACCATAGTTGTAATATGAATCCTCTCTTGTACAATTTTCATGACATCAACAAAACATACATGACTAAAAGACTTACAAACATAGCACTAAAATTGCATCATGTTGTAATACTGGCCATGGTAAAATATGATCCAAAAGGGTCACATGCCTTATGAATGCATCTCTAGGTCATTGTTTTTGAATCTCTTACAATTAGATTAATCTTTAAAGAAAATTCATATCTTCATTATAATCCTCTATATTGATGAATTCTAAGGTTGTCATATCATTTTCAACCTTGGACTTTATAGCATTTTCTACCTCAACATCTTGTCACTCTAATGAAATTAGTCAAGCCCTAGAGTGGGTCCAACTAATTTTTTTTTTCAAACTAAATCACTTGATATCTCAAATTGATCCAAGGATATTTTGGCACTAACTAGATTAAAATTCATGGATTGAATCATCATTTAAAAACCCATCTTACCATGTTCTTGCAAATTGTGATCTTTGTGCCAAGGGGTCCTCTGACTGGCCTTAAAAATTAACTAAAATAGATAACTAGGCTCTTGAAAATTGACATGTTCGTTCTTTGTTCCACATCCTTGCACCCTATTAGATATAATGTCACAATGACACCTGGGTCAAAAGATATTGACCATCAAATTCTCCTTCATGAAATTTCCTACAAAAAAACATGTCAAAAAACCATAAAATATGTTCGATTTTGGCTTCAAAAACTAGTCTAGTTGGTACTTGAGGGCACAAAAATTGGGCCATTAGTTTACTATCATGGTGGGGAATATAATTCTATGATTTGGGCTCATGAAAAATAACTGGGCATATTTGGAAAATGTGTGAAGTGGGGTACTCAAATTTGCAAAACTAGAAACATCAGTAGGACTGTGGTTTTTGCAAATGGAATGGACCTAGGAAAGTGTGCAGATAGATTTGTCAAGACTTAAAAACTAGTACACTTCAAGATTTTTCAAAGTATAAAATAGTGGTACAATCCAATTAGTCTCATATGTCATAGATTCAGAGTTATGACATCTTGAATAGAGGTACTGATCAATCTGCATTCTGTGACACCAATAAAATTTCACAAATTGCATTATACTAGTCAAATGGATTTTTCATAGGCTCAAATATGGAATATATAAATTGAGTGACATATAGAATTAAATGCAAAAGGAATTTTCTCAGCATGGTCAATTGGGTCAAACTTACAATGGGTCAAACAGGGTTTCCCAGAATTCAAGGCAATTTGCATCAACATGACAATAGTAAACCAAATTTCAGGGATTCAAAACCTAGTTAAAACATATTGAAATGACCTAAAACATGAAATATAGGTCCTTAGATATGCATAATAAACACTTCCAAAGTGGTGATTCATGAAACATAACTGGGTGCAAAATATTCAAATGTAAACTAGGCTTCTTGTCATTGTTTGACACTTGAGCAAAAATGCAGAATTGAACACTGCTCAAAATAGAAATTCATGAAATCACTCAGAATGAAAATTTATCATTATAGGGAACATGGATATTTTGAATGCAAGGTATTAGAAACATTAAAAAACCTCTTATAACTTAAAATGATAGGTGGGTAAAAAAGCAAGAAAAGCGCATAAAGGACTCAAATTGACTCAAAATGAGAATGGAATTCTAGGTCCCATCAGACCTGACATATCACAATATGTCCATGCAAAGTTGATTTTATTTTCCTAAAAGAATTTTGTGAAATATTTATTTTCTTTCTCTGATAGGGATTGAGATAAGTGTATATAAATTAGTGGATTATCCTCTATTCCCCAATTCACTGGTTGTATTGGTTCTATCAACACTAAAGATATCTCATGGAAGTGACTAGGGAGAATATCAAGTAACCCATCTTTAGGTTTCTCAATGAGGTTTTCACCTTCAAATATGTCTTTTCTCTTTATTATTTTATGTTCTGATACTATCACAATGTGGTTTTCACCTTCATAACACTTTATTCTTTTTAATTTTTAGATTGAGATACTTGATATCCACCTCTATCATGTTTACACTAGATTGGCTAATAGAAGATGTTATACTTTCCACAATGTTAAGGTAGCATGCTAGAGCATATTCATTCTAGAACATAGTGACTTTAGTGGATTTTGTATCAAAGTTCCATTCAATAACCTTAGGATGTATAAATGAGGGGAAGAGAGTCAACTGGTTCAAGTGTGTACATAGTAAATTCATCAAAAGTGTGGACCAACAACTCAAGTCCTAAATTTATCTCATCCAAAAGAGTGTTCAAATCACTATAATCTCTAACATCATCAATATCATATACATTAATGTAAGTGGAATCAAACTTGTTTCACCTACATCAAACCCTTGTCCTATGTCAAGTTAGTTTTCATAGGTGCAAATTTTATCTATATCATTTTCATTAGTAGTAGCTTCAGAGAATGAATCAAACTCATATTTATTAGAATCAATACAACTAAGAGGTAGGTTAAAGTATTCTACCATAATCATAGTACCCATTCTCTACTTTCACTATCCTCCTGGTCTTGTTCAACTACTTCCATCAGTTGAGTTTGACTAGATCCTCTTATTTGAAATTTTCTAGAGTATAGAGTTCACCTTGACACTTAGGATTAGATACATGAGTAGATTATATTTGTTCAAGGGTCATTTAATGGATAAGGAAATTTATTTGCATCATCAAACCTCTCAATAATTTTCTTAGGGATATGTATGAACTATTAATTTCCTAGGTAAATGATGTCTTTTTAAATTCAATACCTATGGTATCATTATGCCTTCTAACTTTTTCCTTATTTGGATCTATTAAGCCTCTTTTGTATTTTTCAACAAGACCTTCTCCTCTATATCTAATTATTTTTTATCATATTATATAACCTCTTTCATTTGTGCTATACAACATGTCACAATGTTTTATTTATTTATCTCCACCCTCTCCTTTGTAAAACCAAGCCAAGATAACTCTTTCTTCTTTCTCATCTTCTAAAGGTACTATCACTTGCATGAAGGTACCATCATGAAAACTTTTCTCTTTATCCTTTGATGGTTTCATATCGTCATAAGGTCTACCATAAATACCAAGGAGATGACAAGGTGATGTGATATACAATACTAGTAGCTTTTACTCCACTATTCATGTATCCTTTATCTTTAGAGACTTTTTCATACCTTTAAGTTGAGTCTCATGATTCTCAATAGCTTCCTTACTATGTGACACAAACATGTCAAAAGATTGTTTTTATGTGTTACAAGAAAATATTGAGTCAATAGGTACAAACACCTCTACTACATTGTGGGGAAACTTTATGCATTGATGGTATGTTCAAGGTATAACTTACATTTTATGTATCCAAGTATGTTCTAATAATATATTGTATGACAAGAATATATCTAGCAATTGATAGGTTACATCTCTTTCCACAAGTCTCACTTTGATAGGAAACACAAAACTTCCTTTTCATTTCCTCTCTTCTTCATCATAAGATTTGATTATTATTTCCTTGCAAGGATCTATAGCATTCTTAGAGAAACTAAGTTGTCAAATTAGATTATAAGAGTGGATGTTGAGAGCAACGCCTCTATCTATCAACACATGTTTGATGTGTGACTTATGAATCATGACTTCAATGTGCAATGCTTAATTATGCAGGTGACTTAGTGAGTTATCATATTCCTTAGAGAAGTATAGGTATTGTGGTGAGGTTAAGTATCCCACTATAGATTAAAACTGATCCAATTCTAAGTCTTTAGGTATGTTTTCTTTGGTGAGTGATTCTTCTAAGATTTCCCCATGTTTAGGTGAGACTTTTAGAAGTTCAAGATTATGATTTGGGAATTGGTACATTAGAATTGTTGAACAATATTGTAACTAGTTCCATGAGAGGAAGATGCTTCCTTATAAGTTTTAGTTGGAGTCATTTTACTAAATTTTTCTTTGGATGATTGATCTTTTGATGAAGGTTCAACCCCCTTAAGAATAATCTTTTCCCTTGATTTGGTTATAGCATTTTCTATTCTCAATTTGTCTTTGGTCCTTTCAAAATTACCACATTACAATACTTCATGTCAATGAGTTCCACCATGTGAATTACATTATCATCATTGGAGTACTACATACAATTTACATTATCATTGTTCTAAGACTTTGATCCTTCTCATTTCTCATACTTGAGAAAAGATTCTTTGAAAAAATTATGATCAAAGTTTGCATTATGTCCATCTACCACCACATCTCCAAATTCTATGAGATCTAGATTGTGTGTTTTATTTTTATGAAGTTTCTAGTTTTATATCTATTTTGATGGAAATAACAATAATCATTCTCATTCCATCATGAAAATTTTACTTCTAAGTCATTAACTTTTGATTTATCTAGTAAGCTTATGATGTTTTTCTATAATAGGGTTTTAAAAACAAATTCAAGGGGTTCTTCCACAGGTGAAAATTCATGTTTAGGTCTAGGAATCTATGTTCTATCTCTGAATGTGTTTCTACTAGCTCTGGCATTTAATGTACTCTTCTCAAAAACCTTGCTAGCTTGTATGTTACTCATCAAGTTGAAATTAGTTTAGTTACCATGGGATTTATAGTGTCTACCACTCCATCATTTAAATCATCATAGTTCTTATTCCAATACTTTCTCTTGTATTTTTTAGAGATAGATCCTTGTTAAGCCATTTTATAGATTGCCAACTCTCCTTTCTTGATCACAAAGTCTTCTATCCATACATCACTTTTGACCATTTCATCAAATAAAGATTGTCCTTGTAATTGTAGTTTATAGTCCAATTCAGGTACAAGGTTATCCATGAAGATGTTGAGTCTCTCATCCTTAGGGATCTTTCAAGGATACTTGGAATACAATTGTCTCCATCTCTAAAGGAAATTCAAGAATTATTCTTCTATTCTCTATTTAATGTTACAAAGATCCTTCATGGTAACTAGACATTAAACATTGTAGGCATATTATTGTACAAACAAGATTTCTATTTCATCAAAAGTTTTAATTCTAGAAAGTAGCTTTGAAAACCATTCCATAGCTTTTCCACCTAATATGAATGGAAACAAGCACATACAATAAGATTGATCATGCACAAATTCCATAGATAGTGCACCAAACCCTCTCATATCTTGGGGGTTAGATGTGTTAAAGTTTTAGTCAATTCAAATGTATTTATCTTTTATATATGTGTGTTCATCATATATGAGATATAAGCTTGTTGTTATGTGTGTTTGTGTGAGTGTGTGTGTATATTAATCATCTAATTAATGAATAGAGGGACATGTCTCTTCATTGATTATTCTCTTTATATATATAAGAGGTTGTTTCCATTTGGAAAATACATATCATATATTATGATAGTGTTAGTACATTTGCAATGATCTAAAATTTCTACCTGGTATCAAAGCCAAGTTGCAAACGTATCAAACGAATAATTATTTGATGCAATTAAGGTTGAGGAATAAGCAAACACAATTTGGAATAGAAGAAAATATAGAGAAAAAGTAATGTTTGATTACCTCCTAGACCTGTTAGGTTTTAAGATATTCACGTACTGTTTTGGCTATGACTACACATACAACACAAACTCATATATCATTCATCTAAGCACTCATGACCTAATGGATAAGATGACATGCTTATTATTTTCTTCAAGAAAAATGGGAATTCATAATCATACCATATTTGTATCAAAGATGTACTACCAGTAAAGATGGATTCAGTGATTAGAAAACTCTTCCAATGCACTAGGGATGTTAAGAATATCAAAGTTGTTCTCTTTCTTGTACAAATGTGATTTTGAGACACACCAAATTCCTTCAGCTATAGGTGTCTCTTACTAGTTGATGATTTTGGTGTGCCACTTCTTACTTGTAAATATATGATTATTGGGTTGCACCTGTGGTTACTGAAAATTGGTGACTCTATATAAAACTTGATTGAAGTACCATTATACCCCCGATACCTGGTTGGCATCAATGATTTTTTCTCTTGTGGTCTACAGATGTGATCTGAAGTCACTGGGCATTCCTTCAAGTTAATTCTCCAACTGTAAATTATTGAATTCAACTTTATCAATAACGTGCTACATATATCTCCATCTCATGGTGTCTACACATTTCACATGGATACAGAGGGTTTGGTTCATGCGAATATATCTTCTTTCATAACTTTTTAAATAGAAATGGTTTATAGCCCTAACTCTATTCATACTTCCCAAGTCATGTGATAGTTATTAGATGTTATTATGGTTGATGATGAAGAGTGGCTGCAGTTGAAGGTGTTACCGAGTTTCAAACATTGTCAATGAAAAAACAAGACCATAAATGATATCCAACAATGCCACAAAATAGGAGATTGAAAATTTAAAATAGACAACATGAGTAAATTGTAGGTGACATCATCCCCCAAACATGATACAAATGATTGAAATATGAGGGATTTATAAGAAAAAGTTATTGCATCAGACCTAGAAAAGACCATAGATGGTTGTTAAAATGAAGAATAGTTTATTAGTGAATACTCAACAACAATTATAATAAGCATATACAATTCAAGTGAAAAATAATGAAGTGGGGAACTCATAGGCATGGACTCATGAAACGGCAATCATGACAATATGATAAGGGGATAATATAAATTATGTTCAGATGAATCATCTGCCATGTGGAAAATATATTCACATTGTAAAGCACCCAATGAAAAGGATGTATACCAAAATAAAGGTAACCATTTTTCAAAAGGACATGTCAGGAGAATTATCAACAACTTTGAGTAACAATCCCCTTAAGGTATATTTGCGACATGTTATTTAAGTTTTTCTTTTCATATTATTATGAAACATATAATATAAGGTTCTTATATAATTATACGTAGATATGAAAATAAAGTATATATATGTGGTGATTCATTAGAAGAATATTTTATTAAGGAATGGTATTTAATAACTTGATATTATGAATCAAATGATATTAAATACTAGAATGAGTTTTCTAAAACTTGAGATATATTGACATGTCTAGATAAGTATTAAATATTTTTTATTTAATGCATATGGAGGTAGTTTATGAATTGATACATATGAGATAAGTAGTTATTATTCTTGAATATTAAAATAGCCTCTTTCTTATTTCTTATTTCAATATAAGAGCTATTTTCCTTGATCTTTTCTGAGTATGTTGTTGTAGGAAATGAAGGACTAATATTAGATTCAGAGGGAGTCTAAAAGTTCTTCAAAGGAAAGAAGCTCAAAAGATTGATATTTAGAGGGAGCTTGAAATTTCATTATAGACAACCTTGAAAGAGAGGGAGAAGAATGAGGATTTTATTCAATTAACCTTCAGTGATCTTGATCTTATTGATTTAGAGGGAGTAAACCATTTTGTGATGGATAGTACAATAAATTGGAGCAGTCAAGAGGATTGTAATTCATGAATATATCTTGTGACTATGTGATTTAATGGACCTACCCCTTGTATACATCATAAGGAAGTGATGAGTTCCAAATGATGTCACTTGTATTTGCAGAAGTTAATGTAAGGTGATGATCTTACATTAACTTGTATTATGTGATATCACACCTTAGTTGAGTACTTGGTGAATATTGGATGTCAATATTCTGGGAGACCAATACTCTTGATATCAAATGTGATATCAAAACCTTATTTAAGTAATTGGTGAATATCATATGTTGATATTCTGGAAGACTAATACTCATGATATTAAATGTGATATAAATATCTTCTAATCAAAGATATTCTTGTATTGAGGTGATACATGATCATGTGTTTATCCTCCCTAACTAAGAGGGAGCATTGATGTGTGGTAGCTTCATTTGACTAAATTCTATGCTATAAATTTTGAGTAAGTTTTGTACTTAAATCATGAGAATATACATCTTGTGAGACATACAACTAAGGGCCTAGATGTCATTAAATCTATTGCCTTTAAGTTGTCTATATAGATGCATATTGGGTATGAGGTAAGTATGCATTTTGTGAGACTAACAACTAAGAGCTTAGATGTTATCATGTTGATTATCTTCGGGTTGTTTGTATAAATGCATACCAGGTATTTTATTAACTAAGATCTTAGATGAAAATCGTTGATCATCTTTAGGTTATTCAAAATACTAATTTTCCTTTACCTTTGATTATCAAAATGTATTTATCCTTCTTAACTAAGAGGGAGTGTTAAAGTTTTAGTCAATTTGGATGTATTTATCTTTTATATATGTGTTCATCATATATGAGATATAAGTTTATTGTTATGTATATATATAACTATAATTAAATTTTATATTATATTAATCATCTAATTAATGAATAGACATGTCCCATAAAGGGACATGTCTCGTCATCGATTATTGCCTTTATATATATAAGAGGTTGTTGCCACTTGGAAAATACATACCACATATTATGGAAATGTTAGTACATTTGTAGTGATCTAGAATTTTTACAAGATGTACCCAAGTAATTATCAAATTTATGCATCTCAACTCCTTAAGGAAAGGGAGACATGTACATGTCTTTATCAAAAGGAAATGGACAAATGACATCTAATGAGAATTTAGTAGTAGGGTTGTGTTTTTCTTTCTTTATTAATTCCATTTGTGTTTGCATAGTGTATGTGCTAATTAATGGCCTCAAAATAAACCACACACTTCAACATGATCCTTAAATGCTTGAGACATCCTGAAATGAACATGGGATTGTCCATTTTGAATGATCCAACAAATCAATTGGTTGCCTTCTAACTAGACAGATTTTGTTGTCCACTCTTAGATTTGACATCAGCAACTAGACCACTAGCATGAAGGATTTTAATCTAGATGAAATGCAAGATTAAACTAGATGATGAACATATTAATCTAAGAATAAAATAAGCAAATTAATCTAGATGTTTGCATTGTAATCTATATGAAATTGAAATTTAAGAGCAATAGAATTATGAATGTAAATGCTTGAGTAGACAAATTGGCATTAGTTTGATACTTTTCACATGCATCCTCCAAAATGAGAGGTTGAAGTTTTCATAAATAGAATCCAAGAATTTGATCAACGGTCAAGATAAAATTGAATGAACGGTTGAGATTGAAGATGAGATTTAGTCAAAATAGAAAATTCATTTATGAAAAGGGAGTTAACTGATCACTTCCAAGTGTAATAAGAAGTTAAATGATCTAATTCCGTTTCTAATTTCAATCTGCTCATTATTCCCAATTTTGAACTGGAGAGAAAATTTTAGAGAAGATATTTGATTTAAATAGGTAAATATGACCTCATAAATGAATAATCTAATTAATTGAATAATTAAATTCAATAATTAGAATGGGGTATATTAAGTAAATCAAATATATTGAATTCCTCATGTATGTTTGTTAAAGGGGTGATTTTTATTTAATCAAAGTACTAAGACTTATAATTGAATTAAAATTAATTATTAGGTTTAATTTAGGTAATTCAACTTGATATTTAAGAATTAAATAAAGTATGTGATTAATCTATATTAATGATTTTTTGTATTTGACACTTAGGTCAAGTAGAGATTATCAGAATCAGAATTGCCTAGTACAATAGGACTTTGAGTAAGATCAAATAGATTAAAATTGGTCCACCATACCAATGTACCAATTTAAGGGTATTACATTTGCCCCTCTTTGAATGAGTGTGTGAGTAGCATTTTGATGTTGTCTAGTGTGGAGCCTAATCAGTCCCCAAGTGGGAGATTGTAAATTTGTAGTGACTGATCAAAGAAGTACTATACATACGTCATAATTCTTTGGAGCCTATTTTATTGCAAATATTTTATCGGTAATTTTGGCCCACCATATTGTAATTAACTATAACCCTAAAGTGGCAAAAATACTTGTATAAAAGGGCTTAGAGTTAGGGATTTTTCCATAAGGTGTGATGTGAAAATTGCTTCTTGTTACGGTATTGAGCTGCAAGGGATTATGGATTGTAATCAAGTTGTAATCATTGGATCATAATAATATTGGACTTTTTGTTTGGTGGATATAGCCCAGGGTTTGGGTGAACCACATTAAATCTTGGTGTCTTGTGTTCTTTTCTGTGCGATCTATAATTTTTTGTTATTGTTTATATTTGCATGTAATTGTTATTTTTTTTGAAGTATAAGAGCGAGGTTGTTTTTCAATTATCCTCTGCAAGAAAGTCTCACAGTTGAGTGGGAGTGATGGTAGATGAGGGTAAGCTGAGGGTTGACAAGTTTAATGGGTAGAACTTTCAATTATAGAAAATGAAAATGGAGGACTATCTCTATCAGAAGGATTTATGGAAGCCATTGGAAGGAAATACTAAGAACCAAGAACTATGAGAAATGTGGAATGGGAGATTTTAGATAGAAAGGCACTTGGAAGCATTTGGTTTTGCCTAGCACCATTGGTGACATTCAACATTACAAAAGTGAAAACGATAGAGGAGTTGATGGAAACCCTAGTGAAATTGCATGAAAAGCCCTCTCCTTCAAATAAGGTATTTCTCATGAAGTGTATATTTAATATGAAAATGGCAGAAGGTGCATCTATTGCGGATCATTTAAATGAGTTTAATATTGTCACTAGTTAGTTATTTTCTATGGGTATTAATTTTGATGAAGAAATTAGGTCTCTCTTGAATTTGTGTTCTTTGCCTGAAAGCTAGAATGACTTGGTAATGACTATGAGTAATTTTGTTTCTGGATCTAATACCCTAAAATATGATCATGTGATTGGTGTTATTTTGAGTGAGCAAACTTGTAATAAAACCTCAGGTGGATCTACATTAAGAAGTGCTTTGAATGCACAAAGCAGAGGTAGAATGACAGAGAGAGGAAATAGTTTCAAAAATCATGGGAAATCAAGAGGAAAGTCAAAGGGGAAGAGGTCTCAATCCAGAGGACTAAGAGATTTCTGGTATTGTGGGAAACCAGGGCATAAGAAGAAATATTATTAGAGTTGAAAGAATAATGAGGGAGATAAACCAAAAGAGAACAAGGAGGAAAATGTGGTAAGTAACAAATCTAAAGAGGGTGCTTTTATTTTGTCTTTAGAAAGTATTGATGATTCATGGATTTTAAATTTGGGTGCTTCATTTCATGCTACACCTCATAGAAGCTATTTTATTGATTATGTCCAAGGGGATTTTGGGCGTGTTTATTTGGGGGATAATGAACCTTGTCAAATTGTTGGAAAGGGAAAAGTTAAGATTAAGTTTCAGAATGGGAATCATTGGCTACTAGATGAGGTAAGACATGTTCCAAGGCTAAGTAGGAATTTAATTTCAGTAGGGAAACTTGGTGATGAGGGTTGTGTAGTTAATTTTAATGATAAAAATTGGAAGGTTTCAAAAGGATCCCTTGTAGTATCAAAAGGTGTGAAAGTAGGCACCTTATTTTTTGTACAGATCATATTATTCCTTCTACTTTGATTATTTTTTTAAAAAATGAATGTTTAGGAACAATTGCTACAGTTGAGCAGGCAGAACAAATTGTTGCTATAAATTTTGATACAGTTTTGTGGTACAATAGACTTTGGCACATGTGTGAGAAAGGTATGAAAGTACTTCATTTAAAGCAAGTTTTACTCAGTCTAAAATGTGTTAATATGGATTTTTGTGAAATTTGTGTGTATGAAAAACAAAGTGAGTTTTGTGAAGAGTGGGAAGGAAAAGAAAAGTGAGAGATTAGAGCTTGTGCATACAAATGTATGGGGACTGACTCAGGTATCTTCCCTTGGTGGCTCTCATTATTATGTTACATTTATTGATGATGCAACTAGAAAAGTATGGGTTTATTTCCTTAGATAGAAATTTGATATATTTCAAACTTTTAAGAAATGGAAATGCTTGGTTGAAAATGAGGCTTGTAAGAAATTAAAGTGTCTTAGATCTGATAATGATGGTGAGTATTATAGTCATGAATTTGAATATTATTTCTCCACTAATGGTATTCGTAGATAGAAAACTATTCCAAAGACTCCATAGGAAAATGGAGTGGTTGAACACATGGACAAGACTATAATGGAGCATGCAAGGAGCATGAGGTTTCATGTAGGGTTTCCCTTAAACATGTGGGAAGAGGCTATCAATATTTTTTTATATTTGATTAATAGAGGTCCTTCTACTCCTTTGGGTTGTGGTATTCCAAAGGAAGCATGGATTGGTGAGAAGGTGAGTTATTCTTTTCTCAAGACCTTCGGTTGTGAAGCATTCACTCATATAGATTTCAAAAATAGCATCAAGTTGGAAGCTAAGTCAAAGAAATGTGTATTTTTTGGATATGGCATTGATGAATTTGGTTATAGGCTTTAGGATTTTGAAAACCATAAAATTGTAAGAAGCAGGGATGTCATATTCAATGAGAAAGTGTTATACAAAGGTCTTTTACAACAACATGGGAAGAAAGAAGATGATTATGTACTATTGGATGATACTGCAAAAGATGATATTACAACAATTCCTCATGATGTGCAACAAATGCAACAAAAAACACCACACACTCTAGTGAATGTTAGAGGGTCAATAAGGCTAAGTAGACATCCAAAAATATTTTATCCTTCTTTGTACTCTATTTACTAACAAATGTTGGTGAACCTGAATGCTATGATGAAGCTGTGTAGGTGGATAGTAAGATTTAGTGGGATTCTACAATGAAAGACAAAATGGACTCTTTGCTAAAAAATAAGACTTGGGATTTCTGTAAGTTGCCTATAGGTACACAAGCTTTACAGAATAAGTGGGTTTACAAATTGAAAGAAGAGGATGGAAGTAAGAAAATATTTAAAGCTAGGTTAGTTGTAAAAGGATTTGCATAGAAAAAGGGCATTGATTTTGATGAGATATTCTCTCTTGTTGTTAAAATGACTTCTATTTGTATTATTTTAAGTATTGTGGCTATTGAAGATTTGCATTTGGAGTAGCTTGATGTTAAAACAACCTTTCTTCATGGTGATTTGGATTAAGAGATATATATGGATTAACCACAAGGATTTGAGGTCAAAGGTAAGGAGAACCTAGTGTGCAAATTGAAGAAAAGTTTATATAGCTTGAAGCAAGCATCTCGACAATGGTATCTAAAATTTGACAGTTTTATGCATGAGCATGGATATAATAGGTTTCATTCATATCATTGTGTTTACTTTAAGAGGATGGATGATGACAACTACATTATTTTATGTTTAGATGTTGATGATATGCTTGTAGTTGGGTATAACATGGATCACATTAAGGGGTTGAAACACCATTTAGCACATGCATTTTCTATGAAGGATTTGGGGGTAGAAAAAAAATCCTTGGTATGAATATCTATAGAGATAGGAAGAATAGGAAATTGAAATTATCTTAGGTTGATTGTATTGTGAAGTTGTTGCAACATTTCTCTATGGAGAATGCTAAAGTTGTCAGCACCTTTACCTAGTCATTTGAAGGTTGACTAAGTAAATGTGTCCAAATACACAAGAAGAGGAGGATAAAATGTCCAAGGTACCTTATGCTTTAGCTATAGGAAGCTTTTTGTATGCAATGGTATGTACAAGGCCAAATATTACACATCCAATGGGAGTTGTTAGTAGGTATATGAGTCATCTAGGAATTGAGCATTGGAATATAGTCAAATAGATTTTGAGATATCTGAGAGGAACATCCAGTAAGTGTTTACACTTTGGGGGCTCTACTAATAATTTATAGGGCTATGTTGACTTAGATTTGGCAGGGGATATTGATACTAGGTGGAGTACTACAAGCTATGTATTTACTATTGGTGGGGCATCAGTGAGCTAGGTTTCTAGGTTACATAAGGTAAATACTTTATCCACTATAGAGGCAAAGTATGTTGTTGCTACAGAGACAACCAAGGAGATGGTATGGCTTTAGTCCTTCCTGGAAGAATTGGGACACCCTCAAAAGGATAATTATTTGTTTATAGATAGCTAGAGTGTCTTTCATCTTATGAAGAATTCAGCTCTGCATTCAAAGATAAAACACATACAGTTGCGGTACCATTTCATTCGATTAGTTTTGGATGATGGAGAATTAAAGCTGGAAAAGATACATACAAATGACAATCCATTGGATATCTTTACAAAGGTAGTGAAAAGGGAGAAATTGAACTCCTCTTCAGCTTCAGTTGGTCTTCTAGACTGAACAGAATAAAAGAATAGTTGACTCCAAGGTGGTTTGATTTAGAAGGAGCCCCATGTGGTAGTGGTATTTCTACAGGATCAGTCTCCAAGTGGGAGATTATTGTCTAGTGTGGAGCCTGATTAGTCCCCAAGTGGAAAATTATAAATTTGTGGTGGTTGATCAAGGAAGTACTATACATACTTCATAATTCTTTGGAGCCTATTTTATCATGAATATTTGATTGATAATTTTGGGCTGACATATTATAATTAACTATAACCCTAAAGTAGAAAAAATACTTGTATAAAAGGGCTTAGGGTTAGGGATTTTTCCATAAGGTTTGATGCAAAATTACTTCTTATTGCAGTATTGAGTTGTAAGGGATTACATATTGTAATTAGGTTTGTAATCACTAGATCATAATAATATTGGACTTGTAGTTTAGTGGATGTAACCTAGGGTTGGGTGAACCACATTAAATCTTGGTGTTTTGTGTTCTCTTCTGTGTGATCTATTATTATTTGTTATTGTTTATATTTTCATGTAATTTTTATTTATGTCTAAGGTTAATCCTAACAATTGATTCAAAGAAATTAGAAGTCTAAGAATATAGACCAGGAAGTGAGATTTCTTCCAAAGTTGATGATGTAGAGACCAATTTTGATGAGATTTTTAAGGTTATCTCTAGAACTAAGCTTAGCCTAAGGGAATCTAGATATAACACCTAGAAATTGATATGAAAGAACAAATATTATCAAACTTCACATATTTTTTCCCAAAATGAGACTCAATTCTCAGGATTCAAGGTTAGATTGTCTTGATACCTATCCACTAGTAGCTAACAAGATTAACAATAAACAAGCAGAGTTCCAAAATAGGCTAACCCTAACTTAAAAAGGGAGTAGTTTAGGGATCTATGTAGGGCAATAGGATACACATGGGGCTGCGAGAAAGTGCCTCTACATATATATTCATCTTCCTCAATTCTATATATTACAAGCCAAACAATGATTAAGGACCACCGTGTTAATTAATGTGGCCAAAAAATAGCACAAGAACTAGAGTGACTAAAATCCTAATAGAACATGACATAAAAATTATGTTTATTAAAGTTCTTACTAATGCGATAGAATTGAAATACCCAAAGATACAAGCATAGCAACTCTAATCACGTAAGATGTGACAAGGAAATAATAAAAATTAACAATAGAAGCAAAGAATATTTCAAGTACACATAAGGGTTTTTTTTATACATAAATAGTGTTGCTCACCTACCTAATAGAATGACACAAGAATGGGATTTGGAGTGTGGAGATATCGTATTCCTGTATTAGGCTGATAGGGTCAACTCTATCCAATTAGCATATGGAGTTAATATCATGCTATATTGATAGACAAGTGGACCTTCAATCATCTTCATTCCATGAATGATTGAGATAAGGAAAATTATTGTTGGCTGTAAGTACTAGATTTTGATATTTGATAACACACTAATTGATAAGTAGGAGATAATTTCCATATCAAGTAAAATTGTGATATTTCTATTAGGATTTAACTTTTTGATTTTTGAGTCAAACACATTGACCCGTGTCTCATGAGTAGTGATTCAACATGATGCACTCATTGGATCTAGGTGATACTCATAGGGGTGAAGCCTTAGGTCCCAGTGCTTCACCCCTATGAGCATCACCTAGATCCAATGAGTGCTAAGTGTTCCATTTATTCTCATGAGAGATGAATTCATGTTGAATCACTACTCATGAAACATGGGTCAATGACACACAATTAAATCCTGATAGCAATATCACAATTTGACTTGTTGTGGAAATTACCTCCTACTTATCAATTGATGAGCTTAAGGGGCTTTCTAATGAATGGTTCATAAGGCACAACACTCGGTGAAGGTTTTTCAAATGGGGTTGCAAGCTTTTGGTTTAACCATGGAGGAAACTTTGTAGTTAAGCACACTCAGGCTAGAGTAGTACTAGGATGGGTGACCTCCCAGGAAGTCCTGGTGCTTCACCCCTATGAGCATCACCTAGATCCAATGAGTTCTAAGTGTTCCATTTATTCTCATGAGAGATGAACTCTTGTTGAATCACTACTCATGCAACATGGGTCAATGAGTTTGACTTAAAAATCACACAGTTAAATCCTAATAGCAATATCACAATTTGAATTGTTGTGGAATTATCTCCCACTTATCAATTGATGAGCTTAAGGGGATTTCTAATGAATGGTTCATAAGGCACAACACTTGGTGTAGGTTTTTCAAATGGGGTTGCAAGCTTTGGGTTTAACCATGGAGGAAACTCTATAGTTGAGTGTGCTCAGGTTGGAGTAGTATTGGGATGGGTGATCTCTCGAGAAGTCTCGGTTCTTCACCCCTATGAGCATCACCTAGATCCAATGAGTGTTAAGTCTTCCATTTATTCTCATGAGAGATGGATTCATATTGAATCACTACTCATGAAACACAGTTCAATGAGTTTGACTCAAAAATCACACAATTAAATCTTGATAGCAATATCACAACAATACACTAGTGTCATCATATTGTTAATCTTCCCATCAACAACTTAATTTTGTACTGCGCCTACATGATCTTCATGTATTTTTTTTTAGATATGTAACTGCTAAAATTTATTTAATAAGTTGAAATGATTTTGTGAAGTTATTTTTCAAATTTTAAGTTGATTAAAAAATCTAAAGAATTAAAGTTGGAGATATTTTTTATAGTAAGTTAAATTGTGATATTGCTATCAAGATTTGACTATTTAGTTTGTGAGCATCATATACATATAATAAGTGTGAAGTGTTCATTTCATGAGAGATGGGTTCTTATGAGCTACAGATCATGATAAGCAAAATTCTATTGTTGAATCCTCATACCAATAATACAATTCTAACTATTTGTTATGAACAAGTGTAAAATATTTAATTTTCCATCTTAGAGTTATATTTAAGGATCATATTTTATTAATTTACTTAAAATCAAATAGTTCTTATTCATGCTTGCATAATCTTTTTAGAGATTTATTATTGCACCAATAACATGTTTCTATTACTAGCATGTGTTGAGTGTTGTTTTTGTTGGCAACATTTTTAAGTTCATTGAATTTAACCTAATAAAGTAATGTATGTATTTAGTCTTATCTTTGAAGTCAACCTAATTGAGAATTATGTTGCCTGGTATATGGGAAGCTTAGATATGCAAGATCAAGATTATTTGATGTATGATGGATATTATTGAATGTTCTAAAGTTGGTCTAATGTTTAGTGGTGATGGTAAGTCAATATGTGATGTATCTAGAATTAGGTGGAAGTATTAGAAGCCCATATCTACAAGAAAGAGTATATGAAGTCCTGATGAGAGAATGTTTGATATAAGATGTTGGTGGTTTATGATTTTTGAGTTGATTTGTCTCGTTTATGAATGTTTTACTATCATATTCTTAGGTTTGCAAAAGTTTAAATTTGTTGAAGTTTTAAAAATCATATTTTTTTTAAATACTACCTTCTTCTTTTTAATGTTTTTGTATGCCACATTGCTCAAAGGTAGACCCAAGTGTGAAGTGTGAGATGTGCAAGCCATTGATTTGATTACTTTGTACTGATGAAGAACCCAACATTTGACATTGAGTTCTGGTGGATACCTTTGACACACTTAAGAAGCCTATCAGTTAATTATATTATCATTAAATCATTTTATTTAAAGGTTTCATATTTATTAAATTGTGTTTCTCACTATTTACTAAATACTAAAATATAGTATGTTTAAAGATAATAAAATAATGTTATATTCTATAAAGATGGTTATTATATGGTGTTAATGTGATTAAAAGAAATTATATGTTGAGATTATAAAATATTTAATTGACAATTAAAATTTTTTATATGCAAAGATAGACTTGGAGTTTTATTTTGAGTGTATGAAGGGTTTTTAGTTTTTTAGGAATTTATAGGTAGATTTTGAGGAGTTTGAGTATTGATTGGGGTGATTTTGAGTTCATTTCTAGTTCAATATTTTTTGAGAGGACATTCAAGAAAGTTTATTGATAATGATGTATTGATAGGGTGAAAATTCATTGAAAAGTAGTAAAAATTATTTAAAAAGGGTTAAAGAATGTATTAATATGATTTAAAAAGTATTGATCATTTATTTAGCCATTTGTTTGGGTCACTAATTATTAGTGATCAATTTTTTAGTCATTTATTTGGTCACTTATCTTTGTCTTACCTTAAGATTTTACCCAATGACCAAATTAGTCATTTACGTAGTCACTTATACATATAAATTGTAAAACATTACTAGAATTTCATCACTTTTAGTCACGTGACTAAATATTTTAGTCATGTTACTAAAAATTTTAGTCACATAGTCATTTATTTGTCAAAATTCTACTAGTGATTAGAATTTCACCTAGTTAAAGAATTTATAAATGAATGTTAAGTCAACCTTAATCCAAAGGATTTATCCACACTAGTACAGTTGTTAGAAAGTAACAGCATGACTTTATTTGATAAAAAAAAATATAACTCACTTGCAAATTACAGATCTTTGGTCCAGTCCTCCATTCTACTTAGCATTCATACTCTTTATCTCTGACATCTTGTTCACCCTTCAAGAATTCAACCTCTTAAGCTTTCTTGCTTTATATGCCAATTGCAGTCTCTTCTAAATGGCCACCATATGAAGAAACATTTGAGACTTCTTGTCTTCCTTAGGTTCTCACACAACCTTTTCTTCTAGCATACTATCTCTATAAATAGAGAATTTAGATCATTTTTCATTTAACCACAATCGTCCATTTTTGGGTTAGGTAAGATTCAATGAATCTACCCACTTTTCCATTTTAGTTCTTTTAGAAACTTTTTCTACTATCTTCCTTGAATTTTCCTCAAAATGGTTTATCTTGAATTTTGTGCCACTAGCTCATCATACTTATCTTCCACATGCTTCATATAATTCAAGAAATCAAATTAGTCGACTCAAATTCATCAAATCTTTGATTTAACACTTTTTGTTGTCAGTCGACATCTACATTTTTCACTCAACAATTATAGTCTTTTGATGCTCAACCAACACTAGGTTGCTTGGCACCAACTACATCTTCTCAACTCGGTCACTACCATTATTTCCCTGATGCTTGGCACTTACTAAATTTCACTCATGTTCGGCATATACTATCTTTTTGCTCAGCTTGAACTAGAATTTTCTTAGCTTACACTATTTTCTTAGCCAGGCTTGGCAGTCACTTTTTATGAGACTACTTCTTCTTGGCTTAGCTAAAGTACCCATTTACTTTAGACTTAAGTAGATTAACAATACATAATATCATCAATGTCTTACTTGGTCTTAGTGCTCTTTTTATACACTAAACAAATAAACTTTTCTCTAGATTTTCTTGTTATCTTCTCTTTTCAAATCATCTTCATCAATCAAAAAAATGATATCATTCAAACCAAAATGCAATTGTCTCACCAAAAAGTAGCAAGTTTGACATCATTGACAAAATAATGATTTTTTATGATAGGTTCTACATTTCAGACAATCTCTTTTCAACAATGTCCCTCTTTGGCATTGATGGCAAATCAATACCAACAACAATACCAAAAAAAATTAATACCTTTGAAATTTCTCTCTCTATCTATATATGTTCCTTCCTCTGTATAGGGTAATGTAAGCTTTGTCAATCTCCTTCAATTTATCTTCTCCCTCTGACTTATATCTTCTTCATTAGCAATTTCTTCCTCTTTCCTATATCTGCCTCTCTCTATATCTCCCTCTTTGACAACAAGGCCAAAGACTTGTCATTTTTTCATGCAAATATAATCAATTCAAATTATCCCTCTGTCACCTTGCATGTGATTGTAAATCTTCTTATTCAGCTCCTTCATTACTTTATGCAGCTCCTAAAGTAGGATACACTACACCAAATTAATAAAATATGACATTCAACTCAGCTTATGTAGGGTACTATTCTTGCTTCTTAAGTAGCTTTAGATAGGGGTATCACCCCTAGTTTACCTCTAAGATATTCATGGGCATCCTTAGGTAAATATTTTGTGAATATCAGCTATCTATTCTTTTGTATTCACATAATCCATTATCACTTCTTTGTCTTGAATCTATATGCACTCTAAAATGGTCGCCTAGACTATGGGGCCCCATTATTCAATTTATCAATTTATCAAATTTCTTGAATCAATGGTTTGCAATATTTTATTAAATCAATTCAAATCAATTTCCTTGATCAAATTTGATTATTTATTTTTCTAAAGTTGATCATTTTATCCTAAGTCTTATTTAGTTAAAAGAAAATCTTCCTTTGAATTAAATAAAATAAGTCCTCGTTTAAATTTTAAAAAAATCTCTCTTTTAATTAAATAATTCATCCACATTTAAGTAATTAAGAGAAAAACCCCTCTTTTAATTTAATGAAATATTTCCTATTTAATTAAAACAACATGTTCCCTTTTAATTAAATAAATCCCACATGAAAAAGAAATGAAATAAATAAAAATTAAATAAACTCATTTTTCCTTCTCTCATTTAATTCTTCTCCTCTTTTCTCATTGGTGGAATTTTGTCTCACATGGATCAAACTCTATTATCCCACATTGGTTGTGAGAAGCTTCCCACTTCCACATTTTTCTTTGTAAGGGAGAGCCCTCTCCTCATTTTTGACATCACATTATTATGCTATTGTTATGCTATAGGTTTGGAGAGCAATTTTTGAAGAAGAAATTTGGACATTAAAGCTTTTTGTGGAGAACTTCTATCTTCTTGTCTTCTTCTCTCATGCATCCATAGCTTCCATAATGAGGTTTCATCCTTGCATTTTCATATTAGCTTAGATCTTGCATTGTTTTGCATTGTTATCATATAGATTAGTTTGCATGCATATTTTTATCCTTGGATCTCATATTTTATTGTTTACTTGCATGGGCACAAACTAGGT
This sequence comes from Cupressus sempervirens, assembly GCA_028749045.1. Classification (NCBI taxonomy): domain Eukaryota; kingdom Viridiplantae; phylum Streptophyta; class Pinopsida; order Cupressales; family Cupressaceae; genus Cupressus; species Cupressus sempervirens. The sequence goes on along the minus strand of CM053788.1, from coordinate 346,385,409 downwards.
CAAACTGAGGGCCTCCATTATAAACCCTTGCACTCTATGAATAGAGAGCTATGAGCCACCATTCGAGACCTTATTTTTTAGCAATCTTGGATATAATGACTCATAGAAGTGTGATCACATTTTAGGCATACATTTTTGGTGCCCACCATGGGGCAACTCACCTTTTCTTGCTGGTTTTAGACATTTTTGGAGTTAACCCCCTTGTGCATATTTGTTTGGAGACAAAAAAACCCTAGATCTAAAAGATTTGATCATATCTCCCAAATGGCTAGGTATTTTGATCTGAATTTTTTTTGCAAGGTGGAAACATATTAGAAAAGCTTCAGTCCAATTTTCAAATTTTTTCGAGGTATTTTCAATTTTTTATAATTTTTTATTTATTTTTAATGAAAATCATTTTAAGAAGCAAATTAGCAAATTTTTTGGAAAAGCATGCATTTTGGAAATCTCTCTAAATTCTAAACAGAGTTGGTTCTTTGTGTTTTGATTTTAGAGATCATATTAGGGCTCAATAATTTGATTTGTAAAAACTAGTTTGATTTGATGAAATGGCTCCCTAGGGATCAAATGAAAAGATATTTTAAAAATTATAACATTTTTGAAAAGCTCTCTAATTTTTGATAGGGGTCACTTTTTTGCATTTAGAGTTTTGGATCCGAATTCATATCATATAAGTCCAATCTTGATAACTAGGTCAAAAAAATTAATTTAAAAAGGCATTTAATGAATAGCTTGCATTTGATTTTTACAATGGATCAATGCATGATGTGAGCTTTCATTTGAGTTATTTTCTAATTATTATCACTCTTAAAAATCATTTTTTAGATCTAGCCCTAGTTTTCATAAGTTGAATATATATTGCATATCTTGTGTTTGCTTGTTTTGCTTCTTATTTTTTTATTGTGAACGAGCATTCAAGTGTAAATGAAAGGTACAATAGAGAAAAGATGTGTTGCAAAGATTACTAGTTTAATCACCTAAAAATGGTCATCTAGACTATTAACCCCCTTCTCAGCGTTTTGGCTAAATTAATTTAATCATTTACCTAGACCAAATTGCTAATAATCAATTTATTTGATATAACCTATAGTTTGACTATTCTATCCTAAGTTCATTATTTGATTAAAAGAACATGTCCCCTTTTAATTAAATAAAATACCCCATTCTTCTAACCCACTTAAAGTGCACACATAGAGTCCTTTTTCTATTTTGCAATTAAAAGAAAAGGCTTTGTGACTTTTGTCTTATGTGACAAGTCAACTTATATTCTATTGGTTGACTTGTTTGTGCACATGGATCACTCCTCTTTTTGAATTCCACCATTGATCATCCACCATCTTTATCTTGATCTCTATCATCCATACAACTTTAAAAGGGAGAGAGCTTTCCCCCTCAATCCATCCTCATTTTGAATATTGTTATGCTGCAAGTTTTCTAACAGGTTTCTTTGGAGCTTTGTGGAGAACTTCTCCTTCTTGTCTACATTCTCTCATCCATAGAATTCTAGCTTAGCTTAGCTTTCATTTTTACATGTAGCTTAAATCATATAGTCTAATAGTTGGATTGCAACACTCTCATACATGCTTAGCATAGCTCCACTTTACATTTCATTCTAGCTTAATCTTAATTTGCATTGCATCCTTGAGGAACTCCTTGGGACATTTGCATTCTTGCATCTTGTCTTTGGAACCTCCCATTGCATGGTTTACTAGCAAGAAGAGTATCTCTAAGGCTCATCTGAGAGCCCCTGAACTTGAAATACACTCTCTTGCACTCCGTGGATAGGGAGCTCTAAGCCGGCATACACTCTCTTGCACTCCACTTTTTTCCAAATCTTTTCTACCACCTCATACATCTAAACCTCAAGCTACTTCATCCATGATTCCTCCATCATTCCAATACCCTTCAAGGTTTCTATCAATTTTAATCTTGTACAATATTTCAACTACCCTCATGAAATCCTATAAAGGTTACACTAACTTTCTATACATGAACTATTATCCTCCATATACTCTTCCTACTACCATTTCTCTTTCATCACCCTATCAACATCTTTGAGCATACCTTTATATGGTCTTGGCTTATCATGACTTATCTTTTCTATAGGAGCATTATCTACATTCAAATAGCTTTAGCTCTTTCTAAAAATTCAAAAAAAAAAAGAAGAAAAAAATGAAAATGTGCCTTGGTGAAAACCACTTCTTGTGGCACCTTGGTAGCAAAAGTAAAGAGAAATAAATTTATCCTATGGTGAAAACTACTTCTTGTGGCACCTTGGATAAGTACCATGATGAAAACCTAGCAAACAAGTGTCATGCGTAATTCTTCCATCATCCATCTATCCCCTCTTCTCTCTTTGATCTTGACAATGTTGAGCTATCTTTGCATATTGGCTATCTTATCCATGAGATTCTCTATTTGTGTTTTCTCATTCCCTCATAGCCTCCATCTTGAGCTTTATTTTTATTTCTCTATCCCATCACTATCCTATCTAGTTGACCCCTTGGTCTTGATCATAATAAATGAAACATGGTTCTCATAGGTCTCTTGACATGGATACTCTTTTGGACTACATGCTTCATGTTATCTCACTTGTTGGCTTCATTGCTTATCCTACATGCTATCTTTCTCATTACTTCCATTGCTTATCCAAAATATGCTTCATATAACTATTTCACCTCTTTCCCTAGCTTGGGTACTCTTAAGGAGTCAGTCCTTGAGGATCACTTTCACTTGCTTCATACTCTTTTTTCATCCATCTTTGCTTATCCACTGACTCGTTGCTCCATCATATCCTATACCTTGCTAGACATTGGGAGAAAATGATGTGATCTTGCTTGAGAACTAGTGATATCTAAAACCTTCTAAAAAATCCTAAAAATCCTAAAAATTAGAAAATGTCCTAAAAAAATGATCATCTTAGTGAAAACCTAGCAATAGGTGCTTTGATGTATCACCAAAAAAATAAAAAAAAATTAAAAATACAAAAAAATTGAAAAAAAAGTCTTGAAAAAAACTGTCAAGTGGTGAAAACTTGGAAACAGGCGCTACTTGAAACCCTCGCACCTATGTCTATCAATCTCAATCATCTACTTTGCTACACATTTCCTAGCTTGGAATTGTTTCTTGTCCTCATCTTGAGGGCATAACTACTTAGCCTTTTTGAGGTATTCTTGTGCATTTGGGTTTCTTTGACAACTCACAAAATAGTGTTTCTCAACACTTCCCCCACCTTGACATCAAGTGTTTTTCAACACTTTTCAGATAGTTTACCTACGGTCTCTGATGTTGCAATATTTCTCACTATCAGAATCAAGACTTGAAGAAATGGCCAAGTGACTTACATACACGCACTTTAATACTTAAAAAACTAAGCTATGCTGATCTTTATCTACTTTGTGTTCTGTCTATGATGATTTATTTACTATATGTTCCATCCCTAATTGTCTTTCAAGGATTTCATTGACTAGAAGATTGGGGGCATGGGGCATGTTTTCTTGATTTCTACTTGTGGGTATACTTTTTTTGTCTATAGTGTTGTAAGCATTCGTGCTTGTCCTATTCAACACTTTGACTTATAAATGTATCATCCTTGACTGTTTTGCAAGACCACACTTGGGGTTTATCCTAGTGCTTATGTCTTGATACAGGTGTAATCTTGCTAAATTAAACTTAGGGAATCTAATTACATAGTTATCTTGACTTACATGCCTTTGATTCTTAGATTTGATTTCCACATACCTATCTGATATCGATCATACTCATATCCTCATAGTTATACTAGTGATGGTTGTATGATCTCATGATGTCCCTAATAAATTCTCAATGATGAAATTAAGAGTCTAAATGTTATGCGCTTCTTGTTGGTAAACCACTTTGCATATTAGCTTGCATTTTAGGTTCATTTTCTAGCTTAATCTTATATTCTTGCATATGGGGAGAGCTCTCGCTTCATCTTTTTGTGGACATATCGGCTAACTCCTTTCATATATTTCTTTACTTTCTTCTTGTTCATGTCTTTTCACCTTCTTAATCTTTCACTTCATCTCATTTCTATCTTATCATCACATTATATAAATTTTTGACATCTTAAATAATTTCAACATCCTAGATTCATTTTCGGGATCAAAATCCAAATTCAAGTTCATCTTGATGGTCAAAGTTGTCTTTTAAAATTCTACTTTCTTCTGAGCTGTTAGCTGACCTTTAGAGGTCTAATCTCTGAATCATCACTGGGGCATCTTCATTTCTTCATGTCTTCATCATTTCCATACTTCATATCTACTTCAATTCACTGTTTCATGTCTAAAATCACCTTTCTACTCATTTCTGTAATCACCTAAAAATGGTCATCTAGACTATTAGCCCCTTTTTCAACATTTTGGTTAAATTAATTTAATTTCTTACCTAAGCCAAATTGTTAATAATCAATTTATTTGATTATAACCTATAGTTTGACTATGCTATCCTAAGTTCATTATTTGATTAAAAGAACATGTCCCCTTTTAATTAAATAAAAGACCCCATTCTTCTAACCCACTTAAAGTGCACACATAAAGTCCTTTTTCTATTTTGCAATTAAAAGAAAAGGATTTGTGACTTTTGTCTTATATGACAAGTCAACTTATATTCTATTGGTTGACTTGTGTGTGCACATGGATCACTCCTCTTTTTGAATTCCACCGTTGATCATCCACCATCTTTATCTTGATCTCTACCATCCATACATCTTTAAAAGGGAGAGAGCTTTCCCCCTCAATCGAATCCATCCTCATTTTGAATATTGTTATGCTGCAAGTTTTCTAATAGGTTTCTTGGGAGCTTTGTGGAGAACTTCTATTTTTTGTCTACATTCTCTCATCCATGGCATCATGTCATTCTAGCTTAGCTTAGATTTCATTTTTACATGTAGCTTAATCTCACATAGCTTAATAATGGTATTGTAACACTCTCATACATGTTTTAGCATAGCTCCACTTTGCATCTCATTCTAGCTTAATCTTCATTTGCATTGCATTCTTGAGGAACTCCTTGGGACATTTGCATTCTTGCTCTTATCTCAAAGAACCTCCCGTTGCATGATTTACTAGCAAGAAGCACATTTTTAAGGCTTGGCTGAGAGCCTTCATGCTTGAATACTAGCTTCTTTCACTCCATGGATAGGGAGCTCTAAGCCGGCATCCGAACATTCCAACTCATGGAATCGTTTGGATAGAAGGGTTTAGAGTGGGACACTTTCGAGTGTACATTTTTGGCGCCCACCATGGGGCTTGAATCAAGTTTCTAGCTCCATTTGCTTTTATTTTTCATCTTTGGTTTTTTACAGCAGCATATTGGATCTAATCAAGTTCTTTTGTAGAATTATCACTTGGGTTTTAAGGCCAACCCATAAGTAGATTGGTTTGAAGGCCAAAAATCTAGTTGGTTTAAAGATTTGATCATATCTTTTAAACCACTTGGATTTTGGTTCTAAAAAAATTTTTTCAAGTTAAGTATGTGTTCAAAATGTCTCCGTCCAATTTTTAGAGCATTTTGACATGATTTTCAGGAGTTATGATTTTTTCTTTTTTTTTCATAAAAAGCCATTTCTGATCGCAAATCAGTGCATTTTTTGTAAAATATTATATTTTCAAAAATATTTTTGAATTTTAAGATGGGTACTCTCTTTATTTTTTGACTTTTGAGGTTGTATTAGGGATCAAAAACTCGATTTGATAAATCTGGCCTGTTTTGACAAAATCGATCTCTAGGGAGCAAATGAAGAAATTTTTTTAAATTTCTTACATTTTTGGAAAGCTATCTTATTTTTAGTAAGGTTCTCTTCTTTTCATTTCTATTTTTGGATCCGAATCATAGCAAACAAGTCCAATCTTGTTGACTAGGTCAAAATCAAAGAGTAAAAATGAGAGCATTTGTGATTAAATTGCACTTTCTTTGCATGCACTTGGTTGGAAGATAAATTGTCTTTTTGAGGAAACTAACCACTTTTTATTGAATATTTTTATTTTATTTCACACTAAATTTTGGTGCTAACAAGTTGTGATTTCAGGTTGCCATCCTTGTGAAAAAAGTTGAAACATTGCATAAAAAGAATGCATGTCAAAGCTTCAAATGCGTAAGGGCTACTAACATTGTTTGCAGGGCTGCCCAAAGCATAAAAATTCAAACTTTCTTACTTTTTTGTTTTCATGTGCAGCATTGACTAATTGTTCATTTTTTATAGGCACATAAAACTTGTGATTGGAGTCTTTTGGTAATAGGAGAGTATGCTCTTCACCCTTGTGGTGAATCACAAATCTTGACTTGCCATTTGGTTTCAAAAGAAAGGGGTAACTGAATCTTCCTGGTGTGTTTGGGAGAAAATGATTATAATAGGAGAGTATGCTCTTCACCCTTGTGGTGAATCATAAATCTTGACTTCTGAAAGTTGATCCACTCTTTGTGTAGTTAGAATCCTTTAGAGGGCCTGCTCTCGGACAACCTGAGAGGAATGACCCAAGTGGGGACAAGCAGATTACCCGGTTCTTCCAACCCACTATAAACTCAAGGCTATCAAGGACACAAAACCTTGATATACATAGTGTTTTTCTTCTCCTAGTGTGATCGCTTATGGGATTTCGACCACAGGGAGATCACTAGGCAAGAATGATTAAGGTACTCTTGTGGTCGCGAGATCGATTACTCATCGCAAGGTCAGGTGTCCCGTAATTGGGAGCAAGAGGAACACTATGAATGGAAGACCTATCTAAATACCCTAAGTTAGTAACTACCCTTTTTTAACTGCTCAACTTCTTGGTGCAAGGATTGATCCTAGTGGACTACCCAGATCACCCCAAGATTTTACACTCACCATATGTGTTCCCTTGGTTGTGCTTATCGCACTTTCATGACAAAGCCAATATCTCTTGTGGGCAACCACTTGGTGTGAGGCAAAGGAACATCAAGCGTGGGCCAAGTTGTTGAGTAATGAACCATGACTTCTAGGTAGATATTATTTGATGTGTTCTCAAATGTGCTAGACCTGTGAAAATATTTTTAACATACACATGATGATAGTTATGCGGCTTTCTTTTAAGACCTCACATATGCTTGTATCATGCAAGGTTGCTTTGTCCCTTTCTTGATTGTTTGAAGAGTACTCCATATGTCACTATCTTGCTTGGAAAGAAATTGCTTTTGAACATCAAACTTGATATTGTATCAATTATTGTCAAACTTTGTCAACCAAGTCAAAACATCAAGTGCAAACATTTTCTTGTGTTGCTTGCTAAGAGGAGTCTCATCATTTGACTTTTCTTTTATATGTCTCTAGTGCTTGAACATGCTTAAAGTGACTCTTTGGTCTTAGTGCTCATGATCTTCCTATCTTCATGGTCTATGTTTGCTTGCTAGTTATCTTTTTGTTGAAATGGTTGCCTTGATTTCTTGACTACACTCTTGGGTTGGAGAGTTGTTCACTTGTCACCCTGCTTGCTCTATCTATTTGTCTATTTAGGCATCTTGCCTAGCTATTGACTTGATTCATTCATGTCGTAAGTTTCTTGGACATATTGTTTGACAAGTCACTTTAATCTCTCTCTACTATCTTGGCAAGTGAACACTCTACCTCTTATAGTTTCAACATCAAGTTATCTTCTAGACTATTTTATGCTTGGCTTTGCATCTAAAACTATGGGATCTAAACCTTGTGCTAGAAAACCTCAACCAAATTTAAATGATCATGATATCCTCCTTGTCACTAAAGAGTTTCAAGATTTATATGTGCAATACAAAGAACTAGAAGAGACAAATGATCTTTCTTACCTTCATTTCTCTAAGCGCATGACAAAAATGAAGTCTAAACTTGAGAAAAGGTTAGATGAGAAGATTGCATTGTTACATGAATCTTACTTAAGGTCTTTACATGCATGTGAATCACCTTCTTTGAGGTCATCCTCTTCTTCTAGGTCTACATGCTCTACTTCAAGACATCAAATGTCTTCATCTTCTAGATCTAAAGACTTCTTTAGAGAACAAGCAAGTGATACCTTCTTTGAGCCTATGCCAAAATTTCATGATGGACCTATCTTTGATAATGATGAAGTCATGAATGCATTCTATTCACTTGAGAAACAACCAAAGGACTCTAGACATTTTTTTGAGAGAAATTTTACTCCCTTGGGGAATTCTTATGATGACATTTTGAGAACACTTCTTGGCACCAAGCTCATCATGTTGCCTAAGTCTAGCTCCTGTGGAAATCCATTCTTGGATACCTATTGTGCCTATCATCGATCTAATGACCATGCTACTTTAGATTGCATTGAGCTAAAACATAAAATCCAAGATCTTATTGATAATGGAATTATTGATACCTCTAATGATTCATGCGATGAGGATACTTTTCATGAGCAAGATTCTATTAATGAACCTATGTCTAGTAGTAGCTCTATTACATCTTCCACTTCTTCCAACACTCGTGCATCTCCCAACACTTCAAATATTTTCAACATGCCTCCATCAAATAAAGAACCTAATGCTTTCCACATAGACTACGTGTATCCTCAAGGGCTACCTCTAAAAGAAACTCAAGCTAACCTTCACTTGGCTGCAAACCTTTTCCATGCTACTAATCCTAAACATCCTCAACCTTCATGCACTACTATGCCTAATCCAAGCATTACTCCATTCACTCTTCATTCTCCCTTGTCCTTAGAAGTGGCTCCATGTCAAGAGGACTCTCAAAAAGAAAAAGCTATAAATGTCAAGAAAGATCAAGATCAAGCACGCTTTCATCTCTTTCAAGATTTTCCCCCTCCATATCCTATATCTTGTCCACCTCCTAAGTATGATGAAGATACCACTTCCATTATCTCCTTTGAGCTTATTGAAAATTACGAAAAAAGTTCTCTTCATATGCTATCCAAAGCTACTTGTCAAGATCAAAGCATCCCCTCATGTTCTACTTCTCCACATCCACTTCAAAATTGTGCTCAAGCTTCAAGTGCTTCTATTAAAAATGTTGTTCCTATCAAAGGTACTCATGAGTCTATTGATGTCTTTGACCATGTTTCTCACTCTAAAGATGTTGATATCCCTTTTCACTATCCATTTGCATATCCTAATTCTATCCTTGGTCCTCATCCATTAGAGTTACAGCCTTCAAACCTTCCATCCATTTTGGGGCCTTATGTTCCTCCATCTCCTACATTGACTCCTAGCTCATTCCCTAGCTCTCCCATCATACCTCAAGATCAAAAAAGACACTCATCCTTGATGACTTTTCACCCATCTATACATCTAAACCAGTCATATCATCCTTATTCATCCACAAATCCAAAGTCCTTTGGAAGTGAGAATAAACATAAGAATCCATTGAAAAATAAAGATCACTATGTCCCATCTAATCAACATGTGAATGCTAAGAAGGAAAATGCACAAAAGAGACTACAAAGGTCCACTATTATAAAAGCTAAATCAAAGAAAATATGGGTTCCTAAACCCATTATTCAAGAAATGTGTTTTGAAGTATCCAAAGGAAAATCTAAAGCTATATGTATTCCCAAGTCTCTTTTAAAAGACTTGAATATTGAAAATACTTCAAAGTTGACATTCAAGCTTCCAAAGGCTTCCATTCCATCTTCTTCCAAAAATCTTCCTAAAAATATTCCAAAGCCTTCCACTCCACTTTTTTCCAAATCTTTTCTACCACCTCATACATCTAAATCTCAAGCTATTTCATCCATGATTCCTCCATTGTTCCAATACCCTTCAAGGTGTGTGTCAATGTTGATATTGTACAATATTTCAACCACCCTCATGAAATCCTCTAAAGCTTACACTAACTTTCTATACATGAACTATTATCCTCCATATACTCTTCCTACTACCATTTCTCTTTCATCACCCTATCAACATCTTTGAGCATACCTTTCTATGGTCTTGGCTTATCATGACTTATCTTTTCTATAGGAGCATTATCTACATTCAAACAGCTTGAGCTCTTTCTAAAAATTCAAAAAAAATAAAAATAATAAAAAATGAAAAAAAAATGAAAATGTGCCTTGGTGAAAACCACTTCTTGTGGCACCTTGGTAGCAAAAGTAAAGAGAAATAAATCCATCCTATGGTGAAAACTACTTCTTGTGGCACCTTAGATAAGTACCATGATAAAAACCTGGCAAACAGGCATCATGCGTAATTCTTCCATGATCCATCTATCCCCTCTTCTCTCTTTGATCTTGACAATTTTGAGCTATCTTTGCATATTGGCTATCTTATCCATGAGATTCTCTATTTGTGCTTTCTCATTCCCTCATAGCCTCCATCTTGAGCTTTATTTTTATTGCTCTATCCCATCGCTATCCTATCTAGTTGACCCCTTGGTCTTGATCATAATAAATGAAAAATGGTTCCTAGGTCTCTTGACATGTCTACTCTTTTAGACTACATGCTTCATGCTATCTCACTTGTTGGCTTAACTGCTTATCCTACATGCTATCTTGCTCATTTCTTCCATTGCTTATCCAAAACATGCTTCATATGACTATTTCACCTCTTTCCCTAGCTTGGGTACTCTTGAGGAGTCAGTCCTTGAGGATCACTTTCACTTGCTTCACATTCCTTTCTTATGCATGTTTGCTTATCTATCGGCTTTTTTCTCCATCATGTCCTATACCTTGCTAGACATTGGAAGAAAATGATGTGATCTTGCTTGAGAACTAGTGATCTCTAAATTATTCTAAAAAATTCCAAAAAAAATCATATATGATCCTGAAAAAAATCCTAAGAGTCAGAAAATGTCCTGAAAAAAAAGATCTTCTTAGTGAAAACCTAGCAATAGGTGCTTTGATGTATCACCAAAAAAATACAAAAAATACAAAAAAAATTTTAAAAAGTCCTGAAAAAATCTGTCAAGTGGTGAAAACCTGAAAATAGGCACTACTTGAAACCCTTACACTTATGTCTATCAGTCTCAATCACCTACTTTGCTACACATTTCCTAGCTTGGAATTGTTTCTTGTCCTCATCTTGGGGGCACAACTACTTAGCCTATTGAGGTATTCTTTTGCATTAGGGTTTCTTTGACAACTCACAAAATAGTGTTTCTCAACACTTCCCCCACCTTGACATCAAGTGTTTTTCAACACTTTTCAGATAGTTTGACTATGGTCTCCGATGTCATAATATTTCTCACTATCAGAATCAAGTCTTGAAGAAATGGCCAAGTGACTTACACACATGCACTTTAACACCTAAAAAACTAAGCTATGCTGATCTTTATCTACTTTGTGTGTTGTCTATGATGATTTATTTACTATATGTTCCATCCCTAATAGTCTTTCAAGGATGTCATTGACTAGAAGACTAGGGGCATGGGGCATGTTTTCTTGATTTCTGCTTGTGGGTATACTTTGTTTGTCTATAGTGTTGTAAGCATTCGTGCTTGTCCTATTCAACACTTTGACTTATAAATGTATCATCCTTGACTATTTTGCAAGATCGCACTCAGGGTTTATCCTGGTGCTTATGCCTTGATACAGGTGTAATCTTGCTAAATTAAACTTAGGGAATCTAATCATGTAGTTATCTTGACTTACATGTCTCTGATGCTTAGATTGGATTTCCACATACCTATCTAATATCGATCATATTCATATCCTCATAGTTATACTAGTGATGGTTGTATGATCTCATGATGTCCCTAATTTATGCTCAATGATGAAATTAAGTGTCTAAATGTTATGCACTTCTTGCTAGTAAACCACTTTTCATATTAGCTTGCATTTTAGGTTCATTTTCTAGCTTAGTCTTGCATTCTTGCATATGGGGAAAGCTCTCTCTTCATCTTTTCCCAGACATATCGGCTAACTCCTTTCATATATTTCTTTACTTTCTTCTTGTTCATGTCTTTTCACCTTATTAATCTTTCACTTCATCTCTTTTCTATCTTATCATCACATTATATAAATTTTTGACCTCTTAAATAATTTCAACGTCCTAGATTCATTTTCGGGATCGAAATCCAAATTTGAGTTCATCTTGATGGTCAAAATTGTCTTTTAAAAGTCTACTTTCTTCTGAGCAGTTAACTAACCTTTTGAGGTCTAATCTCCAAATCATCACTGGGGCATCTTCATTTCTTCATGTCCTCATCATTTCGATACTTCATATCTACTTCAATTCATTGTTTCATGTCTAAAATCACCTTTCTACTCATTTTGACCTAATTTTTATGCTATATCCTTCAATGTCAACTCTAGTCAAACTGGGGCATTTTATCAATTTTTTTTATAGTAATTCTTGGGTTCTAATCATCTAACTGTCATCTTGGACATTGCTATATTCTAATTTTCTCATGTCTAGCCATTTTTTGCATCCCCTTACCTCATTTCAATTTTGATCCCGAGGGGGCAGAAATACTCTATTGTTGATTATTACAGCTATCTATTTCTTAGGAGCATTTGTTTGACCTTATCACTTTTTCTCGATCTATTCTCTTTGCTAGGCGTTAGAATTCTTTTCGAATCCTAACATCATCTTCCTATTGTTCAGTACTACTGCTATCAGGTTGTGCATTTAGGACTTGTTATCTATTTCTGCATTTTACTCTTTGAAATCAGACATCTATATCTATCACCACCTACTTGGCTTTCTATTTTCTTTGACATAATGTGTTCTCAGATCAATCACGCATTAGTCAAAGAGGGGCAAATTTAATCACCTAAAAATGGTCATCTAGACTATTAGCCCCCTTTTCAACATTTTGGTTAAATTAATTTAATTACTTACCTAAGCCAAATTGTTAATAGTCAATTTATTTGATTATAACCTATAGTTTGACTATGCTATCCTAAGTTCATTATTTGATTAAAAGAACATGTCCCCTTTTAATTAAATAAAAGACCCCATTCTTCTAACCCACTTAAAGTGCACAGATAAAGTCCTTTTTCTATTTTGCAATTAAAAGAAAAGGCTTTGTGACTTTTGTTTTATATGACAAGTCAAATTATATTCTATTGGTTGACTTGTGTGTGTACATGGATCACTCCTCTTTTTGAATTCCACCGTTGATCATCCACCATCTTCATCTTGATCTCTACCATCCATACATCTTTAAAAGGGAGAGAGCTTTCCCCCTCAATCGAATCCATCCTCATTTTGAATATTGTTATGCTGCAAGTTTTCTAATAGGTTTCTTGGGAGCTTTGTGGAGAACTTCTATTTCTTGTCTACATTCTCTCATCCATGGCATCATGGCATTCTAGCTTAGCTTAGATTTCATTTTTACATGTAGCTTAATCTCACATAGCTTAATAATGGTATTGTAACACTCTCATACATGTTTTAGCATAGCTCCACTTTGCATCTCATTCTAGCTTAATCTTCATTTGCATTGCATTCTTGAGGAACTCCTTGGGACATTTTCATTCTTGCTCTTGTCTCAAAGAACCTCCCGTTGCATGGTTTACTAGCAAGAAGCACATTTCTAAGGCTTGGTTGAGAGCCTTCATGCTTGAATAATAGCTTCTTGCACTCCATGGATAGGGAGCTCTAAGCCAGCATCCGAACATTCCAACTCATGGAATCGTTTGGATAGAAGGGTTTAGAGTGGGACACTTTCGAGTGTACAGTTTTGACCTAATTTTTATGCTATATCCTTCAAGGTCAACTCTAGTCAAACTAGGGCATTTTATCAATTTATTATAGTCATTCTTGGGTTCTAATCATCTATCTGTCATCTTGGACATTGCTATATTCTAATTTTCTCATGTCTAGCCGATTTTTGCATCCCCTTACCTCATTTCAATTTCGATCTCGAGGGGGCAAAAATACTCTATCACTTCTTAGGAGCATTTGTTTGATCTTCTCACTTGCTCTCACTCTATCCACTTTTCTGGATGTTAACATTCTTCTTGAATTCTAACATTCTTCTCTTCCTAGTGCTCAGTACTACCACTATCAGGCTGTACATTTAGGACTTGCTATCTTTTTCTACATTTTGTTCTTTAAAATCAGATATCTATATCTATCACCACCTACTTGGCTTTCTATTTTCTTTGACATAATGTGTTCCTAGATTGATCATGCATTATTCAAAGAGGGGCAATTGTAATCACCTAAAAATGGTCATCTAGACTATTAGCCCCCTTCTCAGCGTTTTGGCTAAATTAATTTAATCATTTACCTAGACCAAATTGCTAATAATCAATTTATTTGATATAACCTATAGTTTGACTATTCTATCCTAAGTTCATTATTTGATTAAAAGAACATGTCCCCTTTTAATTAAATAAAATACCCCATTCTTCTAACCCACTTAAAGTGCACACATAAAGTCCTTTTTCTATTTTGCAATTAAAAGAAAAGGCTTTGTGACTTTTGTCTTATGTGACAAGTCAACTTATATTCTATTGGTTGACTTGTGTGTGCACATGGATCACTCCTCTTTTTGAATTCCACCATTGATCATCCACCATCTTCATCTTGATCTCTACCGTCCATACAACTTTAAAAGGGAGAGAGCTTTCCCCCTCAATCCATCCTCATTTTGAATATTGTTATGTTGCAGGTTTTCTAACAGGTTTCTTTTGAGCTTTGTGGAGAACTTCTCTTTCTTGTCTACATTCTCTCATCCATGGCATTCTAGCTTAGCTTAGCTTTCATTTTTACATGTAGCTTAAATCATATAGTCTAATAGTTGGATTGCAACACTCTCATACATACTTAGCATAGCTCCACTTTACATTTCATTCTAGCTTAATCTTCATTTGCATTGCATCCTTGAGGAACTCCTTGGGACATTTGCATTCTTGCATCTTGTCTTTGGAACCTCCCATTGCATGGTTTACTAGCAAAAAGAGTATCTCTAAGGCTCATTTGAGAGCCCTTGAACTTGAAATACACTCTCTTGCACTCCGTGGATAGGGAGCTCTAAGCCGGCATCCAAACATTCCAACTCATGGAATCGTTTGGATAGAATGGTTTAGAGTGTGACACAAATCGAGTGTACAACTAGGTATTTTGTTGGATCTCTATAACATTTGGATTTGGAAGTAAAATTAACTCTCTCATGTGTTTGTCTTGAGTTCTTTTACATTCTTTCATAGATTCACACTTCATTTGGTGCTCTAAAATTGGATCTAGATTTGCTTTCACACATCTATGTTTCGCATAGTAATTAGGTCCTATGAACACTATTTGGGAGATCTCGAGAGATTGAGCTTCATTCACTTTCTTTACATGTGAAGTTCCTCTTGATGACAAATCCCCTTGTAGGTAGGGAAGGATATTTGTTATTATCTCACTATTCCGCTTGGATTTGTCCTCAACATTCATTAGTACTTTCTCTTTTGAGATGGTGGTGTTTGTCATTGGATTTTCTAAAAAGTTGGTGAGGTGATTTCCAATTAGCATATCAAAGAATCTTGTTTTCTATGTTTGGGTAAGGTGAAAAGGCTAGAGGAGTATGCTATGTTATCTTTTGGGCACATCAGAAACTTGGAACCCTTGAATCCAAACCAAGTCTCCATGTGGTACAACTTTGTGAGTCTTCCTTGATTAGAGAGGGTTAAACCATAGTGGACATTCCCTTTATTGGGTCAACCACATGGATGGTACCTCAAGCGGTAATAGCCATTTTTTATGTGGTAGTAGCAACCACTATATAAATTTCCTTATGGAGGAAATCCTCATGGGTGTAGCCTTTTTTTGGGCTGTCAGATCTCCTCAGTATCTTTGGTTGATTAAATTCTTGTAATATGTCAAAACCCTAGTGCACCGGGATTGGATTTTTCCCACTCTAAATTACAAAAGTTGTAGAGTTGAACATTAATAAGAACCATAGTGCTACCAAATTTTCTTTTCTAGGACTATGTGCGTGATTGGAAAATACTTTGAGAACAGACATAGTAGTGGTTCTAGGGATTAGATTTATACTATGACACTATTCTTGTTCATGTGCAAGGTTGCTTGCTCATTGTTTGAAGACATTTTATTGAAATCCTTGATTGTTGTCTTGCATGCCTAGTTCATGATTAAAAATCTATTGATGCACCTAGTCGGACATTTAAAATGAACAAAATATGAGTTCCTGAGTCGAGACTTTACAATCAAATGGCTCTGTTGTCCTATTATTTCCAATTTTCCTAGGTTAATCCAATTTAGATTAGGCTATTGACCCCATCGTTAGAAGCTTGTTTGCACCTTGGGTTATTGTCCTTTGACCTCTTGAATTAGTAATCATTGATTTCACAAGAGATCTTGTTTGGAGTTGGTGAGATAGAGATCGTCCTTGTTGAGAAAGATATACCTTTGGATCCTTTGATATTACGCTTGGAGAGTCTTAGTAATCTCTTGTCCATCCACTTTCATCAAAATTCAATTGTAATTAATTAAAATTTGGGTAAATCATCCTCCTAGTCCATTTGTGCTAGGATATTCACCCAAAGTTGTGGGCACCTCTGTGGTAGTGTTGGTTTATGCCTATTGCAATATTTTATCTTATCATCTCTTTTTTGGACAAGTGAGTGCTTTTTCTATCCTAGTTTGCTACCAATGCTTCTTAGGGTTATCTTATCAACTAGTATCTTTTCTTTCATGTTGGTTATAAGCGTTATTACATGTTGTTCAACATTCAAATGAACTCAAATGGTATCAAATTTCACAAAATGACTCTTGGTCTTCTTTCTTCTTCATCTTCCATGTCTTTCTAGTCTCCCAATTCCATTCTTTCTCTTCTTCACATCTTCTTGTTCTTTTCCTCCTATTATCATATAGTCTACCTTCTTCTATTCATCCTTTCTCTTCTTCCATGCTTGATTCTTCTTCTAGAACCATGGATCTTGAATATCTTGTTAGGGACCATCATTTGAGCATAGATGAACTCGACCTCCTTATTGAATTTGAAAAATTTTGTTACTCCAATAGATATATGGATGCCAACATTGTGACAAAAATGATGGAAAGGGGGAAAAAATTAGATGTTCTTGCTAGGATCATACACAATATCATATCACAATATCCCTCTTCCAAATATTCCTTATCTTACAAGTCTTGTCATGATTCTTCTAAATATCATTCATATTCCTTATCTTCTAAGTCTTATCATGATTCTTCTAAATATCATTCAGATTCTTCACCTTCTAAGTCTTATCATGATTCTTCTAAATATCACTCAGATTCTTCATCTTCTAAGTCTTATCATGATTCTTCTAAATATCATTCACATTTCTCATCTTTTAAGTCTTATCCTAATTCTTCTAAATATCATTTACATTCTTCATCTTCTAAGTCTTATCATGATTCTTCTAAATATCATTCATATTCTTCATATTCCAAGTGTTACCATGATTCTTCTAAATATCATTCATGTAGGTCTTCACCTACCTCTTCTTCACGATTTCATTCTTCTTCCACTTCTACCAAGAGTCTTATTCCACTTATTGAGACATACCATAATGAACAACATGAAAAGTCTTGTGATATGCCTATCTATAATGCTTATAGTGACAATGATTATGATGATGATGAGTATTATATTCCTACAAGCCCTTAAAGTCTTCCTAGTCCTATGCTTGTGCTTAAAGGGGATGAGTCACGGATAGATATTGATGGTAATCCATATGACTCAAGTTTTGAAAACAACATTGATAAATTTTGTGAACAATACCTAAATGATAAATCTACATTTTTTGAGGAAGAGAAAGAATTTTTTTTCATTGAAATAAAAAATCAATGCCATAAGAGTTCCTCTTCTAAGAATTCTCATGCTGAAAATAAACATTACACTCTTGAGCAATATCATGTTAATGTTGAACCTTTGTCTTCTGATGCTCCCCTTCCATCTTCTACTTCCTCCACTGTCCATACATCCCCTAAAGATTTTGAGTCTCTCAAATATTCTACCAATCCTTTATCCAACAAAGATCCTAATACTTTTCATGTGGTTCCCTATAGCTATCCTCAAAGATTACCTCTTAAAGAAACTAAAGCTAACCTTCACTTAGTTGCAAATACTTTTGACAATGCTAAACCTAAAGATTCTAAGTTTGTATGTGCTATAATGCCTACTTCAGCTAGTCCTTCATCATCTATTCCAAAGTCTTCCATACAATTCCAACATGCTTCCTTCTCCTTATGAGTGGCTTCATGTCAAGAGGACTCTAAAAATGATAAAGAAAAGAATATAAAGAAAGATCAAGATCAAGAAACCTACATGTCATCCAATTATTTTCATGATGTCTCTGATCCATTTCATGGTCCTTTTGATCCTCCATGCCCTACCTCATTCATTCCACCATGTCTTAAGTCTTCTCCTAAGCAAGATCAAGCTACTACTTACATTGCTAAGCTTATTGACAATCAAAATGACCTTAATATAATTCTGCCTTCCAAAGATGATACTTCTATTAAGTTTATTAAAAATAGTGTTGTTACTTCCAATTTTGAGCCTATTGAAAATCAAGAGAAAAAATCTACACTTATGCTATCCAAAGATTTTTGTCAAGATCAAAGTCTTCCATCTTCTTGCTCTAACACTCCATGTTCCCTTCCACTTTCTACTCTTCCTAAGTCTTCTCAAGATTCAAGTACTCCTATCAAAGAAGTTGCTCCTATTCAAGATGTTTATGATTTTATTGAAAATCCTAATGCTCACTCTAAAGATGTTGATGTCCTTGATTGTCATATAGATGTTGATGAACTTATTGATTACTCTTTTGCATCTTCCACATCCATCCTTGGACCTCCTCCACCAATATCAAATGCTTCTTGTCTTCCTTCCATCTTGGGTCCTTATGTCCCTTCACTTTCCCCTCCCAAATCTCCTAATTCACCATCCATCTTGGGTCCTTATGTCCCTCCCTCTCCTATCTTTCCTCAAGCTTATCGTAGATGCATATCCTTGAATCATTTTCATCCACTCACTCACCTAAACCAGTGATATCATCCTTCTTCTTCCATAGGTCCCAAGTCTTTTCGAAGTAACCTGAATGTTCAATACAAGAAAAAGAAGCAATTCAAGAATCCATATAAAAAATAAAATCACCATGTCTCCTCTAATCGACATGGGGGCATAAAGTCAAAAGAGATATCTAAGAAAAAAATTGTAAGACAAATATGGGTTCCAAAATCCATCATTGAAGATATTATCTCTAAATCATCAAAAAGAAATGAAAAGAGGCCTATAGCTATATGGATTACAAAGTCTCTCTTGAGAGAGTCTAATTTTGAACAACAATTGAAGTTGACATTCAAGCTTCCAAAGAATTTCACTTCATCTTCTTCCAAAAGCATTCTTCCATTCCATGTGCCTAAACCACAACCTCTTCTATCCACTCGCCATATTCCTTCATGTATACCTTCATTCACATTTTCTCCATCCTCTTTCCACCCTTCAAGATGTGTGTTGACATTGATCTTGCCTTCATTTCCATCTTCCAATCTCACTCGCTTTGCATAAAGCCATACCCTCCATTTTTGTCTTCCATCTTCCTTTCACTATCAGCATCTTTGAGCATATCATTTCAACTCCTTTGCATGTCATGGTTTAAAATTTCAAGGAGAATTATCTAAAAATCTTGACTTCTTCTAAAAAAATTCAAAAAAAATTCAAAAATAAATAATTTGAAAAAAATAAAAATTGATACTTTTGAAAATGTGCCTTGGGGAAAACTTAGTAATTAGGCACCTTGGTAACAAAAGTAAAGATAAATAAATTTTTCCAATGGTGAAAACCACTCCCTTTCAGTGCCTTGGATAAGTACCATGATGAAAACTTGACAATCGGGCATCATGCATAGTTCTTCTACATCTTTCATTCATTATGTCTTCTCTCTTTGATCTTGACAATGTTGAGCTATACAAAAACATTTGGCTATCTTGTGAGCTATCTTATGTGATCTTGTTTTCATTCCTTTCATGTTTATCCTTCATATCTATTTTCCTCCATTCATTCTAGTCTTTTGTTATCCTTTACCCCTTTGGTCTTGATCTAATTAAAAAGAGTAAAATACAATGCTATGAAGCCACTTGACATGTCTACTCCTTTGGATTACATCTTTCCCACTTTTACATTATGCTTTCATGAATTATCTTATGCTAGCCTTTCATTTCTTATCCAAATATGCTTTACATGACAATTTTTTTCCTAGCTTGGTTACAGTTGAGGATTTCTTCCCTTTATTCTCCTTCATTCTCTTGTCTTTTATTTCTTCCACCAACTTGCTAATCTTCTTGCCCTCCACCTTGCTAGACATTGGGACTGCGTGATGTGATCTTTCTTGAGAGTTTGGTCCTTGTTTCTGTCTAGGGGCATTGTACATTATTTGTATATATTTATTGATCTTGAAAAAATACAAAAAAATGATATATTTCAAAAATCCAAAAATATATATATATTGTGAAAATTCTAAAAATTGGAAAATTTCCTAAAAAAATGATCATCTTAGTGAAAACCTAGCAATAGCATTTTGATGTATCTCCAACAAAAATTATATATTCTAAAAATACCAAAAAAATCTAAAAAAATCAAAATTTCAGAAAAAAATAGAAAAAGTGCCTTGGTGAAAACTTGGAAATAGGCACCTTGGTAGCAAAAATTCAAAAAAAATTATAAAAAGTCCTAAAAAAAAAATCAAAGTGGTGAAAACTTGGAAACGAGCGCTACTTGAGGCCTTTGCACCCTTGTTTCTTACTGTGTGTTCTCAACACTTAGACTTTCTTCATCATGCCTTGTCCTTGTTGCCTTGGTTTGGAATTGGTCTTTGTCTAGGGGGCATAACTATGTTGGCTTTGGTCTCTTGGTTGTGTTAGTCTTTAGGACACCTCACAAATAGCATTTTTCAGCACCACCCCAATTGTATTTTTCAATACAACCCCTGATATCAAGTGTTTTTCAACACTTATTGGTTTGGTCTTACCCATTTTTGTCATGTGATCTTACCTATTTGCAAGCATTTGATCTTTATCCTCAAAACTCAGTATCAATTAACACATTTAAATTTTTTTAACACAAACACTTAATGCTTGACTTATGTCATGACCTTTTCTTTATGTGCTGACTATTATTGATTTTTGTTGAGTGTCTTTGTCTAATAAGTCTCTCTGGGATGCATAGCTAGAGGACTTGGGGCATGGGGCATGTTTTTATTTGTTTTCTACTTGTGGGTGTGGTCTTGAAACTCTAGAGTGTCTCTTGTTGTCCTCTTGAAACACTTAGGAGATTTGAGGCATAATCCTTGACTGTTTTTGCACAACCGCTCTTTTGGTCACTATGGCATCTATTCCTTGATGCGAGCATGGTTTTGCTACATTAAATTGGGTAAGCTAACATTGTAGTCATCTTGACCTTTATGTTTTTGATGCTTATGTTAGAATCTTTCCACATTCCAATCTGATATAAATCACATTCATATCTTCATAGTTGTGTTTCTAACTAGTGATGATTGTGTGATTTTTTGATGTTCGTTAATAATGGCCCAATGATGAAA
This sequence comes from Cupressus sempervirens, assembly GCA_028749045.1. NCBI lineage: Eukaryota > Viridiplantae > Streptophyta > Pinopsida > Cupressales > Cupressaceae > Cupressus > Cupressus sempervirens. The sequence goes on along the minus strand of CM053788.1, from coordinate 346,363,939 downwards.
ATAAGTTCTTTTACATTATCTAATGAATGATGAACACAAAAATCCTATGTTATAGTTGCTCTTTTACAAGTACACCTTTGCATTTTCATGTAGCTTGCATTGTTAGGTTTCATGTTAGTTTCCATTTTAGGATGCATCATGAGTTTGAGAGGGTTTTCCCTTCATCTTTATTGTGGACTTTTAATCAACTATGGTCATGTTTTGATCTTCATTTTCTTATCTTCTTTTTTGATCTCAATCAAAATTTATATCTTAAATAGTTGATTGATTTTGGAGCATTATATTTCTTATGAAAAAATTTATTTTCTTCTTTCTATTTCTTTTCATCTCTTCCAAATTTCTATCTTCCATTTACTTTCACCCCACTTCTTTTCTTCTAATTCAACTTTGGGGCATAATATTCCATGCTTGATGATCTATCTTGGTTCTGTGATTCTTATATCTTTCATCTTACATTAAGAGCTTTATCTTTTGTTCAATTTGATCAAATTTATCAATTTTTTGTTTCTCCTCTATCTCATTTTGATTTTTATCACGAGGGGGAAGTACTTATCAAACTTCAATCCTTGATTCAGTTTTATCAACTTTATCCTTGACTTTTTTAAGTCAAAATTTATTTTTATTCTTTGTCCTGATGTGTTCCTAAATCGACCACGCATCTAGGTTGTTTTGTGATCCCAAATTGACCTCACACTTCAATTTCTTTCTTTGACTACATGTGTTCCCAAATCAATCACACATTAGTCAAAGAGGGGAAAATGTATGTACTCTAAAATGGTCACTTAGACTATGGGCTCCCATTATTCAATTTATCAATTTATCAAATTTCTTGAATCAATGGTTTGCAATATTTTATTAAATCAATTCAAATCAATTTCCTCGATCAAATTCAATTATTTATTTTTCTAAGGTTGAACATTTTATCCTAAGTCTTATTTAGTTAAAAGAAAATCTCTCTTTTAACTAAATAAAATAAGTCCCCATTTAATTAAAAGGAAACCTCTCTTTTGGGGTGACCGCAAGAAGTTGGGTCGCAATTCTGCGAAAGTCAAATCTACGGAATTGTGCTTCTCAAAAATAGGTACCTAATTTTTTTAGAATAGGGTACCCATTTCTAAATTCATGCATCGGGCACCCAAGTCAGGATTTAAAAATTGGGTACCCAATTTTTAAAACTCAAATCAGATGCCTGAGGTGCTTAAAAATCGAGCACCCAATTACTTTATAAATCGAGTATCAATGTATGGGGGTGATATAATCAAAATATCAAAAAATGAGTGATATCGAAGCATTATATCTTAATATAAAACTAAAATAAACTAACCCCTAGGTAACCCTAAACCAAATTGAATATCAAACTAGATTGAAAGCTAACCCTAGCCCTTAACTAATTAATATTATACTTATAAACCAAATTAAACTAAACCATGATCATAAACCTAATTATATATCCCAACAAGTTAACAGTACAAACCAAATTTAACCTTGAATCCTTTCCCCAACCATTAACCAAATTGAACCCTTACCCTAAGATTGAACCAAGTTAAACGTTGACCTTAAGACTAAACCAAATCACCCTAAACTTAAACCTAACTCAATAATATATTCAATAGTTTAAAACAAAATTTAAACCTAACATTTTTGAATTAATGTTGGTTTTTAATCTAAAAGCTCTAACTATAATTCTATATCTAAAACTAAATTTAGCACTTTAAAACTTAATTCAATTTATTAACTCTTGTCCTAATTGAAACCTAAGCATAAACCTAATCAAGATCATAATCTTAATTATAATATGTCCCTAGGGGTCTTAGGACCCCTAAGGACATACGTCATCATAGAATGTGTCGAAGGGGGTCATAGGTCACCCTATGACACCCTTCGACCCATATGAATTATTCTACTATGTCCCTAGGGGTCCTAGGACCCCTAGGGACATATGTCATCATGGAATGGGTCGAAAGGGATCATAGGTCACCTTATGACCCCCTTCCTAGGGCCCCTAGGGACATATGTCATCATAGACTGGGTCGAAGGGGGTCATATCCTAAGAACCAAGTACTAATTTTATAAATGTCAAACCATAATCGTAACCTTATTTATGATAAACTAAATTATCCTAGAGGAGGATCATATTTACATCTACATGTCATACATGTGAATCTAAAAACATTTACATATCTAATTACATCATTTATTGCATAGGACAGATTAAAATTTTCATTATATTATCCATGCATATCATATCAAAAGAATCATATAGAGATATGTCATTTACTACATCCATCATACATAATCAAGAAGGGTACTTAGGTAAATTTATATATAACACTATATTATATGAAAAGAAAAACACCACATAGGATCATCTCATGTATAAACTAAAAAAATTTATCAAGACACATATAATGAGATCAAATAATATTTATAAGATTCATCGCATATACTATCAATGTATGGGGGTGATATAATCAAAATATCAAAAAATGAGTGATATCGAAGCATTATATCTTAATATAAAACTAAAATAAACTAACCCCTAGGTAACCCTAAACCAAATTGAATATCAAACTAGATTGAAAGCTAACCGTAGCCCTTAACTAATTAATATTATACTTATAAACCAAATTAAATTAAACCATGATCATAAACCTAATTATATATCCCAACAAGTTAACAGTACAAACCAAATTTAACCTTGAATCCTTTCCCCAACCATTAACCAAATTGAACCCTTACCCTAAGATTGAACCAAGTTAAACGTTGACCTTAAGACTAAACCAAATCACCCTAAAATTAAACCTAACTCAATAATATATTCAATAGTTTAAAACAAAATTTAAACCTAACATTTTTGAATTAATGTTGGTTTTTAATCTAAAATCTCTAACTATAATTCTATATCTAAAACTAAATTTAGCACTTTAAAACTTAATTCAATTTATTAACTCTTGTCCTAATTGAAACCTAAGCATAAACCTAATCAAGATCATAATCTTAATTTGCTAAAACCTACACCAAGTAATATATAAATAATTAAATATCTAGATCCTAAGAACCAAGTACTAATTTTATAAATGTCAAGCCATAATCGTAACCTTATTTATGATAAACTAAATTATCCTAGAGGAGAATCATATTTACATCTACATGTCATACATGTGAATCTAAAAACATTTACATATCTAATTACATCATTTATTGCATAGGACGGATTTAAAATTTTCATTATATTATCCATGCATATCATATCAAAAGAATCATATAGAGATATGTCATTTACTACATCCATCATACATAATCAAGAAGGGTACTTAGGTAAATTTATATATAACACTATATTATATGAAAAGAAAAACACCACATAGGATCATCTCATGTATAAACTAAAAAAATTTATCATGACACATATAATGAGATCAAATAATATTTATAAGATTCATCGCATATACTATCAATGTATGGGGGTGATATAATCAAAATATCAAAAAATGAGTGATATTGAAGCATTATATCCTAAACCAAATTGAATATCAAACTAGATTGAAAGCTAACCCTAGCCCTTAACTAATTAATATTATACTTATAAACCAAATTAAATTAAACCATGATCATAAACCTAATTATATATCCCAACAAGTTAACAGTACAAACCAAATTTAACCTTGAATCCTTTCCCCAACCATTAACCAAATTGAACCCTTACCCTAAGATTGAACCAAGTTAAACGTTGACCTTAAGACTAAACCAAATCACCCTAAACTTAAACCTAACTCAATAATATATTCAATAGTTTAAAACAAAATTTAAACCTAACATTTTTTAATTAATGTTGGTTTTTAATCTAAAAGCTCTAACTATAATTCTATATCTAAAACTAAATTTAGCACTTTAAAACTTAATTCAATTTATTAACTCTTGTCCTAATTGAAACCTAAGCATAAACCTAATCAAGATCATAATCTTAATTTGCTAAAACCTACACCAGGTAATATATAAATAATTAAATATCTAGATCCTAAGAACCAAGTACTAATTTTATAAATGTCAAACCATAATCGTAACCTTATTTATGATAAACTAAATTATCCTAGAGGAGGATCATATTTACATCTACATGTCATACATGTGAATCTAAAAACATTTACATATCTAATTACATCATTTATTGCATAGGACAGATTAAAATTTTCATTATATTATCCATGCATATCATATCAAAAGAATTATATAGAGATATGTCATTTACTACATCCATCATACATAATCAAGAAGGGTACTTAGGTAAATTTATATATAACACTATATTATATGAAAAGAAAAACACCACATAGGATCATCTCATGTATAAACTAAAAAAATTTATCATGACACATATAATGAGATCAAATAATATTTATAAGATTCATCGCATATACTATCAATGTATGGGGGTGATATAATCAAAATATCAAAAAATGAGTGATATCGAAGCATTATATCTTAATATAAAACTAAAATAAACTAACCCCTAGGTAACCTTAAACCAAATTGAATATCAAACTAGATTGAAAGCTAACCCTAGCCCTTAACTAATTAATAATATACTTATAAACCAAATTAAATTAAACCATGATCATAAACCTAATTATATATCCCAACAAGTTAACAGTACAAACCAAATTTAACCTTGAATCCTTTCCCCAACCATTAACCAAATTGAACCCTTACCCTAAGATTGAACCAAGTTAAACGTTGACCTTAAGACTAAACCAAATCACCCTAAACTTAAACCTAACTCAATAATATATTCAATAGTTTAAAACAAAATTTAAACCTAACATTTTTGAATTAATGTTGGTTTTTAATCTAAAATCTCTAACTACAATTCTATATCTAAAACTAAATTTAGCACTTTAAAACTTAATTCAATTTATTAACTCTTTTCCTAATTGAAACCTAAGCATAAACCTAATCAAGATCATAATCTTAATTTGCTAAAACCTACACTAGGTAATATATAAATAATTAAATATCTAGATCCTAAGAACCAAGTACTAATTTTATAAATGTCAAGCCATAATCGTAACCTTATTTATGATAAACTAAATTATCCTAGAGGAGGATCATATTTACATCTACATGTCATACATGTGAATCTAAAAACATTTACATATCTAATTACATCATTTATTGCATAGGACAGATTTAAAATTTTCATTATATTATCCATGCATATCATATCAAAAGAATCATATAGAGATATGTCATTTACTACATCCATCATACATAATCAAGAAGGGTACTTAGGTAAATTTATATATAACACTATATTATATGAAAAGAAAAACACCACATAGGATCATCTCATGTATAAACTAAAAAAATTTATCATGACACATATAATGAGATCAAATAATATTTATAAGATTCATCGCATATACTATCAATGTATGGGGGTGATATAATCAAAATATCAAAAAATGAGTGATATCGAAGCATTATATCTTAATATAAAACTAAAATAAACTAACCCCTAGGTAACCCTAAACCAAATTGAATATCAAACTAGATTGAAAGCTAACCCTAGCCCTTAACTAATTAATAATATACTTATAAACCAAATTAAATTAAACCATGATCATAAACCTAATTATATATCCCAACAAGTTAACAGTACAAACCAAATTTAACCTTGAATCCTTTCCCCAACCATTAACCAAATTGAACCCTTACCCTAAGATTGAACCAAGTTAAACATTGACCTTAAGACTAAACCAAATCACCCTAAACTTAAACCTAACTCAATAATATATTCAATAGTTTAAAACAAAATTTAAACCTAACATTTTTGAATTAATGTTGGTTTTTAATCTAAAATCTCTAACTATAATTCTATATCTAAAACTAAATTTAGCACTTTAAAACTTAATTCAATTTATTAACTCTTGTCCTAATTGAAACCTAAGCATAAACCTAATCAAGATCATAATCTTAATTTGCTAAAACCTACACCAGGTAATATATAAATAATTAAATATCTAGATCCTAAGAACCAAGTACTAATTTTATAAATGTCAAACCATAATCGTAACCTTACTTATGATAAACTAAATTATCCTAGAGGAGGATCATATTTACATCTACATGTCATACATGTGAATCTAAAAACATTTACATATCTAATTACATCATTTATTGCATAGGATGGATTTAAAATTTTCATTATATTATCCATGCATATCATATCAAAAGAATCATATAGAGATATGTCATTTCCTACATCCATCATACATAATCAATAAGGGTACTTAGGTAAATTTATATATAACACTATATTATATGAAAAGAAAAACACCACATAGGATCATCTCATGTATAAACTAAAAAAATTTATCATGACACATATAATGAGATCAAATAATATTTATAAGATTCATCGCATATACTATCAATTTATGGGGGTGATATAATCAAAATATCAAAAAATGAGTGATATCGAAGCATTATATCTTAATATAAAACTAAAATAAACTAACCCCTAGGTAACCCTAAACCAAATTGAATATCAAACTAGATTGAAAGCTAACCCTAGCCCTTAACTAATTAATATTATACTTATAAACCAAATTAAATTAAACCATGATCATAAACCTAATTATATATCCCAACAAGTTAACAGTACAAACCAAATTTAACCTTGAATCCTTTCCCCAACCATTAACCAAATTGAACCCTTACCCTAAGATTGAACCAAGTTAAACGTTGACCTTAAGACTAAACCAAATCACCCTAAACTTAAACCTAACTCAATAATATATTCAATAGTTTAAAACAAAATTTAAACCTAACATTTTTTAATTAATGTTGGTTTTTAATCTAAAAGCTCTAACTATAATTCTATATCTAAAACTAAATTTAGCACTTTAAAACTTAATTCAATTTATTAACTCTTGTCCTAATTGAAACCTAAGCATAAACCTAATCAAGATCATAATCTTAATTTGCTAAAACCTACACCAGGTAATATATAAATAATTAAATATCTAGATCCTAAGAACCAAGTACTAATTTTATAAATGTCAAACCATAATCGTAACCTTATTTATGATAAACTAAATTATCCTAGAGGAGGATCATATTTACATCTACATGTCATACATGTGAATCTAAAAACATTTACATATCTAATTACATCATTTATTGCATAGGACGGATTTAAAATTTTCATTATATTATCCATGCATATCATATCAAAAAAATCATATAGAGATATGTCATTTACTACATCCATCATACATAATCAAGAAGGGTACTTAGGTAAATTTATATATAACACTATATTATATGAAAAGAAAAACACCACATAGGATCATCTCATGTATAAACTAAAAAAATTTATCATGACACATATAATGAGATCAAATAATATTTATAAGATTCATCGCATATACTATCAATGTATGGGGGTGATATAATCAAAATATCAAAAAATGAGTGATATCGAAGCATTATATCTTAATATAAAACTAAAATAAACTAACCCCTAGGTAACCCTAAACCAAATTGAATATCAAACTAGATTGAAAGCTAAACCTAGCCCTTAACTAATTAATATTATACTTATAAACCAAATTAAATTAAACCATGATCATAAACCTAATTATATATCCCAACAAGTTAACAGTACAAACCAAATTTAACCTTGAATCCTTTCCCCAACCATTAACCAAATTGAACCCTTACCCTAAGATTGAACCAAGTTAAATGTTGACCTTAAGACTAAACCAAATCACCCTAAACTTAAACCTAACTCAATAATATATTCAATAGTTTAAAACAAAATTTAAACCTAACATTTTTGAATTAATGTTGGTTTTTAATCTAAAAGCTCTAACTATAATTATATATCTAAAACTAAATTTAGCACTTTAAAACTTAATTCAATTTATTAACTCTTGTCCTAATTGAAACCTAAGCATAAACCTAATCAAACAGTAAACCAAATTGAACCCTAATCCTAAAACTAATTAAACATTGATATCAAGGTCTCAAAATGATACATCATAAAAAAATTAGAAGAGAAGAACGAATCAGGCATCTAATTAAATAACCCTCCCTCACCATCAAGAGGTGGAGGTCGAATATTAGTGCAAGTAGGAGGGACTACACCCTTGGATGCCTAATAATATATCTAGAGAAGTGAATAACTTGTCTTTCCACTAGATGCCTAAACCTTTATATCCTAAGTGAGTATTCATCATAATAGTAAACCTTGCTAGCTCAGATGACCACCTATGTCTACACTATCACCTGGTACTATGCTACTCTCAATATTCTCTAGAGTCCCCTAATGACATCTTCTTATGTGGGCTCTCCTTTGGCTTCCTACTCCAGAGGCCCATGACAAAACATCAATAATTTAATATTAAAAAAAAAACAATTTTAAAAAAGGGGCATTGATTCATTGATTAATCCTAACATAATTAATCAAATCAAGTTTTTATATAAGTACATATATATATAAATAATACAATAATGAAAAAACTTACATGTGTTTGATTTAAATGTAGTCATCCCACTGTACCATCTGCATGCTCTCTCTTTTGCAATGCATCTATGATTTTCTCATACTCGTCCATTGAAATTGTCCATAATACCTTATTGGTGGGTCTCCCTTTGTATCTTTCTAATTTGATATTTGTTGCCACAACCAAATGAGAATAGTGTAAAATCTTCTTTTCAGTTTGGTAATCTTCTTTTCAGTTTGGTAGTCTTCAAATGATGGCAAACCATTTCTTCTTGTTAGGTATCTATGTAGCCAGGTGCCAGCTACAATGACAAACCCAATTGAATACTCAAAATCATCATCGTCTACTTGATGACATGTCAATTTTTTCTTAGGTTCCATAGATCTAGCTAGCCAATACTCAGTCTATTCATCGTTATCACTAGGTGCAATAACAGCATAAACATGTCCTACAAGAGAAGATAAAGTACAAAAACACTTTAATAACATGAGTGTACATATGCAGATTATATAAATTGAAGCATGAGATCACAAAAAAATTTAATTAAATTGTGCATACTAGGTTCTATGAGGTCTCAAATACGATCATAGTCTTATGATGCAAAAGTAACATTCTGGCCTTCATTCACAATATCATCTTCAAAATGCATGTCAGTAGGTGCTAATGATCTTTGTTGAAAATCTTCAACCCATTCTATATTCTCACATTCTTCCCATTCACCTGCAAGACAAAATTGACAAAAATAAGCAAGCTCCCTAGTCCATATAGTCCAAGTGTTAGAATCTAAACTCCTAAATGAATGTCATTTAGTTGACCCACTAATTGTATCATAGTCATATCTTGAAGGGATATTATTTTCTTCAACTAGGTAGAAGAAACATTTGATTGTAGAGTTCTAACTCGATCCCATGTATAAATATTTGTTACATCATTCGATAATCTCATGTGCATTTTTTAATTTAGCTTTTTCTTCAAATTTTAATTGCTCTCTACTAAGGGCTCTCTTCACACATGCACTAGTACCATAATGTTCTCCTTTGCCATGTCCAGCCTCAAAAAGCCTCCACACATGTTTGATGTTAGTTTGCCTATGTGTCCTACTCAACCAATAGAACATTCTAGCATTCTTGAATTGTCCTATACAATTATCTGACCATATCCAATGTTTTGTCATTTGAATTTTTCTCTCTTTTAAATTATCATAAAAGACCTTGAAACAATATTGGACAAACTTAGATGAATGGAGTTTATTATCACTTATATAAAAATGGTACTCTCTCAATATTTTTTGATCCTCCTCTGTACTATCAAGTGCATGCCTATAAATTGTATGAACATAAACTATTACTTGCATTGAATTGTAATATTGTGGTTGTACCTCTTCTTGTGTTGCAAGCATGTAGTTCTCTGCAAAGTCAACAACTGAAAGTATAGTATCAATTGGAAATTTATTCTTACATATGCAAAATTGTCCATCAAGCCATCTAGAATATTGAAAGTGTTTAACATATTTTGGTATGATCACACTCTTTAACTCATCCATAAATGCATGACAACTAACTTTATCTGTAACTAGATCACACCTTCTTCCAATCTTCCCATCCTTCAATGGATATTCAATAGTTTTGAATCTTTTTACCTCAACTAATCATTGTCTGAAAGTAGTCAAAGCATTTTCATGCAAACATTCATATAACAAAGAAAGATTGCCGCACATATCACATGTACTAGAAAGACATGCATTGAAAAGAAAGTATTGATCAGTAGGTGGCTTACAAAACAAACTTGATATGAAATCTTTTATAGTTTGAGGTGGTATTTTTATACCACATTCCTGCAACATTTCTTTACTATGCATGGTACCATGTATAGATCAAAATACATCATAATGGTAATGAAATTGAATATGAGTTTTACAAAAACATGTGATTCTTTCCTTGTTAATCCTTACATACCATGGTTTACACTTTTCAAAAGATCTTTGACTAATGGTAATATTTAATACCTTACCATCTACAAATTTTTTAAACAATTCAGTTTGAGTCATGTCCAAAAGGTGTTCTGGATGTGGAACGCGTATTTTTGACTCAATTCTCAATTTAAGAACATATCTTGAATTAGGTGATACTCTTTTATTATCATGCCAAAAAATTTCAATCAAACTTTTGACTTCACTAGTAAGTTTCATATAACATCTCAGGAGTCTACCACTAAAGTCCATAAAATATTTGCTGGGTCACATTCAAAGTTAACCCTTCTCTTTATAGCCCTTTCTAAAATCTTATGATTCACATTAAGATAACCACTTATGTTACTAATCAATATTTTGTCAGATGTTGATTTGTTAACTAAATCTGTTGTTATTGCTCGTCGTGATGCATTATTATCTTTAGACCAACTTCTCTTTCTGATAACATCAAAGGCACTAGCAATAGTGGATACAACTTGTTTTAAAGACTCATTTTTATTCTTGAGTTTTTCATACATTCCCAACCTTCTCATTACTTTTTTCATTTTAGACATTTTAATTAGTTGCAACATTAACTGGCATTGAAACCCAAATTTCTTATTATAAAAAAAATGCCTATACAATCTATTAGCATGTGTCCTAATTTGTCTCCATGAAACCAATCCCTCAAGATTATCTAACACATCATTAAGAATATGAAAATTATGTTTAGACACTTTACTATCATTCTGACATGTTTGTTCAGTAGTTGGTGTTTCTATGTCTACATTCATGCAATTTTTATTTTCAGACACTTTACTATTTTCACTGTTATTTGGGATTTGAATATCATTTTCAAATTTTCTTCGTATTTCTTTTAGGGCATGCATTTCAATTGGAGTTTTTTGTGCATGATCATTTGACAATTGTTTCTCATGAAGAAAATCTAAATCATTTAAATCGTAACCTGCTTCTAAAAAATAACCAATTTCATCACGAGAGAAAATTCAAAGGTTTGGAAACACACCTATATTGAATGCATGATTAGAATATGCACCTAAATTTTCTTGTATTGGGTTCTCTTCTTTGACCTCTTCATCCATTGTGGTATCTTCAATGTCTTTCTCCTTTGAAACACTGTTGAAGTCTCTAATTCTTTGTCTTCTCTCTCGTTGACGTTGTGCTTCATTCTCTTTATTTGCTGCAATCTCCTCATTTGTCAAAACTTTTGCTTTCTTTTTTCTTCATTGTTTTGATCCCATGTTTGCACCAATTTTGAATTTGAATAAGTAGCTTGAAAATTATATAAGAGGACAAGAAAATAGAATAAGCATGACAGAATTCGTTGTTGTAGATCGAAATTGTTATTCAATCATTTCAATCATTAAAACTCGATCTGTGGGGCAGCTTTTGGGGCCCAACGGGTACATTAGCAATAGGTACCCAATTGCTTATAAATTGGGTACCCAATTCTTTAAAAATTGGGTACCTGTTTACAAATTAGGTACTGGTTTACAAATTGGGTACCTGATTTTAAAAAGAATCAGGTACCCGATTTTTAAATAATCAGGTACAACGGTTGAAAGCAATCGGGTGCCCGATTCTTGAGACATGAGTGGGAATTTGGTATGGCACCCGACTTTTGCATGGGGTTTTGCCTTTTGGAAAGGCATGGAATAGGCTTGGTCCCACCTAGCCATGCCTTTATGATCTATTTTTTTTCTAAGGCATTTAATCGACAATTTCTAGTATTGTCATAATTTTTTTATAGTCGTCCCCATTGAATTTTTTGATGAGACAAAAACCCATTATAGGTCTTACTGTTCTAATTCTAAAAATGTAAATTTTATAGTGTTATTAGTTTATTTGCTATTTTTCCATTATTTATTAATCAAAACTATCTCCTAAACATTAAAAAGTGACATTCACTAAAATTTTAATAACTTTTTTATTTTATATTTTTTCTTAAATTAATTTATATTTCATCAATCTACATACAATTCTTTTGATGTTAAAAAAAAATTGAAAAAAGTGAGATTTTGATCAAATTATGTGGTCCGTACACGAGAGGTTTTAAAATTTACCTTTATAGCCAATTAATAATTAATGAAAAAAATATTCAATAAAAAATTAAGAAAAAATATTGTCATCAATCTTAGGTGTATTAGCTAACTCCCTTTAAAAGGATTTGAAAAAATTCATTTATTTGTGTCAAATCATGGTGTACGTACACGAGCATGGTATGGTCCTAAAACAGGCATTTTAAAAAAGTAGTTTTTAAAGATCTATACCAAAAAAATAATCTATCATATGGGTACACAAATAAATTACAGATTCAAAAACTAGATTCCGAACACTAAAAATTTTATTTTTGAAATTTTTTTATATTAAATCTCTAAATACCTCAAATTTTGACATCAATTGACAAAAAATTTCAAAAACAAGAAAAACACTTCCACTTTTTGGCCAAAAGTGAGACCCAACTTCTTGCACTGACCCTTTAATTAAATAATTCATCCACATTTAATTAATTAAGAGAAAAACCCCTCTTTTAATTTAATTAAATATTTCCTATTTAATTAAAAAAAACTTGCTCCCTTTTAATTAAATAAATCCCACGTGAAAAAGGAAATGAAATAAATGAAAATTAAATAAATTTCTTTTTCCTTCCCTCATTTAATTCTTCTCCTCTTTCCTCATTGGTGGAATTTTGTCTCACATGGATCAAACTCTATGATCCCATATTGGTTGTGAGAAGCTTCCCACTTCCACATTTTTCTTTATAACGGAGAACCCTCTGCTCATTTTTGACATCCCATTATTATGCTATTGTTATGCTGCAGGTTTGGAGAGCGATTTTTGGAGGAGTTTGGACATTAAAGATTTTTGTGGAGAACTTCTATCTTCTTGTATTCTTCTCTCATGCATCCATGGCTTCCATCATGAGGTTTCATCCTTGCATTTTCATATTAGCTTAGATCTTGCATTGTTTTGCATTGTTATCATATAGATTAGTTTGCATTTTCATTTGCATGCATATTTTTATCCTTGAATCTCTTTTTTTATGGTGTACTTGTATGGGCACAAACTAGATCAAACTAAGGACCTCCATTACAAACCCTTGCACTCCATGAATAGGGAGCTATCAGCTGCCATTCGAGACCTCATTTTTGAGAAATCTTGGATATAATGACTCATAGAAGTGTGCTCACATTTTAGGCATACAAAACCAACTCTCTCAAGTAATGATACTTGATTGCAATGTACTTTTTCTTTGTGTGCATCATAGGGTTCTTTGATATGTTTATAACAATTGTATTATCACAATACAGTACCATAGGTTTAGTAATTTCTTCCTTCATTCCTTTGAGTAGATGTTTGATTCATACCACATTTGTACAATTTACTGTAGCAGCCACATATTTAGCTTTAGCAGTAGATTAATATATACAATTTTGTTTCTTACTAGTCTAGGTGACCAATCTCTTTGCTAAGAAAAATACTCCACCACTTGTACTCCTCCTATCATCAATATTTCCAGCCTAATCAGCATCTGTATAGGCTCTAACTCAAACTTATCATTCTTATTATAGTATAGGCCATAGTCATTTGTTCCTTTCAACTATCTCATGATCCTTTTAACAACCATCAAATGATTATCCCTATGATTTACAGAAAACCTTGCCATAATCCCAATAGTTAATGCAATGTCAAGTCTGCTGTAATGTCTCATTTAGGACTATATCTTCAAATTTCTCTTAGTTCCAATTTAAAGACTTTAAATATCCATTTTATACTTGGAATTATATAGAATTTGTAATTACCTTCAAGAAATTCCAATCTTTTAAATATATATCTATTGATAACTTGGAGATAAATTATATTTATAATTAGAAATTTCTCCCCATTGTATATTAACTTAATTCCAATCTTTCTTCCTATCGATTTCCTTGTAACCTTCACCCTTTTTAATTCTCCCCTAAAACTATTGTGATCTAGCAAAGTATATTATTGGGCTTTTTATATATATTTATTTATATCAATAATGTCTCATAGGCTTTTTCCTTTATTCCATTCGCTGAGTATTGTTGCAAGACTCAATGTGGATACCACTTTGATTTCCTTCACATTGGTTTTATGTTGAGGGTGTTATTCACGTTTAAAATCAATTCATTCCTCTTTGAATAATGTGAGTTGAGATATTCCACATTGTTGGTTCGTTCTTCCTTCCTGTCGATGATGATTTCCTATATATATCGGTGGCTAAAACTTTGACCGAACATGTCCCTTGATTTTACGTTATTGCTTGATCCAGTCCCATCAACAATTATGTCATAGGTAAGACAGGCAAATTAGTTTGTTATTAATGGAATCGTATATAGGATATATATTGTTTATATTTGTTATCATAAGTATTAAATATGTTATATAATATTATGTGTTATTATAACATATTTAATTATATTTATGTAAATATAATACCATATTGTATTTATATTAATTCTTGTATCATTAATATTATATCAATTGATTTATTAATCAACTTATTTTCATTAGGTGTTAATAGTATATAAATGTGATAATATTTAAATATATTATAATATTTATTGGTTTATAGTGTAATTATAATATTTATTTATTATTAAAATATATGTAATACAAATGCTATCGATTAGGTGTATATTGCATAATTCATTTATTCATTAATGTATATTATTAATAATGTTTATATTTATTATTATTATAAATAATATTAACTTATTATTATTATGAATAATATAAATAATTAATAGATCATAAATATTTATCCATATAGTATATCAATATCATTTCTTTTGTCAATAATCGATAATAGCATATGAATTATTATTATATTTTATCCAATTATAGTTATAGGATTCCCTCTTGGGAGGGGTCATGACATCTGCTATGTACTACATATTATAATTTTCCAATCATAGACCTATACAATGTTTGATTTACTTCAGCAGAATCATCAGTTTTGGATAGTTTGTGTCCTATCACCATAGGAGTGCTAATAGGTTTTGAATCCTCCATACCAAAAAATTTCACTATTTCCTTTACATACTTAGACTGAGTGATGTAAATACCATATTTCATTTGATATACTTGCAAACCAACAAAGTACTTTATCTCTCCAAACATAGACATCTCAAATTCTTTCTTCATTTCATTTGCAAATGTCTTACACAATGCATTTTTTCCTCCAAATATGATTTCATCAAAAAATATTTCAGCTAGTAAAATCCCTTTACCTCCTTTTGTCTTCAAATATAGATTTTTGTTGTCATTAGTCTTCTCAAAACCAATCTTCACAAGATAATTGTGAATCCTTTCATACCATGCTCTTGGGGCTTGCTTTAAACCATATAAAGCTTTGTGTAATCTACATACCATGTTCTTGTTGTTTGGATCAAAAAATCATTATGGTTGTTCAATGTAAACCTCTTCCTCTAGTATACCATTCAAAAATGTTGACTTAACATCAATTTGATATACTTTGAAACCTTTATATGCAGAGTTCTTACTCCCTCCAATCTTGCAACTGGGTCAAATGTCTCTCCATAGTCAATTCCCTCTTCCTATGCATATCCCTTGCAAACTAATATTGTCTAATTCCTTGTGACTTCATCATTCTCATCCAATTTTTTTATGTACATCCACTTGGTTCCAATCACATTCTTGTTCTTTGGTTTGGGCACTAGAGTCCACATTTTGTTCTTCTTAATTTGATCAATCTCTTATTTCATGGCTTTACTAGAGTCTTCATCCTCTAATGCATCCTTCACTGACTTAAGCTCATGCATGCTCAACAAACATGTATCACTTCTCAACCTATTTTGTGTCATTGGTCTAGATTCTTTATCTCCATAATTTCTTCAAAAGTGTGATGTCTTTTGACATACTTTGACAATCTTGGTTTTGCTCTTCTTTCTTCAATGGGTTATTCCACTTCAGAATCATTTTGTACACCTTTATCAGGTAAATCAGCATTCCTATCATGTATACTAATATCAGTATCAAAATGTACCTCAACTTTTTTCTACAACTCAACTCCTAAAGGAAAATCAGTTCCTAAATGCAACTCAACATCCATTGTATGTGACTTGACAATCATTGATACTACTTGTTTTTTATTTACACCTTGGTTCACAGCGTCATCATCATTCATTTCTTCATAGTAGTATATAAATTTTTTGTACTCTTTAGGTTCCTTTTAGGTTTAGCTTCATGTACCTCTGTATAGTCATCAAACTTCATATTTGCACTTTCTACAACTTTGTTAGTGTTAGTATTTAAACAATTATAAGCTTTACTTCTTGTGGAATAGCCTAGGAATATACCTTCTTCACTTTTAGCATCAATCTTACCATTCCTAATTTCCTTAAGAATGTAACACTTGCTTCCAAATACCTTAAAATACTTTATATTGGGTGAGTATCCATACCATAGTTCAAAAGGTGTGGAATGTGTACCTTTCTTGACTTGTACTTAGTTCAAGGTATAGACACTCGTACTTACAGCTTCTCTCCAATATTTCAAAGCAACATTCTTCTACATCATCAGTGTTCTAGCACAGTCCATTATAAATCTATTTCTCCTTTCAAAAATCCCATTTTGTGGAGGGGTCCTAGGTGCAAAAGTTTGTCTTTTGATTCCTCTATTATTATAGAATATCTCAAACTCATTTGATGTAAATTCTCCACCTCTGTCAGATCTTAGACATTTTAGGCTTTTTCCAATCTCATTTTCAACTCTTGACAGATACCACTTAAACATTTGAATAGCATTAGATTTTTGTTTCAAAAACATAATTGTCATCATCTTAGAATAATCATCAACAAATAGGATAATGTACTTGTCACCTATGTAGCTTTGCACATCAATTGGTCCACACAAATTAGTATGAACTAATTCCAAAATTTATTTTGAGGAGTGATTCTTACTCTTAAAAATATATTTTGTCATCTTGCCTACCTAACATTGTTTTCGAATCACATTATCAAGTTTCTTCAGTTTTGGCAAACCTCTAACTCTTTTCATGTTACTAATACTAACTAAGTTATCAAAGTCAACATGACATAACCTCTTGTGTCATAGCCACACATCATCAAATTATACAACAAGACAAGTAGCATCATTCATGTCAAGATAAATCATATTACCTTTAGTCTGATCTCCATTCCCAATTAGTTCTCCATCAGTGTCATAGATCTTTGCTTTCTTGTTATCAAATTCAACTTTGCAACTTGAAATATTCAATTGTGACACACTCAAAAAATTATAATTAAGTCCTCCTTCATAGTAATAATTGTCACACATGATCTTTTCTATTAGTTTGATTGATCATTTACCTTTTATCAGATAGGGTGCATCGTTACAAAATCTAACACTATTTCCATTGTAGTAATCAAGGATAATGAACTTACTTTTATCTCTAGTCATGTGATATGAACATCCACTGTCAATGATCCATCTATCAATTTTTTTCATATAAGATATCTAATAGGACTCAACATTGCTTTCCTATTTTTAGTACCATTCCAAACTTTTGAGTCCATTAAAGCCCTATAAGTGCATTTTAATGCTTGTGTACTTTGCTATTGTTTTCAGGCCTAAGAGGTGTTTTATATTTCTAACACCTTTCATTTAGAATATCCATGCATCCTATAATGATAAATTTTCATTTCGAGTTATTTCATGAAGTTTCATTTCGAGCAATGTTCAGTTCTATATTTTTGCACAAGTGTCAAACAGCGAGAGGAAGCCTAGTTTGCATTTGAATATCTTGTACCAAGTAATGTTTCATGAATCACCACTTTGGAAATTTTTATTACACATATCAAAGAGCCCATGTTTCAATTTTCATGTCATTCGATATTTTTTGACTATGTTTTGGATCCCTTGAAGTTGGTTACTTATCTTTGTCATGTTGATGCATATTTCTCAGAAAGTTGGGAGGCCCTATTTGACCAATTATAACTTTGACCCAGTTGACCATATTGATAAATTTCATTTTGCATTGTATTCTAAAGGTTGCACACTTTCTATTTTCTGTATTTGAGCCTATGACAAATCCATTTGATCAGTGTTCAAATGTGATTCCGAATGCAAGTTATAAATTTTTATTGGTGTCAATAAGTGCAGATTGATTAGTAGCCCTATTTGAGATGTCATAACTCTAAATTTGTGATAGATGAGATTAAATGGATTATACCACTACATTATACTCTAAAAATTCTTTAAGTTTTTTGTTTCAAAGTCTTGATGAATCTATTTGCATACTTTTTGAGGTCCATTCCATTTGCAAAAACCACAGTTCTGCTAATGTTTCTAGTTTTGTAATTCTGAGTACCTCACTTTGGACACTTGCAAAATATGGCATGTTATTCATCATGAGACCAAATAATGAAATCATATTCTCCTCATGATAGTGAACTAATGCCCTAATTTTCAAACCCTCAAGTATCTATTTGACATGTTTTCAAGGCCAAAACCAAATGCACTTCCCTATTTTCTAACATATTTGTTTGTAGGCAGTTTTAGCAAGGCAACTTTGATGGTTAATATATTTTGACCCCAAATTCATCATGAGACAAGATCTAACAGGGTGAAGGAATGCAGAACAAAGAATCAACATGTTAGCTTTCAAATCCTAGTTATCCATTTTGATCAATTTTTAAAGCTAGCCTATAGGCCCTCTTATCAGAGAAATCATAGTTTGTGAAAATGGGGTAAACAAGTTTTAAATAATGATTTAGTGCTTAAATTTTATTCCAATCAGTGCCAAATGTGCATTTGATTACTTTGAGATATCAATTTTTTTAGTTTGAAAAAAAATTAACCAAACCCATTATGGGGCCTGACTAATCTCGCTAGGTTTTTATGGCATTTCAAGGATTGGATGTGATTATAGTGATGAGAGTGCAATATAAGGCTAACACCATTCTAGTATCCCATCATCATCAGATCTAAGGTTCAAAGGGAATGGCATCCAAAAAATTTCAAAGATGGATAAGTTCTAAGTGAAATTTACAAAGTTATATAAGGTGTTTGATAGTTGTCCTATGAAGATGTATAAGGATGAAAGCCCTACCAGCTTTGGCACTTCATTTTCAAAATCTCATTGTGAGTTTTCATTTTCAATATTACCCACTCGACTTCAAATGTCAAGATTCAAAGTCCCCAATACAGTGCAAGATAAATAGTATATAGACCCAATGAAGTAGATATAAAACAATGTGTAATAGAAGATTCATGTGCACAAGAAGCTTTTGTTGTGGCAACTTTCACCATATTTATCTTGGTTTATCCAACGTCCATACTGTCCATTGTCATCACAATTTGAGGGTGTGGCAAAGGATGTGTGAGTTTGAAATGCCTCCCATCACTTAAACATGTCTTAACAAATGTGTGAGTAGAGAAAATTGATTTTGGAATCGGTATTAATGTTTTTCCTTTTCACACATATGGCATTAAACTAGTGGCCAGACTGAGGGGGAGATGTCAATGTTTTGAAAGAGGGAATTCATGTTGTTCCTTCTTGCAAATAGTCTTCAACCCCAGCCACCTATGAGCAACTAATGAATCTCATCCCGACATACTTACCACTCCAGGGACCATGTTGGACTAGGCCTTGAACTCTTTGCAATTTGTTTGATTTTTGCCCAAGCAAATCATGACCAAACCGGCCCTTCCAATGTTGATTTATTTATTTCATTTTGAAAGTGTTAGGCCATCACAATGGGGGTAGAGGTCTGGTATTTTATCCCACATTAGTAGTGCGGTAGGAATATTTTGAATTTATATGACATACACAATAGTAGGGTAGTGTCTAAAGACACATGTCTTTTAAGACATGGAAGCCCATGTGTGGAGGGGCCTGCCCGTGGTCAGCTTGGCAATGAATTCAAATCATATTTTGGTCATTCAAATATTGAGGAGGTGAGGCCATGTGGCACAACTAGAAATAACATCATAGGATCATAAAGCTTGGCAAGGAGAGATAAGATGCCATGACAACACTGTAAGATCAGGAAGGCAACTAGTTAAAGCTACGATGATACAACTAATCATGAGATTAGGAGTCTAAATTCAAAGAGTTGTGATCTTACAATGTGGTCGTAAGATTGGCAGAAGGTGAAATGAAGGCTAAGATGTTAAGATACATTGTGAGATCATAGGATGTGAAATTTTGAGTTAAGATAATGTGAATTTTTCATGAGTTTGGGTTGTCATACATTCAGGACATGAAATATTAAAGGCTTGAGATGCTATCAGGAGATCGTAACAAGATAAATTTAAGGTTGAGATGCTACAATTTTTCATAACACCATATGGTCAGGTCATTGTGAGATCAAGAAGCATAAAATTCAAGAATTTCAAATGTTGTATGGGGCATTGTGGGGCCCACTTGAATGAGGTCACAAATGGGAAATTGACATTTGGCAGGGGAAAGGAATAAAAACTAAAAGTTTTTCAAACTAAATGCATCATAAATTCAAATGTTTGAAAAAATTAAATGGTCATTATATTGTATAGTTTAACTATATAGCTTTTTAAATTTTTCAATTTAATTGCTCAGTTCATGGCGCGAGCCTAGATTTTTCAAATCAGCATCAAGGGCACAATTTCTATCCAAAAGATGCTATATAATATACCGTTAGAATTGGGAGAACCTAATTTATCCATTTTTGAGGTTTTATTTTGCATAATTCTCCATCAAAGGAAGCTACAGGTAGTTTTATAGTTTTGGGGCATCCTTAGTATTTATGTAGTTTTATTGTTTTAGAAGGAATAATATCAAATTTTGATCAGTTGGAGATAAGATCAAATGTATTGATGTCATAAATAAGATGAATTGAATGATTTAAAGGCAGTTGTAGTTGATAAGGTTTTGTCAACAAGAGGTAATTGAAGAATCATAAAAAGGGTAGAACAGGACAAGCCAAATCAGATTGAAAATTTGTCACATCTAGTTTGATATCTAATATTCCTTCAGAGGATATTTTCTCATTAATTCTAAAGAAGATATTTTTGCAATAGTTAGGTCAGTTTTGATTGCTGGTAGATGAAGGAAGAGATCAGTTCTATAGCATGAAGATGAAGAGTTTTAGCTAGAAAGGTGGCAAGATTAGATTCAGATTTGAGAGTTTCTTCCTGTCTATAAATCTTACTTCTCTTTTCATTGTAAGGGTTCTAGTTTTTTTGGGTTGAGAGTCTCCAAGCTGCTGTGAGACCATGATCACAAGGTTGACTCTGACTTTAGCATTTTGATACCACCACCATTTTCAGTTTTTCCTCTATTATGAACAACAATGTAGTGTTTTTGAAACATAAAATTATGCAGTCATTCATAGTGTATTCTCAGAGTTTTTTTCTTACACATGATGTACATTGATTTCAAGAAAATAAATACAAATCTTTATTTGAAGTTTCATTCTAAAGTTTGTCTCCTCTGGGTAGGTTTGTAGTTTTTTGTTGACTATCTACAAAGTGCATACTGTCTAGTTGTAGCTTGCTTTTTAAGTTGTATGCCACTATGTATCTTGTTGTTGAGTCAAGGACTTGAGTAATTTGTTTGATATACATTGACAGGATTGCAAGGATCATAGGAGGGTTTGATAAGTACGAGTTTCATTCTGAAAACATACGTCTATTTGCAAGGTAGATAGATAGATCTAATATCTGAGTATACAAGTATATTTTGGGTATCATGTGTGTGTTGTGACCTAGTTTATGCCCAATGGATAAGGGACTGATTAGCTTGGAGATTACATGTTTTTGTTGTTGCATACCTTGGTTATGTTGATTCAATCTTTAATCAAATATCTTTTCCCTTTCAGTTTAAGAGTTGAAAATAAATTTCCCTCACTTAGTTTATCAAATTCATGAGTTATGTCTGTAGCTATTTCATACCCATGATTGTTTACATAAGCACAAAAGATTCAGGGGTTTTATTTGCTATATAGATATAGTTATATGCCTTTACATTGATACCATATAAAGAATCTAAGGTCCACCCACCTAGGTTTTATAGAGCCTGAAAAAGAAGAAGAAGAGTAAATAGCCTTATAGTTGGTCCTAGTTTCTAAATAGGTGCATTGAACATGGGAATTAGCTACCCCTAGGTGTATGTGTTCTTATTATTGGGTTATTAAAAATTTGTTAATTCAGGAGCAAACAATATCAATGCAGTTGTCTCATCCTCATTAGAATCATCTTTCATAGAAATATGCCCAACTTCATCATCATGGTCATCAGATCCATCTTTTGTTTCCTCTTCAACAATGTCGCAAGACTTCTTTCCTTTTTCTTTATAATCTTTGTTGCTCTTATCTCTTTTACCTCTATATTTATCTCCACTTCTATTGTTTTTTTCTAGACACCTAAAAGCAATATGACCAACCTCATTACAATTGAAACACATGATAGGTAACTTACCTTTGTATTTCCCTTTTCCTCTGTGAAATCTCCTCACCAGAAATGCTTCAAGCTCTTCTACATCATCTTCATATGTATTAATGTCACTAGAAACATGCTTGATCTTTTTATTTTTCTCTTTAGGTTCTTTCAATGTCAGTTTAGCTTTGAAAGCAAATTCAACATTTTTCAATTTTGAAATTATCAAAATTAGAGAGTTCAAAAGTAGTGAGTCTACCAATCATTCCTTCAAGGGTCGAATTACTACCAAGAACAAACCTTAGTTCTTGTATAGCAGAGACTCTAATATCATAGATTAGTAGTAGGGTTCTCAATACTTTTTTTATTACAGTTTCATCTTCAATAACACCAATTTCTCCTCTGGTAGCATTCACAACATCTTTGATTCTTGTACAATAATGGACTATAGTCTCACCTTCTTGCATGCTCATGTCATCAAAATTTCCTCTTAGACTTTCATCTTTAGCTCTTAGAACATTCTTATCTCCTCCATAGATCGTCTCTATGTCATCAAACTCTAAGTAGCTTAGGGAAAAGGAAAGTTCTAACATTTTTTGATTATGTTATTTCTTCTTCTTTAGGTCATCAGCAGTAAGGGCTCTAGTAGGATCAACATGCTTAGTGATGATGGTAGATTGTACATAGTCTCCAAGACCTCCTAGATGTAACTCCATCAAAAAATTTCATGCAGCAAAATTTTCCTTGTTTAGTTTGGGAACCTCCTTTCTATACATCTTGATCTTTAGCTTTTAGTAACTTCAAACTATTTCCTCACAAGCACCAATACTTTGCTACCAATTTTTGGAATTCTTTAGAATAACTAAGAGGGGGGTGAATTAGTTATCCAAGATCCAAATGTACAAATAAAACTTTTCAATGCTTAACATATTCATATCCATAAAACCATAATATACATGCATCCATTAGATCATTCAATACCTTAATTTAGTAGGTCATTGTCCTAGGTCAAAATAACTTTGTAGAAATGTAAACATGAAATACCATAAACTCATTCACACAATTTGACATAAGTATTTTACATGGAAGCACAATTTGGGAAAAAACACTAGTAACATGCTACCCAATTTCACTCAACTAAAGTGATGCCCTCTTAAAGGCCATCCTTGTTAAAGGTTACAATACACACTATTAAATGTGACCTCGTTAAAGGATTTCAATCACCTTATTATGAGTGAGCCTTGTTAGAGAACTTTAGAATATTCCATTAGAATGTCACCTAGTTAAAGGATTTACAAATGACTGTTAGGTCAACCTTAATCCAAAGGATTTATCCACACTAGTATAGTTGTTAGAAAGTAACAGTAGGACTTGATCTAATAAAAAAATACAACACACTTGCAGACTATATATCTCTAGTTCAGTCCTTGATTTTGCTTGTAATTCATACTCTTCATCTCTAACAACGTGTTCACCCTTCAAGCATTCAACCTCTTAAGCCTTCTTTCTTTATATACCAATTGTAGTCTCTTCTAATCAGCCACCATATGAAGCAACACCCTAGACTTATTATCTTCATTAGGTTCTCACAAATGAAAACCTTTTCTTCTAGCCTACTATCTCTATAAATAGAGAATTTAGATCTTTGTCATATAATCACAATCATCCAATTTTTTTTAGGTAAGATTCAATGAATCTACCCACTTTTCCATTTTAGTTCTTCTAGAAACTTCTTCTACAATCTTTCTTAAATTCACATCAAAATTATTTATCTTGAATTTTGTGCCACCATCTCATCATACTTATCTTCCACATGCTTCACATAATCAAATTAGTTGTCTCAAATTCATCAAATCTTTGATTTAACACTTTTTGTTGTCACTTGACATCTACACTGTTCACTGGGCAATAACAGTCTTTTGATGCTCAGCCAATACTAGGTTGCTTGGCATCAACTATGTCTTTTCAGCTCAATCACTACTATTTCCCTGATGCTCAACACTTACTAAATTTTACTAACAGTTGGCATATACTATCTTTCTACTCAGACTGAACTAGAATTTTCTTAGCTTACATGGTTTGCTAGGCTAGGCTTGGCGGATACTTTTTATGAAAACACTTCTTCTTAGCTTAGCTAAATTAATTATTTACTTTAGCCTTATGTAGCTCAACAATTATCAATTTCTTACTTGGTCTTAATTCTCTTTTTATATACTAAATAACTCAACCTTTCTCTAGGTTCTCTTGTTATCTTCTCTTTTCAAATCTTCTTCATCAATCAAACAAATGATAGTATTCAAACCAAAAGGTAATTGTCTAACCACCAAGTAGCAAGTTTGACATCATTGACAAAATAATGATTGTTCCATGATAGGTTCTACACTTCAAACAATCTCTTTTCAACAAATGACAAAGAAAAAAATAAACCTTGAAACAAAAACAAGTATGTTGTCAATAATGGAGTAGTAGATGCTCCTACAACCAAGGAATCAACCTTCAACCTCCCTAATGTCATTTATTATACAAAACAAAAAGAGGCTTCAAAGTCTCAAACCTTTGATAAAACTAAGAAATCATCTAAACCAAATTGTTTCTATACACCAATGGTGGAATCTTATGAATTGATCTTAAAGACCTTGTACACAAATAAGCCTATCACGCTTTTAGACAACTCCCAACCCTATAATGCACATGTCAAACCTTATTGATTGAGAGAAGATCATTTCTGCAACTATCACAAGAGTAAGGGACATAATACTGAAAAAAATTCAAGCTCAAAGATGTTATCCAAGACCTCATTAATGGAGGAAAAGTTGTAATGGATGGCCTAGTTAAAAATTCTGACCATAAGGCCTTCAAACGACCTTTGCCTAAATATAAAAAAGGGGAATTGTCTCATGCTCACAAGAAAAATCATGATGCCAAGATCAATTATACCTACACTGACATAGATAATCTCATAAACATGTGGGAGCCTGTTGAACATATTTTCATGATGGGTCCTAAATTTGACAAGAAACCCAACTATGACATGGATGATAAAATACCCAAGGTAGTCCTAAGAAAATGCAATAATAAACAAAATCATAGGGACACTAGGCCTAAGGTAGTTCTTAAGGTGGCAGAACCTTTTTATTCGAATGGTGAGACACTCCACGCTATCACTAGGGGGCAATCCAAGGTTGTTCTCAAAGTTGCAAATGATCCTAAGAATGCTTCACCATCCAAACAAGTGGCTACTCTAGCTATATCTAGCTATGATCTTGTTAGTCAGTTGCAACAAACCCCTATGCAAATATCCATCTTTGAGTTTCTAGAACTATCTCCATTGCACAAGGAGATTCTCAAAAAAGCTTTACACATAGCCAATATCCCCATGGATATTGGTGCTAAGTGATTCCAAGATATGGTCAATCATATTTCTTTACCTTGCTACCTTATATTCTCTAAAGAAGATGACAAGTCATTTAGTCATCCCCATAACATATCCCTCCACATCAAAGTCCAGATCTTCTACACTCATGTTCATCAAGTCTTTATAACAATGGTGTTGGGTTAAATATTACCTCCTTCAATGTTACCCAATAGCTAGGCATGTCTAAATTTTCTATCAGTCCTCAATGTAAAATAACCATCAAAGCATCTAATGAGGTTGAACGGCCTTCCAAAGGCCTAATTGTGTTGCCAATCCATGTGGGTCCCATTGAAAAAGATGTGGTCTTTCAAGTGTTATACATCCCATTGGCATACAATTTGTTGCTAGGAAGACCATGGATTCATGACTTGCAAGTGGTGTTGTCAATGTACCATCAGTGTATAAAATTCCCGTTCAATAGCACCGAAATAGCTATTCTAGGGGATAATTCAATATCTATCGACATGCTCTCTATTGCTAAAATGCTAGTCCCCCATAATCACTCTTCCTATGAGCTCACATCCTCCCTCAAAGAATGTGAATAGAAATTGAAAATGATGAGCCTTGGTATGGGAGAATACACTCTTGATTCTATTGTTGCTCTATTAGTTTCTCCAAAATCTTATGGAAAATCCTCTGAGAAAATGAAGCCCTTAGCTTCTACTATAACTATTTTTGGTACCTTTGGCTAGTTCTTTATTCCCTTAGAAATAGAAAAATAAGATCAAGCTAGATTTATAGGGAGGAAGAGATGTTGAGGAGGTTACGGTCACCACCCCCATTTCTCCCAAGCGTTATAGAAAAGGCTACAAATTACAAAAAAAATGGGCTATCATGGTCAAGGGTCCTTAATTGGTGATAATAAATCTCTCGTAGAACCCTTAATTCATATTGAGGGTCACAAAAATAGAGATACTATTGGCCTAGGTTTTGGGCTATAGGATGAATTACCAAGGTTCTATAGATGGGTTCTTGTGTTAAGTGAATCAGAGGATGATGATTCACCCTTTGCTACTCCCATTCTACAAGAAGAGGATTTTATGTGTCCTACTTCTCTCCTTTGGGGAGAAGAATCAATAGTCACCCATAATGATGTTGAGACTTCCACCTCTAGACAACATAAATATGATGAATTTGAGCATAAAGACCCTAATAGAGGGAGGATACAAGAAGACATTCCTTGATTACTAGCCTAGGACCAAAGCACTAATTCTAGAGAATATGAATGGGAATCTCTCTCACTTGCCTCTTGTGAGTTAGAACTATATTTCATCCATGCCTATGCTACCCAACCAAATGAGGTAGATGAGTTTAGTCTAGGATCTAATGAGTTTGGCTTGCAATTTACTTTAGCAGATCACATTAATTCCTTTAGGTCTATTCCTAATTTGGATTCCTTTGGGGATTTCACTATAGGCTCAACCTCTTATGTTGCCAAATATGACTCCTTCCACATTAACAATCTAGAAGCCTCCACTTCTCTCTCATTGATCCACCCTGATCTCGTAGATTAGTCTACTTAACACCAAAGACTGGAATTACCATCTTTTCAAAATGATTATGGCACTGATTACTACCTCAATGTCATTAAAGCTATGGTATCTTCCACTAACCAACCTATGGTTAACATGAAGGAAACAAATATCAAGTACCTTAGTCAAAAATCAAGAGAAAAATAAAAAAATAAGCATTCAAATGGCAAAAACTACCTCATGGCAATGTTTGAACCTCAAAAAAGTAAAAATAAAGACATATCCAAGGGTGAAAACCTCTTTGAGGTGCCTAAGAATGAGTTGTTTGGTAGCCTACCTAGCTATTTCCAAGATAGATCTCTAGTTCTTATTGAACCTACATAGCCTATGAATCTGGGTACATAAGAATCTCCTAAGATCATTCATGTTTATCAATCATTATCAGCTAGGGAAAAGGAGGAATTTACTAAATTCTTCCAAGAAAAGAAGATCAACTTTACGTGGACCTATTTAGATATGCTTGACCTTGACACAAATCTTATCATGTGTCATTTATCTATTTCTCCTGGTGTCAAACTTGTCAAGCAAAAGTTGAGAAATATGCATCCACATGTTGCTTTCTTGGTTAAAGCAGAATTAGAAAAGTTCATAAGTGAAAACTTCATCTGAGCTATTGATTATGTGGAGTGGATCTCCAACATTGTACCTATGTCCAAGAATGATAAGTCCAATCATGTGTGCACCAATTTTAGAGACTTGAACAAAGCATGCCTTAAGGATGATTTTCCACTTCCTAACATAGACATGATAGTGGACATGTTAGTGGATTATGAAATGTACTCTTTAATGGATGGCTTCTTTGGATACAATCAAATCAAAATTTCCCTTAGGGATCAAGAGAAAATAACCTTTATATGTACATGGGGTACTTTCTAATGGAATGTCACATCCTTTGGGTTTAAGAATGTAGGAGCCACTTACCAAAGAGCCATGACTACTATCTTCCACGACATGATGCACAAGAATATGGAATATTATGTTGATGACACCTTAACTAAATCTGAAAAAAAAAGATACACACCTTGAGGACTTGAGTTTGATATTGGACCACATGGAACAATTTCAACTTAGGCTAAACCCCAAAAAGTGTGCATTTTGTGTCACATCAAGAAAGTTACTAGACTACATCATATCTACAAAAGGCATAAAAGTTGATCCAGAAAAGGTGCAAGCCATTATGGAAATGCCTCCTCCTAAGAACATTGGTCAATTAAGAAATCTTCAAGGATGTCTTCAATCCATTAGGATATTTATATCTCAACTAGTTGATAGAGCACAATCCTTCAATAAAAACTTGCACAAAGGCTCCACATGTATCTGGAATGAGGAATGTTGGCAAAGCTTAGATCAAATCAAAAGATATTTGGCTAAACCTCCAATATTGATGCTACCTATAATAGGAAAACCTTTGATCATATACATCTCAGCTACATATTCTTCCTTAGGAGCATTACTAGCACAAAGTGATGAAAATGGAAAGGAACATGCTATATACTACATTAGTAGTACTTTAGTGTCTTATGAAATGAATTACAAAAAAATTGAAAAGGCTTTCCTTGCAATGGTATTTGCCTCCTAGAAACTTAGACACTATATTTTTTCCAACACCATGCATCTCATTGCAAAAATTGATCCCCTCAAATATCTACTAAGTAAAGTTGCACTTACTAGACATCTTGCTAAATGGGTGATGATTCTCTCTGAATTTGACATTCAGTACATCGAATGCAAAACCATTGAGGGACAAGTTAGAGTTGATCAACTTGTTGAGTTTCCACAATAGGATAATGCTCCAATGTAGATTGATGTTCTTGATGCTTCCATCATGCATATCACCAAAATAACATGGAAGATGTTCTTCGATGGCTCTCACACCTAGAATGGAGCTAGCATAGGCATCCTATTTGTCATGCCTCATGGCTACACTATCCCAAAGTCCTAAAAAACTCTTGTTTCCATGCACCAACAATATACAAAGTATGAGACCTTAACTAATGGGATTAAAATGGCTCTAGAATGGTGGATTTCAGAACTGCACATCTATAGTGACTCTTAGCTTGTCATTAATCAAGTTAATAATGACTAACAAACTATTGATGACAATATTGTACCCTATCAGAATTGATTGATTTCTTAAGGAACTACTTCACATTTGTGACATTTTAGCAAATTCCTAGGGTAGAAAATAATGTTGTAAATGCTATGGCCACTCTAGCATCTATTCTATAATTACAAGAACATGAATCATGCTTTGAGTTCTTGGTGGAAGAATTGCATCATCTCGCATATGACTCCCTTGATAATCATGTGATCTGCACTATTGTTGGCCATGAATCCTCCTATTACTCTACCATTTTCTCCTACCTTTGTAACCAAATAATTCCTAAAAATCTCATGTGCAACCAAAAATGCCAACTCCTTCACAATGTCTCTCACTATACTCTTGTCTCTAATGATTTGTATAAGAAAGGTCTAGACGAAATACTTCTTATGTGTCTAGAACTAGAAGAATCCAAAAAGGCATTAGTCAAAGTCCACAATGAAATTTGTAGGACATGCTCTAATGGCCTTGCACTTTCTTGAAAACTACTTAGGGCAAGTTACTATTGGCCAATTATGCAGGTTGATGTTGTAAGATACATTAAATCTTGCAAAAAGTGATAGTTACATGGTAACCTTATTCATGCTCCTAGACATGAGCTTATCCCTTTTATCACATATTGGCCTTTTTAGTAGTGGGCCATTGATTTGGTGGGAAAAATCCATCCAAGCTTGTCCAGTGGACACAAGTTCATCATTACAAATACTGAATACTTCACAAAATGGGTTGAAGTTGTGCCCTTATCTACTTCTATAGGAACGAATGTTGCCTTGTTTATTCTCAACCACATTATTTGTGACTATGGTATCCAATCCTCCATTGTCATTGATAATGGAGGATAGTTCAAAAATAACAACCTCAAGAAACTCTGCAAGAAATTCAAGATAAAACAACATTGGTCCTCTATATACTACCCTCAAGGGAATGGCCAAGTTGAGGCCTCTAATAAGACATTGCTAGAGATCCTACATAGAATGGTCCACAAATCATGTAGATATTGACATTTTCAAATCAATTTGACACTCTGGGCTTACATGACCACTATACACACTCCTACTAGGGCTACACTATTTTCACTAGTCTATGGTTCTGAAGTTGTCCTACCTTTAGAAGTTGAGATTCCCTCACTACGAGTCTCTTGACATGGGTTAATAACTAATAAAGACAATAGAGCTATGAGGATACATAAGCTAGAAACCCTTGATGCATGCCACAAGGCTACTTTTGATCACATGAGGTCTTATAGAAAAAGGATGTCTACTAAGTACAAAAAGAAGATTCATCCTCATGAGTGAATTTTTTCTTTGAGAGAACCCTATGAATCAAAAAAATAGGGAACATAAAGGAAAATTTGAGCCTAACTGGTTAGGTCCTTTAATTGTCACAGTAGTGTTTGTATCTAGTGTCTATCATCTATTTACTCCTAAAGGGGAACAACTTGCTAAGCCTATAAACATTTTACATCTAAAAAATTTCTATGCCTAAAGCTCTTATGTCAACTATTATGTATATATCTTATGATCCTTAAAAAATCCAAAAAAATGTAAAATGTTCTAAAAAATGATCATCTTAGTTAAGACCTAGCAATAGGCACTTTGATGTATACCCAAAAAAATCAAAAAAATACAAAAAATACCAAAAAATTTGAAAGAAGTCCTAAAAAAAATCTGCCAAGTGGTGAAAACCTAAAAATAGGTGCTACTTGAGACCCTCACACCTATTTCTATCAGTCTCACTTCATGCTCATTCATTCCACATTGCATTTCCTAGCTTGGAATCTACTCTTTTCCTCATATTGGGGGAACAATTGCCTATCTTATCAGGGTCTTCTTGTGTGTTAAAGTTACTTTGGCAATTCATCTATAAAATAGTATTTCTCAACACTTCTCCCTTGACATTGAGTGTTTCTCAAAACTTCTTAGATACTTTACCTACAGTTTAGGATGCTACAATATTTCTCACTATCAAATGTGAGTACTAAGAAAATGGCCATGTGCCATACACACATGCACTTAAAAATTAAACTTGTTGAGACATCATGAACTTTATCTTCTTTGTGTGTTGTTTATGATGATTTCTTTTGTTGAGTGTTCCCTCATTAATAGTCTTTCAAGGACCTTGTGGACTAGATGACTAGAGGCATAGGGCATGTTTTACTTTTTTTCTTCTTGTGGGTATACTTTGTTAGTCTAAGGCATTGAGAGCCTTTTTTCTTGTCCTACTTGACACATGGACCTATAATGTATCATCCTTGTTTATTTTTGGAAGACCACACTTGAGGGTTATCCTGGCACTTATGCCTTGATACATTTAAAATATTGCTATTCTAAACTTAGGGAGTCTAACTAAATTAGTCATCTTGACTTATGTGTCTTGGATGCTTAGGTTGGATTCCCACATATCTATCCAATATAGAGCATATTCATATCCTCATAGTTATACTAGTGAGAATTGTATGATCTTATGATGTCCCTAATTAATGCTCAATGATAAAATTAGAGTCTTAATGTTTTGTGTCCCTTGCAAGTAAACCATCTTTGCATACTAGTTTGTATTATAGGCTCATTCTAGCTTAGTCCTTTATTTTACATATGGAGAGATCTCTCTCTTCATCTTTCATGGAAACATCAGCTAACTACATTCATCTCTTCTTAAAATCTTTCTCTCGATCATCTCTTTCATTCTTTGGTGATCATGTCCACCTTCTTGCTTCTTCTATACATGTCATCACAAGGGGTTAATCTAATCATCGCATCTAATCTATCCAAGTATCACATCTTCAAAACATGAGTCTACATCATATACATGAGAGAGATCCATGAGCATATAAACATGAACATAAAACTAAGTAAACATAAACATGAACATGACAAAAACATCACATGGAAACAAAAACATAAGTGTTGAAACATCCATGTAAAACATCCATCATAGAAGCATAAAAATGATACAAGTACACAATGAAGATCAAATCCAATATCTCATATATATATATATAATAAACAAAAGTACATAAACATGTGAGATCCAAAATCTGGATAGCTATCTCAAAATACATATGATACAACAAAAATGTCACAAGGACATCAACCTAGACCTACTCCTAGACCTAATAATGACTCTTTCCCTCCTAGACTAGTAGTAGTCATGGCAGGGGAGTCTGTCTCCTATATGGTGGTTGTATTGCACCCTTTGATCTCCCTACCCACTATGAGTAGTTAGACAGTCCCTATCCTCATGGCAGCACACCCCTATATATAGCATAGTAATATGCCACATGAGCCCCATGATGCTCTGACTCACACCTCATTGCATCATACTTCCTACAAAGCTCCTCACTGTGTACTTTCTCATCAATGAGTTGTTGATCCCACATGGTAATGGTAATTTGTTCCACCTACACCTCTACCTCCATTGATTGTATCTGAGCATCTTAGGGATCCTCTCCACCTCCTCCTACAAGATACTCTCATTTTGGCTATACCCTCTCCACCCTCCTTTGTCTCAATAGAAACTACTCCTCCTCCTCCTCCTCACTCTCCTCTTTTGTGGATCAATCTCACATCTGTCTCACTCACGGCCCTCAAGAACTACTCCTAACCTCCATCTATCTCCCACCTCTACCTCTACCTTTTCCTCCACTGCCATCTCCACAATCTCCTCCATGTCCCACTACTACATGTAGTACATCTAAAAATGTGAACTAAGGGAATGGATGCCCTTTCATCTCATATAAATAAGATGGATTAGCCCCTTCATCTACTAAATCTGGTTGATAGTCCCAAGGTTCCCACATCATGGTGGTTG
Organism: Cupressus sempervirens; assembly: GCA_028749045.1. Classification (NCBI taxonomy): domain Eukaryota; kingdom Viridiplantae; phylum Streptophyta; class Pinopsida; order Cupressales; family Cupressaceae; genus Cupressus; species Cupressus sempervirens. Next base: position 346,330,203 of record CM053788.1, on the reverse strand, counting down.
TATCTCTCATAGCTATCTAGTAATCTAGCATGGGTAACCACCCTGCTCCTCCTCACCATGAAAGTGAGCATATGTAGTGGCCTTAATGGGTATCACCTACCTTTGTCCAAAATACCTCTAGAATCAACTGATGAAAAACTGATCAACTATCTTAGAGTGCCTCCCCATGATTAGTTAGTTATACCACTTATACTTGAGCTCCCAAGTATCTAACCATCTAGCACACTGTCAATATGGCCACTAGACAAAGGATGTCAACTCATCAAAAAATTGTTGGTAGTATGTCACATCCTCATTATCTGACTCAAGAATAAATAGTGTGTATATGTAGATAAAGGGGTGGTTATGCTCTCATGGTTACACCCATGGTAATATCACCACTATGTGCTCCTAGGCCCATATATGTGCTAGAATCACACCACACACCAAATTCCTTCCATCTCAATACACTATCTCATGCAGCTCATGGTACATGTTTAAATGGATGGTGGGTCACCATTCCATCCTCCTAGGCTACCCAAATAAATCTACAACCAATCTGCCCCATCCTAGAAGGAAGCCCTTCCAACTCATGTCTATGATGAGGGCCTGGGAAACTAGTGAGAAAATTAGGCAAGGAAAGGGATGTTGATCCCCATACTCATCTATGAGTCTCTTCCAACTAAGGTGTTGATCAGGGATGGTCACATCCTCAAATAATTGTTGCACTACCAATCTCCCATCTGTCGAGGTCTAATCATAACAAACTTGTGACATGCAAAAACTCATATCAGCACACCTCATATGGAAATTAGAAACTTAAAAATGAATAAGCATCAAGACATATGGATCATACTCACATGATCACCATGGAACAGTACACGAAGGATGTGATACACATCCTCAAGAGTGATGGTGACCTCACCAATGGGCAAATGAAAATTCTTATTCTCACTATGTCATCATTCGGCTAACATAGTCAATAAATTGTGATTCACTTAAATGTGGGGCATGCATAGCAACCACCTAAATCCCATGTTATCTATACCAGCCTTCTCATCAACCTATAGATGATAAAGGACCTACAAGCTCACCACCTAGGGGGATCTATTCAATAGTGTTGGGAAGAAAATCTACATAATCAAATTAGGCGAACATTGAAACATCAATATCAACCATAAACAACTAAGTATGATAATAAAAAAATGAAATCTACTCCTTAACATTCAATAATGCTCAAAATATAACTGTGTGACACTTTTTCTAATTGGCATGTGATACATTTTATTGATGAATTATCATGTGATACTTGTTAAAACTATCATGTGATACGTTCTATTCACGCAATAGTTTACACACTATCATGTGAGATTTGGGTATCCCTGGTACAATATATTTGGTAAACCCATGCGATATTTCTTGGCATAGGTGTGTGATACTTTTAAATTATCACATGATATTTTGTCAAAAACTCGTAAAATGCATTTAAAAATTAGATAGTGTTGGGAAGAAAATCTACATAATCAAATTAGGTGAACATTGAAACATCAATATCAACCATAAACAACTAAGTATGATAATAAAAAAATGAAATCTACTCCTTAACATTCAATAATGCTCAAAATATAACTGTGTGACACTTTTTCTAATTAGCATGCGATACATTTATTGATGAATTATCATGTGATACTTGTTAAAACTATCATGTGATACGTTCTATTCACGCAATAGTTTGCACACTATCATGTGAGATTTGGGTATCCTCGATACAATATATTTGGTAAAGCCATGCGATACAATTTTGTTCATAGAAGTATTGTGCGATATTTCTTGGCATAGGCATGTGATACTTTTAAATTATCACATGATATTTTGTCAAAAACTCATAAAATGCATTTAAAAATGTATTAAAATTCATCCAAAGGCTCAAAAAGCATAAAACTTTTGGAGACTCACCTGGGCCTCGTACTCGGGTGGCAATTGTGCAATCGGTTGCACTCAAAATGGTGTTTGTGGGTTAGAATACCTGCTAGAATCATCATTATCTCTCAAAATCACTCAAAATATCTCAAAGTTCACAAAAGAAAAATGAATTGAAAATGACCCTTGGATCCCTTATATAGTCCTTCGACCTCATTTTGACCCATTTTTCAATCTCCTCAAATTTTGTGAAAATTGCAGCCCTGGCTAATTTCAACATCCTAGATCCATTTTTAGGATAGAAACTAAAATTTGAGTTCATCTTGATAGTAAAAATCACATTTTAAAATTATATCTTCTTCTATGCAATTAGCTAACCTTTTGAGGTCTAGTCTTCAAATCTTCATTGGGTGTCTTCATTTCTTCATGTCTAAATCATTTCTATACTTTGTATCCACTTCAATTCACATCTCTATCCTCTAAATCATCTTTCTACTTTATTTGATTTAATTTTCATGCTTTACCCTTCTTGGTCAACTCTAGTCAAACTGGGGCATTCGATCATTACTTTATGGTCACTCTTTATTTTTTATCACTAATATGTCATCATGGACCTTTTTCTATCTTGATTTGACCATATCTTTCTCATTTCTACATTCCCTTTACCTCACATTGATTTTGATCTCTAGGAGGTAGAAATGCTTTATCATTGCTTGCTACAACTATCTATTTCTCAAGAGCATATGCTTGACCTTTCCATTTTCTCTCAATCTATCTTCTATGCTTGATGTTAGTACTCTTCTTGAGTTCTAATATTATCTCTCTCTTAGTGTTTAGTACTATCACTACCAAGCTATATATTTAGGACTTGCTATCTCGCTTTGCATTTCATTCTTAGGAATCATATCTCTTTATTTGTTGTTGCCTACTTGTCTTATCTATTCTTTGATGTAATGTGTTCCTAGACTAATCACACATTAGTTAGAGGGGAAAATTTAATCACCTAAAAATGGTCATCTAGACTATTAGCCCCCTTCTCAGCATTTTGGCTAAATTTTTTAATCATTTGCTTAGGCCAAATTGCTAAAAATCAATTTCTTTGATTTTAACCTATATTTTGACTATAATATCCTAATTCCATTTTTTATTAAAATAAAATGTACCATTTAATTAAATAAAAGAGCTCATTTGTCTAACTCACTCAATGTGCACATATAAAGTATTTTTCCTATTTACAAATTAAAAGAAAAGGCTTTTATCCCACATGAAAAGTCAACTCTCTCTCATTAGTTGACTTGATCTTGCACATGGATCATGTTAAAAGTAAACCCCCACCCTTGATCATCCACCTCTTGATCTTGATATCAACTATTTGTATACCTTTAAAAGAGAGAGCTTTCTCCCTCTCTAGGCATCCTATTTTGAGCTATTATTATGTTGCAAGTTTCTTGATAGGTTTTCTTGGAGATTTGTGGAGAACTTCTTGCTTCTTGTCTCATTCTTGCATTATCATCCTCATTCTAGTTTAGATGCATTTATAATATCTTAGATCACCTAGTTTAATTAGAATGGCTTTTGTAACACTCTTATTGTCTTACTCTAGTTGCATTGTGCATCTCATCCTAGCATAGTTTCATTCTTGCATTGCATACTTGAGAGCTCCTTGACATTGGCATTTTTGCTTGTGTCTAGAGAATCTCTCATTGCATGGTTTACTAGAAATGGTTGTGTCTCTAAGACACAATTGAGAGCTCTTCATATGCTTATGCACACACCTTTTCACTCCATGGATAGGGAGCCCTAAGCCTCCATTCAAGCATTCCAACTCATGGGATACCTTGGATAGAAGGGTTTAGAGGAGTGCACTTTCTTAGTGTAAAGGCTAAAGTTTTTTGGCAATACACCATTAAGACTAGTGGAGGTTTAAGAACCTTTCCAACAATGGGATATTGACTTCATAGGTGAAATAGCCAACAAATCAAGCAAAGATTACTCATGGATTCTTGTTGCTACTAACTACTTTACAAAGTGGGTAGAGTTCATCCCAACTAGATGGACAACTAGTAAAGTTGTAAATGATTTCTTTTTTAAAAATAAAATCATTTAGTTTGGATGCCCACAAAAAATTATAATAGATAATACTATGTGCTTCAGATCTTACCAGTTTGTGCAATTTTGTGATAATTATAGCATAACTAGGTCCACTTCTTCCCCATACCACCCACAAGGAAATGGATAGGTTGAATCCATAAAGAAAAGTCTATTTAAATCATAAAAAGGACCATAGATGAAAATAAGAAAGCTTGGGACTCTAAATAACCCTTGGTAGTATGGGAAAATAGACTTATAATGAAAAAGGCCACTGAATTAGCACCTTTTGACCTAGTGGATGGGGTCCAGGCCAGATTGCCTCGGAACAATTTGATGGGTATGTAAAAGTTCATCCAAAAGTATGAAGGTGATGTGATAGATAACATATAGGAACAAATTCATGAGCTTTTTGGACTGAATGAATAGAGGAGAGAAGCATAAGCAAGAAATGACAAGTTACAATTACAAGTGAAGCATTTATTTTACAAGAGGGAAACAAACTAAAAATTTGAGCCTGATGATTTATTATTGATGTGGAATGCAAGGTTGGAGGACAAAGAGAAGCATGGAAATTTTGATCCCATATGGCTTGGCCATCATCTAATTGATTCCAGATGGGGAGAAGATTTGTACATACTAAGGGAACTCTCTAGAACTCTCTAGAAATATTCTTGAACTGCTAGTTCATGGACAGTTCTTGATGATGTATTTTTGCTAAAAAAATGCTCTTTCTTTCCATGAATAGTAGATAGGTTTTTTACATAGTAATTTTTTTCATATGTATAGGTTTGTTTCTCTTTGTGTTTGTCTATTGTTTCTCTTGGTAGCATTTTCAGGTTTGTGGTGTGCTTCATCTAGAGTTTTTAAGCCCTTGAATGAATAGGGATTATTCATTATCCCCAAAAAAAGCCATTTTTGGTGTGTGTTCTCAAACTATCTTTGTTTTTTCACCATAGGGTTTTTTCTATTCATGTTATATATATATATATATATATATATATATATATATATATATATATATATATGGATGCTCCCTTTTGAAAAAACCCTACTTGCAAAGGGTTTTAGGTGGACACCCTAGGCAAGGATTAACAATCTCTAATTCTTTTTATTTCTTTGTTACCTTTTCTTCACTTAGGAAGGGGGTCTTCATCATTGTGTTGTGTTTTAGCTCCTAGGTGTTATTAACCTTATTTTTTACCCCGCATGCCCTTTTCTTTTAAATGTTCCTATGGTTTTAAATCACTTAAGTAAGGGTTATTTCTATGTGAAGAGGGTCCCAATGTTCACGCCATAGACATTAATATTTTTTTCACCCATGCTCATTTTCTAATCAAAAGTTGAAGCTTCTATTGTCACTTAGGTTTGCACCCTTGTCCAAAGCCTATGCATGAGGACAACCTAGTGAAACATGGAAACAACCTCCAAGCTGTGGGACTTGAACTGTGAGGTTGAGTCTCCAAAGAAGGTTGGCTTCCTCTTACTATCAGGATGCACCTAACTACTCTTGGAGAGGAAAATGGAGAAGGATAGCATGAAATCAAATCTACCTAATGTAATCTAAAGAGGTGATGCACTGAAATAGAGTGTTTGGACCAAACTCTGCCCATATATGCACTATTGAACTAGAATGAAACTAAGGATATACACATTCAGACTTTCTTTAATCTAATAATCACATGCAGATTAGAAGACCAAGATGAATGACACAAGGAAAGAGAGATTCTCTTATATTATCATTTATAGGCCAAGGAGATACAGTCATGCAGATCATAGATCTCTACAAAACACCAGTAAGAGGCAAAGAGTTCTTGCACTTTCATACCAATGGCTGAAGGAGATAAAATAGAATGTCATATGGTTCAGAGCCAAAGGGAATTTATACATGAGATTGCAAACCAATATTAGAGAAGTTAGAGAAGGATCGACCCTTACAAAAATCACAAAAATTGCCTTTATAGTTCAGGCATAACTGAGATTTTCCCTCCAAAACTATCCTGCAACCACCGCCATCAAGGCTCTGCCAAGAACAATCATGGGGATCTAAAGAAATCTAATCTAAGTATATCTTTAGGTACCACAAAATTTGATAGTTAACTAAAATAGGGCCTTGATAAGATAGAGGAGGCACCATAACTGTGCTCTGATCAAGTAGATGGACCAACTCGGGGGACAGTGGAGTGTTCTTGCATGCTTCACATTCACTTCTGGTGGTTGGAATTGATCATGAAGATCAGATTCCAATAAAAAATCTTGACTCTCTTCATTCCTGAGCACCTAAATTAGCAGGTTCAACAAGTCAACTAAACTCTACATCCAAAATGGGCTGCGTGGGCCAATAACCTCCTTTCATCTTGCCACCTCACAAGAGTCTAACGTGGTTGACCATTTCTTTTCATTACTAACTGCATCAAGCCTATAAACCCTGACCGTGACAGTTACATTAACTACCAACTACTAACTATTACTACCTCCACCAGACCCACTAAGACACATGTCATTGAGGCACTATGTCACTATGTGTATCCTCTGAGTACTTTCCCATAGCGAGATAGTGCCCACCGTAGATTTGAACTGATCTGACGATCGTGAAGACTCGCCATAATACTGCGCTATCTCCTTAAAACCTCTGGGCCCACGAAACACTTGGCAACCACCTGGCACTACTTGGCATCCTCACTTGGAAAGACTTCTCCCTACTCATCCATGTGGCACAATGGCGCTATGTCGCTATGGGTAACATCCTCGCAGCTTCCCATAGTGAGATAGCACCTACCATCTATTTTCCTAAGATCTATGGTGATTAACAAATTTGTACAACTGCACACTGAGTTGGCTTAATGGACCAATAAAATATCACCACCATACTATGACCCACCTGACAACTACCACCGAGGATGAGCTGTAAAACCACTTGGGAGAAGGGCAAGCCCATTATGTCATCTGTGCCACGTATCATCGAGGCACTATGTCATTATGGATAATTTTCTCGCAGCTTCCCATAGTGAGATAGCACCTACCATCAATTTTTTGAGATTTGACGGTGAGCAAGATGGATCTAATCTATCAGTGTACCAACCAATGAGAATTGGTCACATGCCAACGTGTCTGACAAATTCCATCATTGATATCCAACAGGGCATACCTAGGATCCACCTTCCATCTGATGTCACCGCAATAACACTTTTCGTCTGGGGGCTATGTCGCTAATGGCGAGGAATAGAGATTTTTCGATAGCACCATAGTGCTCACCGTGGATTTAGCAAAATTTGGCACCGAAGAAACAATAAGGAAAAGGAGGACCCACTGGCCACACAGTCGAAAGGCACTATGTCGCTAATGCAAAACAACGTGCAACTTTTCATAGTGACATAGTGCCAACCATTGATTTATCTTGATCCAACAATGAGGAACTTGCGGGCCCACAGAAAAAAATCATAAGGCTTGATCATTTAATTTTTTTGATATTCTTGGGGATGTTTTAAAATAACATTAAATAGGGAAGTGACCATTGGGTGGGTAGCATTTAAAATTCAAATATTTAGTGGGGGGCACAATATGTAACATTTCTGGTGACTCACAGGGGATGCTAGCCTACTATGCATAAGACCAGTGGCCTAAAGCATCCATTGGGTTACAGAGTCAAAAGATGTGTAGATTCTGAACACTATGAAATCCTAACCCCACCTTTAAGAAGAAAACCCTGAGACCCCTATCTCTACAACTGGAACCAAAGACCAAAACCTCCTTTTGCAACCTTTAAAATTTTGAGAAAATTGGCTATCTCATAGAGAGACAGATGTGCTCATGCACTTCTTGGAAACAAGACAGCTGAAAAAAGAAACTATTCTACTTATATACATGAAACCTTCAACCTTCATCATAAGCATGGTTTGAGATAAATCCCATTAATTGGGATGGGAAAAATTTCACCACTAGGCATGCTTAACTAAAAAGAATTGGCATGTTTGCAACTGATAATTAGATAGGGGTCACTCCACAATGCATCAAACTTTGAGTGTCTTCCTAGTTTTTCCCTATCTGCATCCCATTTCAGAACCAGATCTCACTCCTTGAAGATTTTGACCCTAGACTTCTTGTCAAAACTCTTTTTTACTTGCTGCTGGTGTGTCTCTAGGGTCTACATGGCTTCATTTCTCTTTTCTTCTAGCTCCATCAACTCTGCCATTCTCACTATCATGGCATCATCTTCAATCAACTCTAGCTGATGAGCTAGCTCTAGGGATGGGAACTCTAATGAAATTGGAAGTCTTGCTTCTCTACCATAGAGTAACACAAATGGTGAATTCCCTATTGACCTTTTAGGCATTACTCTGTCGGCCCACAGTGCAGTCTTCAATTTTTTATTCCAATACCTTTGGTTATCTTCTATTGTCCTTTTCATGATCCTGATCACGTTCTTGTTGGAGAACTTAGCCAAACCATTACCCTGAGGATAGTAATTTGAGGTTGTGCTCAAATAAATATTATGATCCACTACCCATGCACAAATCTGAGCTCCAACAAAAGACTTTGCATTATCTGAAATAATGGTTGAAGGGGCACCAAACCTAGTCACAATTCCATCAAGGAACTCAACAACTGAAGACTTAGTGGCATCCTTCAATGCAACTACTGTCCATATGGTGAAGTAATCTGTAGCAGCTAGAATCCACTTGTGACCAGAATTAGGAGGAGGATTGATAGGGCCTATGAAATCCAATCCCCACTGAGCAAAAGGTTGATCCACCTAGATAGGATGAAGGGGAAGAGCTGAAAGTCTTTGTTTACCAAAGAAGAAGGCACATTTTTAACACTTCCTCACATACTTATGACAATCATGAAACAGAGATGGCCAGTAATAACCAGCCCTCGTGATCTTCATTGCAGTTGTCCTTGCTAAGAAATGACCATCATGAATTTCTTTGATCATTCTTTCAGCCTGGTTTGTATCAAGGCATCTTAATAGGGCTCCATTAGAATATTTTCTAAAGAGGACACCGTCAACTATGACATAAGGAATTGACTGTAATCTATACTGTCTCCTTTTAGTTCTATCTAATCCTTGAGGGTATCCATTACCTAATAAGAAATTCATCATATCATCCATCCAACTCCTTGGGTCACTATTTCTTACCTCTTGTTGCTCTATCAGTATCATAGCAGCTTCCTCATCAGGTTCTTGAGATGATAATATCTGTTTACACAACCCCCTCCCTCTTACCAGTTTGGTAATGAATGTCAATATCATATTCCATCACTTTATTAATCTAGCCAGCTCTTTTCTCACTAATATCTTTGCTCAAAAGGAAATCCTTCACACTGGCATAGGGTACTAACAAATGAATTTTATTATGATACAAGAGGTGTCTAAATTTCTTTAAAGCTCTATTGACTACAAGGGATTGCTTCTCTACATAGTTGTATTTATCTTCATATTCTTTAAGCCCTTCACTAAAGAAAGCTATGGGTTGCTCTTCATTCTTGCCATTTGTCTGAGTCAAGAAATCAGAGATACTTGACTCACCACCTAAGGTATAAAGGATGAAATCTTTCTCAAAATTTGGATTCATGAGAGTAGGGGTTGAGGCTATGGTTGTCTTGATCTCTTCAAAACTTTCCTTTCTTTCCTTGGTCCATGCAAAGACCATACCTTTTTTTAGCATAGCTATAAGAGGTTTCACCATGATAGCAAGATTAGGGATAAATCTTCTCACAAAATTTATCCTGCCTAAGAAACTTTGTAGCCCTTTCTTATGTTTAAGGAGAGGGAGGGCAAGTATTGCTTTTTTTCTCTCTGGATCAATGGTTAAGCCATCCTCAGATACAATATGTCCTAATAATTTTCCTTGGTTAGTAGCAAAGACACACTTGCTTGGGTTAAGGGAAACCCCGAACTCTCTGCATCTTAGGAATACATGTCTTGGATTATCAAAATGATCTTCTACATTCTTAGAATACCCTGTAATATCATCAAGGTAAACTAAGACAAACTTGTCAATCAATCTTTTGAAGGCCATCTCCGTTGCCTTCTGAAATGTAGCACCTACATTGGTTAGCCCAAATGGCATCTTACAATAAGTATAGGTACCCCCTTTATTGGTAAATGCAGTCTTGTATCTATCAGACTCTATAACCAGCGCTTGATTGTAGCCAGAAAATCCATCAAGAAATGAAAGAAAGCATATTGGTGTACGTATCAGGAAGAAGAAAGAAAGCATATTGGTGTACGTATCAGGAAACCCTAGAAGAAATTTGAGAAATGGACCCCAAATATGATCCACTCTCATTTTGTAAAAGCCTAGAGTAGAGATTGAAAATACTTTTGGAAAATTTCCAAAGTATATATGACATTATGACTGAGAGGTTGGGAAGAGGGAGAAAAACAAAGGTAATCTTTGTTGATAATGGAGAAAGTCTAAATGTGTTGTTGCAATCCAATGATATAGTCCCAAAGGAAAGAAGAGGATGGAAGAGAATTAGAGAAGAATCATAAGCCCCTAATGTTGAATCAAAAAAAGATCTTGAGACTCCAAAGGGCTTAAGGTTTTATCAAAGAAGAAGAATGGGGGAGAGGCCTATTGATCCAAGAATAGTAGAAATACCAAGTGTGAAGGCAATAGTGCTAGATGATCTAGCAAGAAGATCTCCCTCTCTTGAATCTCCTAAACCACCTCCTATAGCATCCCCACATGAAATTCATGGTCAAGACATACATGATGAGAAGTGAGGATGCTCTAATAAAGAAGGTTGTGGGTCTGAAAATGCAGTTAGAAAATAAGAAGAGTAATTTTGATTATAACAAAGAAATTATAGTTCAAACTGTATTGATGTTTTTATTTGAAAGGGTTAATTCAAAAAAAAAAAAAAGAATTCATGAAGTTTGCAAAACTCTTTATCTATCAATTAATAAAATGGAGGATGATAACATGTTGGTAAAGCCAACATATTAGAAGTGGGTAGGGGGAATTGAAAAATAAGATAGATTAAGCTTTGTGTAAGAGTAGATCCTAAGCCTCCTCCAAGTGCCATGGTCACAGTGAAGATTATTAAAGCACTGAGGAATTTTTCATTTTTTCTCAATTACATTAAAAATAAATTGGTGGAGTTAAAAGACCAAATAGAAGGTTTCAAATACACTTGGGTGCCCTCTATTTTGAAAAAAGACAAAGTTATTAAGGATTTTTCTAGCTGAAGAGAAGAGGCTATAACCATAATGAATGACTTGGTAAGAAAAATAGTTGAAGATGTGGACATGACACTTTTTCAAGAATGTATGTCCAAGTTAGTTAATTCAAGGATATTCTACGAAAATTTTGAGAAAGAAGACACCCAAGCCATAGTTAAATATATTCCTTATAGGTAGGGGGCAAATCAAATCTTGTTGCATACATAGCCAACTGGTGATGAATTTGAAGAATGGGTTAAGAAATGCATTCCATCTAACTTTGAAGATTCCCCACCACAAAAGTAGTAATAAAGAAATATTTTTAATGAGACAAAGTGTAGGGAAAATGACATGTAGTCACGTGACCAAAAACTATCACATCAGCATGTTATGGGATTAAATTTGTTAATAGTTTTTAAAAAACTAAAATGTCACATCAGATGGTGACATGTGTATTGATCTCTATGCTTGAAGCTTGTAGCAACTCACCTACATAAGTGAGTTCCTAGGGCTAGAGAAGGGTTCAATTTTTTTTTGAAATGAATGTATTTCTTCATTTTCTAGTCAGTCCATTGTTGTATAGTATTATTATCCATGATTTCTTTAATTAAAGTTGAAAGTAAGAAGTGTTGAGTCTTTTTAAGTTTTTTCTCATGAAAATTGTGTTGAATTGTATATTTTCAAGAAAGATAATACAAAGTGCATATATGTTTATGATTCAATCTAGATTTTGTCTCTTTTTTGTGTTGCTTTTAATTTTTTGAGATTTGATAATAATAAAAAGTTTATTTAATCTCAATTTTAATCATCTAGAGTTATATATTTTTCATGTCTTGTTGATAATCAAATTAATTGTGTAAATGCTTGATGTGAATTAAGAGAATTAAGGGTTTCATGTAAATATTTTGATAAGAATGATATTTTGGATTGAGTATTGATTCCTTCTTCACAAAGTGAGAAGATAGATCCAGTGTCATGTGTTAATTTTGTGAGTAAATATCCCAATAGATAAAGCATTGCTTATATTATTTCCATAGGTACAAAGAGATCTGGAGAAATAATATCATAAGATGGGTTATGCTATAAAATTATGAGATCTTTAACTCATGTTTATGATACTAAGTGATTGCATTAGAGAAAGTTATCCCCCTTAAGAAATAATTTAATAGAGACACTTTGATTGAAAAATTAAAAATATTTTAATATAGTAGACTAAAAGATAATTTTCCCAAAGTTGAAACTACTTTCAAAGCTTGTGTGCATAATGATAAAAGTGTACTAAAAAAAAGTGAAAGTATTAGTGGAGATTATACTAGAGATTGGGCAAGACTACAAGAAGAAGAAAGGAAAATTGGTGAGCTTGTTTCACTAGCTTCGAAGGGAGAACCTAAAAGTAAGAAAGATTTTTTTTCTTGGCATTGGAAAGAATTTGGTCAGTTTTCTTTCAGATGTCCAAAGAGAAAACCAAAAGGTAAGCCTAGAAAGCCTTACAAGTTAAAGATTCCAAAAGATTTTATGTATACAAGTGATGATGTACTAAATTTAAGGAAATAAACTTCTTAGATAGTGATGATGAAGATGAGATAGGATTTTTTGTAATTAAATAAGAAAGTCTTGTTATAGAAGAAAAAGTACTTGTATTATAGATTGAGAAAGAGAGATCTAATTGGATAATAGATAGTGGATGTTCACATCACATGACAAGTGGCAGTGATGCATTTTCTAATTTTAAAAGTTGTGATGGTTGTTTAGTCAAAATTAATAACAATTATCCATGTACTATTAAGGGAAAGGGTCCTATTACACTTGTTGGTAAAACTAACACTCAAGATGTATACTTTGTTGATGGATATAAATATAACTTGTTGAGTTTTGGACAACTTGTCGACAAGGGATATCATTTACAATTCATTAAAAAGACATGTACAATCAAGGAAAAGCATGGAAAATTGATTGCTATAGGTACAAGAACTTGAGGTAATGTTTTTCAATTGAATCCTACTAACATATAAGTTGTTTAGTTGTTTTAGTGGATCACACTTGGTTATGAAACAAATTATTTTATCATATAAAATTTGATAATATTGCAAAAGTGAGTAATACTAATGTTATAAGAGATCTACCAAAGATTGTAAAACCTTCTAAAATAATGTTCAAGGAATGTGTGACGGTTAAATAGAAGAAGAGTTCATTTCCTAGAAAGATATTTACTACTTCAAAGAATTTAGAGATAGTTCATATAGATTTATGTTGTCCTACAAAGGCAAGAACATTCTATCGTGAAAGGTACTTCATTCTTTTTATTGATGATTTTACAAGAATTTTGTGGGTTGTATTTTAAGAGATAAATCAAAATATTTTGACAAGTTCAAGATATTCAAGGAAAAAGTTGTGAATGAATTTAGTATGAGAATCAAATGTTTAAGATCTAATAAAGGATGATAATTTACATCAAATATGTTTTAACATTTTTTTGAAGAAATTGAAATTTGTAGATAGGTTTCAGCTCCTAAGACTCCACAACAAAATAGAATAGCAGAAAAAAGGAATAGAATAGTGAGAGAAGTAGCTAAAGGGATGATTCTAGAAGGCAATGTAGCACATTTTTTATTCGAGAGAAGAAGTTTTGGCTACAGTATACAATATAAATAGAGTTTGGATCAGGTAAGGAATAGGTAATTTTGATGATAGGAAGCATACAAGTGGTGGTACATTCTATATATGTGTAAGATTAGTTTCTTGGATAAGTAAGAAACAAGAATATATTTCACAATCTACAACATAAGAAGAATATGTTGCAACAACTAACAATTGCAATCAAGTTATGTGGATGAGGAAAATGTTAAAGGACATTGGTATTGAATTTTTAGAATCTACAATTATACATTGTGATAACACAAGTACTATGAGTATGTCAAAGAATCCATATTTACATTCAAAGACTAAACATATTGCTATTAAGTATCATTTTCGAAAAGATAAAGTTGTAGAAAAGGAGATTAGATTGAAATATGTGAGTACAAAGGAATGGATAACAGACATATTTACTAACCATTGGCTAAGGGAACCTTTGAGTATCTCAAAGATATGTTTGGGGTAATTTCCCCACCTGATACAAACTAAATGATGCATAATTGCATTTGTCCAATAAAATAAAAGCACTATTCATACTCATGGACATGTTGTGTGGTATCACTCCTATAAGGGTGTGGTCGCAATGAGCATAAATATTGAGAATTCTTATGTGATGTTTTCTGACATAACAATTTCTACTAGCACTTAGCACATTAATTTTTGTGCAGATTGGATTGATTCAATGCAGGTACTTTAGTGAAGATGTTCATCAAAGGGGGAACACTTCATATTGATATTTGGCATATTGGCACCTTTGCCATTGATGTCAAAGGAGGAGTGACTAAATGAAAGACCTTAACAATAATTTATTGATGTCAAGGGGAGAATTTTGAAGCATGTATAGGTTGTATGTGTTGAGGGTATTTAGAATATTATTTGGCATTCATGGTTTTTCATCATATGTTGCCATCATTGCCAATGGGGGAGATTTTAGTAATATAGGTTTGGTTGGCACTTGGATGTAATGTCCCTTTTGGAAACATTAAAAAATTGCTATCTTAGATTATAAAATAATTAAAAGTTACTTTGGAGTTAAAATAAAGTAATGTAAAAAGTTTCTTTTAGTTACTAAGGGGACAAGGTGATAGAGGGGCAATAAGATAAAAGACAGAATGGGAATCTAAAGAGTCTTGATTGAGTATTAAAAGAGGAAGTCTCATTCATTTTGGGGATGCTTGGATATTGAGTTGGTTAAGATTTCTCTTGAATAAATTAAGGAAGCTTCAGCTTCTATTCAGGAATCTAAGGACACAAACCCTTAGGTTCTTCTTAGGTGGATTGGGCAAGCCCTAGTTCATCATTTGTGGTGGTTTTACATCAGAGATTATAGGTGCATTTTATAGTTCTCTCCAATCTAACTATGTAACTGTATTGAAGATTGGATTATGTTTTATGGTTATTGTATTGCTAATGTATAATGAAATAATATATTTTGAGGTATTTTGATTAACATTGATGCTACTTGTTTGATTATTCTATTAGTTTTAATTGCAAAGATATATGTTTATATTATAAAAATTATTTGTGAGTAATTTTTGAGATAATATCCTACTGGAACATTATAGTGGTATCAAAGCTTTGATAATCTCTTGGGTAATTTACTGGTTATGTATCCATTACAACACTACATCCAAAGGAATAAATGAAACACCAACTTAGACCACAAGCCTGAGACCAAGAAATCTACCTTTAAAATAGAAATAATGGACAGGGATGCAAATGCTAGTAGGATTGAGGATACCTTAGGAGAATTGGCAAGGACAAAATGAGAAATGGTGAATTTAATGGTTCAATCACAATAGCATGTGACTCAAATGCTCATATAGTTGGTACAATAGCATGCAAATAATGGAAACCATGACAACGCCATGAATCGAGGAAATAATGAAAATAGGGGACAAAGTTCATGGTTTTGAGCTTCAATGGAATTGTATTGTAAATTGAGTTGTAGTATTAGTCAGTTTGGTACATTGGATTTGTCTTCTTGAAGATCTACTCTTTCTTGTTGACTAAAACAACTTGGAGAGTGGGTTCAATTATCTTCCTATTAACCTTTAATAGGGTTAGAACCTTCTAACAAGGGTTCAAGATCTCTTAACAGATATATGCTCTTTAATAGGGACTATTGTATTGATTGCATTATATTTTGCTCCTAATAGGGTCACATCCTTTCACAAGGAAAAATACACACACACACACACACACACACACATATTGTGTCTAACATCCCCATCAAGGTTTTCTCTCTAATCAAGAGTTTTCCTAGTCAAAAAATTATTGTGTCACTATGTATGGTTTATCTTTTTCTATGCTTTATAATTTTGGTTATTAAAGTTGGATACAAATTTAATTTGGTCACAACTAATTCACCCCCCCCCCCCTCAATAGTTGTGTGTGTACTTTACTTTCTAATAGGATCATCATTCATGTATTTTCTTTATTGGAAACCAGATGACCTGCATGTTATAGATCAATTATATTGATAATTGGATTGACTAGAAAGATGAATTGGTTAAGTATGGAGGGTACCGAGTAAAGACATATAGTTTTAGTTAATTGGATGCATGGTAATTAGTATCATCTATATAGATATTTGAAGAATGTTATATAATAATGTCTACTAGGTATTCATAGTGATTTAAGATGTAATAAAGTTTACAAGTCATAATGTGAAGGATAAATAATTGATAATTTTTACTTGTAAAGATATTGTAAACTGGTAAGGTTTGTGATGATGATTGAAAAGTTATAGGTGATAGGTATATTTTCACTAACATAGAGGTACATATTTTAAGGTAATAGCACTCACTCATGAATTTTTTATTTTTTTAAGTTGACCAAGGTAACACATTTAGGGTTACATCATTGACTTAAAAATATGATTGATGTGTGGTGAATGAGAATGAGTTGATGATGTGATTTTAGTTATTATGGTTGAAGTTACACATGTTAGAAAAAATCTAAAGAAGAGAAATGATCAAAAGCATAAATGATTTGGCATGCATTGAGTGTAAAATTTAGATCAACCATGCATGTTGATTTTAATAGGTTGACAAGAGAAATCATCCAACCAAGTCAATCTTAGAAGGAGTTCTAAATCCCTTAACATGGTAGATCCTAATAGATATCATTGTAAATTTTCTAACAAGGCTTAACACTCCTAACTGGGTGAAACCCAAACTAAGTGGATTATAATAATTTTAAAAGGGAAACTTATCACTAAAATAGTGATATGTCATGGATACTAATTGCAATTGTGGTTTTTGCCTCTAGGATTTCCATGTGAAAATCATAGTTGAAAAAGTATATCCTTTGTAAATGTTTGAGTTACTTTTCTATTACTTGTTTATTTCCTTTTCATGTTTCTTTTTATGCAATTGGTAGTGAAAGTATTTAGATCTTTGGTTACACTAATTTTCTCCCCACTCTTAGTGTCATCGAGCATTCAACAATTGGTATTAGAGTGCAATTCCCTTGAAAAGAACTAAAAACTTGGGGAGAATCCTTAAAGGAAACATGAAGACTACTAGATATTAGAAGAGACTTAAGGAATAACTTGTAGAAATAAATCAAGAAATTAAGAGGTTGAAATAACATGTAATGGACTCTAGGGAAAATATTAAAGAGCCATTTGATCAATGGAAGCCTATAGAAATAATGAATCTAATTATTTTGGAACATTAGAAGTCTCATATCAAGAGAATGAACAAATGTAAAAAAGACAAGAATAACATCCAAATAGAATTGGAAGCATTATCTATCAAGATGGATTAGGAAATGGAAGGAAGAAAAGCTACAAATAAATCTTTAAAAAATTAAGAGGAAGCTTTTCAATCTAAGGTGGATAAACTCTTCAAATCTAAACAAGAGGTTGGTACATTACATGCACATCTTCATGAAACCCATGAGCAAATGCAAGATCTGAGAGGTGAGCTTAATAATCTGATGATGATAAATGAAAACTTTGGAAGAAAAAATGAGAGATTGTAGAAAGAACTTGATGCTACAAATAAGTCATCAAATAAATTCAATGAAAGTTCTATAAAGTTAGATGAACAACTTAAGAATCAAGGGATTCATGGTGAAACACATGGTCTTGGGTATTCTAGTTTTGAAGTTGGAGAATAATCTAGATCTAAGAATCCTAAATAAAAAGACAAATATCCAACAAAGGTGAATACAATAATTTTTTGTAAGAAACCCTGCAATCTTTTTTTTTAATTTCCATAAGATAAACTATGTTGTAAGAGGATTCAATTATAGACCAAATACCCCTGCATGCTCAATATGTCATGACTAAGGCCTTATTGTTAGAGCATGCAAGAATTAGCCAAACATGTTTAATTTTCTTCATTAAAATCATAATAAGTTTGGAAAAGAAGCTAATAAGTGAAATATCGGATTAAATAGAAACTCAAGGAGATTTATAAAATAGGTAAGTTCATATCAAATGAGAACAAGTGAAATTTTACTTTCTCACATTGTTATAGCTATGGTCATTTGGAAATCAATTAAAAAATAAGGAAAAATATAGGAAATGTTTGGTCTCGGAGATCCACTTGTATGATATGTTTTAATTATCACAAGGTTGGTCATATTGCTAGGTTTTACAGGATCAAGTACATTGGAAAGCAACTTGTAAACTAGGAAAGTGACAAGAAAGGTAAGAAGATTGCTATAGTTTAAGAAACAAAAGATTAGATGAATAAGATATGAGCCAAGAAGGAAGAGAATGATTCAAAGGAGACTGCATCTCTATTAAGTGCACAAAACTCATCAACTAACTAAACTATTACAAGCTTAAAAGGGGCTTTATTTGACAAATCCACACATAAACCCATTAGATACATGTACAAAAATTTATATCAACATGATTGGATGCATGCTTATGTGTTTTAGCATGATATACATTTTGTTAATTAATTTCATGATCCTCCTTACCATGTATGAAAATATATTTTTGAACTATGACTAGTTATCCCAACTAGTACAACATTTATTTATAATGAGTGACAAATTTTTGAAAGGCATTTTGATTTCACATATCATTTGTGAATTCAAAGAGCTTGCTAAGAATAACCAAAAGTGTTTCCAAAGTTGTTGAAGAGATATAATTTACCAAGAAAAGGTTTTACTCATGATCTAGTGTGAATTATTGTGTTGTGTTTAAGTGTTCGAGTAGAAACCCTAGTTTTATAGTTTGCAAACATATTTATCAAATTTTTACATGAATTTAATATTTTAATTATGGTAACTCCAGTAGTGATTAACATTATAGAGAAAATTTAACTTGAATTTAAGAAACACCCCTATAAATCCATTGAGGTTGACCCAATATGTGTCCTATCATTTCTACCTCATGGACTTATGCATAGTGAGGACATTAGAGCCCATATCTACTATTATATTAAAGAGTTATGAGTCACTGCTATCTTTGATCAGTCTAAGGACTTGAGTGATGATAATTTGGTACTAAAATATAATTTTAAGGGTTTGACACATATTTTCAAGTGTCCAAGAGATTTTGAGGAAGAACAAGTCCAATATGTGTTGAGTCATGTGCATGGTCAATTCTTGTGGTTGGATAGACTATATAAGATTGTAAACAAGCAATTCATGCAATAACCAACTATTGTGCTATTAGTAAAGTTCCATCTATAAGAACTTCTCAACATGATGAGATTACCTGAAAAACCAAATCCAAGTGAGATGAGTAGGGTATGACTATGAATGATATCATGAACCTAACATTAAGATTTGCATCTATGATTATTGGGTACAAAATTTTCCAGTCAAGATAGATGAATAACATACCAACAAGTTCTTTTTTGAATACTTACAAGATAGTCAATGAAATATTGATTTTGATCTTTGTAAAGCCTTAACGAAGTAGTTGTGCATAAACATGGAAAAGATAAATACAAATGATAGTATACCATTTAAGTATGGATGGGTATTATTAGGATGTTTTTCCTACTATCATTAATTCTTTTGAGGTATTAACAATGTCACATGGATAGTGGGTACATTGCATTTGTCCAAATAAAGAATTACATTAGAATGTTGGGCAATACCTTTACTAGTACAATTTGGGGATACTTCAAAGAGTTTCAATAAAATATGCTCCAAAGAGAAAGAATTCCATCTATTGTGGTAGAAAAATATAAGGATTCAGTGTGTTTTATGATTGATATAGATACATGCCAAATAGAGGTAGTAGAACTAAAAACCTCTTGGGTAATGTCAATGGGCAATGAGGTTGAATTTTACCTTTTGATACCCTATGTGGAGGAATTTTCTTTTTGAACCCAAAGATCCTAGTGTGAAAAGGTTTGGTACTTATGAAGAGAAGGACATGGAAGTTAACAAAATGCTCAACAAACTAGTAATTAAGAAAAGGATCAAAAATGAAGTTGAGGAGTTTTCTCAGCATGGATTTAAAAAGGAAAATTTTGTTAAATCCAAAGAAAAATATAATTACAAGGAATGCAATACATTAGGTTCTACTAGAATTGAAGTAGTGGAAGTTATCTCATCTATTGGGAAAGCCACTACTATGAGAGAAACCAAAATTGAAATGCTAAGAAAAGAGAGGGAAACTCCACCACCAAAGGTTTATAGTAAAAGAAGAGGTAAAGATGTTAAAGTTGATAAGACTAAGATTAAAAAGAAGATAAAGTAAGTTGAACCTATAAATACTACAACAATAAGGAAGAAAGTTAAAGATCCAAGGGTAAAAGATGGTAAATCTAAAAAAGAGGAAGCCATTTAATCAGATCAAGGTCAATAAGAAATGAGAACTAGTGGAAAGTAGTCCAATGTAGTTGAAGCACAACCTATGAAGATAATTAAAGATGAAATATGAAAGTATAAGATTTTAGAAAATATTGTTAATCAAGTTTAAAAGTGGAGCATACTAGAAAGTGTGAAACAATTTTATTATTCTTGTAAGGAAGATGAGCAAAAAAGGTTCAGAAGATCTTTTCTTAACATGAATAAGCTTAGTAAGGTATTGATTGAAATTCAAGACCAAATTCCAAACTTGTTGTATGATAAGTTAGAGGCAAGGTGGAAGCTTATCATAAGACAAAATAAATAATTAATAGAGGGTTTCTTAGTGAAACTCCAACCGGAGTTAGCAACATAAGAGATAAGAGGAATACTTGGTTGAACAAGACCTCTATTCAAAACTAAGAAAAGACTAACTAGATCACTCTATGGTGATTCCAAAATATTTGTAAAATAAACTAAGAAAATATTAAGCGAATTTATGAAATTAGATGGAAGGAAAGAAGAAGTAGTTTTTAATGTCATAGAGGATGAACTAGATAGAGAATAATATCATATTATTAAAGATTTATTGGGTTTATTGGATTCACAACCTCAAAAAAGTGGCACACATAGATTTTGGATAAGATTTTGGTGGTATAAAGTAACATTTGATGATATTAACACCTAGCCAACACCATAGGAACCTAAGGAAG
Source organism: Cupressus sempervirens (assembly GCA_028749045.1). Taxonomy (NCBI): domain Eukaryota; kingdom Viridiplantae; phylum Streptophyta; class Pinopsida; order Cupressales; family Cupressaceae; genus Cupressus; species Cupressus sempervirens. Next base: position 346,308,927 of record CM053788.1, on the reverse strand, counting down.
TTCTTGACATGGAAGGTGTAGATCAGATAATGAAATAGTTGGATGCCACTATCAACATGGCTACTAGTGAACAGACATAAGCCACAAATCAAGAGGTTATTGGTGATAAAGAATAAAAATATGGTGAATAAGAAGAGAAAACACAAGAAGGGTAATTTTGGGAAGAAATCAAGAAGGGGAAACAAGAATACACAGAGGAAAAAATGCTACTACCGAGTTAGGACAAGAATAGGAAGAAGTGGTAAAAAAATTGTCTACTCTCAAAGGAAGTATTGATGATGATATCCTACCAAAAAATAAAGGACCAATAGACTTGAAAAAAATGAACCCATAAAGATGATGAAAATAGAAATGGAAATCAAGTCAAATGCTAAGAGAATGTACACTATTATGAAAAGGAAACACCTATTGATAAATTGGGTCAATTGGTGTCTGCAATAGGTGAACAGGTAAAAAGCCCTGAAGAGGTTGCAATAAAAAGTGTGGAAAGAGAGTATGAAAATTAAAATCTCTCATACTTTGTCTCACAAGATAGTGTTGGATAAAGGAACATTGATCATTGGATTCAATAAGTTGAAGGAAGCACTAAATGAAGGGAGCAAAGTACTGACTACAATTACTGATTTTGCAAATTTTGTTAAGGGCATAGATATAAAGAATTTTGAAGATCAAAATGAGCTTAGATTATTGATTTCAAATTTATATCCCTATAAGAATTTTTATACTAATTTTGGAGTATTTGTTAACTTGCCAAATCACAAGCTCAATTCATATGGTAATGAGCAAGAGAAGAGAGTCAACAATCTAATAGATCTACAAAGTCAACTAATTCCCAAAGTTAACACTTTGTAAAATGGAGTTAAAGGTGTTGAAGTTTTCTTGGGACTACCAGAGATGAGTAATTTATATAATTTGGAGGAGTTACATGTCATATTAGAAGTAAAATTGTAATAGTTAAAAATATGAAGAAAATATGGGATTTTGATGCATAGGTGTTAAATTTTGATGAAGTATTTATGAGGTTGTGATCCTTATACTGGTAATGTAATTTTTTCAATTTTGAAATTTTTGTATACCTTTGTCATTGTTGTCAAAGGGGGCCTAGAGTAGAAAAGATTTTTTTTTATAAGGTTAATTGTATACCAGGTAATAAAAGTATGGGGGAGTAGTATGTATAGAATGATATGTGTTGCTTTGGTTTTAGACATAGCCAATTTCCTCAAAGTGTTATCATCAATGCCAAAGAGAGAGATTATTGGCATGATGACGATAAAGAGCAACATGATTAGATGAGATATTTAGCCAGGTAATCATGTAGATGGTGTTATTTCTAGAAACCAAATGATTAATATAGTTGTCATATATACCAATGATTGGATTCATCAAAGAGTTAAATTAGTTAAGTATGGAGTGTATCAAGTAAAGACAGGCAATTTCAGTAAATTAGATTCTTGGTAATTAGTATGATAAATTATAATTAATGGATTATATGATATTATCTAAATAGATATTTAAAGAATATTATGCAATAATATCTACTAGGTATTTGTAAACTTAAATTTACACATCCATAAAGTAAGTATCTTCCTGCCAAAGACAATTATTTCACTGGAACCTTCATCTATAGATGAATTGCATCACTATAGTGCACACTTTTTTGTGCACCTTTTATTTGGTTTTCTAGCCTTCCCAATTGGGTTTCCACTTGTCTCCCTCTTTATCTAAGCTCTCACCATTGGTGCACGGTCTTAGTTGACCCTAATGCATGTCCAACTCACAAAAGGCCTCTTATAAGAAATTTGAGGTCCCTACAAACTATTTGTCCTCTAGCCAAATTTTTGATTTCTCACAATAGATACCTTTCAGACCTAAGCCTAAAAGTATTGTTCCTTGTTTAAAATTTAAAGAATCCATTGAGAAGTGTGTGTCTCCAAAAGGTGTTCACCCTCAAAGTACCTCTTTATACCATAAGCATTCATGACACATCAACAACAAAAGAATAATGATTTTAAAGAAAAGGTCACATTTGCTTAGAGGTGGAAATAAAATAAATATGAGAATGGAAATTGAATCCTCAACATTATGTTGGAACTCAAAATTTCAAGAAAATTTTGAGTACCTATTTGAAAAAAAATAATCAAAATGAGCCCCTATGAGAGCTTTTCATGCATGTCTACCTAGCTATCATCTTAAAGCCTAGGATGAATTTTAGATGTTCTACACCTTTCATTAAATATTTGAATATTTCTCATGATGATAAGTTTCAATCACAAATCATTTCATGAAGTGTCAAATGGAGCAATTGAGAAATTTGCATATTCTACCAAAGTGTCAAATAATGGTTATAAGGCTAGTTTGAATTTGAATATCTTATACCTGATAAAGTTTCATGACTCACCAATTTGGTAATGTTTATTATGTATATCAAATAGCCTATGTTTCATATTTTAAGTCATTTCAATTTTTTTTGATAGGGTTTTGAGTTCCTCAAAGTTGGTTGTTCATCTCTGTCATGACTTTGCACTTTGCACATTTATCCGAGAAGCCCTGTTTGACTAGTTATAACTTTGACCTAGTTGATCCTATTAAGAAAATTATTAACTCATTGAACTATAGGGGTAAAAAAGGTGTTATGTTTCATATTTGATTTTATGATGAATCTATTTGACTAGTTATCAAACGCAATTCCAAATACAATTTATAAAGTTTTATTGGTAACCAAATGTGTAGATTGATTGAAGGTCATGTTCAGGATGTTATATCTTTAAATCCATGATAGATGAGCCCAAAATAATTGTACTCCTATATTCTATACTGAAAAATACTTCACATGTGCCAATTTTTAATTTTCAGCAATCCATTTGCACACTTTAGCAAGTTCATTTCGTTTGCAAAAATTATGTTTTGACAAGTTGTCTAGTTCTACATTTTCGAGTAGCCAGCTTTACATGCTTGCCAAATTTGGTTAGTTGTGTTTCATGAGCTAAAAATTCACCTTCATATTATCCATGTAAAATTGAATAATTTTCCCACCTTTCATTTCCTCAAGTGTTCATTTGATTTATTTTTAAGTCAAAACTAAATGCAACTTTCTATTTCTAACATGTTTTTTACAAGATCAAGATCAATTTTGACTAAAAGATCATCATGAGATGAGATTCTATATACTAAAATATTTTTCACTAGAGGACATGATTGCAAAGTGTTAAGGCCAAGTCAGGTGATCTTGTTAGTTTTTAAGGCCAGTTCCAGTGCTCCTCGACACAAAAATGAACAGTTTAATTGACCTAATGATCAGCCAGTAATCAATTCAATGTCATTCAGTATAAGCAGATCATTCATAGAATTATTTCAAAGAGTTAGTTATTTGAGTTTGAAATATTTTAGTTATTTGAGTTTGAAATATTTGTTAAGGCTAGGTCACTTTGTGACTTGACTTACATCATTTGATCTTCTACTCTATCATGGTGATCAAGAAGTCTTTATTGTTTAATTCAAGGCCATTTAAATGATCCTTTTAGTTTTGAAAATTACAGAATGAAGTTTTAAAACTAAGAAGCTAATTATTCAGGAGGTATGTTTGATTATTCAAATTTTTGTCAATAAGATTGGTTGGTTTTGAAATAAATCAAGTAAGCAATGTATTTAAATTAGATGTTCATCAATAACTTCCAATACTTCTAATGTGAAGTTGAAAATACTTAACTACACCATAGAGTCAAATAACCAAAATTACTAAAGAAATCTATTGCTACTCAACAATTAGTGAGAAGTTAAGGTCAAAAGCCAAATATAACTCTTTCTCATGCCAAAGAACAATAATCCTATGGACAAGGAGTAACCTTCTGAGACTAGTAAATGGTGTGATAAGTACAACATTGCCATTATAAATGAACTTGTTCATGCAATTAGGGGTAAATCTCTTAACCTTGAGATTGTGATTATGAATAAAGATGAGACTGTTATCATATTTTATTGGCCCATGTTGTGTTTTTTTTTTTTTTCTACCAAGAATTTATAATGGAGGGGCATGTCATTGATGTAGGAAAAAAAGAATGACTACTTTGATTTTTCCTCCATGATGTCATTTAGCTTCTTGTAAGTTGGTAGATTACATGGAGATGATGTATAGTTTTCTTATAAGCATAGTGCACAATAGGTGAATGAGGAAAAAAATCCTAAAACTTTTCTCGTGTGATGATGGTTTGAGAGCTCTTTGTCAAAAAAGAGAGTCGAGCCATGAATGTTGTGACTGTACTAAAGTTATTAGCCACTCTCATTAAATCTCTCCTCAATCTATGACAAATAGAAGCATATAAATAGATTGTTTTTATTGTCTTTCACTAAAATCTATTGATGTTTCCTACTTTTTCATTGCATAATGTCACATGGAGTTGGGAGGAGATTGAGTCATAAAGAGGAACTAGGACTAGTATGCCTTATGAATCATTGGCCTAGTGCATGAAAGGAGACACCACCTTAAATCATGTAGACCAAAGACAATGTAAATATTGTCACATGATTGCAAATGGAAAATCCTAGAGTGTGCAGAGATTAACATCATTTAGGATTGATGAATTTGATGATTGACAAGGTGTGTCATTCAAATAGTCTCAAATTGATGTAGACGCTTTTGGAAAACAAGATCTAAATTCTCACTAAGGAATGGAACTTTTAATTGATCAGTTTGAAATTAATGAATCTTGTTTCAATTTGATATGGATATGGAGAAAAGTTTTTTGAAAGGATTTGACCTACACATTAGGGAATTTTCTCTTACTTGTGCAAGTAGATACCTCCATCTCATAACTGAATGGACATGATTCCTTGTAGTTCATAGAGGGGTATTATCTTTCTAAGTGCATAGAGTTTTCATGTGAATTCTTAGTCATGTAATGAGTGTGGAGATGGTACAAATCAAAGTGAATTAGGGTAAGCCATTTTGTCAATTGTGGAAGGAGTTTTACAGGTATGTTCTCAAGAATATACAAAGAACATTAATCCCACTTTTTCAGTAAGGGAGAACATTTTGTTAATTTTATACATAAGCACATGCAATACAAATGTCTAAGGCAATTATCTCTTTATGACAAGGAGAAGCACTCACGTGTGGGGCCTAGGCAGAAAGTTGGTATGCAAGTAAAGTAATTTTTGAATTGAAACACACATGACATAGAGGTTAATTGATAGGTGACATGGAACCTAGAAGAGCAACCAAAGATGCTTACATGGCATAGATTTCAAGGTAGGCTAAGTTGGACAAATGTTACATGTGGCAAGCAGTCACGTAATCATAGATGGCATGATGGGTGCTAATGTGGCATACAAAAATGTGATGGGCCAACACATGTCGAGGTGGGTCCAAATCAAATACAAGGAGATTTTGCCACATGTTAAGATATCAATGGCTATCACTTCATCACAATAGAAAGATACTTGGAACTTAAGGGATGTGAAAAAGTGACCCAATCAAAAGTTGACATGTAGTAGCAGGCCCAACGATGAGGTGGCAAATCATCCAACCAATTGGGAGATGAAATGTGGCACTGATGTGGTGACTTACCCAAAGACATTGAGCAATAAGTTGCATGAAAAATGAGGTAGATGAGCTATCAAATATGACACATGGTGAGATGTTTCTTAGTCACAAATGATGTGGCAGGTAGTGACATGGCATTCAAAAATGTGACTTTGCAACATGTGGCAGGTGGAGTGGACATGATGATAGGTGCGACCAGATTTTTCCACATGGCACAGACAAGACAATTGTTGTTTTGTTGCATTGGAAAGTTTCTCACTAGCTAACAAATGTGAAAAAGAGACCTAATCAAAAGTTGACACCCTGCAGTGGGCTTAGTGATGAGGTGGTGGATCATCTAACAAATCAAAGTGCATCACGTGGTGTTGAGGTTATAAGTCACCCAATGGATGATGATTGGATGCTGATGATAATCAAATGGACCAATTAAGGAGTGCCACATGGCACCAATAGAGCAAATGGTAGGTACAAGAGTACCAATCAGACACTGACACATGTCACATCTACAATCAACCAAGTTTGACCTAAAATTAGAGGGAAGGGTGATTCTAATAGTTTCAAAATGAATATTAAAATAAATTTCCCAAAGCATGAATGCACACAAATCCCATTTTAAATCTAAAAGGTTTTTGTTATAAATTTTAAATTTTGTAATAATGAAATATTTTCAATGTTGAAGGGTATGTTCAACTATTTTTGATGTGCAACTTCAACTAGATGCTCAAGGCCTAATATGAAAACAAATAGAGCACTATTATATATCATTGGAAATATATCAAAGTGTAGATTTCATTTTTTCCATCAGATTGAGTGTAGGTATCAATGGATGAGATCTATTCTCATATTTATCCAACAGACTCCTTTTTCCAACTGTATTCCTTTTTTGATAGTTCAAATTTAGTTTGTGGTAAAATGGTGATATGGGGTCATCTCTAATCTTGGAGAGGGTTTTTTTATTGATTCTATTTTGCCTTATATTTATTTTAGTAGGCCTTTTGGAAATGTATTATCAATAGATCTGATATTTTATTAATAGAGGGTTTCTCATTAGTTTAAAAGGATATTTGTAAAGTTTGTTGCAGCAATGATGAGATTTGATTTAGTATTCAGTTGAGGAAAGATGAGAGAAGGTTTGTTTCAATAGATGATGGAGATTCAAGTGGAAAAATGGCACCATTAGATTAGATCTAAGATTCCTTCTTCTATATCTTATCTTTCTCTTTCTTTGTACAGGGTTGGTTCCAATCTGCTAAGCAAGGATCTAGTTGTGATTCCACCATTCCTTGGTATTTTCTCTCTATATGAATAGAAAATAATGAACAAATAGTGATAGTGATGATCTATTTTATGTTTTCATGCGTTATTTCATACATCTTGAATGTAGTTTGTTTTAAATAAATGAATACAAAGCATCAATGGAAATAGTTTCATTTTGATTCTCGTCTCCTATTTTTGAGTTTTTCAAATCTTTTGTGATACATGAAAAAAGATCATACATCTCATTTGAAAATTGTTTAGGGTTATATGCCATAATATTTTTTGCTATTGATTCAAAGAATCAAGTAAATGCTTGTTGTATTTTGACAGAGTTGTAAATTTTATGGAAGGATTTTGATAAGCAAAAGGTTCATTGTGAAAGTTGATTTATCATTTACAAAATGGATGGATGGATCATAGGAATCTGGATGTATGTTGTATTTTGTGAAATGCCCAATGGATTAGACATCGATCTCAGCCAAGAGAATGCATACTTTGTTGTTTTATATCTAGGTTCTTGTTGAATTCAATCTCAAATATCAAAATCATTTTCCCTTTTATGTTGAAGAGCTAAAAGGATAACCCTTACTTATCTTGTGAATGCATAGGTCATGTTACTAGCTATTACATACCTTTTTTATGTATAAGTGAAGAAGAATCAAGGGTTAATCTATGTTGTCTAAATTTAGATCTATATTTTTGCACTAGTCATATGGGTGAATCTAAGGTTTACCCACCTAGGTTTTGTAGAACTTGAAGTGTAGAAGTAGTAGAGCCTTATAGTTGGCTTGGGTTTATTCAAAGTGCATCCCTCATAGGAGTTAGTTTTCCTTATATGCATTTGTCTTTTAGCGTCATGGTAGTTAAAATCACTTTCAAATTAGGGGCCAAAAAAATGATGAATCTACTAGGGAATCCATAAGGAAATAACTATAGTACTAAGGAATTGTGATATTCTTTTCATATCCCTACTGAATTTTGAGATTCTCAGTTATGCCTTATTCTTGATAGCAGTAGCTTTGAAGATTGGTAACGAGTATCATTATTAAGATCACCTGTGAGCCCTTCATATTTTGATCCAAGTAATTGCAAAGTGCTAACATGTATTTTTAAGAGTCAAGGAATTTGATGTTTCAACCTTGTCAAGTTTGTCCAAATCCATAAGTTTCATGAGATTAGATGTTATTTACCTAGTGTAAAAACTTTGAGCAACTTGCTTTGTGTTTTAAGTTGATTCAATTCTTTCTCACCAAGAGAAAGTGGTGACTCTAATTGAATATCTTTGCACCAATGTATTTTATGAATAATTTTATGATCAATCAGTAGCAAGAAGAAATATAATTGGAGTTTAGATTTGTTCTTGATAGGATATTAAAGAGGTCTTCAATTATGCATTGAGTATCTGATGTGCAAAGCAAGCATTTCTAAATTTTGGATAGATCTAAATCTATTGTTGTTTCAATTAGAGAAGTAGTTTACAAGCATCACATATTGAGGCATTTTAACTTTCATGAGTTTTTTTTTTCATGAAAGAAAACCATACAAAGGTGTTCTCCATTAAGTGAATTACAAGACCAAGTAGGAGAATTATTTGATATGTTCTCACATACTTCATTTGAATAAGTTTCAGCAAGTATGTTGAAGTTTTGAAATGTGTTTGAAGAGTGAATTGGTAGAGGAATGTATAGTTATGTTGCAAGTTATAAATATGAAAGTTATTTTGGTGAGTGAGTTTTTTGTTTGTGAAGTATGGAAAATTTAATCTCACCTAGTATACAACTCATTAATGGTGTGTGTAGATCTATTTCTACCAAGAGTATTTTTCATTATGCTTTGATAGTATTCATGGTTTCCCAAATGTTGTTTTGTATCATTTTAGGGAGAATTTTCAAAATTTTAGTGGGAGCTATTTTGATTGAGCTAGTCATCATATTCAACTATTTAGTGATTTGATGGGTGACTTTAAAATTTCTCATGAGGATGTGCATATGAAGTTGTTCGTTCAATCTTTAGAAGATGATGCTAGAGACGAATTTTCTTTTCTACCAGCATGTTCTATCTCATCTTGGAGTGAGTTTCATTTAGCCTTTCTGGAGTAATTTGGAAAAGGAGTAAGAATATCTAATTTTTTTGATAAGTTTTTGAAGATTCCAATTAGGAATGGTGAATTTGTTCTTGAATTTAATATAAAATTTGCAAGAGCTTTGAGTGAAATCCCTAAGAATTGTGGACCTAATGATCAAGTGTGTTTGGTTGTTTACTTTGACACATTTGATGGGAAAATGAGCTACTTGTTGAGGGAGAAAGAACCTAAGATATTAAATTAGACATTGATGAGTGTTGTGGACATTGAAAATAACATGAAATTTGGATTGACTAGAAGTAATTATGATAATAATGTTTGTCAGTATAGTACATTTGAGGGTAAAGATGAATCTCATGTTGATAGTTCACCTTCAAATAAGTGTATTAATACCTCTATTGTGATTTTTAAATGTGTTGAAAATTCATATCAGAATGTGTGTTTGGATAGGGACTCCTTATTTCAAGAAATTATTGATACTATTGTTGATAAAAATATATACATTCATGGTATTACAACAGAGAATGGTGTTATAAATTTTGATAAATGTGATTCACCAAATGATCATTCACCCTATGAGATTGAAACAACAAATTCTCTTCATAATTGTTTTGTACATGATGATATTAATAGTATTGTAAGACATGAATTTGTTGCATGTATACCACTGTCTTGTGTGGGTGAAGAAGTTGAAAGTTGTATCTCAAGTGGTGAAAAAAATTCATTGATCCGGTGTGCCATGAAGAAGCATCATATGAAAATGAGAGATATTCATATGTACCTCAATTCTAAGAGGAAGAAGAGGATGAAAGTGGTTATTCAAGTGAAATCGAAGACAACGATGGTGTTTGTCCATCTTCATATGAGTCGGATGCAACATGGGAAGAAGAGAGCAATGATGCAGGTGAGCATTCTTGTGCAAGTGAAGGTAAAATTTATTCTTCTAAATTTGAAAATGATTTTTCATTGTTGCATTATTCAAATCATCTTGTAGCTGAAGATATTGAAGGGGATTTGTATGCACAATATGAGGATAAGGAAATCATTGGTGAATGCACTAGATACAAGGATGAGTTATCTAGTTATGTAGATAAATACAATGAGGCTATATGTGATTGTAATCATCAGCATGAAAGTGATTCCAATATTGGTATATTAGCACTGAGTAATAAGTGGAAGAATGAATGGTTGTCTTTCTGTACTAGTCATTTTGAAGATGACAATGCAAGTAATATTGATTTTACATTCCACATGCTTAATTGGTGCAGTAGATGTTGTGTCTTCATGTAATAGTGATTATGATTTTTCTTCTTCATGTGTTGAAAGTGTTCATGATAGTTGTGTTGAAAATAACTTTAAGGTATTTGATAATCCTTTGTATAATGTGGATATTGATACCAATCAGCCCATGCTTTGTCATAATTTTCATAGGGGAGCATTGCATGGAATTATTAACCCACTTTTTGAAGAATATATTGAAGGTTCATCTTTTGTTAATTCTTATTTAAATAATGACACACTATCATATTGTTGTGAAGGATCAAATTATCTCTCTTCTCATGTTGAAGATTACTTTGAAGTTGATGTTTCTTTTTGTGATTATACTAACGAGCTTCATGATAGGGATTGTGATATGGATCAGCCATGATTTTGCAATAAATTTAATGGTGAATACTCCCATGAGATTGTTAATCCATTAACTAAATATGAAGATGCAATGAGATATCTTGAAGTTATTTCAGTTTTTTATGCTAGTGACATTTGTGAGTATAATTCTAATTTTTCATCTGAATGTCAACTAGTTATACAAGAGGAAGTACAAGTTCACGATATGTATGATTCTTTTGATCAAGTTGAGTATGAGCCCTTTGTTTTTTAGCTTGATAGTATGTATGGGATTCATAATTAAGAGGAGTTTTGGATTAGTTTTGAGATGAAAGGGCATGTTGACCCACATTTTCATAGTGAGCAAGTTGTAGAGAATGTTTCTAGTTTTTCCATGCACTATGAAGATAAAGAAAATGATTTTGTTTTGTCTAATGAGTTGATTAAAGATGTACATATGGTTGGTGATATTTATGGAAATGATATTTTTAGCTTGCCTCAAGAGGATGGAAATAAAAATCAGGTTTATGATAGAGGTAAGAAGTTTTGATGAAGTTTTGGTGGCCTAGGACCATCATTTGTACAGTTAGAGTAAGTTTCTTCTTTTCAATAAAGAGTTGTTCAAGAGAGTTTGTTGGAGTAGTGTGCTTCTTCTAGAGATTTGAATTATTTCCATTCCCACAAGGGGTATGCATCCCTAGATAGAGTGATTTTTGGGACTCAAACTTATAAGAAGATTTTGAGTACCTATTTGAAAAAAATTGTGAAAATGAGCCCCTATGAGAGTTTTTCATGCATGTGTACTTGGTTGTCATCTTGAGGCCTAAGAGAACTTTCAGATGTTCCATGTCTTTTATTCAACATGTGGATGTGTCCCATGATGATAAGTTTCAATTGTGAATTATTTCGTGAAGTGTCATTTGAAGAAATTGATAAATCTGCATATTTTGCCTAAGTGTCAAACAATGGTTAGAAGGCTAGTTTGCATTTGAATATATTACACTTGGTAAAGTGTCATGAATCACCACTTTAAGAAAATTTAGTATGTATATCAAAGAACCTATGTTTCAATTTCAAGTCATTTCAATTTTTTTGATAGGAGTTTGAGTTCCTCAAAGTTGGTTGTTCATCTCTGTCATGACTTTGCACTTGACTAGTCAAAACTTTGACCCAATTGACCCTATTGAGAAAAATCTTTTTCCATTCCATTCTAGGGGTCAGATACATGTTATGTTCCAAATTTTCATTTATGATGAATCTTTTTGACTAGTTATCAAACATGATTCCAAAAGCAAGTTATAAAGTTTTACTGGTAACAAAATGTGCAAATTGATTGAAGATCATATTTGGGATGTGATATCTTTGAATCCATAATAGATGAGCCCAAAATAATTGTATTCCTATATTATATACTAAAAATACTTCACATGTGCCAATTTTCAATTTTTCACTAATCCATTTGCACACTTTCCCAAGTCCATTCCATTTGCAAAAAATATTATTTTGGCAAGATGTCCAGTTCTGCAATTTCAAGTAGCCAACTTTACATGCTTGCCAAATTTGGCCAATTATGCATCATTAGCTAAAAATGCAGCTTCATATTCTCCATGTGAAAGTGAATAAATATCCCCTATTTCATTTCCCTAAGTGGTCATTTGATTTTTTTTGAAGTCAAACCCGAATGTAACTTTCTATTTCTGACATGTTTGCAGGATCAGTTTTGAAGGAAGTGACTTTGTCCGTCAATATCTTTGGACTAAAAGATCATCATGAGATGAGATTATATAGACTATAATATTTTGCATCAAATAATGTGATTGTAAAGTGTTAAGGCCAACTCAGGTGATATTGTCAATTTTTAAGGCCAATTCCAGTGCTCCTCGACACAAAAATGAATAGTTTAATTGGCCTAATAATCAATATGTGATCAATTCAATGTTATTAAGTACAAGGAGATGAGTCAAAGCATTATTTCAAAGAGTTTGTTGTTTGAGTTTGAAATATCTTTTTAGGCTAGGTCACCCTATGACCCGACTTACATCATTTGATCTTCTAATATTTCATAGTGATCAAGAAATCTTTATTGTTTCAGTCAATGCAATTAAAATGATCCTTCTAGTTTTGAAAACTACAAAATGACAATTTCAAACTAAGCAGCAACTTTTGGGAGGTAGATTTCATTATTCAAATTTTTGTTGACAACACTTGAAAACTACAAAATGACATTTTCAAACTAAGCAGCAACTTTTGGGAGGTAGATTTCATTATTCAAATGGTTGGTTTTGAAATAAACCAAGTGGGCAGTGTATTTAAATTAGATGTTCATCAATGACTTCCAATACTTCTAATGTGAAGTTGGAAACACTAACTACACCATAGAATCAAATAGCCAAAATTATTAGAGAAATCTATTGCTACTCAACAATCAGTGAGAAGTTAAGATCAAAATCCAAATATAACTCTTTCTCATGCCAAAGAATAGCAATCCTATGGATAAGTAGTAACCTTCGAAGAATAGTAAATGGTGTGATAAGTACAACATTTCCATTATAAATGAAAATGAACTTGTTCATGCAATTAGGGGTAGAGCTCTTAACCTTGAGTCTATGATTAGGAATAAAGATGAGAGTGTTATCATCTTTTCTTAGGCCACGTTGTTTTTTTTTCCTGCCAAACATTTATAATGGAGGGGCGTGTCAATGATGTAGAAAGCAAAAGAGTGACTATTTTGATTTTTCCTCCATGATGCCATTTAGCTTCTTTTAAGTTAGTGGATTACATTGAGATGTTGTATAGTTTTCTTATATGCATAGTGTACAATAGAAGAATGAGGAAAATTGTTGCCCTAAAACTTTGCTCATGCGATGATGGGTTAAGAACTCTTTTTCATAAAAGGGAGTCGAGCCATGAATATTGTGACTGTACTAAAGTTATTAGTCTCTCATCATCAAAATATCTCCTCGATTTGTGATAAATTGAAGCATATAAGTGGATTGTTTTTAGTGTATTTCACCAAAATGTATTGATGTTGCCCACTTTTCCATTGTAAAATGTCACATGGAGTTGGGAGGAGACTAAGTCATAAAGAGGATTTAAGACTAGTATACCTTATGAATCATTGGCCTAGTGTATGAAACGAGACACCACCTTAAATTGTGCAAACCAAAGACAATATAATTTTTTTCACATGACTGCAAATGGAAAATTGTAGAGTGTGCAGAGATTGACATTGTTTAAGATATGTGAATTCAATGATTAGCAAGGTATGTCATCCAAATAGTCTCAAATTGATGTGGACCCTTATGGAAGACACGATCTAAATTCTCACTGAGGAATGGAAATTTTAATTGATAAATTTGAAATCAATGAATCGAGTGTCAGTTTGAGATGGATATGGAGCAGAGTTGTCTAAAAGGATTTGACTTACACATTAGGGAATTTCCTCTTACTTGCATAGACCGATACCTCAATCTCATAACTGAATCAACACTTTTCCTTGCAGTCTATAGAGGGGTCTTATCTTCCTAAGTACACAAATTTTTCATGCGAGTTCCTAGGGGCATGATGACTGTAAAGATGGGACAAATCAAGGTGAAGTTCAATTACCCTTATTGTCAGTTGTGGAAGGAGTATGCAAGTATATTCTCGAGAATATACAAAGAACATTAATCCCACAATGTCAATGAGGGAGAAAATTTTATTATTTTTATACAAAAGTGCATACAATACAAATCTCTAAAGAAATTTTCACTTTATGACAAGGAAAAGCTCTCGCATGTGGGGCCCAAGTGGCAAGTTGATATGTAGGTAAAGTAAATTTTGAACTAAAATGTGCATATCATGGAAGTTACTTGGTACATGACGTGGAACCTAGATGACCAACTAGAGATGCACACGTAGCACAAAGTTCAAGATAGGTTGAGCTAGACAAATGTGACATGTGGTAGGAAATTGCTTAGTCACAGATGACATGGCAAGTAGTGACATGCCATGCAAAAATGTGATGTTGTGACACATGGCGGGTGGAGTGGACATGATGACTGGTGTGACCATATTTTCCACATGGCACAAATTGGATGATTTTCACTTTGTCGCATCCAAAAGTTTATCACTACTTAACAAATGCAAAAAAGTGACCCAATCAAAAGCTCACGTGTGGCAGCAAGCCTAGTGATGAGGTGGCAGATCATTTGACAAATCAGAGTGTGTCATGTGGCATTGAGGTGGTAGGTTTCCCAGGGGATGCTAACTAGATGTTGATGATGACCAAATGGACCAATTAGGAGTGCTACATGGCACTAAAAGGGAAAATTATAGGGACAGGAGTGCTAATCAAATGCTTACACATGCCACATCTGCAATCAACCAGATTTGACCCAAAATTGGAGGCAAGGGTGATTCTAATAGTTTCAAAATGAATATAAAAATTAATTTCCCAAAGCATGATTGCACACAAATCCCATTTAAATGTAAAAGGGTTTTGTTATAAAGTTTAAACTTTGTAATAAGGAAATATTTTCAACATTGAAGGGCATGTTCAGCTATTTTTGATATGCAACTTCAATTGGATGTTCAAGGCTTAATATGGAACCAAATATAACACTATTATATATCATTGGAAAGAACTCAAAGTGTAGATTTCATTTTCACAATCAAATTGAGTGTAGGTATCAGTGGGTGAGATCTATTCTCATATTTGTCTAGCAAACTCCTTTTTCCCAACTATATTTGTTTAATGATTCAGATTTAGTTTGTGGTAAAATGGTGATATGGGTCATCTCTAAACTTGGAAAGGGTGTTTCTATTGATGCTATTTTGCTTCTTATTTCTTTTTCTAGGCCTTTAGCAATGTTTTATCTATGGATCTAATATTTTATCAAAAGGGGGTTTCTCATCAGTTTAAAAGAATATTTGCAAAGTTTGTTGCAGAAATGATGAGATTTGATTTAGTATTTACTTGAGGAAAGATGAGAGAAGGTTTGTTTCAAAATATTATGGAGGTTCAAGTGGACAAATGGCATTGTTAGATTAGATATGGGATTCCTTCTTCTTCCATATCTTCTCTTTCTCTTTCTTTATAGAGGGTTGGTTCTAGTCTATTGAGCAAGGCTCTAGCTGTGATTTTACCATTATTTGGTTTTCTCTCTCTATGTGAATAGAAAATATTAATTTAATGAACATATAGTTATACTTCTGATCTATTTTGTGTTTTCAAGGGTTATTTCATGCATCGTGAATATAGTTTGTTTCAAAGAAATGAATACAAAGAATCAATGGAAATAGTTTCATTCTGGTTCTTGTCTCCTATCTTTGAGTTTTGCAAATCTTTTGTGATACGTGAAAAAAGATCATGTGTCTCAATTGCAACTTGTTTAGGTTTGTATTCCATAATATGTTTTGTTCTTGATTCAAAGAATCAAGTAAATGCTTGATATATTTTGATAGGGTTGCAAATTTCATGGAAGGATTTTGATAAGTAGAAGGTTTATTGTGAAAGTTGATGTCTCATTTAAAAAGTAGATAGATGGATCATAGGAATCTAGATATATGTTGTATTTTGTAAAATTCCCAATAGATTAGGTACTAATCTCAGCTAGGAGAATGCATACTCTATTGTTTCATATTTGGGTTCTTGTTGAATTTAATCTCAAATATCAAAATCATTTTTCCTTTTATGATGAAGAGTTTAAAGGATAACCTTCACTAAGCTTGTGAATGCATAGGTCATGTTACTAACTATTCCATACCTTTGTTATTGCATAAGTGAAGAAGAATCAAGGGCTAATCTGCTTTTTCTATATTCATATATGTATTTTTGCACTGGTTAAATGGGTGAATCTAAGGTTTACCCACCTAGGTTTTGTAGAGCCTAAAGTGTAGAAGGAGTATAGCCTTATAGTTGGCCTAAGGTTCTATTCAAAGTGAATCCATCATAGGAGTTAGTTTCTCGTAGATGCATTTGTGTTTTAGCTTCTTGGTAGTTAAAATCACTATCAAATTAGGAGCCAACACACTATACACAAAGATAAAATGGATCAACTTATAGGAGTCAATATTTCAAAGTGACTTTCTTTCCTGTTAGGGCACCATAATTATTCCCATGACTAGAAGACCATTTTCAAAATCTCAAATCCTTTCTCACTTTTAGGATATATATACTTGCATCTTTGCAAGAAAAATAAGGACTCTAATCTCTGAAAAGGAGAAGGAGAATAAGATATATATCCATAAGATATATTTTTGGAGGATCAAGAACCCCTTCTCCTCCTAAAGTTCTTTCTAGGAGAATTGGTATTAATATGATCACTTCTACATCTATGTAATCATACTAGCTACTACTCTATTTTAAGTTATAACTATATCCTATAGTTATGAATAAGATAAATCTTGTATTTAGCCCTTTGGTTTATTCTATTATCAATTCACTTTTTATAGTTTATGTGCCACAAAAACATTAGTATAGCTTCTAAAATGTCCATTTCTAGATGGGTTATCCTCAGTTGCTTCTCTATTCTTGAAGTTGTTATTACATGAATTTTTGTTATGTTGTCATAATAGTTATTTATAATCATATGGATGTATAATATTTTTGGTCTACATAGGTCTTATGATATCCACTTCAAAATCACTTGTGCTTAAAAGATTTGGATTGCTTCTAAAGCTAATGAAATGCCTTTTGCAATTCCACCTTTTTCCAATCTTTAAGCCACCCAAAGCACAAAGAGTCATCTTCTACAATCTTGGAGTCTACATGGTGGTATGAAATAAAGTCTCTCCCACCATTCTTACTTCCCATAGATCTATTATGCCCTACATAAGACAACTTCAAGACGAAGTTAAATTTGGATATCAACAATTTTCTTTTCTACCATGCTCAATGGGTCATAACTTTATGCTTTATATTAATACATCCATTAATTCAAGTAGCTAGAGTTTTATCATGGAAATTTTTTCTATTTTTTCAAAGTCATAATCATGGGTTCTTCACCTTATAGAATCACATCTATTATTCTCCCTACCTAGAAACCCCTCTTGTATTGTTCTAGCCTCAAACTCATTTTGGTAATGACCTTTGGGAACAATATACACCACATACCTTTGTACCTACTCTGGTAGTCTCTAATGAGAAAAATGACCTCCAATCCAAAATAATGGAATTTAGAATCCAAAGTGCAAATATTGATAGAGTTTGAGCATTAGATAGACCTTTTTGGTGCAATAATTATTCATGGGGATACCCCTATGAAAGGAAAATAGAGGTCTAACAAAAGATATAATAAGAAGAACTAGTCATGAAGGTGGCTGAGAAGGAATAGATGATAGACTTTATATCCTAGAGGATATGACAACTAGAAATATGAACTCCATCTCCCATGAAAGATACCTATTAAGTTAAGAAACCATCCTTCACCAGATGAGGTCTTCCTAACTAGGGAGGATTTGAAGACTCATGGAAAGGAGAAGATTTTGAAGGAGAAATAGAATCCATCGTATGGGCGAGTTGATGAGGAATAATTTTAATTCCCCATATTAGTTGAGAGTCTTGAGATATAGGAGTTATCTATATTTTTGTAAAGATCCATCCTAGAAGAGAAGTGTGTCTATGTTTCTCTACAGACAATAGACTGGATGGGGTTTGATGATGACAAGTGATTTTTAGATAATCTAGAGGATTTTTGTTTGTCTTTAGTCAAATAAGCATCTACATTGAACCCAAAAAGTAGTGAGATATCAAAGTAGAAAGAGGAAGTCGTTGACATCCCTTGTACTACCCTAAGCAAGGGAAAAACAACAAACATGAGTCATCCAATAACCTATAAAGGGCAAAACTAGTTAAAGACCAACCTAACAAGAGTATCCTTATGAAAATAGACACTAACCAAAGGACCCACCAAATTTTGGTACTATCCAAGGGGTGTCCCATATGACACCTAGCTTTGCAGTAGTGTAGTAGAAAACTCTAGGGCCCACTTCCTTAAGAGTTCAAAGAAATAGATAGACAGACTCCCAAAGCATAGGATGTTGAAGAGTCAACATAAAAGTTCAAGGTAGACTATGCTTTCTACATTGATGGCCACCTACTTCCCACAGAGGAGACCCTTTTTTCCTCTTATACAATTATGATAATATTTAGAAGTAAGGATGACTATTTATCCAACCCAGTTAATGGTTTCTCTTAGCAACATATCATGTTTTTTTAGTATAAAGTAGATTTTCTTTTTTCTCGAATAAGTGCTACAATACAAGAAGTTTTTTGCATTTCTTTCTGTACTCCAACTTAGTCATTGAGTATTTTGTAAGCCTCATCATTTGATTTTTTGTTTTGCTGAACAATGTCTTTGTTATGATTAATCTCATTTTTGTTCAAGTCATGTAAATCAAAAGAACCCTCTATGAACATCCAAGTAAAGGTCATTCTTTTTTTTAACATTTTGTATGTGCTAACAAAATCCATTGTTTTTCTTTTAATTTTATGAAATCATTTGATGCACTTTGCAACTTTTAAAGATAAAATTAAAAGTAGAAAGAAAATAACCATGCATTATATAGATCAAAAGGTCTATATTTCACATATAAAATGCTATGTACATGTATGAGTTACAAAATTCAAAAAAAGGTTTGTTTTCTTGAAAATAGTAAAAGTCAAGTAGGCCACATTCACAACATTTCATCACTTCCAAGTTTGTTTCTACTTGAGCAATCCTCGCTTCCCTTCACACTCTCTTTTGTGGTCCAGTATAAAATAGTGTGCAAAGAGGATTCCTTGCTTGTCATGCCCCACCTGGGAACATGAGGACTCAATTAAAATTTACTAAGTTGAATGAATAACTTTTTTTATAAGTAATGAATTACAGTTACTCACATTATTTATCAAATGCCCTAACAAGTTCCCTAGCAACAGTTCCTAATCTTAATACCTTATACTAAGTTCATGAGATAAGTTGTAAATAATTAAATTATCTTCTAAGTGCAAATTTTCCTATATCAGGTGTCATTTACTTGCTTGCATTAACATTTTAAATTCTATACAGCTTAACATTTTACAAAGGACATGGAGTTAAGTATTGAAACTAAGTAATTTTTGTTTTAATATCAACCAAGGGGAGAAGATTGGAAACACATATTCTCTAAATGTCTTCCATTAACTTTTTCCCTTAAAATCCCTTTTTACTAGACTACTCTCCCTATTTACGTTGATTTTCTTTTGAATATATCAACATTCCCCTTTTAAGGTTTAGAAACATCATTTTCTTAACAATATAATACATAAAATATAAATATATTTTATATATTCAAATAAAATAGAGATAAATCTTCATCTTTTTCCATGCTAAGCTTGAAACATAAACAAATACCTCAAAATTTTACCACCCAGCTACGTGGAACCATTTATGGTCCACTCCCCCAAGTTAGGAGATGAGACCATGATCCATATAGGTTCTCAATAAACCTAAAGTATAGGTTCACCCAACCAAACATTCAACATACAAGGGAAAGCATTCACATGGACTTCTAGAAGTGACCAAATAAGAGTGAGATCTTAGAATACAACTAGGTGAGTGTCATCACATAACCCTCAAATTTTGGGATCAACCTCCTGAACTGTTGTCGCCCTGTTGCATCCAAGCCTTACATAGAATGACATATGGTCCCAGTACTCCAAAAAGGTATATGTGGCCTTATCAAACTTTTCTTAATGTTTGGATCAACCTCCTAAACTATAATCACCCTATCACATCAAGGCCTTAAATAGGATGACATATAGTCCCAGTACTCCAATAAGATAACTGTGCCTCAAATATCTCTTATCTTTATTAATGTATTAACCTGCACCACCAAAAACCCATTCATTTATTAATGTTTCCACTTGATTAAAAATTCACATGTAGAGATGGCCTACTTAGGGTCTTGGTCTCTACTTCAGAGGATCCTCAGGTGACCACTTATGGGTCCCAACACCTATGGTGAGTCATTCATCTAAGACACCTAATACTACTCCACAACATTCCACAAAGAAGGTTAAAAAGAGAACCTATTAAGGTAAGACATTCTTAGGTTCACCCCAAAATCTTAACCATTTCCATCTAGGGTATTGAAAATGCATTTTGGAAATAAAAGCTCATTACAAAACTTCAAGATTTGAAATGCATCACAAGATGGTAAAGGTATCATACAAGAATCTGAACTTATAATTTACATCATCCATTAGTACATATGGAAATGTAAAATGACAAATCATAACATTCCAAGATAATCACATTGAATATAGGAGCCTCTAGTGACCAAAATGAATTCCTAAGCCTAATAGGATACTATTCATAGAAACTACTATAAACAATACTCACAACAAGGAATATTTAAGGGTTCCAACAATAATTCACTTACTTATCAAGAGGTTTCATGAACATGGTATACAAAAATCATTAAAGTTTAATACACATTTAGTCGACATTTTACTCAATATAAAGTATTGTTTATTGTTCACTATGGTACAAAACATAACAAAATTTTCCTTATTTAATTAATACTCTTTAATAAATTTTAATCAATAAACTACATCCATTATATACATCAATTCATAGAAATTTTACAATAATAAATTTCATCTTATTAATTTAATAGATGTATTATACATTATGTATAATTACATAAATTTAAAACATATGAGGCATTAACTATTATATAAGTATAGCTAAGGGAGGTAAGATACATAAGGAATTCACTTACTATAATGGTAACTTGGGCACTCCTAAATAATAGGTCTCAAGTTCCACTCTTCATACTAAAATAACTAAAAGAGATTAAGAAAGTGAACTGACAAGGAGAGGAAGTAAGAGATATTAAATTATTAATCTTTAACCCTTAATAATTTTGTTATTATTATTCTTTATCCAAAATTTACAATTAAAAATTATTTAATATCTTTATTAATTTAATAATTTAAACCCCTAACTAAACTAAGTGTATTTCATTTGAAAATTTATAATAGAACTATCTTTTAAACCATAAATTAATTTCATCTTAATTAAAAATAATTCATAATTTATTTTATTAAATTTTAAAATAATTCACAATATTTTGTATACATTCTTATTATTCATAAACATTAATATTTACCATCATTTATTAAAATTACTAATAATCTAAAATTTTATATTAAAAATTTCTATCTACTAATAAACTAAAAAAAAATCAAATTTTATACATATTTCTTCTTTATATTGTTTAAAAAAAGACTCAACATAATCAAATAATTGTATATTCTTGCACATATTACCATGTACCCCCACCCTCCTACAATTGTAAATTAGGAAAGGATGTAAGTGTAAACAAAAGTCCTCATGAGCATGTTTTCTTGAAGGGATATACCTAATACATAAATATCTCTATATGATGGAGACTTAGAAGTATAATGATGTGAATTGAAGGTTTTCTTTTCTTTTTGTTTTGACCACAAGAATATGACCAATGTATTGTTGAAGAGTTTTAGTGTAACAATTTGATTGCTCTTTTACTAGAAATATGTTCCTATTTATTTATTTTATTTCTTAAATCTTAATAACACCTGAGTGGGAATGTTTAGAATAAATTCAGAAGCTTTAGTTTATGATGAAAGTACATTTGTTTATACATTTTAAAATTAGAAATAGATATTTGTTAGAGTTTTTCATAAATAATATTATCATGGATTATTATTTAATTTAAAAGCATAAATATTACTAAAATAATCTAAATTTAAAACTTTATTTAATTCTTTATAAATTTGTTACTTTGTGTATTGTCTATTTATTTCACCATTAAATTTGTTTTTGAATTAAAAGCAACCAAAACTAGGGGGCTATCCCATAACAAACAAATTGGTCTACTACTAGTGGAAAACCACCAAAACTAAACTAACCCCTATTGCTGCTTGAAACAAAAACAAAGTTCAAAACCATAATTAAGAAAGTATCAGCAAGCTTAAACAAATTACATGTTATCAAACTTAAGAAACTATAATAAAATATTAACAAAGGCATAACAGCCTTGCAACCTACTAAGTCCAATAACTAGCAAATTAACAACATAAAAAGAAAAATGAGGGAACCCTTAAGATTTCTTGACCTCCTTCCTCCCCAAGAATATGTCATGAGCCCAAATTTAAAGAATAATAATGAATAGATAATAATAAATATTATAATTACATTATACATTAATAAAATAATAATATATTTAACTAGTATTTGAATATAAATACTAATCATAACTAATAGTAAATTGATTACTAAATTTAAAACATATTAATCAATGTAATATTATATCTAGTAATGAATATTGTACAATAATGATAATAAAGAGTAAATAGTTAAATATCAATCAATTCTCTCTTATTATTATATACCAAATATTTTTTATATCAATTATTTAAACCTTTCAATTAATATAACTCTTATAAATTACCATTGAAGATAATGATCAACTATGTAATGGGCACCATCAAAGAGACATGTTAATAACCATACCAGTTGACATGTCGATTCATCATGTTGCCCTAATTTTGTATAGTTACTAAGTCCAGTTGGAATTGTGTGCAGGAGGTCACAGTGAATCATGTAGAGAGAGAAAAAGAAAGAAAATTGTAAAAAAAAAAATGAATGACCTAAAAGGGGTCATTACAGAATATGTTCACCCAGTCTTCTGCCAAGAAGTCAAACAACATCTTAGAGTCCTCCTTAGACAAGTTCCCTTCAGTGTCCTTAAGCAGGCTTAGTGTGGTGGCAGTTGTACATGTCACTTTTATCGTGAACTTGGTCAGTAGGTGCATTCTCTCCTCCAGCGCATGGATTCTCTCCCACACCTCATTACTAGCCTTTTGCAGTTCACCCAGATGGCCATCAATACCAGCCTTAGTAGTATACTGCACAATTGGGGGATTAGTAGCATTTTTAGAAATAGCCTTAACAAGGGAGGAGATCATTATGGGGGAGGGCACCCTGTCCACCATACTAGGGAACTGGTCCCCTATTAGGTCCACACACCTAAGTTCAACTGTCGTCAAAACATGTGACACATCCTTATTCTACTTTCCTTCTCCCAAATCTGACCTAGAGGAGTCTGAAATATCCTCTTCCACCTCCTCCATACCTCCCTACCCAAAGCTTACTACTTTTTCTTTCATCCTCTGTTTGGGGCAATCCTAATCCTCCAAGCCTGAATTCTCCTCCTGCAAGGCTCCCTCCTTCAATTTCCTCTTAGCATTAGATTTTGCTAACCTCCTCGACCTCCTCCTACCCCCTTATCCCCTCTTCCTTCGACTCCACCAACTCCTTCTCCTTCCCTTTTTCATTTCTCCCTCTTTTTCCCATGGGGGAGGGATTCACCAGGGACCCACTAGGTGAAGGTTGTGGAATATGGGCTCTCGGACCCGTGATCCTAAGGGGAACCATTTGGGGCTAGGTGTTCGGATAGGCATGAATGTAAATTTCCACAATCCTAAGGGGGACCAGGGCAAAGTGGAATTAATATAGCCTAAAGATTAAACCTTGGTGTAAAACGGTAAAATTAACCCCCTTTTTCATTTTTTCTTTCACATCAACAAGAATATCCTCTAATTCATGCAGCAAGAAGAAAGGAAGTGAAATAAATTCTTGGTGACAAAAATGATTAAGGAGAGGAAAGTGATAGTAGTAGCAGATTCCATACCTTCCTTCTAGGGTAAGATATTTCATCAAAACCAAACAAACCTCGTTCCATGGGTCAGGAAGCTTCTCCTACATGAAACCACCTCTATGTTGAATTAGTTCCTCACCATCCACAAAAAAAATTGTAGGCTCACATCATCTGTCACCATCATCACCTTATGCCATTTCCTACCCTTCATGGCCAAGCTCATCGCCAGAGCAATCACCTCCTCTAAAATATTAAATGAGATACCATTAATCATTACTCTGCAATCCTCCCTTGAGTTAACAAATTGCATAGAGAAATTATCGTCATGCCCATTAAGTACCTCCATAAACGAGACAAAATTGCCCTCCTTCAATAAGTACCACACCAAGGGCTTCCTCATATTTTCATCGATCATAGTCAGTTCAATGTACATCAAATCACCACTCATCTTTGTAATTTTTTCCTCTCCTCTCTTTTTCTTCAAGACCCAGAAACAGTTTCTAAAAAAGACTTCACACTTAGGCATAAAAACCCCAAAGCAGAAAAGATAATCACAATTAATTGTAATAATTAAAACCACCAAATTAGCAAGAAAGATCATGTGTCGGCCGCCATGATCTATCCCCCACTAGTTTCCATCATTCCCAAAGCACATCAACCTTTTAAAAAATAATTATTTTCTTTGCATAGCGTACGATGACACATAAAGGGAAATAAATAAAAAATCTCCCATTTCAAACTTCCAATTTCTAGGCCATTTGTATTTATTATTGCCCATACCCAATCCTTTACTAGGACTCATCATTTTTCACTTTGTGACTCACTAACTCCCTTACCAACTTTGGCAATATCTTCAAATTCCTCCAACATCTAAGCTTGTTCACCTTTAAGCCAATCGTTGCCATATTGTCGGTCGCGCTATTTCCCTCCCAAAATATGTGATTCAAATAAAACCTATTAAGAATGGTTAATAGGTACTTGATATCCTCTACCACACCTTTTATAGTCCATCCCTCCCTCATATTACCTTTCACAATGTTAATAATTATTTTAGAATCAATTTGCACATCCCTCCATCCCACACTTATGACCAATTTTAAGCCCCAATATAGAGCCATCACCTCCACAGTATTATTTGAAAACTTCCCTAACTAACCAGTATATGCCAACAACATCCTTCCCTTTATATCCCTAACTATCCCTCCACCTGTCGACCCCTCGTTTCTAGCAGCACCATCAAAATTGAGTTTGACCCAATTAGCAGGCGGGGGTTCCCATTGGGTTCTTTTTCTAGCCATAAGATTAGAATTATCAATCTCCATAATCCCTTCCTCCAATGACCAGCATTTTGCCACTCTAACCTCCAAGGTGGACAAGGGGAATGTCAATTTTCTCTACTTGCTACAACTAATGTTCTCAACTATCAATTTGTAGATCCTTTCCACCACGACATTCACCTCTCTCTCCTCATTCCTGAACACCCTATTATTTTGCTCTTTCTAAATACCCTAACAAATATGGGGGGAATGATTTTCCATATACTAATAAGGAGGGGGTGGGTAAAGGGGCCCTGCCAATTCATCACAAATTGCCCCATGTCCACATTAAACACCCAATTCACTTCTAGCTTCTGAAGAATTATCCCCCACACCTCAGAAGCAAAATTGTAATGCAAGAATAAGTAGTTGAAGCTTTCTTCCTTCATCTTACACATATGGCATCTATTTGTTAATTGAAACCCCCACTTCATCAAGTTGTCAATAGTGAGAATTTTCCCATACATGGTGGTCCACCAAAAAATATTGATCTTTAGGATTAAGTGATTAAACCAAATATTCCCCTAGTCATTAGGTTCAAGAGTTTTGTTGAACATTAATTTGTCGATCAATTTAACTGAGAACTCCCTCATCAAGGTAACCTTCCAAATGAACTCATCATCCCTATCCCTTCCCAAGATTATGTACTCTTCCAACATAGAAGTAAGCTCATCGATCAACTCCCTTCCAATCATATCATTTTCTTGCAGCTTTAGCTTTTTCTACTTTCTTCCTGAGCAAATAAAATCAGCTACTATTCCACCCCCTAGTCCTGTAGGTAATGCTAGAGAGACCCAAACTTGGTTTTTATTAAAGGTTTCTCCATAAGCCATGGATGCTCCCAAAAATTAATTTGGTTATCATTCCCCAAAATTCACCTAACACCCTCCTTCAAAAGGGTTTTGTTTCTCACAATATTTCCCCAGATCTTAGAGCCCATAGGAAGATCATTTCTCCAAGTGCAATGAGAGAACATCAGATTTCCAAGGTACTTAGCTCTCATAATGTTACACTAATTAGATTCTTCCTTCATCAGGTTCCACCCCATCTTGGTGAGAAGCACATTGTTTAGATCAATTATCTTCCTTACTCCCAAACCTCCTTTGTACTTAGGTTTACAAACCATTTCTTAGCTAGCCAAACTTATTTTGATCTTCTCACTTCCTCCAGACCAAAGAAAGTTACATTGAATTTTCTCCAATTTATTAGCCATACACTGAGTAATTTTAAATATAGACAGGAAGTATACCAGTAATCCTTAGAGGGAGGAAATTAGTAGTTACAGCTTGCCCGCACTACTCAAAGTTTTACCTTTCCATCCAATCAGCTTTCTCTCCATTCTTTCCAGAATGCCATTCAAAAATTTGTTACTCACATCTTTCACAGTTAATGGAAGATCCAGATAAGTATCTAGTAACTTAGCAATGTTACAGGCTAAAATATTAACAATCCTTTACTGAAGGTTAGTGGGTGTTAAAGAAGAACACTTTGCTTTTACCAAAATTAATCTTTTGACCCACATTCACTGCATATATCTCCAGCACTGACTTCCAAGCTCTAGCTTCACCCACCAAGGACTCTCCACTAAGAAAGGTGTCATCCACAAACTATTGAATCACTTTAGAAGGAAGTGTGGAAGCAGGTTTAATGCCTTTAATTATCCCCCCCTCCAACTTTCTCATGAATGCGCTTCTCAGGAGTTCAACTACCATAATAAATAGGTCGAGAGAGCTAGGATCGCCCTGTCTAAGTCCTCTCTCCCCTCCAAAATTCCCCGAAGATGACCCATTAACCATCATAGAATAGCTGATAGTTTCCACCATCGACTTCACCATTCTAATAAACTTCTAACTAAGCGTACCCTTCCCATAACTTTGTACAAGAAAATCCAATTAATCCTATCATAAGATTTAGAGATGTTGAGTTTCAAGGCCATACTAGGATTACCACTTTTCTCCATAGAGTGTAAGACTTCATGCATCATTATAGAAGCATCCAGGATTTTTCATCTTGGGACAAACTCACTCTAGGTTTTCCCTATGAACTTATGCAGCAATAGCTTTAGCCTATTTACCAAAATTTTTGAGAAAATCTTGTAAGTAGTGTTACACTGACTGATTGGCCTAAAGTCGAAAAGGACCTCTGGGTCTTTCACCTTAGTGATCAATGCAATGAAAGTTTTATTGAGTTCTTTAAGAAGTTTCCTAGCTCTAAAAAAATCATGGGCCTCCCAAAGGAGATCCAACTTGATAATCTCCCAAAAGTGTTGAAAGAATGTCGGTGAGAAACTATCAAGTCCCAAGGATTTATAAGCTTTCATAGAGAACACAACTCTATGGACTTCCTCCTCAGTCACCATTTGAACTAACTCCTCCTTTTCTTCAGTGGAGATCACCGTGGGCATAGAATCAATTATTCATTGCCTATCCTCCTCTCTAAAGTCCCTTTGCTCTTCCAAATAAGAGTTTCTGAAATAAACC
The DNA here is from genome assembly GCA_028749045.1 of Cupressus sempervirens. Lineage (NCBI taxonomy): Eukaryota > Viridiplantae > Streptophyta > Pinopsida > Cupressales > Cupressaceae > Cupressus > Cupressus sempervirens. Next base: position 346,280,997 of record CM053788.1, on the reverse strand, counting down.
ATCAACTAGTTCCCTATCTCTTATGGTTTTTTTTAGCTTCACATTCTTGTCATCTTTGATGTTATCAATAGTATTTCTTTGTTTATGAATTGAGGAAGATCTATGAAAAAATGTAGTATTCCTATCACCCACTTGGAGCCATAACACCCTAGATCTCTACTTCTAGTAATTCTCCTCTCTGATCATTGTTTCCTTCCACATTTTTCGATATTTATCCTCCTCTTGGATAATATTATCGATGGTCTTTCCTTCCCCCATAGCTTTCTAGAGCTTGACTAACTTCCCTTTCACCTCTTCCTTAGTCTTGAATATATCACCAAAATAAAAAAAAATTCTAGGGCAGCACATTTCTTCTAACATTCTCCAACTTAACAAAGAGTCTATACATCATTGTCCCTTCAATCCTGATCCCCCACCACTTAGCCACCCTAGAGCTGAAGTTAGGATGGGATTGCCACATTATTTCATATCTAAAAGGTCTTGGGACCCTCAGGGAATCTTCCTTCTAGTTAAAAAGGATAGGGGTGTGATCCAAGATTGTCCTAGGTAGTCCTATAAGAGAGGAGGAAGTTAATCCTTCCCAACCAACCAGGACCAAAAGTCTATCCAGTTTGACTTGAACAAGGTCAACACCCTTCCTATTATTCGACCATGTGAACTTCACTCCATGCATCTCCATATCCATTAAATCATTATTATTTATAAAATCAGCCAGATCCTTCATACTATCAATTAAATTTGTTACTTCTCAATATTCATCACATTAATATTTTAATAAAAATGAGCTTTACTTCTAGTGTAACTTTCTCTTTCTAGTATATTGTAATTTCAAACCCAAGATAGCCTAATGTAATTAAATTTCACCTTCTATATATTCATTTACTTTATATATAGATATATATTTTTTCTTTCTTAATAAAATATTTTTATATTAAAGTCTTTAACTAATTTATTTATTCAATTTTATTTCTGATGATCTATTCCTCTAAAATTTTATTTCTTTAAGTCTAGTCTAGAATAAGTTTCTTTTTCTTTTGTTAAAATAAATCATAGCTATGTCATGAAGGTGTTAAACTAAGGTTTTCTCTTATGCAATATTCATCTATACAGGTAATATAAAATTGTTTAAGGATACATGGACACAACTTGGAAGCCTTGAATGTTGAGGATGACCCTTGTTGGGAGCTCTCAATCAAGATTCCTATAGCTCCTCCAAGCCTTGCTCCCACTTATAATTATTTCAATGATTCTTGTAGATAATTTTACAATAAAAAATAGTTTCCTTCTCGCTACATCCCCCTATTTGCTTCAAGGAATGGTAATTTATAGTTCTCTAATTAGTTGTAGACGGTTGAAGAAATTCCATTCATTGACACATTCCTAACAAGGTTTGATTAAATAAAACTAATTGACCTTATATTATATATTTTATCAATTTATCATTTTTTTAATTTATTTTTTTTAATTTGATCTAGAGTACTAATTCTTCAAGACATAAGCCTAAGGAGAATTACTAATATAATGGTGAAAAGCATTTATTATGAAGATTAAGGTCACAAGTTCAAAACTCTAAATTAGACTTATTTATTTCCCCTCTTTAAATTTAGTTGCCTTATTAACAATAATAAAACTAACCATTAACCTTGTTCCTAATCCTAGATTTGAATCCCTAGAAAGTAGGATATTAATTTTTTCTTAGTATTTTATTTATTTATTTATCAACCTTTATTTATTTTTCTTTCTATTTTATTTTGTTTTATCTTCTAATTAGTCAATAGCCTTTTAATGTGGGATTGCCCTTGTACTTTTTGAACGAAGTATTTGTCTCACACTATGAAACTACTTTAAAAATAATAAAATAACTTTTAGAAACCCATAAAACCATTTTGCGATGGTCAAAAAATATGTTCACATTAAGAAAATGATGTCCATTATTATATTTTTTTATTTTATTTGAAAAAGCTCTTCTTACCTATTTTTTAATGAGTAGAATAATTATTACTAATTATCTTTTTATTAATTAATTTAAAAATTAAAACAAACTATTTAAAATGGATAAAATTAAAAATTAATTATATAAAACCTTAATAAATATGTTTTTTAGGTCAAAAGATATGTATTTTTTTTAATAAACTATAGTATAACAAATTTATTTTCTTCTTTAATTTAATTATTCTTTTAGCAATTAAGGAAAAAAATTAATTTTTTAATTAATTAAAATAATTATTACAATTTTTCTTTTAAATTAATTAAAAACAAGAATATTCTTGAATGAATAATATAAATAAAATAAAAATGCAATGATAACATTAAAGAAAACAAATTTTAATAATATCTTCAAAACTTTAAATAGTAAATTTAAGATTACTTTTTTATTTCTCTAAATTTGTATTCTTATAAAAAAATAACCATCACCTATTTAATTAATTTAAACAAACTTGGTATACTAAAGTTTAGATTTTTTTTCAAAAATGAAATAAATATTTTTTTAATATTTTTATTGTCATAAAAAATATCGTATATTTAATTAATTAAAAAAACTTACATAAAATTTTCATTAATAGATGTTGTTGTTTTTAAATTTATCTTCTTCTTTTTTTATCGATAAATGATCAAGGCCTTGTAAATTGTATTACATTAATAAATCAACTTACATTGTCTCCACTCAAACAAGCACTGGCAGGAAAGAACATAGAAGAATACCTTCAGTCTTGCCCAGGACTAAAGTCCTATATAATACAATTTTAAAAGGGGCATACCCTAGTTTTAAGATTATTGCAAATACGTTCTTGTCTTTCCTTAAGTATTCACCTTATCCTTTTCTCTTTTGTGATCCAATTTAAATTTTACCACCTTCATTTTTGGGCATTCCTTTCCTTTATTGCATAATTTGTTAGCCATGATGGTCCAATTCCATTCCATCTATTGTTCTATACGTTGTTCTTAATATAGATCTTCTCTCTATTTCCTACATATTAACACATCAAGCTCAGATAGCACATTAGTCTTAAGAAACATTAGTTAAGCACATTTATGACCAAAACTTCCTATTTGAAATTTTTAACAATATAAAATATCACTGATGTTTCCTTTTGCCTTGAGTGTAGATTGGTATGCTCATTTAAACCTGCCTAAATGAGTATTTATTATTTTAATATTCAAAGTTACATCCATTGGTTTCATTACTTAGTTTTAATATTTTTATTTCATATTTTCATTAATATGTTGTAGATGGCGATGAAAGATACATGATCTGATTCTAGAGAAAATTTATTTTGTTTCTCGACAAAACAATTATAATGTTTTCTAACTAATTTCTACCACAATACTATAGAGATGCAAATTCCAATCCTCTGAGATTTATATTTTCTATTTCAAGTTAGAAGAGAACAAATGATAGGGATTATTTTATAAAGAAAATAGATAGTTAGCAATCAACTTGCTTTCTTAATTCTTACAAATTTCTACTTATTTGTATCAACTATCTAGCCTATCCAGGGGGAGGATGAATCTTTATCCTCAATCTCATCAATTTTGTCCATAATAGTTAATTCAAGCATACTAGGATCTAATCTAGATTTACCATCCCATACCTCTATCTCTTCTTTTTGCCAAGTAAAATTATTACAGGAAGCTAGAGAAACGTGGAAAGGAACAAGAAGAAATCAAGATTTGTCTTTACAATTGGGAACCAACTAACCAATCTATTGGAATCAAGTGAAGACAAGAGGATATAAAGGGATGAGTTGAAGTTGATCAATAGGAGTATCGTAATGATAGTCTGCAAATGTATATCATTTCTAATGCTAGCAACCACCTTGTTATTGTTGCTAATGTATTCATGATTAAAAATCCTTTTATATAGGATCAAGATACTTTATTTACTAGTCTCTAAAAGATAAGCCATTTCTAGGAACATTGTTGGAATGTCATTGAGAACACTATTTGAATCAGTGTTATTAATTAATTTTTTACCAAGGATTCTGTAAACTAATATTTTCAAGAAATGAGAGTTCTACATAACTAAGGATAGATGAGAGTCACAAATGGGTTAATCAAAAGAAACTTGTGCATAAAGTCCCTAAAGCTTGATGATCAAATTCATATTGGGAACCTTAACTAGGAAGAAGACAAGAGTCAGCTTAGTTATACCGTATTTGAGGGCAACAAAACTAAAAGGATACAGAAAAAATCCACAGTTATGGGGAAACCAAAGGCCAAAAGGAACACCAAATGGTGGCAACCAACAGGCTAAAACTATTGAAAGACTGGAAGGCCAAAAGACAGGCAAAAGGAAAAGTTAAACAACACTATAATCACATTTGCCTCATATCCTTCATCTAACCCACTGCTAGAATAATCTAGCCAACAAAATAATTAAGGTGAAAATTAACACTTATCCAGCTACATTCATATTGAGAAGTTAATAATAATCTTCGAACAAGATTTATTTTTAAAAATACTACCAAGGAGATATATAAAGCAAAGAAAGCATAAACAAAAGTAATGAGAAAAATATCTTCACATGATCCATTAGATATCCTTGACTTAGATTACATATAGATGGGCTATTTGAGTGCAAAAAAGAGCCCATAAATGGAAGATAAAGTAACAAAATGGGGGGAAAGAACAAGACCTAGCATACTAACTAAATACATTGATTGGTCAACTCCCCATTAAAGGGAACACAATAGCAAAAATTAGTCCTAAAAATATACTAATAGTATTTCAATGTTAGACAAAAGAAACATAAGTAACTGATGCCAAAAAAGTTAACAGAAGCTAAGGACTAACCTGGCATGATTAGAATTATTCCTCAAACTTCTAGAATACCATAATTAGATCTTTCACTTCTTCTATGTCTAATACCTTTAACTTTGGAGACAGAACAAATGTTTTTTTCTCCTTCCTGGACTTATTGAAATTTGATAAAGAGAATTCTAGTTTGCTAAGATATGTGAAGTCTACTCTTGGTTCGGTGAAAGAATCAAACTCTTTGAGGTAATTCAGAAGTCAATCCTTGGTCTCATCCTCCACAACTCCCCTCCATCTAAGAAGAAAAGAAATTTTTTATTCCATCTTCATCCATTCTTTATTGAAGAGGTTGAAATCCCTAATATGAAGAATAGAGCATCTATGTACAGTTGCATAAACATAAATGCCCAAAGGATGAGACATATATTCCTCTGCATATGGAATTTTCAAATTTCTATCAATACTAAGGACCACATGCTCCAGCCCCTCCAACTAGGTTAGGTCAAATAAATTGTATCAAAGGCATAGGATATTTGATTAATGAACCTAGGCTTTGGCCAAACAAGCTATAAAAAATCCCAGAATTGAACTATTAGTATGCCATGTATATTCATAGTTAAAATTTGTTTTTCCTAAAACTTTGTTAACAACTACACTAGACATATCATCAATAGGGTTAAGGAGTCTATTCCAATGTTATGGCTTAACAGAGCCCCTAAACACCATTGTTCTAGCTTCATAAGCATGGAACAGGACTATAGAAGACTTCATCCTAGGACATGATACAAGAACACAAAAATACACAAGATTTAAGCTACCAGATACGATATCTAGGAATATAGATGCTGAAAAAGACTACACTACACCACTATAAATAGCATCTAACTAGAAATCCCTAGAATACTCTAGAAAGGGCAGTAGTCATATGTAGATGTGGAGGCCAAGAGCAAATAAAAAGAGTACTAGCTAGAGAATACACTTAAAACTCAAAAAGGAAAGTATGATTACCCTTGCAGGTGTAATACTAAGTTTTAAAGTTACTAAAGTAGATAAAACTGTAAAGCCTAAAAGAGAACTTTCCAAAATATATAGACATGCCAACCTACGGTTTAGAAGAATAGATAAGACAAAGTAGACCCAGATAGAACTATAAATTAAGGGCCATCCCCATGTAATCAAGAATTCAAAGAATAATATTTTATAGATCTCAATTATGGATCAATTTAAAAGAGCTAGTTTTTTTCTTTTTTTGGTTTATATCTGACAATAATATAAAGTTTATTAATATCTATGAAAGACTCAATTTCCAAAGGCTAGTATGTGGTCTAGATGTAGAGAATGAGATCACAACCTTATATTATATTACTATTTTATAAGATGAGTAGGTGATGGGAAAATAAGTAAGTTAGAAGTCTAAATTTATCCATAGTGCTCATACTAAGGATTATAAAATGCCAAGTCCTCACCATTCACTCCTTTGTTTGTTAATAGATCAACTACTTTGTTCCCTTCTCTATATATATGTTCGATTCTAATTTCCTCAAATTTATCTACTATATTCGTAATTGTTTCAAGTTTGAAATTAATGCACTAGTTTGGGGTATTTCATTTTCTTAATGCATTCAAGATAATTTGTGAATCTCCTTCAATAACCAGTTTCTTGATCTTCCTTTGCAAGCTTAGTTTTTAGCCTTCCTTGAGAGCTTCAATTCTTCCATGTTATTTATCGTAACACCTATTGGTTTAGCTCATTTCACAATCCAGCCTCCATTATTCAAGCTTGTGATACATCCTATTACTGCCTTCCCCAGAATGCCTCTTGATGCTCTGTCAAAATTAAGTTTAGTCCAGCCTATTCGGGGTGGTTCTCATTTACACTCCTTACGTGCTTGAAGGTTTTTCTTTGTGTATATTAATGGTGGATTAATGAGATTGATCCATTAAATTTATCTTTTTTATTAATCATTTTAAAACTTAAAATAAATAATAATATTCTATAAAGTAATAGCAAAATTGATAAAATTAATTGTATAAAATTTAAAACTTTTTTTTTTTTTGGATAAAAAAGATATATATTTATCAAATAAAGTAATAAAATTGTAAAATGTTATAATTACAAAAATAAAATCTCATTCTAATTAAAATAAATTAAAAAAAACTAAATATAATGATAATATCTTCACATTAAAAAAATCAAATTACAATAATATTTAAAAACATTTATCCAATAAATTTAATATTACTTTTTATATAAACATTTAAATAAATAGTTTCTCAATCTTTAATTTTCATAAATAAATAAAAACTATCATTTTTTAAATTAATTTAAATAAACTTAAATTTAAGGCTTTTTATATTAAAAATTACATAAATATTTTCTCAATATACAATTATTTTTTCTATTTGTTAATAAATAAAATAATCAAAATTTTAATAAAATTATTAAATAAAACTACCAACATTAAAATAAATAATAATAATATATCTAAATCTCTAGAATACTAAACAAAATAGATATGTATGAAATAAACAAATTTTTATTAATTGAAAAAATATATTTTTAATTTTAATTTTGGCAATAAAATTATTTTTAATAATTTAATTAATAAATATAAATTATCTATGTTATTAAATGAAAATACAAAAAAATAGAATAAATAATACAAGACTTGTAAATCTCTAAAGTAAAAAAATAAAACAAAAAACTCTCTTTTTTTTCAATTTTCCTAAAAACTATACATGAATCTTGTCATGTGTTGAACTTCTTCCTATAAATATAGGGTCAAAGTATTTCAAATAACCACAAATTTGAGAAGACTCGCATACTGAAATGTACTTGACATATTTGTATGAATGAAGTTTAAATTAGATTTTTAATTATCAGTATTTTGATGGTTGTCTATTTTGAATAGTGTTAAGTATCAATTGTCCATTCAATACACCAAATACTGCTAAAACGAAACAACTATTGCAAGCCATGATATTCAAGATTTGTGAGTTTGTGTTTCAAAGCCCTTTGAATAGACCCAAGATATTTTTTCAGAGACAACATGTCTCTTGATAATATCTACCTATGTTTTAGATTGTAATAATTTTTTGGTTTACTGTGTGGTATGATTTTAGGTTCAAATTAGTCCTCTAAGGAATCTTGCAATTATTTTGAATTCAATTTTAGTAAGTAATCATTACATGGATGGTTGGTTTTTTAGGATGTGATAACCTTTACTTTCCTTGCTTTTCAAACCTTTTGATCAAGATTTAATGGCTTTGTATGTAGAATGTGTTATTAGCATCTATATGATTGATATCAAAAGTAGATGGTGATAGACACTTGGTTTATTTGAGCTAACTTTGATATGAATTATTTTCCTACAAATGAGAGCCTTTAAGAAGTTTTACTCTGATTTTATCTTCTTATTGCATATGTAGGTTTGCAATTATTCGGAGAGATTCTAGAAGCTAGTCATCAAAATGTTTTTCATACCTTCTTTAGGATGAATGGTAGTTCTAAGTCCAAGATTGGATACCATCATGTGGGAAGGGTTCACTCGACAGTTCTCAAAATATTAAACCATCTAGCAGCCAACTACAAAACATGAAAGGTTGCTTGGGGTTATGCTCTAAATCAATTTTTTTTTAAGCCAATAGATTGTCACTTCCAATCATCAAGTTTCCTATGAACAAAGTAAAGAGTGTTGAAGCATTAAGAGGAAAATCACTCTTACCTCAATACAACCATGACAAATGGCAAGGGAGATGGGAAGGCTTTGTCTTAGAGGAATCCTTCAATGTTAAAATGAATGAGAATAGACTTGATGCTCCCTATAAGTTTGAGAAGCAAGATAGTGCATAGTGGTTTTCCCTAGAATTTTCACTAGTTGAGCAAGTTGAGATACCTTTCTTTTCTTGTTTCTTGAGTTACATTTTCCATGGAAAAAATAGTAGGATGGCCACTGATCTATTGGGCAACTCTATTTTCATGTCATGACTACAGGAGTCAAGAAAGCTTTTTGATTGGGGCCAATGATGCACAATGTAAGAATTACCTAGATAATTTGTTCAATTTTACATAGTTGGGCATATAGGTAGTTAAGCTAAAACATGTACAAAACTACCTATCAGCTATTCCTTTGCACCTCCTATGGTGCAAATGCTAGTTAATTACTAATATTTATGAACACTCTTATGCATTTCCTACATATTCTCATGATTAACTAATAATTATACAAGCACTTAATTAGTTTATCATAATTATGATGATTAGTATATTTATTCAAACATATATGTGTGCACCCATATATGACCCTATAAATATACTTTTAAAATATTTATGCAAGGAACATACATTAAATATTTTAAATATAAGAGTCATTAAAAGCATAGACCACAAAACACATAAATCTCAATCCTAACATCAAATTATTAGACAAAAGATAACACATAGTCCCCAAAACTAGGTTTATGACTCCCTAACATAATTCTATATCCAAGGGTACCTATGTGGATCATAATATCATCTCTAGTTTAACAACTCATTGAAGGATTTTAAGGCATGCTCAAACCTATGTATCCAGGTCGATTTGATGTTTAGGACCTGCACAAACCTACATAATCAATAAAAAATAGACACATGAACATAAGAAGACACTAATACAAACAAGGAAGGAGGAGTACAACATCATGTTGAAATCCAATAGGAGAGACTACAAGTGTCTCCCCTCTTTTGAGACACATGCCAAATATAGTACATAAACATGATTGGTTAGTAGGGTTAGCCAAAATTATAATCAAATTAAATCATATCAATGTAGAATCATAATTAAAATTAAATCATATCAACTTAAGTACTAAAATAAATCCTAAACTCATAACACGGTATTAAATATGATCTATAGCATGATACAAAGTAGAGATCTGAATAGCTAAATGCAAATATTAACTCATATAATAGTGTTTCTAGGGAGGGCATCACATTTCTATCCTTTAATCACAATGAGGAATAATCATTACCCTTGATCTCCTATAATGTCTCTTTGAATGGACTCTTAATTGGAGAATGAGTTTCACTAGATTCCGATGATTGCTCCCATTCCTGCTAAAAAAACATGCACATATGGAATTCTTCCATGAATTCCTCCATCAATGGTTCATTATAATCAAAAAAACTTCTTCAATAATTCAACCCCATACTTGGTACAATAGTGGTGCACATAAAGAGAACGACTACACAAAAATCATTAGAAAAGACATAAGGGGTACATCCAAGCCAATTTATAAGTGAAACCAAAGGTCCATAAAAAAAGACAAGGTCACTCCCCTTTGTGCAATCATTAATAAATTCTCTATACCTTTGCATAAGTCCAAACTAAACAATTCCCATGTTAGGTATGTGACAGTATCAAAAAACTCTCCTAGATTTAGCAAGGAACCTACATTGTCTTCAAAGATATATTTGTATCCAACTAATAATGGTCCTTAGTCTGAATAAAATCAATGGCAAACAACCACTTCAGTGCTACAAGTACCAAATTTTTGCCTATACCAATTAGAGTTGCAAGATGGGCATCGTCAATATATCCCAAAAATGGCTCCAAACCTCTAGAGATCATTAGATTAATAGGATTGTTTGTCACTCCAAAGCCTCATCAATAGACTTCACTTCACCTCTAAATTATGTTCTTTTTATGACAACATCTTCCCTTATATAGACAAGTGAAAAACTTCTTGCTACTTAGTTGTATTCAATGCTCTCAGTAGAAGGTTTTGTCATTTCTCTCTAGAAGTACCCTTGCTCCATTCTCAAGTGTTTTCACTTTCTTATTTTAGTGAGCTTTGGATTAATGCTTCACGATAGAATGTATCACCCCTTGGACTGTGCAAATGGTAATGCACTTATTTCTCACTTTTAAGAAAAGATTGTATTTGATCTTTGTATTTTTTATGCTCTATCATAATGATTTTTAACATTTAGTTTTAGTCTTTTCATGAAAAATAGAAAATGCATGTTGGATTAAACACCTTTTTGAATAAAATGACTATACTGAGTAGGATGATGTGACTTACACTATCATGCTTGGTGAAAAAGTAAAAGACATCATGCCACCACTTTGGAGCCCAACCTAGAAGGATGACATCATAGTCTCCAAACACTAGAAAATCCAAAAGGTAATTATTTAAAGGAAAAAAATCATAAAAGCTTGAGAGGGTCTAAAATAAAATAAAATAAGTGTAATATCTAGACCATGTCACTAACTCTGTCATTGCTATGGACACTCACTAACACTAGAGAAATATTGATGGTAGCAAGTATCTATCTGGTTGCCTATGGGATTCTTCCTTGCCTACGTAGTCAAGCATGTCAATGTAATACACACTTTCCTATTGGTATAAGGAGAAATCAACCCACTTTCACCCATATATGCTTGGTTAAGGATACTTTCACAATTAGACTAAGGTAATTTCATTTTCTTATAGAAGTAGCTTCATGCATCAAATCAAATATAAACTTTTAAGATAGAGTGGAAACCAAAGACATTTACTTTTAAAGTTCAAGAGTTGCCACCATCTTCAAAAGAGGCCAACTATTAAAGAAAGATTTATCTATCATTTGAGAAAACTTTTAAGAAAAACTCTGAATGTAATGGGAGTTGACACTTACAAAAACTCATTTTCTATCCTTTCCTTGCTCGCACAACTATACTTGTTCTATCCTTGAAAATAGTCATCATCATTGTTACATTTTTCACTCTTTCTTTTAAAGTAATTGATTGATACTTTGTTTATTTATTTAGGTTTTGACCCCTTGGTTTCTTTGTACCCCCTCACAACTTAATCTAATAGTATTTTTTCAATTGAACTAGAGATTTATGATCTTCAAATTTGATAGACCAAATTCCCAAAAAATTGCCAAATTTGTAAACTTAAATGTATACCTCCATGAAGTAAGTTTATTATTGCCAAAGCTAATTCCTTCATGAGAACCTTCATTGATAGATGACACATGGTGTTGTGGTGGATGCCCTCTAGACACCTTTTCTTTCATTTCTCAACCTTCCCCACTAGATTGTCACTTTTCTCCCTCTTAATCTTGACTCTCACCAATGGATCATGATCCTAGTTGACCCTGACACATGTCCAACTCATAGAAGGCCTCTTGGAAGAAAAGGGTAGTCCTTGTAGACTATTCATACACTTTCCATGTGTCAAATTTCCTACAACAAAGACCTTTTCATCCCATGTCTAAAAGGATCTCCCCTCATTTCAACTTCAAAGAATCATTTGATCGATATTTGTCTCCAATAAATTATCACCCTTAGAGTATTTCTTCACCCCATAAGCACTCAAAATGTATCAACAACAAAAATGTGTGATTATTTTCAAGCAAAGGTCATGTTCAATTAGAGGTGGCAGTCGCCAACTTGACTCTGCAGCACAAAACACAAAGATAAATGGCTCATCTCATATGATACAACAATGGGAAGAGGACTTTATAGTCTTTTCAAGGTGGAAACATCTTGCCCATGAATAAAGGACCATTTTCAAAATCTTAAAGCTTTCTCCCTTCCAAGATATATATACTTTCATCTTTAAAAGTAAAAAAAAGAGACTTTGATCTCTAAAAATGAGAAGAAGAACAAGTTGTATACCCATAATGTATATTATCAGAGGATCAAGAACCCTTTCTTCTCTAGAAGTTCTTTCTAGGAGAACAGGTGTTAATGTGATCACTTCTACATCTTTGTAATCATGCATGTTATAATATGTCTTAATTTGTAACTATGTCTTAGAGTTTTGAATAAGATTAGTCATGTATTTTTCCCTTTGGTATATTCTAATATCAATTCACATTTTGTAGTTATTGTGCCAACAAAACTTTAGTTTAGCTTCTGAAGTACTTGTTTGTAGATAGATTATACTTGGGTTTCTTCTCTATTCTTGAAGTTATCATTACATGCTTTACTTAATTTTTCCATAGTAATTATTTATGAGCATTTGGGTGAATAAGATGGTTGATCTACACATGCCTTGTGATTTCCATTGTAAAATCACATGTACTTCAAAGCCCTAGAGTGTCTCTAAATTTGGTGAAATGCCTTCTAAAATTTCATGTTTTTCCAATCTTGTCTCCACCCCAAATATTAGAGATTGTACAATGGTATGCACTTAGGTACCCTCCACTACCCTTCCTATAGATAAGGTGTGCTCGTTGAAGGCAACTTTGGGTGGGAGGTAATTTCTAAAGTCAATTGTTTTCTTTTCATACATGCCTTATGGGAAATAAATTTATGCTTCATAATACATCCACTAATTCAAGTAGCTACAGCCTCACTATGTAAATGTTTTCTAGTTTTACAAATTCATAGTCATGAATTCACCTTACAAAATCACATCTTTTGTTTCCCCTCCCCAAAGTTATACCCTTAAACCCATTTTGTTAATGACCCATGGGCATAGTATATCACACATACTTTCATACCCCTCTACGAGTCTCTTGTTGGATCAGTAAGCTCGAGTTCATAATGATGGAATTAAAAAACTCAAGCACATATATTGATAGGCTTGAGCATTATATAGACCTCTAGGGTGCAATGAGTATTCATGGGGATACCCCTATGTAAGCAAAATAAAGCTCCAACAAAGGAGATTCCATGAAGAACTAGTTGTAAAGGTGGTTAAGAAGGAGCGAATGATAAAACTTATATCCTAGAGGATACAAAAACTAGAAATTTGAATTCTATCTCTCACAAAAGATATATGTTCAATCAATAAATCATTCTTCACTATATGAGGTCTTTCTAGCCAAAGATGATTTCAAGACTTGGGAAATTAAGAAGAGTGTTAAGGAGAAATGGAACCTAGCCTATGTGGGGTGTTGATGAGGAAGAAGTGTAGTTCCCTACATTGTTTGAGAGTCCTAAGATAGAGTCATCCCCATAGGTAGAAAGCTCTTTCCTAGAAGAGAAGCATTTCTATGCTACTCATGAGACAAAAAACTTTGACAGGGTTTGATGATAATGCAAAATTTTGAGATGAACTGGAGGATTTTTTGTCAATCTTTGGACAAATAACCATTTGCATGGAAGCCAGAAAGTGATAAATTATAACACTAGTAGGAGGAACTCCTCAACGCCCCATTTCTTGCCCTGAGCATGGAAAAACAACAAACATGAGCCATCCAATTAGGACTCGTAAAGGGTAAAACTAGTTAAAGAGTGTCCCTATGACAATAAACACTATCTAGATGACTCAAAAAAAATTATTTTATCTTGGGGGTGATCCTTATGACACCTAGCTTTACACTAGTACAGTAGCACACCCTAGAGCTAGCTAGCCTTGGAGTCCAAATAAATGGTTATAGAGACTCCCAAAGAACATGATGTTGAAGATTAAACATAGAGGTTCATGGAAGATTGTTCTTTCTCCACCTAACCACCCACTTCCTATAGAGGATACCCTTCTTCCTCTTATTCACTTATGAGAATATTTGAAACCACAAAAGAAGAAGAAAAAGGATGGGTCGCAAAGGTGATTATTTCCCTAACCCAACTAATGGTTTCTCTTAGCAAAATATTGTGGCTTTTTAGTGTAAATAAGTAGGTTTTATTTTTGTTCAAATAAGGACTACAATGAAAGAAGTGTTTCACATTTCTCTGTATAGTATAGATTAGTCATTGAACATTTTGAAAGACTTGAATCACTTGATGTTCAATTTTTTGTTTGCCTAAATATAGTATTTGTTATGATAATCCTCATTTTTATTTCTCATTTTCATTTAAATGTGTGTAAACCATAGGAACCCTCCATGAACATCTAGGTAAAGGTCATTCTCTATTTTGTTAATTGATTATATGCAATAAAAATCCCTTGTTCTTCTTATAATTTATTAAATCATTTGAAGCACTTTTCAAGATGAAATTAAAAGTAAAAAGAAAAAAACCATGCATCGTAGATAAAAAAAAGGTCTATATTTCATTCATATGAAGTTATGTATTGTTGACCCTATGGAAAGACATATTGTCAATTAGTGACAAAACACTAAGTCATCCAAGAAGGTTGGTTAATACTCCAACCGAGCTTTCCTTCATTTAGCATGTTTCAGTGTAGCCCGAGTAGATTGAGGATATCCAATATAAATTGAGTTCACAATATAAACCAAGTTCTTAGTGTGAATTGGGTTCACAATATTCATTGAGTTCTCAATATGAATCGAGCATCCAGTTCAAGTCAAACACGCTTCAGTTTCACCCAAGAACTAGAATATTACCTGAGCATCCAATGTTACCCAAGTGACAGAGTATCACCCCAGCTCACTATATTGCCCAAGCTTTAGTATAACACCAAAATGCATAGTGTGACCCGATCATTAGAATTTGGTTGACTAGAAGGTATAACTTGATAATTGTAAAGATATCTCTTGTTTGAGCTAACTTGGAATGAAAGTATAGTTTTATGGATATATAAGGAAGGAAAATTATTTTGTTAAAAGATAAGAAGTGACTATGGAATACAAGAAGAGAGAGAAGATTGAGTAAGAAGGATACTAAGTAGTATAAAGGGCAGAGCAAAGACATGTCTATCATAGTTAGGTGATTATAATCTTCAAAGGATCTATATCAAAAAATTAGTTGTAAACAAGGATCATCCTAATAGTTGCATCAGGTAAATCCTATAACAAGGAGGACCAAGCGAAAACTCTTAACAGAGTACATGCTTCATTGTACTATGAAAAATCCTTTCACAAGGTGGACCTGAAAGTCCTTCATACTCCTAATAGAGTAGATCACCAAAAGTGATCAATTGCGAGCCCTAATAGGCCAACTTTACTACTATAGTACTGAAACATTGTGGATGTCTTCCCCACCCCAGTTTTACCTTCTCCTTGGAGGGTTTATGGGTTACCAAATATAGTTTCAAAGTTTCATGTTGTTAATTTCTTTATTAATTTATGTTCATTCATTACAGTAGATTATATAATCTAATGAAGTGAAGCAAAAGTATTCTAAGTGAAAAATTTAAGTGGTTCATGATTTAGCGCCCCCCCCCCCCCCCCCTGCCAACACCCTCAGTCACTTGTATGTCATTATATTTCCAAAAATTGGTATCAAAGGATTAATAGCTTGAGTAAATATTTGAGGAAAGGGAAGTATATAAGTTAGAGAAAGTCATTGAGAGTGACAAACTTGATCTATATATGGATATGGAACAAGTCAAGAAACTCAAGGAGCAACTCACTCACTCTCTAAAGAGAATAAAAGAATTTGCTACACAAATGAATGACAATCTATACATAGAAGAAAGAGTAGAACACCTTAGCAGAGAAAGAATTTCAGAAGAAGCAGATGTTATCATAGAAGATCTACTAGTAAGGAATGCTACTCTACAAGAAGTAGGAAAATTGAAAAGAGAACGAGAAAGTTACTAGGTCAGGCTATGTTAAGTCACAGAACAAAAGAACAAAGAAGTAAATGAAAAATAAATGGCAGATGAAGACAAAAAATTACTTGTAAAAAATTAGAAGAAAAGACCAATGAAGTACAATAGCTATCACAACATCAGGCAAATATGGAAAATCAACTAGATGATGCAAATCATGAAATCATTAATTTGAGAACAGAGAATGACAAACTCCAAAATGGACTAAGAGTTGAAAAGGAACTCAATGAAAGAAGGTTTTAGTCAAAATCAACTCTGAATAGACCCAAAGGCACTACTAGCTTAGGGTATACTAATCAAGGAAAATCATCACAGCAAGGAGCATAGAAGAAAAAAAGGCCTACATGTGATCATTGTGGAAAGGTAGGTCATACATCAAACATTTTTTGGAGTAATACTGCAACCCAAGTTCAAAGTTCATTTCTATAATTGTAACAAATATGGACACAAGGCAAATGAATTCATATCAAAGTTTGAAGGAAAATGTTTCACATGTCACAAGCATGGCCACAAATCTTTTGAGTGTAGATCAAATCAATGGAATCCAAATAATCAACACATTGGAACCAAACAAATAGCATTTATTGAAGATGTCATCTATGTGGATAATATGGTCATGTTGGAGTAAATTGTGTAAGAACTCACTTCAAGAAAAGACATACTAATGTGAGATGTTATGTATGAAAAAAGATAGGTCATTTGGCAAGAAACTATTGGAATTACAATAGGAAAGGTAAACTCTGAGAGGGGGGGTGAATCAGTGCTTTAAACTTTAACCCATAAAAAAATTCACCATACATCCATCTCACAATTTAACAAGTAAACTAAAATACCATGTAAAGCATATACATCTAAAGTATGTAAACAAGTAAGCATTCAAATATATATGACACAAGATATGATTACCAAGAAACCCTCCAATGAGAAGGTAAAACTGGGGTGGAGATGACACCCACAAATCTTCACTATTGTAGTAATAATGTGTATCCAATGAAGGTTACAATGTTTGATCATGAAACATGATCTACCCTATGAAAGGTTTGCCCTATTAAAAGCTTACAAAGACTGTTAGGTCTTACCCTGTTGAAGGATTTCAACACCCTGTTTGAAGTGTGTCTAGTTAAAGGAATTCAACTCACAATTAAGTAAGCACCTTGTTAGAGGATTTCAACATAGCCTATTAGGACTACTATGTTAAGAGATTTAACTAATTCATTTGTTAGAATGTCTTAACAATGATCCTATGATTAGCACTTTGTTCCTTGATGTCAAATCACCTCTATACTAATGTGTACTTGATCCTTCTTAATCAAATGTCTCTCTACTATTCATTGTTCCCTTCCTTTTTTCTCCTTTAAATGATTCTACAATGCAATTCAAATCATAATACCTTGGTCACCATGAATGTCCTGTTTGTGCATGAAAACTCTCCTTCTCTCTCCTTGATCATTCATTCATTCCCTCATAAAAAATTTAGGGTTTTTCCTCCTTAAGAAGACCTAGGTGACTTAGGGTTAGGTATGAATCAATAGTTGTGATTCATCCATATTGCCGCTTAAACCTTCCCTTTACCTAATTGGATGCATTTAGTACTTAGGGATTCTCACTTAAGATTCGTCCTTATCAACAAAAGATCGTAAATGAATCCTTAAGTTAGCCCAAAAATAATTTACATAGTAGTTTGTGCCAATACAAATAACTATGACAAAATTGTGTTACTCGACATCTGAAGTCCCTAGTACTCAACACTAACTATGACTTCAATGTTGTCACTTGGCAACAAAATGAGTTAGCATGCACTGCTTGTTTGGCTCCTGAATCACTCAGCATGTACTCTCTACTTGGCACTTGAGTGACTTGGCATATGAGTGACTCAAAACTCACTATTTACTTGGCATTCTCTTACTTACATTTTGTGCTTAGCATATGTTACTTGTTTAGCATGAACTAAGTAAGTGACTTAAGAGTATAGACACTCACTTTTCAAAACCAATCTAAGATTAACAATGTCCCCCTTAGACATGAGTGTCAAAAACACTTGGTCATACATTAATACTCTTATTCTTATGAGCATAACATAGATGTCTATTTGGCTTCTATTCAAAATTTCAAAATATCAAAATTTTCAACACATGACTTATACCTCAAAATTTCATAACTCCCCCTGAGTTGTTTGATTTCTTTTGTATTGTACTTTGTATCAAAATCTTTCTCTTGTTAAGTAGATTTGCATTAGTTGATACTCTTTCTATGTTCTTACTCCCTCTTGGATAGATATCTCTTTGTTCTACTTGTTTTCCTTGCTTGCTCCCCCATGACTCTTACTCCCATTGCTCTTACTCCCCCTTTTGACACTGATTTCAAAGGGTTATACACTAATAGGGTATTTGTCCAAAAAGGATTTATTGAGCTCAAGTATAATTTTAAGAATTGTATCCCACTTATCACAAGCTACCTCCAAAGACTTAATTTGGATGGCCAACTTGGCAACAAGGTGGACTAAGTCATCTAATGTAGAAAGATTGGGGTCTTTCTTCATAAGTGTTTTTTCATAACCTAGTTCCTTGTGTAAAATCTCCATATGAGGAGTCAATATTGCCTAAATTCTTATTAGTTTAGCCCTTATGTTGGCTTCATCTACTTACAATGATGCTAATTGACCTTGGGATTACAATAGAGTCCTAAAGTGTTTCTCACTTTGAGTTGGAGACTTGGGAATGTTGCATCAGATGACTACATTTGGCTCTCCAAACTCAGGATGTAATTCCTTATCTCTTGTGCGAAGAGTGTAAGACTACACGGTTTGGTGTATAGAGCGAAAATGTTCTCTAGTACCTTCTTGACACCATCTATCTTAGTTTCCAATGCAACCTATGTTAGCGCAATATTACTAGATATCTTCTCATTCACCTTGTTTTGAAACTTCTTTTTAGACCATTCTAATAGTTTGACATTAGTATCTAGGTCTATGTCACTTACTCTTTCCACTATATTGGTCAATTGTTCAATGATAGGCTTTGTTTTATCTAGATTAGGCAGACTGAATGCATCTAAGAAAATCTCTTTGACATTAATCAAAGCTTGCTTCTGCCTATGCTCCCTTTTGAGTAGTTCTTGATGTTTCTTCTTTGCTAGGGCCTATTGTAGTATACCCATCTGCTCAATTTTTATTGTTGCATAATTGAATTTAGGAAACTCAATCTCTTAATCTAGGCTAATATCTCCATAAGTAATTACATCTTGTTCCTTAGATGAGCTAGGACTTGGCACTAAAAATTGTAATGGTGTAGTGTTTGTGCTTGACCTCTGAAGAGTTTGACTAGAAGGAGTACTAGATTGTGGCAATGTCACCAATGCTTGGATTGATACTAGCTTCTTTGGCTTGGTTGTTAAACTTGTCTCTTCAAACTTGTCCTTTTCTACCTCTATGATTTTAGTTGCACCTTGATCTTGTGCTAAAGGTGTGGGTGTATCTACCTGACCTATTTGGCTTGGAGTTCTGTCTTTTTTTGGTTTTTCCACCATGTCTTCTCCAACTATCTCAACCTTATCTTATTCAGGTTCTTGTTCATTTCTGGAGATTGGAGTGTCTGGCATGAGTGCTCTGACAGTGCAACCTACTATATCCTTCCTTTGATATACAACTATGGGTTGTGAAGGTTGTACACTTGTTACTTGAGGAGTGATTATAGGTGTTTCTTGTATTTTCACTTCCTATCCTGCAGTTTTAGTCTCTATCTTCTGAATTTCATCTACACTCACCAGTACAGGGTTGACACATAATTTGGCTTGGAGAGTGGATTAGACAAGTATCTTTTTCAAATCTTCCTCTATAAGGGGATTGATGTTCTGATTAGTAGTATCAGAAACATCCTTTACTATGATAGTTTCAGTGTTTATACTTGTCACCTATGGAGGGCTAACACTCAGCATTTGTGTATCTTGTACACTTTGTTATGTTAGTTTCTCTTCCTTAGCTAGTGCTTGACTATTAACATTCATATCAGTGCTTCCCTCAATTGTCCCTTGTTTATTTTTATCTTCTTGATCTTCTCCTACCTCAATGTGTGTATGATCATCTTCTTTTGATGTTGTTAGTCCATATGTTAATTTTCACATTTGTTTAGACTTGTTTACAACATCCTTTATATTGTTCTGTAATATGCTAAATTCCCTATACTTAGGTACAAATCTCACAACATATTTCTTTATGGCTTTAGACATTTTAGCCTTACTAAGTTCTGGCATAACTTGAGCAAGGGATGTCTCTCTAATTTGTCTTTCAATGTTCAAACTATAATGCCATTTTCGCTCAACTCTATCATATAAACTTTTAGGTATGGAGTTGGAAATTTCTAGAGGAGTCTTTTTTAATGTAGCCATCATGGCATATACTACCTCCTCTAATTGGTTCTTCTCAATCTTTCCAAGATTGTTACTAATCTCTATGTGAGAGAAACCTGATAAATTAGCATTGTTTCTAACATTCTCACATAAATTGTCTAGATCTGAGGAGGGACTATGACTCACCACTTGGAATTGGTTGTTGTCATCTGATTCAGTCTTCTCCTCATTAGATTTAGCTTGGGAAACATACTTCCTCCTTGGTCTCTTCTATGCTCCAGCTTCCTTCTCTTTAGACTCAACTACTTCTTTAGCCTTCTGTATAGTGACTCTTGTACTAGCCCTTGTGGTAAGTGTTGTAGATTTGGGCTGATTATTTTTTGCAACCTTCTTTGTTTTGATCACTATTTGAGTCTTTGTATTTATTTTCTTCTTATCAGTAGTTATAGGTGCTTCATAGGCTTCTTCTTCCTTGGCACCTTCTATAATTTCTACCTCCTTTTCTTGTTGATCTTCTCCCTAACCTTGTGTCAGTGCCAGTGGTGCTTGAGTCTGTGTGTCATCTTCTTCATCATCTTCCTCTTCTTCTTCCTCGGCTCCTTCACCCAAATTTTTTTTTAAATTTCTTCACCAATTTGTTCTTCTTTCTCATCACTGAAGCAATCTTCAAATCCATAGTGATCTTTGATTTGGCCAAGTCATAATTACCAAGTTATTTGGCTTTCTTGTCCACTTCTTCTATAAGTAATGTTGTGATTTCTATAGAGGCATCATCAACATTGATTTCATAACCTAATGACCTTAGCCATCTCACCCTAGGAATTTTTGCTTCTACATAAGTGAAATCAGTATCAACTAGGAAGAAAACATCATTAAATTATTTCTCCACTAGTGAGATTGGTATCCTTAGTCTTTTCTTCATTGTTTGCTTAAAATCTTCAAAATAACCAGTCATCACTAACTCAAAGTTATCACCTAATTGCTCAATAAATTCTCATATTTAAATTGTAATTGATCTATTCACTTTCCATGCAACCTTACCAAATGTAGGAAATGTATTCTATACATAGAAGAAAATACATACCAGAATAGATCCAAATTTACACTGCACACTCTTAGTTTTCCTTATGGCTCCCAAATTTTCAATCAATCATTGCAATTACAACTCGGCAAGATCATAGGTATGATCCTTCTTCACAATTTTGTAGCCCATATTCACTACAATGCAAGGTACATTGCTTAATCTGCTAGACTAATAAGACTTGTGTATTATTACCCTCACTACAAAATCTATTAGGGGATCTTTGATAATGTTAATGGTCATTCCCCTTTTGTTCCATATAGCCCCCATTTTCTTTTTAATGACTTCCTTTGACTCACTTCTCATGGTCTTGGCCAATCTAGGGTTGGATACCCTGTTACCCTATGAACAATTTTCTTTGTGATTTTAACTGGCCCATTTTCTAACCATATAGAGCTATCATGATTTTTTTCTTAAGACAATCTTAATCCACTATATTTTGAATACATTAGGGAAATCTAGGGCATGAGCTAACCCTTTCTTTTTGAAAATATTGTATTCTTCCTTCAATGTTATGTTTTTTCATGGTTTCCCATATTATTCTCTAAGTTTGATGTCTCCTATGCTTCCAATCTTGAAAGTATAACAATTCCTGACATCTTGAATCATCAAGACTTGCAGAGGTATAATAGACAACACACTGGAGGGATCCTTCTTATAAGCTATATCTAGGACAGCCTTGAAAATAGGTTGTTTGATTTCATTGCTAATTAACTAAGCATTCAAATCCTCTTTTCCCTCTACACCTTTCTCTTTAGAAGAACTAGATGCCATTACATATATCTAGGGTTTGCGAAATTTGAAACTGTGTAGCTTGGCACACGGTAAATACCTTATAAATCCTACTAAAATGGTGTTGAACAGCTATTCAAATATCCTGCAAATGCTCAAATCAAATTCTCTAGATTTCCTTTATCTCTTTGTATTCTTCTTTGAATTAAAATCATGTTAAATGAGTAGAAATCAATCAAATCACCCTTAAAACACTGCATTTAATGCTAAGTGCTTGCACAGTTGTAAGCTCAGCATCAATTGATTTCTGGCTCACTTGACATCCACATGTCTTTCCATATGCTCAGAAACCACTAAGAGCTTGGCCTCAACTAACACATTTCATTAGCTCAACATCCACTAACATTTCACTTGACAACCATATGAAACTCTTCATGCTTGGTAATAACATGAAAAACTAACAAAACTTAAAGATTTATCCTTGATTTCTAACAACACTTTGCATCTTTATTTATTCATATGTAATCTTTTCAAAACTTAATCCTTCGAACTAATGTATGGTATATCTTTTAAATATCAATCCCACATACCTCTTGATTGCTTAATTTGATGAGGTGTGATCACCTGACCCATTGGGTGAAGTGATCTCATCTACACTTGACATGTTGCAATCTTCCTTTCTTTTCCATGTTTTGTTCATCTCATCTCTTACATTTTCAATATTTGCCTTTCCTTTTCCTTTGTTGAACTCACAACTTGGTGTCTTTGACCTTGTTGGACAATATCAGCTGATGTGACTAGTCTTCAAATAGCTAAAACATGTGTTTTGACTAAACCACCTTTTGTAATTACTTCTAAAATGTGTTCTAATATAGTTCTTAGGAACATGTCCATACTCTTGACAGCAATGACAACTATACCTTGTATTATAATCCCAATTATAAGAGTTTCCATTGTTCTTTACCTTTGTCTGCTTGTTTGATGATCACTTGGGTTTGGATCTACACTCAAAAGCTTTATGTCCATACTTCTGACAATTATAATAGTATCCTTCAAATCTTTGAGTGTGCATGGCCTTGGTTCTACATTCATGTGCCTGATGACCTTGTTTGTTGCACTTATGACAGTGACCCATACTCTTATGCATAACATTCTGATTTACAGTCTTGCTCATGCATGCATTAGCATTATTTCTTTTCTTACCAAAATTATGACAAGTAGGTTTGGAGTTCTTACCTTTGTAACTTCTTTCTTCAACACTTTTGGATGATTCTCCTTCTTTAATACTACTGTATCCCAGTCCAGATGTATCAATGTTAGATCTAGGGGATCTCATCAATTTTTCAAAGTAATTGATGGCTTCACCAGGTTCATTGAAACTTTCAACAAACTCATTTTCCCTTTTTGGATCATTGCTCAACTGTTCATTCTGCAACTTTAGTATTGTGATTTCAATATCCTTAGCATTCAATTCATGATTTGCAATCATCAATTGACCCAAAGTTTCTAATTGCATGTTAGCAATCCTAGTTACCTCTAATGATTTCTCTTCTAGTATACCGGTCAAAACTCTTTTGTCATCTTCAATGATGAATTTATCTTTCATAGCTTTCTTTTTATGTTTGGTTACCTGACATAGTAATATGGCTTGTGATTCTTGCTCTCTCTTGAGATTTTTGATCTATTTAGCTAGGGTTCTGTTCTTTTCTATTAGATATACAACTGTTGTGTCAAATTCATTGGAGTTTCCATTTGTAAATAGCTTAGTAGTGTCCATCTCTTGGTATTGTGTGTCATTCTCCTCAATAGAAATTTTCTTCTTCTCAATGATTTCTTTAGATCTTCTCTTACTTCATTGCACTAATGTAGAATGAGTTGTATCTCAATCTCTCGGTTCTCAATAATATTTCTCGACTTGTAGACTTCTATTTCAAGATCTTTCCTCAAGCTACAAAGCTTCACATTCAGAGAACTTGGCTCTGATAACAATTGTTGGAATTACAATAAGAAAGGTAAACTCTAAGAATGGGGGGTGAATCAGTGCTTTAAACTTTAACCCATAAAAACATTCACCATACATCCATCTCACAACTTAACAAGTAAACTAAAATACCATGTAAAACATATACATCTAAAGTATATAAACAAGTAAGAATTCACACATATATGACACAAGATATGATTACCCAGAAACCCTCCAATGAGAAGGTAAAATTGGGGTGGGGATGACACCCACAAATCTTCACTACTATAGTAATAAAGTGTATCCAATGAAGGTTACAATGTTTGATCATGAAACATGATCTACCCTATGAAAGGTCCACCCTATTAAAAGCTTTAAAAGATTGTTAGGTCTTACCCTATTAAAGGATTTTCACACCCTATTAGAATTATGTTTGGTTAAAGGACTTCAACTCACAATTAAGTAAGCACCTTATTAGAGGATTTCAATATATCCTATTAGGACTACTCTATTAAGAGATTTAACTGGATCACCTATTAGAATGTCTCAGCAATGATCTTATGATTAGCACTCAATTGCTTGATGTCATATCACCTATATATTGATATGTATTTGATCCTTCTTGATCAGATGTCTCTTTGTTATTCAATGTTTCCTTCCTCTGTTCTCATTTAACTAATTTTGCAATGCAATTCAAATAATAATACTTGGTCACCATGAATGTCCTATTTGCACATGCAAACTATCCTTCTCTCTCCTTGATCATTCATTTATTCCATCATAAAAAGTTTATGGTTTGTCTTGCTTAAGAAGACCTAGGTGACTTAGGGTTAGGTATGAATCTATAAGAATTTTCCTTAGGGAAAAATTCACCCAAGACCAAGGAACTCAAGCACAAGCACAACAATAGACCAAAAGAGTATGATCAGAATTATGATATGATATGATATTCATTGTGAAAGTACACTAGGAGTGCCTATATATAAAGGCCTCTGAATGCTTCTAGAATGCCTAGGAATCAACAACATGATAAGTCATACAACTAGGCACATGTCCACTAGGTGTGGGTTATCCTCCATTAAGCACAGAAGTTAGTGCAATGATGAGAGGATAAGCATACAAAGGTGTAGCATGCAAAGTTATGTTGTAGACACCATGTGCTTAATTAAGAGTGCTAATAATTGTGTTGTCTACATGAAAACTCAGTTAATTATGCAAACTCTAGTGTTGTAGACACCATGTGTTGAGTTAGAGTTGCTTACTCTAGTGTTGTCAACATGACAACTCATAAGAGTACACAAACTCCTAAGTGTCTCACCTAAGAAATAATAAAATAATGCATTAACCTAAGTAAACTTAAGTAAAGTGTAATAAGTAAATACTTATTTACACCAACACCCCCCCTTAAGTACAACTTAGGGGAATGCACTTAAGCTTATGAAAGCTAGGATGAAATGCAAGATGGGTCCTGGCTACTAGGCCATGTTAGGTACCCATGTACATAATGCAATGCAATCTCTCATAAAGTAGAGAAAGAGGGAAAACCTCATGGGAAAAACCCTCCCCCAAAAAGAGAGATGAAAAATCAAGATGCATGGATGGATGGAGTAATCAAGACCCCCCCATTACAACATACATCAACTATATACAAAAGAGAAGTATGAGAAGGACAAAACCCTATAAGAGGAAAAAATCCCCTCCATAAAAGAGAAGAAGAAGAGAGACAAGATAGTCCCCCCCCCCCCCCCCCCAATGTAGAGTGTCAATGAGTGATAGTTGCTCTGATGTAGAAGTTGATCGAGGACTACTAAATAATGTTCCTCCCCTTTAAAAGAAATAATATAATAGGTACAAATGAGATGCTTCTCCTATGTGAAGAAAGAATCTCGATAATCAATGATGCCTCTAAAACCTACTCAATTATCCCTATGTCAATACTGACTAGCACCCCTTCCAATACTATTGAAAAGAATGAGTGCAGATCTAGCAAGGATGGATGTAGAACCTATGGTCCTCGAATGATAAAGAGACCTCCTGCAACTATTGCACATAAGGATCCACAATCATATCAACCTATGAAGACTGATCACATAGAGAATGGACAAGAGGGTCAGAGTGAACCCTCATGATAACTAGAGAAGGATCTTCTTCATCAAAAAGAAGATGTAGATCATCAAAGATGTCTCCCAAATCTGCTATGTGTGACTCCACGAACAAACCTGCAATATTTGTTAAGAAGTCATCACCTAATGTTGGAGCTAGAAGACAAAGTGTACCCTGTTGTGCTAGACCTATCACTGTGGAAATGGATGAAGCACTTACCACAACAAAAAGAAGATGAATATCATCAATGATGTCTCCCAGATCTTCAATGTGAGACTCCAAGAATAGACCTACAATATCTGGAAGAAAGTCATCCCATGAAGTTGAAGGAGGAAGACATAATGTTACCTATTGTACTAAATCATAAGAATATATGGCTGGAACTAGATTAGTAGAATCAACAGGGGCATCAGGAGGTGTGATCTCATCTAGAGATGAAGGAACCATAGCTGAAGTGACTAATGATAGAATGTCTTCTGGAAAAAAAGGAACTGTTGGATCTCCATATTCTTTCCAAAGAGCCATCTACATATCATAAGGGTGACTGAGCTTTTTAATGACAGGCCAACAATCTAAACTAATATTCAATATGATGATATCCAAAAGTTTGTTAATAGATGGCTATTCTTCAATGTCAAAAATCAATTCATTGTAACATAAATAATGAAATACTTCCTTATGCTCGCTTCTTAGATGATTAAAGCACTCCATTTGTGATAGTTCCTTTTTGTTAACAGGGGTCTAATTCACCAACATGTGTATGATTTGGGCACTTTATATTTAGTGCGATTACAATAGCCAATTTATGGCCTATTTCCAAAAGTAGTATTTCTGTCCACAGAAGCCTGTAATCTAATTTCAAATCTGGAAAGTAGACAAAAAATTATGTACTTCCAAAAAAATGAAACTTTATTATGTGTCTAGATGAGCCTGTACTAATCATTTGAAGTGGCCAAAATTGGGATTTGTGAGTTGCAAAAAAATTCAGGAACAAAGATCTCAAACCACTTGCACCAATGTGCAGATCACAAAATTTTACTCCAAAATTTTAAAAAAATTGCTCGAAAAAAGGAGTCTGTATGAGGGAGATATCGTTGTTTGAAAATCACCTCTGTAATTATTTTTCCTAAATCATTGTTGTCGCACCTCCAAAAAACAAATGGCTCTATATTTGGTTTCAGATGTTCGATTTGGATGAAACAAAATCTGATTTGGGGGTTTTTTGACCTTTTGAATATGATGTCAATATCTGATTAGCACCAAAAAGCTCCAATCTTTTCCTACAAAAAATCTCTCCTACTAGCCTGATGGCCAAAAAAAAATTGAAAAATAATGTAGATCTGAAAAAAATAGCAGAGATTCAAATGATAAAATATGCAGATTTGAAATTTAAATTCAAAGATCTGAAATGATCATATTGATTCTACAAATCGGGCCTCTAGGTGCCAATTTGCAAAAAAACAATTGTCTCAAATTTGATGATGACCTAATATAGGAAAATTTATAGTCGATTTTCACCGAATCAATGTTCTAGATGCAATGGTGAGGTCTGCTTTGGCTCTAGATGCCCCCAATATCTATGGATTCTCTGGATCTAGGTCGAGGTGACCTTTGAGAGGTGAAGTAAGAATGGTCTCGAGTGACTATGTGAAGAGAATCTCCCTAAGCTCTGATACCATGTAAGAATTTTCCTTAGGGAAAAATTCACCCAAGACCAAGGAGCTCAAGCATAAGCACAATAGTAGACCAAAAGAGTAAGATTAGAATAACAATATGATATTCAATTCATTGTGAAAGTACACTAGGACTGCCTGTATATAAATGCCTCTGGAATGCTTCTAGAATGCCTAGGGATCAGCAACATGATAAGTCATACAACTAGGCACATGTCCACCAGGTGTGGGTTATCCTCCATTAAGCATAGAAGTTAGTGTGATGATGAGAGGATAAGCCTACAAAAGTGTAGCACACAAAATTATGTTGTAGACACCATGTGCTTAATTAAGAGTGCTAATAATTGTGTTGTCTACATGACAACTCAATTAATTATGCAAACTCTAGTGTTGTAGACACCATGTGTTGAATTAGAGTTGCTTAATCTAGTGTTGTCAACATGACAACTCATAAGAGTACACAAAATCCTAAGTGTCTCACCTAATAAGTAATAAAATAATGCATTAACCTAAGTAAACTTAAGTAAATTTTAATAAGTAAATACTTATTTGCACTCTATTTCTTGATGTCATATCACCTCTATACTAATGTGTATTTGATCCTTCTTGATCAAATGTCTCTCTGTTATTCATTGTTTCCTTCCTCTGTTCTCCTATAATTGATTTTGCAATGCAATTCAAATCATAATATGTTGGTCACCATGAATGTCCCATTTGTGCATGCAAACTCTCCTTCTCTCTCCTTGATCATTCATTCATTCCCTCATAAAAAATTTATAGTTTGTACTCCTTAAGAAGACCTAGGTAACTTAGGGTTAGGTATGAATCAACAGTTGTGATTCATCCATATTTCCGCTTGAACCTTCCCTTTACTTGATTGGATGCATGTAATTCTTAGGGATTCCCACTTAAGATTCATCCTTATCAACAAAAGAATGTAAATCAATCCTTAAGTCATCCCAAAAATGGTTTACATAGTAGTTTGTGCCAATACAAACAACTATGACAAAACTGTGTTACTCAGCATCTAAAGTCCCTGGTGCTCGACAGTAACTATGACTTCAATGTTGTCACTTGACAACTAAATGACTAAGCATACACTACTTTCTCAACTCATGAATCACTCAGCACATACTATTTTCTTGGCACTTGAGTGACTCAGCATATGAGTGACTCGGCACTCACTATTTACTCGGCATGCTCTTACTTATATGTTGTTCTCAACATATGTTACTCATTCAACATGAACTAAGTAAACGACTTAAGTGTATAGACACTAACTTGTCAAAACCAATATAAGATTAACAAAAACTGTATGAATCAAGATACAACAAATTCTATTGAAGAAATCAAAGGGAAAATAAAGGTTGAACAAATCAAAACTCATAAATCAGAAATAGGTAACAAAATCAAAGGAAAACACAAGGCAAGAAAGTGAAGCTATTGTCATCCAAACCAATGAGTTGGGTGAAGCATCAATATCCAACTAAGTAGTCAAGGAGATGGCTGGAACTGAGAATATCCTACCTTAGTTCTACATATGCAAGAATGAACAACCCAAACTTGCATATTCAGATGGATAAGGTCAAGCAAGGGAACTATGTTTTAACCAAGTTAAAACTCAATTGTAACTGAGCTATCAATCATTTATGAGCAAAGCAAAGTTAGAAACTAGTTCCAATCAAGCTTCTCAATGAATAGTTCATGTTGAGCTTAAGACTTTTCCTAGTCTTCTCACCTACCATATATAGAGCATTTAATAGGCCCTAAAAGTTGAACTTTTTATAAAAGATGGAATTGAAAGATCATTTTCTCATCGCAATTTCAAAGATCAGTTTGAGCAGAGAAATTTTTGAACCCCAGGTGATCAAGAACAAATTGTTGTTAAAGAAAATTTGTGGTACATTCAAGAAGGTTGTCTATCAAAAAATTTATTTATTTACTGAGAAAAATGGCATCCATCTCCAATGTGAAGGCAAAGAAGGGTTTAGATATGTTGTTGAAAAATGTGGTATGCAAGGAACCTAAGTTCAAGCTCTATCTTGCAATTGTTGAGCAGAAAGATCCATTGGGAGCTCACTCAATCATTCCTCAGAAGGTATTGTTAATCAATGACATTACATGTTTTATCATTGCAGATTCAAGTATTGGGTTCTTTTGATCTGAATGAGGCATACAATGCATTATGTGAGAATGGAGTGTTAAAACTTGAGCATAGACATCTAGAAGTCAAGGGTTTGACTCATGCACTGTACATGCCATAGAATTTTCAAGTGAAGTAGATCAGATATGTTCTAAGTAAGGTTCATGATATGTCCTTCTGGCTTGAGACACCTATCAAGATCACTAAGAAGATGATTTACCAAGTTATGGGTTACCCAAAGTTGGATAGACCTAAAATAACCAAGACCCTAGATCAAGGAAAGCTTGCAAAGAAAATCATAGAAGAGTGGGATGACAAAGGAATGAAATTGAACAATGTCACAAACATGGAAATAAAATTTAGAATTCATGTTATTACTCACAAGATCTACAACTTGATTAGGCCTAATAGTGTACCCTATGAGGTAGTTGATCTAGCCTACAAGGTTGTGAAGAACAACTTATCTTTTGACCTAGCCCAGTTGTAGCTGAGCCAACTAGGAAAGAACATGGAAAGCATTTGGGCATCGAAGAAGAATGTGTGTAATTTTGGCTCTCTTCTAGTATGTTACTTTTTCTATGGGCAAAAGTTCTTTCCTTTTAAGGGAAATGTGGTCTACAGAAATGATAGACCAGTTTCTTGGAAATTTGATTGAAAAGATCATATTGAGAAGAAGATTGATTGCAAAGAGGGAGATGGTTGATAAAGAATGTTTTCAATCGTTGTTCTATCATTGATGTCAAACCTTCTATTTTCTCGAATGATAATTTCTTATAAGATCCAAGTACTATCACTTAGTTGATTGATGAAGAGGATTTAATTAGCAAGATGTAACAAAAGCACCTAAGGGAAAGGTTGAGTTATGGTTTTGTAATGAAGTGCAAGGATCAGCTAAGACAATGATAAAATGATGTATCATTAATATACTTGAAGATATAGAGGTTGGCCATATTTAGAAACACTAGAGGAATAAGTTGGAACAAGGTTGACTGCAAAGCTTAACTAAGTTCATTAGTGAGTGCCAAGCAAGCTAGTTGGAGCCGAGCAGATTTTTTAGTTAGAGTCGAGCAAATGAAAAATCTAGTGTGTGTTGAGTGATACAGAAGGAGCCGAGCGTGTTTAGGTGACAAGAAAAGTAACAAGTATCGAGCATCAGAAAATCTTAGTGGATGCCGAGTGAATCCATAGTAGGTGTTGAGCATCAGTAAAACATAGTTGATGCCAAGTAACACAGTATGTGCCAAGCACCATAATTTTAATAGTGCCGAGCTGCTGCATTATTGGAAAAGTCAAAGATTTTCCAAATCTAAGCTGATAAGTTTGTTACCTTGAATTTTGTGAACCAATTGGAGGATAAGGATGATGAGTTGGAAGCATAGAATTTTATGTAAACTAGTTTTGAGTGAATTCAAGAGGATTCTTCAAGATGTTTCTAGAAGGAGCAAGATATGGGTTAGATTCAATGAATCCTACCTAATCTATTCAATAGAAAATTAAAGGAGGGAAGAATCGAGCAAGAAAAATAATTCCAAACTTCTATTTAAGGAGTCACAGACCAAGAAGCAAGAGTTGCTGGTGTGTCAAAATTATGAAGTGGTTGAAGGCTATCAAGGAGAAGGCATCACGGAGAAGGAAGAATAGAGCACTAAGAATCTACTTCGATAAGTGGTCAGAAAGGAGATTGCACTGGTACATCGAGCATGAAGACTCAAGGAGATGAAGCTTGAAAGGAGGACAAGATGTTAGAGCTACAGAGACTGAAAGCCAAGAAATGTTATGAGCTGAAGAGTGATCTAAAATCTACAAGATAAGTTGTGAATTGTAATTAGGTCGAAACCCCTTATTGTTACTCTCTATCAATTGTATTAGTTAGTGTAAAAATCCTATGGAATTAGGTTGGTTTAACAACCATTTGTAAATCCTTTAATAGGGTGACATTCCAAGTGAATGTTCTAAAGTCCTCTAACTAGGTCCTCTTCTAATAAGGAGGTTAAATCCTTTAACCAAGTCACATTTAACAATGTGTTGTAGCCTTTAACAGGGTAGGCATTTCATAGGGCATCACTTCAGAAGAGTGAGAATTGAGTTGCATGTTACTGGTGGTTTTTCCCAAATTGGGTTTCCACGTAAATCACTATGTTATGTGTTGATTCTTCATGTGTTATGCTTGCATGTTGATTTGCTAAGTAGAAAAGTTTAAGCTTGGATGAATGAACAGTTTAATAGGCTCACTTTACTTGATGAAAAAGTTTGAATTGGACACTTGGACCTTGAATAAATGATTCAACCCCCCCCCCGGTTATTGTAAAGAATTTCTAACACAGTTATATACCAAATCAATGATTTAGGAGAAAATTTTGATGGCATCATAGATGCATACTTTGGGAATTTTAAGGAAAAGATGCAAAACAAGTTTAGGATTCCTCAATAGTTGGTTCAACAATTTGAACAAAACATTTTCTTCCTAGTTGACTGTGATAACACTCACATTCAAGCAATCATACCTAGGATAGCATGGGTAAAACCTTTGGGGTATGAAGTGAACATTGATGATACTAAGGATATAATTGAAGTACAACTAACCCTAAGGCTACATTTTTGGTACCTTTGAGGAGGTTAAATCCAGGATGTCTCTTGAAATAGAAATTCCTCAAATATTAAAGAGAAAAGAAAAGAATGGAAAATATTCAAAAGAAACTTATGAAGAAGGATGACCCTCTTATGCTCATTGAGGGAAAAGGAGAGGATGAAGAAGAAGAAGAGGAAGTAGAAGAAGAATTAGAGAGAGAAGAGGAAGAAGAAGCTCAAAAGAAGAAGGGGAAAGTGATCAAGGTTGCACCTAAGAAAGC
The DNA here is from genome assembly GCA_028749045.1 of Cupressus sempervirens. Classification (NCBI taxonomy): domain Eukaryota; kingdom Viridiplantae; phylum Streptophyta; class Pinopsida; order Cupressales; family Cupressaceae; genus Cupressus; species Cupressus sempervirens. Next base: position 346,247,921 of record CM053788.1, on the reverse strand, counting down.
TACACCTGAGAAGGTAACTACCCTTATGATCACCAGTGCAAGGAAGTCAAGAAGGAAATTGAAGCTTCAAGGTGATGATGATGAAGAAGAAGAAGAAACTCCTATCATACAATTGAAGAAGCCCCCACTAACCTTTGAGCAGCATTTGAAGAGATTGAAGGAAGTAAGCAGCATGTCTGGATTCAAATACATTAGGTATGAATCTAGGAGCAAGGAGGTGTAGCAATAGATAGAGGATGCTTTGGTTGAAAAGATGGAAAGATGGAAATATGATCCTAATGAGTTGAAAAGCCAAGTTCCAACATTTCTACTTAAGGAAGTGACAAAAGATGGACTAATGTTGTGAAAAGAGAAAAGGACATCAAAGAACAAACATTGAAGACAAGCAAGCCACACTTCACCAAAGAATAAATCAAGGAGGCCATGACCAAACATGAAAATAGGAAAACTCCTAGATTCAAATCATTTCAAACTTTGTCTAATAATATAGAAGAGGTTGTTTAGTCTACAACAAAGTTGTGGAAAACCATTTTTGAGGAAGAGAATAAGGTAGATAAAGATGAAGAACAAGAAGTGAAAACCATAGAAGAATGAGATACAGAAATGATGGAAGCTATAGTAATATCCTCTCTACCCACTACTCCAAGCCAATCCATGGTTTCATCAAGTGCGGAGAAGAAAGAGCTTAAAGAGAAGGAGAAATAAAGTCATGCATCTACTCAAGTAGCAATCAAGAAACAAACTTTAACTACCTCAAAGCCAAGCATAATCAAGAAATAATCAAATAAGGATGAGGACATGATTGAAAAAGGAAGAAAAGAAGAAACCAAGAGTCAACCGAGTGGAGAAGAGAAGAAGGATGAAGACAAAGGCAAAGAAATAATATTTTCTCCAAGTGCCAAGGGAAAAGAGAAATAAAAGGTTTTGGAAGATATTGATATGGAGATTGTGATTCCAAATTGGGATCAATCCTATCTCTCTGTTGAATAGATGGAGATCTTGAGTGATCTATGGATGAAAGGAGCTTAATAGAGGAAACTAAAGGTAGAAAGAGATAGAGGAGAGATTCTTGAAGACATCAAGGACATATTTTTGGATGCAATGCAAGTTGAGTTAAATATTAAAATCCCTATCATTGAGAAAATGATTGATAGTATACATAAATTCAATAAAGATTTAAATGGTCAAGAAAAACTTCTACAAAGGGTAGAAAGAAAATTTGAGAATAAAGATTTGGAGAATATAGCAAATAAGATTGCCATTGTTCAAGTGGAATTGTCCACTCTCATTGATACATTAGAGGGAGTTGTAAATAATGTTATCTCTTTATTTACAGAACTTATATGATACATCAAATTTTACCAAAGAGATAAAGGACAAACTGGCCAAGATTGATGAAGACTTGAAAAATAGTGCTAGCCAATTAGCACTTGATCCAAGTTCCAGCTCAAATCATTTTCTAAAGGTCAGATTCTTGATAGATTTACAGGTTGAATTACTAAGGGAGGAAACCAGAATAAGGGCAACAATATCAGATATTCAAAGTATGATACTTCCTCAAATGGATGTGATGCAAAAACATCTTGCATATGCAAATACACTAGTTCATGGTACAAATTTCTCAGTTGCAAATCTCATGATAGAGCTATTAGATGAACTTCAAATTGAACTACACATTTTGAAGGTATTGAAATAAAATTGGGATAAAACTATGTCTTTAATTTTTAAAGTGCATCATGATTTCCTAAATCACTTTTGTATAACCTTCTAAAGATATGTATAAGGCATTTGTAACAGAAAACAAGGGGGATATGTAGAGGAATATGTAAAAGGGGAACATATATGTATATATAAAGTAGATGTACAGATGGACAAAAACAATTTTTGCAAAAACCAAAATTCATTTAGTTGTGATCGAGCCATAGTTTTTTAGTTCAAATCGAGTCGTAGATCCAAGCATATGGAAAGGGGGAGTTTGACAAAAAAAAATTGATTAAGAGTTTTTTACTACTGAAAAAACTACACATGATAAGTGTTTTTGTCACTAATGCCAAAGGGGGAGATTTTTGACCCTATGGCAAGGCATATTATCAATTAGTAACAAAATACTTAAGTCATCCAGGAAAGTTAATTAATATTGTAACCAATATTTCCTTCATTTAACATGTCTCAATGTAGCCCGAGCAGATATATCCAGTGTAAACTAAGTTCAATGTATAAACCAAGTTCTCAATGTGAATCGAGTTCACAGTATTCATTGAGTTCTTAGTATGAATCAAACATCCAATTCAAGTCATGCATGTTTAACGTCACCCAAGTGCCTAAGTATTACCTGAGCATCTAGTGTTACTCGAGTGATAGAGTATCACCTGAGCTCACTGTATTGCTCAAGCTTCAGCATAACACCAAAATACATAGTGTGGCCCAAACATCAGCATTTGGCCAGCTTGAAGGTATAATTTGATTATTGTAAAGACATTTCTTATTTAAGTCGACTTGCAATGAAAATATAGTTTGATGGATATATAAGGAAGGAAAATTGTTTTGTGAAAAGATGATAAGTGAACATGGAATACAAGAGAGAGAAGATTGAGTAAGAAGACTACCAAGATGTATAAAGGGAAGAGCATAGACATATCTATCACAGTCAGGTGATTACAATCTTTAAAGGATCTATATCAACAAATCAGTTGCAAATAAGGATCATCCTACTGATTGCATCCTAATAGTTGCATCAGGTAAATCCTCTTACAAGGTGGACCAAACAATCATTTGTAAAACTCTTAATAGAGTACATACTTCATTGTATTGTAAAATCCTTTCACAAGGTGGACCTGACAATCCTTCATACCCCTAACAGAGTAGATCACCAAAAGTGATCAATTGTAATCCCCAATAGGCCAACTTTATTACTGTATTAGTGAAGCACTATGGGTTGTTAAGTTGTCATTTTGCACGATGCTTAACAGTAGGAATCCTTTTGAACTCCTCCCTTGACAAGCCAATCTGGGATCAACTCCAAGGTTTTGGCTGATCTTGCAACCTAATGAAATCCACTCAATTGAAGATAAATGTGTTTGTTCATAAGGAGGTCTTCACTAGTCCATCTAATTCAGATAAAATCTATACCCTGTTATTTCAAAAGTAACTACAAAAGAGATATATTTTTGGTATTTTATGTTTTATGATGAAATGCAATCTATCAATGCAACAATATGAATTCCTAATTTAACCAAGTCTTAGCAAAGCAAAAAAAAAAGATAAGGTAACAAGAGATGAAAGTAAATAACATGAAAGGGAAATTCCTAATGGACATAAACCATACTAAAAACACATTTGTAAGTTAAATCATCAAAAAAATTGGGTAGGAAACCAACGAAAATAGGAGCAACACTTCCTCAAATCCACTGATGTAATCGTCAATGAGAATTTAGTAATAATCAAAAGATGTTTCACTTCTCATGAAATCACAACACCATAGAAAGTGTGCTCATGCAAGATAAGAAGCTATGTATGAACAATAAGCTGATCTCTTCTCTAACTCAGTAAGTCAGTAAAATTTGTCAACACGCAGCAAACACTAAAACTAAAAGATCGCACAATCAAATCAACACAACAAAACCATTGGTTCCATTATTATTCATGAACATACATTCACAAAAATAACACACTCCTATAAGTATAACTACAATCAAAATGAGAGCACCAATAGAATATATTATTGCATCAAAATAACAACCTAGAATACATGTTACATTACTGAGTTTATAAAAAATCATCTCCTCAATTTATATTGAGAGTGAAAGATCTCTTAATGAAAACATATGCCTCTAAACTAATAAAAAAAATCTAATTATATACAAATTGACTCTCTAAATGGTGTTAAGTAGGACTCTACCCTTGTTTTTATCAATTAATGGGTGCATGAGCCTTTTCACGACTTAAGAACAATGAAAGAAGAAGTAGATAAGAAGAAGGATGTTGTAAGAGGATTTGAGAGTAACTAGAAGCTCTAAAAATTGAAGCTCAACCTTCTCTAAGCATTTGTAGGAGTTAAACTGCCATCAAAATGTGTTTTTGGTGCATGGAAAGCTCTAAATTAGCAACTGGTAGTTAACCGTCAGTGCAGTATCACTTCTTAGAAATTTTTAATGCACGTCTGGAATAGTGCACCTTGTACACCTTAGTGGTAGGTTCAAAAAATCCAAAATTTTCCCCAAGTGTCAAAATTGAAATTCTAGCTTATGGGTTTTCTTCCCCTTTATGCCAGAGCTATTCTGTATGTTTGCTCTTGAATTTCTCTATAATCTTAGCTACTTGGTAAGATTTTAACAAATATAAATCCTCATATTTATGCCTGACTATTTGTTGATAATTATTGATATCCATTCGAGTCTTCACAAAATCATCAAGTCTAGTGTCTAGTTCCAACAATACCTCTTTAGTCTTAAATGCTTGCTTAATATCTTCATCAGATGAAGCATCCTCAAAAGTTTTTTAGAATTTCTTGACCATTAATTACACTAACTTGAACTTTATTTTTGACTTATCTTCAAATATCTCAAGGGTAAAAGCATCATAATACCTCTCTTCTTCCAAAATTTGCTCTTGAGTCTATTCTTATAACTTCTAAATATCTTCATAAAGTCCTTCTATGACCTTATTTCTTGCATCTATCTTCTCAATCCAATCTTCCAATTTATCTAGCTCTTCCACTGTATATACATCCATGAGAGTGTGATATCTTTGACCCTTTATTGTTGTCAAACTTTAAGGTCCTTAGCCCAAGTCTACACTTCATCCATCAAACCAAAATCTTGGTTCACTATAGATACCAATTTCTCTGCACTAGATTGAATGTAATGTAACAGGTTCAGATTGCCCTATATTATCTATACACATTTCTGCTCATAATTATCATGCTATTGCTAACATGCTACCAAAAATGAATCAACTTGTACATTCCCTTTATATTTGTTTTCCAATGTCGCAAAGAGAGTAATTTTTGGGTGATCTTGGTCAAAAGGGCCTACAATTTCATGTAGATAGCCTCTTGGAAGATCATTCTATTTACACAGCATCACTAATTTAGACTCATTTCAATCTTACTATCTAAACACCTCCTTGATGCTGGTAGTGATAATTACTTTAAATGTGTCTACCGTGGGCTTTCCTAATAGGACTTCTTTTATCTGATAGTCCTTCAGAGTCAAATCTTTGGTATCAGCATATGGAGGAGAGATGGCTATATGGGAAAGTAATTTTTGGTCTTTATTCTTCATTATGAATGCTAATTCTTGCACATTACCCATAAGTGGCTCGGGCTTCTTGATCACTTTTACCAGCTCATCCATACTCTCCTTGACAGTCATGTCCAGTTGTCGCTTTTGCCAAGCCATAACCTCCCTCTTTAGCCATGTTAGTGTAGTGCCCATGATGAGACATGTATTTGGTTGAAGAGGAGGTTTTCACTAATGGCCCTTTTCCCTTATCACTCCTCTTCAAAGTCTTCTCCTTCTAAGAGAGATCTACATTGGGATTCCCTATATCTATTGTAGCCAAAGTCCTTGCCTATGTATTCTAAGAAGTTTGCTGAGGTTGTTTGGGTATCTATCCCTCCTCTAATACTTTATTAGATGGCATCTATTTGGGCTCTTTTTCATGCACTACTTGCTCTTGTTCTTTAGTGATAGGAGGGAGAGGAATGACTAAGCCTTTATCCAAGAAAGACAAGTCTTGAAATGGTGATGGTGGTGTACCCAGAGACCCTTGTGGTAAAGGTGGCATTTGGTTCCAATCCTCTCCCTAAGCTTGGTTCATAGTGTATCTCATATCTTATCACCCACCATTTCAGTTTCCACGGGCATAAAATTGAAATCAAAAATGTTGAAGACATTGATTTCTTGCCCTTCCTAGTCATCAATCCACTACTATTGCTCATCTTTAGAAAAGGTAACCTAAATAGGTTCCTTAGGAATAAATTGTGGTGTTATAGTGGAGATTATTCTTCTTATTTCTTAAGTAGCCCTAGCCAAGTGAGTCCTCTAACTTAAGGGAAGATTATCCTCTTCTTCTTCATCATCTTTATTGTCAGCTTTAGGAACTGTATCTGGAACTAAAGGGATGGGAACAACTTTCTTCTATAATCTCCCCCTTTGTGTCCTTTTCATAATAGGTCCAACCTTAGCCTTCTTAGTAGCTGAAGGAGTGGCTTCTTTTTCTTGACTAGGTGGTGACACCTCTTGTGCTTTGTGCTTTGGTTCCTATTTTTGTTCAGGTGGGGGCACTTGTGTAGTATCTTGAGCTTGAGCAGCCTTTTCATCTTGAGGCTCTTCAGTTTCGAGCTTAGCTTGCTTTGGCGAATCTCTTTTCCTCTTATTCTTCCCTTTATCTTCCCTACAGTACCCAACATCCCTCTCATGTAAATATACCATTTCTAGCCTGATTAGGAATTGAGCAGGGAAAGTTGGTACTATAACTTTTGCACCTTTACCCTTAATTAGGCATGTTGTGGCTTGAAAGGTAACAACCTATGGAATCGAGTCAAGGTTAAAAGGCTTCTTGATCCATCCCCTCATTAACTAAATTATGTACCTTTCCCTATGATTTATATTTTCATTCTCATCTCTATCTATCTTGGCATTCATGATTGGCCTATCATATATCTTGTCATGGTTATACAAGGGATAGAAGACATCTTGAGTATCTTGTTGAACAACCTTAAGTGGGACCTTTATTTTTAAGGAACTTCCTACTAGCTATAGAGTCATCCTACAATAATCCCTTATTTGGATATCATAGTCATCTATCGCATTCATCTAATGATCTTTTATGGTATCTTCATGCACAAAATGCATCCCTGCCAAATGTTGAACTCTACCAATATTATCAAAATAAGGGAGAGGGGAATTGTAATCTTCCAAGGGATATTGATCCCACTCTGAATCAAAGGTCATAATATCTTGTTTTTGCTTGACCTCAAATGCACCTATAGTAATAGGCCGTACCCATGTCTTCTTATGTTGTTTTCTCACTCTATCATATGCAGATGTGAACTATCTTGCAATCTCCAATAAAATGAGCCTATACAAAGGATATCTCAGGAGTTTCTTTGAATTCACCACTGTACTAGCTACCCTTAGGTAAGTGAATGTTTTAAACTGGATGTAATAGGCACCAATCTTTGTGATCCTTGCTACTACCTCTACTAACATCCTCTTAGCATAATCACCCTCTATGAATCGGATGACTAAAAATATGAAAGCAGCATTCACTAGCTAGTATTCCTTGCTCTGGTTTGAGAGATTTGTCTTCACCAATTGGGGGTATACCACATAAGGTCATGCATTAGCATCTTGCATGATTTCCTTCTTATACAGTCTTGGGTAGTTAGTTGTCCTTGCCACCAATAAGTACACCAACTATGATGTCATATAAAACTTGGGGTCAGCTTTAACTCCTACCAGTTGTTCATCTAAGTTTTCACTCAGCTTTCGGCTCAATCAATTAGCATTTTAGTTGTTATGATGGTCTCTATGAAACGAACCAACCATATGTGAAGATGCCCAGCGTAATGCCTACCCCTAATTGAATTTTTTGTTGTATTTTTGAATTCTTTTAGGTTAGTTTTCTGATCATGATTTATGATTATTGGTACTTAGTTACCAAATTTGATTATATGTCATTTCATACTCAGTTGATTTATGTGATGAGCTACTTGAGTTATTCAGTTATTTCATATGTTCATGATTATTTTGATGATGATATATGTATGTTCATACAGTGATTTCAGTTATTTCATGATGTTAGATAGAGGAATGATTTATATGCAGTTTTGTGGTTACTTACCCCATACTTGCATGTGTATGGTGTACGTGTACATTTTTTTTATGTTGGACATTCTTGATGTGGTTGAGGGAGGGAGTTGTAGTCACCTGCTAATCATGATCTACACGATGTATTATGTCCTGCCATTGCCTCTTTAGTTTAGAATATATGAGTATAGACATGCATGGATTTTACGCAGATTGCAGGTACCGAGTATCGATTTCCCTGAATTGCCAGGATGAGCGTACCTTATCGTTGTATCTCAATGGTATAAGTGGGGAGATGTAACGCCCCGCCAAGGGATCCAAAAGAATTAACCTAAAGTTTCACTAAGTTTGCTAAACATTTTTTTTTTTTAAAGTAAGAAAGTATGACATACACATCAAACAAATAGTAGCGGAAGCAATAACATGTAATCATCGACAAACATACATTGCAAGTTACATTTCTTAAAGATCCCAAGACGTTGAGTCACGTTTAAATTTAATTAATTCTAAGTCTAACAACCATCACATACATATAAAAGAATAATCAGAAACTCCAATGTCCATAATATACATTTGTTCCGAATGCTCCTTGGCAAATTAATTCGGAATGCTCATTCATCCACTGTACATGTCACAGGGTATGAAAGGCTTAAAAGAATATACATATGTAAAGATCGAGATACAACATCCTCAAATCCATGATACAAAGTACAGTAAAAATATATGAAACTATTCACCATACATGATACATCCATACATCCATAATGATAAAACATCTATCATAAAATCTAACCATCCATCATAATAATCCAAGAACATAGTGTAGGTAAATGCCAATCACGAAAACTCCAGCCACGGTGACCACGGAACGGGTCTCAATGATAAGGGTAAAAGCACTACCACCCGACCGCGTGGAACCTAATTGGTCCACTCCCACCGCGCTGAGGAGATAGTCTCAAGTCCCAAATAGGATAACAAAACCTATAATCATAAATACTCTCTAAGTCCAGGAAATCCTATAAGTATGCTAACTCGAGGGTTCTTAAAAAGATCGACATCTAAATCCCAGAGGTACCACAAGACACGTAGGAAACCTAATATGCAAGCGGGAAAGTGTCATCGCAAAAGTCATGTAGAAGTTACCCGAGCAATCCCTTAGGAATCTCGGGTCCCTACTGATCCTGCGGCCACTAGTATCCTCTCGTACTGACGAGGCATACTATGGAATGCAAGGTCATAACCAAGCGTCCTCTCTACCCCATCCTAGTCTGTACTAGCACTCATGGCATGGGAGAGAACATACAATTATCTTGTTAGGTTCATTTTCTCTCATTTAGTGTAAATGTTTTCACTTATTAAAAATGACTTACAATGGGTTTCTCAAGGCAGCCTCTTAGGGCTCCGACCCCCATTGCAAGCCACTTCCCGACTCTACACATAGATAACCTACCCTAGCTCATGAACTCGTAATCAAAGAATCATAATAAAACCATCTCAGTCCTATATGAGCAACTGAAAATATCATAAAAAAGATAATCCACAAAATATAACAGTTCTTCATGAGCAACAGATAACATCAAATAGTAATCATGTAATCACGACAGTTCTCTATCAGCAACTGAAGGCATCAATGATAAGTCACAAAATCCAATGGTTCTCTAATGAGCAACCAGAAAGTAATACAAGTATAACTGATCGAGACTCAGAAATGGTTATCAAATATAACTAATCGAGACTCAAAAATGGTTAAGTTAGGTATTCTCAATTACATACATCTCAGCTTCACACAAGGAAACTAGAAAGCAATCACAAACAGTAAACACAATCATGTCATAGAGCACTTCATCACATTACCATGGTCAGGTTAAGAAAGATCGAGACCAAATCATCAAGACATCACATTCACAACCCCGAGCCTCTGGTAACAACCTGAACTGGTCAACGCTAAACCAACCCCAAAACATTCAAAGTACAAAGACAACATCAAAGTCTCAGAGATTGGATCTGAAAGTATATTATTTAAGTTAAGGTAAGGTTTGTGTTTTAGTTTAATGTCGAATTCAAGTAACAAAGTTTTCACAACTACCCTTTTTCGAATAACCCATTTCTATAATAACTTTCATTAAATCAATATCCAAATTTATAATTTAGTCAAATAAAATTCATTATTAATTAACTTAATTAAACTAATTTTAATTAAATTAATCAATATTCATTAGATCTAATTACTTATTTTAATCCCACTAATAATTGTTAATTTATTAATATTTGAGCAAAATTATTAATAAATTAAAATTTACAACTATACCTATGCAATTAATATTTATTTATTAAATATTTAAAAAGTTTAATCTATTATAAAAAAATTGAATATATTATAATTTTATTATTTAAAAATTTTAAATAAATAAAATTCATTTTTAATTTTTTTTTTGTTTAAATTATAAAAAAATAAAAAAAAATCGAATTCAATGTTTCCCCCACGTTTATAGCCCGTCGGCTTTGGCCGCAGGCCTGCGGTCCCAAGGCCTACGGCGGCAGGTACTCTGTACCTGCCGTCGCAGTACTTGCGACGCAGGTACTGTCGGCCTGCCGACAGTGGGGGGCGGGTACGGGGTGATTCCCTCCCCCCCACTATATTATATTAATATATATATTTTTTTTTTTATATTTAATTTTATTTTATTTTAATAACAATAAAATAAGTTTTATTTTAACAAAATTAATTTTGTTTAATCTTTTTAATAAAAACAATTTCTTCCAAAGGATAAATATGTAAAATATAAATATATATATTTATATATATATATATATATATATATATATATATATATATATATATATATATATATATATATATATATATATATATATATATATATATATATATATATATATATATATATATATATATATATATTATCTAGAACTTTTCAATGTCATTAAAACAAAACCCTTATCAAATTAGATCTTAATTTCTAAATCAAGAAAACAATGGTTCTAATTAATTCATCCAGTCTCCATGGATACAGAAATTATTGACGAATAATTAATAAATTCACAATATTGAAAGCTTAAAACTTTCATCACAGAGAATTCAGATCTACAAACCCGAGACACGAAGAAGGCAGGAAGGGATAATTGCATATTTAATGGATAAAAAACACAAGACCCTACCTGATCCTGATGCTATTATGCAATCTCCAGGAACTGTATGCGAATTCGCTCCTCTCAATAACCTTCCCCTTCAAGACTTTCTTCGTATCAGCCTTCTGAAATTTGCTTCCAAAAATTGTCTTCCCCCAAAAATTCTCGTCCAAATTCGTATCCCCCAAAAATGAACCCCCAAAGTTGTGATAAGCAAATTCCCCTCAATTCCGGGGCACTAATTGTGCGTTTACCCGAGAAGACTCTTTGCACAACTCAGTTAACTCCAAATTAACTTTTATTATCTTTTCTAATTCTTTTGCATTCAACTTTCATGCACATTAAGTTGAATGATTAAATAACTTTATTTAAAATTTCACTTGACTTCAATTCTTAATTAATTTATTATTTTAAATCTTATGTGCACTTTTAAGAAATTAAAATAACATTATTAATTTTTATAATTTAATCTTTTAATTTAATTCTTATATTTAACTTATGTTTAGATCATGCGATCTAGAATTCTTAATAAATTAATATCTTTCAACTTTTTAATTTATTTTAGAACTTAATTGATAACATATTTAATTAATTTAAATAACAATAATATTTAGCATTTATTTAAAAATGAACTTCAAATATATTATTATTAAATTAAATAAATATTATCCTGTTCTAAATATATCTTGAACTTTAATCTCCAACATTAATTCTTTTATTTAATTAATTAATTAATTAATTAAATATAAAGATATCATAATAATTTCTTATTAAACTAAATCATTAATTAGTCTTTTTAATTAGACTTAATTAATAGAAAATACACCAAGGACTCATAAAGCAACATACGAAAACCCATCATAGAAAAATACATACCAAATCAAACAAAAGGGTTATAATCACAAAATTACATCATTTGATGCATTCGGAGGGTACTTAACTCAGATACTTGTCCCAATTATCAATTAGGACAATTGGCTAAAGGGTTTAGGATTTGGACTTAAGAGCTTATCTCCCCTCTCTTACCATTGAGACAGTGCGATAGGGTACGCTCATCCTAACAATTCAGAGAAGTCAATACCCGGTACCTGCAACCTGCATAAAATCCACGCATGTACAAACACAATATTCTAAGCTAAACAGGCAATGGCAGGAAG